>CM070776.1:122219096-124619096 GCA_036346955.1 Dipus sagitta
ATCAAAAAATTGGAAATGGAAGCTAAAATAGAGAATTCTAAAAGGAAGAAATACCGGAATGGCATATACGCATCTAAAAAAATGTTTTGCATCCCTAGTCATCAGGGAAAATGCAGATTAAAGACTACATGAGATTCCATTCTCACTCCTGTCAGGATTGGCTACCTTCATGAACAATATTGATCATTAAATGTTGGCGGGGATGTGGAAAAAAAAAAGAGGAACCCTTCTATAATGTTGGTGGGAAATACAATCTGGTCCAGCCATTGTGGAAATCCAGTGTGGAGGTTCTAAAAAGCTAAAGATTGATCTTACCATATGACCTGATATAGCTCCCTAGGAATTATATTTCCTAAGGCCTATACCATTACCTTAAGAGATACTTGCTCGAACCCATGTTTGTTGCTGCTCAATTTATAATTAGCTGGAAATGGAACCAGCATTGATGTCCCAAAATGATGAGTGGAAATGAAAAGATTTGGCACATGTATACATTTGGAGTTTTTACTCAGCAGTAAAGAGAAATGAAGTTATGAAATTGTGCAGAAAAGTGGATGGATCTGGAAAGAATTTATACTAAGTGATGTAACCAGGCCCTGAAGCAAGCACCACATGTTCTCCTCCATATGTGGATCTTGGCTAGAGATGATTGGGCTGCTAGTGTGAGAAGGAAACAAACTCAGTAGCAGAGGCCCTGTAAGTTAAAAGGAGATAGAAAGGGATGAGAAAGAAGAGAGGAGGGCTTTGATTAGGTTGGTATTGTACATATGTAAGTAGAAAGATGAGATCGGGGAGGGGTATGATGGAGAATGGAATTTCAAAGGGGAAAGGGGGGAGGGTAATACCAGGAGATTTTTTTTGTTTTCATGAAAAAGATTAATAAAAATGGAAAGAAAAAAAAATAATAAAGTAAAAAAAAATAAATTAATTAAAAAAAAAAGAAGTCCTGAGTTGTCAGCATCTTTGTCATGAAAGCTGGACCAGCATCCCTGCACGGTTGAGAAAAGGGGACACCTCATCATCACCAGGGACAGGGGAAAGTGGGCAGTCCACGCGAGTGGACTCAGGCGTTCTCGACGATTGTCAAATGTCCGAATGTTCGATGTGTGAGGCAGCCTCACCTGGTCTGTCAGCTGGCCCGGCACTCGTGGAGGCCCTCCTCCTTCAGCCAATTAAAGGATACTTTCTGGAGCTCTCTTATTCCCAGAGAAACACACCCTCCGGGCCCTGCTCCCTCACATTTCAGACATCCCCATTCCAGTAGGCTCAACACTTGTACGTGAGGGGGGTGAACCCGAAAAAAATTGCTCAATTTGAGCAACAGCGACTCGGGCAGGCATATGGCCGTGCCTCAGCCGCCTTTGTGGATGGGATAAAACTGACCCATTTTCTGAAGACAGCCGATTCCCTGACCTAGGCTGAGAGCCTTGCTCTCAGCCTAGGTCAGGGAATCGGGGGCTTTTCGGACCCACAGAACGCCACGACCATGCAGGGAATCTCTGTGCGCTAGGGAAAGGAGGCCCCTGACACACACGTGACTTAAGTGGTCACATGCGCATGCGACATGCAGAGCTTACAGGTGAAGTGAGACACTACCTATGAGTCCTGAGCCCCTTTCTAGCCGGAGGACTGACGTCTGTTTGAGGCAGCAGACACACAGAAGTGTCCCAAGTTCGAGAGGGCAAACAGAATATGAGTAAAACCCGTATGCAAGTATGCACATTCTTCATGCCTTATAGGCCCAGGGCAAAATTGCTGAAGCCAGGCCAGGAAGACTTAGGAGTGTCGGGTTCCCAACGTGTACTCTGAGGGTTTGTTCACGCATTCGCAGGCTCTCGAGAGCCATCGTGACCCGACAGTGGGTGCAGGTGGAATGAAGGACCAAAAGGGTAAGTATTGGAAAATCACGGACGTGCCCCTGGTTCACTGAGCAACGTTCACACACATCAAGGAAAATACGGTAAGTACGTAACACAGGCTCCACTGGGAACACAGTTATTCTTTGCTGTGGCCTCACTTGCTCCTCACAATGATGACAAGTTCAGGCTACGTCCTGAATTCCAGTTCAGCCGCTACTGGAGCTCAGCAATAGCTGGAAAACAGCAAGGGAAAGAAGACCAGGCACGGGCACTGTGGGAACCGGGAGATGGCCTGGCGGTTAGAGCTTTTTGCTGGGAAGCCAAAGGAACCCGGTTCGAATCCCCGGGACGCATGCGAGCCCGATGCACAAGGGGGCGCTCATGTGCGGTAGGGCACCCGGTGTGCCAGTTCCCTCTATCTCTCCCTTTCTCCTCCCTATCTCTGTCTGTTTCTCTCTCACATTTAAAGAAGTAAAATACTTTCTTTTCCTTGTGGGGGCGGGGGGACGTCAATGTGCTCAACACAGGTTACTGAAGAGTGACGGCCTCCTTGCCCAGCACCTGTCATGTGTACCTGGGAATTTTATTCTGATTCAAATCCTATTCCAAACACGTCCAGAAGGAATTGAAGAACCTATGTGAGTGGCGTTCCACCCAGAAGCAAGACTCCTGCCGCCTGTGTCATTGGGTGGAAGCAAAGCACCGCTCCTTAGAAGTCCTGGAGTTGTCAGCCTCTCTGTCAAGAAAGCTGGACCAGCATCCCTGCACGGTTGAGAAAAGGGGACACCTCATCATCAACAGGGACAGGGGAAAGTGGGCAGTCCACGCGAGTGGACTCAGGCGTTCTCGACGATTGTCAAATGTCCGAATGTTCGATGTGTGAGGCAGCCTCACCTGGTCTGTCAGCTGGCCCTGGCACTCGTGGAGGCCCTCCTCCTTCAGCCAATTAAAGGATACTTTCTGGAGCTCTCTTATTCCCAGAGAAACACACCCTCCGGGCCCTGCTCCCTCACATTTCAGACATCCCCATTCCAGTAGGCTCAACACTTGTACGTGAGGGGGTGAACCCGAAAAAATTGCTCAATGTGAGCAACAGCGACTCGGGCAGGCATATGGCCGTGCCTCAGCCGCCTTTGTGGATGGGATAAAACTGACCCATTTTCTGAAGACAGCCGATTCCCTGACCTAGGCTGAGAGCCTTGCTCTCAGCCTAGGTCAGGGAATCGGGAGCTTTTCGGACCGACAGAACGCCACGACCATGCAGGGAATCTCTGTGCGCTAGGGAAAGGAGGCCCCTGACACACACGTGACTTAAGTGGTCACATGCGCATGCGACATGCAGAGCTTACAGGTGAAGTGAGACACTACCTATGAGTCCTGAGCCCCTTTCTAGCCGGAGGACTGACGTCTGTTTGAGGCAGCAGACACACAGAAGTGTCCCAAGTTCGAGAGGGCAAACAGAATATGAGTAAAACCCGTATGCAAGTATGCACATTCTTCATGCCTTATAGGCCCAGGGCAAAATTGCTGAAGCCAGGCCAGGAAGACTTAGGAGTGTCGGGTTCCCAACGTGTACTCTGAGGGTTTGTTCACGCATTCGCAGGCTCTCGAGATCCATCGTGACCCGACAGTGGGTGCAGGTGGAATGAAGGACCAAAACGGTAAGTATTGGAAAATCACGGACGTGCCCCTGGTTCACTGAGCAACGTTCACACACATCAAGGAAAATACGGTAAGTACGTAACACAGGCTCCACTGGGAACACAGTTATACTTTGCTGTGGCCTCACTTGCTCCTCACAATGATGACAAGTTCAGGCTACGTCCTGAATTCCAGTTCAGCCGCACCTGGAGCTCAGGAATAGCTGGAAAACAGCAAGGGAAAGAAGACCAGGCACGGGCACTGTGGGAACCGGGAGATGGCCTGGCGGTTAGAGCTTTTTGCTGGGAAGCCAAAGGAACCCGGTTCGAATCCCCGGGACGCATGCGAGCCCGATGCACAAGGGGGCGCTCATGTGCGGTAGGGCACCTGGTGTGCCAGTTCCCTCTATCTCTCCCTTTCTCCTCCCTATCTCTGTCTGTTTCTCTCTCACATTTAAAGAAGTAAAATACTTTCTTTTCCTTGTGGGGGCGGGGGGACGTCAATGTGCTCAACACAGGTTACTGAAGAGTGACGGCCTCCTTGCCCAGCACCTGTCATGTGTACCTGGGAATTTTATTCTGATTCAAATCCTATTCCAAACACGTCCAGAAGGAATTGAAGAACCTATGTGAGTGGCGTTCCACCCAGAAGCAAGACTCCTGCCGCCTGTGTCATTGGGTGGAAGCAAAGCACCGCTCCTTAGAAGTCCTGGAGTTGTCAGCCTCTCTCTCAAGAAAGCTGGACCAGCATCCCTGCACGGTTTAGAAAAGGGGACACCTCATCATCACCAGGGACAGGGGAAAGTGGGCAGTCCACGCGAGTGGACTCAGGCGTTCTCGACGATTTTCAAATGTCCGAATGTTTGATGTGTGAGGCAGCCTCACCTGGTCTGTCAGCTGGCCAGGCACTCGTGGAGGCCCTCCTCCTTCAGCCAATTAAAGGATACTTTCTGGAGCTCTCTTATTCCCAGAGAAACACACCCTCCGGGCCCTGCTCCCTCACATTTCAGACATCCCCATTCCAGTAGGCTCAACACTTGTACGTGAGGGGGTGAACCCGGAAAAAATTGCTCAATGTGAGCAACAGCGACTCGGGCAGGCATATGGCCGTGCCTCAGCAGCCTTTGTGGATGGGATAAAACTGACCCATTTTCTGAAGACAGCCGATTCCCTGACCTAGGCTGAGAGCCTTGCTCTCAGCCTAGGTCAGGGAATCGGGAGCATTTCGGACCGACAGAATGCCACGACCATGCATGGAATCTCTGTGCGCTAGGGAAAGGAGGCCCCTGACACACACGTGACTTAAGTGGTCACATGCGCATGCGACATACAGAGCTTACAGGTGAAGTGAGACACTACCTATGAGTCCTGAGCCCCTTTCTAGCCGGAGGACTGACGTCTGTTTGAGGCAGCAGACACACAGAAGTGTCCCAAGTTCGAGAGGGCAAACAGAATATGAGTAAAACCCGTATGCAAGTATGCACATTCTTCATGCCTTATAGGCCCAGGGCAAAATTGCTGAAGCCAGGCCAGGAAGACTTAGGAGTGTCGGGTTCCCAACGTGTACTCTGAGGGTTTGTTCACGCATTCGCAGGCTCTCGAGAGCCATCGTGACCCGACAGTGGGTGCAGGTGGAATGAAGGACCAAAACGGGTAAGTATTGGAAAATCACGGACGTGCCCCTGGTTCACTGAGCAACGTTCACACACATCAAGGAAAATACGGTAAGTACGTAACACAGACTCCACTGGGAACACAGTTATACTTTGCTGTGGCCTCACTTGCTCCTCACAATGATGACAAGTTCAGGCTACGTCGTGAATTCCAGTTCAGCCGCTACTGGAGCTCAGGAATAGCTGGAAAACAGCAAGGGAAAGAAGACCAGGCACGGGCACTGTGGGAACCGGGAGATGGCCTGGCGGTTAGAGCTTTTGGGTGGGAAGCCAAAGGAACCCGGTTCGAATCCCCGGGACGCATGCGAGCCCGATGCACAATGGGGCGCTCATGTGCGGTAGGGCACCCGGTGTGCCAGTTCCCTCTATCTCTCCCTTTCTCCTCCCTATCTCTGTCTGTTTCTCTCTCACATTTAAAGAAGTAAAATACTTTCTTTTCCTTGTGGGGGCGGGGGGACGTCAATGTGCTCAACACATGTTACTGAAGAGTGACGGCCTCCTTGCCCAGCACCTGTCATGTGTACCTGGGAATTTTATTCTGATTCAAATACTATTCCAAACACGTGAAGGAGGAATTGAAGAACCTATGTGAGTGGCGTTCCACCCAGAAGCAAGACTCCTGCCGCCTGTGTCATTGGGTGGAAGCAAAGCACCGTTCCTTAGAAGTCCTGGAGTTTTCAGCCTCTCTGTCAAGAAAGCTGGACCAGCATCCCTGCACGGTTCAGAAAAGGGGACACCTCAAATATCACCAGGGACAGGGAGAAGTGGGCAGTCCACGCGAGTGGACTCAGGCGTTCTCGACGATTTTCAAATGTCCGAATGTTTGATGTGTGAGGCAGCCTAACCTGGTCTGTCTGCTGGCCTGGCACTCGTGGAGGCCCTCCTCCTTCAGGCAATTAAAGGATACTTTCTGGAGCTCTCTTATTCCCAGAGAAACACACCCACCGGGCCCTGCTCCCTCACATTTCAGACATCCCCATTCCAGTAGGCTCAACACTTGTACGTGAGGGGGTGAACCCGAAAAAATTGCTCAATTTGACCTGCAGCGACTCGGGCAGGCATATGGCCGTGCCTCAGCCGCCTTTGTGGATGGGATCAAACTGACCCATTTTCTGAAGACAGCCGATTCCCTGCCCTAGGCTGCGAGCCTTGCTCTCAGCCTAGGTCAGGGAATCGGGAGCTTTTCGGACCGACAAAATGCCACGACCATGCCGGGAATCTCTGTGCGCTAGGGAAAGGAGGCCCCTGACACACATGTGACTTAAGTGGTCACATGCGCATGCGCATGCGACATGCAGAGCTTACAGTGAAGTGAGACACTACCTATGAGTCCTCAGCCCCTTTCTAGCCGGAGGACTGACGTCTGTTTGAGGCAGCAGACACACAGAAGTGTCCCAAGTTCGAGAGGGCAAACAGAATATGAGTAAAACCCGCATGCAAGTATGCACATCCTTCATGCCTTATAGGCCCAGGGCAAAATTGCTGAAGCCAGGCGAGGAAGACTTAGGAGTGTCGGGTTCCCAACGTGTACTCTGAGGGTTTGTTCACGCATTCGCAGGCTGCCCTCGAGAGCCATCTTGACCCGACAGTGGGTGCAGGTGGAATGAAGGACCAAAACGGGTAAGTATTGGAAAATCACGGACGTGCCCCTGGTTCACTGAGCAACGTTCACACACATCAAGGAAAATACGGTAAGTACGTAACACAGGCTCCACTGGGAACACAGTTATACTTTGCTGTGGCCTCACTTGCTCCTCACAATGATGACAAGTTCAGGCTATATCCTGAATTCCAGTTCAGCCGCTACTGGAGCTCAGGAATAGCTGGAAAACAGCAAGGGAAAGAAGACCAGGCACGGGCACTGTGGGAACCGGGAGATGGCTTGGCGGTTAGACCTTTTTGATGGGAAGCCAAAGGAACCCGGTTCGAATCCCCGGGACGCATTCGAGCCCGATGCACAAGGGGGCGCTCATGTGCGGTAGGGCACCCGGTGTGCCAGTTCCCTCTAACTCTCCCTTTCTCCTCCCTATCTCTGTCTGTTCCTCTCTCACATTTAAACAAGTAAAATACTTTCTTTTCCTTGTGGGGACGGGGGGACGTCAACGTGCTCAACACAGGTTACTGAAGAGTGACCCCTCCTTGCCCAGCACCTGACATGTGTACCTGGGAATTTTATTCTGATTCAAATCCTATTCCAAACACGTCCAGAAGGAATTGAAGAACCTATGTGAGTGGCGTTCCACCCAGAAGCAAGACTCCTGCCGCCTGTGTCATTGGGTGGAAGCAAAGCACCGCTCCTTAGAAGTCCTGGAGTTGTCAGCCTCTCTCTCAAGAAAGCTGGACCAGCATCCCTGCACGGTTTAGAAAAGGGGACACCTCATCATCACCAGGGACAGGCGAAAGTGGGCAGTCCACGCGAGTGGACTCAGGCGTTCTCGACGATTTTCAAATGTCCGAATGTTTGATGTGTGAGGCAGCCTCACCTGCTCTGTCAGCAGGCCCGGCATTCGTGGAGGCCCTCCTCCTTCAGCCAATTAAAGGATACTTTCTGGAGCTCTCTTATTCCCAGAGAAACACACCCTCCGGGCCCTGCTCCCTCACATTTCAGACATCCCCATTCCAGTAGGCTCAACACTTGTACGTGAGGGGGTGAACCCGAAAAAATTGCACAATTTGAGCAACAGCGACTCGGGCAGGCATATGGCCGTGCCTCAGCCGCCTTTGTGGATGGGATAAAACTGACCCATTTTCTGAAGACAGCCGATTCCCTGACCTAGGCTCAGAGCCTTGCTCTCAGCCTAGGTCAGGGAATCGGGAGCTTTTCGGACCGACAGAATGCCACGACCATGCAGGGAATCTCTGTGCGCTAGGGAAAGGAGGCCGCTGACACACACGTGACTTAAGTGGTCACATGCGCATGCGACATGCAGAGCTTACAGGTGAAGTGAGACACTACCTATGAGTCCTGAGCCCCTTTCTAGCCGGAGGACTGACGTCTGTTTGAGGCAGCAGACACACAGAAGTGTCCCAAGTTCGAGAGGGCAAACAGAATATGAGTAAAACCCGTATGCAAGTATGCACATTCTTCATGCCTTATAGGCCCAGGGCAAAATTGCTGAAGCCAGGCCAGGAAGACTTAGGAGTGTCGGGTTCCCAACGTGTACTCTGAGGGTTTGTTCACGCATTCGCAGGCTCTCGAGAGCCATCGTGACCCGACAGTGGGTGCAGGTGGAATGAAGGACCAAAACGGTAAGTATTGGAAAATCACGGACGTGCCCCTGGTTCACTGAGCAACGTTCACACACATCAAGGAAAATATGGTAAGTACGTAGCACAGGTTCCACTGGGAACACATTTATACTTTGCTGTGGCCTCACTTGCTCCTCACAATGATGACAAGTTCAGGCTACGTCCTGAATTCCAGTTCAGCCGCTACTGGAGCTCAGGAATAGCTGGAAAATAGCAAGGGAAAGAAGACCTGGCACGGGCACTGTGGGAGCCGGGAGATGGCCTGGCGGTTAGAGCTTTTTGCTGGGAAGCCAAAGGAGCCCGGTTCGAATCCCCGGGACGCATGCGAGCCCGATGCACAAGGGGGCGCTCATGTGCGGTAGGGCACCCGGTGTGCCAGTTCCCTCTATCTCTCCCTTTCTCCTCCCTATCTCTGTCTGTTTCTCTCTCACATTTAAAGAAGTAAAATACTTTCTTTTCCTTGTGGGGGCGGGGGGACGTCAATGTGCTCAACACAGGTTACTGAAGAGTGACGGCCTCCTTGCCCAGCACCTGTCATGTGTACCTGGGAATTTTATTCTGATTCAAATCCTATTCCAAACACGTCCAGAAGGAATTGAAGAACCTATGTGAGTGTCGTTCCACCCAGAAGCAAGACTCCTGCCGACTGTGTCATCGGGTGGAAGTAAAGCACCGCTCCTTAGAAGTCCTGGAGTTCTCAGACTCTCTCTCGAGAAAGCTGGACCAGCATCCGTGCACTGTTTAGAAAAGGGGACACCTCATCATCACCAGGGACAGGGGAAAGTGGGCAGTCCACGTGAGTGGACTCAGGCGTTCTCGACGATTTTCAAATGTCCGAATGTTCGATGTGTGAGGCAGCCTCACCTGGTCTGTCAGCTGGCCCGGCACTCGTGGAGGCCCTCCTCCTTCAGCCAATTAAAGGATACTTTCTGGAGCTCTCTTATTCCCAGAGAAACACACCCTCCGGGCCCTGCTGCCTCACATTTGAGACATCCCCATTCCAGTAGGCTCAACACTTGTACGTGAGGTGGTGAACCCGTTAAATTGCTCAATTTGAGCAACAGCGACTCGGACAGGCATATGGCCGTGCCTCAGCCGCCTTTGTGGATGGGATAAAACTGACCCATTTTCTGAAGACAGCCGATTCCCTGAGAGCCTTGCTCTCAGCCTAGGTCAGGGAATCGGGAGCTTTTCGGACCGACAGAATGCCACGACCATGCAGGGAATCTCTGTGCGCTAGGGAAAGGAGGCCCCTGACACACACGTGACTTCAGTGGTCACATGCGCATGCGACATGCAGAGCTTACAGGTGAAGTGAGACACTACCTATGAGTCTTGAGCCCCTTTCTATCCGGAGGACTGACGTCTGTTTGAGGCAGCAGACACACAGAAGTGTCCCAAGTTCGAGAGGCAAACAGAATATGAGTAAAACGCGTATGCAAGTATGCACATTCTTCATGACTTATAGGCCCAGGGCAAAATTGCTGAAGCCAGGCCAGGAAGACTTAGGAGTGTCGGGTTCCCAACGTGTACTCTGAGGGTTTGTTCATGCATTCGCAGGCTCTCGAGAGCCATCGTGACCCGACAGTGGGTGCAGGTGGAATGAAGGACCAAAACGGGTAAGTATTGGAAAATCACGGACGTGCCCCTGGTTCACTGAGCAACGTTCACACACATCAAGGAAAATACGGTAAGTACGTAACACAGGCTCCACTGGGAACACTGTTATACTTTGCTGTGGCCTCACTTGCTCCTCACAATGATGACAAGTTCAGGCTACGTCCTGAATTCCAGTTCAGCCGCTACTGGAGCTCAGGAATAGCTGGAAAACAGCAAGGGAAAGAAGACCAGGCACGGGCACTGTGTGAACCGGGAGATGGCCTGGCGGTTAGAGCTTTTTGCTGGGAAGCCAAAGGAACCCGGTTCGAATCCCCGGGACGCATGCGTGCCCGATGCACAAGGGGGCGCTCATGTGCGGTAGGGCACCCGGTGTGCCAGTTCCCTCTATCTCTCCCTTTCCCCTCCCTATCTCTGTCTGTTTCTCTCTCACATTTAAAGAAGTAAAATACTTTCTTTTCCTTGTGGGGGCGGGGGGACGTCAATGTGCTCAACACAGGTTACTGAAGAGTGACGGCCTCCTTGCACAGCACCTGCCATGTGTACCTGGGAATTTTATTCTGATTCAAATCCTATTCCAAACAGGTCCAGAAGGAATTGAAGAACCTATGTGAGCGGCGTTCCACCCAGAAGCAAGACTCCTGCCACCTGTGTCATTGGGTGGAAGCAAAGCAACGATCCTTAGAAGTCCTGGAGTTGTCAGCCTCTCTCTCATGAAAGCTGGACCAGCATCCCTGCACGGTTCAGAAAAGGGGACACCTCATCATCACCAGGGACAGGGGAAAGTGGGCAGTCCACGCGAGTGGACTCAGGCGTTCTCGACGATTTTCAAATGTCCGAATGTTTGATGTGTGAGGCAGCCTCACCTGGTCTGTCAACTGGCCCGGCACTCGTGGAGGCCCTCCTCCTTCAGGTGAATAAAACACCAGATTGGTAAATTATTTTACCTATAGTTATAACTGTTAGATATTTGAAAGCTGATACCCATGGTTACTGTGCTTTAAATTTAAAAAGTTATGAATAAAGAATGTTACATGGAAAAGACGTGGTAAGATAAAAGATTGTTCCAAATGGAAAAAAGAGATATATATAAACCATATGGTTAATGTGTATTACAAAATGTTTGTTAAGGCAATGTAAGAATATTATGAGAGTTAAACAAGGAAAGAAACAAAAAGATTTTCAGTCTGATGATAGAATTCACTATTATTTTTCTGATATAAAAATGCCGGTTGAAAAAAAAACATAATTAATATCTAAAGAGTTTGGTAGCAGACTTCTGGCCAAGATGGCGACTACCTAACAATGACCCACATCCCAGGGAAAGAATGGCAAGGCATTAAGTGATCACTGGGTCTTTTAGGGGAGAGAAATCTCTAAAAGATTGCCAGTGGGAGAGCACAGAGGGGAAAAAAGGGAATCACTGATTCCCTCTCTCGCGGGTAGCCCACCAGTCCCCCAAATCCCCAAGCAGCCACCGTACCCACAGACCCAGCTCCAGGATACTCCCGCACTTACTGTAGGAAAGGGGACCCAGGCCAACGTAGTTCCACTTGCCTCACTGCACAGGGTTGAAGAGCCTGCTACCAACGCCCATGCATGGCCTTGCGCAGGCTCTGCCTGCTGGCCCACTGGAGCTCAGGCTCCATTTGCCCACCGCACAGGTGCCACTTGTGCATGCTTAGCCTGCTCTCTCTGCATATTTGCCCACTTACTACTCTGGCCACTGCCCATTCACGCACGAGCTCAGGCCCATTCCACCTGCCCACAACAGGATCACTCTGAATGTCCACCTGTGCCAGCTCAGGTGCCAGTCCCTCCCTCTCTGCTGTGCCGGCTGACTGCCATTGTCCTGTTGCGGGCAAGCTCCTACTGCGTCTTGGTCCCAGTGTCCTGCCACCCACGAGTTTAGGCTGTTGCAGTGCTTGGTGCTTCAGCGTCCCTCCAAACACCAGTGGAGGGAGCTTTGGCGCATTACTGCATGAGAGCTCAGGCTGCTCTGGCATTAAGCTCAGTGAGAGCTCAGAGGGCTTGGCATCTGCATCAAGTGGCTTCAGCTTCCCACTGTGCTTAAGCTCAGGCTGATCCACCGACCTACGTGCTAGCTCAAGACCACACAGCACTTCTGCTTACCTGCCAGCTAGCCCAGGCCAGCTCCCCCAAGAGGCACCACTTCCCCTGCCCATCCAGACCACAGTCCTACTCTCCCTGCCCATACTCTGTGATGGGTCAAGCACAGCGCAAAAGAAATAACATGAAAAATCAAATGCAAGAAAATCCAGTTAGATCACCCAGTCCTACAATGAACATCTCTAATCAAAACATAGAACAGTCATTAGGATCAGAACACCAAAATGAAGCTATGAGCAATGCAAACCTGACCAAGCTACTGGTAGAACTTGCAGAAAATCAACAAAGGACCGATAATCATGTGAATGCTGCCATCACTAGAATAGACCTAATAGATAAGAAAATGGAAGGAATTCAAAGACAGTTAAGAGATATGAAGAAGAGTGAAAAAAAGAGGACCTCAAAAATCAGCTGGCGAAGTTAAATGAAGACATAAAGAAATGTAAGGATGAATTCCAGGAAGCATCAAGAAAATCAGATAATGATGTGAAAAGTGAGCTTGACAGAGGGACATAAACTATACATAGAATAGTAGTAGAAAATGCAAACCTACTTGAACAAGTCCAAAACTCTCAAGAAGCTCTCAAGTATAGAGTCAGCCATGTGGAGGATAGAAACTCTGATCTGGAAGACAAGATGGAAGAAACAGTTCGAGAGTTCAAAAGTCTCAATAAGTTCAAAAGTTTCTGTGAACAGAACATGAAGGAATTGTAGGATACCCTTAAACATCCTAATATCCAGATCATTGGAATACCACAAGAAGAAGAAATTCAGACCAAAGGCATGGAGAATTTATTTAACAAAATAATAGAAGAAAACTTCCCCACTCTCTCAAAAGAAAGGCCCATCAAGATACTAGAAGCTAACAGAACTCCAAACAGATTGGACCAAAGGAGAAACTCTCCAAGACATATTGTCATTAAGACTCTAAACATTGACACCAAAGAGCAATATAGCAGGGATCAAATCAAATCTCACAGTCAATACCCTAAATATTAATGGCCTTATTTCACCCATCAAGAGACACAAGCTAACAGGATGGATCAGAAAATTAGACCCCTCAATATGTTGTCTTCAAGAAACCCACCTCACCACTAAGGACAGACACCTCCTCAGGGTGAAAGGGTGGAAAACAATATTCCAGGTAAACAGGAATAATAAACAAGCAGGTGTAGCTATATTAATATCGGATAAAATAGACTTCAAACCAAAAATAATCAAAACAGACAAAGGCCAGTTCCTACTTATCAAGGGAATGATCCGTCAAGAGGATATTACAATCATAAATCTGTATGCACCAAACACAGGGGCACCACAGTTCATAAAGCAAAACCTATTTGACAATGAAACAAATAAGCACCAACACCATCATAGTTGGGGACTTCAATGCACCATTATCAGTAATAGACAGATCATCCAAACAGAAACTCAACAGGGATGTAAGGCAGCTCAACAAAGCCATAGATCACTTAGACCTAATGGATATCTACAGAACATTCCATCCCAAATTCAGAAAATACACATTCTTCTCAGCAGCCCATGGAACATTCTCTAGAATAGACCATATACTGGGTCACAAAGACTGCCTCCATATATTTAGGAAGATTGACATAATTCCCTGCATGATATCAGATAACAATGCTGTGTTGCTAGAAATCAACAACAAAAGTCCCACGAAGAATCCCATCGGCACCTGGAAACTGAACAGCACACTTTTAAACAATAAATGGATAGTGGAAGAAATCAAAAATGAAACTGCAAAATTTCTAGAAACGAATGACGATGAGAATACATCGTACCAAAACTTATGGGACACAATGAAGGTGGTCCTCAGGGGAAAATTCATAGCACTCAATGCCTTCATAACAAAGACAGAGAGATCCCAAACCAATAACCTAACCATCCACCTAAAGGCACTGGAAAAGCAAGAAAAATACAACCCAAAAAGCTCCAGAAGGAAAGAAATAATAAAGATCAGAGCAGAAATTAATGAATTGGAAACTAAGAAAACAATTAAGAAAATTGACAAAACAAAGAGCTGGTTCTTTGAAAAAAATAAACAAGATTGACAAAACCCTGGCCAATTTGATCAAGCATAAAAAAGAGACACTTCAAATTAACATTTGAAATGAAAAAGGATAGATCAACAGACAGAAGTGAAATTGGAAGAATCATCAGGACTTATTTCAAAAACCACTTCTCCACAAAATAATGTGGAGGAGATAGACAAATTCCTGGACACATACCATCTATCAAAGCTAAACTCAGAGCAGATTAATCTCCTAAACAAACCCATCACACTCATTGAGATTGAAAAAGTAGTAAAAAAACAAACCTCCCCAAAAGAAGAGCTCAGGACCAGATGGCTTCTCAGCTGAATTCTATCAAACCTTCATGGAAGAACAAACCAATCTTCCTCAAACTGTGCCTCACAATTGGAAAACAGGGAAAGCTACCCAACTCCTTCTATGAAGCTAGTATCATCCTAATTCCAAAACCAGGCAGAGATGCCACAAGAAAAGAAAACTACCGGCCTATTTCCCTGATGAACTTAGATGCAAATATCCTGAACAAAATCCTCTCAAACCAAATCCAACAACACATCAAAAGCATTATCCACCTTGATCAAGTGGGATTCATCCCAGGCACACAGGCACACAGGGGTGTTCAACATACGGAAATCTTTCAATGTAATACACCACATAAACAAGGTTAAACACAAAAGCCACATGATCATTTCAATAGATGCAGAAAAGGAATTTGACAAAGTACAACATCACTTCATGATCAAAACATTGGAGAGAATTCGCATTGTTGGTTCATATCTTAACACAAAAAAGGCAATATACAAAGCTCCTAAGGCCCAGATAATACTTAATGGAGAGAGACAGGAGGAATTCCCATTGAGATCAGGAACAAGACAAGGTGTCCACTCTCACTTCTGCTCTTCAGTATAGTACTAGAAGTCCTAGCTCAAGCAATAAGACAGGAGAAAGGAATAAAAGGGATACAATTTGGAAAGGAAGAAGTTAAGTTATCTCTATTCACTGATGACATGATTGTATACGTAAGAGACCTGAGAGACTCCATCCCAAAACTCATGAAGGTGATTAACTTCTATACCAAAGTAGCAGGATGTAAAATCAATGCACAAAAATCAGTAGCCTTTCTATATGCAAATGACAAAGGTACAGAGAAAGAAATAAGGGACATGGTCCCATTTTCAATAGCAACAAAAAAATACCTTGGAATAACGTTAACCAAGGAAGTGAAAGATCTATACAAGGAAAACATAAAAACACTCAAAAAATAAATTCAGGAGGATTTGGAAAAGTGGACAAGGGTGAAGGAGATCAACACAGAAAACAATCAACTCCTACCAAATCAGATATCCAGAGACCCAGAGGCCCCCAACACCTCATCACTGAAACAGACCAAAACTGAACCCGACATGGCTCAGGGAAATTTTGTGGAAGAGGAGGCGGAAAGAATGTCAGTGCCACATGTTGGGTCATGATATGCAGAGACATTTCTCCTATCCATAACTGTGGGCTAACTCCACAATGCATAACCCATATACCTCAACAAGGAGGGGCCTGGGGGGCGGGTAGGACACGGATGAGCCTAACAATAATGGTACCAACTTGACTGTGTTCACTGAGTACAAAACTAATTAACAAATAAAAGAGTTTGGTGGGTTTTAGTTTTTGCATTTTCTTTGTTGCCTTAAATGTTTACAAGACACCCACTGTCCCAGATGACTAAAGTTCTGTTAGCTCTTGGTAAAATGTAGTTTTCAGACTTCTGTGAGACAGAAAAATATATGCAATAAAAAGCCTTTTAAAATCCCAAATGAGGTCTGGAGACATGGCTTAATGGTTAAGTGCCTGCCTGTGAAGCCTAAGGACCCCAGTTTGAGGCTCAATTCCCCATTACCCACTTTAGCCATTGTCATAAGGGGGCGCAGGCACCTGGAGTTTGTTTGCAGTGGCTGGAGGCCCTGGCACACCCATTCTCTCTCTCTCTCTCTCTCTTTCTCTCTGTTACTCTCAAATAAATAAATAAAAATAAACAAAAAAATTAGAAAAAATCTCCAAATGACATAATGCCAGGGATGTAACTCAGATTCAATTCTTTTTTTAATAAGTTGGTAAGTTTGTTTATGTCTCCTTGTTTCATGATTCCATGGTTAAAATTGAATTCATTGATATTGATCTGAAGCTCTCAGGCTGCCTTCCAGGAAAGACATGCTATTCAGATAAAATGTGCTCCTTACCATTTTTGACCACATTTCTCTCATGAGAAAAATAAAGCCCAGAACATAGAGATCAAAAATAATCTCTCAGTTTTATGGCCCAGGAATATCTTAAAGAGGGTCCCATAGAAAATACAGACTAAACTGTTATTTTAAAGATAGGATTTTTTTCTTTATTAGTTATGTGCATATTCAGTGTGTAAACAGCCATGTTGGTACCATGCTAAGCTTCCTCCCTGTCCACATCCCTCTGTAGGGAACCTCCTCTTTGGGGAATGTGAGTCTTGCGTTGTGGGGTTAGCCATCATTTAAGGGGAAGAGGCAATGTCTCTGTGCATAATGCCCCAACTTGTGGCTCTAACAATCTTTCTGTTTCCTCTTCTGCAAATTTCCCTAAGACATGTTGGATTCATTTTAGATCTACTTCAGTGATGAGGTCTTAGGAACTTTTGTGTCTCTGAAAATCTGGTTTGGTAGGAGTTGAGTGTTCTCTGTGTCTATCTCCTTCACCCTTGTGCTGGAATTTTATGTAAAAACAGGGAATATGCATTATCTCGCTATGGAGTAGTCACCCTCCATGAGAAAACTGAAATTATACCACACTCTCCAAGCTCTAGTGCTCAAGAACAAAACTATTGGCTCGTACAAAGCACTAGAACTAATCAAGGATCACAGGATTAATATTTACATGAATTATAAATATTCCTTCCTGGTCCTCCATACTCATTCCACTATTTAAAAGAGAGATACAGGGCTGGAGAGATGGCTTAGTGGTTAAGCACTTTCCTGTGAAGCCTAAGGACCCCAGTTCGAGGCTCAGTTCCCCAGCACCCACGTTAGCCAGATGCACAAGGGGGCGCACGAGTCTGGAGTTCGTCTGCAGTGGCTGGAGGCCCTAGCGCACCCATTCTCTCTGTATATATATTTGTCTCTTTGTCTGTTGTTCTTAAACAAATAAAAAATAAAAAAAATAAAAAAAAAAGAGAGAGAGATACAGTGCTGGAACAAAGACTCAGTGATTAAGGTGCTTGCAGGAAAATCCTGGAAACTGGGTTTTATTCCTCAGTACCCACCTAAAGCCAAATGCACTAAGTGGTGGATGCATCTGGAGTTCACTTGTAGTGTCTAGAGGCCCTGATGCACCCATTCTTTCTTTGTGTCTATCTCTCTTCTCTCTGTTTCTTTATGCTTGCAATAAATAAATAAATAAGACAGTCTGCAATATTTCTTCCTTCTGGAGTTGTACTACTGCACTACAAATGGCACTAAAAGAGGCTAAATAAAACCTCAGAGGGGAATTGGGTTATTTGAATCAGTTGCTGCTATGAGTCCTCCTACCTCAGAGCTATGAGAGGTAGCCCTAATTTCAAAAGGTGCTCTATAGGGATTATGTCCCCAATACATGCTTTATAACCCAAAGAGCATCTGTAGACAAAGGAAAAAAGAATTGCTCTTACCTGAAGGTGATCAATAGACATTCTTAAACCAATGATGTCAGGACTTCATTTTGCTTTAGTTGGCTTTGTAACAAGAAAATTACTGGGTAATTTTTAAAAATCTTTAGCAAATCAATTAATTGTAATTTGTTAGTAAACAATGCCTCTAGAGCTATTAAGATATTTTGCCTACTTACAACTTCTAGGTATTTAAAGACAAGAAATATATGATATCCATTTTTTAGAAATGGCTTAGGCAGTTAGCAGTAAACAAGTCAGATGTTAGATAAAATAATGTAAACTTTTACACTATCCTTTAACTAGCTGTGTTCTGATAAAGGCAGAAATATTCAGATATGCTCTATATACACTTTTTTCCTCAAGACTAGTATAACTATCATTCTGGTATTCAGTAACCATATGCAGGTGCCAAATCCAATGAAGGCACTAGAGCTAAAATGGCAGTGTATATTGTGGCCCCTGTCCCCAGGTGAAGCAGGCCACAAAATAAAATGAAACACTACTAAACAGTCCTAGAACTCAGGTAAGTCACCCATAGAAGTTAGACTCTAACTTTTTCACAGTCAACACCAGAAGGGTCAAAATTGAAGAAAATATCCTCAGTGCTTCCAATGGAAGCCACATGGTCAGAAACACCCTAACTCATCTGATTAGATAGCAGAAATGCTTAAGGAGCCATGGAGCTCCTCCAATGTCCCTAAAAGTCTTTCCCAAAGAGCTGAAGCTGACCTTAAAATAAGCATATATAGTTAATTTTGGATATCTACTTAGTTTTAATTACCAAGCAGAAGAATATAACTAGAGAATAAATTATGCCTTAAAAGCTTTGGGTGACAGAGCTCAGGGAATTTTTCTCCTTAATTTTCAGTTTCTAATGATGAGCAGGGTCATTGTACAAAGGTATGGGTGCTTGTTTTGCTATAACACCCATGTAACTATCACGGTTGAATGTTGCATATATATTTCTGATTAATAAACAAGGATCTTGTGGTGGTTTGATTAAGGCATCCCCCATAAAATAAAGTGATTTGAATGCTAGGTTCCCAGCTGATGGAGATTTGGGAACTAATGCCTTGTGAAGGCACTGTGTTGTTGGGGGTGGGCTTATGGATATTATAGCCAGTTTCCCCATGCCAGTGTTTGCGACACTCTCGTGTTGTTGTGGTCCATCTGGTTTTGGCAAGGAGGTTGATGTACACCCTCTGCTCATGCTATCATTTTCCCCTGCCATGATGAGGCTTCACCCGAGTCTGGAAGCCAAAATAAACCATTTTTCTCCTACAAGCTGCTCTTGGTTGGGTGATTTCTGCCAGAAAGGCAAGAAAGCCTTTAACAATTTCTTATCACTTGGTGGTTCAAAATCTTTCCCAAATCAACCATTTCAGAGGCAGAATGTGCCCTATCATGTTCTCCTCAACTGTACCATTATTAATACCTCTGTCTATATACTAAATCATGAATGTTCCTTCATTTCTCTTAAAGGTTGGACCTGGGATACATATTCTATCACCATTTCCTTATTCTCACTTTTATCTAAAATTTTTATATACTTTATCTTACAAATATGAGTCTAACACAGAGTATGTTAGCAGTATGTCTCTCTCCCTGTGTAATTCTTTCTTTATATACCCAAGTTCCCTCAGAGCAGCCATCTTGGATCAGATACATATCTTATTACCCATGACAATGGCCAAGCCAATTCTGTGGCAACTTGGTCCAACATCCTAGCCCCTTATGTTCAGCACACGTGGGCTTCAATATCTGCTTTAGACCTTTAGCCATTTTCAGAATATTTCTGTACTCAGATGGTATACCCCACTTGTCAAGCAGGCTTGCCGTCCCAAACCATTTAGAGGAAAAACTACCACCCTGGGATTACCTTCACTGTTGTATTAGACTTAATTACATGCTTTACTACCCCAGCAAGGTTCATGAAACCTCCACTTCTGTAACAATGGAGAACATGACACACCACCTGGAGAAGGACAGTCATGTTGGGAATTCGTCCACAGATGCTCCACCCTCAGCCTCAGCTTCATGCCTTGTTAATCATAGTCAGGATTGCTACTCTCATTTGTGGTTCTAGCCATGTTCAGGTGTCCAGTGTCACATAAAATTTCCCCCCCTCCCACATGAGCTATGAGCACATGTCTACTCACTCCAGAAAGGGATCCACAACAGATTAACTAGTGAATGCACCAAAATCAAGTTTGGGTGAAGCAATGATTTTATTGGGGTTACTTACAGGGCATGGATGAGGAATTATTTTCAGGAATGTGAGTGACTCAAAGGCATTTTCATCAACACAAAGTCCCACCACTTCCTGGATGGCAACCTCATGGAAGTTTTTCATGGACACTGCACCATGAAGTTGCGCTTCTAATTAACCTTCTATACCTCCTACATAATCTAGCTTCTGCCAAGATCACTTAAAGCTGGGGAGTGAGCAGGAGAGAATATTCATTTGCATCCCAAGTAATGATCTTGTAACCCACTCCCCCTGCATCTTACTAGGCATCACAATATTTTTCTGCTCCAAAGGTGGCATGTCTACAAGACCAAAACATTCTTTACTTTAAGATGGCATCATGTTATGTCCAAAGAAGAAACTCCATACAGCATTCCCTTTTGGTTCAATGGACTACAACTCATCTTCACTAGCTCTGAGAGGGTGCCAGAAGCCAAAGGATGCTCAATAGTGAGCTTTTCTATCTGTGTTTCCCCCATGCTGATTTGTGCCTAGTTGTAGAGTGTTACTCAGGACTTGTTAGGCTACTGAGTTGTATACTCAATTCTTGTTAGACTGGTGGGAAGGGCTCATGGGATGAAATGGATTATCCTGTGCAATTTCATTCTCAGGTAATCTATGTCATTTTATCTTGGGAGTTGGCTTTCACAATGGCCTTATGCCTCTTCCATGTGGCCATCAAGGTTTGCAATCTACCTTGTCAGCTCTCCTAAAAGCTTTCCATTCTTCCCTCATACTAGAAAAGAAAGCTCTAGGACATGCTTTTCCCCACCCTTTCACTACAAATGTTTGTTTACTCCCTTTGGGCCATCAGAATTTGATATGATACATTAAGTGACTTAAGATTTTTATTTTCAATGCAGAGATGATTAGGTGGGGATTTTACACAGCATTATTATTTCTTTCTTCATGTTTTTGGCCATCATGGCAACATTATCCAGTCCCATGACCTATCTCTAGTGTAGACATATGCACTCAGAGACCTATGGAAAAAAGCCTGTGTGTCAACTAGTTATTCTTCTAGCCAAATCTTAATAACATCAGGTGGCAACAAGGATTTGGAGAAGCAACCTTGACTTTGCCAAGATGTTCAGTTCAAATAAGGATAAAAGATGAAGTGAGAGAATTTACATGTTAGACAAAAGCTATTTATACTTATATGTATAGCAACAATTTTTCCTAAAACTGGAAACAAAATTGGGAGATGGTATAACAGCTTAGCAATTAAAACAGATGCCTGTAAAGCTCAAGGACACAGGTTTGATTCCCTAGTGCCCATGTAACCAGATCCATGAAAGTAGCACATGTGTCTGGAGTTTGTTGGTAGTGGGTAGAGGCCCTGGTGTGCCCATTCTCCCACCCCCTCTCTCCCTCTCTCTCTCCCTCCCTTCCTCCCTTCCTCCCTCCCTCCCTATCTATCTATCTATCTATCTATCTATCATCTATCTATCTATCTATCTATCTATCTATCTATCTATCTATCTGTCATCATGCTCTTTCTCTATGTCTTTCAAGTAAATAATTGAACATAATATCTTTTAAATTCATGGCACCATTACTTTAAAATTCACCAGACCTCCTAGATCACTACAGAGAAATGAAAGTATATTCTGTTCTTCATTTTAAATTTTTCCCCAAAGATTTAATGTGAGGTGTCTGGGAAGTGAAAAATAATCCTGGAAACCCTAAGGCCCTAACTGATAGGAGAAGTGATACACTTTAGCATTTGTAGTAGTGTTAACTATTGCTATCACATCATTTGGGCGTGCAAGCTCTCACCACTTCTGTTCATGCCAACATTTTTCATTGCTATATGCCTACACCATGATAGGCCTGACAAAAAAAGCTTCTTGTTGCCCTCTTCAAAAGAGAACCAGGACACATGAAAATGAGACTTGAAGAAAGAAGCAAAATGACACAGTCAGATTGAATTTTTGTGAAACACAGAGACATTGTGTCTGGCAGTAATGACACAAATATAGCTTCTTGCCATAGTGGTTAACTTCCAATAATTCATGTTAGACTAGACTGACTAGACAATGAAATTGAGTAATCATGTGGTATCTGTGTGATATTTTAAAGGAGAGTATTTAAAATAGCGGAAAGTGTGGTTTGTGAGATAAATGTCAGGAGTGGGATGGTGAGTGGAAATGAAAAGATGGCAATTTATACATGTGGACATGACTAAGCAGCTCCCTTTGACTGACATATTTTGGAGGACCTAGTCAAGATGGGTGTGGTGGTTTGATCTGAATGCTAGGTTCCCAGCTGATGAAGATTTGGGAAGTAATGTTCCCAGGGGGCAGTGTATGGTTGGGGTATTCTTATGGGTGTTATAGCCAGTTTTTTGTTTTGTTTTGTTTTTTTGCCAGTGTTTGGCATACTCTCTTGTTCTTGTTGTCCACTTATGTAGGCCAGGGGGTGATGTCCACCATCTTCTCATGTCATCATTTTCCCTGCCATCATGGAGCTTCCCCTCAAGCCTGTAAGGCACAATCACCCTCTTTTTCCCACAAGCTGACCTTGGTTGGGTGATTTCTACCAGCAATGTGAACCTGACTGCAGCAGTAAAGTGGTACCGAGGAGTGGGATTGCTGCTAGACCCCAGACTGTGTGTCTTTGGCCTTTTGGAGCTGATTTTAAGAGGAATGTGGAAGGATTTGAAACCTTGGCCTACATCTTGATGGATTACTCTGGTCAGAGCTGCAAGACCTGAATGCAGTAAGAACTATGGACTGTGAGGTTTGGCTTATCAGGGTGAGAAAGTGCTTTGCTTGGACTGGGCTAGCAGTTTGTGTGAGAAGTTTGCTGCTATGCCCGTGTCCTGAGAAGTTGGACAGGGTTGCTTTGTGTAGAAATGAACTGGAGTGAGCAGAGGGATATGGCACAGAAGGGAAAATCTTTGGGTGAACTGTTGCCCGTTCAGCTGCAATTAAGGGATTACAACCTTTGAGACTGGGCTAGCTGACCTGCACTGGGGAAACAGGAAGAATGTAGACTCTTTTGGAGGGGTCTGAGTGCTCAAGAAGTGTCCTGTTCTAAAAAGTCTGCTTTATTCCACCCTGGATTAACAAATTGGAACCCTATCTCGTATTGTAGAGTATAAGAAATACAGGAAAGAGAGGGCCATTGATTTTGCAACACAGTCTTGTGTTTTGGAAATGGCCATGGGCAGTGTGAAGCAGGTTTGCTGGATGCCTGCATGGAGACCCCATGGTGTCATGAGGATGAACCGTGGATTGCAGTGGAGACCCACTGGAGATGCTGGGACCATGAGATGGCTGCTAAGGAAAGGTGCTGGCCCCAATGAAGTTTTCCAGGACTGTGAGTAGCCTAGCTGGAGGGGTAGAATTAGAATACCAGAGACTTGTTGCTGGTTAGAATTATCAGACTTGGAGATATGTCATTGACTAGAGAAGTTGGACTTGGTACTACAGAGTTTGAAGTTTTCCCTGTTTAAATCTTACATTGGTTGAATATTTCTTTGCTATTCCCAATGCCATCTTTTGCAGTGTGAATGTTTATTCTGTGCCATTATGGGCTTTTTGAGGTTATATTTTTGGTATTATGTCTCAGTTAAAAGACCTTGGATTATGGAGATGTATGAACAACATTGGAACTGAAAAAAAACTGGGGACCTTTAGAGTTGGATGAATATATTGCATTTTATGTCACA
Organism: Dipus sagitta; assembly: GCA_036346955.1. Lineage (NCBI taxonomy): Eukaryota > Metazoa > Chordata > Mammalia > Rodentia > Dipodidae > Dipus > Dipus sagitta. Next base: position 122,242,901 of record CM070776.1, read on the forward strand.
TATGGTAATCAGTTTATGGGGCCCAGGAGTGGAATGTGGTAGTTTGATTCAGGTGTCCCCTATAAACTTAGCTGTTCTGAATGCTAGGTTCCCAGCTGATAGAGATTTGGGAATTAATGCCTCCAGGAGGCAGTGTATTGTTCGGGGGCCTGTTTATGGGTGTTACAGCCAGTTATCCCTTGCCAGTGTTTGGCACACTGTCTTGTTCCTGTTGTCCACTTATGTGGGCCAGGGGATGATGTCCACCCTCTGCTCATGCCATCTTTTTCCCTGTCATCTTAGAGCTTCCCCTCAAGCCTGTAAACCAAAATAAACCTCTTTTTCCCACGAGCTGCTCTTGGCAGATGATTTCTACAAGCAATGTGAACTTCACAGCAACAAGGTAGTAGTGACACATGTGTCAGAATTGTGCCTATGGTGTAACCACAACATTGGTTTAGGAATAATTTTTGACAGCATTTTCAGGTAAGTAGTTTGGGACAAATTTTGTTTAATGTTCTTAATTGTTTGTACTGTCTGCAAGTTTCAGCCTGGAAATGTTATCAAAGTTATCCCCATCTGGAAGTGTTGGGACATTGTTTGCATTACATGGAACTTACTTCTTTACTGAACTCTTAGATGGCACTATGGCTATGTTGCCAATGGAGGCACTCTTGCTATGACCCCTCTGAGATCCATTTTCTGTAGAACTTGACAGGTAATTCTTCTGAAGATTAGTGATGTGGTCAATTGCTTTTCTTACATTATCAGGGAGTCCAGTAACTGTAATATTAGGATTATAGTATCCTATAGGAGGAAGATAGATGTCTACTTGGAATTGATTCATGATTTTTTGGATAGCTTTTCCATGGAATCCAGTAATTTTGCGACGGACATGGTGGCTTAGTGAGACTTGCTTAGAAACTCTTTCTTCAATCTCATGCAGCACTCTAATTATTGCGTCTCGAGCAGCTAGAGTCTTCTCTTTATACCCAGTAATGATGATTTCATCTTGTATATGATGAGATGCTTTCTTTGGAAAACTTATAGTAACGCCATGTTCTGTGCAAATCTTAGCAAGAAGTAAGCCCTTATAGCTAGTGATCTTGTAATATTGCTTCGGATCTAGAGTAAATACTAGTTTGAAACTTTTTAGCTCCCTGTCCTCCATTTCCATTTGCAAATCCTTGACTCGTTGTTGTAATTTAATCTTGGCCTGTTCCACATTAGCAGCAAGACCCATAATGGATATGACATCCAAATTTATTTCAGGTTGTGACCACTGAATATGAACTCCAAATACCTTTCTTAGCCTGAGTAACCCATCTCCTTTGGGCCCCATGATGTGAGGACGAAGATTAGAGGGCACGTGTATTTCATCAGTGACTGGAATTAGAGACTCAAGGGCTTTCTTGGCTGCTTTGCAATTGTCCATGTGGCCAGATATATATACAATGTCACAATTACTTGGGAAATTAGAGATGAGTCCTTTACTGTTATTTTGCCAGTTTTCTTTTTCCTTTCCCTTAATACCTAGACCGATTTTCACAGCTGTTTTCTCTCTTTCTGGGAATTTGATCTGTACTTTGTAATCTCTAGTAATCTGGTAGATGCGTGAACATATTGATCCTGTAATAAAAGAATGGAACTTCTGGGGAATAACACATTGTAATGTAACTTTGGAACCAAAGGGCTTAAAGAGATCCTGAATGTGATTTTTTGCTGCTTGAACACAAGGCTTTGCCCCTTTTATTGTTACTTTTGCGCTCTGTTTTCCAGCATATGAGAAGGCGATGTCCAGGCCTCCATACTCCTCATTCATTTCTTGTAATAACTGATTCTTTCTCATGACAAAGTAGTGGTGGAACTTGCGATTTATCACTACACTGTCCTCTTCTACATTCTCTAAGTCTTTCAATAAAAAGTCAAGCTCCTTTTTCACATTTTTAACAGCCTCCTCTCTTCCTATGATCTTTACCAATTCTTGATCCTCATTTGTAGTGGTAGGCAAAACTATGCGTACCCCTGTCTTCTCACAGACTGTGGGAACATTGCTACCATTTTTATTCAGGAGGAACTGATGATACTGTGATTTGACATGAACAGACATGGAGTAGCTCTTTGCTTTTTCTTCTTCTACTAGATAAAAGAGCTTCTTCTTGGCCTTTTCCACCGTTTCTATAGAGCCTTTGATAATAACTTTTTGAATGTCGGTCTTGCTCCTTGGAAAATATATATCAAACTCACCACATTCATCCACAATTTGGGTAATCAAGGACATTTTGGAATTCATAAGTGATTTGTGTAGACTAGAAGGAATATAAATTTCCTCTTCTGTAGTGTCATCAATATCTTTCTGAATAGAAAGAATCCACTCATGAGCTATTTCACAATTTTCTGGATATCCAGTAATCACAAAATCTTCTGAGCTGCTGCTCTCAGATGGAAAACGAATAGTGGTGTTGCTTATCTCAGAGATTAGTTTGATATTTGAACCTCTTTTTCCAATTATCCTTTTGTGGAGCCTTTTCAAGATGGGAACATTGATGGAATAGTTGTTTTCTTTAATGTCTTTCAACATTTTCTCCAAATACTGTATACATTTATCTGACGCAGGTTTTGGCCCTACCAGTTGGACAACGTCACTTTTCTCCTTGGACTGTGGAAAATGGATGATAACATCTGGAAATTTCTTACATATTTCATGAAGCCTTTCATGCTTTCTCCCAAAAATTAGGTTGTGAAGGTGGTGTTTGATGAACATAAATTGGATGTGCTCAGGCGAAGAATTAGCAGCAAGTTCCAGAAGTTCTTTTTTGGCCTTTTGTACTTCCATAGATTCACCCTCAATTCTGATCAAGGTATTCTTTTCAGCTTCAGGGGAGATCATGATAGAAACTTGGTGCTTTTCTGAAATTCTGCTTATGTTTTCATTATTATTTTCTATTAGGTACTTGTGAAATTTACAATCACTATTTATCTCAGCATAATCCAATCTTCTCATGAGGTCCTTAACAATGAGCTGGAACTGTTCTTGAGCATAATTTACATCTTCTAGTGGTCCTTTTAGGATAATGTTATCTTTATCTGTAAAGTGTATATGAACCTTTGGCACATTCTCAGTTATCTTATCTATATATTGATGCTTACTACTAATAATATGTTTGTGCAGCCAGGAAGGAGCATAGATAGAGGAAATAATAGAATCTTTGGGATTCCAATCAGCTTCATTAAATACCTCGCCTGCACTACTGGGCTCACCATCATGTGTCTCCAAATCTGATGTGCCTCCTGAGGATGAGGTCTCCATTGAGTCTTCAAATTCTGCTAAGCTTTGGTACAAGAAACTTTTCTTGACACTAGGTGAAAATTCATGAGGCCACTTCTTCATCACATCTCTGGCTTCAGTTTGCATTTGGGGCTGATCAAATGTCTCTTTTATACAATACTCAGATGGATCCACTTCACACTTTCCTCCAATAAACTCTATACCCATCTCACTGATATTCGACAATGGAATTAAGAGGTGTACCTCAGTTTCCTGGAAAACATCATCATTTACATTACTGTATGGCCCAGCAGTCATAGAACTAAATGCTTTCTCCATATCTAATCTCTGTATCACACCCTTATGTTTTTTGGCAGATGTAGCAAAGTGTCCATCTGAGTTCTTATTCTTTATTTGTTTTTTGCCAGTAATAGCAACACAGGCTTTCTCCTTTTGTGAGCACTTATTCTTGTTATTCTTTGCAGTATTTTGTTCAAAATCTTGTGTTATATCTCCAGTCTGGCCCAGAAAAGACCAGTGTTCTTCCTTGGGGATCAGACTCATACTCAAATCTTGTTCACAACACCATTCAAAAATTTCCTTGTGAGCTTTTCTGACAGTATCTGGATTACCAAAGACTGTCACATAGAGGCCTTGTTTTTCCAAAAAAGCAAACTCTAAGTTGGCACCAGTCTTTTTCATAATATATGCATAGAAGTTGTCTAGTGTACCTTTACCAAATTGAAATAAATGATATTCTTCCTCCTGTGGCAAATAAAATGCTTGAATAGAGATTGAAATTTTGGCCTGTTGAATATTTTTGCTTGAAGATTCTACTATTTTGTGAGGACCTTTTAACAAATTTGTTTCTTCCAGGTGTTTAGTAACTTTGTCTCTAGCTGTGGCCTTACCAACCACATCTTTTGATGTCAAAATGTTACCATGGCTTTGTCTGGGAAAACACTTCTTTTGGTGGACCGTATGTTTGGTTCTGGAATCCATTGTTGATGTTTGAGTAGATGCAATGCAGATGTGTTGCAGAGAAATGGTCAGCAGTCAACAAAACAATACCTCCTGTAATTGACTCCTTGAATATTACTGTATGGGGAGAATAAACACTTTAAAGGTATATCTCTGTTCCAAATTAAACTATACACTCAATATAATGAAACTTATGCTTCTATATTCATATATTTTACCAAAAGGTGAAAAGTTTATGTAGTCATCTATTGAAATCAACTCTCATCTGAGCACCATATAGGCTTTGATTGTGATAAGTGCAAAGAAATAGGCATCATCACTTCCCAAAGGAATGCCTTCCTTTAATTATATATACACAGTCCATATTTGTCTAAGCTCAGCTTCATCATGTTTTTCCTGATAATTCATTATTTACTCAACATACTTGTTTTATGATATGTTATTATTATCATTTCTCTAAATGCATATCATTGTTGATCTTTTTCCATTTGCCCATTTTCCACCAAACTTTTTTTTAGTGAAGTGTATGCTCATATCCTTTACCTATTTCTTTTGTTCTTTCTCATCTCTTTTCTTACCATTAGCAACAAGTAATACTGGCAATTGCAACAAAAACTCCTTTGAAAAGAAATATAATTCCCCAGTGTCTTTCTAAGCATATTGCATTTATAATAATTTGCTGTTTTCCCTAGAAGCATTTTATTACAGGGCTTAGTAGATGTCTCATGAGGTAAATGCACTTGCGGCACAAGCAGGAGGCCCTGAGTTCAACCCCTGGTACCCAAGTGTACAGGTGGGCATGGGTGTACATGTCTATAACACCAGCTCGCGTTCCCTGGTCAGTCAATGTAACTGGAAAATGGGGAGTGCCAGGTTCAGTGAGAGATACTATCTCAGGTAAATAAGGCAGAAGAGTTATAAAGGATTCCCGACATCTTCCTCTGATCTCTGCATGCATATGTGTGTGGCCTGTGTGACTGCACACACACACACACACACACACACACGTGCATACACCACATGCACATATAAACATCATACATACTATACACAAAACAACAAAATTTATGGGCAATAATTTAAAATGTGACACAATTTATATATAAAATTTGATGATTTTAGATAATTTAGAGTGGGCCAAACCATCATAACTCAAGTTCAACAACTCCCATTTCTACCATCACACCCAGGTAAACTTATTTATTATTGTTTTATTGTTTTGAGATAGACTCTCATTCTACCCTAAGCAGAAGTGAAACTTACTTTGGAGCCCAGGCTGTCCTCAAGATTGTGGCAATCTGATGATGACTGTAGCCTGCCAATTACTGGGACTAAATTCATGAGCCACAATGCCTAGCACAAACTAATTTTTGTTTTTCTTTATAGCCTTTCTAATATAGAAATATCAAAAAAGTATAGTCTGGGGCTGGAGGAATGGCTTAGCGGTTAAGGCATTTTCTTGCGAAGTCAAAGGGCCCAAGTTGGATTCCCAGGGTCCACATAAGCCAGATGCTTAAGGTTACGCATGAATCTGGAGTTTATTTTGCCTCTTTCCCTCCCCCTTCTCTCTCTCAAATAAACAAAATGAAATAAATTTTAAAAAATATAGTTGTAGATTCAGATGCAACTCAGTTTCTTGCCTTAAAATAATGCCTATAAGGTTCATTGACATTACTATGTATCTTATCACACTTTACTTTTCTGATTCCATTTCTTCTTGTGAAAGTATTGTATCTTACTGTATAGAATCCATATTTTTCTCTACATATTTTCCCTATGTAAGATTATTTCAACACAAAACTGTGAATATTACCAACACATGGATGTTTTCTGAATGCACAACCATACTCCTGATCTGCATTGTTTACATTTGTAATTGTCACCAATAGGACACCACATAGTCTTTTGAAACACAATTTATACAAGAAATGCTTTATTTGCATCCTTGGATTTGCTCCTTTTTAATATTCTCCAATTTTACAAATGAAAACTTTCTTACTATTTCATTAATACTTTTATTTCACACTTCCTCTCATTAATTTCATGTGCAATAAGAGCATTTCTGTGAAAGTATGATCATTCCTCTGCCTTTCTGGTCTATATTTTTAATCTGCGACACTATATAAAAACATATATTATCATATATCAAGGTAGTAACAAGCCAAGCACTGAAATTCTTATACATTACCCTTCTCTGGAAATCTATAACCTGATCTCTACATAGCTGCCAGATATAATTTTATAAATCATAACAATATTTATCTTTTTCTTAAATATTTTCTAGTCAACTAGAAATTCACTTGTAATAAAATGGATCCACGTTAGTGAAAGCATATAAAATATCAAATACTTAATTCTTTTCAATTAAGGTAAGACTATATTTTTAATTTATCATATACATTATGTATGTACATATTGTATCCACATATATGTATTTTATATATACATTATACTTATACATGTATATATGTATAAATATAATACATATACATTATATAACAATGTACATTACTCATACTTGGCCCCTCTTTCAGCCTTCTCTTGTCCATCTCATTGGCTTCTCCTCCCTTGGTTTTCTTTACCTTATTAGATATTTATATGCCTGCTCCTTTCTCCCAACTCACTATGTTGCTGCCAACCTGGCCTACATATTGCTTTACCACTGTCTCGCACATTTGTCATTGTGGACCTTAGCATATATAACTCTGCATGTTGGAAAATCAGGTGTTTTTCAGCACTCCATACTGTATTCTCTTTTTGTTATTCAAGTCTTAAACATCACCTCCTGATGGAGAGGATGACTTGGTTCTCTGACTACATAAAATCTTCATTTGATCCTTTTGTTCTTTTCACTATCATCTAGCTTATTTTCTTCAAGTGACATGGTTAAACTCTCTATATATGTGTATGTCCTATTATAAACCTTCCTGCTCACACATCATCAAAAATGACTATTATAGAGTTTTCATTGCCATTTATTGTGTGGGTCATGTTCTGAGCACTGACAAAATACATGCATGTTTTTGTTTGAATGACATATAAAGAATAATGAAAATATCAAAAGAAAATACATGATAATATACCAAATATAAATTACCATTGAAAAACAGTAGCAATCTACATAGGAGAAAAATACATTCTGAATGTAAACCAAAAGTAAAAATGTGAATAGCCAATTAAATAAAACACTACAGATTATTTAATATTGAATAAAGTGCAAAGATATATCTCTACTGTACCTTCCTTATAATATGAGATAATAAAATATTAACCATATTGAATGTGAGGTAATATAATTCTTTAAGTTACTGTGATTTTGTTTATACTGCCTGGCACCAGATTGGAGATTGCACTTGCCATCAGAGGAACCCTGGAGTATGAATGGAATGGAATATATAGGATGAAAATTCAGCTAGTGCAAATGCTAGCTAGTGAGATGAAGAGTTGGAACATTTTGTAAATATGTAATAAAATGTAATTACTATTTACTTTGGGGATAATTTTTATTTTCTTTATTTCATTTTACCGTCAGGGACTTATGCATGCTATATAAGTGCTTTTATCACTAAGCCATATCTCTAGCCCCTGGGCACTGATTCAAGTCAGGTGTTTTTTTCATAGCAACAAGAAGGTAACTGCTACATTGTGTTATAGTCATCCTTCCAAAGGAATTCTTAATATATGATAAATTATCATGTAAAAGGATATGTCAATATGGGTTACAAAAATCAATCTATTGAGCAAAACTTTTTATAATTATATACATGGTAACATTTTATTTATAATTAAAATCACTTTTAAGTACTGCATGTGTTTAATATTGTTCATATTTGGAGTTTATATTTGTGTACATGTATAGGAAATTTCTCAGAAAAAATATACATATGTGCTTGTATGTATATTTATAGATAAGATATGAATAAATTGTATAGACTACTGTAACAGTGTACACCTTAGGTCAGCACAAAATGGAGCCTCAGCAGGAGGGGACAGAGACATAAGGAAGTGGATATTCCACATTCCTCAAGGAACCACCCAGCCATTATCACTTCCTTGCCTAATAATGCCCCAGGTCTAGGTTTCCTGCCCCCTTATCTCTCAGGTCACCTGGTCACTGTTCTGGTCTCACACCCTAGCTATTTGAAATGGCTAATGTAAAGAATAAAGGAGTTCTTTGCCCTTCCTCACCTTCCCCCAACCGAAGAATTCTATATAGCCCACTGTCTGTAGTCTCAAATTTGACTGTGCTCAGCTCTTGAGAGTCAGTCCTTGCACCTCATGTTTTCCCCAAATGAGAGCTTCCAACTTGGCCTCAGAGTGGTCTCTGTGGTCTTGGTCACTCCTGAACCTTACATCTGCTGCTCATGACTTGGAGGAGGGTCCTGGTTGTCCTTTTGGGTGGCCAGATCTCCTTTCCCCTGACCAGTCCACCAAGCTGCCATGTGACCCTCTAAAGGCTTTGGACCATCTCTGTCTGGTACTGGCTTTTCATATCCACCACACCAACTTGGCTTCATTCTTCTTCCTTTCTCTGTCTCCTCTCTCCTTCTCAGTAAGTGTCCCTCTTGGGTTGGCCTGGTTCCAGGTTTCATCCCTTCATCCCTACTTGTGGATGCTGTGCCAGCATGCCAGGCTAAACCCCTTAGCCACTTTTAGGCCCCAACCCCAGGTCTTGAGAAAGATGTACTCTCAACACCTCAGGTCTCTTGCTCTCTGGTCTACAGTACCCTAAGGGGCACCTTTTCATTCAGTTATCATCTCAAGACATTCCCTGTCCCTCTCTCTTCTCCCTCCTGAGCTCTCATCTTCCACTCCCAGGTGCTTTCATCTTCCACTGCCAGCATTCACCATCGGTAGCACCGTCGCATTCCTTGACCACTAACAGGCTAAAACCCCTACAATTGTGACCTGTAGGGCCTCTGCCCATGTGACAGGTGCAGGATCCATTCAACCTAATGGGCCAGGGGGTCATATTGGTGTTCTGTGTAAATCTAGTTTATGCTGTGGTTTATTTATCTCTCAACCTTATTCTGCTCTTTTCTTGTATCCTTAGGACTTAAATCCTCTAGGACTCTTGGACGACAATGTATCTTTCTCTGCAACTCTCCCTAGCCACAATATAAGCTGGACCATTGGTCCAAATGGCCTGAGAATGGGACTTTTGATTTCCAAATTCTCACTGATTAAAAAAAAAACACAAAACAAACAAACAAACAAAAAACTTCTGCTAACATACAGGAAAATGTTCCAAAAGATCCTATTTTTCACTCAGCATGCATGGCCTTCTCTCTGCTCTACCTGCTTTTTTCACCACGTCCTTCAAACCACCTCACACCACAGATCCTCCAGGTCCTCCAGCTCTCTCAGTCTCTCCTGACCACCTGCCTGGTAAAAAGCTTTGATTTTAGTCTCTGGAATTCTAAATAAAATAGAAGTTTAAAATAGGAATGTATAACTTTTGAATAAATGAATGAATGAATATGTGAAGGGGAAATGGTTACCTAGAATCTGTATGAAAAGTGCACATGAAATGAAAGTCTATGTTTGTGAGTATGCATGTGGCGCACAGCCCTAAGGCTGCAGAAACATTTCTGTTCTGAGCAGTGCCATTTCATTGTGGAGGATGTTCTCCACCAAGACCACTGTATGGGAAGGCATAGCCAAGTTCTACCATTGAGTGTCCCCCAGAAGAAACACTGAAAGTAATTAAGATCATAGGCAAATATATATATATGTATATATATATATATATATATATATATAGTATATAATGTATATACATATACATAAAATATATATAAATATATATTATATATAATATATATTTATATATTATATAAAATATTTTATAAATATATATAATATGTTATATATAAATATATATTATATAATATTATATATATATATATATATATATATATATATATATATATATATATACACATACACACATAAAATTCTCCTACTCTTAAAGAGCTGTAAAATAGCAGGATCAGAAAGCAGCCTATAGACCAGAGGGAAGTCCAAAACTCTCCCTGGAATTTAGAAAGAAAAAAATGGCTCTTTCTCAGCTCCCCTGCCTTGTAGAGCCAGGGGGCTGCAAGCACAGGGAATCTCAGGATCCTGTCTCCAGAATGATGATGAATGAATGCCAAGTCACTATAAACAGATGGGGACTTCTTAGAAGAAATTTTTAACTGTTTTACATTTATCTTTCTAAGCTTCTATGGAACTACTAAAAGACAATGCCCTCAAGATTTATATTTAAATGTAGAAGTACTTGGTACTAAATTTGTAAAAAAAATTACTAAAATTTCTAATAATGTTCAAATCTTCTTTCATATATTTTTTTAAAAATGTGTTTCAGAAAAGTTATAAAAATTAAAGTTCCAAAATCTAACTTTTTTGGGGGGGGGGGAGTAAATAGTATAAGTCAAATCTGATCTGCTCTTTCTTAAAAATGTTATTTTAAGAAACCTTTTGAAGAAAAAATTGGTCATTTTAAAAGTGTTTTGCTAAGAACAATAAAAGTTTTTGTTGGTAGTTATGATATGAACTGACTAACGAAGATGAACTGGAGAGAAAAATTTGTATGTTGGATGTTAAATATTTGATGAAAAAGATTGTTACAGAGTGGTTGCATAAAGTGTAAAGTAAAAGTGTGTAGATGAAGGCATGAGTAAAGTATTTAGGTGAAGATATGAGTGAGCTCAAACAGAAGGTTAAAGACAAAGTAATTAATCAGATTACAGATGGCTTGAGATATAAAATGACTATTAACATAGTCCTTACATCAGACTAAGAAAGTATGGCCTTGGCTGGTAGCATGTTGCTATGCTATTGAGGTTGTAAACTTAAATTTAACTCATTGATGTTAATCTGGTCATAATAATGGTCATGAAAAACTGAATTTAGAGTACCCAACCAAGTTAACTAGGCTCCTCTACTTGTAAACCTTTAACTAGATAATTAAGATTAAATTTGACTTAGTATTTAATCATCTCATAAGATTATTATATCTTAAACCCTGCCTCAAAAACAATCTCAAAGAAAATCATTTGCTCTATTTTTCCCAGTTTTATAAGGTAAATGGTCCACATTTAAAACATTAAACAGTATTTATCTGTCACATTCTTAAAAAAATATTTACTTCATGGTAAACAGTGAAAGAAAATTCTAAACAAAGTTATGTTGTGATTTAAGATGTAATTCCTCAATGCCTCCAAAAATCAGCCTTAATACTTTACTTTTTACTCACACCATTACTTAACAAATTTACAAAAGTATCACAAGAAGAATTATAGAGTTGGTTAAGGTTTGAGTAGTTATGGATCATGTTATAAAATTTTGTGTATGGTTTTTTTTTTTTTTTTTGAGGTAGGGTTTCACTCTGGCACAGGCCGACCTGGAATTCACTATGGAGTCTCAGGGCGGCCTCGAACTCACGGCGATCCTCCTACCTCTGCCTCCCGAGTGCTGGGATTTTAAAACAACAAACTTATTATATTTTGCCACATGTGATCTGACATCTCTGTGACCAACTAAGATACCTTCTGTCTAAGTTAAAATTTTTCCTAGCTCTGCTGCCTTCAACCTAAACATATACTTGTTTCTCTGATAGATAATTTATTCTCCTATATGATAGGGCTCCTCCACATCCACAGTTCAGCTTCCTTTCCTCAATTCCAACATATTCAGTTATCACTTCCTTGATAACCATTCTGGATTCATATTCCCCTCTCTAGCTTTCTATGCTTCCACATATAGATTTCTTTATCCTGACGGGACACAGCTCTCCAAATAAACCTTTGGAACACAGTGTTTTCTCAGGGGACCACCCATTTTCTGTTTTTATATATAACCAAAGATGCTGGAGTTCAACTCCTTGAGCTCCCCCTCCCAAACTTGGATGAGGAGATTGAGGTTTCAGAGTTGTTTTACAACCTCCTAGAAAGTGAACCCAGATTCTAGCTTGGGATCCTAAAATCAACACCTTTGATTATGGTAATTCCTAAGCTCTTTCTCAGCTGACTTGGAGGAAACAGTCCCTCTCAGATTCAGATTCAGAAATGCTTGCTGTTAGGTGGAACTCTGGAACTGCCTCCCACTATGATAGACCTCTTTCATGCTCATGCCTACCTCTACATCCTTTCTTTGCTTCACTCTCCAGACAATCTACTCTCCTCTGGTCATATGTCAATGTTCCCCAGCATCAATGATGCCCCTCCCTAGATTCACTACAGGTCAAATACTATACATAACCCTCAGCTTTCCCTTGCCATATCCCTTGTACCTCCTCTCCCAACTTGGTTACTCCCCTACATCCTAATTATGCTCCTGCTTAGATTTTTATCTTGTCTTCTACATTTTTATAAAAATTTCCCCTACCATGTTTTAGTGCCATCACCAACAATGCTACTCCATCAGTAATCCCAGACTACAAATCCATCAGACTCTGACCCCTCTCAGCAAGAAGTAGTGAGACCATGGGAATTCTTCTTCCAAGATGCAATACATGTAAGAGTCTGGAATAAAGGAGTTAGCAAATCTCTTTATTGAAGCTCTCTGGAATTCAACATATTACTGCTAGATGCCAAAGAGTCTCTCCAGAGATCACAAACTGCCCCCTGTTATCTGAAAAGATAGCAGCCTCTTTATTTATGGCCCCTAGGGAGCCAAATACCTGGCTGGATATCTCAGAAGAAAGAAAAAAGTTTGATTCCATCACTTGCTAATACTTCTTCCTCTCCCTTCTTGACCTGCACAATGCAACCTTTTCAGATACCTCCCTCCCACACACACACACACCTGTAAATAGCTATGCTAGGACTTCACTTTACGTTTTCAGGTTTAGGACTGCTGAAATGTGATGTTTCCCTCTGCTATCTTGGAATAAATCACTAATCCCTAAGTTTCTCATGAAAATACCCATTTTCATGGATTTCAGACTAAGTGCAACCAGCATAGAACATGTAAGACTCTTGGGAACAAGATCAATTGATACTTTTATAGCACTATACCCAAAAATATCAGATCAATTATGTTTTTCAAAAGTGAATGCAATACACCTTCATCACATTATTCATGTTATGGGACATAAACTTTTCTCTCTAAATTTTGAAAAATGAGCATTTCACAAATTCTTCATTCACAGGGAAAGTAAATGAGAATTCAACAAAAAAACAAACCAGGACATTACAAGTATTTAGATAGTATGCAGTGTAATTGGAAATGCAGACTAGGTAAAAGATAATAAGAAATATTAGAAAACATTGAATTATATAAAATCACAGAATATTAAAATGTTCTTGATATGAAGAAGGAGTAAAGGCAACTTTATAGCATTAAATGCCAACATTAGAAAAGAAAGACTAAAATCAATTTTCTATTTTTTTTTACTTAAGCAAAGAAAAAAGGAAATCATAAGCAAGATATAAAAGGATAAAATAAAATGCATAAACTATTTTAACAAAAAATAAAAAAGTGAAACTATGAAATGGTTGTTGCTATTATTTTTGACTTTAGACAAGGTTTTATTTAGCCCAGGCTGTCCTAGAACTCGCTGGGTAGCCAAAGGTGTCCTTGAACTCTTGATCCTCCTGCTTCTGCTTCCCAAGTGCTGGGATTACACATGCATACCAACATGACTGACTAAGTATATCTATTTTTCTATAAATAATAAATGTGGAAGTTTGAATATCTGTGCCCTGTAGACTCTGCTATTAAAATTAAATCTTGTCACTTGAATCTCCAGCCGACTGGTTGGAGGACGTATAACTGTGGATAGCTCCTGGGGTCCAGCCCAAATGTGTTTTGGGGGGAATATCTGAATTCCAGCCAAAAGGTATGCAAAGAAGTGTGAGCTATGGCAGTCCTTGCTGTTTACTGCTCTTACTGGTGCATTTTGACTGCTGGTGGCGTTTCTCTCTATTTGACTTTATGAATGGGAGCCAGTTCCTTCCAAAACTATGGAACTTTCCCTGGATCTATAAACTTGAAGGAAATCCTTTCTTCCCATTAACTGTGTCTCTTCGGAAGTTCATCCCAGTAACCTGAAGCTATCTACTACAATACACATATAGCAAGAGTAATTAATTTAGAAAATTACCAACATGAATCATTACTGACGAGAAATCAAATAGTACCTTCCTTACCTACAAAGATAATAAGGGAGGATTTTGAAGCCGTCATTTTTACGAAAATGCAACATAGACTATATGGGGGGTAGGCTAACTGCTGAGATGCATTTGATTGTATCTGAAAACATAATCATTTATGAAACCAACTTATAAACATCATTCAATAAAATTTATCTAGTTGTAGCTTTGCAGGTCATTTCAAAGACTCCAGTAATGGATAATGAACATTATGTCCCCCATTCAGTTTTGTTGAAATCTATATCTAGGTTGTAGCTAAATGGTAGACCACTCATCTAGCATAAAATATCCCTTGAATTTCATCCCTAGAACAATAACGACCAAAACAAAAATTATTAGACTATATAAGACTCTTGATTACCTAAATTCATTTCATGCTAGTAAAATTCAATAAACATACATGAGAAAAATAACTATCTTCAGGGTTACATTTCATAAAAGAATGTGTGTGTGTGATGAGAAAATATTACTCTAAGGGCTTTATATTCTTTAGTAGATTCTCTAGGTCCATATGGTGATTATTTTCCTATTGTTACCAGACTGGCTGTAATTGCATTCTGGCTATCTAACAGTCTGTCCAGACCAGACAAAGAATCTTATTCAATTGCCATGTTTTAGATATTCTACAGAAATCAGCAAATTTGGTAAGCATTCATCATTGCTAGAAAGAAATTTTGAGTAAATCTATAGAATATTACTTGAAAGACATTTAATATGTCCTACCCTACCTTTTCTTTTAGTCCACTTTACAGGATTCAGTTTGATAAGAGCACAAATTTAGCTCACAGGGCGCCAGAATAATTGCAAATGACAACTTCATAGAAGGGGTGGTGAATCTTGGTATGACTGGCAAAGCTGAAAAGAAAAGTGCAAATGATCCACTATTTGAAACTTATATTGTATATTTAACATGTAGTATTATCATAAAACACATTTCAGCATTATGATATTTAGCTAGTCAGAAGTTATCAGGTTTGAAGGCCACTGAGGGTGGGCCTTTCGCTCCTAATCAGCTTTAGACCACACCACTTATAGCCTTAGTAGCATGCTTTTTTCAAATAGTAGAAAGTATCACAATTCCCTCTCCTTGAAATTCCAAATTATATGTGAAAGTAGAGAGGAATCATGAAAGTTACCTATTGCTAAGACTTAAAACACCAGAGGTTGGGTAAATGGTTCAGACGGTATGAGTACTTGACATGCAAGCATGAGTACCAGAGACCACCAGAGTTCAGTTTCCCAGAAATCATGTAAACATCTTGGTGTGACAATACACATACAACCCCAGTCCTGTGGTTAGCAGAGCCCTGAGACTTTTGGCAAACACCAGTAAGGCAGTCTATCAAAAACAGCAGCTCAGCAATCATTGAGAGACTTCTTCTCAAAGAAACACAAGAATGAGTAATGTGGAGGTGGAGGGGAGGCATATTACTCATTCATGTGTTTCTCCTGTGGCCTCCACACAAGCACACATAGGGCCCATTCATCTGCACATACATGTTCATATACAGCAAACTAAAATCCCACCACATATATGCACATGCCAATAATAAGGATGTTTAATACCCATTTGAAATGGGAGGAAGTAAAGGTAGCACAGCTGCATTGAGGCACATTAAGAGAGGTGTTTCCTGCTGATAAAGCATGGCTACTTTACATGCCTATTTTTTTTAATTTTTAAAATTTTTTTAATCTACTCCATTAAAAGACTTTTTCATCAAAAAAAACTGGATCTGAGCCAAAGTAGACCTGTGGGCAGTGTGATTTAGTGTTAAGTTCTTTGTAGCCTCTGTATTTCTCCTTTGATAGGTTTTGCTTGATCACCATATCTACCACCATCACCCTTGAGCTGGATGTTAGGCTAGCAGTAAGAGCATTGAGGAGAGTCCAAGAGAAACGGGAACAGGGGAGAGGAAATAAAAGAATATAATCTCTCTGTGGATGTGTTTGTGTGTCTGTATGTGTGTGTAATATGTAATATATATGTTATACATGTTATATATGTATACATACATATATATGTGTACATATAGATTATACATATTGTATATTTAAAAAACAATAGGATCTGAGACAAACCTCTGGCACTGTTAGAAGACATGACTTTTTCAACTGAGAAAAGGGTAATAAAATTAACATTTACCAGACATTTTTTTAAGTTTTTATTTATTTATTAGAGAATGACAGACAGAGAGAGAAAGAGGCAGAGAGAAAGAGAGAGAGGGAATGGGCGCACCAGGGCTTCCAGCCACTGCAAACGAACTCCAGACGCGTGCGCCCCCTTGTGCATCTGGCTAACGTGGGTTCTGGGGAATCGAGCCTGGAACCAGGGTCCTTAGGCTTCACAGGCAAGCGCTTAACTGCTAAGCCAGCTCTCCAGCCTTACCAGACATTTTATATAAAGAACAAGACCTACATGGTTTCCTTCCCAGAAGAGTTAATCCAAATGGTATTGACAGTCACTTGGATAGAAAACTGCTCCTCAAGAAAGAGATTTTTTTGGTTCTTGAAACTTTAATAAGTAACATGAAGTGTACTTCACCATGTATATTATCAGGGAACTAGTGATTGCTTTCTTGTGGGTTCTTAGTCTCATTGATAATAAAGGAGTTTAGAAATTGACTCAGCAGTGCAGCCTGAGGTGTTATTAAAGCTTGAGCAAAAAATAACAGAGCAGGAAAGCTACAAAGCTCTGGGCAGATGCTAGGAGGTGGGAGATTGATAACAGGAAGATAGAAAATCCTGCCTTTTGAGTTAGGACCCAAAAGGAAAGCAGGTTCTGTGATAGAGATCAGCAAATGGCTTCCTAAAATAGGGGCAGTTTCGGGAAATGGCAAGGAAACCTAGAGGGTCAGGGCAAGCTTGCTTGGAATTTGGGCTGGTATACAAAGAAGAGATAGTGGAGAAAAATAAAAGTTATGCCTTGTGATTAAGAACTCAGGGAACAGACATGCAGTGAAGATCTGTAGGCAACAGCATTGACGGAGGGGTTTCCCTGATATAAGGTTAAAGACTTCCTGTGGTATGGAGAAAATACTGTTTTAAAATTTTAAAAGAACACCTGAAAGCCAGAAGTTGAAAAGAAACATGATGGATTTAAAGTACATGCTATGAGGATGTACTTTAGTATCCCAGAAGCTCTGCCCTAACAGACTCACACTGCTAAGACTACCTGACTTTTACATTCTAATTCAGAAAGCATAACGTTTTCTCTTTCTCATATCCAAGACATTAACCAAAATCTTCAGGCTGTTTGTACTAACATGAGACAGAAGAACCCCCACCACCACCCACACACATACTATACACCTGTTTGAAGACTTCCATTGCTAAGATGGTCTGATTTCCTGAGCTATAATTAAAAAAGCATAACTAAACTGAAAGCGTCCTCCCTATTGGCTAGCTATCATTACACTGGAACGTAAGTCTTCAACAGTCTTAATCACACACAAAAAAAGATCCTACCAAAAGTGGTTTTAAGAATTCAGGAAAGTCCTTGAGCCCCAAACCCTAAGTTTGGGTCTACTTTTAACCAAAGAATTGAATAAAATAGTACTGACAAGAATAATTATCCCATTATTATTTTCATAGAGGGAAGTATAGAACCAAGGGAAGGAAAATGAATACACCCTCACGGTCTGAGAGCCCATGTAGTGGGCCTGGAACATACCCTAAAAAGACAGAGAAGAAAGAAAAGAAAGAAAAAAGAACTCCTGCTATGTGGAGGTCATGAGAAGGTAGAAAGCCCATTTGGAAAGTAGGGGTTAGGGAGTTCTCCCCTCATCTCAGCCCAGCCAGGCCAAGATGAGCAGAAACTCACCAGAACTTGGAGGTTCACAAGTGTTAAGGCAACCTAGACAGAGGTTTGTCCCCTTGCACGAATTGATGTATAACCATATTGTGATGGGTTCATGTGAGCCAGAGAGACAGCTAATTGGTCTGGGCTAGAGGCTGGCTCAGGAAGAGGCCAGCCATGATACCGAACTCTGGAGTCTGAGCTTGACCTACCACAATGTCAAGATTAGCTCTGGATTACAGAAAATGACCTCCCTCTCAGGGAGGGCCTTGGGGACTGGAAAAACAGGTCTAGGGACCTAACCAATAGATAAGAAGTCAGATCATCCTTTGATCTCTAGCAAGTACAGATTTCAAGGGAAGACCTTACTGCTTTTTACTTTCAGAGGCCACCTTAACTACCTAACAAAGCTACCAGACTCCCTCTCACTTCATGCTGCCTAAGTGACCAGCCAAGCAAAATGTGCCCACTGGTGCAATACTGAAATCACTGTTATGAGGATAACCAATGGTCCTCTGATTGTATCTCAGACATACACCACAGGAAGGAACTCATGCCAAGTACTAAGAAAGCCAATCAAAAGCCTGTGGCTGGGAAGCTGCTACTATTGTTTGGCTAAATAAATATATTGTGCTCATCAAGTTGACCTCAACTATTTATGTTTATTCCTATACATTGGTGCTGCCCTCATTTTTGGTCACAGAAACTTCTTTTTAATGATGTCAATGACTACTGTGGAAACTCAAACTCATCAGTGTGCTGAGATTAAGTGACTGTTGTATGCTCATTGCAAAATTAGATATCTCTATCATGCTCTCCAAGGCTTACAGAATTTAAGAGTCAGAGGATGAGGAGGAGTGAAAGTTTGGGGAGAGGTTCTTTGAAATATTGTGTCATGGACATGAAATAGCCATTGCATTTATGACTTCCCAGTGACTGCCATTACCTGCACAAAATCTGCACAGTAATTTTTACATCAACAAATTGACATGGATGATGGAAGAGGGCAAAAAGAGAAAAAAGCACATTAAAATAAAAGAGAAACTAGTTCAAAAGAAGGAGAGGTTCAGTGGATGGAAAATGGTAGAGACCAGGGGAGTGGGGTCAAAAGAAGGCAATGTGATGGGATTTTGCTCAAAATACATCAAATAAGTGAATGAAACTCTCAATAAAAAGTGAAAATAAGGTGTTGGGGAGATGAATCAGTGGTAAAGGTGCTTGCCTATAAATCCTAAGGACCCAGGTTTGATTCTCTAGTTCCTTTGCAGTGGCTAGAAGTCCTGGTGTGCCCACTTTTTTTTCTCTCTCTATCACTATCTATCTATATATATGTATACATATATACATATATATATACACACATATATATATATTTCCCTCTTTCTGTCTCTCTAAAATAAGGAAAAATATTTTTAAAAGTTAAGATAAAATAAATAAACCTTATTTTAATTAATTTTATTTAAAAGGTGGTAATCCAATAAATGGGCCAAAAATGAATAGACAATGCTTAAAAAGAAATAACACAATTGAACAACAAATATGCTTTCAGAAAAATATTCAGCATCTTTACAGATCATGGAAATATCAGAATAATACTACTTTCATATTTCATCTCATCCCAGTCAAAATGGCTATCATCA
The DNA here is from genome assembly GCA_036346955.1 of Dipus sagitta. Taxonomy (NCBI): domain Eukaryota; kingdom Metazoa; phylum Chordata; class Mammalia; order Rodentia; family Dipodidae; genus Dipus; species Dipus sagitta. The sequence goes on from CM070776.1 coordinate 122,262,722, forward strand.
AGAAAACAAATGACAATATGAGTTGGCAAGGTTGAGAGGAAAGGAGAAATATTACTCACTGTTGGTGGGGCTTTGCACTGGTATAATCTCTATTTAAATCAGTGTGGAATTTTCTCTAAAACTTGAACTGCCAGATGACCACCAAGCTATACTACTCCTGACCATATACACAAAGGACTTTATGCTTTACCACAGTGATGCTTGTTTAACTATGTTCATTGCAGCTCTATTCATAATAAGTAGGAAATAGAATCAACCTAGATGTCCATCATCTGATGACTGGATAAAGAAGTTTTGGTGCATATACATAAAAGAGGATTACTTGGTTATAACAAATAATGAAGTTTTTAAATTAGAAGGAAAATACATGGAACTGGAAAAAAGAAATATACTAAGTGAGGTAACACAGGCCCAGAAAGGTAACACAAATCACCTGTTCTTCTTCATGTGGGGATACTGATTTTTAATATTTGTGTATAAGTAAATAATGATACTTGTGAGTAAGTACATACTATGAAGCAAGATAAGCCACAAGAAAGAAAGAAGAGGGGAGGAGAGAGGAAACAAAAGGAAAAATATCATATGAATGTAGAAAGGTAGCTACCATGGGTATAGGACATAAGAGGAGGAGGGGGTACAGTTGGGAGGTGAATCAAAAAAATAGTTGAAATACAACATAACTGAACAGGGTGTGGGGGATTAGAAACCTACGAGGGTAAGGTGAACCAAAACTAAGTATTTGTACATAATCCATATGGAATTCCACTATTTGGGAAGCCCATTCAAAATATAAATTTAAGAAATTATTTTATCTGGGCATAGAGGCTCATACCTTTAATCTAAGAATGTGAGAGGCTGAAGTAAAAGGTTCCCCATGAGTTTGAGTTCAGCCTGATCTACAGAGTTAATTCCAAGTCCTCCTTAGCCTGAGTGAAACCTTGCCTCAAAAATGAAAAGAAAGAAAGTGGTTGAATGAAGTTTCCCTAACATTTGGCTAAAGCTGCTCCTAGAAGCCAAAGCTTATTAATCAAAATTTTCAGTTGAGTTGTATGTCAAGTAGCCTACAGAGGCTCCTTGAATAATACAGCCTATTGCCATTGCACTTGATTTCCCATCAAATCTAAAACTAAAATGGAAAGTATAATGGTTTGAATCAGATGTCCTCCATAAACTCATGTGTTTTGAATATTTGGTCCCAAACTGGTAGTAATTTGGAAGGTGGAGGCTTGATGGAGGAGGTTTATTAAAAGCAAGGTAGAAATGAACTCCAAACTTATTCCCTACTGGTAACCTATCTTTATGTCAGAAGGAAGAATGGAAACTGCTAGAGGATAGGGAGAAATGGGTAAAGACAGCAGGAGTCCCCTCCATGAGGTTAACACTGCGTATTCTACAACTGGCATGCCACATAAGATGTGCCCATTGTATCATAGTTACTTGATTATTGTGGAAGTAGTCAACCACTTTTTTTGAGGCAAGCCCATCAGACTGTTTTTTTTTTTTTTTTAAATGAGGGAGAGAGAGAGAGAGAGAGAAACAGAATTGACATGCCAGGGTCTCTAGCCACTGTAATCTCAACTCTATACGCATGCACAGCCTTGTGCATGTGTTACCTTGTGGGTCTGGCTTATGTGGGATCTGGGAAGTCTAACATGGGTCCTTAGGCTTCGCAGGCAGGTGCCTTAACTGCTAATCCATCTCTCCAGCCCTCAACTACTTTTTCATTGGATTTAGTTCTGCTGCTCAGGGAATTTAACAAAAGAGAGGGTGGAAAGGTTGTAAGAGCCACAGATTCGGACCTCATACCCAGAGGCATTGCCTCCCACAAACACCTGACTCCTGCTCTCCCAACACATAACCTATAACTCCACAGGTAATACCAGCAATCTTACTGAGGAGGAGCGCCCCCAGTAGACTGGGAGCAGGAAGGAGGGAAAAGATGGTACCAACACATGATATATTTGTACTAAGTATGTTCTTTTTAAAAATTATTATTAGTTATGTACACAGTGTGTATACAGCCATGTTGTTACCATTGTTTGCCTCCTCCCTGTCATCCCCCCTCTGCAGGGACCCTCCTCATTGGGAATGTGCATGGTGCATTGTAGGGTTAACCTTCAGTTATGAGTAAGAGGCACCGTCTTTGTACATAACGTATGTTCTTAATAAAAAAAATAGAGGGCTGGAGGGATTGCTTAATGGTTAAGGCATTTGCCTGCAAAGCCAAAGGACCCAGGCTGGATTTCCCAGGACCCATGTTAGCCAGATGCACAAGGGGGCGCCTGTGTTTAGAATTCTTCTGCAGTGGCTGAAGACCCTGGCACACGGCACACGTGTTCTCTCTCTCTCTCTCTCTCTCTCTCTCTCCATCTTTCTCTGTCAAATAAATAAATTAATTAAAATTTTAAAAAAAGAGATCGGGCCAGGTGGTGGTGCACACTTTCATCCCAGCACTCTGGAAATGGAGGATCACTGTGACTTAAGGCCACCCTGAGAATCAACAGAGTGAATTCCTGGTGAGCCTAGGCTAGAGTGAGACCCTACCTCGAAAAACCCAAAAAATAAAAAACTAGAGAGAGAGAGAGAGGGATTGGGCTGGAGGGATGGCTTAGTGGCTAAGGAACTTGCCTGCAAAGCCTAAGAATGCTTGTTGGAATCTCCAGGTCCAGCATATATCCCCAAGATGCAAGTGACATGAGCGTGCAATGTCGTACATGTGCACTACGGGGAAAGTACACGTGCAGAAGGGGGAGCACACATCTGGAGTTTTTTCACTTAGGCTGAAAGGCCCTGGTGTGTCCATTCTCCCTCAATCTCTCCCTCTCTCTCTCTCCCTCCTTCTCTCTCTCTCTCTCTCTCCCTTTCTGGCTCTTTCTCCCTCTGTCTCTCAAAAAACTAGAGATCACAAAGGAATTTTTAAAGTCTATTGTCACTAAATTAAACAAACTAATACATCTTTCAGAGCTAAAGAGAAATGTCAAACTACTATGACAAAACAAACAAAACACAGATATAAATTTATTACTATGAGGACACAATTTCTTAAAGCTTTCAACATTCAATAATAAGGTAAATTTTTAAATGATAATAGAAAACAAAGAAGAACAATATGAAATATAATAGTAGCTAAACATGGCACTGAAGCTCTGTCTCTGTGAAGAAGAGCCACACATTTAATATGTTGAGGGAGGTTTTGATTTTATGATTAAAAATAAAACCAGTATAGACTCAAGCTCTAAGCTCTTAGAGAGGATGAGCATAGACTGGGATATTATACAAACATACACAAAAAAGAATACTTCCTTATATATGGATGTTAAATATATTATGAGAATTGGATAGGAAGAAATTAATTTGTGAGAAACTATACTAGCTAGCAGTGTATAATCCCTTTATTCAGGAGGCATATATAGGTAGATTGCATGAGTTGAAGGACAACCTTTCCTACATAAGTGAATTTCGTACAACCTGGACTACAGAATGAGACATTGTCTCAGAAAAGAAAAGAAAAAAGAAAGGGGGTGAATAAATAAATAAATAAATAAGAAAGAATGAAAGAAAATGAAAGGAACTATAATGGAAGAGTTTGTATTAGAAACAATTATAAATGAGACTGTTATGCCAGGTGTGGTGGCCCATACCTTTAATCTGAGCACTCAGGAGTCTGAGGTAGGAGGATAACTGTGAGTTTGAGGCCAGCCTGAGACTACATAGTGAATTTCAGGTCAGCCCGAGCTAGAGTGAGACCCTATCTCAAACAAACAAAATGAAAATTAGACCATTAAAATTTTCAAGTAAAATAAGTGGAAATTTTAGGAGACCACAATCAAACAATTACTCTACCATATACCTTAATAACTATATAGGAAAGATACCCCAAGTTAAATATAGCCTAGTTATATACCCACATCTCAGTGAAGAGTCAGTGTCCCATAAAATTCAGAGAAGTTTTATAAAAGCATGTTACCTGGAAAGGTTGAATTACCAGGCTGGTCTAAGTTGGACCTTTCTCACCCCACATGAATGTTTCTATGCCAACTGAATTGTGATGGAGTTTCTGACCTCATAATGACAAAAGAAAAAATAAGATGGCCACTTCTTCCTTTTACCAAGATAAGCCTAGACAAGAGCTTCAGGATTTAAGCAGTATTTTAATATAAATGGAGGTGTTAAAGTAACTAAATTAAGAAAAAGGAATTCAGATATTAGTGTATAAATTATTGTATCTTAAAAACATCTTAGAATAAATAATTTTTATTAGAAAAAACAGATTGATAAATATATGTAAAAGAATACTGAAAATTATATCATTACAATTACCCTGAATTAAGGGATAAAAATTTCTATATACCACATATTAAGTGGTTATCACACTGCATAATGAATAATAAAAAGGGAAAGGCAAGAAGATGGTTAATCTTCATTGTCAATTTCACTGGATTTGGAGTCATTTAGGAAACACTTCTTTGGGTATATTTTTGATTGAGTTTCTAGAGACTTAATTGAGAGACCTGCTGTCTATGCAGACAACACAACGTTATAGGCTGGATTTGAAATCTAAAAGAAAGGAGAAAGATGAGAGAGCCAATGAAAAATAGGCTTTTTCCCTTTCTCTACTTCCTGGTTAGTGGACTATACCAAGGCACTCTCAATAGTCTGCCTTCATGAGGAGTATGGTCTATACCTTCAGATTGTTAGCCCAAATTAATTATTTCTGTTTTTTAATATTGTACTTGTTAATAGGTCACAGCAATAAAAAATGCTTACATAGAAAATTGGTAACAAGAACTGAAGCTGATACTGTGCAAAATATGACTATGTGGTTATATGCCTTTGGAACTGATTTGTTGAAGAAATATGGCAAAATTTGGAACTGCTCCTAACTGAAGGCTTGAAATGCTACCTAGAGACCTTAACAAATAAGCCTTCCTCATGGGGGTGCACAAGATCAGAATGTTGATAGAAATGTGAATAGAGGTCAGCCATTGTGGCACCAGTCTTTAATCCCAGCACTGGACAGGGGTGGGGAGGCGATACTGAGGTAGGAGAACCCTTGTGAGTTTGAGGCCTGCTTGAGACCCCATAATGAATTCCAAGTCAGCCTTGGCTAGAGTGAAATCCTACTTCAAAAAAAGAAAAGAAAAGCAACAAAAAGAAGAAAGAAAGAAAGAAAGAAAGAAAGAAAGAAAGAAAGAAAGAGAGAGAGAGAGAGAGAGAAGAAAGAAAGAAAGAAAGGAAGGAAGGGAAATGATGTGGCTGGATAAGTCACTGCTCCCAAGGTTTCAGCAGAGAACCAAAAGTTCTGTCAGGAATTGGACTAGAGGCCATTTAAGATATATTTTGGCACAGAACTTGACTGCATTATGCTAGTATCCCTGGAATTTACATGAGACTTAATTCCACAGCTCATTTAACTCATTTGAGAAAAATGAGTTAACAGTAACCAAGAATTAAGAAGATGGAACAGTAGCATAGGATATATGCTGTGCCATGGCTACTTCCTTAGTGCTCTTATCCAGGCAGAGAGAACAAGAGAGAGAGAGTGAATGAGAGAAAGAGAGAGAACCAGATAGATGCAACTAAAGCTGAAAGATATGAAAAATGTGGATTTATGAAAAGAAAGGAGAATGAATTATTGTTAAACTGTAGAGAAGAAGGGTGCACACAGAGGAACTATAATTATTACAGACTTGCACAATTAAGGAGAAAGCTTGCAGTTTGCACTGGGACAATAGGAAAAATACCATAATAGCAAGATCTTACTTATTGAAATTATCATTTGGTAAAATGCAAATTCACTGGAAATGGGAAAGACTGAACTAAGAATACTGATGGGGGAATTCCCTACTCAAACTAATGGCAAAGAGAAGCATTTTCTAAGGTTGTGTCCAAGGCACACAGAAGTCACTAAATCTTTGGTAGAAAGATGCCACACTACCTGTCATGCTGGCAATAAAACATAACAGCTATATGGGACAAGGTTCAATTTCCTGCATGGAATTCCCTAAAGACCATTATGTGAAGTAGTACACACATAAAAATGCATTAATTAAAAGGAGGATTTAGAAGATGTCTCAGTTTTGAGACGGAGAGTTTCAGGTCATTTATGTATAGGCCATGATCTCTATTTTTTTCTATTACTACTTTTAAAGTAGTATCTTTATAATTAGCACACATTTTACATCATATTAATTTTTTACTTTTCTTGCTCAATATTTCCATTTTAGCACATTTAAAGACACACACACACACACAATTTCATTTAACCACCCCAATTATCCTCAGCTATCCTTCTACCACTCCCACTAAAGTCCCTTTACTTCCCTATTAATCCATACCCTACTTTTTGTTGAATTACCAAGTTAAATTAGGGTTGTTAGCATGAGCATCAGAATGAAGTGATTTGCTGGAATATGGACAAATTACCAATGGCTATACCCCTGAGGAACATGAATGCCTTACCCTCAGAAAGTATTATCTTCTATTAATGTTTCTTGAAGGTGTGGGTCTTGTTATCCTTCTGCTATCATATTGAAATAATTGCAGGCTCAAACTTGTGCAGAAAGTCACAGTTGCTGTGAGTTCATGAGTATAATAACATGCTATATCCAAAAGTTGATATTCCACATCTCTTTTGCATCAGACCTAAATCTCTCTCTGTCTCTCTCCCTCCCTCATAAAAAATGCCAGTCTGATGGGCTTCACTCAAAAAATGTAGTTGATTACTTCCACAATAATCAAGTAACTATGATACAATGGGCACATCTTATGTGGCATGTCAGTTGTAGAATAAACAGCTGGCAGTACACAAAAATGAACACGTAAAACCAGTAGCCTTTCTTTATGCAAAGAAATCAGTGAGGCAGTCTCATATTCAATACCCACAAAAAAAAAATACTTTGGAATAACAGTAACCAAGTATATTTAAGACCTACGTATTGAAAATAGAAAAACAATAAAGAAACCAAGGAAGAATTAAGAAGATGGAAAGGCCTCCTATGCTCCTGGATAGGTAGAGTTAATATTGTGAAAATGCCAATTTACAAAGAAAAAGCAATATACATATTTAATGCAATACCAATAAAAATTATAGGATCATTCTTCACAGAGGTAGAAATAATGATCTCAAAATTCATATGGAGTGGCAGCAGGCCTCAGATATCCAAACATATCCACAGAAAAAGAAGCACCTCTGGAGATATCACCATACCCAATCTAAAGCTATATTATAAAGCTACAGCAAGAAAACAGCATGGTATTGGCATGAAAAAAGAAATATAGGCCAATGGAACAGAATTGAAGTCCTAAACCCTACATCTAGTAACTAGAGCTACTTGATCTTTGACAAATGTGCCAGTAAGGTATACTGGAGGAAAGAGCATCTTCAACAAATGTTGCTGAACAAATTGGATAACCATATGTAGAAAAATGAAACTAAACCCACTCATCCCTACATAAACAAAAATCATGTCCAAATGGGTTAATGACCTCAATATAAGACTTGAAACTCTTCTTGTACTGGAAGAAAAAAATAGGAGGAGATCGGGGTAGGCAGTGTTGCATGCCTTTAATCCCAGCACACGGGAGGCAAAGGATCGCCCTGAGTTCAAGGCCACCCTGAGAATGCAGAGTGATTTCCAGTTCAGCCTAGGCTAGAGTGAGAGCCGACCTCAAAAAAATCAGAGAGACAGAGAGAGAGAGAGAGAGAGAGGAGAGAGAGAGAGAGATCAGGCTGAAGGGATGCCTTAGCAGTTAAGGCACTTGCCTGAAAAGCCTAAGAATGCTTGTTGGAATCTTCAGGTCCCACATATAGCCCCAAGATGCAAGTGACATAAGCATGCAATGTCACACATGTGCACTAGGTGGAGCGTACATGTGCAGAAGGGGGAGCACATATCTGGATTTTGTACACATAGGCCAGGTGTGCCCATTCTCCCTCAACCTCTCTCTCTTTCTCTCTCCTATCTCTCTGGCTGTTTCTCCCTCTGTCTGTCTCTCAAAAAAAAAATAGAGATCATAAAGGAATCTTTAAAGTCTATTGTCACTAAATTAAACTCAATAATACATCTTTCAGAGCTAAAGGTAAAAGTCAAACTACTACAACAAAACAAACAAAACACAGATATAAATTTATTACTATAAGGACACAATTTCTTGAAGCTTTCAACATTCAATAATAAGGTAATTTTTAAAAATGTTAATAGAAAACAAAGAAGAAAAATATGAAATACAGTGGTAGCTGAAGATGGCACTGAAGCTCTGCCTCTGGGAAGGTTACCCACACATTTAATATGTTGAGGGAGATTTTAATTTTATGATTAAAAATAAAACCGGTATAGACTCAAGCTCTACGCTCTTAGAGAGGAGGAGCATAGACTGGGATATTATACAAACATGCACAGAAAAGAATACTTCCTTATATATAGATGTTAAATATACTAAGAGAATTGGATAGGAAGAAATTAACTTGTAAGAAACTATACTAGCTAGTTGTGTATCATCCCTTTACTTAGGAGGCACATATAGGTAGATTGCATGAGTCGAAGGCCAACCTTTCCTACATAAGTGAATTTCATACAACCTGGACTACAGAATGAGACATTGTCTCAGAAAAGAAAAGAAAAGAAAAGAAAAGAAAAGAAAAGAAAAGAAAAGAAAAGAAAAGAAAAGAGAAAGGGGGAGAAGAAATAACTAACTAAATAAAAAAATATGAAAGAGAATGAAAGGAACTATAATGGAAGAGTTTATATTAGAAACAATTGAAAATGAAACTATTATGCTGGGTTTGATGGCACATACCTTTAATCTGAGCACTCAGGTGTCTGAGGTAGGAGGATAACTGTGAGTTTGAGGCCAGCCTGAGACTACGAAGTGAATTTCAGGTCAGCCTGAGCTAGAGTGAGACACTACCTCAAACAAACAAACAAACAAAAACAAAATTAGACCATTAAAATTTTCAAGCAAAATAACAGGAAATTTTAGGAGACCACAATAAACAATTACTCTACAGTACACCTTAATAATTCTATAGGAAAGATACCCCAAGTTGCATATAACCTCGGTAAATATTAAAATATCAGTGAAGAGTCAGTGTCCCATAAAATTCAGAGAAGTTTTAAAAAAGCATGTTACCTGGAAAGGGTGAACTACCAGGCTGGTCTAAGTTGGACCTTTCTCACCCTACATGAATGTTTCTATGCCAACTGAATTGTGATGGAGTTTCTGACCTCATAATGACAAAAAAAGTAAGATGGCCACTTCTTCCCAGTGCCAGGATAGGCCTAGACACGAGCCTCAAGATTTAAGCGGGATTTTAATATAAATGGAGTTGTTAAAGTAACTAAATTAAGAAAAAGGAATCCAACCGGGCATGGTGTCGCACGCCTTTAGTCCCAGCACTCAGGAGGCAGACGTAGGAGGACTGCCATGAGTTCGAGGCCACCCTGAGACTCCACAGTGAATTCCAGGTCAGCCTGGGCTAGAGTGAGACACTACCTCGAAAAACTAAAAAAAAAAAAAAAAGAAAAAGAAAAAGAAAAAGGAATCCAGATATTAGTATATAAATTATTCTATCTTAAAATCATTTTAGAATAAATAATTTTGATTAGAAAAACAGATTGAGAAATATATGTAAAAGAATACTGAAAATTATATCATTACAATTACCCTGAATTAAGGGATGAAAATTTCTATATGCCACACATTAAGTGGTTATAACACTGCATAATGAATAATAAAATGGAAAGGCAAGAAGATGGTTAATTGAACTAAGAATACTGATGGGGGAATTCCCTACTCAAACTAATGATAAAGAGAAGCACTTTCTAAGGTTGTGTCCAAGGCACACAGAAGTCACTATATATTTGGCAGAAAGATGCCACACTACCTGTCATGCTGGCAACAAAACATAACAGCTATATGGGACAAGGTTCAATTTCCTGCATGGAATTCCCTAAAGACCATTATGTGAAGTAGTACATACATAAAACTACATTAATTAAGGAGGATTTAGGAGATGTCTCAGTGAATAAAACGCTCATTGCTTAAGGTGGAGTACCAGAGTCTGATACCCAGACCCCAGGAAAAAATGCCAGAAGTTCTGGTGGGCTTCTGTAATCTCAATATGCTTGATCTGACAGTGAGAAGGGACTTGAGGTAGGAGAATTATTTGGTAAGCACACTAAGGAAAGATATAGGGGAAATATAGAGCAAGTAAACCTGCCTAAAATGAGGTGAATAGGTGAGGACTGACCTGATAGGTGTACTCTGTCCATGACACTGACACAGTGGCATGTGGACACATGTACTTACACATGAATATGCATGCATGCACACATGTATATAACTGATAGTACACTTAAACAGGAATTCAACATGTGCAATAGAAACCAGAACAGAAAGATGAAACAGAGATACGAGCTATTTTTATTTTGAAAATAAGAGGAGATTGCATATGATACCAATTAAGAAATTAAGATAAATACTTGTTTAAGTATATGTGTATTAGACTGCAGTGATTACCCTCTTAACTTTGCAAATACACAGGTTTAAGGGAAACTCAGAAATTAGAGGACTTCTAACCTTAGGATGAAAAACCACTAGAAAGAAAACCCTCAGGATAATTGGCCTAGGTGATACAAATTGATTGGACAAAGCAAAGACATGAGTGATAGAGGAAAGTGTATACATGAGAGACTCCTGAAAGGGGGACCATCACTACTACATTTTTAAAAAGAAGGAAAACATTTCAGAAGCTACACAAGGAGAAATTTCCCAATCTATGCCTGAATATTAATGAAAGTTGCAAATACATAAGATGTGATTGAATTATCAAAATAGAATCCCATTAACACTCAACCATCATATCAAAATTATTTACATTACCTGGATAGAAAGATGAAATTTCAGATGGATGGGCATAAGCTGGATTCTGATCACAGTGCACAAGATGGTAGACAGGATGCATGAGAAATTGAAGACATTTCACAAGAAAATCACCTGAGAAATAGTTGCATATTTCAAGGGTCAGGAAGGGCTTTTCATACTAAATTTTATACATGCACTTATGTAAATATAATTACAAAATGAAAGAAAGTATAGTCATATGTTAAGTAATAGAATATCCTCTGATGAGTAGAGTGAGATATGAGTAACTAATAATTAGTAAGCACAAAGCCAAGTGTGGGTGTCTCATGCCTGTAATTCTGGCATTCTTGAAGCAGAGGTAAGAAGATTGATGTGTTGCCATGAAGGTTGTAGTACCTTTGGGAGATGGAGCTTTTCTGGAATAAGTAGGCTATGGGGAAGATCTCAAAGTTTTATAGGTTGGCCCCGTTTCCGATTCCTCTTGTCTTCCTGACTTTGGATATAATGTGACCAGATTTAAGTAATGCTCCTCTTACTGTTACTTCCCTGACATGATAGAATATATCCCCTAGAAACTATAAGCCAGAATCAACCCTATGCTTTCTTAAGTTGTTTCTGAGGAAGTATATTTGTCACAGTAATGAATAAGCAACTAATATTAAAAATTGTGGGGCTGGAGAGATAGCTCAGCATAAATAGGCTTGCTTGCAAAGCCAGATGGCCTAGATTAGACTCCCTGGTACCCAAGTAAAACCACTTGCACAGAGTGGCACATGCATCTGAACTTTGTTTTTAAGAGCAAGAGGTCCTGATACACCCATGCTCACTTTCTCTCTCTCTCTCTCTACTCTTTCTGTCTCTCTCTTTCTCCATGCAAATAATAAATAAAAATATTTTTAAATGGTATAAGCAGTGGAGTTGTTACTCTGATAAGCATGACCATATGGTTCATAGGCCATTCAAACTGGTTTGTGGCATAATTGTAAAAAAGCTTTTATCTCTGACCTAGAGACACCCTACAATGCTGTAAGGAGACATAAGGGACCATTCTGGTAGAAATTTGGAAAAGAATAATGCAAAAAGAAATATAGACTGTGGAATTCGGGTTCATGAGGTTTCCGAGAGGAATTTCACTGGGAACTGAGCTAAAGTCAGCTCATGTGATATTCTGCCAAGCTTTACATGACATTTCTGTATAGTCAACTTTGAATGCCTTACAGGGAAAATGTGCTACATTACATTCAAGTTCAGGACACTGGAGGTGAGATTCCCCACATTGTGGCTCATGGGTAGTGAAGTACATCTTTGAATGCAAATGTGACCTTAATCTAGATTGATTTGATGCTCTTTGCCCTGTTATTAGAGGAAAGGGTTGACAAACAAGGGCAGGGCAGTGAGGAGAAGTAGACAGGGTCTGGAGGTGACACTGAGGAACATCTCTGGTCAACATGCAGACTGCACAGAGAGGATTTTCCTCTGTTCACATTAGGTCTCCTCTGTTTTCTCATTGGCAATTATTCCTTAAATGTCTTTTAGGCACACCTACAAGGCTATAACATTGGAAATTTTATGTTTGTTTTCATTGGAAGCACTGTGTAATTGTTCTATTTATGTATCTAGAAGTTAACTAATTAGCTAGATCTGATGGTGCAGGCCTGGCTTAGAAAGTGAGTTCAAGGTCCAGCCAGGCAATTTAGGAACACCCTATCTTAAAACTGAAAGTTAAAAAAATTTCTGGGGGACTGGAGAGATGGCTTAGTGGTTAAAGAGCATGCCTGTGAAGCCTAAGGAACCGGGTTCGATTGTCCAGGTCCCACATTAGCCAGATGAACAAGGGGGCACATGTGTCTGGAGTTTGTTGGCAGTGGATAGAGGCCCTGGCACATCTATTCTCTCTCTCTCTTTCTCCACCTCCCTCCCTCTCTAGGCATTGATGTGTTAGGTGGAAGGGTATGTCCCCATTCCTCTATTTTAAATTTATTCATGTGCTGTTGTTAAAATATGCAGCTTCTTGTTTGAAAACAGAATTATACAAACACTTGTGAAAATACTTTCCAAAGTTTTGAAGTTTTGTTTGTACAACTATGTCCATCTGTACTATTATAGTGCAATTTCACCCTGAAAACAAGACATCTTTACATAAGCTGCACCTAAAAATATTCAGTTTGAATGAGATGTAGCTCATTGTAAGACACATATAGTATACAGAAGGCCCAGAGTTTGATTTTGATCCTTGACACCACACACATATAGAAAATCTTTCTAGTAACTTTAGTCAAAACAGTCAAGAATAGAAAGAACTCAGCTATACATATATCATATACTATCTTATAGCAGAATACTAATCAGCAAGAAAAAGTGACTCAAATAGTCTTAAAAGAATATATGTTATGACAGTCTACTATATCAAATTGTAGAACATGCAAAAAGAACCAAAGGAAGAAAAATAGAATTAATAAAATTTCACCTATGATGATGGTTATGAAGATTGTCATGAGGAAGGAATTAAGAACCTTTATAGAACAATGTTATTTACATTTTGACAGTGTCTCAAGTTATACATATCTTCATTTCCCCAAATTCAGATTACATAGCTAAGATTTGAGAATTCATTTTATGGGCAATTTTACATTAAAAGAAAATATAAGCAAAGCATAACACCAGTGATATATAAAGTATTTTAAAAGTATGTCTATAACTTAAGAGTATATTACAATATTATAAAAAGCAGAATGGAATATTAATTGTAAAGTATAGATTATATGTATATGAATATTATAATGATTTTACAATTTGTTCAATGCTGAAATGGTTAATAATAAAACAATCTTAATTCTCAAAATTGACACATTTATGAACTTACAATTATTTTAACAACTATTATTTAAGTATAAATCACCATCTAGGGGCAGAGGCTGTAGTTTCACTGCTAGATGTCATCCTCATACCAGGAGATAATTTTACCTTTTTAATGAGTTTTCTAAAAAACAAAACTGCCATAAATAAAAAGAAATAGCAGCACTTTTATTATTTTTCTTCAAACATTAAGATGATGTAGTCAGCTTCACATTGCTGGGATGAACTTCCAAACTAGACACAATTTATGGGAGGAAGGATGTTATTTCAGCTTATATATCAGTGGAAGTTCCATCAATGACAGAACAAGCTGGCTGTCTTTCACAGATCCAAGCAGAGAGGGAGAGACAGTACCAAGCAGCCAGCACCACAAGCAACACAAAAGGGAAGCAAAAACAGCAGTAAATCAGACAGAGCTCAGACTACTCTCTTACACCTTTGGGCTGGAATTCAGACCTGCCCCCAAACATACCTCTTCCAACCAAGAGGCTGGAATTCTAGCTACAAGCTTTAATAAAACATCTGAGTGTATGGGGAAACACACATTTAAACTGTCACAGATGAGGAAGGCAGTATTATGAAATGTTTGACTGCTGTTTTAACTATAATACCCTTACTTTTAAAAATACAAATGTAAAGTATATATTAATATATGAAACATTGCTAAAAGTTAAACACAGTGAAATAAATCATTTGCTCACTTTTACATTTCTTTTTACATTTTTGTTCATGTATACAATGCATTTTGATCTTACTCTTTCCAATTACCATCTCTTTCCCTTCTACTTGACGTTTGTTTAAAATGTTTTAATCTTCATGATAAATATTCTCAAAACAGTAAACTGAAATAAACTATTTCCTTCCCCATGATGATTTCAGTAGGATAATTTGGCCCAGGAATTAGAATTTCACTGATACAAGGTCCGCTAGGACAGCAGTAATCGAAGGCCATTGAGAAACACTGCCTTAGAGGAAAGTGTATGTCACAAATAGTTAATCCAACCTATAACCTGATCCTCCTGACAGACCATGTGAGTTTGTGCTAAGCAGAAGTTGAGGACTACTTGCATAAATCTCAACTTCAGTGTGTATGGCACCTGTGTATACGTGAGCACAGTGATCCCTTGGTTATGTATTTTGTATGACACCTCTGTAGTCGTCTAAATAGCAATTACCATTTTATTCCTGAAATAAAACACCTGAACAGGAGCAGCTTAAGGAAATAGTTTATCCAGCTTACAGTTTCAAGGAGAACTTTGATCATGGCAGGGAAAGCATGGCAGAGCAGACAGCTGGGTTGCCACATCTTGTCAAAGTATCTGGGAGAGACAAGTCTGAGTGAGCTAGCACTGGCAAATCAGACAGACTAAAAAATGTCAAGGCCTGTCCCCAGTGAAACACCACCTCTAGGAAGGTTACATGACCCAAAGGTGTCACACACTGGGGATTAAGAAGGGGTTTTAATCACAAACACATGAAGCTAGAGAAGACATTTTATATTCAAACTACCACATTCTACCCCTGACCCATATAAATTCATCGCCATCTCATACATTTGGTCTGTACTAGTTCCAACAATGTTCCAGACTCCAAAATCTCATTTGAGACACAAAACAATGTCTGAATTGTAAGCCCTATAAAGTCTAAAATGAAAGCATATCAAGAAAGAATGGACCACTGCAAGACCAAAAGCAAGCAGGATAAGATCCAATCTTTCAGCTCCATGGCTGGCACCTGGGATTCAAGATGAAATCCTCTGGCCTCCAGAAAGCTTTGGCAATTGTGCCCTACCTGCTTGTGGTGAATTCTTTCTGGGCATAATCTGCTTGAGTGAGATCCAGCTGCTTTCCATGGTAGGTACATAGTACATAGTTACATAATACTTCCATCTCCAAATTGCTCACTATTGGAACCCACACTTAATCATCACAATTCTATGCTATCACTTCACATGGACTCCATACAGGAATTTTGACCCTGCCTCATATTGCCACAACTCAACAGCACCAGGATACATGATTGCACTTCATGACCCCGTTGCCTGCATTTGTCATACTTCCAAGTCCATTATATGTGGACTGCCAAATTTGTAAATCCAGGTGAGATGAGTTCCAACCTTGAGGAGAAGGGCACTCCTTCACTATTCTTCCTTCAGTCCCCTTCCTTTGAAAAAATTTGAATTCTTTCTAGGTTAAGCAACTGAAAAATGGTTTGGGCCTTATGCTCAGAATATCTTTCCTATTGTCTTAATGCCAAGAAATTAGCTCATCTTTAACGCAGTAGTTCCTGAAATAATCCCACTTGATGTGGTATAAAACCATTCTATACTTCCTTCTGTTTGAAATGATATATCTTTCACATCCTTCTATTCTGCTTTTTACACTGCCAAACACAGCATTCCATTTCTTCTAAATTAAATTCAGTTCAAGTTCTCAAGACACAGGAACAATAAAACCAGAATATCATACCAGATACCCCTCTCTAGTCCTAAGTAATTCTTTTCTTCCCCCCTCTGAAACATCATGAACCAATCCTCCAAAGTTCCGTCCTCTCTTTGATCTTAGGTCTTCTTAAATTTTATTAAGAATTTTACTGTATGAGATCTCCAGTCAAGATGGTGTCCACCGAACTGCACCGCAACTCCCAGGAAGGAGAGGCAAGGAATCAAGGGGTCACTGGAACTTTTAGTGGACAGAATGCTGGGCTCCCCCAGCAGGTAGTGCTGAGGAAGGACCAGGCCTGCTGGTTCCTCCCAAGGGGTTGAGGAGGAGGATGAGTGTCGACGGCCAGGAACACACCACCAAGCTGGGAGTCTCGTCAAAGCAGGAACTCTCTTTATTGTAACCAGCAGGTGTTTATATAATGTTGAGAAAGAAGGCGGGGATTTTAGGATGGGGTGAGATGTAAGGGCCAATAGCATACCGTGACCTCTGAGATGATTGGTTCTAAGCACGCACGGGTGGGAACTCTAACTTCCTGTGCAGAAGTAGCAGGCCAGAGGCCATTTGGCCCCCTGCTGAGTCATAGCTGGGCAGAGGCAGTTAGCCAAACTTTAGCTAGGCTCAGGAAATTCCACTAGGCCTCACATCTGGGCCTCTCAAGGCCCAACATCTCCCCCTTTTGTTTTTGTAAGAGCATTAGTCACCATGGCCCCTGTCTTAGGTTGTCCCCCTCTGGGTATCTTACCCGTCACTGGGTACCAGGTGTTAGATTGCTGAGAACCCACTCCGTGGCCTGTCTTAGGTTGTCTCAGTCAGTCTGAGATGTTACCCGTCATCGGTCACATGGAGGGCAGAGGAGGTGACAGTGGGTCATCTGAGGAACTTAATTCCTGAGTTGCCAGCCTGTGATAATGTATCTCAACCTGATGGATTTTTATTGCCTCTAGCTGCTGGTGAATGAATTTTGTAATTTTGTTAATTACACAAGGCCCAACAGTGAGGAGAAGGAGAAGGAGGGGCCCAAGTAGGGGGAGAAGGTAGGGTAAGAAGCTATGTAAGCCCATCCACAGTGGGCTGTCTTGAAGGTCCCACAGTCTCCTCTCCAGGTCCCCTTGAAGCCTTTTGATCTTGTCCTGAACGAGTCCCAATCTATTGGCATAGAAACAGCATTTTTTCTGTAAAAACAAGCATATGCCTCTCTTTTCAGCCGTTAATAGGTCTAGTCCCCTCCTGTTTTATAGGACTACATCAGCCAGGGAATCTAGGCGTTGTTGGAGATCAAGGATAGTGTTGGACACGGCTTTTATGTCACTGACCAACTGGAGAGACAGCTTTCTGTGGAGATGGACTACCATACCCATCCCAGCTGTCCCGGTGGCTATGCCTGCAGTTATTCCCAACCCAACGAGTACGGTCATATGGGCAACTGTAGTTGTATCATTGGTGATTACTGCAAGCAGCCAGGGAGGCCCAGATCAGAGGCAAAGCCAGCAATCCTCCACAAGGGAGGTAATTGTTTGGTTTAGCAGGGTGAAGACCATTTTAGGAACAGTCCTCAGGGGTGGGACACTCCCTGGAGGGGTGATTATCAGTGTCTCCTTGTTGCTGTAATTATTTTAGATCCCTTGCTGGTATCCAAATGGGTCTTTTTTCATCTTGAGGGAAGACACATCCAAACCCTCTCCCTGCTGTGAGGAGTAGGTCTGGTCCTCTCCAGGCCCCAGTCAATGGGTCTCTCCATTTGACCTTGATCGAGCTGTATGTGACAGAGGATGACCAATATTTTTGAAATGGAGACATTTTTTCACTTCTAGAAAAATTTAAAATATTTAAGGTGAATAATGCTTTTCTTAGCTGATCATGGGGGTAGTGATTCCCCCTTTTGTTTTTGTAATTGTGATTTAAGTGTTTGGTTATATCTTTCAATGATAGCATGGCCTCGAGGGTTATATGGAATGCCTGTGGCATGTGTAATTTGCCACGTCTGGAGTAAACTTGTAAAGTTTTGACTGACAAAGCAGGGACCATTATCTGTTTTTACTTGATCATGCAGCCCGGGAGCGGCAAAACATTGGAGCATATGACTAATGGCATGTTTAGATTTTTCCCCAGCATGTGTAGATGCCCAACAGGCACAGGAGAAAGTATCAACTGATAAGAAGATATATTTAAGGTTTCCAAAGGGGGAATAATGAGTAACATCTATTTGCTAAAGATGGTTGGGGCAAAGGCCCTAAGGGTTACTCCCGGAAGTTTGGAGGGGGGGTAACCTGGAGGAAGGGTTGGCAAGACTTGCATGTCCTAATAATCTTTTTAAGATTTTTATTTGGTATTTGGGGGAATCTTTGTTCAAGGCCTCTCCAGTTGGTGTGGGTTAGGGAATGAAATTGGGTAGCCTCTGAGACAGTGTGACAGTGAGCCACAGAGGCCAGTTGATTGGCCAAGCTGTTTCCTTCAGAAAGGAAACCTGGTAAATTTTGATGGCCTCGAAGATGCTGTATGAAGATAGGGTGGACTCTTTGTTTGAGTAGGGTGTGAGCCTAGATCATTAAGGGGGACATAGGGTTGGAATCAAGTCTAATGTGAGCTTCAATAAGATTGGGAAATAGGGCTGGAGAGATGGCTTAGCTGGTTAAGCGCTTGCCTGTGAAGCCTAAGGACCCCAGTTCGAGGCTCAATTCCCCAGGACCCACGTTAGCCAGATGCACAAGGGGGCACACACGTCTGGAGTTTGTTTGCAGTGGCTGGAGGCCCTGGTGCGCCCATTCTCTCTCTCTCTCTCTCTCTCTCTCTCTCTCTCTATCTGCCTCTTTCTCTCTCTGTCTGTCACTTTCAGATAAATAAATAAAAATAAACCAAAGAAAAATTAAAAAACAAAAAGATTGGGCAGTAGGTTTACCACATAGAGGCTGTCAGAAAATAAGTTGAATGGCTCCTGAATAGTATGCAGAGCCAGAACAACAGCTCTTTGTACTGTGCTGATCCCTCTATTTCCTGAGAGATAAACTTGATAGGCTCAGGTTTGACCCCCAATTTAAAGGGGAGATACACAACCAGGGAAGCCCCCAGGCATCCCCCATCTGTAAAGGCAATGAGGAAGTCAGGGTTGGGTTGAGGTAGGAAAATCCTGGGGGGTCTCCCCTCCAACCTGTAAAAAGAGCTCATCCACTTATGAGGGCCATAATGGCAGTTGATGATACCCAGGAACCCTTCAAGTGCCATAGCGACCCTTACATTATTTCTTTGGAGCCAAGTGAAATCAGTTATCTTATATGGGGTAATAATGGAGTGAGGCTCAATACCAAAGAGTCTAATGACAGTTTCCCTTCCTTTAATGATGCAATCAGCTACTTGGTTACTTAAAGAATAGACCCTAGGGGCCCCACCGATTGAGAGGTGAATCCACTGAACAGGCTCGCCCTTTTGAGCCAACAGGGCAGTGGTCAGGGTCTCCCCAGGGAAAAGGTAGAGGGAAAGAGGGAGATCAAGGTCGAATCGTTTGAGATTACAGTTATCTATGGCCTTCTGGACTCTATAGAGGACTTGTCTCTGCCAAGGTGCTAGGGTTACTTGGGACGAAAGATCAAGGCCCCTTAGTAGGTCGAACAAGGAGGATAATTCCTCAGTGGTTATAGGTATCCAGGGCCTCATCCAGTTAATTTCTCCCAAGAGCTTCTGGAGTTGAGGCAAGGTGTAAGAATCCTGAATATAATGTTGTGGTTTAACAGGTGAAACTGTATCTAGGGTAAGGATCGAGCCCAAGATCTTAAAGGGAGGCACAGTTTGAACTTTCTCAGGAGCTACTCTAAAGCTGTGAGTATGAAGGATAGTTAGACATTGGTGGGTAAGTTCCTGGAGTGTGGAGGAATCTAGGCACCCAAGAATAATATCATCCATGTAAATATAAAACAGGGTATTGGGGAGATTGATAAGAGAAGAGAAAATGGATGACAGGTAGTATTGACAAATGGGTGGGCTATTAGCCATGCCCTGAGGTAAGACAGTCCACTCAAATCTCCTATCTGGGCCACAAAAATTAATAGCAGGTACAGAGAATACAAATTTTTCCATGTCTCCTGGATGGACAGGGATAGAGAAGAAGCAATCTTTAATGTCAATGATAGTAATATGGTATATATTGGGAATAGCTGGGATCCATGGGAGTCCCCTCTGGGAGTTCCTAAGGGAATCATGCATTCATTGATCTTTCTTAAATCATGTAAAAATCTCCAGGACCCATTAGGCTTTTTTATGACAAAGACAGGAGAGTTCCAGGGACTAGTGGAGGGACGGATATGTCTGGCCTCCAACTGTTGATCAATAAGTATGTGGAGTTGGTGTAACTTAGAAGAACCCATATAGGATCCCCCAGTCTCCACTGGATTTTAAACGGGGGGGGGCTGGGCAGTGGCCCTTAGAATTGGGGGTTGTCCCGTCCAGCAGGACTCAGTTATTCAGGGAGCGCGAGGGGGACCAGGCCTGTGAAAAGATGGGTGAGAAAGAAGGAACGAGACCAAGCAAATGGATGTCAAGGTCTGTTTATTAATCTCCAAACATCAGTTTTTAAGCATAGCAAAAAGGAGGAAGTAGGAGGGGGTATTGGGTGGGGGACCAGGTCTTGTGTAAGTTCCCAGAACTTTCTGTGCTGTTTCTTGGAATGACCAGTGAAGCTTACAGTTCTGCCAGTAAGTATAGGTGAGTAAAGATTACAATGTCTCCGTGAAGGGTGTTTCCGCATACCAAGGTTTCTGCCCAAGTCTCCAACATCTCCCACTTTTTAGTTTTATTGACTCCAGCAGTCCATGATATCATGGTGGGCTTATAACCGACTGGGGGAGCAGGGACCTGACTCCTCCCATGGGCTTTGAACCACCCACAATTTGGGCCCCTGGTACCTTTTGGGGAGGGGAGGCAGGGCCGACATTGTGATGACATATATTATGGTACCAACCTCCTTGCAAGTCAGGTGTTACTCTCAGGGAATCCAGAAATGGTCAGATCGGGACCTTCCCTTGTGGTGCCTTGCCTCGCACCCATGTCGGTGCCCATACTGTATTCACTGGGGTGAGTCAGTATGCATAGGTCTGGCGCCTAAGCAGCTCCTTTATAGGAGGGAGTCATAAAGTCCAAATTGTGGGAAAATTTTGAAACAGTAGGCAACCTGGGCAGAAAAACCTGGGCAGAAAAACCTGGGCAGAAAAACGGCTAGTGGTTTTTGTTCTGTAGATCCCATAGTCTTTTATACCATGGGGGACGCTTAAGCACTGAGAAATCAAGTCTGGTTGGAGGGGTTCGTGGAGATCCCTATAAGTGGAACAATCAGTTTCTTGTGTCTCTAGGCGGTGATAGTGCACAGAAACAGATTTAGAAGTGAAAGCTGTGTCTACCTGTGTTTTGACAAATTTAGTTAATTTTCGAAAGGCCCAAGGTCCAAAAGATAAAAGCAAAATAAAGCCTAAAAATGGTCCCTAAAAGGCTAGGAAGTAAAGTGGAAAGCCAAGGGGAAGTAGAAAACCAATTTTTATACCAGGATTCTTGTTTTTCTCTTTCTCTTTTGCGTTTTTCTAGGCTTTCTCTAACCCTTTTTAAGCTATCTTCCACAAGTCCTGTTTTATCTGCATAAAAACAGCATTCTTCCTTGAGGGCGGCACATAACCCCCCTTGTAAAAAGAGGAGGTCAAGTCCTCGTCTGTTTTGTAGGACTAT
Organism: Dipus sagitta; assembly: GCA_036346955.1. Lineage (NCBI taxonomy): Eukaryota > Metazoa > Chordata > Mammalia > Rodentia > Dipodidae > Dipus > Dipus sagitta. Next base: position 122,284,591 of record CM070776.1, read on the forward strand.
CTCTGAAAGTGATGAGAGGGAGTCTTTGAGGTTTTGTAATCCTGATTGTAACTCTTGTAAATCTCTATCAATGGCTGCACTGAGGTAAGCATACTGTTGGTTAGACGTGACTAGGGAGGCAATACCTGTCCCTGCCCCAGCGGCACCCAATCCAAGGACAACTGCTAGAGTTATAGTTGTGATGGGTTCTCTTTTTGTCCTGGAGGGGGAGGCAGTGTTTTTCTCCCAAAACTTTAGGAAATCATCAGGGTCATGAATAGATAGACGCGGAAAAAGATTAACAAGTACACAGTATTCCTTATTAGCGAGAAAGGTGGAGACAACTATAAATGTTGTCAGGCCAGAGGAGCAGGCTAAATAGGAGTCTGAAGGAGCAGAGATGTATAAGAAGGAGAAGGTGTGATTAATTATAATAGTCTGATTACAAATATGAGAAAGGTCAAGGGGAGGTAGCATATGAGGTCCAATAAGGCACAATCCTATTCCCGAAATCTGGCCAAGCGTAATCCCTTGTTTATCTGGGGGACTCCAACGCAAAAGAGAGGTGTCATTGGTAAAAATGGGGTTTTCAAAACTGGCAAGGCCTTCATAAAAAGGGGGGCTAGGTGAATAACACACCCAGCATTCTTGAAGAAGACAGTGGTTGGCTTCATGGAAGGTATGAATAGAGGCATTGACTAGAGATAAAATAAGCTCAGCAGAAGAGGGAGGTCCCACAGGGATGGTGGGCTGGAATAAGGTATGAGGATCTTGTTATTGGGGGGAGGGCATGACAAAGTGTGGGTTTTTATGCGGAACCTGAGTCTTGTCATTGTTTTGGTGTATTTCAGGGTTGGGTCCTATACCAGATTTTTGTGTATTAGGGAAGGTTTTGATCAACTTAATTTTAAATGTTAATCCAAAATCTTTACCATCTTTATAAATCCGGAGCCCCCATTGATATCCTCCATTATTTAGCCAGTCTTGTTTTTTGCCTTTGTCATTAAAATTTATGATTAAGGGATTGCACCAGCCTAGGTGAACGGAGTCAGGCCCACAATATTAAGAGGGCATGAACTTACATCAGTGTACACTTGTCTTACTGGATTTTTTTCTTTTCACCTCAATAAAGTCCCATGAACAGGAAGGCTTCCAATAGGTGTCACCAGTGGTCTCACAACCCCAGGCTTTACAAAAGAAGTCCAAGTCAAACCCACATGTCCTAGCAAGAGCATGGTCTCGATGATTCCCAGGGCAGACATAGAATCCTTTAGACAAGGCAAGGGCAGCCCTCCTTACAGTAGTGCTCCATCCCGGGTCTGTGCTAGAGTCCTGTAACTCGAGTGCTTTAAGTTGTGGGATGAAGGAATCAGGTGTTCCCCAATCAGGGTCAGCTCCTATTGCTAATTTGCAGACGCCCACTTCCAAAGTCGGCCAGGGGATGTCAGCGGAAACCTGTGATGTTGAGTTGGCAACGTCGCCTGCACCATTAATGATCTGCCACGTATAGTTGAAGAGCTGATGAGGAGAAGTATCGACAAACAGGAAGGCAGGTCCCAGCAACATCAGGAGTAGGATGAGGGGCTTAGTCATGTTGACTGCTGTGATTGAGCACAATTTGAAGATTTCTCAGGGGGGTCCCTGGGTGGGTTATATAATTTAATTAAATGTTCTGGCAGCCATCGAGCGTTATTGGCTTGAGTATCATAGATGCAAGCATGTCCTTTCCCCCAGATGACAGGGTCAGGCCCCTGCCATTTATTTGTCAAGGGGTCTTTCCAGAGAGCACGAGCATAGTCATGAGATGTGGAAGGATGCCACAATCGATCCGTGGCTGATTTGCCATTGGCATCATAAGTGAGAAAATTTAAAACAAAGAGTGAATGGTTTAATAGATTTTTTTGGTTACCCGTGAGGGGGTACAAAACACCTCCTCCAAGTTGTAATTTGGAAATCATATTTTTGAGGGTTTGGTGTGCTCTTTCAACAATACCTTGCCCCTGGGGATTGTAAGGTATCCCAGTAATATGTTTTATATTCATATGTGAGCAAAACTGTTTGAATCCTATGCTGGTATAACTAGGGCCATTATCTGTATTAATGATCTTAGGATGGAGCATAGTGACTAAGCAAGCAAGCACATGGTTAATGACATGTTTAGTTGCTTCTCCTGTTTGGAGAGTGGCATATATAAAGCCACTGAAAGTATCTATGGAGACATGTATATATTTTAATTTTCCAAAGGAAGGCAAATGAGTGACATCCATTTGCCACATCTCACCAGGGAGCAGTCTCCTTGGATTAACTCCTAGGTGTGGTTCAGGCAAGTAAGAGAGACAGCCCCTACAGCTATGGACTATTTCCCTAGCTTGTTCCCGGGTAATGGAAAATCGGAGGCGTAAGGTTTGTGAGTTAAGATGATGTAGGGCATGAGCTTGTCTGGCCATAGTTAAGGCATCCGTCTGGGAGCAGAAGTTAGCCTGAAGAACAGCAGTGGGTTGGGTGGCTTGATCTACAGCCTCATTTAAATATTTGTCTATATTTTCTTCATCTTCAGTATTATTTTCTATCTCAGACTCATCACCTGAATCATCGCCTGTTTCCCCTCCCTCAGTAGTAGAATGAGGGGGATGGTCATCAGTAGAAGGATTAGAGCTAGCAGCATGACGGGTTAGAACAGGAAATGTTAAGGGAACAGGAGGTTTAGGGGATTTTTTGGATTTAAGATTCTTAGGTGAAGAAACGCCACAAGAGGGCGCGCGCATGCCAGGGGAACCGAAGACAGTTTGTTTAACAGCAACTTGAAGGGACACAAGATCTCTAGAGAGATCAGAATATTCTTGTTGTAATGTTAAAATGTCTTTTAGATCTTTAATTTGTTTGGTTAGCTGTTCTTTAGCTTGTAATAAAGGCATAGTAGAAGTAGCAAGTGAAGGAGGGGGCGGCATTGGCAGGGTCGGATATGGAGGAGGGTGAGAGAGCCAGCATGGGCTGTGAAGGTATTATGAGGAGGGGGCCAATCAGAATTATGGTAGGTTGAGGCAGCTTCCTCGAGATCACTATCCTCAGAGGGGGTCAAATGGTCAGGGGGTTGAGCCTTAAAAACAGGAAGAGTTAATGGGTCTTTAACAGACGGAAGAACAGAAGGTTCAGGCTTTTGATTTATATCTGGCAGAGAAGGATATATGGGACAGGGGGCCCCGGAGTCTGCTTCAGGAGGTATTGAGATCGAGACAGACGGGCAAGGCGAGGAGGGATTTTTATCTTTTGATTTGAGGGAGATATCAGAAGCAGCGCGAGAAAGAGGTTTGAGAAATTCTTCTGCAGACAACAGAATTTTGGTAGAATGAGAGCCATGCAGAAAGCTATTAATAACATTCCAATAAGTGAAAGCATGGTGAGGGACAGCGTCAGGACCCTCCTTATGTAGCAATTCATTAAGTTCTCGACCTACTTTTGCCCAAGTATACGGGTGAATGCTAGGACCATTGATGACAATCCATGGACAGACATCAGAAATGAACATGAAAAATTGTGACAATTCCTTTTTTGATACTCTAATTCCTCTTTCCCTGAGAGAGGCTTTAATATCCTTAATAAAGAGTGCCTCTTTGGAAATAGATTGACCCATCTTTGATGGGACGGAAGAAATTACTCACCAGGGAGCCGTCACTTCATGAGCGGTGAGGACGTTCCCAAATCGAAGCCGTGATCGGTGATGATATCCCGGGATGTTGGAAAGTGTTTTCCGTCTGGCGGATGGTCCGTACCTCGAGCCCCACACGTTGGGCGCCACTTGTCCCGTCCAGCAGGACTCAGTTATTCGGGGAGTGCGAGGGGGACCAGGCCTGTGAAAAGATGGGTGAGAAAGAAGGAACGAGACCAAGCAAATGGTTGTCAAGGTCTGTTTATTAATCTCCAAGCATCAGTTTTTAAGCATAGCAAAAAGGAGGAAGTAGGAGGGGGTATTGGGTGGGGGACCAGGTCTTGTGTAAGTTCCCAGAACAGTCTGTGGTGTTTCTTGGAATGACCAGTGAAGCTTACAGTTCTGCCAGTAAGTGTAGGTGAGTAAATGTTACAATGTCTCCATGAAGGGTGTTTCCGCATACCAAGGTTTCTGCCCAAGTCTCCAACAGGGGGTGTTCATTGGAGTACTTTTGTCTGAGTTTCTCAAAGTAAGGGTCATCTCTATAATTAAGATGACATTCCCTCCCTTCCTTAAACTGTTATTGATATATACTTTTTTATCTAGCAAATCATTATAAAAGGCCTTATACTGATGAAAGCCTCGGCATCTCCAAGGATGTCTTGACCCAGTAAGTTAGCAGTGAGCCCAGTCACCACGAGAGGGCAGACTTCTCCCCTGTCCCCACCTGGGTCAGTCCAAGGGAGCCACGTGGCAGTCTCCAAGGAGGTGGACTGCCTGCCAACTCCCAGTAGGGGAGGATGTCCAGAGCTGCAGCTGCTCTTTGACTTTGGGAGCTGCAGGTGGTCTCTAATCTCTTAACACAAAGGCCTTATCCTACAGCCTAGGTGAGAAGGCAGCCCAGGTGAGATGGCGCCAGTTACAATGGCATTATTTAACATACAGCCTAGGTGAGGTGAGTGCCAGGAAGAGGCATTACCATATGGCCCTGGTGAAGCTGACCTTAGGCACATAGGCATTATCCAGAAAGTTTTGTCTTCTGTATATAAGCTTGTGTCCACCTGAATAAAGGAGAGCCTTGATCAGAACTTGTCTTGGCTCCATTCCTTGTGTTCTTGTCTCAGGTTCATTCCCACTCCCTCCTTCGAGGCCCGTACCGATCTTTTGTGCCACAGGCCACCACATCATGGCGCCCGGAACAGGGATTTTGAATACGAGGGACTTCAGTGAGGAACGCCAACATCAACTCAGGATCCGCGGAAGAAAGTAAAAATTAAAAAGAGGACTATAGTCGCCCACTCAGTCTTCTGGAATAAGGTAAGTTGGCACAATTATGGGACAAGCAAAGAGTAAAAAGGAGCTAATTGTTGTAGTAAAAGATATTTTAGAAGCACAAGGAATTGGGATTACATCAAGTTCTTTAAGCAAATTTTTTGATTTTGTTAATAAAACGAGCCCTTGGTTTATAGAACAGGGAAATGTTGATTCAGATGCTTGGGAGAAAGTAGGGAAAGAATTAAATATCTTTTGACAAACTCATGGTCCTAATAAGGTTCCGGTAATTGCCTTTTCCTTATGGTCTTTGATAAAGGATGCCTTGGATTCAGGCACAAAAGATAGTTTAGTGAAGCAAATGTTAGATCACACTCAAGATGTCATTGAAGAAACTAGAAATCAAAGTTCTGAAAAAGGGACACCTGTAACTCACGAAGAATTGCATAAAATATTGCAATCTTTACAAGTTTCTAAGGAAGATAGTGATGAGGAAGAGGAGGAATTAGAGCCAGGAGAAGCAGCAGAATTAGAGGAAGAGGCTGCCAATTATCATGCAGATTGGGACCCACCGTGTCCCTCTGCCTCTATGCCCTCCACACAAGTATATGTAGCAGAATTAAAAAATGAGGTGGCAGCTTTAAAGGAGAGAGTAAACCTGGAGAAAGAAAAAAGAAAGTTAAAACATGAGTTAGATAGTATTATTAAGAAGCCTTCTGAAATCGTCCACACATCTTCATTGCATCCTACTCAGCCTGTTTTTAATTGCTCTCCCTTAGAAAGGGCAATACAGAAAGCCATAGAAGAAGGTGATGAGGAAGCACGAGCTTTCCCACTGGCTTATCCAGTAATTGAATTTCAACAAGGTGATCAAATGATGAGGCAATATGCTTCCTTTAATTTTAAAGACATAAAAGAATTAAAAATAGCTTGTGCACAATATGGACCCATGTCGCCATATACTATGTCAATTATAGAAGCGTTGGCAGGGAAAATTCTAACAGCAGATGATTGGAAATCTATAGGCAAAGCTTGTTTATCAGGAGGAGAATATTTAATTTGGAAAGTAGAATTCTATGACTTATGCAAAAAGACTGCAATGTTGAATCAACAGGCAGGAAATGGTAATTGGAATGTTGATATGCTTACTGGGGAAGGAAACTATGCTGGGAATGACAATCAAATTGCATATCCCCGTGCTGTTTATCAACAAATAGCCACAGCAGCTCGTAAAGCGTGGTTTACTCTTCCTTCAAAAGGAAAAGCTGCGGGGGAGAATTTAACTAAAATTATATAGGGTCCTGATGAGAATTATGCTCATTTTGTAGATAGATTGATAAAAACAGCAGGGAGAGTATCTGGAGATACTGGCGCTGGTATGGACTTTGTAAAACAGCTTGCTTATGAAAATGCAAATGGTGCTTGCAAAGCAGCTATACGGCCTTATAGAAAGAAAGTTGATCTACAAGGATATATTAGATTATGTGCTGATATTGGCCCTAGCTATACGCAGGGGATAGCCATGGCTGCAGCGTTACAAGGAATTCCTTTTCAAATGGCCGCCACTGCAGCAAGATCTGGCAAGTGCTTTTCTTGTGGAAAAATAGGACATATGAAAAAAGATTGTCCAATTAAAAGAAATAATGGAAATTCCTATAATCCAGCTCCTGGTCTTTGCCCAAAGTGCAGAAGAGGAAAACACTGGACAAAGGAATGTAGATCTAAAACAGATAGAGATGGCAACCCTATTATCCAGCAGCAGGGAAACGGGAGGAGGGGCCAGCCCCAGGCCCTGCAAATACAAGTTTATGGGGCAATACAGTTCGTTCCTCAAACAGCCAGTTACAGCCAGTCTCCCAACTTCTCCAAGCCACCCCAGGGACTGCCGGACTCGACCTCAGTTCCTCCACCTACACAGTATTGACTCCAGAAGTCAGATTTCAAGCACTGCCTACTGGAGTATGTGGCCCACTGCCAAAGGACAGTGTAGGCTTAACCTTGGGGAGAAGTAGCAGTACTATGCAGGGATTACAAGTAGCACCTGGAGTTATTGATGCAGATTTCACAGGAGAACTTAAAATTATGGTGTCTTCTCCAGAAACAATTTTTACAATATTGCCTGGTCAGAGAATAGCTCAATTGTTGCTCCTTCCAATGATAAGAACTGGAAGGGTTGCTAATGTTCAGGGTTGAGGGACTCAAGGATTTGGTTCATCAGATGCTTACTGGGTTCAACCTATCAGTAAGGAATGTTCAAAATTAACTTTAAAATTAAATGGGAAGCAATTTGAAGGGTTAATAGACACTGGAGCTGATGTTACTATTTTGTCTGGTAATCATTGGCCTGCTTCTTGGCCTAAGCATCCTACAGGGACTGAATTGAGAGGTATTGGACAATCCTCTTGTCCTGAGCAGAGTGCTGCAGAATTACTTTGGGAAGATGAGGAAGGTAATATTGGGTATTGTAAACCTTACATTATAGACAATTTGCCTTTAAACCTGTGGAAAGAGATGTTTTGAGTCAAATGAAATTGTTAATGTGTAGTCCTAATGAAATTGTTACTGCTCAAATGCTTAAACAGGGTTACTTGGCTGGTAAAGGATTAGAAAAAAGGTGACTCATTACCTATTCAAGTAGCTTCTAATGCAAATCATCAAGGGCTGGGGTATTTCCCCTAGTGGCCACTGGTCAGGCCGTGCCGCCCCACACAGAGCCTATTTGTTGGAAATCTGATGATCCTGTATGGGTGGATCAGTGGCCTTTGACACGGGAAAATCTGATAGCTGCTCAAACGTTAGTTCAAGAGCAATTAGAGGCAAGGCATATAGAGGAATCATCTTCACCCTGGAATACTCCAATTTTTGTTATTAAAAAGAAATCAGGAAAATGGCGGTTACTACAATATCTGAGAGCTGTGAATGTTACTATGCATTTAATGGGAGCACTGCAACCTGGTCTGCCTAGTCCTGTAGCTATTCCAGCTAACTTTTCTAAAGTGATTATTGACTTGAAAGATTGCTTTTTTACTATACCTTTACATCCACAAGATTGTTGCTGTTTTGCTTTTAGTGTTCCTTCTAGTAATTATAATCATTACCCTAAACATAAATTAATTCAGTTCTTTATGCAACATCAAGTCATTTTTCCTTGCAATACACAATTTTCTCCCATCAAGGATGCTATGTTGGCCTTTACAGATGGATCTTCTTCTGGCCTAGCTGCTTATTCTTTAAATGGACAAACATATGCTTTTAATAATACTGCTTATAAATCTGCACAGTTTGTAGAACTGGCAGCCTTTAAAGCTTTGTTGCAACATACTGCTACTATATCTGTTAATATTTACACTGATAGCCAATATATTGTGCACTCAGTTCCTTATTTAGAAACCTGTAGTAGAATAAGTCCTTCTTCTACTGTTTACAATTTGTTTGCACAGGTTCAATTTTTGATTCTCCAGTGCTCAGCACCTCTCTATGTAGGACACCTTTGTGCTCATTCTGGCCTACGCGGACCCTTAGCTCTGGGAAATGCTATTACAGACGAGGCTACTAGAATTTTTTCTGTGGAAGAAGCTATTAATGCTCATAAGCTTCATCATCTTAATGCTAATACTCTACGTCTTAAATATAAAATTACATGTGAATGGGCTGGAGAGATGGCTTAGCGGTTAAGCGCTTGCCTGTGAAGCCTAAGGACCCCGGTTCGAGGCTCGATTCCCCAGGACCCACGTTAGCCAGATGCACAAGGGGGCGCATGCGTCTGGAGTTCGTTTACAGTGGCTGGAGGCCCTGGCACGCCCATTCTCTCTCTCTCTCTCTCTCTCTCTCTCTCTCTCTCTGTCTCTCTCTCTCTCTCTGTCTCTCTCTCTCTGTGTCACTTTCAAATAAATAAATAAAAAAATTTTTTTAAAGGCGTGAGCCTCCACGTTCAGAGGCTGGAACCTCAAATTAAAAAAAAAATTACATGTGAACAAGCACGACAGATTGTTAAAAACTGTCAACAATGTCTCACATTTTTACATGTGCCACACCATGGTGTCAATCCTCGAGGTTTGACTCCTGGCTATTTATGGCAAATGGATATAACTCATGTTCCTGAGTTTGGAAAAATGAAATTTATACATGTTTCTATTGACACTTATTCTGGTTTCATTTGTGCTTGTGCACAAATGGGAGAAGCTACTAAACATGTTATTGCTCATTGTCTTCATTCTTTTAATATTCTAGGAGTACCTAAACAACTGAAAACAGATAATGGTCCAGGATATACAAGTGCAGGATTTAAGCACTTTTGTTCTTCTTTTAATATTGAGCATGTTACTGGAATTCTTTATAACCCCCAAGGGCAATGTATCATTGAACGAGCAAATGGAACATTAAAAATCTGGTTACAAAAAACTAAAAAGGGGGAAATGACACAGGGATCAGTAACAAAATGGCTAAATCATACTTTATTTACTTTAAATTTTTTACTTTTGGATGCAAAAGGGTTTTCTGCTGCTTACCGTTTTTGGCATGCACAAACCAAGACTAATTATGCTAAAGTAATGTGGAAAGATCCATTGACTAACAAATGGAGTGGACCCGACCCTGTATTAATATGGGGACGAGGATCTGCTTGTTTCTTTTTCACAGAAAGAAAATGGAGCCAGATGGTTGCCAGAACGTTTGGTCCGGTGTGCAGGCCACGAGATCAAACAAGAGGACACTGCTGATCCTGATAATATGGTGTCATCTACATCTTGCTTACAATGAAAACTGAATGGGTTAATGATTAGGCTACTGGACTGTCCTCAGGACTGTGGTGGTCAGACAATGGACATCAGCAAACTTACATGTGGAAAATTGCTGCTGCTATGGGAGGTATCAAGGTTACATCTGACAGCAATAATTCAAATAGTCTTCCGAAGGTAACTGTTATGGCCTGTGTTACACCACCTTATGCCCTGATGTTAGGAAATATAAATATTACTTGACATCATGGGTCTGAAGGAATATTTAATGTTACCTGTGATAATTGTAGTCTGTCCAATTGTATTTCTCATGATTCTAAAACTGTAATGATTGTCAAACAACCTGCATTTGTTATGATTCCTGTAAATCTTTCTAAGCCTTGGTATTCTGACAAGGGTATTCAAATTCTAGAGGAGATTAAAAATAGTTTAAGTAGACAAAAGAGAGTTATAGGTTTAATTATTGCTGGGATTGCTGCATTTATTACATTATTAGCTTCTATTACTACTGCTGCTGTTGCTCTTGCACAAGAAGTTCATATTGCACACTTTGTTAATAATCTAGCTAAAAACGTTTCTGTTGCTTTAGGAACTCAAGTAGCCATAGATAAGAAGTTAGAAGAAAAAATAGATGCTTTGTTTGATGTAGTGACATATTTAGGAGAGCAAATTCAAGGTATGAAGATTAGAGCTCGATTGGAATGCCATGCAAATTACCAATGGATCTGCATCACCTCTAAAACTTACAATGCTAGTTATGAAGATTGGGTAAAGGTCAATTTAGAAGGAATTTGGCACCATGATAACATTTCGTTAGATTTAGTTAGTTTACATTCAGAAATTCTAGCTATACAGAAGAGTCATCTTGATTTTGATGCCACTAAGGCTGCTAATGATTTAATTGCTGCAATTAAGTCTATGTTGCCTGGTTGGGAGTCTCTAAGTTCCTGGATAGGCAGCTTTGTAGCTGTGGAAGTTTGCCTTCTGCTTCTCTTATGCCTATTGCCTATTTTCTTCAAGTGTCTAATGAAGTCTATTGTGAATGCTCGCGTAGAGGTCTGAGGTATGCACTATAGAACACGTCCTTGGCTCCCTCAGACTTTATCCTAATCCTCCCTGAATTTGATCCATCTGGTAGCCAGAGACGGGTAAGATCGGGGGAGGAGGCATCCAACCTAAGACAGGGCACGTATTCAAGGATAATATGTTTGTCCAATGACGGGTAAGGATGTTCTTCTGCCTCTGACAACCTAAGACAGGCACAGTCGCATCTTTTAATAAATAAAGAAGGGGGAGATGTCGGGAGCTGCAGCTGCTCTTTGACTTTGGGAGCTGCAGGAGGTCTCTAATCTCTTAACACAAAGGCCTTATCCTACAGCCTAGGTGAGAAGGCAGCCCAGGTGAGATGGCGCCAGTTACAATGGCATTATTTAACATACAGCCTAGGTGAGGTGAGCGCCAGGAAGAGGCATTACCATATGGCCCTGGTGAAGCTGACCTTAGGCACGTAGGCATTATCAAGAAAGTTTTGTCTTCTGTATATAAGCTTGTGTCCGCCTGAATGAAGGAGAGCCTGGATCAGAACTTGTCTTGGCTCCATTCCTTGTGTTCTTGTCTCAGGTTCATTCCCACTTCCTCCTTCGAGGCCTATTCTGATCTTTTGTGCCGCAGGCCAGCACAGGAGGGCCAGTCACAAGCTGCCAGGAGGGGGCACTTCCTCCTTTCTCAGTGCCGTTCGGTCCGCTCCAGTGTCGATGCGAAGTTTGAATCTTTTATTGCCAATATTTAAAATAATTTTGGGTCTAAGGCCGGGAACCAGAGGGATGGTCCGATGGGCTTTGATGGTCTCTTTCCCCTTATTTAACGGGGCTGGGGGGAGCCCCGGGAGGAGTTTAAAGGCTTTCCCTGTATGTTAAACTTCGACTGACACTCCCTAGCCCAATGAAACCCCTTTTTGCATTTAGGGCAGCAGGTGTGAGGGGTGTTGGTCGTCCCCCCAAAGGGCGGGGGAGGCTTTGTCTTGTTGGGGCACTCCTTTTTAAAGTGGCTTTTATCCCTGCACCCAAAACATGTTGATGTTTTAGGATTTAACTGTAATGTGCAGATCATAGTGGCCAAATCTCTGTTTATTTTCCTGAAGGGCGGCAGCCATGGCCCTAGCCTGATGGGAGATAGTGCCAATGTCATTGGTGCCTACAATCCATCTACTCATGGAGTTGTCCTTGAGACCCACACAGGTGAGGTGGTGATTGGCCATCATCCCTTCCCAGACCAACATTTTAGTAAACGTATCCCGTAATGCCCCTGGGGGAAATTTTCTTTGGAGACTTTTTTCCACCTTATCTATAAGTGTAGCCAAGTCCTCAGATGGTTTTTGAGTAATACCCATAAGGGGGGGAGGGGTTCAGAGGGTCCCTCGTCAAGCCTTTTCCATGCCGCCAAGCCTAGTGCCCTGACCTGGTCCCTATACGGATCAGGTATAGCCGCCTGTTGAGTGCCTATAGCATATTGATCAGAGGTACTGGAGAGCATCTCAAAAGTTATTGGCACAGGGGGCTGTTGACTTTGGTTTCATTCTGCCTGTGTATGGCATTCATCTTTAAAAAAGGCACACCACAAGCAAGGGTGCTGTTTTCCTGATGAACCAGATACCAGCAGAAGGGGGAAGGAGATCAACACAGAGAAAAATCAACTCCTACAAAATCAGAGAGCCAGAGCCTCAGAGGTCCCCAACACCTCATCACTGAAGCAGACCAAAAATGAACCCAACATGGCTCAGGGAAATTTTGCGGAAGAGGGGGCAGAAAGAATGTCAAAGCCACATGTTGGGTCATGACATGCATAGACATTTATCTTACACATAACTGTGGGCTAACTCCACAATGCATGACCCATATACCTCAACAAGGAGGGGCCAACGGGAGGGGGTAGGTCATGGATGAGCCTAATAATGGTACCAAACTGACTGTATTTGCTGAATACAAAACTAACTAATAAAGAAAAAAGAAAAGAAAAAAAAGGCACACCACTTAATGTATAGGGGACCCGACAAGACACCCCTGACTAGATTTTTTCAATCTTGGGTTTACAAGGTTGATGGGCAAGTCCCTGTAACAGGGTCTCAGCCCAAGGAGAGTTAGGTCCATCCTCCGAGACTGCATTTTTAAGCTCCTTAAGGTCCTGAGCTTCCTATGGATACCAGGCAGCAGGGTTATTGCCCCCAGGATTTAGATTGATGGGAAATAAAAAAGTAGCTTTACTTTCTTTGGCTTGGCGGCCTAATATGAAGGAGTGGCAGAGGGGTTTTTGGCGGCCAAATATGAAGGAGCGGCCTAGGGGATCCAGAAAAGGTTAGTCGATGGAGGAGGTGGAGGAAGTCCCCCGGAAGGCCAGGGAGCACTCTCAAAGGGATTGAGCGAGGGGTATAAAGATGTACCCTTTTGGGGAGTTTTTAAAGCTGTATCTCCAGGAGGAGTAGCCGGATCAGGCTGTATACTATCATTTTCCGTTGTCTTTTGTTTTTGTTTGGTTGGCCTTTGAGGGAAGCAGCCCTTGAGGACCGAGATCATAGGGAGGACCCCTAAGGGGGATATTTGACCCTTCTCCACATGTGCCCGACAAACAAGGGCCTTTACCCTATCCCAAGTGTCTCAATCAAAGAGATTTCCTTCCGGTAGCCATGGTGCCAGCTGAAGAAGGCAATCCCAGGTCTGTCGAGCCTGATTATCAGTCAAATCAAGCCCTCACTCCTTAGGAGTGCCCTGAGAGATTCTAAGGCAGGATTGGGTTTAGAGGTAGACTGCCCCATATTATAAAGTCGAGAGAGAAATGTCCATAAAATTAGGGAAATAGCAACCCACAGACACACGAGTACAACACAAACACAAGGATCCAAAAGATAGGTAAACATGCTGTACAAAAGTCACAGATGCAGCTTGCCAGCAAACCAAAAGTGAAAGGAAAGAGAAAGAGAACAAAGAGATGTTGACAAGCAAGTACAGGTTATAGAAACAAAGTTTAGCCCATTAAATATGAAGACTGCCTCATAACTTATGAGGGTACACTCACCTGCACATGAACACCGATTGTCCTCCTCAATGAGAATGCCTCACACAGGGCACCAGTCTGCCGGTTTCTGTAGCCCCATGTTGGGCGCCAGACTGCCGGGCTCCCCCGGCAGGTAGTGCTGAGGAAGGACCAGGCCCGCTGGTTCCTCCCAAGGGGTTGAGGAAGAGGGTGAGTATTGACGGCAAGGAACAAACCACCAAGCTGGGAGTCTCGTCGAAGCAGGAACTCACTTTACTGTAACAGGCAGGTGTTTCTATAATGTTGAGAATGAAGGCGGGGATTTTAGGATGGGGTGAGATGTAAGGGCCAATAGCATACCACGACCTCTGAGATGATTGGTTCTAAGTGCACACGGGCAGGAACTCTAACTTCCTGTGTGGAAGTAGTAGGCCAGAGAACATTTGGCCTCCTGCTGAGTCATAGCTGGGCAGAGGCAGTTGGCCAAACTTTAGCTAGGCTCAGGAAGTTCCACTAGTCCTCACATCTGGGCCTATCAAGGCCCAACAACAGAAATCTCTAATAGATCTCCAGTGGGAGAGTGCGGAGGGGCAAAAAAAGGAATTGGCTGATTCCAAGGCTCTCGGGTAACCCACCTGTCCCCCAATCACCCCAAGTGGCTGTCCTAACCACAGTACCAGCCTCAGGCTACTCTTGCAGTAACTGCAGGCAAGGAGACGCAGGCCAGTAGTTCCACCTGTGCCACCAGGCACAGGCGATTACAGAGATCCACACCCCCTCTCCCCCTTCTCCCTTCCCTCTTCCCCCCCCCGCTGCCACTGGGAGGTCATGATTTCCCCCAACCCCCTGCATGTCTTCGGACACCTCATCCCCCTACTCCTGTCCCCCTCCACCCCACCCCAGCCTGCCCCAACTTTGGAATTCCTCCACTCTGCCCTGCCCGCCCCTCAACTTCAACCTACTCTTCTTGTCCTGCCCCTGACTGGGGACTTCAGATAGACCTGCTCATCCCCATTCTGAGCCCCTCTGCCCTACTCCACCCCCAAGCTTTCGTTTCAGGAGCTTGCAACTTCTCCAGGGCCTGACTTCACACCTGCTCTGCTCTGCTCAGCTCTGCTCAGGCCCCGCCCACACCCCAGCCCCCTGAAAATTCGGAACTGCTCTGCTCCACCCCACCCTGGGCCCTGGAGAGTGTTGCTCCCCATGCAAATTCTGACCCCCTTCCCTGTGCTTCACCTCCAACAGGCTGGATTTCATTCCTGATCTGCTAAGCCCTGCTCATACCTGCACCTGCCCCCTGAGAATTGAAACCTGGCCTGCTCCATCCCCTCACCCCCAGGAAAGTCTTGACCCTCCCCATTCTGTCTGGAAGCAACATGCCTGTGCACTCCACCCCTGCCCACTGAGGCAGCTCGCTCTACCTTGCCTGTCACTCCTAGACTTCCACCCACCTGCAGTGCCCTATGTCTTTCTTCCACCCACTCTTCTTGGCCCCACACCCACCCCTGTGAAGTCAGATCCAACCTCTGGGCCCTGCCCTCACATGAAATCTAACTGCCTCTGCTCTGCTCCAACCAAATACGCTGGACTTCAGACCTGTCCTGCTCTGCTTGGCCCATCACCCACCCCTGCGAATTTAGACCAAATCCGCCCCAACCTCCCCCACCCCCAAGGGAGACTTGACCCTGGACTCTTTCCAGATCACTCCTGACCCACCCCCAAGCTCCACTCCAGCCCTAGTGACAGTCTCGGGCCCCCCATGAATTATACCACCTCCCCCTCCCATCTCCACTGCAATCCCATTCTTCCTTCTCCCACACTGTGATGGGCAGACCACAACGCAAAAGAATTAACATAAAAAATCAGATGCAAGTAAATCCTTTGAGAAAATACAACATCACTTGATGATCAAAACACTGGAGAGAATTGGCATGGTCACTGTATATCTTAACACAATAAAGGCTGTATACAAAGCTCCTAAAGCCCAAATATTTCTTAATGGAGAGAGATTAAAGGAATTTCCATTGAGATCGGGAACAGGACAGGGGTGTCCACTCTCACCTCCGCTGTTTAATATAGTACTGAAAGTCCTGGCTCAAGCAATAAGATAGGAAAAACAAATAAAAGGGATACAATTTGGAAAGGAAGAAGTCAAGTTAGAGCTATTTGCAGACGACTTGATTCTATATGTAAAAGACCCAAGAACCTCCATTCCAAAACTCTTAAAGGTGATAAACTCCTTCAGCAAAGTAGCAGGATACAAAATCAATGCACAAAAAACAAACAGTATCCTTTCTATATGCAAATGGCAAAGATACAGAGAAATAAATAAGGGACATCATCCCATTTTCAATAGCAACAAAAGAAAAATAAAATACCTTGGAATAACTTTAACCACAGTAGTGAAAGATTTATACAATGAAAACATATATGCACTCAAAAAAGAAATTGAGGAGGACTTGAGAAAATGGAAAGACCTCCCATGCTCCTGGATAGGCAGAATTAATATTGTGAAGATGGCAATCCTACCAAAGGTAATATACAGATTTAATGCAATTCCAGTTAAAATCCCAACATTGTTCTTCACAGAGATAGAAAAAAAAAAAAGATCTCAAAGTTCATATGCAAAGGCAGAAGGCCTCAGATATCCATGCATATCCTCAGCAAAACAATACGTCTGGAAGCATCACCATACCTGATCTAAAGCTATATTACAAAGCCATAGTAATAAAAACAGCATGGTACTGGCATAAAAACAGGAGTATAGACCAATGGAATAGAATTGAGGACCCAGACTTTGGGTCAAGCAACTACAGCTACTTGATATTTGACAAAGGCCCTAAAAATATAGCCTGGAAAAAAGACAGCATCTTCAACAAATGTTTCTGGACTAACTGGATAACCATAAACAGGAAATTGAAATTTGATCCACACATCTCGCCATGCACAAAACTCAAGTCTAAATGGATCAAAGACCTTAATATAAGACCAGAAACTTGGCTACTACTGAAAGAAAATATCGGAGGAACTTTCCATGATATAGGAATGGAAAAATATTTCCTGAAAAAAAGCCCAGTAGGACAGGATCTTAAATGATCACTCAACCAATGGGATCACATGAAGCTGAAGAGTTTCTTCACAGAGAAGCATACAATAAGCAAAACCAATAGATTACTCACATAATGGGAGAAAATATTTGCTGAATATCCAACTGGTAGAGGCCTAATCTCTAGAATATACAAAGAACTCAAAACCCTAAACAATAAAAAATCAAACATCCCACTTCAAAAGTGGGGCAGAGAACTGAATAGGGAGTTCTCAGAGGAAGAATTACAAATGGCTCACACACACTTAAGAAATAGTTCAACATCCATAACCAATAGGGAAATGCAAATTAAAACAACTATGAGATTCTACCTTACTCCAGTAAGGATAGTAAACTTCAAAAAATCAAATGAAAATAAATGCTGGCGAGGATGTAGAGAAATAGGAACCATCATCCACTGTCTGTGGGAATGTAAGATGATACAACCACTTTGGAAAGCAATATGGAGACTCATAGAAAAGCTGAGTATACAGTGACCAACAGACCCAATTATTCCATTACTGGGCATGTACACTAAAACCTTCAAGCCTCAGTCCATAGAGATTTGCTCAACCATGTTTATAGCAGCTTGATTCATAATAGCTAAGAGCTGGAATCAACCCAGATGTCCATCATGAGAAGAATAGTTAACTAAGGTGTGGTATATCTACACAATGGAATTCTACACAGCAGTAAAAAAAAAAATGACACAATGAAATTTGAAGAATATGGTTGAACCTGGAACAGATCATTCTCAGTGAACTTACCCAATCACAGAAAGAGAATCACCACATAGTCTCACTCATCTACAGCACCTAACCTGAATCTACACAAGATGCCAACATACCCAGCAAGCATCTCAAGGATTAGACAATAGGGTTGGTGGCGAGGGAGGGAACTGCAAGGGAGGGAGTGGGGACACAAATCTAGATCTAAACTACAATGGTACCATAATATTCTACATCCTAAAAGGCACACCAAATGGTTGAACCTTCACCAGGCCCTTAGAGGGAACACCTGAGTCACAAGTCACTGGAAAGTGTACGATGAAGACTGACCTTAATCTTCTATAGCTTCTCTCAGTCTCTCTCTCCCTCTCTCTCTCTCTCCTCTCTAAATCTTTTATATTAGTTATCTTTTTCTTCCTTCTCTTCATGGGCACTGACCTGTAACTCCCAATACCAGCAGGTGGCTATCATCAACAATGAGCATTTGATCAGAGAGACCTACAAGGGTTCCTAAAAGAATGACAGATTTCTGTCAGAGTACATGATGACCAACCAAAGGTTAGTGGAAAGACCCTACTGCTGAAGACACCTTATGTGGTTGACATGTAAAATGGAGTGACATGGCTGGAAGCTGGAAGAGAGTCAGTCCCCAGACAGTCAGCGCATCTAGTGCCAGAAGGTGCTACATGGGCGACTGGGGGAAAATGACCAATATCTGTCCAAGCAACTCATGGTCTAACCTACTTAGCAGCAAATAACCTGTCATGATGCTCACACAAGTGCAATAGTAGTGCACAGCCATGGTGGGAAACCAACTGCTCTTGATTTGGCTAACTGATCCACTCAGCGGAATGGGACCCATAGCTGGAGCTGGGAAACAAGTCAGAACCATATCCAAACATGAGCCCACTCTCCATTATCAAGTTACCACCAATTGTGGGCTACAAGATGGCCTACATCTATTAACTTCTCGATAAAAATAAGGGTTATCCCATTTATCTGGTGCCAACTTTACTCTCCTTTGGAGAACCTGCTTCTCTTTTTCAGATAGACACAGATCCTAAGGAGAGAACCACCCCATCATACCTCAAAAGGGCCCCAGCTGAAACTAAGAATAATTGGCGAAACAAACAAGGGTGCTGTTTTCTTGGTGAACCTGGTACCAACACAAGGGTGAAGGAGATCAACCCAGAGAACAATCCACTCCTACAAAATCAGATATCCAGAGACACAGAAGCTCCCAACACCTCATCACTGAAACAGACCCAAAATTTCCAAATATGGCTCAGGGAAATTTTGTGAAAGAGGGGGTCTAAAGAATGTCAGAGGCACACATTGGTCAGGATATGCAGAGACATTTCCTCCTATCCATAACTGTGGGCTAACTCCACAATGCATGACCTGACCCATATACCTCAACAAGTAGGGGCCAGGGGGAGGGGGTAGGACATGGAAGAGGCTAACAATGGTACCAACATGACTGTATTCACTGAGTACAAACTAATTAATAAAAGAAGAAAAAAATGGAAGAGGACTTGAGAAGATGGAAAGATCTCCAATACCCACAGATAGGTAGAATTAATATGGTGAAAATGGCAATTCTACCAAAAGAAATATACAGATTTAATGTAATTCTAATAAAAATACCAGCATCATCTTCAAAAAAATTGAAATAAAAATGATCTCAAAATTCACATGGAAGGGAATCAGGCCTTGGATATCCAAACATATCCTCAGGGAAAAAAGAAAACACCTCTGGAGGTATCACCATACCTGATGTAAAGCTATATTACAAAGCCATAGTAACAAAAACATCATGGCACTGGAATAAAAACAGAAACATAGAGCAGTGGAACATATTTGAAGACCCAAACCTTAGGTCAAGTAACTGCAGCTACTTGATCATTGACAAAGGTGTCAATAATAATGTAGACTAGAGAAAAGATAGCATATTCATCAAATGGTGTTAGCCAAATTGGATGACCATATGTAGAAAAATGAAATTAGACCCACTCATTTATCCATACAAAAGAATCAAGTCCAAAAGGATTAAAGACCTCAATGTAAAACCATAAACTCTTCAAGTACTGAATGAAAAAGTAGGAGGCACGCTCCACAATATTGGACTGGGGAAGACTTCCTGAACAAAACCCCAGTAGCCCAGGAAATAAAACAAGCATTCAACCAGTGCAATTCTATGAAGTGATAAAGTGTTTGCACAGACAAACATACCATAAACAGAGCCAATCGATTACCCACTGAATGGGAGAAAATCTTTGCCAACTATACCACTGACAGATGCCTAATATTTAGAATCTACAAGGAACTCAAAAAAACTAAACAATAAAAAATCAAACATCCCACTTCAAAAGTGGGGCAGAGAACTGAATAGGGAGTTCTCGGAGGAAGAATTACAAATGGCTCACACACACTTAAGAAAATGTTCAACATCCCTAACCATTAGGGAAATGCAAATTAAAACAACTATGAGATTCCACCTTACCCCAACAAGGATAGCAAACATCAAAAAATCCAATGAAAATAAATGTTGGCAAGGATGTGGAAAAAGACGAACCCTCATCCACTGGTGGTGGGAATGTAAGATGGTACAACCACTTTGGAAAGCAATATGGAGGCTCATAACAAAATTGGCTATAGAGTTACCAACAGACCAGTTATTCTCTTACTGGGCGTATACCCTAAAAGCTCCATGCCTCAGCTCAGAGAGATTTGCTCAACAATATTTATAGCTGCTCAATTAGTAATAGCCAAAAGCTGGAATCAATCCAGATGTCCATCACTAGACAAATGGATAACTAAGATGTGGTATATCTACACTATGGAATTCTACACCGCAGTAAGGAAAAATGACACAATGAAATTTGAAGAAAAATGGTCGAGCCTGGAAAAGCTTATTCTCAGTGAACTCACCCAATCAAAGAAAAATCACCGCTGCATAGTTTCACTCATCTACAGCTCCTAACCTGAATCTACCCAAGTCGCTGACATACCTACCAAGCATCTCGAGGACTGGGAAATAAAGAGGGTAGGGAGGGAGGTGAGGGTAAGGAAGGGAGGGGGTGGGCAAAACTGGACCAAAAAGGCAATGGTACCATAAAACTCTACACCCTAAAAGACAGACCAAATGGATGAATTTCCACCAGGCCCTTAGAGGGTACACCAGATTCACAAGGCCCTAGAGAGGGTACAAAAAACTGTTAATTATCTCCTCCTATTTCTGTTTCTCTCTCTCAATCTCTCTCCCTCCCTCTTCTCTCTCATCCCTCAATATCTTTTATATCACTTATCTAGTTCTCTTCTCTTCTTGGCCACTGACTTTTAACTCCCAGTACTAGCAGGTGGTAATCATCCACAATGAGCTTTTGATCACAGAGACCTGCAAGGTTTCCCAAAAGAAGACATATTTACATCAGAGCACTTGAGGACCCACCATAGTTTAGAGGTAACACCCTACTGCTGAAGACACCATACACTGTTGGTATATAGCATGGAGTGACGTGGCTGGAAGCTGGGAAGGAGCCAGTCCCCAGTTAGTTAGTGTGTCTAGTGCCAGGAGGTGCTACATGAGCTACTTGTGGATAAAGACTAATATCTGTCCACGCAAAACATGGCCTAACTTACTTAGCAGCAAACAACCTGACATGGTGCTCATACAAGTGCAACAGTGGTACATAGCCATTTCGGGAAACCACCTGCTCTCAGTTTGGCTAACTGATCTGGTCAGTGGAACAGAACCCATAAGGTGGAGCTGGGAAACAATTCAGAACCATATCCAAAAATTAACCTGCCCTCCAGTAAACTATCTCTAAAAAACAAAGGTTAACACATCTACTTGGTGCTAGCTTTATTCTCTGTTGGAGAATCTGCTTCTGTTTTTCAGATAGACACAGATCCCAAGGAGAGAACCACCCCATCATATATCAAAAGGGCCCCAGCTGAAACTAAGAATAATTGGGGAAACATGCAAGAATGCTGTTTTCTTGGCAAACTGGGAACCAGCACAACTGTGAAGGAGATAGACACAGAGAACAATCAACCCCTACCAAACCAGATATCCAGAGACCCAGAGACACCCAAGATCTCAACATGGAAGCAGACCTAATATGACCCCAACATGGCTCAGGAAAATTTGTGGAAGAGGGGGCAGAAAGAATGTAAGAGCCACACACTGGGTCATGACACACAGAGACATTTCCTCCTACCCGAAACTAAAGGCTAACCCCACAATGCACGACCCATAAAACCCAACAAGGTGGGTCCTGGTGGAGGAGGGAGGACAGGGAGGAGGCTAACAATGGTACCAACTTGAATGTATTCACAGACTAAAATAATAAAAAATAAATTAATTTAAAAAATTGAAAAGAACTTTATTGTATGATTATATAACATAATGATCACCTTACCATAGGTTTATACTTTTATATTCTTTTTCCCCCAAACCCTTCCACTGAGGACTGTCCCCAGTGGAGTTATCAGTGTTCAATGTGGGGGTCATGTATGTAGCAGTCATCTCTGTGGGTTGACATTACCTAAGAATATACCTTTCCATCGTGTGGCTCTTACATGATTTCTGCCCCTTCTTCTGAAATCTTCCCTGAGCCTGGAAAGTTGTGTTACAAGCAAGTGTTGAGCTTTCAGTAGTCTCTGATTTTCTGCTTTGATGAGTTTGCAGTCTCCTCACTATCTATCACTATCTCTCTGGAGGAGATTTCCAGGCTAGCAGTGAGATCAGCACTCATATCTGTCACTTCCTCTGTAATGTTTTCCTGGCCCCTGGAAGATATGATAGAGCTGACTCATCTCCTCCTAGGCAGTCAGTTTTACTTTCTTATTGTTTTACATCTCTCCAGTATTTGTTGCCATCTGTAAAAAGCAGATTCTATAATGAAGAGTGAGAGCAGCATGGATCAAAAGGGATAAACACAGACATTCAGAAGACATTTGGATGGGCATACTATGACTTTCCAAGCTATAGGTTTCTGACATTGTTCTCTGTGTGATTTAAGAATACCCTCCCCCCCCCCCAAGAGGACATTATACCGGACAAGAAAGAAGATGCTTACCCCCATTACTTATGTACCACTATTGCAGCAGTGTGTACATCTTATCTGGCTGGTTGAGTTCTGTTTGTTCGTTTTGTTTTTTGAGGTAGGGTCTCACTCTGGCCCAGGCTGACCTGGAATTAACTATGTAGTCTCAGGGTGGCCTAGACTCATGGCGATCCTCCATCTGCCTCCCGAGTGCTGAGATTAAAGGCGTGTGCCACTGCTCCCGGCACTGGCTAGTTGATTTTGTAACTTCCAGGATCCACTCTTTTTTATGCTACTGGTGATGATTATGCACCAGAAGTTCACATAGCCCTTTCAAGCACTATGCGGGGTAATTAACAGGATGCTATCTTTCATCTCACTTCCAACATGATCTCTCAATGTCTTGAAACCACATCTGTTGTTGTCATCAGAAATAAAGTCAGCATTTAGACTGGGTACACTTGAAGCTGAGCGGGCTCACCCTTGTGTGATCAGACACCAGGCAGGTCTAGACTGGACCCTGGGAAGATTGGTTACTCAGTTCCCAGGGATATGGCATGTGATCAGCTTGGTATTCCCTACTCATGATGGTACAGTCAGTCAGGCTGGGAAGTGGGATCAATGCCAAGTGGAGCTGTTTCCCAATCCCAGCTTAAAATACCCATCAGGGTCAAAGACCATCATAAAACATGGTCTGAGAATTATGGCTCATAAATGGGGCCTCTTGGGTCACAGTGAATGTCAAATAATAATAATTATTATGATTTTTCGAGGTAGGGTCTCACTCTAGCCAGGCTGACCTGAAATTCACTATGTAGTCTCAGGCTGGCCTTGAGCTCACTGCGATCCTCCTACCTCTGCCTCCCAAGTGCTGGGATTAAAGGAGTGCACCACCATGCCCAGCTTTATTAAGCTTTTTTTAATAGTAAAAGTATGGAAACATTATAGAATCCATTTAAAGATGCATATATAGTACACAGTACAAGTCTCTAAATGAACACAGATGATTCATCTCTTCTTTCATGAGAAGACCTGCTTAGGTGTCTAGAGGAAGCCTTTTGTCCTCAACATTCCCATAACTCTGGATCCCAAGAAGAGGGCATGGCTGAGTCCACTGAGCCTCTCAAAACCTTGTCAATGCCATTGTATTGATTGGTTTCTCTATCTAATGGCCCTGGTGAGCAAGTCTGTGGGTTATTCTCTGCAATGGTCTCAGACCTGGAATGGAATATCCATGGGTAAAGTATTAGATGTAGGTGTCAATACTCATGGGAAGGACAAGGATTTTTTTTATAAAGAGGAGGGCACTTTTTTGAACAAGCAGAGGGATGGCATGCATCAGCAGCAGCAGCGGCAGCAGCAGCAGCAGCAGGGTGCTGAACCCAGGCAGTGCTTCTCTACAGACAGAAATGAGATACTCAGGCCAGTCCCAGGTAGATGCTATAGGCTGGGGAGGAAGTTGTCTGTGGCAGTTCTCCAAAACTCAGAGGCAAAGGGCTGTATCATGCTTCCATCAAGATCCATCCAGAGTTCCTGTGTCAGCTGTTTTGTGCTCCCTGAACCTCCTTCTCTCCCTGTCCCTGTTGGTTGGTGTGTCCTTCCAGCCTGGACATCTAGGCCACAGTTGCTCACAGACCCCCTACCCACCCTAGCAGGAGACTCTGGTGACTCTTCCTCCTTGGTATTCTTGCCTGGTGGATCTAGGGGGACTACAGGTGTTGGGAAGTATTGGGCCCATTACCTCAGATGGTAGTGGGTGGGTCCCAAGCTGCTCTGGGTTTCATTGTGAACACATAGGAGACTTCTTGTAGTGAGTGTGGTTTTTTTTCCTACCTACCCTCCACCAAGCTTGCGCTGTTTCTCTCTCTGCTACTGTGTATATGTGTGCTAATGACAGAAATTTAACAGTTATCTGCCATAACTATTACGATGTTTGCTTTGGTTTCCCTTTCTGTGTGGCCTGACCAAAATGTTGATAAGGTATCTGACAATGAGAGGTGAGATAACCCAAGAGAGAGGTGCCATATTCCTCCCAAGGAAGAACTCTTTCTAACTAAATGTAGGTCCACTCCTGCCTAGGAATCTGCACCTTGTCAGCTAATGTGAAAAGCTAGTGATTTCTGATGAACTTCCCCAGTGGTCACATGGACATAAACGTGGTCCCATGGCTTCATGTGTAGCCCTAAGTGCTCACCAGGCACATACCAGGGGTACCACATCTCCTCACAAGCACCCACTGCTTACATAGCATGTTCCTAAAACTCCCAGGGAGCAACTTTCCATGAGAAAAATTAGTGGCAAGCCTTAGGTAATAAGTAATATTTAAGTGTCCCATGCATTGAGCTGTGTCATTTTCATGACTGTTAGCCTGTTGTGGAGCACTGTCTTCAGGGTATGGCATAGGTGTTGCCCTCTTAAACTGTCAACAGCTGTGACTATGCAAAGGATATCTGCACATGATTGGGCCCATTAAATTTTCATGATGGAGAAGAGAAGGATTCACAATGCCATGCTCTTTCTCAAGGACTTATAGGAGGTTAAAGGTTACCTTGGGTAGGAGTTCATAAAACAACAAACCTCCCCAGGGGTATAAAGTCAGAATTGTATATGGGAATAAGAGACACCTAATGGGGTTGGAGAGATGGCTTAGCCATTTACACGCTTGCCTAAGAACCCTACAGACCTAGGTTCAATTCCCCAGTTCCCACATAAACCAGATGCACTTGGTGGCACATGCATCTGGAGTTTGTTTTCAGTGGCTGGAGGCCCTGTCATGTCCTTTCTCTTCTCTCCTCTCCCCTCCCCTCCTCTCCTCTCCTCTCCTCTCCTCTCCTCTCTCCTCTCCTCTTCTCTTCTCTCTCTCTCTCTCTTAAATAAAAAAAAATAAAGTATTTTAAAGAGTCATTTCTTCATCAGGCCAGCTACCCATAAGTTGTCTGTGATCCTGGAAGTTACTCCAATTAAGCTCATTAGTTCACAAAGCTACACTTGAGTAAAATAATTTATTTGTTTTTGTCCTTGGAGATTTATCTTAGGTGAATAGACGTTTGTTTGCATCTCTTCAGAAAAAGTTTTTACAGTATAGCCTTTTGTGAATGCTGGCTGGACACAGCAGCCTGGTGTTGGCATGTCTAGCAGGGTGTTGTTGAAAGAAGCATCATGTTCATGATGGAGTGTGTTAGCTGGAGTGGTGCTGAAGACAGGGGCACCACGCCATTCCAGTGTGATGTGGAGCAATTTGTACAACAGCTGAGCAACATTGGAGATACTTATAAATGTTGCTTCACAAAACTGGAGGACACCTAGGTAATGTATCCTTAAGTTACATAACATATATTCATGTTTTGGAAGTATGGAAGTCCTGTAGCTATTATAAAACACAGTACAGAACATAAAATAGCTGTGGTGGCACACAGATGTAAACCAAGCACTGGACAGATTGAGGCAGGGTGGTGGGGATCTCAAGTTCAAACCCATCCAAGAAAACACAGCACAACTTTCCAGAAAAAATCAAATTAAATGAAACTAAAAAATGCAGATAGTCAATTATCACAACACTTCTTGATACTTGGGATAAAATGAGTGGTTCGGAACTGATGTTTCACTGAGAAAATCCATCTTCCTTGTAGAGTGGGTTTATGGACATATTGGTTCCTTATGTCAGAATTATTCATTGATGTTTAAATGTGGCTAGTAATATTTACACTACAGAATTACCAGGAAGGTAAGAGGTAAGGCATAGGGTGGTCTCTAGATACATGGAAAGGCTCACCATTCCTTATGTTGCCACTGCTTTTACTAGGGAGCCTATGTGGAATTTTCTGTTCAGCATTGTGTCCACCAGAGGGCAAGCAAAGAAAGGCACTGGAGACTTGCCAGTGAGATTGGAGAACTGCACTACTGATTCTCAGAGCTAGTAAGTATCAATTCAAAGTTAGTTAAAGATTTTTTTAAAAAGACTAGACTTTTCAATCATGCTTGTTTGACCCTTTACATAAACTTTATTCTTTCATAACTTATAAACGCCATTCCTTTTAATTTCTTTTAAAGCAAAATTTCTGGTTTACTGTGATGTGGAAAAAAATCTCAATTTTCTATGTTTTATTTACCTTCATACAGTTATGACTAAAAATTGTGTAAGTAGAGCTGGAGAAATGGCTTATCAGTTAAGGCACTTTCGTGCAAAGCCTAAGGACCTTGCCTGTGAAGGCTAAGGACCCATGTTCCATCTCTCTCCAGATCTCACTTTAGCCAGACACACAAAGGTGAGGCAGGTGTAAGGTGGCACATACCCACTAGGTGGTGAAAGCATCTGAAATTCGATTGCATTAGCTGAAGCCCAGGGAAACCAATTCTCTCTCTCTCCGTTTCCCCCCCACACACACACACACAAAATGAAGGCTGGAGAGATGGCTTAGCGGTTAAGCGCTTGCCTGTGAAGCCTAAGGACCCCGGTTTGAGGCTCGATTCCACAGGACCCACGTTAGCCAGATGCACAAAGGGGCGCACGCGTCTGGAGTTTGTTTGCAGTGGCCGGAGGCCCTGGCGCGCCTATTCTCTCTCTCTCTCCCTCTCAGCCTCTTTCTCGCTCTGTCTGTCACTCTCAAATAAATAAACTAACAAAATTTTAAAAAAATGAGTAAGTAGTAGTATATCAGTAAACTTGTAATTAAAAAAGACGGCCCTTATCCGTTTAAAACACACAAAACCATAACCAGTTTAAATGAGTTTAAACCATCTGTTCAATTATGATACTGTAAAATAAGGGGAAATGGTCCGGAAGGGCAAGGTAGAGGAGGGAAGAACACTTCCCTAGGTTGTTCCCTATACAAGGAATGGAAATCCAGACGGGACATGCTATTCAGTTGTTTCAAATCTGGGGAGCAGACATTTTTTTTCCATTATGACAAGGAACAATAGTATTAGATTTCTTCTTATGTCACGTCCTTTGATCAGTTTCCTGTCCCCTAACCTAAGAAAAAAAGTGCTTTGCCTTCTTACTTTTCCAGAGCTATCTTGCTCTGTGATCTGACCTGTACATTCTAATTGTGTAAGGTTGCATCTTTCAGGTTCTATTCTCAGCTCTCTAAAGGTCAGAAAAAGATGGACCTGGAACCTTGGCAGGAATACTCCCACAAAATGCAGGTTTTCTCTTGCCAGGGAATACTTGACTTGAAACCTGCTCAAAAATAATTTTATAACTCATATTATTACATGACAAAAGACCTAAAGAAAATGAGAGTATACAACAAAGGAAGACAAGCATTTTTAGTGCAAAGAAGGAAGAAAGGAAGGGAGGGGAAGGAGGGAGGGAGGGAAAGAGAGAGAGAGGTAGGGAGAGGAAAAATCTGCAATAGAGAGTGTTATCTATAAATCTCCCTCAGGCCATGGTCAGAACAAAAAAAAAAAAAAAAAAAAGAAGAAGAAGAAGAAGAAACTTCCTAAGCCTTGTGTTTCATATAATTGTAGAGCATTTGTCTAACATGAGTAAGTCGCTAAGTTCCATCCCAAACACAGCAAAATAAATCAATGAAGAACAAAAGAATAAAGGGAATGAAAGGGGGAAGAAAAGAAAAATAAGGTATGGAAGTAAAGAAGAAAAGGGATGAAATAAACTTTCTTATGAAATGCTTTCACCTTTTTAATTAGCTGGCCCTATAGGATATTATGGGTGGTTGTCCTGGGGCTATATACAGTTGTGAGAATGTGCTTGTCCAAAGACCTGCTGGAAACCATTGTTGTTACCCAGAAAACCCTTTCTGTGCAGCCAAAACAAGAGAAGTGAAATAGACAAAAGCACTATCAACACAGACTACCCAGCAGATAGATGAGTCATAACTCTTCTTCATAGAACCTTCTCTAGGATCAGACAGTAGTTCCTGACCTCTGGCTAGTTTCCTCTACCTCATAGACAGCTCTTTCCTCTTTGACATGAATGATTACTTCAATACCCTCCCACCAGGACACAAAAATATTTGATTTTATTCTCTTCCCTGGTCCTGGAATACTGGGTGTTTCCTGGTGAGGATGAAATCTGTCATCTTGATGAGTCCAGAGAGTAAGCAACAACCAGGTCAGTGCAAGGGACTGATATGTCCAAAGTTGTGCAGTAAGCAAAAGCAGGATGCATTTTGGGAACTCAGCATAGCTGGGACAGAGTTGGTAAAATAGTAAAAGACTAGATGGACAAGCGCTGGTCCTGGACTTCCTTGCTGTCAAAGTTTGATGCATGGTCCAACAGCACGATATCACAGCAACAATTTCACATAAAGAATTTCAGCCATCCTCCCATATTCATCTCACCAGAATCTACATTAATCTCTGTAGGTTATGTGGTGCAAAGATGCCCTCTCCTGACTATGTCATGCAGTATATATATATAAAAGCAAAAGAAACCCTGTGCAAGAGTAATCCAGGGAATTACATGCTAAGACCTATAATTTAGAGATAGCATTCTTACTGCAATGTGGATCACCAGATACTCATATGTCAGATGAGGCTACCAAATAAGAGGGTGGTGCAATTGTCCTGGAACAAACAGTCTCTGACTTCCCAGTGCCATAGGCATGAAGAAATAGTGGCCAGTAGAGAAAGCATTAATGGGCTAGTCCTGAATTTCTCAAAATTCATGACCTTCTGACTACTGAGTTCTCCTAGGCCTGAGGCGCTCTGTGGATAAGAAAAGGGCATTATCAATAGGGCATGAGAACTGAAAAGACTCAAACAGAAGGATTCTTATATTAGAATACATTACCTAATGAGTGAGCTGGTTATTTTTTGCATGTAAACATACAAAGGACCCATTTACCTATGTAGAAGGGCATTGATGTTCAGGTTACTGCCTTTGCTCTTGCCCTAGTTTTCACAGGCTATATGCAAACAAGAAGACAGCCTGTGTTTTGAAAGAAATTTCACCAGCCACACTATTATTTATCAAGTGAAATTCTAGTCAGAGATTTTTTTCAACCAAACCACCCTGCCTTTCCCAATTGAAAACACAATAAAAAGAGTGGTTAAAGATTTCTTTGCAGCACAGCATAATGGCCCACTCCCTGAATTAAGAAGCTCTAGGCAGGAGGATTCCCATGATTTCTAAGCTAGCCTGAATGATATAGTGATATTCTATCTTAAAAAGTACCATAAATGTACAAAAGAATTTCTTGGCAGAGTACATTTGTAGGGAGAACAAATCCTGTGGCCAACTATAAACAGAACCTGTCCAATACATGAAGAAGCCTAGGTAGGGGCAAATTTCATCTAGCAGGACTTTTACTCTGTGAGTGAGTCATGGGATTAAAGAGTTAGGAACATAAAGGAAACAATGTGGAATGATTTTTCAAGCAAATATCTGGATAATCAATTATACCAATTTTCAAGTTACTCCTTGAGAGTGAAATGGGAGCTTATTGTGAGCCAACAAAAACTTGCAAAGCTGGCCTAGGTTGAAGTGATGAGAGGATGAGTGGTTGGCGTGGCTGGTGTCCTTGCAGGTTTTCACTTGAAGGCTCGAGGTCAGTCTAGCATGCAGATACACTGGTCACAGTGCATGGTTTGCTAAAAGGGGGAAGAACTGTATCTGAGCTGAGACCTTAAACCCGTGCCTTTCTGTCAGACTCACAGTGCTGTCACTTCCCAAAGTAAAGAAGGGGATGGAGGCTGAAAAATTGGAGGGAAGCTCTGGACCTGCTTGAGCAATCTCACTGAACAAAGGACCTCAACCTCTCAAGGTGCTGACAGAACCTCTGACCTCCATCTACCTGCTCTGCTCCAGCCACTGGAGACAGAACAGTGAGCTTCTCCTATGTCTACCCTGCAGTGAAAGGAAAGGAAGCATGAAGGTCTACAAAAACACACAAAAACATTTCCAGTCTCCATGGCATTCACCTCCCCTTAAAATATGACTAACTTAAAACTGCAAACAGGGGGGCCCTTCCCTGTTCTCTGTCCATCCATCTTCCCCAGGTTGCCTGAATTACTCACAGCCCTATCTTCCTTCTCTAGCTAAAGGCTTCCCCAGCTGTGATCCCCAGCTCCACAGGTTTCTGAGGCACAGGCTTCTTAGTATGTTTATATGCTTGACTAACAGAAAGTTCCAATGAAAACTGTCCAAAGCTGAGCTCTGGTTAACCTCCCCCTAAGTACTTGCCCATCTGTGCCTTTCTCTTCTCATTAAGTACAGCTCCACTGTCCTAACTACACTACAGACACATCCAAACCAATCCTTATGGTCCTCTGCATGCAAACACTCTACCTCACATTCTATCCTCCCCTCACCAATGCCATTGTCCTGGTTCTAGTAGTCATCCTACCCTACTGGGCTGTAACTTATCTTCAGGCTTCTGCTCTTATCGCTCTGCAGATCTTTCCAGGCCAGCCAGCTCCAATTGATGTCTTCCAAAAGAGTAATTCATGGGATGTTACTCTCCACCTCAAAAGCCTTCAGTGATTTCCGCCTAAGCCTACAGTAACATTTTACTACCTTCACAACAACCAGGGGAGAAAATATGGAATCTCTGAGTTCATTCAATTCCACTGGTTCCCATGCTTATGATGCTTTAGCCACATTGCTTCCATTCAGATTCTTGAAACTATCAGACTCTGTCTCATCCTAGGCACTTTGCACTCAGTGTTTATTCTATTGGAAACCTTGTTTTCCTGAGTGTTACAAAGCTGCTTCCTGTTCCTTCATTAGGTACTCAACTCCAATATCCCCTTCCCTGTGATCTCTTCTACAATATGTAAAAATGGGCAATACTAATGCATCTGTTTTCTTTCAAGCATACACCATATGAACTGTTCATCTGCTGCTTTTTTTTCGAGGTAGGGTCTCATTCTAGGGCAGGCTGACCTGGAATTCACTATGTAATCTCAGGATGCCTCCCTCAGATTCATGACAATCCTCCTACCTTTGCCTTCCGAGTGCTAGGATTAAAGATGTGCACCACCATGTGCGACTCGTCATTTTCTGTGTCTTATATCATCTGTCTTCTTGTCTGAGCTCCTAGGGACAGAACCCTGTCATCAGGACTCACTGTTGCAATCCTATGGAACAGAGAAAAGTTCTTGTCTTTAGAAGATAGTAAAAACAGTTATGGGCTGATTACTGGCTTAACCTGGATTCAAGTGGAATTAACTAAGAAAGGAAATAATTGATCCACAAGGTAAAAGACCAGGCACTGAGTGTACTAAATGTCATGCCATAGTAGAGAATGAGATTTTATTCTCAGTGCAATCGCAACATTGGGGAGAAGCCTACTATGAACTTCTGGAGCTGGAGAGATAGCTTAGAGGTTAATTTAGTTGCCTGTGATGCCTAAATACCCATGTTTAACTCTTCAGGTCCCACATAAACCAGACACACAATGTGAAATAAATGAATAAAGTTGCACATGCGCACAAGGTGGTACATGCGTCTGGAGTTTGATTACAGTGGCTAGAGGCCCTGGTGCACCAATTCATTTTCTCTCTCTCTCTCTCTCTCTCTCTCTCTCTCTCTCTCTCTCATTAAAAAAGGCCAGTCTGCTGGGCTTGCCTAGAAGAAGAAGGAAGAGGAGGAGGGGGGGGGGACTATTTTCAGTTCTGTGATCTGGCTTATTTTCATGGGAATTTGATTACGTGGAAATGGACCTACTTGTAAGTGATGGCTGCTCAAAGGCCATACTAGTTTTGAGAAGGACCAGGTTATTATTGTTATGGATTATTTTTGAAATAGAGATTATATAGTTCAAGATGGCCTGGAGTTTGCTATGTAGTCCAGGCTGATCATGCCCTTAGTGTGGTCCTTGTGCCTCAGCATTCCTGGCAATTGCTATAATTACAGGCCTAAGCCACTCCTCCCTTATCAAAACATCTTTGATTACTACATACTTAATTTTTCATGACCACCCACCTCACATTTGTTATACTGAGGACATATATACAGTGTAGTGGTTTAAATGTAAAAGTCCCAAATAGCCTCATGGATTTATGATCAAGTGTCATATTTTATATCAAGCTAGGGGAGACTGATTGATGGAGCTTTGTTGAAGGGCCTTCCCCTTTCTCCTGGACCCCTGCCATCCTCGCGCCTTCCCTTCTCTCCAGGACTCCAGCCATGGACATGCCCTCCACTCTCTCGTGAACCCCTGCTGTGAGCAAGAGTTCCCCTGTCTCAGGGACCTCCACCATCTGATCGCCTTTTCCAGACCTGACTTCCCATCTCCAGGACCCATTTTCTGTGCATGCCTTCCTCTCTGTCTTTCTCTCGAACCCCCAACTTCCGGATCCAACCCTCTATGCGCCTAACCCTCTGTGCAGGACCCCGCCATCCTCGTGCCTTCCCTTCTCTCTCAGATGACCTCGCCATCCCCAAGCTAACCAAAGTCCTCCTTGCGCCTTCCCCTCTCTTCAGGATCCCTGCCTTCCTCACCCCTTCCCTTCTCTCTGGGACCCAAGCCATCCGCGTGCCTTCCCCACTCTCACGAACCTCCCCTGTGGGTGCGAGTTCCCCTCTCTTCAGGACCCTACCTACTGCTCTCCTTTTCCAAACCCCACCATCCGCGTGCCTTCCCCTCTCCTAGACCCACTTTCTCTGAGCACCTTCCTCTCTATGTCTCTCTCTCTCTCTCACTCGAACCACCACCGTCCGCCTATTATCTGGACCTCACTATCTGTGCGCCTAACCCTTTCTGCAGGACCCCTGCAGTCCAAGCGCCTTCCCCTCTCTCACGGACTCCTACCGTCCTGGAGCCTTCTCTTCTCTCCTGGTCCCAAGCAATCTGCGTGCCTTCCCTCTCTGAGGAGCCCCCGCTGTGGGAGCGCATTCACCACCCTCTGGGATCCCAGCCTTTTGCTCGCATTTTCCAAACCCCACCATCTGCGCAACTTCCCCTCTCCCAGACCCACTTTCTCTGGGCGCCTTCCCCCCCCCCCTCTCTCTCACTTTCTCTCTCTCTCTCTCCCTCGCCATCTGCGCCCCTTTTCCGGAACCCACCACCCACCATCTGTATGCTGTCTCTCTCTCTCTCTCTCTCCCCCCCCCAGCCCCCGCTGTCCGCACCCCTTTTCCGGACCCCACCTTCTGCGGCCTAACCCTCTTTGCAGGACCTTGCCATCTGCGTGCCTTCCCACCTCTCCCGAACCCCCGCTGTGGGAGAGTTCCCTTCTCTCCTGGACCCCGGCAGTCTGTTCGCCTTTTCCGGACCCCACAGTCCAGTCCGCGCGCCTTCCCCTGTACTGGAGCCACTTTCTCCACACGCCCTCCTCTCTCCCTCTCTCTCTCTCTCTGTTTCTCTTAAGTACCCCCCCCCCACGCCTGTGAGCCCCTTTTCCGGAACCCACCGTCCGCACGCCTAACCCTCAGTGCAGGATCCCCACCATCCGCGCGCCTTCCCTACTTTCCCAGACTCCTGCCATCCCCACAGGGACCCACGTCCTCCACGCGCCTTCCCCTCATTCCCGGACCCCCGCTGGCCTCATGCCTTCCCTTCTCTCCGGGACCCAAGCTATTCACACGCCTTCCCGAAGCCCAGCTGTGGGTGAGCATTCCCAAATACCTGGGACCCACGCCTTCTGCTCGCCTTTTCCGGACTCCACCGTACGCGTGCCTTCCTCTCTCCCAGAACCACTTTCTCCTTGCCCCTTCCTCTCTGTGTCTCTGTCTCACACACTGGATCCACCACAGTCTGTGCCTCTTGTCCAGACCTCACAGTCTGCGCGCCTAACCCTCTGTGCAGGACCGCTATAGACCCGTACTCCTTCCTCTCTCTGCTGAACCCATGCAGTCCTAGAGTGCCTGCCCTTCCCTCAGGGACCCAAGCAATCCGCGCAATCTTTTCCAGACCCCACCGGCTGCACGACTTCCCCTCTCCCGGACACACTTTCTCTATGCGCTTTCCTCTGTCTGACTGTCTCTCTCTCTCTCTCTCTCTCTCTCTCTCTCTCACCCCGCCATCTGCGCCCCTTTTCCAGAACCCACCATCTGCAAGCATAACCCTCTGTGCAGGACCGTGGCCATCCACAGGCCTTCCTTTCTTTCACAGACCCCTACCGTCCCCGTGCAAACCCAAGTCCTCCGTGCGCCTTCCCCTCTCTGCAGGCTCCCTGCAGTCCACGCAAACTCCCCTCTCTCCCGGACTCCCGCTGGCCTCATGCCTTCCTTCTTTCTGAGACCCGTGCCATCCGCATACCTTCCCCTCTCCCAGGCACAGTGAGAGGCTTCCTCTATATTTTTATCACTCTAGAACCCCCGCCATCCGTGCCCCTTTTCTGGACCCCAACTTTTGGGCGTCTAACCATCTGTGCAAGACCCCTGCAATCTACGCGCCTTCTCCTCACTCCTGTCCTCGCGCCGTACCTTCTCTCAGGGACCTAAGCCATCCACGTGCCTTCCACTCTGTCAGGAACCCCCGCTGAGGGCCCGCCTTACCCTCTCTGAGGGAATTCCGGCTTCAGCTCGCCTTTCCCGGACCCCACCGTCCACGTGCCTTCCCCTCTCCAGGACCCACTTTCTTCGCGCACCTTCCTTGGTTTGTACATCTCCTTGGACTCTTCTCTGAGCGCCTTCCTCTCTATGTTTCTAGATTCCCCGCAGTCCGCGCCTCTTTCCAAGACCCCACCATCTGCGGGCCTACCCCTCTGTGCAGGACCCCTTCAGTAGGCGCGCCTTCCCCTCTCCTGGACCCACTTTCTCCATGCGCCTTCCCCTCTATGACTCTCCCCCCCCCCCCCACAGCCCGCCGTCCGCGCTCCTCTTCTGGACCCCACCGTCTGCATGCCTAACCCTCTCCTCTGTGCAGGACCCCACCATCCCGTGCCTTCCCTTCTTTCCTAGACCCCTGCCGTCCCCGTGCGGACCCACTTCCTCTGCGTGCATTCCCCTCTCTGCAGGGCTCCTGCAGTCCACTCGCCTTCCCCTCTCTCCGGGACCCCCCACCACCTTTCTGCTCGCCTTTACCAAACCACACCGTCAGGGTGCCTTTCACTCTCTCGGACCCATATTCTTTATGCTCCTTTCTTTCTTTCTTTCTTTCTTTCTTTCTTTCTTTCTTTCTTTCTTTCTTTCTTTCTTTCTTTCTTTCTTCCTTCTTTCCTTCCTTCCTTCCTTTCTTTCTTCCTTCCTTCCTTCCTTCTTTCCTTCCTTTCTCTCTCTCTCCCCCCCCACAGTCCTCATCCCTTTTCCCCTTTCAGGACGCCACCGTCTGTGCACCTAACCCTCTGTACAGGACCCCTGCAGTCTATAGGCCTTCCCCACTCTCCCAGAGCCCCGCCATCCTCGCGCTTTCCTCTCTCTCCTGAACCCCTTGGTGGGTGGCCCTTCCTCTAATCCAGGACAGATTTGTCAGAGTAAAGTCACTGTTGTTTTCTTGTTGTTTGTTTTGTTGTTACTCTTTTTTAATTTGCTTGCTTGTTTTTACTTTAACTTTTTTATTTGATTTTATTTATTTTTTAATTTTCTTTACATATGCGCATACTTAGTATTTAAACAAGATGCATTGGTAACATCTTTTCCCTCATGCCCCTTTTCCTAAGAGGCCCTCCTCCTTGGGGATGCAGTTCAGCCCTAAGGGGATTGGGGATCATGCATAGTGGGGGCAGTAGTCAGTTATGGGGGAGAGGCAATGTCTCTGTGCATAACATTCCAACATTGGGCTCTAACCATTTATCTGCCCCATCTTTCACGAGCCATGTTGGGTGCATTTTAAGTCTATTCAGAGATGGGCTCTTAGGAGCCTCTGGATCTCTGCTTTGGTAGGTGTTGAGTGTCCACAGTGTCTGTCTCCTTCACCCTTGTGCTGATATCAGGGTCACCAAGAAAGCAGCCCTCTTGCACATTTCCCCAATTCCTCTGGTTTCAGGCTGGACCCGAGTGAAGTGCGCTGGGCCATTTTTCTCCTCAGATCCCACTCCCGTTTGAATAAGAGAAGCAGTATCTCCAACTGAGAGTAAAGGTAGCACTATTTAAATAGATAACCGTTATTAATTTAGAGAGAATTTAAAGAATGGAGACTCTCTTAGAGAAGAATAGTGGGAGCATGACGTTGGAAAGCATAATCGTTATCTGGATGTGATTCTGACTTGTTTCATGCTTTATAATATGGTTTCTTTTCCACTGAGCATATCTTTTAGGAAATCCAAGAGCACTTAGTTACCCACCATGGCTGTGTGCCACTATTGCACTTGCGTGACCACTATTTCAGGTTGTTTGCTTCTGAGTCGCTTAGACGTTGAGTTGCTCCGACAGATGTTGGTCACTTTCCCATGGTAGGTCATGTAGCACCATCCAGCTCTACATGGGCTAACTATCTGGGCACTGGCTCACTTTCACATTCCAAACAGGTTTCTCCATGGTCTGTGCAGACAGTATATGGTGTCTTCCAGTAGTATGGTCTTACCATTAATCTCTGGTGGGTAATCATGTACTCGGAAATAAGTCTGTCTTGTTTGTTTTGTGAGACCTTGTAGTTCTCTCTGATCAACAGCTCATTGTGGATGTTAACCACTTCCTGGTATAGGCAAGAGCCAAGGGAATAGAAAAAAGAAAATGTCAGAATAAAAGAGAAACAGGATAAATTTAAGGTTAGTCATCATCTCACCCTCTCTAGGTCCCTTCGATTCAGGTGCTCCCCCTAAGGTCCTGTTGAGGGTTCAACCTTTTAGTCTTACTTCCAGAATATATGATTCTATGGTACCAGTTCAATTTGGGTTCAGTTTTGTGTCTTCTCTACACGCTTCTGCTTCCCCCAAGCCCTACGCTTCCTATTGTCCAAGGGTCAAGATGCCATTCAGGTATGTTAGCAACTCGGGCTGATCCAGGTTAGGAAAAGAAGATGATTGACATCATGTGATGACTGTCTTTCTGTGCATGTGTGAGTTTCACTCATTATGATGTCTTTAAAGTCTGATCATTTTTTCTACAGATTTCATTGTGTGATTGTTTTCCTCACTGCTGAGTAGAATCCCATCATGTAGATATACCACATCTTGGTTATCCATTCTTCCCATAATGGGCAACTGGGTTGATTGCAGTTCTTTGCTATTATGAATTGAGCAGCTATAAACATGGTTGAGCAAATATCTCTGAACTGAGTTATGTAGCTTTTAGGGTAAATCCCCAGTAGGGCAATATCAGGGTCTGTTTGTAACTATATTCATCCTAGTCAGGCATCCCCATATTCATTTCCATAGTGGTGTACCACCTAACATTCCCACCCACAGTGAATGAGAGTTCCTATTTCTGCACATATTTACCAGCATTTGTTTTCATTTCATTTTTCAATGTTTACTATAATTACTGGGTTAAGGTGGAATCATATAGTTGTTTTAATTTGTATTTCCATAATGTATAGGGATGTTAAACATTTTCTTCAGTGTGTGTTAGCCATTTGTGATTCTTCCTCTGAGAACTCCCTATTCAGTTCTCTGCCCCACTTTGGGAGTGGGTTTATTGATTTTTTTTATTGTATAGTTTTTTGAGTTCTTTCAAGATTCTAGATATTACTTGTCTGTCAGTGATATAGCTGGAAAAGATTTTCTTCCATTCAGTGGGTAATCTATCTGCTCTGCTTATGGTATGTTTGTCTGTGCAGAAAATTTCAGCTTCATGAGATCACATTGGTTGAGTGTTATTTATTTCCTGGGCTTTTGGGGCTTTGTTCAGGAAGGTTTTCCCCAGTTCTTTATCGAGGTGCATGCCTCCTAGTTTTTCTTCCAGTAGTTGAAGTGCTTCAAGTCTTAGATTGAAGGCTTTAATACATTTGCACTTGATTTTTGTGTATGGGAAAATGAGTGAGTCTAATTTCAATGTTCTACATTTGGTCATTCAATTTTCCAGACTCCATATGTTGAAGATGCTGTCTTTTCTCTGGTCTACATTATTGGTAAAGATCAAGTAACTGGAGTTAATCAACCTAAATTCTGGGTCTTCAAATATGTTCCATTGTTTTATGTCTCTGTTTTATTCCAGTACCATGCTGTTTTTGTAACTATGGCTTTGCAATATAGCTTTAGATCTAACATAGTGATACCACCAGAGGTTTTTTGTTGTTGTTGTTGTTTCTATTCTTCTTTTCATTTTTTTTTTTTGTTGAGAATACTTATTTTATTTTTAAATTTCTTTTTATTACATATGGGCATACTTAGTATATAAACAATATATCCTTTAGCTCATCCCTTCCCTTTTTCCAAAGAGGCCCTCCTTGTTTAACATGCAGGTTAACCCCAGGGGGTTGGGAGTCATGCATTGTGGGGGCAGCAATCAGTTATGGGGGAAGGCAATGTCTCTGTGAATAGCATTCCAACTTGTGGTTCTAACCATCTTTCTGGCTCCCTCTTCCACAAAATTCCCTGAGCCATGTTGGGTGAATTTTAAGTCTGCTTCATTAATTGGCTCTTAGGAGCCTCTGGAGCTCTGATTTGGTAGATATTGAGTGTCCTCAGTGTCTATCTCCTTCACTCTTGTGCTGATATCAAGTTCACCAAGAAAGCAGTACTCTTGCTCATTTCCTCAATTCCTCTGTTGTTTCAGCTGGGGCCCGCTTGAAGTGCACTGGATCATTTATCTC
Organism: Dipus sagitta; assembly: GCA_036346955.1. NCBI lineage: Eukaryota > Metazoa > Chordata > Mammalia > Rodentia > Dipodidae > Dipus > Dipus sagitta. The sequence continues at coordinate 122,323,655 of CM070776.1, forward strand.
CTCAGGTCCCACTCCCACCTGGTAAAGAGAAGCAGAATCTACAATGGAAAGTTAAATGGGATAACCATTTTTAATTTAGAGAGATTTTAAAGAGTATAGACCCTCTTATACCCCAAGAATAGTGGGAGGTTGATAATAAAAGCATAGTCATTAGCTAGATATGATTCTGACTTGTTCTCCATTCCAGATATGTTTTCCTTTCTGCTGAGCATATCCATTGGCAACTGAGCATATCCATTGGCAAATCCGTGTGCAGTTGATTACCCAACATGGCTGTGTGCCACTATTGCACTTGTGTGTTACATCATGACAGGTTGTTTGCTCTGAGTCGCTTAGACTTTGAGTTGCTCAGACAGATGTTGGCCACTTTCCCTTGGTAGCTCATATAGCACCTTTCAGCACTAGATGGGCTAATTTTCTGGGGACTGATTCTCTTCCAGATTCTAACCAGGTCTTTCCATGGTCTGTACTGACAGCATATGTTTTCTTCAGCAGTATGATCTACCATTAATCTATTGTGGGTAAACAAGTGCTCTGAAAGAAGTCTTTCTTTCTTGCATTTGGATACCATTTAGGCCTCTCTGATCAACACCTCATTGTGGATGTTAACCACATCCTGGTACAGGGAATTATAGACCTGTGCCAAGGAAAAAGAAAAAAGAAAAGGAGAGACAAAAAAAGAAAAGAAACAGGATAGATTTAAGGTTAGACTTCATCTCACACTCTCCAGGGCCTTTTCATTCAGGTGCTCTCCCTATGTTCCTCTTGAGGGTATAACCTTTGAGTCTATCTTCCAGGATATATGATTCTATGGTACCCGTTCAATTTGGGTTCAGTTTTGTGTCTCTCCCACACTTTCCCTTTCCTCATGCCCTATCATCCCTATAGTCCAAGCCTCAAGATGGTGTTTAGGGATGTCAGCAACTTGGGCTGATCCAGGTTAGGAAATGTAGATGAGTGAGATCATGTGACTGTTGTATTTCTGTTACTGTGTGAGATCTCTTACAATGATCTGTTCCAAGTTTGACCATTTTTCTACAACTTTTATTGTGTCATTTTTTTTTCTTACTGCTGAGTAGAATTCCATCATGTAGATATACCACATCTTGGTTATCCATTTGTCCAATGATGGGCACCTGGGTTGATTCCAGTTCTTAGGTATTATGAAATGAGCAGCTATAAACATGGTTGAGCAAATATCTCTGAAATGAGGTGTGGTAGCTTTTAGGGTAAATGCCCAGTGAAAGAATGTCAGGGTCTGTTGTTAACTCTATATTCATCCTTTCCAGTATCTCCATATTGATTTCCACAGTGGTTGTAACATCTCTTACATTCCACTAACAGTGAATGATTGTTCCTATTTCTCTTCATTATCAACAACTTTTTTTTTTCATTTGATTTTTAATGTTTTCTACCCTTAGTGGGATAAGGTGGAATCTCAAGTTCTTTTAATTTTGTTAATTTTTAATTTTGTTTTGCATTTCTCTAATGGTTATGGATGTTGAACATTTTCTTCAGTGTATGTTAGGCATGTGTAATTCTTCCTCTGAGAACTCCCTATTCAGTTCTTTGCCCCACTTTTGGACTGAGTTGATTCATTTTTGATTGTTTAGTTTTTTTGAGTTCTTTGTAGATTCTAGATATTAGGCATCTGTCAGTGGTATAGCTGGGTAAAATTTTCTTTTATTCAGTGGTAATCTATTGGCTCTGCTTATGGTATGTTTGTCTGTGCAAAAGATTTTTATCTTTATAACATCCCATTGTTGGAGTGCTTGTTTAATTTCTTGGGCTACTGGCATTTTGTTAAGAAAGTCTTTCCCAAATCTTTTATTGTAGAACATGCCTCCTACTTTTTCTTCCAGTAGTTGAAGAGTTTCTGGTCTTATATTTAGGTCTTTAATGCATTTGGACTTGATTTTTGTATATGGAAAAATGAGTAGGTCTAATTTCCTTTTTCTACATTTGGTCATCCAATTTTTCCAAAGCCATGTGTTGAAGATGCTGTCTTTTCTTCAGTCTGCACTATTGGCACCATTGTCAAAAATCAAGTAGCTGTAGCTAATTGACCTATAGTGTGGGTCTTCAAGTCTGTTCCATTGGTCTATGTGGTGGTTTGAATAGAATAGATGGCCCCCAATATATTCAGTTGCTTATTTGTAGTTTGCATCTCTAGCCACCTGGCTGGAGGCAAGGTCACTGGGTGGATCTTAAGGTGTGGTGGTGGATTTTAGATTTCAATCTAAAGATATGCAAAGTGTGCCTAGCTGGAGTTCCTGAAGTGTGCTGTGGCTTTTGACCTTTAGGCTTGTACTTCTCTCTCTCTCTCTCTCTGCTTGGGCCTGTGAAGGCAGGCCAGTTTCTTCTGCCATTATGGAACTTCCCCTGGATCTGTAAGCTTCAATAAATCCCTTCCTCCATAACTGTGCCTGGTCTGGAATTTCATCTCAGTGAACCTGAAGCTGTCTGCTACAGTCTACATCTCAGTTTTTATGCCATCACCATGCTATTTTTGTTACTATGGCTTTGTAGTATAGCTTTAGATCAGATATGGTGACACCTCCAAGTTTTTTTTTTTTTTCCTGAGGATATGTTTGGATATTAATGAGGCCTTTTGCTATTCCATATGAAATTTAAGATATTTTTTCAATCTCTGTAAGAATGATCCTGGTATTTTTATTAGTATTGCGTTAAATCTGTACATTTCTTTTGGTAGAATTGTCATTTGAACAATATTTCTTCTACCTATTCAGGAGAATTGGAGTTCTTTCTATATTCTCAATTTCTCCTCAATTTCATTTCTCAGTTTTTTGCATGTTTTTATCCTATAGGTCTAAGACATCTTTGGTTAATGTTATTGCAAAGTATTTAATTTTTATATTGCTATTGGAAATGGGATAGCCTCACTGACTTCTTTCTGTGTATATTTGTCCTTTGCATGTAGAAAAGCTTCTGATTTTGTGTATTAACTTTGTATCCTGCCACCTAATTAAGTAATTAATCACCTGTAGAAATTTTGAGATGGAGGACACACCCCTGCGTGTCCTCCATCTCAAATTATTTTTTATTTTTATTTTTGTTGTCAGTGAATACATTCAAGTTGGTACCATTGTTAGCCTCCTCCCTGTCCTCCCTGGTCCATGGAGAACCTCCTTGTTGGGGTATATGGGTCGTGCATTGGGGGGTTAGTCTTTAGTTTTCGTAGGAGGAAATATTTCTGTGTACCATGACCCAATGTGTGGCTCTGACATTCTTTCCGCCCCATTTTCCCCAAATTTCCCTGAGCCGTGTTGGGTTCATATTAACTCTGCTCCCTTGTTGAGATCTTGGGTACCTCTGTGTCTCTGGATATCTGGTTTGGTAGGGGTTGATTGTTCTCTGTGTCTATCTCCTTCACCCTTGTGCTGGTTCCCGGTTCTCTAAGAAAACAGCATTCTTGCATGTTTCCCCAATTGTTCTTAGTTTCAGCTGGGACCCTTTTGGGGTAAGATGGGGTGGTTCTCTCCTTAGGATCTGCATCTATCTAAAAAACAGAAGCAGATTCGCCAATGGAGAGTAAAGTTAGCACCAAGTAGATGTGTTAACCATTGTTTTTTAGAGATAGTTTAGTGGAGAGTGGGTTCATTTTTGGATATGGTTCTGACTTGTTTCCCAGCTTCAGCTATGGGCTCTGTTCCACTGACGAGATCAGTTAGCCAAATTGAAAGCAGGTGGTTTCCCGAAATGGCTATGTACCACTATTGCACTTGTATGAACATCACATCAGGTTGTTTGCTGCTAAGGAAGTTAAATCATGCATTGCTTGGGCAGATATTGGTCATTTTCCCCCATTTGCTCATGTAGCACCTCCTGGCACTAGAAACGCTAACTGTCTGGGGACTGACTCTCTTCCAGCTTCCAGCCATGTCACTCCATGGTACATACTAATAGTGTATGGTGTCTTCAGCATTAGGGTCTTACCACCTATCAAGTCAGCTACTTGGGGAGATTCAGGTTAGGAGCTGTAGATGAGTGAAACTATGCAGCGTTGATCTTTCTTTGATTGGGTGAGTTCACTGAGAATAAGCAGTTCCAGGCTCGACCATTTTTCTTCAAATTTCATTGTGTCATTTTTCCTTACTGCTGTGTAGAATTCCATCCAGTAGATATACCACATCTTAGTTATCCATTCGTCTAATGATGGACATCTGGATTGATTCCAGCTCTTGGCTATTATGAAATGAGCAGCTATAAAGGTGGTTGTGCAAATCTCTCTGAACTGAGATGTGGAGCTTTTAGGGTATATACCTAGTAATGGAATAACTGGGTCTGTTGGTAACTTTATAGTCAGTTTTTTTAGGAGCCTCCACATTGCTTTCCAAAGTGGTTGTACCATCTTACATTCCCACCAACAGTGGATGAGTGTTACCATTTCTCCACATCCTCACCAGCATTTATTTTCATTGGATTTTTTGATGTTTGCTATCCTTACTGGGGTAATGTGGAATCTCATTAGTAGTTTTAATTTACATTTCCCTTATGATTAGTGATGAAGACCATTTCCTTAGGTGTGTGTTTTTCATTTGTATTTCTTCCTCTGTGAGCTGCCTGTCCAGTTCCTTGGCCCATTTTGTGAGTGGGTTGTTTGACTTTTTATTGTTTAGGTTTTAAAATTATTTGTAGATTCCAGAAATTAGGCCTCTGTCAGTTGGATTTTCAGCAAATATTTTCTCCCATTCAGTGGGTAATCTATTGGCTCTGCTTATTGTATGTTTGTCTGCGAAGAAACTTTTCAGCTTCATAAGATCCCATTGATTGAGTGATTGTTTAAGACCCTGTGCTACTGGAGTTTTGTTCAGTAAGTCTTTTCCAATTCCTAGATCATGGAATGTTCCTCCTAATTTTTCTTCCAGTAGTAGCCGAGTTTCTGGTGTTATATTGAGGTCTTTGATCCATTTGGATTTGATTTTTGTGCATGGTGAGATGTGTGTGTCAAGTTTCAGTTTCTTGCATATGGTTATCCAGTTTGTTCAGTACCATTTGTTGAAGATTCTGTCTTTTTGCCACCCTATATTGTTAGGGCCTTTGTCAAATATCAAGTAACCGTAGTTACTTGACCCAAAGTCTGGGTCCTCAATTCTATTCCATTGGTCTATACTCCAGTGTATATGCCAGTACCATGCTGTTTTTATTATTATGGCTTTGTAATATAGCATTAGATCAGGTATGGTGATGCCTCTAGAGGTGTTTCTTTTGCTGAGGATATGCTTGGGTGTCCAAGGCCTTTTGCTTTTCCATATGAATTTTGAGATCAATTGTTCTATCTCTGTGAAGAACGATGTTGGGATTTTAACTGGAATTGCATTAAATCTGTAGATTGCCTTTGGAAGGATTGCCTTTTTTACAGTGATAATTCTGCCTATCGAGGAGCATGAGAGGTCTTTCCATTTTCTCAAATCTTCCTCAATTTCTTCTTTGAGTGTTTTTTATGCTTTCATTGTATAGATCTTTCACTTCCTTGGTTAATATTATTCCAAGGTATTTTTGTTGTTGTTGTTGCTTTTGAAAATGGGATAATGTCACTTATTTCTTTCTCTGTATCTTTGTTATTTGCATATAGAAAGGCTACTGATTTTTGTGTATTGATTTTGTATCCTGCTACTTTGCTTAAGGAGTTTATCACCTTTAAGAGTTTTAGAATGGAGGCTCTAGGTTCTCCTACATATAAAATCCTGTCATCTGCCAATAGCGCTGTCTTGACTTCTTCCTTTCCAAATTGTGTCCACTTTCTTTCTCCTGTCTTATTGCTTGAGCTAGGACTTCCAGTATTATATTAAAGAGCAGAGGTGAGAGTAGACACCTCTGTTTTGTTCCTGATCTCAATGAGATTTCCTTCAGTCTCTCTCTGTTAAGTATTATTTGGGCTTTAGGAGCTTTGTATATAGCCTTAATTGTATTGAGATATAAACTCTCCATGCCTATTCTTAGTTTTGATCATGAAGTGGTGTTGTGTTTTGTCAAAGACCTTCTCTGCATTAATTAACATGATCATGTGGTTCTTATGGTTAATTTTATATGTGGTGTATTATGCTGACTGATTTCTGTATAACCATTCCTGCATCCCTGGGATAAAGCATACTTGATCAAGGTGAATAATGCTTTTGATGTTTTCTTGAATTAGTTTGCAAGGAATTTTTTCAGGATATTTGCATCTAAGTTCATTAGGGATATTCACCTGTAGTTTTTTTGCTTGTTGCATCTCTGTCACGTTTTGGTATTAGGGTGATGCTAGCTTCATAAAAGGAGTCAGGAAGTATTCCCTGTTCTCTGATTAGGTAGAACAGTTTTAGAAATTTGGTTTTAGTTCCTCAATGAAGGTTTGATAGAATTCATCTGAAAAGGTATCTGATCCTCAACTTTTATTTTGGGGGAGGTTTCTATTTCAGTGTAGAGAAATATAACTTTTTGCTTTCTTTACGAGGTGAACAGGGAATTTGGTATGCAGTGGCCAGTCAGGATACCAGAGCAAAAGGCCTGATGCCACAGCTCACATGGGGACCAGGCATCCCTAAGCCAGGCACAGTGAGACATACCAGGACCAGGGGACTGGGAGGATAAAGGGGACCTGGACCTGGCCTACTTACTCCGTGCTGTGTCCTCTAGCACACAAACTTGTCTCAGGGAACTTGGACCAGGGAAATGGGAGGAGCCAGAAAGGAGGGTCTGGCCTACTCACTCCACAACTCTGGGCTAGCCCACACACTTGGACCAGGGAAATGGGAGGAATCAGGAAGGAGGGTTTGGCCTACTCACTCCACAATTCTGGGCCAGCCCACACACTGAACATGTAGGAAATCCAGGCCAGGGATGTGGAGGAGCCTGGGAAGTGGTGTCTGGCCTATACATTCCTGTCAGCCATGCCCACTAGCACAAGACCTACTCAGGGAACACAGATGGGCAGGTAGGACCCAGAAAAGAGGAGTACAGCCTACTCAGTTCAGACTGCCACACCTGCCCACTCTTTCCCCACCGGGATCTCAGGCATTTGAGATGGGGGAAAGCCAGAAACAGGAGTCTGACTTATTTACCCAAAGAGCCCACACGTACCTGAACACTGTCTGCCCAGGGATCATAGGAGGGGGAGGTGGGAATATACCACAAGAAGGTGTCTGGCCTAGTCATCACTCCAGACAGCCACACCTGCCACCACACTCTCAGAGCAGGCAACTTCTCATTTATTTATTTTTGGACTTTTGAGTTAAGGTCTCACGTTAGCTCAGGCTGACTTGGAGTTCACTATGTAGTCTCAGGGTGGCCTTGAACTCATTGCGAACCTCTTACCTCTGTCTTCCAAGTTCTGGGATTAAAGGCATGCTCCAACACATCTGGCTCCCAGTCATTTTTTTTTTTTTTTGTATAGTACTTACTTATACTTCCTGTTTCTTCTGAAGGTAGACTGTGGATACAATTACTTGTTGGAAATTGTGATTTTGTTTTTCTGGGCCTGATTCTAAAATGTGTAATATTACTTACTGAAGCACTAGATACATACCAATTTGCTCCCCAGAATGAAGATAAGAAAGACTTTAATGATAAGGGAGAGAAAGGAGCAGCCAAAGAACACCAAAATGAAAATTAAAACCAAGGAGAACTTGAAGATAACTCAGACCCAGCAAACTGCAGCCCCAACGAATTCAAGTATCTGTGCATAGATTTGAATATAATTCACCACTATTTTGTTTACTTATTACTTGGAGCTTTTTTCAAATTCTAATGAATTAAATAAATTTTTATTCTAAGATTAGAAAAAAATTAACCTGCTTAGAATATTACCAGAATACTTATGTATCTACCAATCTAAAATGTAGTGTGCTCTTCATGGCTACTCATTGGTATTCCTAAGGTCTTTGCACTCTAGTATTGGACAAAACTCTAGTAAATGTGTTTGACATAGTACCTGCATCAGACATAGACCAATATCTGTTCAGAATATGGTTACCAGAAGCAGCAGTGGAACTGAATGGGCTAGGTATCAGCTGAGCCCTCATTACTTGCTGCAGTTACACTGTATCCTGCACTAATAACAAGACAATACCTGTTAGATCACTGATGACAAAGAGAAAAATGGGAATTTCAAGAAGGTCTATATTTAATGGTTGCTACTTACTTAGCTGTACATATTTATTTAATTTTTAATGTGTACATATGGTGTGCATGTGTATGTATGTCTGTAAGCATATGGTCCCAGCTGATGGAGATTTGGGAATTGGCACCTTCTGGAGGCAGGGCATTGTTGCGGGCAGGCTTATGGGTGTTATAGCCAGTTTCGACTTGGCAGTGTTTGGCAAACTCTCCTATTCCCATTGTCCACCTTATGTGGGCAAGGGGTGATGTACACCCTCTGCTTTTCCACAAATATTCACATGTTTTAAATAGAGAGTCACTAAATTCCTTGATCTTCACAAGTCATGACTCAGGATCATCAAATCCACCTTTCTCACAGAGTTCTTTAAATAGTTAGCACCATGGATTATTCTTGCCCTCCTTATTTCCAATAAGAGCATTCTCCTTATCAGCAGTATGACCTTTTAGTATCATTGAAGTTGGAAAGCCAATCCCAGATAGTACAAAGCCCATTAGAGAAAACTATCCTTACAATTCTGTTCCTCTAGAACCACTTCTGGTACCAAAATCTGTATTAGTCAGGGTTCTCTAGAGGAACAGAACTGCTAGAATGAATTATTTTAAAAAGGGAATTTACTGGATCAGTTTACAGTTGTCCAGTAGCAGTTGCAGACCCGAGAATCAAGGAACCCAGTAGCTGCTCAGTCCACATGGCCAGATACCTCAGCAGTACCAATCCGGCACTGAAGACCTGGAGGCTTCTTGAGGAGCTGCTGGTTTTCAATCCACACAGGTCTTCACTTGTCACTGGTCTTCAATCCATGCTGGAAGGCAGCAAGCAGCTCTGGCAGCCAAGCGGAAGGAAGGAAGGAAGGAAGGAAGGAAGGAAGGAAGGAAGGAAGGAAGAGAAGGAAGGAAGGAAAGAAGGAAGGAAGGAAGAGGCTCTTTTCACCCAGAGCTTCCTTATATAATGTTCCCATCTACGGGGGGCTGCCCACTCTGGGGGAAGGACTGCCTCCTTCAGTTAATCCTTTGGAAGCAACCTCAGAGACCCACAAGAAGGGATTTCTGTGGATTACTAAACAGATCAAGTGGACAACACCTTAACTATCACAGCAGATATTTTTTAAAATAATTTATGTTTTATTGATAACTTCCATAATTATAGACAATAAAACATGGTAATCTCCCACTCCACTTACCCCTTTGCAACTCCACTCTCTGTCATAGCCCATCCCTCTCTCAATGAGGCTTTTTTTTTTTTTTTTTTTTTTTGAGGTAGGGTGTCACTCTAGTCAAGGCTGACCTGGAATTCACTATGTAGTCTCAGGGTGGCCTCCAACTCACGGCGATCCACCTACCTCTGCCTCCTGAGTGCTGGTATTAAAGGCATGCACCACCATGCCTGGCTAGTTTTTACTATTTTAATGTCACTTTTTTTTTTCTCCTATTCTGAGGGTCTTGTGTAGGTAGTGTCGGGCACTGCAAGGTCATGGATATCCAGGCCATTTGTGTACAGAAGAGTACATGGTAAGGAGTCTTACTCTTCCTTTGGCTCTTTCATTCTTCTACCACCTCTTCCTCAATGGACCCTGAGACTTAGAAGGTGTGGTAGAGATGTTTTAGTGCTAAGCACTCCTCTGTAACTTTTTATCATCATTGTGGGCCATCTTAGAAGGGAAGCTTCTCTAACCTAAAGTGAGAGTAGCATTAAAATATGGATATCAACTTTAAGAGAAGTGTTTACTGGGTACTCTGTTAGGGATAATATATACATTTATCTAGACACCAGCAGACAGTAAACCACTGTTCTCATGACATTCCCCATCATAGGTTTTCAGAATCAGGGATGTATTCTCTCTTGTGAAGTAGGGCTCCAGTCCAATTAGAAAGCAGTTGGTTTGCCCCATGACAGGCATGCCACTATTGCACCTCTTGGCACATTTGGCCTGGCTGTCCAAACTTAAGAATTGTAGCGTCCACTGTAATTTATTTCCATTGATGACTTCACTCTCTCTTATGATGCTGCATGCAATGTAGCTTTTTCCAGCTTTCTGTCAGCTGGTCTACATGGAGGAGGTTTTCAGCTCAGTTCCAACAGAAATTCTCAGTGGCTTTGCAGCCCAAGCATATACAGTCTTCAGCAATAGGGTCTTAACATCTATTTCTGGTGCAAAACCAAGAGCTTCAGCAGTGGATTATAATGTTTTGCGGTGCATCAGGGACCTCCTTGGCCAACAACTCACTGAATGGCATCCCATCCCTGACACTGAGAATTTTCTAGTAATAATTTATAACTTCTGGGTGTGCCATTGTCCAAAAGTATAGGTTTCCATATGACTTATTCATGCAATCTTAGATTTTATTTTACCCTCCCCCAACTTTCCTTTACTCAATCTCTTATCCTGACCTCACTTAAGTTTTTCCACCCCCTTTAAGATGTATATTAAGTACCCCCTCTTTTAAAAAGTCTTTTTTGAGACAGTGTTCCATTCAGGGTGGGGTGCCTCAAATAAGCTATGTAGCCTAGACTATCCTCAAACTCTTGGTGACCCTCATCCTCAGAGTCACAAGTGCTAGAAGTATGAGTATGAGCCACCATACATGACTTATTTTCAATGCTTAATGTACCTACTAGAACTTTAACTGGTACATATGGGTCAAGTTTTATGCCTAAAAGCATTATCCTTTAGTATGACTTTGAAAGAAATGTCAAGAGTGGTGCAATTTCCTTGGAGGCACACGACACTACCAAATCTAGGTCCAGACTTTAAACTGGAGCATTGGCTTTCCAGGAATAGTCTTCTTGATAGCATTATCAGCATAGACAGTGTAATTGGTAGAAATACAAATTCTTAGATCATTTCCAACACCTCTGAATCATCAACTTTTGGAGTAAGGCCAGCCTTCTGTGTTTAAACCACCCTTCCAGGGGATTCTCATACACTCTAAGCTTTGAACTTGACTGGTTTCCAGCAACAGGGGAGGAAGCTGAGACTGGTATGAGATGGTGTCAATCTTAATTCATTAGTCTAGGGTCCCTGCAGATAACCTTACTGGGACCATAAGGGCTAGGATGGGCAAGCAACACAGAGGAACAAAGTTTGGCCAATGACAGTAGAAAGCTCCATAAAGAGAAAAGTTGGTTCCAAAGGAAAATGAATATATGAAGGTGTTTATGTATGGGGCCTCAGAAGAAGAAACAGATGCAGAAGAGTTGATGCAGAGGATCTGATTGTCACGAGCAGTCAGATGCTCTCAAGTTTCCTGAGCTTGTTCTATTTACTTCATAAGGGTATGCCAGAACTGTTATAGTGTTGTCTCAGGAATACCACTATAAAATAATACATTTTTGTTTAGTTATCTTGCTGAAATGGAAAACACCCTACACTAAAACCAACAGAATGATTATAATCAGAGTGACCTCAGTTCCACGAAGACGTTTTCATGAATAAACATGTGCATGTTTCCCAGGTTTGCCTTCTAGTTACATTGTGTGCAGTGCTTCTTCTGTGCCTTGTTTTCTCTATGAACTCAAACTTAAAGCCTGAGAGCCATGTTTTATTTACTGGCTCTTTCTCCACACACACACACATGACTTCTAAAAACCATGCAAAAGGAGCAGTCTATAGTGATTATACATAAAATATTTTATTTATTTATTTAAGACAAACAGAGATACTCAGTGAGAGAAAAGCACAGATGGTGATAGAGTGAGAATGGGTGGAGCAGGGCCTCTAGCCACTGAAAATGAACTCCAGAAAAATGCATCACCTTGTGCATCTAGCTTTAGATGAATAAGTCCTGGGGAATCAAACTCTTTGCAGGGAAGTGCCTAAACAGCTAAGCCATGGGTCCATCCCTATATAAATATTTAAGTAAAGAACAAGACATTGACAGATCATATGAAAGTGGCATGTCTGGGAAACATAACCATTTTATTTAGGATGGGGATTGCCTCTTGTGGAGTGAAAGGAATAGATTTTTACTGAGAAGGGATCCACAATAGACATCAAATGTATTTGTAATATTACACTTCTTAACCTAGGTGGAGGATACATGGACATTTGTAATGATATTCTCAATACCTTTAATGGGTTGCTCACTCTCCTGAGTGCTGAAATTTTTCCTAATATAAAAGGAGATAAAGAAAATCCAAAATGATAAAAGTTGGGATTGATCATAGTTTCTTTAAACAGGGGGAAATGTGAAGTCATATTTGACTGGAAGAGAGAAACAAAGAAGGGGAAATGCATAGGAGCTTGAGGCTAGAACAGACTCATTTCTGCAGGAAATGTCCATCAAGTACTGTCCTATTAGCAGTGCTATCCTCTCATATTCTGTGGGAACACACCGCATATTCTAACTTACATTAGCATTACTTTACTTTTAATTTCCAAGGGGAGGATGGGCATCATAGGGCCTCCTGACACAGTAAAAATAGACTCCAAATGCATGTGCCACTTTGTACAACCAGCTGTATATAGACACCAGGGAATTGAACTCAGGTCATCAGGATTTGCAAGCAAGGGCCTTTAACTGCTGGGCCATCTCTGTAGCCTATAGTAGCATCATTTTAACTGTGGTTAAATTCACATATACAATTTGGCTATTTTACTGTAAGGAATTCATTGATGACAGGTGTATTCATAATTTTAGGCAACTACATCATCTACATAGTATCCAAACATTTTCATCACTGCCAAACCATGTATTCATGAGAAATGTTTTCACTGTTGCCTTTTGCATTCTAGCAACTTAATAGCCTGCTTTCAGTATGGATTTACTTATTTTAGAAACTTCATATAAACAGAATTTGCATATGGCTTACTCACTTACCTTAAGGTTTTCAAGGTTTATTCCTACAGCAACGTTCATTAGTAATGGATTCATTTTTGTGACTGAAAAGTACCACATGGTATTTACTTTTTGTCATTTGTTATCTGTTCATTTTATGATGGACTCATGGGTTGTTTTCTCTTTCTGTTTTTATTGAATAGTATATATTTTGAATAGATTATACTGAATCTATGAATATTTGCATCCATTTACTTGTGTATGATATATCTTTATCTGTATCTACTTCTCTCACACCATTCTGAATTATTCACGTCTGACTGCAACCTTAAAGGGTTTTGTATTCTTCTCCAAAAGCCCTAGTCACTGAGTTTTTCAATTCATGGATACACTCTTATTATCCACTAAAGGTAAATTACCACTTCTGTATCCACTTTTTATTGTCACCACTATTGATGTTAGAAAATGCACCATCACATAGTATTTCACACAGTAAGACAAAGGCATAAGGTCCTTGGCCAGTACCTGATCTGAAATGGCAAACCAGTAGACAGCTTACTGTGGTGTATAATTTGAGGAACTCCAAACAGATTCTGACTTGTTAGTATTCATGATGTATGAGGCATTGAAATAGCATGATTCTCATATCTAAGGAAGAAGGACATATGTCTTGAGCTTCATGCTTTTGAAGCCATACCTTGGCCCTCTTGTAGCTATGCCCTTCTCTTGATGGTCAGAAGCTTAGAGGAACAACTTTTCTCATTCTAATGGACCATGCTGTATGTAATTGGAACCCATGAATAATTCCAAGACTCGTTATATGTGTATTAATCACTATATGCAAAGATCTGATTAATCTGATTTTTTCTCATTTCTATGAACTTGGATCTGCTCAGATATGACCTTGCCTGGTTCCTTTCATGTCATGGTCTACCATAGATAATGGGTCTGCTGCTTTGTCCAGCAGGGATCTGTGAGGCACCAGTGCAGTTTCAGGCTCTGAAGAATTAGTAGGTCGGTGGCTCCAAAACACTGCAAGCTGATGAAGGCCTTTGACAATTCTTACTCCCATCCATCACCTGCTTCCTTCCATTTCACCCTGATCCAGGAGCAAAGGAAACCTTTAGGTATGTTTCTTCTAATTGTGAACCTAAAACAAGAACAGTAAATCAGGACTAGAACATTCCTGGTGGAACTGCTTAGGTCCTTACTCCTGGAGTAGGAAGATCTGACATTAAAACAGCCAGGATATTTTTTTTTCTTCTGTCATCTTAGAGCAAGCCAGATGTCTTCTCTGACACAGTCACAATGCTACACCTAGTGGTAATGTCTACATAGTACACTAAGAGTATCTACATCAAGTACCACATCCACTAGACCTGAAACTTGTAAGGGAGGTGAGACATGGTTAATGTTATTATTATTTTTTTAATCCCTATATGATTCTATTGTGCAGGTGTATTTGGGAATTGCAGAGCAAACTTGTGTTTGAAGTATGACTCAGGGACTTTTTGTGATGCCAATCAAGACAGAAGAATGCACACTGACAAAGCCTGGCTTCCCTTTGCAATTTTGACGCTTTTCCTCAGGAGGTCCTGTGTGATCAGTAACCTCTTGTCAGTGGGTGGTGGTGTAGAAGGTGTTAGAGTCAAAATGTTTCACATGACGACCAAGAACTCTGTTCTCATGGAGCTTACAGTGAAGAAAATATATCAGGAAACCTATATTTCCACATAATGATAAGTACTAGGAAGGAAGTATCCATGACGCAGAGTTAAAACTAATAGGTCAAGGAAGACATCCATGAGAAGGTTATATGGAAGGAAAAATGTAATGCAGCTGTTAGCCATTGGAAGAGGTGAGGCAAGGCTTATGTGGACATGCAGAGGGCCATTGTTCTAAAGAGAAAATCAACTCCTCCATTGCAATCTCATATTCCTGTAGACCTGTGCTACATGCTCACTTGCAACTTGGGGTAAAGAGGTAGAAACTCTTCCCAGTCATCGCAGCCCCATTCCAGGGCACACAGGAGTCAAGCATTTTGGTGACTATAAATCCAGTTCCCTATACTACATCCACAAAACTTTTTAGAGTGTTGCATGGAAATAAAGGGTGGACAACTTGATGTCGATGATGGATTTGCACGACTTCTTGAAAATATCAAGCAAGTGGCAGTCAGAGACTAGACTATAGGATCTTATAAGGCAGAAAATGGCATGCATCTTACTTAATTCATGAGAATCAAGTAATGTTTTTTAAGCAGTGTGCCAGCCTGCAGCACAAGTCGAAACAGACCTCGAAGGAAGGAGTGGAAATTAACCTGAGACAAGAGCACAAGGAATGGAGCCAAGACAAGTTCTGATCAAGGCTCAGGTTTATTCAGGCAAACACAAGCTTATATACCAGAAAAGAAAACTTTTTTCAGCAATGCCTACGTGCCTAAAGTCAGCTTCGCCAGGGTCGTATAATAATTTATGCCTCTGTGACTGACGCCCACTTCTCCAAGGCCGTAAGATAAGGCCTCTATGCCTGGTGCTCACCTCACCTAGGCTCTATGTTAAATAATGCCATTGTAACTGGCGCCATCTCACCTGGGCTGCCTTCTCACCTAGGCTGTAGGATAAGGCCTTTGTGTTAAGAGATCAAAGACCACCTGCAGCTCCCGAAGTCAAAGAGCAGCTGCAGCTCCCGACAAAGCAGAACACAGAACTATAAGACTCTAAATTATATTTTCAGACAATAGCTCTGGTTGCTGTGCAGCAAGTCTATTGGAGCAGGAGTCCATTATGAGATGACTGAGTAGGTACAGATGCTAGTAGTTTGAATTATGATCATGTCTGAAGAGGTGAGACATGAATGGATTTGAGAAATATTTATGTGTTACATTGACAGGTGAATTAGATGTTAAAAGAAATTAAAAGTTTTCAGATTTCTGTTTAGATTCACTAGCTACATAGAAGTGTTATTTGTTAGGATGGGAAAGACAGGAGAAAGAACAAGTGGAGATGAGTTGAAAATAAGAAATTAAATTTTAACAACTTCAAGTTGGAAATACATTTGAGATATTTAATTAGAGATGGAAGGTCTAAATTGTGAACTCTGAGAAGGGATGTAAGGCAGAGATATGAATTTGAAAAGTATTGTCATTGGATTCTTTTAAGGGCATCATGAAAGGATCAGATCATACACCCATAAGGAATGCAGACAGGTGAGATTCTGGAATAAAGCTCAGAGATCCTCTAAATGGGGAAGAGAATGGCCAAAAGAGTAAAAAAAAAAAATCATAAAACTATAATACCATATAAACTCTGAAAGGAGACTATTTCCTACCTACTTGTATAAAGAATTCCAAGTATGCATTTCATTTTCAGAGTCTTTAAAGTTGACAACAATCATCACATTGTGTGTAGCTCCACTGATAAGTTCATAGAGCTCCCAATGAAGAAGAATTGCATATACACCAAGGTTGCCACAAGCATCTCAGGAAACCTGCATTATATGTAAAGGGAGAACTTTTTTTCCAGAGATCTTGAACAATTCTCATCTCCCAAAGTGCACAGAAATGATAGCAGAGGGAAGAAGCACTAGCATGTAGACAATGGAGAGATCTGTCATGAATGGATTTCATGAGATAAGTAAGAAGCAAACACAAATGACAGTTCCAAGGGTAGAGGGACTGAGATGTGTCATCAGCTGGTGGGTAGCGGTGTGGAGGTAGGAATGAGGGCCCAGCCTGGCTCAGGAAGGTAGTAGAGCTGTCCCCTTGGTTTAGGCAGCTTCTTCACAGGGATCGTTTGTGGTGGGGAGGTGGTGGGTGGTCCTTCCTCTAGTCCAGGACAAATCCGTCAGAGTAAAATAACTGTTGTTTTCTTATTATTTGTTTTATTGTTACTCTTTTTTAAATTTGCTTGTTTTTTAAAATAAAATACTTATTTTTTTATTTCTTTTTATAACATATGGGCATACTTAGTATATAAACAAGACTTGTTGATACCATTCTTTCCCTCATCCCTGCCCCTTTTCCAAAGAGAACCTCCAAGTCGGGGATACAGGTCAATCCCTGGGGGTTAGGGGTCTTACATTGTGGGGGCAGCAATCAGTTATGGGGGAGGCAATGTCTCTGTGAATAACATACCAACTTTTGGCACTGACCATCTTTCTGGCCCCCTCTTCCACAAAATTCTCTGAGCCATGTTGGGTGCATTTAAAGTCTGCTTCATTGATGGGCTCCTAGGAGCCTCTGGATCTCTTCTTTGGTAGGTGTTGAGTGTCCTCAGTGTCTATCTCATTCTCCCTTGTGCTGATATCAAGTTCACTGAGAAAACAACACTCTTGCTCATTTCCACAATTCCTCTGTGGTTTCAGCTGGGGCTGGGGTGAAGTGCACTGGATCGTTTATCTTCTCAGGTCCCACTGGCAGCTAATCAAGAGAAGCAGAATCTCCAAAGGAGACTGAAGTAAGTTCCAATTAAATGGGATAACCATTATTAATTTAGAGAGATTTTAAATGGTGCAGACCCTATTATAGCCCAAGATGAGTGGGAGGTTGACATTGGAAAACATAATTGTTACCTGGATATGATTCTGACCCAGTTCCAGATATGGTTTCCTTTCCACGGAGAATATCAATTAGCCAATCCAAGAACAGCTGGTTACCCACCATGGCTGTGCACAACTACTGCAGTTGTGTGAGCATCACGACAGGTTGTGTGCTTTCTGATTCGCTTAGACTTTGGGTTGCTCAGACAGATGCTTGCCACTTTCCCATGGTAGTTCATGTAGCACCTTCCTGCACTAGATGGTCTGTCTGGGGACTTAATCTCTCCAGATTCCAACCAGATCTCTTCATGGTCCATGCTGACAGCATATGGTGTCTTCAGCTGTAGGGTCTCACCATTAATCTCTGGTGGGTAATCAAGTGCTTGAACAGAAACATTTCTTATTTGCTTTTGTAGAGTGTTAGGTCTCTCTGACCAACAGCTCTTTGTAGATGTTAACCTCATCCTGGTACAGGGAACTACAGGCCTACACCAAGGGAAAAGAAAAACACTGAAAAAAAAACAGGATAAATTTAAGGTTAGACTTCATCTCACCCTTTCCAGGGCCCTTCAATTCAGGTGCTCTCCATATGGTCCTATTGAGGGTAGAACCTTTTAATTTGTCTTCCAGGATACATGATTCGATGGTACCAGTTCAATTTGGGCACAGTTTTGTGTCTCCCCACCATTTCCCTTCCTCCATGCCATACCTTCCCTATTGTTCAAGCCTCGAGGTGCTATTCAGGTATGTCAGCAACTCAGGCTGATCCAGGTTAGGAAACGCAGATGGGTGAGACCATGTGAAGATTGCCTTTTGTGATTCTGTGAGTTTTGTTAGACTGATCTGTTCCAAGTTTGACTATTTTTGTACAAATTTAATTGTGTCATTTTCTTTCTTACTGCTGAGTAGAATTCCATTATGTAGATATACCACATCTTGGTTATCCATTTGTCCAATGATGGGCACCTGGGTTGATTCCAGTTCTTTGGTATTACAAATTGAGCAACTGTAAACATGGTTGAGCAAATATCTCCAAATTGAGTTGTGGAGCTTTTAGGGTAAATGACCAGTAAAAGAATATCAAGGTCTTTTGTTAAATCTCTATTTATAGTTTTCAGGTATCTCCATATTGATTTCCATAGTAGATGTGCCAACTTACACTCCCAATAACAGTGAATGAGTGTTCCTATTTCTCCACATCCTCGCCAATATTTTTTTTTCATTTGATTTTTTAATGGTTTCTACCCTTACCAGGGTAAGGTGGAATCTCATAGCTTTTTAAAATTTGCATTTCCCTGATGGCTATGGATGTCAAACATTTTCTTCCATATATGTTAGTCATTTGTAATTCTTCCTCTGAGAACTCCCTATTCAGCTCTCTGCCCCACTTTTGGACTGGGTTCTTTGAGTTTTTATTGTCTAATTTTTTTTTGAGTTCTTTGTAGATTCTAGATATTAGGTATCTGTCAGTGGTATAGCTGGAGAAGATATTCTTCCATTCAGTAGGTAAACTATTTGCTCTGTTTATGCTATGTTTGTCTGTGCAAAATGTTTTTAGCTTCATGAGATCCCATTGGTTGAGTGCTTATTTAATTTCCTGGGCTGCTGGGGTTTTGTTCAGGAAGTCTTTCCCCAATCCTTTATCATGGAACAAGCCTCCTACTTTTTCTTCCAGTAGCTGAAGAGTTTCCAGTCTTATATTGAGTCCATTTGGATGTGATTTTTCTGTATGGAGAAATGAATGTGTCTAATTTCATTTTTCTACATTTGGTCATCCAATTATTCCAAAGCCATTTGTTGAAGATGCTGTCTTTTCTTCAGTCTCCATTATTGGCATCTTTGTCAAAGATCAAGTAGCTGTAGCTACTTAACCTAAGGTCTGGGTCTTCAATTCTGTTCCATTGGTCTGTTTCTCTGTTTTTAGGCCAGTACTATGATGTTTTTGTTACTATGGCTTTGTAGTATTCCTTTAGATCAGCTATGATGACACATCCAGTGGGGATTTTTATTTTTATTTTTTATTTCTGAGTACATGTTTGGATATTTTGCTATTCCACATAAAATGTAAGATCATTTTTCAATCTCTGTGAGAATAATACTAGTATTTTTACTGGTATTGTTTAAATCTGTATATTGCTTTTCGTAGAATTGCCATTTTCACAAAATTTATTCTACCTATACAGGAGAATGGGAGGTCTTTCTGCCTTCTTAAGTCATCCTCAATTCCTTTCTTTAGTTTTTTTTTTTTTTTGGTATGTTTTCATTATGTAAGTCTAATATATTCTTGGTTAATATTATTGCAAAATCCTTAGGTTTTTTTGTTGCTATTGATAATGGGACAGCCTCACTGATTTCTCTGTATATTTGTCTTTTACCTATATAAAAGCTACTGATTTTTGTGAATTGATTTTGTATACTGCCACTTTAATGAATGAATTAATCACCTTTAGAAGTTTTGAGATGGAGACTTTTTGGTCACTTATATACAGGATCCTTTCATGTGCATAAAGAGCTAACTTGACTTCTTCCTTTCCAATTGGAATCCCTTTTATTTCTTTCTCCTCTTTTATTACTTGGGCTAGTTCATCCATTACTATGTGGAAGACCAGTGTTGAGAGTGGCACCCCTTTCTTGTTCCCAAACTCAGTGGGAACTCCTTGAGTTTTTCCTCATTTAATATTTTTGGGCTTTAGGTGCTTTATATATAGCCTTTATTCTGTTGAAACGTAAACCCTCCAAGCCTATTTTTCCAGCATTTTGATCATGAAGTATTGTATTTTGTCAAAGGCCTTCTGTGATCAATTGAGATTATACATCTAAAGATGTGTCCATTTTTAGTGGTGAGGTAGGTTTCTTGAAGACAGCAGATAGAAAGGTCCAGTTTTCTGATCCACCCTGGTAACCTGTGTCTTTTGATGGAGGAGTTAATTTCATTAATAATTAAGGTTATTCCTGTGATGTTTGAATTAACCTCTGCCATGATGACGTTATTTGTGGGGTTTGGTGCTTTCTTCTGTTTTGCACTATGTTGGTTCTTATGGTTCAGTTTAGTTATGTGGTGTATTACATTGATCCATTTCCATATGTTAAACCATTCCTGCATCCTTGGGATGAAGCCTACTTGGTTAAGGTGGATAATGCTTTTGATGTGCTGTTAAATTCGGTTTGAAAGGATTTAGTTCAAGATTTTTGCATCTAAGTTCATCAGTGTTATAGGCCTATAGTTTTCTTGTTACATCTCTGACTGTTTTTTATATTAGGATGATGCTAGTTTCATAAAAGGAATTTCAGAGGATTTCCTTGTCTCCAATTATGTGAAACAGCTTGAGAAAAATTGGTTTCAGTTCTTCAATGAAGGCTTGATAGAATTTCATTGAGAAGCAATCTGGTGCTGGACTTTTTTTTTGGGGGGGGGGTTGATTAACCTTTCATTGTCCATGGATGTGATGGGTTTGTTTAGGAGATTAATCTTTTTGAGGATTAATTTTGGAAGGTGGTTTGTGTCTAGGAATATATCCATTTCTTCCAATTTATTCAATTACGTAGAATAGAAGTTTTGGTGATTTGATGACTCTTCCAATTTCATTGATGTCGGTTGTGGTTTCTCCTTTTTCATTTATTATTTTCTTAATTTGAGACTTCTTTTTTTTGTTTGATCAAATTGGCTAGGCATTCGTCAATCTTGTTTATTTTTTCAAAGAACCAGTTCTTTGTTTCATTGATTTTTAAAATTGTTTCTTAATATACATTTCACTAATTTTTGTTCTAATCTTGTTTATTTCTTCCCATCTGGAAGTATTTGGGTTGGATTTTTTATTTTTCTAGTGCCTTTAGGTGGACAGTTAGTTCATTAATTTGGGATCTCTCTGTCTTTATAATGAAGGCATTTAGCACTATGAATTTTACCCTTAGGACTGCCTTCATTGTGTCCCATAAGTTTTGGTAAGTTCTGTTTTCATTATTTGTCAATTCCAGGAATTTTACAATTTCTTTTTAAATTTCTAGCATGACCCATTCATTGCTTAAAAGTCTGTTCTTTAGTCTCCAGGAGCTGATGGACTTCCTGGTGTGACTTTTGTTACTTTCTAGCTTTGTAGCATTGTGATCTGACATGATGCAGGAAGTTACCTCAGTTTTCCTGACATTATGGAGGCACGCTTTATGGCCTAATATATGGTTAATTTTGGAGAAGGTTTCATGGGCTGTTCAGAAGCATTTGTATTACAGAATATTAGAATGGACAGTTCTGTAGATGTAAATTAGGTCTAGTTGATTTATGATGTTATTGAGCTCTATTACCTCGCTGTTGATTATCTTCTTGGATGGTCTGTCTATTGATGATAATGGAGTATTGAGGTCTCTGACTATGATGGTGTTGGTGTTTATTTCTTCTTTATTGTCAAGTAGATTTCCTTTTATAAACTGTGTTGCACCTGTGTTTTGCACATATGTATTTCTGACTGTGATGTGCACATGTTGGATCATTCCCTTGATAAGTAAGTTTTTTATTACTTTTGGTTAGAAGTCTATTTTATCAGATATTAACATGGCAACACCTGCTTACTTTTTTTTTCATTTGCTTGGAATATTATTTTCCATCCTTTCACCCTGAGGTGGTTTTTATCTTTAGTGGTGAGGTGGATTTCTTGCAGACAGCAGATAGAAGGGTCCAGTTTTTTGATCCACCCTGATAACCTCTGTCTTTTGATGGAGGAGTTAGTACCATAATATTTAAGGTTATTTTGGTGAGGTTTGAATTAATCCCTGCCATGATGAGGTGATTTGTGGGGTTTCGTACTTCCTTTTGCTTTGTACTACTTTGAGTCTGGTCTATTTTTAATACTCATTATCTTCTTGTTGGCTCTTGAGATTGGTTGTTTGACTGTTTTCTGTGTCATATTCCCTCAAGTATTCTATGTAGGTTTGGCTTTGTGTACATATAATCAGACAGTTGATTTTTCATGGAAAGTTCTCCTTTCACCATCTATTATGAGGTATATTTTTGCTGGGTAGAGTAGTTAGGGTTGGAAGCCATAGGTTTTTAGACTTTAAGTGTTCCATCCCAGGCCCTTCTGCCTTTCAGGATTTCCACTGAGAAATCTAATGTTGTTTGGGCGAGGTTGTGTTTGTAAGTTGTGAGTTGTTTCTCTCTTGCTGCTTTTAACACTCTCTCTTTTTTTCTCATTGTTAAAAGTTTTTACTATGATGTGCCTTTGAGAGTTTATTTTTTGGTCCTGTCTGTTTTGTTTTCTGTGGGCTTTTTGTATCTGCATGAGCTTCGCTTTTGAAAGGTTCAGAACATTTTATTCTACAATTTTGTTGAATATGTTGTATATGCCCCTGGCCTGGATTTCCTCTCCTTCTGGTATATCCATGATCCACATGTTTGGTCATTTTAGAATATCCCACAGTTCCCTCCTATTCTGATCACTTGATTTTTTTGAACTTAGCAAAGTTTTTGGCCTCACAAACCATTTCTTATATCTTGTATCCTAGGTCAGAGGTTCTGTTTTCCACAAGAGTAACTTGGTTAGTGACGGGTTCTAGAGAGGGTTTTTTATATATAATTTCTATTTCATTTTTGTTTTCCATTGTGTTATGTTGTATCATGTCCATCTCTTTAAAAAACTTTTTTAAATTTAAAAATTTTTTTATTAACAACTTCCATGATTATAAAAAATACCCCATGGTAATACCCTCCCTCCCCCCCACCTACCCCTTAAAAATTGTTTTTGCTATTTATTTGAGAATGACAGACAGAGGAAGAAAGAGGGAGAGAGAGAGAGAGAGGGAGAGAGGGTGTACTAGGGCCTCCAGTCACTGCAAACGAACTCCAGATGCGTGTGCCCCCTTGTGCATCTGGCTAACATGGGTCCTGGGGAATCAAGCCTTGAACCAGGGTCCTTAGGCTTCACAGGCAAGCGCTTAACTGCTAAGCCATCTCTCCAGCCCTCCATCTCTTTTTTGAGGAATGATTTTAATTTTGAGTTCTGATGTTCTTGATGTTTCCTGGAATTCATTTTTGCATTTGATCAAGTCTTCATTAATCCTAATCAACTGGTTGTTGAGATCTTCCATTTCTTGACTCGCCTTCAATTTATTCATATCTCTTTGACAGGTTCTACCATTTTCTTCACTCAAGTTAAGCCTGCTGTCAAAACTTGAGTGTTCTAAGAGATGATTCTGTTCAATTTCTTTGATATTATTGTTGGATCTTTGAGGGATGACTTCCAGTTCAGGGATTCTTTTGATCAGGGTTTCATTGGTTGTTGTGGTTTCATTTGGGAATGAATTTCTCTTGATTACTTTATGATTCCATGGGAGGCTTCCATTGTAGGATTAGGCATCCCTTGCTAACGATCTCACTTTTCTGACTTTCAGTGGCCTTTTTGCGTAGTTGACTACCCATTTTAGGGAGATTTATTTTACTGAGGATGAAGCAAGTTTTTGTCCTTTGGCCCATGTACCCTCTGATTCAGGTGATCAGAGCTGTTGGTACCCAGTGGCCATACATGATACCAGAGCAAAAGGCCTGACTCCCCAGCCCAAAAAGGGACCAGACCTCCCCAAACAAGACACAGTGGGGCCTACAAGGACAAGGGAACTGGGAATAGCCAGGAAATAGGGATCTGGCTTACTCACTCCTTCCAGTGCCTGCCCACACATCTTCCAGTGCAGAGTACCTACACCAGGGAGATGGGAGGAGCCAGAAACAGGGATCTGTCAGCCTGTACATGGTCCAGCACAGGGAATCCAGACCAGGTTGCTGAGAGGAACAAGGAAACATGGTTCTGCCCTACACACACTGCATTTACCCACCTGCCCTCACACCATCAATTGCAGGGAACCTGGACCAATGAACTGGGGTGGAGGAGCTGGGTAAGAGGAATCTGGCCTACTTACTTCTCACTGCAGTTGCCAGCCAGCTCCCCATCTGGCACAGGGTACCATTATTTGCTTGTCTGGAGACAAGGTTTTCTTTTCTTTTTTCTTTTTTTCTTTTCTTTTATTCTTTACAGTCTGTTTGGTACCATTATTAGGCTCATCCATGACCTACCCCCTCCCCTTGGCCCCTCCTTGTTGAGGTATATGGGTCATGCATTGTGGAGTTAGCCCACAGTTATGGGTAAGCTAAATGTCTCTGCATATCATGACCCTAACATGTGGCTCTGACATTCTTTCCGCCCCCTCTTCCGCAAAATTTCCCTGAGCCATGTTGGGTTCATTTTTGGTCTGCTTCAGTGATGAGGTGTTGGGGGCCTCTGAGGCTCTGGCTCTCTGATTTGGTAGGAGTTGATTTTTCTCTGTGTTGATCTCCTTCCCCCTTCTGCTGGTATCTGGTTCATCAGGAAAATGGCCCCCTTGCTTGTTTTGCCAATTTTTCTTAGTTTCAGCCAGGGCCCTTTTGAGGTATGATGGGGTGGCTCTCTCCTTAGGATCTACATCTATCTGAAAAAGAGAAGCAGATTATCCAACGGAGAGTAAGTTAGCACCAGGACAAATGAGATAACCCTTACTTTTTTTATAGAGAATTTAATAGGTGTAGGCCCTCTTGCAGCCCATGATTGAGGGTAGCTTGATATTGGCGAGTGGGCTTATGTTTGGATATGGTTCTGACTTGTTTCCCAGCTCCAGCTATGGGTCCCATACCAGTGAGGGGATCAGTTAGCCAAACTGAGAGCAGTTGGTTCCCCACCATGGCTGTGTGCCACCACTGCACTTGTGTTGGCATCACAACAAGTTATTTGCTGCTAAGTAGGTTAGACCATGAGTTGCTTGGAAAGATAATGGTCATTTTCCCCCAGTCGCCCATGTAGCACCTTCTGGCACTAGACATGCTAACTGTCTGGGGACTGACTCTCTTCCAACTTCCAGCCATGCCATTCTATTTTGCATGTCAACCACATAAGGTGTCTTCAGCAGTAGGATCTTACCACTAACCTTTGGTGGGTCATCAAGTAATTTGACAGAAATCTGTCTTTCTTTTAGGAAACCTTGTAGGTCTCTCTGATAAAAATCTCATTGTGGATGATAACCCCATGCTGGTACTGGGAGTTACAGGTCAGTGCCCACTAAGAAAATGAGGAAAAAGATAACTAATATACAAGAGTTAGAGAGAAGAGAGAGAGAGAGAGAGAGAGAAGGAGAGGGAGGGAGGGAAGATGTAGAAGATTAAGGTTAGTCTTGATCCTACCCTCCCCAGTATCTTGTGGTTCAGGTATTCCCTGTAAGGGCCTAGTGAAGGATCAGCCATTTGGTCTGTCTTTTAGTAAGTAGAATTTTATGGTACCATTGCTGTTTGGGTATAGATTTGTGCTTCCCACCCCTTTGATGCCCTCCCCTCCCTCCCCTTCCATCCTAGTGTCTAGTCCACGAGATGCTTGCTGGATATGTAAGGTATCTTGGGTAGATTCAGGTTAGGTGCTGTAGATGAGTGAGACTATGTGGCGATTTTTTTTCTGTGATTGGGTAAGTTCACTGAGAATGATCTGTTCCAGGTTAAACCATTTTTCCTCAAATTTCATTGGGTCATTTTTTTTTTTTTTACTGCTGTATAGAATTCCATTGTGTAGACAAGGTTTTCTCATTTATCCCAGGGTAACCTAGAACTCATTATGTAGCCTAGGCTGGCCTTGAAATCACAATACTCCAAGTTCAGCATTTATAAGCCAGTGTCAAGTACTGCAAGGTCATGGATATCCAGGCCTTTTTTTTTCCATGGTCCATGCCAACAGCATGTGAAGTCTTCAACCATAGAGTGTTACTATTAACCTCTGTTGGGTAATCAAGTGCTCTGACAAAAGTCTGTCTTCTTTGTTTGGGGAGACCTACTAAGTCTCCCTGATCAACAGCTCAATGTGGATGTAGACCATATCCAGTTACAGGGATTTACAGTCCAGCACCAAAGGAAAAGAAAAAAAGGAAAAAGAGTGAGAGGAAAGAGAAACAGGAGAAATTTAAGGTTCTCCAGACAATTAGCCCATCTAGTGGTGGGTTCATTCCAGTTTTTAGCTATTATGAATTGAGCAAATACATCTGAACTGAGGCATAGAGCTTTTATGGTAAATGTCTACTAAGGGAATAACAGAGTCCGTTCTAACTCTATATTCATCCTTTTCAAGAATCTCCATATTTATTTTCATGGTGGTTGTACCAGCTTACATTCCCACCAAATGTATGAGTGTTCCTATTTTGCCATATCCTTGCCAACATTTGTTTTCATTTGATTTTTTTAATGTTTGCTGTCCTCACTGGGGTAAGGTGTAATCTCATCACTGTTTTAATTTGCATTTCCCTAATGGTTAGGGACTTTGAATATTTTCCCAATTGTGTGTTAGCCATTTGTAATTCTTCCTCTGAGAACTCCCTATTGAGTTTTCTGCCCAAATTTGGACTGGGTTGTTTGATTTTATATTGCTTAGTTTTTTGAATTCTTTGTTCTTTGTAGATTCTAGATATTAGGTTTCTTTCAGTGGTAACGCTGGCTAAGATTTTTTACCATTCAGTGGGTAATCTATTGGCTCAACTTATTGTCTGTTTGTCTATGCAAAATGTTCTTAGCTTCATGAAATCCCATTGGTTGAGTGCTTCTTTAATTGCCTGGGCTACTGGGGTTTTGTTTTTGAAGTCTTTTCCCAGTCCTATTTCATGGAGAGTGCCTCCTATTTTTTCTTCCAGTAGTTGAAGGATTTCAGGTCTTATATTGAGGTCTTTAATCCATTTGGACTTTATTTTTGTGTATGGCAATATTAGTGGGTCTAATTTCAGTTTTCTATATATGGACATCAAGTTTGTCCAACACCATTTGTTGAAGATGCTCTTTTCTCTCCAGCCTACATTTTTGGCACCTTTGTAAAAGATCAAGCAGCTGTAGTTACTCTATCTAATGTCTGGGTCTTCAATTCTGTTCCATAGGTCTATGATTTTGTTTTTATTCCAGTACCAGGGTGTTTTTGTCACTATGGTTTTGCCAAAGGTTTTTTTTTTTCCCCTGAGGATATGTTTGGATATCCTAGGCCTTTTGCTATTCCATATGAATTTTGAGATCATTTTTCAATCTCTGTGAGTGATGATGCTGGTATTTTTATTGGTATTGTGTTAAATCTGTATATTGCTTTTGCTATTATTGCTATTTTCACAATATATATTCTACCTATCCAGGAGTATGTTAAGAGTATCCATCTTCCCTATTCTTCCTCTACTTCTTTATGTTTTTATTTTTCCATTATATAGATCTTTCACATCCTTGGTTAGTGTTATTCTAAGGTATTTAAACTTTTTTGTGGCTATTGAAAATGTGACAGCCTCCCTGATTTCTTCTCTGTATATTTGTCCTTTGCATATAGAAAAGCTAGTGATTTTGTGCATTGATTTTGTATCCTGCCACTTTGCTGAAGGAATTAATCACCTTTAGAAGTACTGAGATGGAGAGTTTCAGGTCACTTATATATAGGATCATGGCATCTGCAAATAGCGCTAACTTGAGTTTGATTCCGCAGTACCCGTATAAAGCTCGGTGCAAAAGTTGGTACATGTGTCTGGAGTTCATTTGCAGTGGCTAGAGGCCCTGGTGCACCCATTCTCACTCTATAACTATCTGTGATTTTTCTAACTCTGTATCTTTCTCTGTCACAAACAAATAATTAAAATATTTTATGCATAATCATTATATACTGCTCCTTTCGAATGGTTTTTAGATTACTTTAAGGCTGGTTGAGGCTTCATAAAAGTTACAATACACTACTTACTACTTCTTCATAGATAAAGCCTGTGACCTTTAAGAAAGTGTGAGGGAAAATTTAATCCCTTTCTTCCTTCAAAGAACTGATTTTTTTCCTACTAGACTAACAAAGAAAAAGTCATGTTGCCTAAGCAAAAACACACAGGGAAACAGACAACATATACTCATTAAATTTCTAAGATACACAAGATGAAAAGATGAATTATTTGGATAAGTACTAAGCCTGTACAAAGAGCTAGATTTAGTACTCTAAAAAAAGTGGAGGGATGTACTATGGTGATGAAAAACAAAATTAATGCCTTTCATAAGAATTCCAGCTTTGTGAGGCTGCCTACTCCATGAAATCCTCTTCAATGCAAGCCTGTGGAATAGGCACTTCCCTCTTCTCCTATCCATTTATGCGGTAGTTTTCATAAATTTCTGGCCATATGTCAGACAGGAAGCCCAAGAGATTATCCAGGACTTCACCCCCATTCAGCTGGAAGTATGTCTGGAGGATGGTAATCTTCTCCTGGGTCTCCTCCACCCCAGTGTTGCAGCTTCCATATGACCCCAGTACCGCAGCTTCCTTGGCCTTGAATTATTTTTCCTTCTAAAGTGGGTACTGTTCAATCTCAGCCTGGGCTTCTTCTTTGGCCTGCTTCAGCCTTGCGGGCCTCAGACACCTTCTAGGCCGCCCTCTTCTCTCGGCCTGCAGCAGCTGCTGGATGCCCTGCGACTGGACCACCATGGCTGCGGGGAATCCCAATCCCCAGCAAATAGCCTAAACCCACCCGGAGGCCCCTCGGGTCAGGTGACCCTCCACTCCACCTGGGCCTGTGTAGCACAGTGACACCCTCTAAGATAAGATTTTGAAACACTCGCATTTCTGAAAGTCGTGGTCCAATGATGTGGACTTTCTTTCTTCCCCCGCACCCCCCCATGCTCCATCCCCAGCCTGGGACTAGCTCCTAGAACAGAACTCATGCCCTTTCAAGCCATGCAACTTACCCCTTAGGTCTAGAATCACATATCCTGGTAGGACAGTCAGACTTCTCAAGGAAGTCTTGCTTGTCCCAGGAGGAGCACACATGCCCTAGAAGTAAGTTTGGAACTATTCTGGTGTCCTACATACCTAGAGCATGGCGTAGAGGAGTGCCTTATTCTCGTAGTATTTCCCAAAGTGAGTAATTCTCACAGGCTCGTGACCTGCAAAATAGTGGCATAGGTGGAAAAGGGGCAAGATGGGGCTTCAAATGCATGAAGCTCAAGACTTATGTCCTTCTTATTTAGAGCTAAGAATGATGCTATTTCAATAACTCATACAACATGAATACTAACAAGTCAGAAGCAGTTTGGAGTTCCTCAAAACATGCTCCATAGCTAGCTTTCTATTGGCCTACCCTTTCAGTTTAAGGAATGGTGACAAGGGGCCTTGAGCTTTTGTCTCATTATGTGGTCCTGGCCATAAGCAATACTATGTAATGGTACATTTTCAAGTCTCAATACTAGTGACAATAAAAAGGGTTCATGAAAGTGCTAAGTCTACTTCCCTTTAACAGGCACCAAGAGACTGAGAAATGTTAAAAGAATACTAAATGCTTAGAGCTTTGGAAGGAGGCAAATAAAACCTTGTAATATACAAATATCAATTAATGGAATTAAATCAGTAATTGTCTTCCTACAAGGAAAAGCCCACTACTAGATGGATTCACTGCCAAATTCTCCCAATCCTTTGAGGAAGAATTAATATCAATACTCCTCAAGCTTTTCCACCAAATAGAAAAGGGAAGTAAAGCTACCAAACTTATTCTGTGAGGCAAGTTTTACCCTCCTATGAAAATAGGATTAAGAACAAACCATAAAGAGAAATTTGTAGAACAATGCCCTGATGAATGAACATAGGTGCAAAAATCATAGGTGATATGATGGAGAATGGAGTTTCAAAGGGGAAAATGGGGGGAGGGAGGGCATTACCATGGGATATTGTTTACAATCATGGAATTTGTTAATAAAAATGAAATAAAATATTTTACTGTTGAAATTACAAATAAGTGCATTAATCTAAAAATAGTTTAGGCATCCTGCCTCCTCTATCTCCCCAGTACTGGGATTATAAACACATGCCACCAACTCCAGTCTTTCCATGGTTGCTGGGCCATTTTCTACTTTATTACATATGGTACAGATATTCACCCATGTGAAGATGTACAGGATGATGCCAGACATGGTGGCACACACCTTTTAACCCAGCACTGAGGAGGCAGAGGTATGAGGATCACCATGAACTTGAGGCCAGCCTTAGACCATATAATGTATTCTGGCACCCTGGGTTAGAGTAAGACCCTGTCTAGAAAAAAACAAAATAAATATGTAGAGTTATTAATGACAAGAAGTGAATCTTTGGCAAATTAACACAGCTTTTAACTATGATTAATGTTCATTCCAAATATCCATCCATTGATTGGCAATGAAGTTTCACATAGTTCATCTCTTTTTGCTTTTTATTTTTATGTATTAAAATTATACATGATATTGTGTGAAACAAAGACATTTTCATAAAAGAATATAATGCACTTTGAACATATTCCTGTACCGTAGGCTTCCTTCCCTACTCCCCTCCTTTTAATGCCTGTTTGTCCCTTTTGATCATTTTCCTTCTATTTTCATGTCATACATAATACATACATGATATTATGTGTCCTTCTTAAATCTAAGAGAATAAGCATATTTGTCTGTCATTTTGTTTTTGTTTTTTCAAAGTAGGGTTTCACTCTAGTTCAGGCTGACCTGGAATTCACTATGTCATTTCAGGGTGGCCTTCTACTCACACAATCCTCCTACCTCTTCCTGTGGAGTTCTGGGATTAAAGGCGCGCCTCACCAAGCCCAGCCCTATTTGTGTTTCTGAGACTGGCTTAACTTATTGCATATGATTCCCTCCAATTGTTTCCATTTTCGCTGTAAATGGCAAAACTTCATGCTATATGGCTGAAACATTTCTATTGTGCATACGTACTACATTGTCTTTTTTAACATATTTTTAAATTTTTATTTTATTTATTTATTTGAGAGCAACAGACAGACAGAGGAAGATAGGCATACACACAGAGAGAGAGAGAGAGAGAGAGGGAGAGGGGGGGGGGGAATGGGTACACCAGGACCTCTAGCCACTGCAAACGAACTCCAGGTGCATGTGCCAACTTATGCACCTGGTTTACGTGGGTACAGGAGGATTTAGCCTCGAACTGGGGTCTTTTGGCTTTACAGGCAAGTGCTTAACCACTAAGCCTTCTTTCTAGCCCCCGTACTACATTTAGTTTATTCATTCCTCATGTTGGACACCTAAATTGGTTCTACAAATTAGCTTTTGTGATGAATAGTGGTAAATAGGTCTGGAGTCCTTTGCATAAATACCCCGATGTGGTAGAGCTGGGCCTTATTGTAGATCTATTGCTCATTTTTGAGAACCTCCACACTGATTTCCATAGTTGTTGGAGTAGTTTACATTCACAGTTGCAGTGGATAAGGATTTTCTTTTGGGTATATTCATCTCCAAAGGTTATTAGCTAATACAGTCAATAGGAAACTCCACTCACTTGAATAAACCTAACTTTGTAATTCTGTAAGCTTATGTCAGAAATAGAAGCAGAATATGCTAAGTTATGCTTAAATGTAGCGATTCTATGGCTAAACAAGATAAAAAGAGATTTTGTACACATGTGATTTAAAAAAAATCCTGTGGTCAATTTAGAATTATTTTTACCAAGGAAAACATCTCTAAATTATTACTAAACATTGCATGATTTTGTTAATCAGTATGGGTTTTTACGTTTCATAATACTTGTTACTGCATCATCCTAAAATTCTAAGGCAATTAGTGATTATGTGTGAAACCTATACAATGATAATGTAATTTCAATGACAACTAGTGTTGTTTTCATCAAGGTAAAGCTAGGTTCTTCTCGGTACTTTTTATGCTGCCAAAAGTTAAAATACATGAGATCCCCTTTGCCATGAAAGGACAGGAGAAATGGCTAAGCAGTTGAGACACTTGCCTGCAAAGTCTAAGGACTCAGGTTCAATTCCCCAGTACCCACATAAAGCCAGACACAAAAACGGGCAGATGCATTGGGAGTTCACTTGTAGCACCTCAGAGGTTTTGGCACACCCATTCATTCTCTCTCTCTCCCTCTCCTTGCAAATAAATAATGAAAACATTGTCCTATGAAAATACTACATGGATAGATTCATCCAAGCTCAGAAGTTTTCTTCAGATCTCTATGCAAGTGCAAAGGAAATTTTCATTGACATTATTAGCTAGTAGCCCACAGAGATGAAAATATTTTCTTCAGTTGAATTGCTCATGTTTGGCCAGTGCCGTTCCATCTTCTTGACTGCTTATCTAAACTAATCAACTTTATTCATTTAACCAATGTATTCTTGGGGAGATAACACAAAACAAGATCCATGTACTAGACTAATGGAGTCTAGTCCATCAGTCAATGCAATGCCCCCTTGGAGCTGTCATTTGTATTTTCTTCTTACTTATCTCAAGAAACCCATACATGACAGATCTCTCCATGGTCCACATCCTAGTTCTTCCCTCTGCCATCATTTCTGTGCACCTTGGGAAATGTAAACTGTTCAAGATATCTGGAAAACAACCTCTAACTTTTGCATATAATGCAGGTTTCCTGAAATGTTTGTGACAACTCTAGTGCATATGAAACCCTTCATTTGTACCTCTCTGCACCTATCTATAAAGCTAAGTGGAATGTGATGATTGGTCTCAACTTTAGATTCTCTGAAAATGAAATGCACACTTGGACTTCTTTATACAAGTAGGTAGGCCTGTGGTGGCAGTAAATGCTTCAAAAGGATCTGGAAGAGATGCAGCTTTTCATTTTTATAGCAACCTATCTCCTCAGTTAGTTCATTCATGTTGGCCCCAAGTGCCTGTTAAGGGAATGTGGTTGATACCAAAAAACTAAAGTGAAATGAAGAAGTTGAGCAATTTTGTTTTCAGGAGATGAAGGGAAACTACCTGACTGAAACTGAGGAAGTCTCTAAGTTCCCTCATAGGGATTATCTTTGTGACAAGGTATGTAACCAAGAAGTCCATGGAATAGTGTCCATAACCTTGACCATCATCCTGAGATGTCCTGGGGATGCAACCCCAAAGCAGGATGTCACAATTCCTGTTCCTATCATGTACTTGGTGCCCTTCCTTCATGTCCAGCCTTCCCACCCATTCCACATGTGATCTCCAAGCCAAGGAGTTGGCCCAAGATAGATTTCAGATTTCCTTAGGAAAAGGTGCTCTCCTTCCCCACTTCATCTGAAAGTCATATAAGTGACCAAATCCTTTCCATTTGCGGAGCCACCATCAGGCCTAGGTGATATAGGAAAACACGAGGCCACACAACTTGAAGGGACTTCCACAAAGTATTTGGGACATTAAGAACCCCTCTGGATTATTATTCCAAATATTTTCTTCATAGACTGGCTAAAAAACTTAAATCACCTGGGACAGACTTCGTTTTCTCCATCTGTCCTACTTCAAGGCCGTGCTGCATTAAGTGAAATTTTGATAGGCCAATGTTTTAGTCCTTACAAAAGTACAGGCATTTTAAGGGACATATTCCATGTTTTTTCAAGTTTAACAATTGTGCAACCTATGAAAAAACTGTGTGTTGAATGAATCCCAGTGCTATGGAAACAATATCACTGTTAGAGTTTCTCTCATCTTCACATGCCTCACTGTCTACACAGGGACTTCCTAACTCCCTTTTTTGGACACCCTCTGTGGCCACGTATGAGGTGTCTGTCTTTTTGGCTGTTTGTGATTATGTTGAGGTACTGCCTCCTCGCTCACTTACAATTCAGGGAGTTTCTTGCCCTTTTGCCAGCTTCGTGTGGCACCCAGAGTGTGCTATGAATTCTCTCTGAAGAGAAACATTTGTGTAGGAGGGCCACCTTCCTGTAGGTGGAATAAAAGCCCAGGGTCCTCAAGACTGTGGAGATGGAGAACCCCGGGAATACAGGTGCCTTCCAGATGGCAAAGGTAAGGAACTAGTTCCTCTCCTGGAGTATTCAGAAAGAACATAGTGAATGGACACCTTGATTTTAGCCCATTCTGAACTATTTTGGACTTCTGACCTCTGGAATATAAGATAATCAATTGGCTGTTGATTTAAGCACTAAATTTGTGCCAATTTATAACATCAACTAAGGAAAATAATGCAAAATTACCATTAAAGTCATCCTAAACCCTTTCTCCTCTTACTTATCATATCCACTAGGCAAAACTAACAGTCCTGATGAGAACGCATGGTGTTTCTTTGTGTTCCTTTAACTTTTGAAAATTTAAGTAGCTAAAATATTGTAAACTGGCTGCACAGGTTCACTTCAAATCTGTGGTTAGGTAAACAATCAATACTCCCCAAAAATCCTGTTTTTCTTATTTCCTCTCTCAGTCTCTCTCTCTCTCCCCTCCCTCTTTCATTTTCTTTTTTTTTTTTTTTTAATTTACCCTACCTTATTCACTGCCTTCTAGGGTCACACTGAGAATCTCAGATCTTTCTTAATGAAATATTACATCACTTCCAATGTTCATTTCAAGCATTTCACATTCTACCTACAATATATTTCTTATATTTCCTGTTTAGGCCCATTGTTCTTATTATGGCTTCTGGTAACAACTATGTGATTCCATGAATGGCTTACTTTCTATTCTCATCTTCACTGGCCACTCAACAACAATAGGATACACTACTCTTCTGGAAATAATCTCCTTTCAGAAATTCTTGGTATTATAGTTTTATGATTTTTCTCCTCCTTTTGACAATTTCTTCCTCATTTGGAGCTTCTTTGTGCTCTATTCTGGAATCACACCTCTCTTGATTCCCTATTACTGCATGATCTGATCCTTTCATGATGCCCTTCAACGAATCCAGTGATAAATACTTTTCAAATTGATATCTCTGCCTAACATCCTTGCTTAGAGTTTATGATGTAGATGTTGCATCTCCAATTAAATAACTCAAAGATATTTCAACTTGAAGTAGCTAAAATTTAATTCTTTGTTTTCAACTCATCTCCATTTGTTCTTTCTCTTGTCTTTCCCATCCTAGCAAATAACACTTCTATATAGCTAGTGAATCTAAACAGAATCTGATAACTTAATTTCTTTCAACATCTAATTCATCTGTCAATGTACCACCTAAATCTTTCTCAAATCCATTAATGTCTCACCTCTTCAGTCATGATCATAATTCAATCTACTAGCATCTCCACCTACCCAATCATCTCATAATGGTCTTCCCCTCCAATAGATACTCTGCACAGCAACCAGAGCTTTGTCTGAAAATATAATTTAGAGTTTTTTAATTCTGCTTTCTGGTTAAAACACATTACTGTATGTTCATGAGCGAAGTAAGATGCATGTCTTTACTGCCTTATAAGATCCTATGGTCTAGTCTCTGCCTCCCACTAGCTTGACATTTTCAAGGACTCATGCAAATCCATCATCTAGATCAATTTACTACCCTTTACTTCCATAAAGTACTGAACAAACTTTTGTGGACGTAGTTTAGGGAACTGGAGTATAGGAAACTGTCGCGACCGCCTCGCTCGGACTCTTCTTTAAGCAGTTTATTCAGGAACCTTGAAGAATCTTCTGACCCCGGGGAAAGCCAGCCCATCGTATATAAGGCCTTTGGGTAGCCAATCCCAGTACGCCACGTGGTGAATGCAGATAGGTCCACAAACGAGGAAGCAAGCCAGATTCTCAGCCTTAGCCATATATGGAGTTGTTTACGACAGAGAAGCACTCACCATCGGGGAGGTGGAAGGCGGAAGCTTTAGCCATATATGGAGTTGTTTACGACAGAGAGTGCTCACCATCGGGGAGGTGGAA
Organism: Dipus sagitta; assembly: GCA_036346955.1. Lineage (NCBI taxonomy): Eukaryota > Metazoa > Chordata > Mammalia > Rodentia > Dipodidae > Dipus > Dipus sagitta. The sequence continues at coordinate 122,359,731 of CM070776.1, forward strand.
GGCGGAAGCCAGCGCCCTCTTTAAGGCGGCACTTCGCAGCTCTCTACAGGAAACAAAATGCTTGACCCCCTGTGTGCCCTGGAATGGGGCTTTGATGACTTGGAAAACAGCTTCTACCTCTTTACCCCCTGTTGTAAGTGAGCATGCAGCACAGGTCCACAGGAATATGGGACTGCAATGGAGGAGTTGAATTTCTCTTTAGAAAGAAGACTCCCTCTGCAGGTCCCCAGAGGCCCTGCTTCACCTCTTCCAATTGCTAACAGTTGCATTACATTTTTCCTTCCATATAACCTTCTCATAGAGGTCTTCTTTGACCTCAGTTAGTTTTAACTCAGTGTCATTGATACTTCCTTCCTAGAACTTACCACTCTGTGGAAATATAGATCTACTGATCTATTTTCTTCACTGTAAGCTCTATGAGAACAAAGATCGTGGTCGTCCTGTGCAACATTTTGTCTCCAGCACCTTGTACACCACCACCCCTTGAGAAGTGATAATTGATAACTAAGGACCTCCTAAAGAAAGATGTCAAAACTACAAAAATAAGCCAAGCTACTGATTTGTCAGCATGCATTTTGCTGTCATGATTAGCATCACAAAAAGTCTCTGTGTCATAAGTAAAACACAACTTGGTTCTACAATTCCCAAGTATACCTGCACATCAGAATCACATGGGGATTCAAAAATTAATAACATTAACCACTTCTCACCTCCATCTCAAGCTTCTGGTCCTGTGGATACATTACTTGCTGTAGATTCTTTTAGGGTACTATGTAGATATTACCACTAGGTATAGCAGTGTGACTGTGTCAGAGTAGACACCTGGATATTTTGACGTCAGATCTTCCCACCCCAGGAATGGAGACCTAAGCAATTCCACCAGGACAGTTCTAGTCCTAATTTAGTGTTTAGTGTTCTTGTTCTAAGTTCACAATTAGAGGTCACATACTTAAAAGTTTCCTTTGCTTTTCCTACCCCACATCCTTGTACTTCCTGCTCAACATTTCTCCTACCTTCTTTCTCTTATGTTTTGTCACTGTATCCTTTCTACCTCCTCTTTTTATGGCCATCATCGTGTCTCCATTTTCTGACATGTAAAATGAGGACAATAGTGGTATGATTTGGTAAGGGTCTAAGCAGTAGCTACACAGGAAACTGTATCCGTTGAATTTGGAATGTAGCATCTTCATAGATCCTCACAATAATGCTACATTAATTCACACAGAAATGATACATGCTCTGTTCAAACAAACACAGTTATATTGATGCCTGTTTTCAGAATTGTATATGATATGAAATAAATTATGCTCAAATAACATTTAGACAGAAGATCCACATACCCTGCCCTGTGTTATCCATCACTCACCAGGCTCAGGGTGAAATGGAAGGGGAAGATGCGGATGATGGGCTGAGAGAAAGAATTCTCCAAGGCCTTCATCAGCTTTCAGTGCTTTGGAGGCACCAACCAACTGATTCTTCAGAGTCTGACACTGCACTGGTGCCTCATAGATCTCTGCTGGTAAAAGCAGAAGACCCATTGTCTATGGCAGTCCAAGACCTTGAAGGAATGAACCAAGGTCATATCTATGCAGATCCAACTTCACAGAAATGAGAAAAAATAATCAGATTTATCAGACCTATACATACAGTGATAAATACACATATAGTGAATCTTAGAATTATTCATGGGTTCCAATTACCTACTGCATGGTCCATCAGAATGAGAATCTTTGTTCCCATGTGCTTCTGACCATCTAGAGAAGGGCATAGCTAGAAGAGGGCCAAGGTAGGGCTTCAAAGGGATGAAGCTCAAGACACATGTCCTTCTTCCTTAGATGTGAGAACCATGCTATTTCAAAGCCTCATACAACATGAACACTAACAAGTCAGAACCTGTTTGGAGCTCCTCCAATTATGCCCCATGGTAAGCTCTCTACTGGTTTGCCCTTTCATTTCATGTACTGGCTAAGGACCTTACCCCTTTGTCTTGCTATGTGAAATACTATGTGATGGTACATTTTAAAACAACAATAGTGGTGACAATAAAATTGGTTATGGAAGTGGTAAGTTACTTTGCCTTTAGTGGATAATAAGAGTGTATCCATGAAATGGAAAATTCAGTGACAAGGGCTTTTGGAGAAGATTACAAAACCCTTTAAGGTTGCAACCATTCAGAGGTGACTGATTCAGAATGGTTTGTGAGAAGTGGATACAGATAAAGATAAATCATACACAAGTAAATGGATGCAAATGTTCAGAGCTTCAGTATAACCTATTCAACATAGAAAACTATAGGCATATATGCCTAATAAACTTAGGTGGAAAGATCCTGAACAAAATCCTTGCAAAGCAAATTCGACAACACATCAAAAGCATTATCCACCATGAACAAATAGGCTTCATCCCAGGGATGCAGGGATGGTTTTACATACAGAAACCAGTCAGCATAACACACCACATAAATAAAACGAACCATAAGAACCACATGATCATCTCAATTGATGCAGAGAAGGTCTTTGACAAAATACAACACCACTTAATGAGCAAAACACTGGAAAGAATAAGCATGGAAAGGTTATATCACAACACAATAATGGCTATATATAAAGCTCCTAAGCTTAAATAATACTTAATGGGTAGAAAATTAAGGAGTTCCCACTGAAATCAGGAACAAGACAGGGGTGCCCACTCTCATCACTGCTTTTCAAGATAGTAATAGAAGTCCTAACCCAAGCAATAAAACAGGAGAAAGAAATAAAAGTGATTCAAATTGGAAAGGAAGAATTCAAGTTAGCCCTATATGTAGATGACAGGATCCTGTATATAAGTGACCCAAAAATCTCCATCTCAAAACTTCTAAAGTTGATTAATTCCTCAGCAAAGAGGCAGGATGCAAAATCAATGTACAAAAATCAGTAACTTTTCTATATTCAATGGACAAATATACAAAGAAAGAAATGAATGAGGCTGTCCCATTTTCAATAGCAACAAAAAACTTAAATACATTAGAATGACACTAAATAAGGATGTGAAAGATGTATATAATGAAAACATAAAAACATTCAAGAAAGAAATAAAGGAGGGCTTGAGAAGATGGAATGTCTTCCAATGCTCCTTGATTGGTAGATTAACATTGTGAAAATGGAAATACTACCAAAAGCAATATACAGATTTAACAAAATAGCAATAAAAATACCAGCATCATCCTTCACAAAGATTGAAAAATGATCTCAAAATTCCTATGGAACTGCAAAAGGCCTCGGATATCCAAACATATGCTCAGAAGAAAAAAAATACCTCTGATCGGGTATCACATCCAATCTAAAGCTATATTACAAATCCATAGTGACAAAACAGCCGGGAGCTGGAATAAAAACAGAAACATAGACCAATGGAACAGAATTGATGACCCAGACCTTTGGTGGATTAACTACAGCTGCTTAATCTTTTACCAAGTTGACAATAATATAGACTGGAGGAAAGACAGCATCTTCACAAGATGGTTTTGGACAAATTGGATGACCAATTTGTATGTAGATATGTAGAAAACAGAAATTAGACCCATTAATTTTGCCAAACACAAAAATCAAGTCTAAATGGATTAAAGACTTCAATATAAGAGCTGAAACACTTCAACAACTAGAAGAAAAAAATAGGATGCACTCTCCACGAAATAAGACTGGACAAAAACTTCAAGGACAAAACCCCAGTAGCCCAGGAAATTAAGCAAGCACTCAAACAATGGGATCTCATGAAGCTAAAAACCTTTTGCATAGACAAACCATAAGCAGAGCCAATAGATAACCCACTGAATGGGAGAAAATCTTTGCCAGCTATAGCACTGACAGAAGCCTAATATCTAGAATCTACAAAGAACTCAAAACACTGAATAATATAAAACCAAAGTACCCTGTCGAAAGTTGGGCAGAGAACTGAATATGGAGTTGTCACAGGAAGAATTACAAATGGATAACACACACTTGCAAATATTCAACATCCCTAACCAGGAGGGAAATGCAAATTAAAACAACTATGAGATTCCACCTTACCCCAGTAAGAATAGCAAACATTAAAAATCAAATGAAAACAAATGTTGGTGAGGATGTGGAGAAATAGGAATACTCATTCACTGTTGGTGGGAATGTAAGCTGGCACAACCAGTATGAAAATCAATATGGAGATTTCTGAAAAGGATGAATGTAGAGTTACCAACAGACCCTGTTATTCCCTTACTAGACATTTACCATAAAAGCTCCATACCTCAGTTCAGAGATATTTTTTCAACCAAAGAGTCTATGAATCTTTTTTGTTTTAAAGTCCAAAATATCAAACAAGTTACACAACATGCTTCTTTCCTTCAATCTTCCCTTCTGTTTATCCCTGAACTCCTTGCTGAACATCTACTTTCCATGAACAGTAAACTATGGGCACAAAATTGTATTAAGAATCTTGAATCTCTGCATATATTAATGCTACTCTCACTTTTGGTTAGGAAAGATTCTCTTTTTAGATGGTGGTGACTTTGGGATGCCTCAGAAGGAACCATAGTGCTGAGAAGAAGGGACAGAGGAGGGCTCAGCACTGAAACATCTCTAGGAGACCTTTCAAGACTCATGGTCCATTGGGGAAGAGGTGGCTGGAAGAATGTAAGAGGCAAAGGAAGGGTAGGACTCCTTACAACATGCTCCTCCAGACACAAAATGGCCTGGATATCCATGAAGTCACAGTGCCTGATACTGGCCTATTAAGAGCTGAACTTGGAGTATTGTGATTTCAAGGCCAATGTAGGCTAAAAAATGAGTTCTAAGACAGCCTGGAATAAATAACAAAACCTTGTCTGAAAACAAGCAAATGATGGTACCCTGTGCCAGATGGGATGTGTGCAGGCAAGCACAATGAGAAATGGGTAGGCCAGACCCCTCTTTCCCAGCTCCCCCCAGGTCACAGGTCTGGCTTCCATGTATCTGATGGTGTGCTGGCAGGTGGGCGCAGTGCAGAGTGAGTAGGCCAAAACCGTGTTTCCCTGCTCCTCTCAGCAACCTGGTCCTGGTTCCCTGTGCTAGACCATGTGTGGGCCTGCAGATCCCCATTTTTAGCTCCTGCCAGCTCAGCTCCCTTTTGCAGGTACCCTGCATAGAGTGGTGTTTGGGCAGGCACTGCAAGGAGTGAGTAAGCCAGTCCCTGTTTCCTAGTTCCCAGTTCCCTGGTCCTGGTAGGTCCCATTGTGCCTTGTTTGGGAAGCCTGGTCCCTGTGTGGACTGTGGAATTGGGACTATTGCTATGGTATCCTGTCTGGCCACTGGGTACCAACAGCTCCATTCAACTTACTCAGATGGTGTAGGAGCCAAACACTTGCTTCCTCCTCAATAAAACAAACAGTCTCCCTAAAATGGATAGTCAACAACACAAAAAAGCTAATGAAAGTCAGAAAGCTGATAAATCTCCACCAAGGATGACTAGTCCTATAATGGAATACTCGAGTGGAATCATAAAGAAATCAACAGAAATTCATTCCCAAATGAAGCCACAACAACCAATGAAACCCTGATCAAAAGAATCACTGCAATGGCAGCCATCCATCAAAGAAGCAACAATTATATCAATGAAATTGAACAATTTTGCAAATTAAAGTAGCTAAAATATTGTAAACTGGCTGCATAGGTTCACTGCAAATCTGTGGTTAGGTACATAATCAAGAATCCCTAGAAATCCTATTGTAGGGAGCTGCAGCTGCTCTTTGACTTCGGGAGCTGCAGGTGGTCTTTGATCTCTTAACACAAAGGCCTTATCCTATGGCCTAGGTGGGCCTAGGTGTAGAAGGCAGAAGGCAGAAGGCGCCAGTTACAATGGCATTATTTAACATACAGCCTAGGTGAGGTAAGTGCCAGACATAGAGGCATTACCATATGTCCTTGGTGAAGCTGACCTTAGGCACGTAGGCATTGTGGAAAAAGTTTTGTCTTATGTATATAAGCTTGTGTCCCCCTGAATAAACCTGAGCCTTGATCAGAACTTGTCTTGGCTCCATTCCTTGTGTTCTTGTCTCAGATTCATTCCCACCCCCTCCTTCGTGCTCTGTTTCGACTCGTGCCACAGGCCGGCACATCCTATTTCTTTCTCACTTCCTCTCTCAGTCTTTCTCTCTCTCTCTATCTCTCTTCCTCTCTCTTTCCCCTCCCTCCTTCATTTCCATTGTTTTTTTTTTATATATACCCTACCTTATTAACCTACATCCAAGGTCGCACTGAGAACCTCAGATAGTTCTTAATGAAATGTTACATCACTTCCAAAATTTGTTTCAAACAGTTCACATTCTACCTACAATATCTTTCTTGTCTTTCCTGTTCAGGTGCTTTGCTCTTACTATGGCTTAAAGTGAGTACTACATGATCCCATACTTGGCTCACTTTCTGTCTCATCTTTGCTGGTCCTTCAACAGCACCTGGAAACACTACTCTGCCAGAAATGGTCTCCTTTCAGAGTTTCTATGGTATTACATTATATGACTTTTCTCCTCTTTTGGATATTCTACTCCCCATTTGGAGCTCCTCTGTGCTCTCTTCTGGAATCTTACCTCTCTGGATTCCATATTGCTGCATGGTCTGATCCTTTCATGATGCCCTTAAAAGAATCCAATAATAACACTTTTAAAATTGATATCTCTGCTTTAAATCCCTGTTCAGAGTTTACAATTTAGACATTGCATTTCCAATGAAATGTTGCAAAGATATTTAAAACTTGAAGCAGCTAAAATTTAATTCCTTATTTTCAACTCATCTCCCCTGGTTCTTCCTCCTGTCTTTCCCATCCTAGCAAATAACGCTTCTATATAGCTAGTGAATCTAAACAGAAATGTGATAACTTTTAATTTCTTTAAACATTTAATTCATTTGTCAATGTACCACCTAAGTCTTTCTCAAAGCCATTCATTTCTCACCTCTTCCATCATGATCATAATTCAAACTACTAGCATTGCCACCTACTCAGTCATCTCATAATGGTCTCCCCCTCCAATAGATTTTCTGCACAGCAACCTGAGCTATTGTCTGAAAATATAATTTAGAGTCTTGTAATTCTGTGTTATGCTTAAAACACATTACTGTATGTTCATGAATGAAGTAAGATGCATGCACTTTTCTGCCTTATAAGATCCTATGGTCTAGTCTCTGCCTCCCACTTGCTTGATATTTTCAAGTACTAATGCAAATCCATTGTCTAGAGCAAGTTGCCTACCCTTTACATCCATGCAGTACTATACAAAGTTTTGTGGATGTAGTATAGGGAACTGGAGTATAGATAATAAAATGCTTGACCCCCTGTGTGCCCTGGAATGGGGCTGCAATGACTAGGAAAAGAGCTTCTAACTCTTTACCCCAAGTTGCAAGTGAGCATGTGGCACAGGTCCACAGGAATATGGGAGTGCAATAGAAGAGTTAATTTTCTCTTCAGGGCAAGGCTTTCTGTACATCCACAGAAGCCCTGATTCACCTCTTCCAATGCCAAACAGCTGCGTTACATTTTTCCTTCCACATAGCCTTCTCATAGAGTTCTTCTTTGAACTCAGTGTCATGGAGAGTTCCTTCCTAAAATATCACTTTGTGGAAATATGGATCTACTGATCTATTTTCTTCACTGTAAGCTCCATGAGAACAGAGATCTTGGTTGTGTTGTGCAATATTTTGTCTCCAGAACCTTTTACACCACCACCCCCTGAGAAGTAGAAACTGATAACAAAGGACTTCCTGAGGAAAGATGTCAATACTACAAAAGTAAGCTAGGCTACTGCTTTGTCAGCATGCATTCTGCTGTCTTGATTAACATCACAAAAAGTCTCTGTGTCATAAGTTAAACACAAACTTGTTCTACAATTCTCATATATACCAGCACATCAGAATCACATAGGGATTCAAAAAATAATAACATTAACCACTTCTCACCTCCATTCCAAGCTTCTGGTAAAGTGGGTGTGGTACTTGCTGCAGATACTCTTAGTGTACTATATAGATATTACCACTAGGTGTAGCAGTATGACTGTGTCAGAGTACATATCTGGCTTTGCTCTAAGAGGACCGAAGGGGAAAAAAAAATCCTGACTATTTTGACATCAGATCTTCCCAATACAGGATTGGGGACCTAAGAAATTCCACCAGAAAAGTTCTAGGCCTGATTTACTGTTCTTGTTCTAGGTTCACAATAAGAGGACATATACCTTGAAGTTTCCTTTGCTTTTCCTAACCCACCTCCATAAATCTCCGCCAGATCCTTCTACTTTCTGCTCGTCACTTCTCACACCTTCTTTCTCTTACATTTTCCCACTGTATCCTTTCTTCCTCCTATTTTTCAGGTCATCATCATATCTCCATTTTCTTACATGTAAAATGAGGACTACAGTGGTATAATTTAGGTGAGGATCTAAGAAGAAGCTACACATCAAATTGCATCCATCGAATTTGGCATGTCACATCTCCTGAGAGTCTCACAGCAATAGCACTTTAATTCACACAGAAATGATTATCTGCTCTATTCAAGCAAACACAGTTATATTGATGCCTGTTCTCAGAAGTGTGTATGATGTAATATAAATTATGCTGAAATAGCATTTAGACAGAACATCCACATGCCCTGCCTTGTGCTATCATCACTCACCAGGTTCAGGGTGAAATGGAAGTGGAAGATGTTGATGATGGTCTGGGAGAAAGAATTCTCCAAGGCCTTCATCAGCTTGTAGTGCTTTGGAGAAACCTACCTACTAATTCTTCAGAGAGTGACACTGCAATGATGCATCACAGATCCCTGATGGAAAAAGCAGCAGACCCATTATCTATGGCAGTGCAAGACCTGGAAGGAATCATCTATGGTCATGTCTAAGTAGATCCAAACTCACAGAAATGAGAAAAAAAATCAGTTTAGTCAGATCTATACATATAGGGATAAATATACATATAGTGAGTCTTGGAATTATTCATGGGGTCCTATTCCTACAGCATGGTCCATCGGAATGAGAACCTTAGTTCCCATAAGCTTCAGATCATCTACAGAAGGGCAAGGATAGAGGAGGGCCAAGGTAGGGCTTCAAAAGCATGAAGCTCAAAACATACGTCCTTCTGCCTTAGATGTTAGAACCATGCTATTTCAATGCTTCATACAACATGAACACTAAAAAGTCAGAACCTCTTTGGAGCTCTTCAAATTATACTCAACTTTAAGATCTCTACTGGGTTGCCCTTTTAGTTCTGGTACTGGTCAAGGGCCTTATTATGTGAAATACCATGTGATGGTACATTTTCAAACATCAATAGTGGTGACAATAAAATGTGGTTACCTATTCAATATTATATTCAACAATAAAGACTATTCAATATAAATTGAAAGAGGAAATAACCCATGAGTCCATCATAAAATGAACAGATAACAAATGGCAATAAGGAAATACATGTGGTACTTTTCAGTCACAGAAATGATTCCATTACTAATGAATGCTACAGTTGGAATGAACCTTGAAAACATTAAGGTAAGTGAATAAGCCATATGACAATGCTATTTATATGAAGTTTCCAAAATAAGTACATCCATACAGATTGCAGGCTATTAAGTTGCTAGAAAGCAAAAGTGAACAGTGAAAACATTTCTAATGAGTACAGAGTTTGGAAGTGATCAAAATATCTGGGAATTAAATAGATGATGTAGTTGGATAAAATTATCAATAAACTTGTCATCATTGAAATCCTTACTTTAAAATAGCCAAATTTTATATATGAATTTCACCACAGTTAAAATAATGCTAGTATGGGCTAGAGAGATAGCTCAGTAGTTACAGGCCCTTGCTTGCAAATCCTGATGGCCTAAGTTCAATTCCCCAGTGTCCACATAAACCTGGATGCAAAAAGTGGCACATGCATTTGGAGTCTATTTTTCAGGGTCAGGAGTCCCTGTCATGCCCATCAGCCCTCTTAGATATTAAAAGTAGAATAATGCTAACATAAGTTAGAATATGGGGTGTGTTCCCACAGAATATGTGAGAGGATATCAGTGCTAACAGGACAGCACTTGATGGACATTCCCTGCATAAATGTGGCTGTTCTAGCCTCAAGCTCTTGTACACTTTCACTTCTTTGTTTCTCTCTTCCAGGCAAATATGACTTCACATTTCCCCCTGTTTAAAGAGTCTATGGTCAGCCGGGCGTGGTGGCGCACGCCTTTAATCCCAGCACTCGGGAGGCAGAGGTAGGAGGATCACCATGAGTTCAAGGCCACCCTGAGACTCCGTAGTGAATTCCAGGTCAGCCTGGGCTAGAGTGAAACCCTACCTCGAAAAACCAAAAAAAAAATAAATAAATAAAGAGTCTATGGTCAACCCCTATTTTTATCTTTTTTGATTTTCTTTATCTCATTTTGTATTAAGAAAAATTTCAGCACTCAGGAGGTTAAGCCACACATTTAGGGTATTGAGACTATTGTTACAAATGTCCCTTTACTATAAACCTACTTGTAATTCCCATTTTTCTCTTTGTCGTCAGTGATTGAACAGCTATTGTCTTGTCATTAGTGCAGGATACAGTGTAACTGCAGCAAGTAATGAGGACTCAGCTGGTGCCTAGGCCATTCAGTTCCACTGCTGCTTCTGGTAACTGTATTCTGAACAGATATTGGTCTAGGTCTGCTGCAGGTACTAATTCAAATACATTTTCTACAGTTTAGTCCAATAGTACAGGATAGAAGACCTCAGAAATACCAATGAGTAGCCATGAAGAGCACACTACATTTTAGATTGGTAGATACATGAGTATTCTAGTAACATTCTAAACAGGGTAAATTTAATTTTTTCTAATCTTAAAATAAAAATTTCTTTAATTCATTAGAATTTGAAAAAAAATTATCCAAGTAATAAGTAAATAAAACAGTGGTAAATTATATTCAAAGCTATGCACAGATACTTGAATTTGTTGGGGCTACAGTTTGCTGGGTCTGAGTCCTCTTCAAGTTCTTCTTGGATTTTTTTTCATTTGGTGTTAATTGGCTGGTCTGTTCTCTCCCTTATCTTTAACATCTTTGTTGTCTTCATTCTGGGCGACAAACTGGTATTAAATACTGCTTTAGTAAGAAATATTACAAATTTTAGGATCACGCACAGAAAACAACAGAGCAATTTACAATAAGTAATTGTATACCCATTCTACCTTCAGAAGAATCAGGGGGTATAAGTAAAACTTTTAAAAACTAACTGGGAGCCAGACATAGTGGAGCACACCTTTAATCCCAGAACTTGGGAGATAGAGGTAGGAGGACTGCCATGAGTTCAAGGCCACCCTGACACTACATAGTGAATTCCAGGTCAGCCTGAGCTAGAGTGAGACCCTACCTCAAAAATCCAAAAAATAAATAAATGAGAGGTTGCCTGCTCTGAGAGTGTGGAGGCAGGCATGGATGTTTTGTGTGAGTAGCCCAGACCCCTGTTTCTGGTCTCTTCCTACCTCCCCCTTCTGTGTTCCCTGTTCTTACAGTGTGCAGGCTGGTGTAGCAGTGTGGAGTGAGTATGCCAGATCCATGTTTTCCCATGCCTTTCCCCCACCTCCATTGTCTGAGTTCCCTGTGAGGAAACAGTGTGGGCAGGTGTGGCAGTCTAAAACAAGTAGGACCTACCCCTGTTTCCTGGCTCCTCCCCTCCCATCTGGGTTCCCTGTGCAGGTGTTGTGTTGGTGGGCATGGCTGTCTTGTGTGTGTAGGCCAGACCCCAGTTGCCAGACTCCTCTATATCCCAGGTCTGGGTTCCCTACATGTTCAGTGTGCAGGCAGGCCTAGAGGTGTGGAGTGAGTAGGCCAGACCCTCCTTCCTGATTCCTCCCATTTCCCTGGTCCCAGTTCCCTGAGCCAGTCTGTGTGATGAAGGGCACAGCATGTAGTAAGTAGGCCAGGTCCCTGTTCCTTTGCTCTTCCCAATCCCCTGGTCCTGGTAGGTCCCATTATGCCTTGCTTGGGGAGGCCTTGTGTGAGTTGTGGCATCAGGCCTTTTGCTCTGGTATCCTGACTGGCCACTGCGTACCAAATTCCCTGTTCACCTTGTAAAATGTTATATTTCTCTACATTCCTTAATACCTACCCTAGGGAAATGTAGAAGTCACTTCCTTTTAGGAGGCTCTGCTGATGATAGACAAACAATAGGATTTGCTAATGGCAGGTAAACAAGAGGCTCTGCTGAGATGAATAGCATTTTCTGGGGCCTACATTGTTGAGCAAACTCCTTAAGATAAGCAGGACTCCTGGTCACAAGCCTACCTTACACCCCCAGGCAGTTCTTCTTGTAACTGACCAACAGATCTGTTTACAAGTTCCTTTTTTTACTTTTATGGCTGTAACTGTCACATGTAAATTGTGATTTATTGTTTAACTCCCACCCTGTTTTTTTTTTTTTTCTGACATTATGTGGTTATTTACAACAAAAGCTGACACTATAAACAGTTTAGGGCTACTACCCCCCCCCCCACACACACACCTATGGAGCATAGATCTAGAATACCAGATTTTCTTTTTTTGTTTTCTTTCTTTTTTACCCAATAAAAAGTAATCTGCATTCTTGTTTAATTACCAGATACATAGCAAAAGCAGCTTTAAATAATTATACCATTTATTCAGTGTGCTCAGTTAGCTAGTACATTACGATCTTTTACTGTATAATAGTAAGTTCTGTCTTGTTTGGTTCTTCAGTAATTTAATGTTCACTTTCTGAAATAATAAACTTCAGGATGCACTAAAATTTTGATTTAGCTGTGGCTCAAAAATGTTTCAGAAATTAATTTTGTAATAAGCTGCAGTTATTTGTTTTCTTTTCTCTTATATTTGTTCAAGCCTGTGATCTTTCCTCTCCCAACTAAAAATTCTTCAATAAACCTAAGAAATGCTGAAAAAAATCTTTGCCTCACATTCTGTGAGTCAATGGTCTTATTGTGCTACTCTGGACCCCATAGAATCTAGTCAGAGGGTACATGGACCAAAGGAAAACACTTGCTTTCTCCTTAATAAAGTAAAGAGTCTTCCTAAAATGGGTAGGCAACAATACAAAAAAAGCCAATGAAAATCAGAAAAAAGAGATAAACAACAAGGATATCTAATGCTACAATGGAAGCCTCCAACGTAATCATAGAGAAATCAACAGAAATTCATTCCTAAAGTGAAAACACACCAACCATTGAGACACTGATCAAAAAAAAAAATCACTGAATTTGGAGAAAACCATCAAAGAACCAATAATCATATCAATTAAATTGAACAGAGTTGTCTCTTAGAGCAATCAGCTTTTGACAGTAGGCTCAACTTAATGAAAACAGTATAATATTCTAAAGAGATATGAATAAATTGAAGGTAAGTCAAGAAATGGAAAATCTCAACAACTGGTAGATTAATCTTAATGAAGAATTGATCAAATTCAAGAATGAACTCCAGGAAGCATCAAGAAAATCAGAACTCAAATTGAAATCCTACCTCAAAAAGAGATGGACATAATGAAAAATAAAACAACATAAAAGAAAAATAAAAATATATTATAAAAACTGTTTTAGAACCCTTCACCAACATGGTTGCTCATGTGGAACACAGAACCTCTGACCTAGAAAACAAGAAAAAACAAGTTGTTTGAGAGGCTAAAAACCCTGCTAAGTTCAAAAAATCCAGTAAAACGAACATGAGGGAACTGTGGGTCACCCTAAAATGACTAAACATCATGATCGTGGGTATACAATGAGAGGAAATCCAGCCCAGAGGCATAGTGACCATATTCAACAAAATTATTTAAGAAAATTTTCTGAATCTCTCAAAACAGAGGTCCATCCAGATACAAGATGCCCACAGAACACCAAGCAGTGCCAAAGAAGAGACATTCCAAGGCACATCATAGTTAAAACTTTTAACAACAAAAACAAAGAAAGAGTGTTGAAAACAGCAAGAGAGAAACAATTAACATCATAAAAAGGCAATGCTATCAGAATTATATCAGATTTCTCAATGTAAACCCTGAAAGCCAGAAGGGCCTGGAATGGAACTCTTCAAAGTCTGAAAAACTATAGCTTCCAACCCAAGCTACTCTAGGCAGCAAAAAGTATACCTTATAATAGATGGTGAAAGGAAAACTTTCCATGAAAAAAGTCAACTCTATGATGATATGAACACAAAGCCAAACCTACAGAGAATACTCCAGACAGAACAGTCAAACAACCAATCTCAAGAGCCATCAAGAAGAAGATCACAGGAACCAAAATAGTACAAAAATAAGAAAGCACCAAACCTCATAAAATACCTCATCATAGCAGGGATTAATACAAATCTCACAATAGTAACCTTAAATATTAATGGTCTTAACTCATCCATCAAAAGGCAAAGGTTATCAGGATGTATCAAAAAACTGAACCCTTCTAACTGCTGTCTTCAAGAAACCCACCCCACAACTAATGATAGACACCTCCTAAGGGTGAATGGTTAGAAAATGATATTCCAAGCAAATGGAAATAAAAAACAAGCAGGTGTACTATATTAATGTCTGATAAAATAGGCTTCAAACCAAAAGTAATCCAAAAGGCCAAAGAAGGCCACTTCTTACTTATCAAAGGAATGATCCAACATGAACGCATCACAATCATAAAGTAATATGCACCAAACACAGGTGTATCACAGTTTATAAAACAAAATCTACTCAAGAATAAAGCAGAAGTAAACACCAATACCATCATACTCAGAGACTTCAATAATCCACTATCACTAGACAGATAATATAAGCAGAAAATCAACAGGGAAATAACAGAGCTCAACAACATCAAGGATCAAGTACACCTAAAGGATATCTATAGAACTTTCCACCACAAGTCTACAGAATATAGATTGTTTTCAGCAGTACATGGAACCTTCTCAAAAATAAACCATATATTAGGCCATAAAGTGTGCCTCCATGAAGTCAGGAAAACTGAAATATATTCCTGCATTATGTGAGATCACAATGCTTTAAACCTAGAAGTTAACAACAGGAGACACATCAAGAATTCCACCTGCTCCTGGAGACTGAACAAAATGCTTTTTAACAATGAATGGCTCAGGGAAAAAACCAAAAGGAAATTGTAAAATTCCTAGTATTGAATAATAATGAAAACACAACATACCAAAACTTACAGGACCCAATGAAGGCAGCCATAAGGGAAAAATTCATAGCCCTAAATGTCTTCATTACAAAGACAAAGAAATCCCAAATTAATAACTTGACTGTATAGCTAAAGTCACTGGCAAAACAAGTTAGAATTCAACACAAAGAGCTCAAGATGGAAAAAAATAGTCAAGATTACAGCATAAATTAATGAATTGGAAACTAAGAAAACAATTCTAAAAATGGATGTAATAAAGACCAAGTTCTATGAAAAAATAAACAAGATTGACAAACCATGGCCAAATTGATAAAGAAAAGAAAAAAAGAGATATCTCAAAATAACAAAACCAGAAGTGAAAAAGGAAAGATCACAGCAGACATCAATGGAATTGGAAGAATCATCAGGGCACACTTCCAAACCCTCTACTCCACAATATTAAATAATCTGGAAGAAATGGATGCATTCCTAGACACATACCACCTACCAAAACTAAACTCAGAGCAGATTAATCTGCTAACCAGACCTATCACATCCATGGAGATTGAAAAGATAATCAAAATCCTCCCCAAGAAGAAAAGTCCAGGATCAGATACCTTCTCAGCTGAATTCTGTCAAACCTTCATTGAAGAACTGAAACCAATTTTTATAAAACTGTTCTGCATAATCAGAGAACAGGGAATATTTCCTGACTCTTTTTATGACCCTAATACCAAAATGTGAGCGAGATGCAACAAGCAAAGAAAACTATAGGCAAATATCCCTAGTAAACTTAGATACAAATATCCTGAAAAAAAATCCTTGCAAACTGAATTCAACAACACATCAAAAGCATTATCCACCGTGATCAAGTAGGATTCATTCCAGGAATTCAGAGATGGTTTAACATACAGAAATCAGTCAGTATAATACACCATATAAATAAAATGAATCATAAGAACCATATGATCATCTCAATTGATGCAGACAAGGTCTTTGACAAAATACAACACCACTTCATGATCAAAACTAATAATAGGCATGGAGGGTTTATATCTCAATACAATAAAGTCTTTATATAAACCTCCTAAAGTCCAAATTATACTTAATTGGGAAAAACTCTAGGAGTTACCACTTAGATTGGGAACAAAACAAGGGTGCTCACTCTCACCACTTCTCTTCAACATAGTAATAGAAGTACTAACCCAAGCAATAAGACAGGAGGAAGAAATAAAAGGGACTCAAATTGGAAAGGAAGAAGTCAAGTTAGCCCTATTTGCAGGTGAGATGATCCTGTACATAAGTGAACTGAAAGTGTCCATTTCAAAACATTGAAAGGTGATTACTTCCTACAGCAAAGTGGCAGAATACAAAATCAATGCACAATAGCTTTTCTATATGCAAAGGACAAATATACAGAGAAGGAAATCTGTGAGACTGTCACATTTTCAACAGCAACAAAAAATTAGATATCTTGGAATAACACTAACCAAGGGTGTGAAAGACTTATGTAATGAAAAAAAACAAAACCTTGCCAGGCATGGTGGTACACGCCTTTAATCCCAGCACTCTGGACACAGAGGTAGGAGGATCGCCATGAGTTCGAGGCCACCCTGAGACTACATAATGAATTCCAGGTCAGCTTGGGCTAGAGTGAGACCCTACCTCAAAAAAAAAAAAAAAAAAAAAACCTCAGGAAAGAGGGTTGGAGACATGGTTTAGTTGGTGAGCACTTGCCTGTGAATACTAAGGACCCCAGTTTGAGGCTTAATTTTCCAGGACCTATGTAAGCCAGATGCACAAGGGAGGCATGCATCTGGAGTTTATTTTCAGTGGCTGGAGGCCCTGGCACACCCACTTCTCTCACTGTCTCTTTCTTTCTCTGTTTGTTTGTCCCTCTCGAATAAATAAAAACAAACAAACAAAAAAAAAACAGGAAAGAAATTGAGGAGGACTTGAGAATAAAGAAAGATTTCCCATGATCCTGGATTGGCAGAATTAGCATGTTGAAAATGGCTATTCTACAAAGAACAATATACAGATTTAATACAATACCAATAAAAGTACCAGCATCATTCTCACAGAGATTGAAAAAAATGATGTCAAAATTCATATGGAAAGGCAATAGGCTTCGGATATCCAAACATATCCTCAGCAAAAAAATAACAAAAACAAACAAAAAAACAGAGGAGGTGTCACTATATCAGATCTCAAGCTATATTACAAAGCCATAGTAACAAAAAGAGCATGGTACTGGCATAAAAACAGACACATAGACCAATGGAACAGACTTGAAGACCCAAACCTTAATTTAAGTACAGCTACTTGGTCTTTGATAAAGGTGCCAATAATATAGACTGGAGAAATGACAGCATCTTCAACAAATGGTGTTTGAAAAACTGACCAAATGTGGAAAATTGAAATTAGACTCACTCATTTCTCCATACACAAAAATCAAGTGCAAATGGATTAAAGACTTCCATATAAGACTTGAAACACTTTTCAACTACTGGAAGTAAAACTAGAAGGCATACACCATGATCAAGGACTGGGGAAAAAAATTCATGAACAAAACCCCAGTAGCCCAGGCAATTAAATAACACTCAACCAATGGAATCTCATGAAGCTGAAAACCTTCAGCACATACCAAAATGTGGTATATCCACATGATAGAATTATACTCAGCAGTAAGAAAAAAATGACACAATGAAATTTGTTGAAAAATGGTTGAACTTTATGGACATTCTACTAAGCAAGCTCACAAAATCACAGAAAGACAATCATCACATGGTGTCAATCATCTGCATTTCCTAACCTGGATCAGCTCAAGTTGCTGACATACCTGAATGGCATCTCAAGGCATGGAAAATAAATGGGAGAAGGGGAGGGGTGGGGAGGGGTAACAAAACTAAACCCAAATTGAACTGGTACCATAGAATCATGTATCCTAAAACGGTGAACCCTAAAGAGGACCTTAGGGGGAGCACCTGAATCTAAGGTTGCTGGAGAGGGTAAGATGATGACTAACCTTAAATTTATCCTATTTCCTTTTTTCTGACATTTTCTTTTTTCTATTCCACTCACACTTGCCAATACCAGGATGCAGTTAATATTCACCAGGCCCTTACAGGGAACACCTGAATCACAAGACACTGGAGAGGGTAAGATCAAGACTAACCTTAATCTTCTACATCTTCCCTCCCTCACTTCCCCTCTCCCTCTCTCTCTCTCTTATCTCTAACTCTTGTATATTAGTTATCTTTTTCCTCATTTTCTTAGTGGGCACTGACCTGTAACTCCCAGAACCAGCATGGGGCTATCATCCACAATGAGCTTTTGATCAGAGAGACCTACAAGGTTTCCTAAAAGACAGACAGATTTCTGTCAGAGTACTTGATGACCCACCAAAGGCTAGTGGTAAGACCCTACTGCTGAAGACACCTTATGTGATTGACATGCAAATTAGAATGGCATGGCTGGAAGTTGGAAGAGAGTCAGTCCCCAGACAGTCAGCGCCTCTAGTGCCAGAAGGTGCTATGTGGGCGACTGGGGGAAAATGAACAATATCTGTCGAAGCAACTCATGGTCTAACCTACTTAGCAGCAAATAACTTGTTGTGATGCCAACACAAGTGCAGTGGTGGCACACAGCCATGGTGGGGAACCAACTGCTCTCAATTCAGCTAACTGATCCCCTCACTGGTATGGGACCCATAGCTGGAGCTGGGAAACAAGTCAGAACCATATCCAAACATAAGCTCACTCTCCAATATCAAGCTACCATCAATTGTGGGCTACAAGAGGGCCTACACCTATTAAATTATCTATTAAAAAAAAAGGGTTATCTCATTTGTCCTGATGCTAACTTACTCTCCTTTGGATAATCTGCTTCTCTTTTTCAGATAGATGTAGATCCTAAGGAGAGAGCCACCCCAGCATACCTCAAAAGGGGCCCGGCTGAAACTAAGAAAAATTGGAGAAACAAGCAAGGGGGCTGTTTTCCTGATGAACCAGATACCAGCACATGGGGAAAGGAGATCATCACAGAGAAAAATCAACTCCTAACAAATCAGAGAGCCAGAGCCTCAGAGGCCCCCAACACCTCATCACTGAAGCAGACCAAAAATGAACCCAACATGGCTCAGGGAAATTTTGCGGAAGAGGGGGCGGAAAGAATGTCAGAGCCACATGTTGGGTCATGATATGCAGAGACATTTAGCTTACCCATAACTGTGGGCTAACTCCACAATGCATGACCCGTATACCTCAACAAGGAGGGGCCAAGGGGAGGGGGTAGGTCATGGATGAGCCTAATAATGGTACCAAACTGGTTGTATTTGCTGAATACAAAACTAACTAATAAAGAAAAAAAAAAAAAAAGAACCTTCCAAACTCCTGCTGGAAGGAAATGATCTGAGCACCAAGGGAGCACCAAGGGAAAAGAAGGCTGAGCTATTGATCAGAAAGACTTAGAAGGTCACCCAAAACAAACAAGACAGACATCTTTCAGAGTACTTGATTACCCACCAGACATTAATGGTAAGACCATACTGCTGAAGGGTAAAGGAGATAGGCACTGAGGACACTCAACACCTACAACAGCAGAGGATCCTAAGAGCCCATCTCTGAAGTAGACTTAAAATGCACCCAACATAGTTCAGGGAATTTTGTGAAAGATGGGGAAGAAAGATGGTTAGAGCCACAGATTGGGAGAGACATTGCTTATCCCCCATAACTGACTGCTGCCCATGCAAGGCATGAACCACAACCCTCCTAGGGTTGACCTGCAACCCCAATAAGGAGTGCCTCTTAGGAAAAGGGGCATGAGGGAAACGATGGTAAAAACATATCTTGCTTATGAACTAAGTCTATGCATTTGTAATAAAAATAATTTTTAAAAATAAATTAAATTAAATTAAAATTTAAAATAAAAACAAGCAAATTAAAAAAGAGTAACAGCTCCCAGCACTCGGAGGCAGAGGTAGGAGGATTTCCATGAGTTTGAGGCCACACTGAAACTCCATAGTGAATTCCAGGTCAGCCTGAGCTAGAGTGAGACCCTACCTCGAAAAACCAAAAAAAAAAAAAAAAAAAAAAAAAAAAAGAATAACAGCAAAACAAAAACAAGAAAACTTCACTCTGACGTATTTGTCCTGGATTAGTGGAAGGACAACCCACCACGTCCCCACCATAAACTATCCCTGTGAAGAAGCTGCCTAAACCTAGAGGAAAGCTCTACTTCCTCCCTGAGCCAGGCTGGGCCTTCATTCCCTACCTCCACACTGCTACCCACTAGCTGATGCCTCATCTCAGTCCCTCGACACATTTTTCTCATCTACTGACATCATGGTCTCCTCTATGACCTCCCGTGCTACTCAGTTTGCCATGGCATGTAATACTGCCACTGCCACCAGTTCTTCTGCCATATCTGCCATTTCTGTGCGTTCCTCCCTTGTTTTTGCTTCTGGCTTTTCCATAGAATCCTCACCCTCTGTGGTGGAGATTCTTGGCTGCATTTGTTCTGAGACCACCTCAGGCAGGGCTAGTGGCTGGCACAAGCTAGGGCCCTCACCCATGTCCTCCAAAGCTTCAGCCATAGCTCTTGTCCTGGTGGTCCCTTGGAATACTTGCAAGGCTCCTGAAAGGTCACTGGCAGGAGGGTGGCATAGTCCTAGCTCTTCGTCATCATGGTAGGCCCTGATGAACACGTTATTGTTACAGTATGTTTCTTGGATAAGAGCATGGACCAAAGCCTACCAGGGAGACCAGACGTGCAGCCACCACCATATCCTGATTTGCTGTTGGATTTCTGGCTGCCTCTTCAGCAGTCTCAATGTGCAAACCTTCCTCAATATCGTTTTTCCAAGACCTCTTACCCTTTTCCCTTCTTGCCCCACAACTTCCATCTCCTTTGGATGAGGGACCTATGATTCCTCATCCACCAATGGTATGTAGACCCCGTATAGGCCATACTAGTAGCCTATCCCATCAGTACCTTCATGGGCCGCTGCCCACACTCACTCAGGACTCA
Source organism: Dipus sagitta (assembly GCA_036346955.1). Lineage (NCBI taxonomy): Eukaryota > Metazoa > Chordata > Mammalia > Rodentia > Dipodidae > Dipus > Dipus sagitta. The sequence continues at coordinate 122,380,859 of CM070776.1, forward strand.
CTGGGTTGTCTTGGCCTTCTTGTGTCAGATCTTGATCTCCTGAAGTAGACATGATACCAACATATACCTCAGAAGGGCTCTGATTTGGCTTAGATGAAGACTGCAGCAGTGAATATCACGTCTGTGAAGCTGGCTGCTTTGAGAAGAGGAGGGTATTATGGAGATGACCACAGAGCGGACAAGAGTCTATGGTAGTGGCTGAGGAGGAGCCACACACATAAGAGGGGGAGATCCCAGCAGCAGTGAACCCAGCCTTTGCCTCTATTAAACAGGGCAAGAGGTGATATGTGTATCTAAGGTGATGGGGGTGGGGTTAGAATGCATCCCAAAGGCATTGGTCCTGAGAAAATAGCTCTAAGCGGATTGGCTGAAAAGTGAAGATTTACATCCTCAGCATCCAATGAATGACCAAATTCAAATAAGACTACTCAGAAACTCTTCCTTTTCTTTGATGGCTTAGAATCCAATGCTACCCTTTAGATTCACCAATTCTGGTCTGCTCTTTTCATTTTATGGCTGTTAACAAAAGTGTTATAGTCCAGACTTCCAGTCAAGATGGCTTCCGCCTAACTGCACTGCACCTCCCCAGGAAGAAAAGACAAGGCATTAAAGGCTCACTGGGTCTTTTACCGGAGAGTAATTTCTAATAGATTGCCAGTGTGAGGGCATGGAGGGGAAATAAAAGGGAACTGGCTGATGCATTCACTCTCAGGTAGCCCACCAGTCCCCCCAAGCAGACACACTAGCCATAGTCCCAGCCTCAGGATACCTCCACACTTACTGCAGGAAAGGGAACCCAGGCCAGCATAGTTTCACTTGCCTCATTGTGCAGGGGCAATCACCCTGATACCCCTGCTCATGTGTGACCTCGGGCCAGCTCTGCGCCCCCCCCTTCCCCGTCATGTGTGAGGTCAGGCTCAATCCCTCCATCTGCCCACCGGGCATGCGCGAGCTTAGGCCCGTGCCACCCACTGCTCGTGTGAGCTCAGCCTGCCCCACACACCTGCCTGCTTGCCGCTCTGGCAGCCCATCCAGGCATGAGCTCAGGCCTATTCCAACTGCCCACAAGTGAGCTCAGGGTGATCCTCACACTCCCACGTGAGCTCAGGACCGCTCTGTCCACCCACGCATGTGTGAGCTCAACACCACTATGTCCCACCACTTGCCCATGTGCAAGCTCAGGCCCGCTCCCAGAAGAGGTACCATGTCCCCTGCCCATGGAGACCACAGTCCTATTCTCCCTGCCCATACAATCTGATGGGCAGACCATAGTGCAAAAGAAATAACATAAAAAATAAAATTCAAGTAAATCCAGTAAGATCACCCAGTCCTACAATGGATGTCTCTAATCAAAACATAGAAGAGACATTAGGGGCTGGAGAGATGGCTTGGCGGTTAAGCTCTTGCCTGTGAAGCCTAAGGACCTTGGTTCAAGGCTCAATTCCCCAGGACCCACGTTAGCCAGATGCACAAGGGGGCGCACACATCTGGAATTCGTTTGCAGTGGCTGGAAGCCCTGGTGCACCCATTCTCTCTCCCTCTCTCTCTCTCTCTCTCTCTCTCCCTCTTTCTCTGTCTGTCGCTCTCAAATAAATTAATTAATTTTAAAAAATTAAAAAAGAAAAAGAAGAGACATTAGGATCAGGACACCAAAATGAAGCTATGAGCAATGCAACCCTGACCAAGGTGCTGGTAGAACTTGTAGAAAAGCAACAAAGGGCTGATAATCAGGTGGATGCTTACAAAACTAGACTACACCTACTAGATAAGAAAATGGAAGGAGTTCAAAGACAGTTAAGAGAGATGAAGGAGAGTGAAAAAAAAAGAGGACCTCAGAAATCAGATGGCAATGCTAAATGAAGACATAAAGAAATGCAAGGATGAATTCCAAGAAGCATCAAGAAAATCAGAAAATTATGTGCAAAGGGAACTTGACAGAGGGATGGAAACTATACATAGAAAGTAGTAGAAAATGCAAATCTAATTGACCAATCCCAAAGCTCTTTAGAAGCTCTCAAGAATACAGTCAGCCAGGTGGAGGATAAAAACTCAGATCTGGAAGACATGACAGAAGAAGCTGTTTGAGAGTTCAAAAGTTTCAATAAGTGCAAAAATTTCTGTGCACAGAACATGAGGGAATTGTGGGATACCCTTAAACATCCTAGTATCTGGATCATGGGAATACCAGGAGGGGAAGAAATTCAGGGCAAAGGCATGGAGAACTTATTTAACAAAATAATTGAAGAAAACTTTCCCACTCTCTCAAAAGAAAGTCCCATCAAGACACAAGAAGTTAACAGAATTCCAAACAGATTGGAACAAAGGAGAAACACTCCAAGACATATTGTCATTAAGACTCTAAACATTGACACCAAAGAGGAAATCCTAAAAGCATCTAGGGAAAAACAGCACATCACTTTTAAAGGTAACCCCATCAGAATTATTTCAGACTTCTCAATGGAAACCCTGAAAGCCAGAAGGGCCTGGAATGGAACACTGCAAACTCTAAGAACCTGTGGCTTCCAACCCAAACTACTTTACCCAGCAAAAGTATCCCTGATAATATATGGTGAAAGAAAAACTTTCCATGCAAAACTCAGGTTTACAATTATATGAACACCATGACAAAACGACATAGAGTATTTCAGAAAAGTCTCCACACAGAAGACTCAAATAATCAACCTCAAATGCTTACAAGAAGGAGATCAAAATAACCAAGCTCAGAGAAGGCACAAAAAACTTCAAAGTCCATGGAAACATCAAACCTCATATACCAAGACTATATGGCAGGGATCAAATCAAACCTCACAGTCATTACCCTAAATATTAATGGCCTTGATTCACCCAACAAGAGACATAAGCTAACAGAGTGGATCAGAAAATTAGACCCCTCAATCTGTTGTCTTCAGGAAACCCACCTCACCACAACAGATAGACACCTCCTCAGGGTGAAAGGGTGGAAAATGATATTACAAAAAATGGAAATAAGAAACAAGCAGGTGTAGCTATGCTAATATCAGATAAAATAGACTTCAAACCAAAAGTAATCAAAAAAAGACAAAGAAGGCCACTTTCTACTTATCAAGGGAACGATCCATCAAGAGGATAACACAATAATAAATCTTTATGCACCAAACACAGGGGCACCACAGTTCAAAAACAAAACCTACTCAAAAATAAAACAGAAATAACCACCAAGACCATCATAGTTGGGGACTTCAATACACCATTACCAGCAATAGATAGATTATCCAATCAGAAACTCAACAGGGAAGTAAGAGAGATCAACAACACCATAGATCACATAGACCCAATGGACATGTACAGAACATTCCATCCCAAATCCACAGACCACACATCCCTCTCAGCAGCCCATGGAACATTCTCTAAAATAGATGATATCCTGGGTCACAATGCCTCCCTCCATATATTTAGGAAGATTGGCATAATTCCTTGCATGATATTGGATCACAATGCTATATTGCTAGAAATTAACAACAAAAGACTCACCAAGAATCCCATCAGCTCCTGGAAAGTGAACAGCACATTTTTAAACAATAAATGGGGAGCAGACGAAATAAAAAATGAAATGGCGGAATTTCCAGAAATGAATGATGATGAGAACACATAATACCAAAACTTATGGGACACAATGAAGGCGATCCTCAGGGGAAAATTCATAGCACTAAATGCCTTCATAAAAAAAGCAGGGACATCCCAAATCATAAACCTAACCATCCACCTAAAGGCACTGGAAAAGCAAGAAGAATCCAAACCAAAAATATCCAGATGGAAAGAAATAATTAACATCAGAGCAGAAATTAATGAACTGGAAACTAAAAAAACAAGAAAATTGATGAAACAAAAAGCTGGCTCTTAGAAAAAATAAACAAGATTGAAAAACCCCTCGTCAAGTTGATCAAGCAAAAAAAAAAAAAAAAAAAAAAAAGAGAGAGAGAGAGAGAGAGAGACACTTCAAATTAACAAAATTAGAAATGAGAAAGGGGAGATCACAACAGACTTGAGTGAAATTGGGAGAATGATCAGGACTTATTTCAAAAACCTCTACTCCAAAAACTGAATAATATGGAGGAAATGGATAAATTCCTGGACACATACCATCTACCAAAGCTAACCTCAGAGCAGATTAATCTCCTAAACAAAGCTATCACACTCATTGAGATTGAAAATATAATTTAAAAAACCCTCCCCAAAAAGAAGAGTCTAGGACCAGATGGCTTCTCAGCTGAATTCTATCAAACCTTCATGGAAGAACACAAACCAATTATTCTAACACTGTGCCACACAATTGGTGAACAGGGAAAGCTCCCCAACTCCTTCTATGAAGCTAGTATCACTCTAATTCCAAAACAGGGCAATGATACCACAAGAAGAGAAAACTACTGGCTTATAACCCTGATGAACTTAGACTCAAAGATCCTGAGCAAAATCCTCACAAACCAAATCCAACAACACATCAAAAGCATTATCCAACTTGATCAAGTGGGATTCATCCCAGGACCACAGGGGTGGTTCAACATATGGAAATCTGTCAATGTAATACACCATATAAACAAAGCTAAACACAAAAACCACATGATCATTTCAATAGTTGCAGAAAAGGCCTTTGACAAACTACAACTTTGCTTCATGACCAAAACATTGGAGAGAATTGGCATGGTCAGTTCATATCTTAACATAGTAAAGGCTATATATGAAGCTCCTAAAGCCCAAATAATACTTAATGGAGAGAGACTGGAGGAATTCCCATTGAGATCAGGAACAAGACAGAGTGTCCACTCTTACCCCTGCTCGGTGGTGCATGCCTTTAATCCCAGCACTCGGGAGGCAGAGGTAGGACGATCACCATGAGTTCGAGGCCACCCTGAGACTCCATAGTGAATTACAGGTCAGCCTGGGCTAGAGTGAGACCCTACCTTGAAAAAAAGAAAGAAAGAAATACAAATGGCAAACACACACTTAAGAAAATATTCATCATCCCTAATCATCAGGGAAATGCAAATTAAAACAACTATGAGATTCCACCTTACCCCAGTAAGGATAGCAAATATTAGAAAATCAAACGAAAATAAATGCTGGCAAGGATGTGGAGAAATAGCAACCCTTATCCACTGTTGGTGGGAATGTAAGATGGTACAACCACTTTGGAAACAATATGAAGACTCCTAAAAAATACTGTCTATAAAGTTACCAACAGACCCCTTTATCCCCTTACTGGGCATGTACCCTAAAAGCTCCAAACTGCAGTCCAGAGAGATTTGCTCAACCATGTTTATAGCTGCTCAATTCATAATAGTTAAGATTTGGAATCAACCTAGATTTCCATCACTAAGCAAAGGGGTAACTAAGATGTGGTATATTGACATGATGGAACTCTACACAGAAGTAAGAAAAAATGACACAATGAAATTTGAAGAAAAATCGTTGAACCTGGAACAGATCATTCTCAGTGAACTCACCCAATCACAGAAAGATAATCACCACATAGTCTCACTCATCTACAGCACCTAACCTGAATCTACACAAGATGCCGACATACCCAGCAAGCATCTCGAGGACTGGACAATAGGGTGTGTGGGGAGGGAGAGGAGGGCAAAGGAGGGGATGAGAGACACAAATCTGGACCCAACTTTCAATGGTACTATAAAATTCTACATCCTAAAAGACAGACCAAATGGTTGAACCTCCACCATGCCCTTAGAGGGAACACCTGAGTTACATGGCCCTGGAGAGGGTATGATGAAGACTGACCTTAATCTTCTACTGCTTCTCTCTCTCTCTCTCTCTCTCTCTCTCTCTCTCTCTCTCATTCTCTCTCCCTCTTCTCTCTAACTCCTTTATATTACTTAACTTTTTCTTCCTTCTCTTCATGGGCACTGACCTGTAACTCCAAGTACCAGCAGGTGGCTATCATCCACAGTGAGCTTTTGATCGGAGAGACCAACAAGGTTTCCTAAAAGAATGACACATTTCTGTCAGAGTACGTGATGACCCACCAAAGGTTAGTGGTAAAACCCTACTGCTGAAGACACCATATGTGGTTGACGCATAACATGGAGTGACATGTCTGGAAGCTGGAAGAGAGTCAGTCCCCAGACAGTCAGCACGTCTAGTGCCAGAAGGTGTTACATGGGTGACTGGGGGAAAATGACCAATATCTGTCCAAGCAACTCATGGTCTAACCTACTTAACAGCAAATAACCTGTCGTGATGCTCACACAAATGCAATAGTGGCACACAGCCATGATGGGCAACCAACTGCCCTTGATTCTGCTAACTGATCCACTCAGTGGAATGAAACCCATAGCTGGGGCTGGGAAACAAGTCAGAACCAGATCCAAAAATGAGCTCACTCTCCATTATCAAGCTACCACCAATTGTGGGCTACAAGAGGGCCTACACCTATTAAATTCTCTCTAAAAAAATAATGGTTATCCCATTTATCTCATGCTAACTTTACTCTCCATTGGAGAATCTGCTTCTATTTTTCAGATAGATGCAGATCCTAGGAGAGAACCACCCCATCATACCTCAAAAGCTGAAACTAAGCAAGGGTGCTGTTTTCTTGGTGAACCTGGCACCAGCACAAGGGTGAAGGAGATCGACACAGAGAACCAGAAACTCCTACCAAATCAGATATCCAGAAACACAGAGGCTCCCAACACCTCATCACTGAAGCCAACCTAAAATGAACCCTACATGGCTCAAGGAAATTTGCAGAAGGAGGGGGCGGAAAGAATATCATAGCCACACGTTGGGTCATGATACACAAAATCATTAGCGCCTACCTATAACTGAGGGCTAATCCCACAATGCATGACCCATATACCCCAACAAAGAGTGGCCAGAGAATTGGGGAGGACAGGGAAGAGGCTAACAATGGTACCAACTTGACTGCATACACTGAGTACAAAACTAATTAAAAAATATATTATATACCAATGTAGAAGCATCAGGAGTTGAATTGAAAAAACACTTCTGTAAAGCACAGAGGGCCAATATTTGAGTTCTGTAGGGCCCAGAGGCACAAACTAGATCATTATGCATTTACATAAGAAGAATGTAAATAAATTTCCATAAGTATTTTACTGTTGAAACTAAGAATAAGTGCACTAATCTAAAAATAGTGTAGGTGTTCTGTCTCCTCTATCTCCCCAGTACTGGGATTATAAACACATGCTACCAAGTCCAGTCTTTACAAGGGTTCTGGGCCATTTTCTACTTTCTTATGCCTTGTACAGTTATTCATCCATGTGAAGAATTATAGGATCAGGCCAGACATGGTGGCACCTGCCTTTAAACCTTTAAACACTAAGGAGGCAGAGGTGGAAGGATCACCATGAACTTGAGGCCAACCTGAGACCACATAATATATTGCAAGTCAGCCTGGGCTAGAGTAAGACCCTATCTAGAAAAAACAAAATAAAAGTGTAGGCTCATTAATGACAAGATGTGAACCATTGGGAAATTAACATAGCTTTCCTCTATCATTAAGTTTCATTCCAAATATCCATCCATTGTTTGGAAATGAAGTTTCACATAGTACATCTCTATTTGCTTCATTTTTATTTTATGTATTAAAATTGTACATCATACTGTGTGAAGCAAAGGTATTTTCATGCAAGAATACATTGTACTTTAAACATATTCCCCTATCCTATGTTTTCTTCCCTACTCTCCTTCAGTTAATTCCTATTTGTCCCTTTAGACTATTTTCCTTCTAGTTTCATGACATATACATGTTATCATGTATCTTTACTAAATCTAAAAACTACACATGAGAAGAAGCATGTTAGTCTGTCTTTTCTTTTCTTTTCTTTTCTTTTCTTTTTTTTTTTTTGTTTGTTCAAAGAAGGGTCTCAGTCTACCTAGGCTTACCTGGAATTCACTCTGTAGTATCATGGTGAACTTGAACTCACACAATACTCCTACCTCTGACTCTGGAGTTCTGGGATAAAAGGCATGCCTCACCAAGCCCAGCCATATTTTTCTTTCTGAGACTGGATTAATTCACTTTAAATGATTCTCCCAGATTATATCCATTATCCTTGCAAATGGAACAACTTCATGCTATATGGCTGAAATATTTCTATTGTGTATGCGTACTGTATTTTCTTTATTCATTCCTCATGTTGGACACCTAAATTGGTTTTATAAACTAGCTTTTGTGATGAATTGTGAGCAATAGGTCTGGAGTAATTTGGATAAATACTCATGTATGGTAGAGCTGAACTTTATGGTAGATCTATTGCTCATTTTTGAGAACCTCCACAATGATTTCCATAGTAGCTGAACTAATTTACATACCCAATAGCAGTGTATAAGGATTTTCTTTTGTCTACATGCATCCCCAGTGCTTATTAGCTAACAGTGTCAATGGGAAACTCCACTCACTTGAAGGAACCTAACTTTTGTAGTTCTGTGAGCTTATGACTGAAATAGAAGCAGAATATCCTAACTTATCCTTAAATGTAGCAAATTTATAGCTACAAAAGGTAAAAGGAGATTTTCTATATATTGTGACTTTAAAAATAGGGTCAATATTGAATTATTTTTATCAAGGAAAACATCTCTAAATTAATACTGAATATGGAATGGTTTTAGAAAACAACATGGGTTGTAAGTCTCATAATGCTTATTAGTGCACGGTCTTAAAACTGTACGGCAATTACTGATTATGTGTGGAACCTATACAATGACAATATCATTTCAGTGACAACTAGCTTTGTATTTATCAAGGTAAAGTTAGGCTCTTCTATGTACTTTTATGCTGCCCAAAGTTAAAACAAATGAAATCCTTTTTGCCATGAAAGGGCAGGTGAAATGGCTCACAAGTTAAGGCAGTTGCCTGCAAAGCCTAAGGACTCAGGTTCAATTCCTCAGTACCCACACAGAGCCAGATGCACAAAGAGGCAATGGAGTTCAGTTGTAGCACCTTAGAGGCTTTGGTACACTCATTCATTCTCTCTCTCTCTCTCCCTCTTCTTGCAAATAAATAATGAAAACCAAAGGAAACATTTTGTCACAAAAATATTACATGGATATGTTCATCCAAGCTCAGAAGTTTTCTTCAGATCTCTATGTAAGTGCAAAGGACATTTTCATTGACATTATTAACTGGTACCCCACAGAGATGAAAATACTTTCTTCAGTAGAACTACTCATGTTTGGCAGTGCCATTCTATCTTATTGACTTCCTATCTAAAATGATCAACTTTATTCACTTAACCAATGTATTATTGAGTAGATAACACAAGACAGGATCCATGTACTAGACTAATGGAGTCTTGTCCACAAGCCACTGCAACGCCCCCTTCGAGATATCATTTGTGTTTGCTTCTAGTTATCTCAAGAAATCCATACATGACAGATCTCTCCATGGTCCACATCCTAGGGCTTCTTTCCTCTTCCATCATTTCTGTGCACCTTAGGAGATGGGAATTGTTCAAGATCTCTGGAAACCAAGCTCTCCCATTTGCATATAATGCAGGTTTCCTGAGGTGTTTGTGACAACTCTAGTGTATATGCAATCCTTCTTCCTTGGTAGCTCTGTGCACTTGTCAGTGGAGCTAAACACAATGTGATGATTGTTCTCAACTTTAAATCTCTTAAAATGAAATGCACACTTGGAATACTTTATACAAGTAGGTAGGACTCAGCAACAAGCTTGCTGTAGAAGTTACTGGTATAAAAGATCCCAGAAGAGATGCTGGTTTTTATTGTCACATCAACCTCTCTTCTCAGGTAGTTCATTTAAGTTGGCCCCAAGTTCCTGTTAAGGAAATATGGCTGATAACAACAAAATAAGGAGAAACGAAGAAGTTGAGCAGCTGTGTTTTCAGGAGATGAAAGGAAGCTACCAGTGTGAAACTGAGGAAGTCACTGCCCTGCTCCCACATGGGGAATCCTCTTTGTAACAACGTATGTAACCAGGAAGTCTGTGGAATGGTGTCCATAACTTCGACCATCTTCCTGAGATATCCTGGGGTACAACCCCATTGCAGGAAGTCACAATTCCTCTTCCTAGCATGTACTTAGTGCCTTTCCTTCATCTCCAGCCTTAGCACCCATTCCATATGTGATTGCCAAGCCAAGGAGTTGGTCCAAGACAGATTTCAGATTTCCTTAGGAAAGGAAGTTCTCCTTCCCCACTCCATCTGAAAGTCACAGAAGGGTCCAAATCCTTTCCCTTTGCAGAGCCAACATCAGGTCTGTGTGAGATAGGAAAACACCACACCACACAACCTGAAGCGATTTCTACAAAGTTCCTGGGTCATTAGGAAACCCCTCTGGATTACCATTCCAAATCTTTTCTTTATAGACTGGCTAAAAAACTTAAATCACCTTGGGAAGACTTATTTTTCTGCATCTGCCCTATGTCCAGGCTGTGCTGCATTAAGTGAAATGTAGTTAGACCAATGTGTAAGTCCTTATAAAAGTCCAGGCCCTTTATGCTACATATTCAATGTTTCTTCAAGTTTAACAATTGTGCAACCAATGGGGGGGGGGCAACATGTGTTGAATGAATCCCAGGTCTTTGGAGATAATGTGAATGGTAGAGTTGCTCTCTCATCTTTATATACCTGGCTGTCTACATAGGGACTTCCTGACACCCTTCTTTTGGATGCCCTCAGTGACCACCTATGAGATGACTGTCCTTGTGGCTGTCTGTGACAATGTTGAGTTACTGCCTCTTCTGTCATTACAAGTCAGGGAGTGACTTGGCCTTTTGCCAGCCTCTTGTGGCACCCAGAGTGTGATATGGATTCTCCCTGAAGAGGAACATTTGTGGAGCAGGACTACCTCCCTGTAGGAGGAATAAGAGCCTGGCCTCCTCAAAACTGTGGAGGTGGGGGAGCCGGGGAATGCAGGTGCCTTCCAGAAGGCAAAGGCCATGAACTAGTTCCTCCCCTGGAGCATCCAGGAAGAACATAGTGAATGGACACCTTGATTTTAGCCCGTTCTGACCTCTGGAGTATAATATAATCAATTGGCTGTTCATTTAAGCTACTAAATTTGTGGCAAATTATAATAGCAACAATAGGAAACTAATGCAAAATTACTATTAAAGTCATTCTAAACCCTTTATCCTCTTACTTGTCATATCCACTAGGCAAAACTAACAGTACTGGCTAGACCATCTGGTATTTCTTTTCATTCCACTAACTTTTAAAATTAAAGTAACTAAAATAGTGTAACAATCTATAGCTCCTGAGTGTTCCATTGTCCAAAAAAGTAGGTTTCCATATGATTTATTTATATCCTTTTAGAGTTTGATTAGCCCTCCCTCCATCTTTCCTTTACTCAATCTCTTCCCCTGATCTCACTTAGGCCTTTTCAGCCCTATTAATCTGTTCTTCTACTTACATATATACAATACCATCCTATTAATTGCCCCCTCCCTTCCTTTCTATTCCCTTTATGTCTCCTTTCTAGCCTAATGGTCTCTGCTACTGAGTGTTCTTCCTACTCACACAGAAGTCTAATCATTTGTAGCTAGGATTCACATATAAGAAAGAATGTGTGACATTTGGCTTTCTGGGCCTGGGTTACCTCACTTAGTATAATCCTTTCCAGACCCATCCATTTTCCTGCAAATTTCATAACTTCATTTTTCTTTACTGCTGAGTAGAACTCCATTGTATAAATGTGCCATATCTTTATTATCCAATCGTCATTTGAGGGTCATCTAGGCTGGTTTGATTTCCTAGCTTTTGTGAATAGAGCAGCAATAAACATGGTTGAACAAGTACCTCTAAGGTAGTGAGAGTACTATGCTGACATTACCACTAGGTGTAGCAGTGTGACTGTGTCAGAGCACACATCTGACTTTGGACAGAAGAAAAAAAAAATATCCTGGCTATTTTGAAGTCAGATCTTCTGACTCCAGGAGTGGGGACCTAAGCAATTACACCAGGAAAGTTCTAGTCCTGATTAACTGTTCTTGTTCTAGGTTCACAATGAGAGGACATATACCTAGAAGTTTCATTTGCTTTACCTAACCCACCTCTGTAAAGCTCCTCCAGATCCTTCTACTTCCTGCTCAACACTTCTCCTACCTTCTTTCTCTTATATTTTCTCACTGTATCCTTCCTTCCTCCTCTTTTTCTGGTCATCATCGTGTCTCCATTTCCTTACATTTAAATGAGGACAATAGTGGCATTATTTGGTGAGGACCTAAGGGGAAGCTGTGCATCAAATTGTATCCTTTGACTTTGGCATGTAGCATCTTCTCAAATCCTCACAACAATGCTACTTTAATTCATGCAGAAATGTTACTGGCTCTGTTCAAGCAAACACAGTTATATTGATGCCTGTTTTCAGAAGTGTATATGATATAAAATAAATTATGCTCAAATAGCATATAGACAGAACATCCACATGCCATGCCTTGTGCTATAAATCACTCATCAGGCTCTGGGTGAAATGGAAAGGGAAGATGTGATGATGGGCCCGGAGAAAGAATTCTCCAAGGCCTTCATCACCCTACATTGCTTTGGAGATACCAACCTATTAATTCTTCAGAGAAGGGCACTTCACTGGTGCCTCAAAGATCCCTGCTTGATTAAGCAGCAGACCCATTATGTATGGCAGTCCAAGACCTGGAAAAAGACAGCCAAGATCATATCTAAGCAGATCCAAGTTCATAGAAATGAGAAAAAAATCAGATTAATCAGATATGTACATATAATGATAATTATATGGTGAGTCTTGGAATTATTTATGGGTTCCAATTACCTACAGCATGGTGCAGCAGAATGAGCATCTTTGTTCCCATAAGCTTCAGACCATCTAAAGAAGGGCATAGCTAGAAGAGGGCCAAGGTAGGGCCTTCAAAAGTATGAAGCTCAAGACATATGTCCTTCTTTCTTAGATGTGAGAATCATGCTATTTCAATGCCTCATACTACATGGATACTAACAAGTCAGAACCTGTTTGGAGCTTCTCAAATTATACTTCACAGTACGCTCTCTACTGGTTGGCCCTTTCAGTTCAGGTACTGGCCAAATACCTTATGCCTTGGCCTATCTATGTGAAATATGTGATAGTACATTTTCAAACACAATAGTGGTTACAATAAAAAGTGGTTATGGAAGTGGTAAGTTACTTTGCCTTTAGTGGATAATAACAGTGTATCCATGAAATGGAAAACTCAGTGGCTAGGGCTTTTGGAGAAGAATACAAAACCATTTAACGTTGCAACCATTCAGAGTTGAATGATTCAGAATTGTGTGAGAGAAGTAGATACAGAGAACGATAAATCATACACAAGTAAATGGATGCAAATATTCATAGTTTCAATATAACCTATTCAATGTAATATTCAATAATATAAACTATTCAATATAAACCCAAAGAGGAAACAACCCATGAGTCCATCATAAAATGAACAGATAACAAATGACAATAAGTGAATACCATGTGGTACTTCTCAGTTACAAAAATTAATCCATTACTAATGAATGCTACAGTAGGATTGAACCTTGAAAACCTTAAGGTAAGTGAGTAAGCCATATGCAAATACTATTTATATGAAATTCCCAAAATAAGTAAATCCATACAGAAAACAGTCTATTAAGTTGCTGGAAAGCAAAGGGAACAGTGAAAACATTTCTAATGAATACAGGGTTTGGGAGTGATGAAAGTATTTGGGCACTAGATAGATGATGCAATTGCATAAAATTATCAATGCATTTGTCAACATTGAAATGAAATCCTTATATCAAAATTGACAAATTTTATATATGAATTTCACCACAGTTAAAATAATGCTAGTATGGGCTACAGAGATGGCTCAGCAGTTACAGGCCCTTGCTTGCAAATAATGATGACCTGAATTCAATTCCCCAATTTCCACATAAAGCTGGATGCAAAAAGTAGCACATGTATTTAGAGTCTATTCTTGCAGGGTCATTAGGCCCTGTCATGCCCATCCCCCCTCTTAGAAATTAAAAGTAAAATAATGCTAATATAAGTTAGAATATGGTGTGTGTTCCTACAGAATACATCAGAGGATATCATTGCTAACAAGTCAGCACTTGATGGACATTACCTGCCGAAATGAGGCTGTTCTAGCCTCAAGCTCTTGTGCACTTCCCCTTCTCTGTTCCTCTCTTCAAGTTAAATATGACTTCACATTTCCCTCTGTTTAAAGAGTCTATGAATAAGACCTATATTTATCTTTCTTGATTTTATTTATCTCATATTGTATTAAGAAAAATTTCAGCACTCAGGAGGGTGAGCCACACAATAAAGGTATTGAGACTATTGTTACAAATGTCCATGTATCCTCCACCTAGGTTAAGAAGTGTAATGTTACAAATACAGTTGAAGTCAATTGTGGAGACCTTCTCAATAAAAACTCTATTCCTTTCATTCCACAAGAGGTAAACCCATCCTAAATAAAATACTTATGTTTCCCAGCCATGCCCATAAATGCCACTTTCATATGATCGCTCAAGGACTTGATCTTTACTTAAAATATTGGTATAGGGATGGAGAGATATCTTAGCAGTTAAGGTACTTGCCTGCAAAGCCTAATCACCTGAGTTCATTTCCCCAGTACCCACATAAAGCTAGATGCAAAAGGTGGTGCATATGTCTGGAGTTCATTTGCAGTGGCTATCTATCTATCTATCTATCTATCTATCTATCTATCTATCTATCATTATTTGTGTTTATCTCACACTCTGTATCTCTCAAATAAGTAAACAAAATATTTTATGCATAATCATTATATACTGCTCCTCTTGCATGGTTTTTAGACTTGTGTGTGTGTGTGTGTATCTGTGTGTGTGGAGAAAGAGAGTGCCAGTGAATAAAACATGGCTCTCGGGCGAGTTCTTGGAGAAAACAAGGCACAGAAAAACCACTGCACACAGTGTAACTAAAAGGCAAACCTGGGAAACCTGTACTTGTTTATTCATGAGTATGTCTTTCTGGAACTGAGGACAGTCTGGGTATAATCATTCTGTTGGTTTTAGTGTAGAGTGTTTTCTGTTTAAACAAGCTAACTAATCAAAAATGTATTATTTTACAATGGTATTCATGACACAATACTATACCTGTTCGGACATGATCTTATGAAGTAAATAGAAAGAAACTCAGGGAAGTCTAGAGCATCTGACTGCCTATGACAATGAGATCCGCTGCACCAGCTCTTCTGCATAGTTTTCTTCTTCTGAGGCCCCATACCTAAAAACCTTCATATATTCAGATTCCTTTGGAATCAGTTTTTCTATTTATGGAGTTTTCTACTCTAACTGGCCTATATTTTTCACTCTGTGACCCCTGCCCATCCTAGATCTTGACGTCCCATTCAGGTTACGTGCAGTGATCCTAGAGTAATGAGTTATGGTTAATACTATTTCAGGTCATTGTCAGCTACATCCTATGTTGCTGGAAACCAGGGAAGTTCAAACCTTAGCATATACGAGAATCCCTAGAGGGGTGGTCTAAACACAGAAGGCTTGCCTCACTCCCAAAGGTATGGATTCAAGAGGTGGTAGAAATGGTCTAAGAATTTGTATTTCTAGTAAGTACACTGACAATGCTGATAATGCTATCACAAAGACTATTCCTGGACAGCCACTGATGCAGTTTTAAATCTGGAACTAGGTTTGGTAGTGCCATGTACCTCCATAGAAATTGCACCAATCTTGATGTTTCTTTCAAAATCTTACTCAAGGATGCCACTGTTAGGCATATAACTTGACCCATAGGTATCAGTTAAAGTTCTAGTAGACATATTAAATATTGAAAGAAGTCATGTTTGGTGGCTCATACTCATAATTCCAGCACTTGAGAGGCTGAGGCAAGAGGGTCACCAAGAGTTTGAGGACAGTCTGGGCTACATAGTGTGTTTGAGGACAGCCTTGACTGAATGAAACCCTGTCTCCAAAAAAAGACCTATTAAAAAAGGGGGAACTTGATGGGATGGAAATATATATATATATATATATATATATATATATATATATATATATGTATATGTAGAAGAACAGCTTAATGGGGGTGTAAGGGCCTAAGTGAGGTCAGGGGAAGAGATCTAGTATAGGAATGTGGGGGAAGGTAAAACAAAATCTAAGAGTATATGAATAAGTCATATGGAAACCTACCTCTTTGGACTATGGCACACCCAGAAGTCATTGATTGTTACTAGAAACTTCACACTGCCACAGATGGAAAACCTTCCACAGAGTTGTTGCCAAGGAGGTCCATGATGCCCCACAGAGCATTACAGACCATTGCCAAAGCTCTTGGTTCTGACCAGGAATAGATATTAAGACCCTATTGCTGCAGAGTCACTGAGAAATTCTGCTGGAGCTGAACTGAAAACCTCCTCAGTGCAGACCAGCTGACAGAAAGCTGGAAAAAGCTACACTGAATTCAGCATCTTGGAGAGAGAGAAGTCATCAGTGGAGATAAATTACAGTGGAAACTGAAAACCTTAAGTTTGGCCAGCCAGGCCAAAGGTGACAAGAGGTGCAATAGTGACATGCCTGTCATGGGGCAAACCAACCACTCTCCAACTGGACTGGAGGCCTGCTCCACAGCAGGGTATACATCCCTGATACTGAAAACTTATGTTGGGGAAAGTCATGAGACCTAGGGGTTTACCATCTGCTGCTGTTTGGATAAATGTATACATTATACTCACTAAACTGCCCAATAAATAATTTTCTTAAAGTCAATATCCATATTTTAAAGCTACTCTCCCTTTAGGTTAGAGAAACTTCCCTTTTAAGATGCCAGTGACCTCTATGATGAGTCAGATGCACCATAGTGCTGAGAAGAAATTACAGAGGAGTGTTTAGCACTGAAACATCTCTACAACACCTTCCAAGGCTCAGGGTTCATTGTGAAGAGGTGGTAGAAAGAATTTTAAGACCTAAAGGAAGGGTAGCACTCCTTACAATGTACTCTTCCAGACACAAAATGGCCTGGATATCCATGACCTTGCAGTGCCTGACACTACCTACACAAGGCCCTCAGATTAGGAAGAAAAGATGATGACATTAGCATAATAAAAACTCATTGAGAGGGGGAGGGGCTATGACAGTCAGTGGAGTTGCAAAGGGGAAAGTGGGGGGATTACCATGGTTTATTATCTATAGTTACAGAAGTTTTTAATTAAAAATAAATTAATTTCAAAAATGCATGGTAAAAGTAATTTTCTTTCTTTTTTTTTTTTTGAAAATATAACCATTTGCTTTATTTTAAAATAACTTACTTTTATTACAGCACTAGCCAAAATTCAATACTGATATAAATATATATTTCTTAGGAGGTCAAAATATGTGTCAGGCAAATTTTGTAAATTTTGTAAAAGGCAGAATTTTGAAACCATATAAAACATTTAGAAACAATGTGTAGCAACAACATCCACAATTAGAAGTCAAACTATGTAAATACCTCAATTCTTGTAAAGACTTAGGAGAACATACATTTTCAAATAACTTAAAATATCTATCTACATTTCCCATCTCTTAATCCTCCAAGGAAGTACAACTATTGTCTAGAGTTAAATAATCCAAATATTTACTCATGGTACTAGACTCTGACATTAGCTGTAGTCGAGTTTGTCAGGAAAAAAAAAATCATGGAAAATTAAGTACTTAAAAATGATTTACAGCAAGTCCTTACAAGCCTAGATGAAAAGGCAGTTTTCTACTTTCTAGTAACACCTAAACTTCATACTGCATGCTATATTCATTCATTGGGATAGCATTCTGACCAATGATAAATAATTCATAGGAAATTCATCCACCTATTCAATAATGGTTCATTATAAAAGACATTTTCAGCAATATTAAAAAATTTTAAATCCATTATACTGGATTTTATGCTGACATTTCTAGAAATATTAACTCAGCAAAAAGTCATCTTTTTGATGCCACTTATTAAACCACAAAGATGGTACATACTGGCTTTCCCTTAAAAACATGATTTAATTCAATAATTTGATTTGTCTCTACTTGACAAGTACATGTGCTTATTCAGCACTGGATGGCAATAGGTATAAGCAGCTTTCCTGGTCCTCGCCTTCCTTCTAATGGAAAGCATTACAGTTTCAGCAGAGAGTATCATCTGCTTCCTATGTAAACTCAGCTCCAAAAAAATATGAAATATATAAGAAGTAAGTTCTGTTCAAGGCATTCCACAAACCTCCAATAACAGGCTGTACCAGCTGTTACATCACTGAACAGTAAATGAGCAATGAAAATGAAGGAAGGTGGCAGAACCCTCATTCATTACTTGTTCCCACATAAACTATTCTGCATCCAAATTCATGTATGTGAAACATATGCACAGATACATTAGTGTTCACTCATTTAAAATACAGCATAGAAGCATCCACAAGTATTTTTTCCTACAGTCTGAAATCTTAAAAATGCTTTCAGGGTTGAAGCCAAACACCCTGGCCACACATTAAAAAACGTCACCAACACATGTATGTGAAGGACAGCTCCAGTACTCACCAGCTCATAAAAGCAAAACCAAACGCACAATACTTTCACTATTGCTAATCCTCTAGTTAGGCTACAAAGATCTCTGAATACTATAGTCGTGAATTTACTAAATAGTGTTGATTTCTACTAGCCAACTCAGCTCTCCAAGCCAGTAGGTGAAGGAATCCTTCTGAACTCATTGTCCATTAAGAGTCTGAAACATTTTCAATTAAAGCCTTCATTTTTCCTGTGGACTTCAACATATGTGGGCCAAACAGTGTTGTCTCTGAGGCAACCTCTGATTCTGGCTTTGGAATTCCTCTTTCAGCTTCACCTTGGCTATTGCTTCGATACCGATATGCAAACTTCTTTTTCAGAGCCTCTGCTATGAGGGCAGCAGGGTCAGTAGTATCCACTGGCTTGGGCTTTAGATCTTGCTCCGACCTCTTGACTGCCCGAAGCTTAACACTGTTCATATCTTTCAGGATCTCTAGCATATCTGGCATGCCAGGTTTCTTTGGGTTGTTCTTAGCCAAAGTCTTTCCAGCCTTGGCTTTTTGCTCCTTTCGCTCTTTTATCAGATCAACAGCAGATGCACTTTGACGGAGCCCCAGTGGAGGGGGAGGTGGGGGTGGAGGTGGAGGTGGAGGTGGTGGTGGAGGAGCTGGTGCTACAGTAACAGATGTGGTAGAATCTAAATTACCTGTACTGAGGTTTTGTTGCTCCTGTAGGGTCACAATCTTGGCAATCTGAGCTCTGAGAGCAGCAAGTTCACTTTCAAGAGCACAGATTTTCTGCAGGGCTTCCTCATTTGCCAGTGTTGCAGTCTTCAGAGGTGGCTCTTCTTCAGTCAAGTTTGGTAAGGAAATGTGCCTGCTTGGGGGCTTCTCAAAGAAAGGAAGGTCATCCTGAAGAGGGTGTTTTGATCTGACTTCTGCCCTCAATCTTGTTGAGCACTGTCCTTCTTCTGCAGCTACCCATCCAACATCAGCAAAAGACGCCACTGCATCCTCCCCTTGGGGACTGGGACTCCATTCTGTTGCATTGCTAGTAAGCTGAAACTGAACTCGTGGGCACTGGATCAGAGACAAGTTAGTACCAATTTTTCTCACTATACTTCGAGATGAACCATATGGCTTTCCAGACCAAAGTACCGACTGCATGTTTACTCCAACTTGTTGTAAAACCATCCTCATCAGGCGCTTAATCCAGCCAAGCATTTAGATGGCAAAGTCGTTCCAAATTTGCATTTCAAGTACTTCAGGCATACATAGCAGCACATGGTCCACAGAGCGCACTCAAGCCGCTCGGCAGCAAGTACCAAAAGTGATTTTCATATTGGATTTTGATTAACCTAATACATTACTATTTAAGCATGCAATCATTTTGAAGTTGTACATTGTGTGTTACCCTCACAGCATATCTCAAATCAGACTAGACATATATCAAGTTAGCCATACGTGGCCAAGGCCCAATTTAGTGGACAGCACCGATTTAAATACTTGGCCTCTTCCATCTCTCTCTTTATAAACTTGTTTTAAAATTGTCATTCTAATTGTCTTGGAACCATAATAAAATAATTCAGAACAGGTTACATTTCAATGAAAGTAAGTTGGCTAAACTAAGAGGTAGAAGAAATAAGTCAGAGTTAGGTTTACATATTTAAATAAAATCTGCCAGTATTTCAGGCCATTTATTTTTTTAAAAAAACTCTTATTTTTTCACTTTATTAGACATTGACTAATATATCTATAACAAGTATGTTGAAAAACACATTTTGATAGACATGACATGTACTTTTAACTAAAGTCTTATCCTCCTTCCTCATTATAAAATTGTTTTAAGTTTGACATTTTTATTATTTGGTTGCAATTAAATAAGTTAAAATAAATACAAAATGCTAAAAAGTGATTCCTTTTAAATGGATATGAAAGAAATAAAACAGAGTTTTGAATGTTCCCTTGGAATGTTTGCCCTTATTTTTGTTTTATTTTGGTACCATGAACTTATTTTGAACTTGATCGCTTATTGTCAAATATGGATGGAGAAAAGACAATGATTAAGTATTATGTTGGGATGAAGTCATTGTTGACAAAGCTCCATCAGGATTCTAGAAGTTAAAATCCTAAAGAAAGTAAATCTTAGATTCTTCTCCATCCATTTCTTGATGTCCTTCTTACATACAGGTAAAGAGGAAAGAAAAAATGATTATACAAAATGAATTTGCTTCCTATATATTAAAAATCTAATGAGCCAGCTGAGTGTGGTGGGCTACAGCTTTAAGCCCAGCACTACGGAGGCAGAGGTAGGAGGATCGCTATGAGTTCAAGGTCACCCTGAGAATACATAGTGAATTATATGTCTGCCTAGGCTAATATGAAACCCAACCTTGAAAAACCAAAGAACATACAAACTAAATATGCCATTATGCCTATCTGCTGAATTCTCAACAATAAGTTAATAACATATTTTTCCTCTTATAACATGGATATCAATGTGCATATGCAACTAACCATGTGATCATACCAGCCTTGCCTTCCTCTTGACTATTGCCAGAAGCATGTGTGTCCAGGGTGTGTATGGGTGTGTGTGTTTAGATTCTGGGAATTGAACAAGGAGTTCTACATGTGCTAGGTTCATATTGTATCAGTAGTAGCTACACCCTCAGCCTTGTGTGTATATGTATATTTCTTTGTTTGCTCTACTTGTTAGTCCATTCTTTCCTTCCTATAAATCTTTTGAGCTATAAAAGCTTGTGCTGTTTCCATAAAAGATACTCCCTTACTCTCCCAGACTTTTGATTTTCATACCTATGCTATGAGAAAGTATCTGTTATGAAATATCCAGGTAGTAAAAGCACAAAAAATAAAAATGCTGAACATTCAAATATGTTCAAAATAAAATATCACTTAAGGTTTTATTACTAATTAAATGATAGGTGATCATAATAAAACTAAATTTATTTTTTGACTGATATAAAATATAAAAACCTAGGGGATAGGGCAATGCTCAGTATGTAAAGCTCTTGCTGTACAATCATGCAGACCAGTGTTCAAACTCCTAACATCAACATAAATGGCAGGTGGTCATTGTGGCCTTTCACTTAGGAGACAGTTACAGAGGATCCCCAGGACAAGCTGGATAGCTAGACTTGCCCCATTAGTGAGCTCTGGATTCAAGTGAGACACCCTGCTAGTAAAATAGAGAAATAGGGCCAGGTGTGGGAGCCCAGGCCTTTAATCCCAGCACTTGGCAGGCAGATGTAGGAGGACTGCCATGAGTTCAAGGCCAACTTGAGACTACATAGTGAATTCCATATCAGCCTGGGCTAGAGTGAGACTGTACCACAAAAAAACACCATAGTGACATAGGACAGTACCTGATACCAACCTATGACCTTCACCAGCTCACACATATGCCCACAGGCATACATACACATGCACACCATATATACACATAAAAATTAAATATATATGCATATATATAGTTATGTAAGTAGTAACCATTAAATATGAACCTGCTTAAAATTCCTATTTTTCTCTGTCGTCAGTGATCTAACAGGTATTGCCTTCTCATTAGTGCAGGATACAGTGTAACTGCAGCAAGTAATGAGGGCTTAGCTGGTGCCTAGCCCATTCAGTTCCATTGATACTTTGGGTAACTGTATTCTGAACAGATATTGGTCTAGGTCTGCTGCAGGTACTAATTCAAATACATTTACTATAGTTTAGTCCAATAGAAGAGGACAAAATACCTCAGAAATACCAATAAGTCACCATGAAGAACACAGTACATTTTAGATTGGTAGGTACATGACTATTCTAGTAACATTCTAAGCAGGTAAACTTTAATTTGCTTCTAATCTTAAAATAAGAATTTTCTTAAATCTTTAGAAATTGAGAAAGAAAAAGCTCCAAAGAATAAGAAATGTAACAGTGGTGAATTATATTCAAAACTATGTACAGATACTTGAATTAGTTGGGTCTTCAGTTTGCTAGATCTGAGTTGTCTACAAGTTCTTGGTGACACTTTCCATTTTGGTGTTCTTTAGCTGCTCCTCTCTATCCCTTATCTTTAAAGGCATTGTTGTCTTCATTCTGGGCAGCACACTGGTATTTATCTAGTGCTTTAGTAAGAAATATAATGGAATTTAGGATCAAACACAGAAACCACCACCACAATTTTTTTTTTTTTTGTTTTTTGAGGTAGGGGTTCACTCTAGTCTATGCTGACCTGAAATTCATTCTGTACTCTCAAGGTGGCCTTGAACTCACGGTGATCCTCCTACCTCTGCCTCCTGAGTGCTGGGATTAAAGGTGTGAGCCACCATGCCTGGATAACACCAACATTTTTAACCAATAATAGTATCTCCACAGTCTACCTTCATAAGAAACAGGGGGTATTAGTAACTGCAAAAAAATAAGCAGCTGGGAGCCAGGTATGGTGGAACACACCTTTAATACCAGCACTTGGGAGGCAAAGGTAGGAGGATCTTCATGACTCAAGGGCACCCTGAGACTACATAGTGATTTTCAGGTGAGCCTGATCTAGACTGAGACCCTACCTCAAAACTACAAATAAATAAATAAATAAGTAAATGAGAGTTTGCCTATTAGGACAGTATGTGGTTGGGTGGGGTGGTCTGGAGTAAGCAGGCCAGACCCCTGCCTGGGCTCCTCTCACATCCCCCTTCTGAGTTCACTTGGCAAACAGTGTGCAGGCAGGCAGGGCAGTCTGGAGTAAGTAGGCCAAAACCCTGTTTTCAGGCTCCCCCCACCTCCTTGGTAGGTCTGAGTTCTGTATGAGGACAGTATGCAGGTGGGCATGGCAGTCTGGAATGAATAGGCCAGACCTCTGTTTCCGGTTCTTTGAAAAACTAAACAAGATTGACAAACCCATTGGGAATTTGATCAAGTAAAAAAAGAGAGGTCTCAAATTAACAAAATCAGAAATGAAAAAGGAGAGATCACAACAGACATGAGTGAAATTGTAAGAATCATCAAGGAGTACTTCCAAAACCTCTATACCACAAACTTGAATAATCTGAAAGAAATGGGTGCATTCCTAGACATATACTATCTACCAAAACTAAACTCAGAGCAGATCAATTGCCTAAACAAACCTATCACATCCATAGAGATTGAAAAGTTAATAAAAACATCCTCAATAAGGAAAGTCCTGGACCAGATGGCTTCTCAGCTGAATTCTATTAAACCTTCATTGAAGAACTGAAATCAATTTTTCTCAAACTGTTCCACATAATTGGAGACCAGGGAATACTTCCTGAATCCTTCTATGAAGCTAGTATCACTCTAATACCAAAAACAGACAGAGATGCCACAAGGAAAGAAAAGTATAGGCATATATGCCAAATGAACTTAGATGCAAAGACCCTGAACAAAATACTTAGAAACCGAATTCAACAACACATCAAAAGATTTATCCACCTTGATCAAGTAGGCTTCATCCCGGGGATGCAGGGATGGTTTAACATACAGAAATCAGTCATCATAATACACAACATAAATAAAATGAACCATAAGAACCACATGGTCACCACATTTGATGCAAAGGTGGCCTTTGACAAAATACAACACCACTTCATGATCAAAACACTGGTAAGAATAGACATGGAGGGTTTGTATCTCAACCCAATAAAAGCTATATATAAAGCTTCTAAGCCCAAATAATTCTTTATGGAAAAAAAAAACACAAGGTGTTCTCACAGAGATCAGGAATAAGATAGGGGTGCCCTCTCTCACCACTGCTGTTCAAGATAGTAATAGAAGTACTAACCCAAGCAATAAGACAGGAGAAAGAAATAAAATGGATTCGAATTAGAAATAAAGAAATCAAGTTAGTCCTATTTGCAGATGACATGATCCTATATATAAGCAACCCAAAAATCTCCATCACAAAACTTCTAAAGGTGATTAATTCCTTCAGTGATGTGGCAGGATACAAAATCAATGCACAAAAATCAGTAGCTTTTGTATATGCAAAGGACAAATATACAGAGAAAGAAATCAGTGAGTCTGTCACATTTTTAATAGCAACAAAAAACTTAAATACCTTGGAATAACACTAACCAAGGATGTGAAAAAATACTCAAGAAAGAAATAGAGGAGGACTTGAGAAGATGGAAAGTCTTCCCATGCTCCTGGATAGGTAGAATTAATATTGTGACAGTGGCAATATAAGGAAAAGCAAAATACAGACTTAACACAATGCCAATAAAAATAGCAGCATCATCCTTCACAGATTGAAAAATGATCTCGAAATTCATATGGATTGCTTAAAGGCCTCGGATATCCAAACATATCCTCAGGAAAAAAAACCCTCTGGTGGTATCACCATACCTGATGTAAAATATTACAAAGCCATAGTGACAAAAACCATCTGGTACTGGAATGAAAACAGAAACATAGACCAATGGAACAGAATTAAAAACCCAGACCTTAGTTGGAGTAACTACAGCTGCTTGAACATTTACAAAGGTGCCAATAATGTAGATTGGACAAAAGGCAACATCTTCAACTAATGGTGTTGGACAAATTGGATGACTATATATAGAAAACTGAAATTAGACCCACTCATTTAGCCATACACAAAAATCAAGTCCAAATTGATTAAAGCCCTCAATATAACACCTGAGTCTCTTCAACTACTGGAAGAAAAAGAAGGAGGCACTCTCCATGAAATAGGACTGGGAAAAAATGACTTCAAGAACAAAATCCCAGTAGGCCAGGAAATTAAATAAGCACTCAGCCAAAGGGATCTCATGAAGCTAAAAACCTTTTGCATAGACAAACATACCATAAGCAGAGACAATAGATTACCCACTAGTGAGAGAATACCACTGACAGAAGCTTAATATCTAAAATCTACAAAGAACTTATAAAACTAAACAATATAAAAATCAAACCATGGAGTCCAAAAGTGGGACAGAGAGCTGAATAAGGAGTTCTCAGATGAAGAATTACAAATGGCTAACACATACTTGAGAAAATATTCAACATCCCTAAACATTAGGGAAATGCAAATTAAAACAACTATGAAATTCCACCTTACCCCAGGAAGGATAGCAAACATTAAAAAATCAAATGAAAACAAATGTTGGCGAGGATGTGGAGAAATAAGAACAGTCATTCACTGTTGGTGGTAATGTAAGCTGGTAAAGCCATTATGAAAATAAATATGGCAATTCCTGAAAATGATGAATATAGAGCTACCCTAAAAATTCCACACCTCAGTTCAGAGATATTTTCTCAACCATGTTTATAGCTGCTCAATTCATAATAGCTAAAAATTGGAATCAACCCAGGTGCCCATCATTAAATGAAAGGATAACCAAGGTTTGGTATATCTACATGATGGAATTCTACACAACTGTAAGAAAAAAATGACACAATGAAATTCATAGAAAAATGGTCAAACTTGGAACAGATAATTCTATGTGAACTCACACAATCACAGAAAGACAACTGTAGAATGGTATCATTCATCTGCAGTTCCTAACCTGTATCAGGTCAATTTGCGGACATACCTGAATATCATCTCGGAGCTTAGACAATGTAGGGTTTGGGGAAAGGGTAAGGTTGAGGGGTTATGACATAAAAAATGAATCCAAATTGAATAGGTACTATAGAATCTTATATCCTGGAAGTCACACTAAAAGGTGGAGCCCTCAAGAGGACCTTAGGAGGCATACGTGAATCAAGGGGCCTGGAGAGGGTGAGATGAAATCTAACCTTAAATTTCTCCTGTTTCTCTTTCTTCTCTTTTTCTTTTCTTTTCTTTCTTTCTTTATTTCTTTTTTGTTTGTTTGTTTTCCTCTGGTTCTGGCCTGTACTTCCTGCACCTGGATGTGGTCTACATCCACATTGAGTTGTTTATCAGAGAGACTTACTAGGTCTCCCCAAAGAAACTAGACAGACTGCTGTCAGAGCACTTGATTACCCTCCAGAGGTTAATGGTAAGACCCTACTGCTGAAGAAACCACAGGCTGTTGGCACAGACCATGAAGAGACCTGGTGGGAATCCAGGGCAAAGACAGTCCTCAGACAATTACCCAATCTAGTGCTGGAAGGTGCTACATGAGGTACTGGGGGAAAGTGGCCACATCCATCCAAGCAACTCACCGTCTAAGTGACTCAGAAGCAAACAATCTGACATGATGCTCACAGAAATGCAGTAGTGGCAGACAACCATGGTGGGTAACCCACTGCTCTTGGATTGGCTAACAGATCCACTCAGTGGAATGGAAACCATATGTGGAACTGGGAAACAATTCAGAATCATATCCAGAGAACGATTCTCTTTTTCATTGTCAAGCTCCCACTAACCTTGGGATATACGAGGGTCTACACCCTTTAAATACTCACTAATTCAATAATGGTTATCCCATGTAACTGGTGCTGGCTTCACTCTCCATTAGAAAATTTGCTTCTCTTGTTCATTCAGGAGCTGGACCTGAGGAAATAAATGACCCAGTACACTCCATCCCGGCCCCAGTTGAAACCACAGAGGAATTGAGGAAATGAGCAAGAGTTTTGCTTTGTTAGTGAATCTGATATCAGCACAAGGGTGATGGAGATAGACATTGAGGACACTCAAAACCTACCAAACCAGAGATCCATAGGATCCTAAGTTCCCATCACTGAAGTAGACTTAAAATGCTCCCAGCATGGCTCAGGGAATTTTGCACAAAAAGTGCATTAATAATCTTGAATCTCCACATATATTAATACTTATCTCACTTTTGGTTAGATAAGGTTCACTTTTCAGATGGTGGTGACCTTGGGGTGCCTCAGAAGGCACCATATTGCTGAGAAGAAGGGACAGAGGGGTGCTCAGCACTGAAATATCTCTATGAGACATCACAAGGCTTATGCTCCAAGAGGTGGTGGGAAGAATATAAGAGGCAAAGGAAGGGTAGGATTCCTTACAACACCGCCTACCAGACACAAAAAGGCCTGGATATCCATGACCTTGCATGCCTGACACTAGCCTATAAGCCCTGAACTTGGAGTATTGTGATTTCAAGACCACCATAGGCTACATAATGAGTTGTAGGCTAGCTTGGGGTAAATAAGAAAACCTTGTCTCAAAACAAGCAAATGATGGTACTCTGTGCCAGATGGGGTGTGGGCAGGCAAGCATGGTGAGAAGTGAGTAGGCCAGACCCCTCTTTCCCAGCCCTCCCCCTAGCTCACTGGTCGGGGTTCCCTGCACCTGAAGGTGTGAGGGCAGGTGGGTGCAATGCTGAGTGAGTAGGGCAGAACCCTGTTTCCCAGCTCCTCTCAGCAACCTGGTCCTGGCTCCCTGTGCTGGACGATATGCTGGCCAACACCTCCCTGTTTCTCGCTCCTCCCAGCTCCCTGGTGTACGTCACTGCAAGGAGTGAGTAAGCCTGATCCCTATTTCCCGGCTATTCCCAGTTCCCTGATCCTGGTAGGCCCCATTGTGTCTTGTCTGGGGAAGCTTGATCCCTGTGTGGGCTGTGAAATCAGGCCTTTTGCCATGGTATCCTGTCTGGCCACTGGGTACCAACAACTCTGTTCACCTGAATCAGAGGGTGCATGGGCCAAAGGACAAAATCTTGCTTCTTCCTCAGTAAAATAAAGTCACCCTCAAATTGGTAGTCAACAATACAAAAAACCCAATGAAAGTCAAAAAACTGAGAGATCTCCACCAAGGATGCCTATTCCTACAATGGAAGCCTCCAATGGAAACATAAAGAAATCAACAGAAATTCATTCCCAAATGAAACTACAACAACCAATGAGATCCTCATCAAAAGAATCGCTGAACTGGGAGCCATCCATCGAAAAACCAACAATCATATCAATGAAACTGAACAAAATTGTCTCTTAGAGCACTCAACTTTTGACAGCAGGGTTAACTTAATTGAAGAAAATGGTGGAACCCGCCAAAAAGATATGAATAAATTGAAGGTGAGTTAAGAAATGGAAGATCTCAGCCAGGCGTGGTGGTGCATGCCTTTAATCCCAGCATTTGGGAGGCAGAGGTAGGAGGTTTGCAGTGAGTTTGAGGCCACCCTGAGACTACATAGTGAATTGGAGGTCAGCCTGGGCTAGAGTGAGACCCTACCTTGAAAACCAACAAAAAAAAACAAAAAAACAAGCAAACAAAGAAATGCAAGATCTCAACAACCAGTTTATTAGGCTTTATGAGTACTTGAGAAGACAGAAAGACCTCCCATTATCCTGGATAGGTAGAATAAATATTGTGAAAATAGCAATTCTACCAAAACGATATACAGATTTAATGCAATACCAATAAAAATACCAGCATCATTCTTACAGAGACTGAAATAATGATCTCAAATTTCATATGGAATAGCAAAAGTCCTTGGATATCCAAACCTATCCTCAGCAAACAAATAAACCAAAAAACCAACCCTCAGGAGGTGTCACCATACCTGATCTAAAGCTATATTACAAAACCATAGTAACAAAAAAAAAAAAAAAAGACCCAGGGCTGAAGGGATGGCTTAGCGGTTAAGACATTTGCCTGCAAAGCCACAGGACCTTGGTTCAATTCCCCAGGACCCACATTAGCCAGATGCACAAGGGGGCACATGACAAGGGGGTACATGCATCTGGAGTTCATTTGCAGTGGCTTCAGGCCCTGACACACCCATTCTCTCTCCCTCTTTCTATGTCAAATAAATAAATAAATAAATTTTAAAAAGACCCAGACCTTAAGTCAAGTAGCTATATATCTACTTGATCTTTGGCAAAGATGCCAATAATGAAGACTGAAGATAAGACAGCATCTTTGACAAATGGCTTTGGAAAAATTGGATGACCTAATGTAGAAAAATGAAATTAGACCCACTCATTTATCCATACACAAAAGTCAAGTCCAAATAGATTAAAGACCTCAATATAAGACCTGAAACTCTTCAACTTCTGGAAGGAAAAGTAGGAGGCTGGGCTGGAGGGATGGCCTAGCGTTTAAGGTGTTTGCCTGCAAAGCCAAAGGATCCAGGTTCAATTCCCCAGGACCCAGGTTAGCCAGATGTACAAGGGGGCACACGTGTCTGGAGTTCATTTGTAGTGGCTGCAGGCCCTGGCATGCACATTCATTTTCTCTCCCTCTCCTTTCCCTGAGAAAGAAAGAAAGAAAGAAAGAAAGAAGGAAGGAAAGAAAAGTAGTAGGCATGCCCAATGGTAAAGGACTGGGAAAGACTTCCTGAACCAAACCCCAGTAGCCCAGGAAATTAAATAAGCATGGAATAAATGGGATCTCATGAAGCTAAAAACTTTTCACGCAGACAAACATACCATAAATGGAGACAATAGATTACCCACTGAATGGAAGAAAATCTTCTCTAGCTATACCACTGACAGATGCCTAATATCTACAATCTACAAAGAACTCAAAAAAACTAAACAATAAAAAATTAAGCAATCCATACCAAAATTGGGGCAGAGAACTGAATAGGGATTTCTCAGAGGAAGAATTACAAGTGACTAACATACTGAAGAAAATGTTCAACTTCCCTAACCAGTAGGGAAATCCAAATTAAAACAGCTATGAGATTCCACTTTACCCAAGTAAGGGTAGCAACCATTAAAAAATCAAATGAAGACAAATGTTGGCAAGGGTGTTGAGAAAGAGGAACACTAATTCTCTGTTGGTGGGAATGTGAGCTGGTACAACCACTATGGAAAATAGGGACGGTAGGGTATGGGGAAGGGGAAGGGTGGGGGGACACAAAACTGAACCCAAATTGAACTCGTACCATAGAATCATGTATCATGGAAGTTTGACAAAAAGATTGAACCCTCAACAGGATCATAGGGACAACACCTGAATCGAAGGGCCCTGGAGAGGGTGAGATGAAGTCTAACCTTAAATGTATCCTGTTTCTCTTTTTTCTGTGTTTTTTTCTTTTCCTTGGCACAGGCAGGCCTGTAATTCCCTGCATCCACAATGAGCTGTTGATCAGGGAGACCTACTAGATCTCACAATACATACATGACAGACTTCTGTCAGAGCACTTGATTACCCACTAGAGATTAATGCTATGGAGCTGAAGATGCCACAAACTGTCTGCATGGAAAATGGAGAGACCTGGTTGGAATCCTAAAGAGAGCCAGTCCCCAGACTGTTAGCCCATCTACAGCTGGAAGGTGCTATATGAGCTACCAAGGGAAAGTGGCCAACATCTATCTGAGCAACTCAAAGTCTAAGGAACTCAGAAGCCAACAACCTGTCATGATGCTCACACAAGTGCAATAGTTACACACAGCCATGGTGGGTAACAAACTGCCCTTGGGTTGGTTAATGGTTATGCTCAGCAGAAAGGAAACCATATCTGGAACTGGGTAACAAATCAGAATCATATCCAGATAATGATTATTCTTTCCATTGTCAAGCTCCCACTAATCTTGGGGTATAAGACAGTCTACACCCTTTAAATTCTCTCTAAATTAATAATGGTTATCCCAATTAACTATTGCTGACTTCACCCTCCCTTGGAGATTCTGCTTCTCTTTATTAGATGGGGCCTGAGGAGATAAACTATCCAGCGTACTTCAAACCAGCCCCAGCTGAAACCACAGAGGAATTGAGGAAATGAGCAAGAGTGCTGCTTTCTGGATGAACCTGATATCAGCACAAGGGTGAAGGAAATAGACACTGAAAACACTCAACATCTACCAAAGCAGAGATCCAGAGGCTCCTAAGAACCCATCACTGAAGTAGACTTAAAACACACCCAACGTGGCTCAGGGAATTTTGTGGAAGAGGGGTGGAAAGATTGTTAGAGCCACAAGTATAGACATTATTCACAGAGACATTTCTTCTCTCCTGTAACTGACTGCTGCCCCCACAATGCATGACCCCTACCCCCTGGGGTTGACCTGAATCACCAACAAAGAGGTCCTCTTTGGAAATGGGGCAGGGATGAGGGACTCGATGGTGCCAACTCTTCTTGTTTATATACTAAGCATGTCAATACATAATAAAAATAAATTTAAAACAATAAATAAAATAAGTTTCTTAATTTAAAAAATCAAGCAAAGTAAAAAAGAGTAACAAAAAAAAAACAAAGAACAAGAACAGTTATTTTACTCTAACATATTTGTCCTGGATTAGAGGAAGCACAACCCACCACATCCCCACCATTAACTATCCCTGTGAAGAAGCTGCCTAAACCAAGGGTACAGCTCTACTTCCTCCCTGAGCCAGGCTGGGCCCTCATTCCCTGCCTCCACACCACTACTCACCAGCTGATGCCTCATCTCAGTCCCTCTACCCATTTTCTCACCTATTGACATCATGGCCTCCTTTATGACCTCCTGTGCTACTCAGTTTGCCAAGGCATGTAACATTGCCACTGCCCCCAGTTCTTCTGCCACATCTGCCAATTCTGTAGATTCCTCCATTGCCTTAGATTCTGGCTTTGCCATAGACTCCTCAGCCACTTGGCTGTACTTGTTCTGAGACTGAGACCACCTCAGGCAGGGCTAGTCAAAGGCCCAAGCTTGGGCCCTCACCCATGTCCTCCACAGCTTTGGCCATAGCTACTGACCTGGTGGGCCCTTATAATACTGGCATTGCTCCTGAATGGTCACTGGCAGGAGGGTGACATAGTCCTTGCTCTTCACCATCCTCGTAGGCCCTGATCAACACATTATTGTTACAATATATTTCTGTGATAAGAGCATGGACCAAATGTAGATATAAGAAATTAAAACCTACCAGGGAGACCAGACGTGCAGCCACCACCTTATCCTGATTTGCTGTTGGATTTCTGGCCTCGTCTTCAGCAGTCTTGATGTCCAAATGTTCTTAATTATCTTTTCTCTTAGCCCCTTCACCCTCTTTCTCCACTATGTTCCCTTCATTCCCCACAACTTCCATATCCCTTGAGCCAGGGAACTTTAGTTACTCATCCACCAATGGTGTGTAGGCTCCATTTAGGTCATAGTGGCCTATCACATCACTATCTTCAGGGAATGCTGCCCACACTGCCTCAGAGCTCACTGGGTTGTCTTGGCCTTCTTGTGTCAGATCTTGATCTCCTGAAGTAGACATGATACCACCAGATACCTCGGAAGGGTTCTGATAGGGCCAAGATGAAGACTGAAGCACTGAAGATTGTGTCTGTGAAGCTGGCTGTTATGAGATGTGGAGGGTATTACAGAGATGACAACGAAGAGGACAATAGCCTGTGGTAGTGACTGAGGAGGCCCAATAGACCTAAGAGGATTAATGGTATCACAGGAGCAGCCAACCCACACATTTCCTCAACTGAACAGGGCAAGAGGTAAAATGTGTGTCTAAGGTGATGGGGGTGGGGATAGAATGCATCCCAAAGGGAATTGATTCTATGCAGATAGCTATAAGCTGATTTATTGACAAGTGAAGATTGACATCTCCAGCATCCAATGAATGACCAAGTTCAAATAAGACTACTCAGAAACTCTTCCTTTTCTTTGGTGGCTTAGAATCCCATGCTACCCTTTAGATTCACCACTTCTGCTCTGCCCTTTTCATTTTCTGGCTGTTAACAAAAGTATAATAGTCAAATGTGGAAGCATTAGGAATTCGGTTGAAAAAAAACTCCTGTAAAGCACAAAGCTCCATTATTTGAATTCTTTAGGGCCCAGAGGCACAATCTACATAACAAGAATGAAAACAAATTTCCATAAATATTTTACTGTTGAAACTAAGAATAAGTGCATTAATCTAAAAATAGTGTAGGCCTCATGTCTCCTCTATTTCCCCAGTACTGGAATTATAAACACTAGCCACCAAGTCCAGTCTTTCCATGGCTGCTGTGCCATTTTCTACTTTATTATACATGGTACAGATATCCACCCATGTGAAGATGTACAGGATGATGCCCGATGTGGTGGCACACACCTTTAAACTCAGCACTCAGGAGGCAGAGGTAGGAGGACCACCATGAACTTGAGGGCAGCCTTGAGACCACATCATGTATTCCGGGTCAGCCTGGGCTAGAGTAAGACCCTGTCTAGAAAAAAACAAAATAAATGTGTAGGCTTATTAATGATAAGAAGTGAGTCATTGACAAATTAACATAGCTTTTACCTATCATTAAGGATCATTCAAAATATCCATTGATTGGCAATGAAGTTTCACATAGTTCAACTCTTTTGCTTCACTTTTATTTTTATGTATTAAAATTGTACATCATATTGTGTGAAACAAAGACGTTTTCATACAAGAATATTTTGTACTTTGAACATATTCCTCTACTTTATGCTTTCTTCCCTACTCCCTTCTTTTTAATCCCTCTTTTTCCCTTTTAACTATTTTCCTTCTATTTTCATGTCATATATGATACATACATGATATTATGTGTCCTTATTAAATCTAAGAACTGATTTATAGAACCAATTTAGGTGTCCAATGAGAAGTGAATACTCAGAAGGTAATATGGGAGCTGGAAAGATGGCTTAGTGGTTTAGCACTAAAACTCCATATGAAAACAAGCATATTTATCTTTCTTTTCATTTCATTTCTTTTTTTTTGTTGTTGTTGTTGTTTTGTTTTTCAAAGTAGGGTTTCACTCTACTCCAGGCTGACCTGGAATTCACTATGTCATATCAGGGTAGCCTTGAACTTAAACAATCCTCCTACCTCTTCCTCTGGAGTTCTGGGATTAAAGGTGTGCCTCACCAAGCCCAGCCATATTTGTCTTTCTGAGACTGGCTTAATTCACTTCACATGATTCTCCCCAAGTGTATCCATTTTCCCTCAAATGGCAAAACTTCATGCTATATGGCTGAAATATTTCTATTGTATATACATACTACATTTTCTTTATTTAATATTTTTATTTTATTTTATTTATTTATTTGAGAGTGACAGACAGAGAGAGAAAGAGATAGACATAGAGATACAGACAGACAGACAGACAGACAGAAAGAAAGAAAGAATGGGCACACCAGGGCCCCTAGCTACTGCAAAGGAACTCCAGATGTATGCACCAACTTCTGCATCTGGTCTACATGGGTACTGGGGAATTGAGCCATGAACTGGGATCCTTAGGCTTCACAGGCAAGTGCTAAACCACTAAGCCATCTTTCCAGCTCCCATATTACCTTCTGAGTATTCACTTCTCATTGGACACCTAAATTGGTTCTATAAATCAGCTTTTGTGATGAATAGTGACCAATAGGTCTGGGATCCTTTGGATAAATACCCTGGTGTGGTAGAGCTGGGCCTTATGGTAGATCTATTGCTCATTTTGAGAACCTCCACACTGATTTCCATAGTAGCTGGACTAGTTTGCAATCCCACTAGCTTTGGATAAGAATTTTCTTTTGTCTATATTCTTCTCCATAGGTTATTAGCTAGTAGTATCAATGGGAAACTCCACTCACTTGAAGAAACCTAACTTTGTAGTTCTGTGAGCTTATGTCAGAAATAGAAGCAGGATATCCTAACTTGCCCTTAAATGTAGCAATTCTGTGGCTATGCAAGGTAAAAAGAAATTCTGTACATATGTGATAAAAAAAAAAAACTTATTGTCGGGCTGGAGAGATGCCTTAGCGGTTAAGCGCTTGCCTGTGAAGCCTAAGGACCCCGGTTTGAGGCCCAATTCTCCAGGACCCACGTTAGCCAGATGCACAAGGGGGCGCACGCATCTGGAGTTCATTTGCAGTGGCTGGAAGCCCTGGCACGCCCATTCTCTCTCTCTCTCTCTCTCTATCTGCCTCTTTCTCTCTCTGTTACTCTCAAATAAATAAATAAAACTGAACAACAAAAAAAAAATAAATAAAAACTTATTGTCAATATTGAATTATTTTTACCAAGGAAAACATCTCTAAATTATTACTCAACATTGGATAGTTTTAGAAATCAGCATGGGTTGTACATTCATAATGCTTATTAGTACATCATCCTAAAATTCTATGGCAATTAGTGATTATGCGTGAAACCTATACAATGATAATGTCATTTCAATGCCAACTAGTGTTGTTTTCATCAAGGTAAAGCTAGGTTCTTCTATCTACTTTTCATGCTGCCAAAAATTAAAATAAATGAGATTGCTTTGCCACAAAAGGGCAGGCGAAATGGCTCAGCATTTAAGGCACTTTCCTGCAAAGCCTAAGGACTCAGGTTGAATTCCCTGTACCCACATAAAGCCTGATGCACAAAGAGGCACATGCATCAGGAGTTCACTTATAGCACCTTAGAGGCTTTGGCACACCCATTCATTCTCTCTCTTTCCCTTTCCTTGCAAACAAATAGTTAAAACAAAACAAAACATTTTGCCATGAACATATTACATGGATATATTCATCTGAGCTCAGAAATTTTCTTCAGATCTCTATGCCAGTGCAAAGGACATTTTTATTGACATTATTAGCTAGTACCCCACAGAGATGACAATATTTTCTTCAGTTGAACTGCTCATGTTTGCTCATTGTCACTGTCTTCTTGACCTCCTATCTAAACTGATCAACTTTATTCATCTAACCAATGTATTCTTGGGGAGATAACAGCAGACAGGATCCATTTACTAAATTAATGGAGTCTCATCCGTAAGCCAATGCAATGCCCCCTTGGCCCTGTCATTTGTGTTTACTTCTAGTTATCTCAATAAGTCCATACATGACAGATCTCTCCATGGCCCACATCCTAGTGCTTATTCCCTCTCCCATCATTTTTGTGCACCTTGGGAAATGGGAAATGTTCAAGATTTGTGGAAACAAAGCTCTCCCATTTGCATACAATGCAGGTTTCCTGAGATGTTTGTGACAACTCTAGTGTATATGCAATCCTTCTTCATTGGTAGCTCTGTGCACTTGTCAGTGGAGCTAAACACAATGTGATGATTGGTCTGAACTTTAAAGTCTCTGAAAATGAAATGCACACTTGGAATTATTTATACAAGTAGGTAGGACTGGGCAATAGGCTTGCTGTGGAAGTAACTGCTATGAAAGTTCCTGAAAGAGATGCAATTTTTCATTGTCACAGCAACCTATCTCCGTAAGTAGCTCATTCAAGTTGGCCCCATGTTCCTGTTAAGGGAATGTGGTTGGTAACAACAAAATAAGGAGAAATGAAGAAGTTGAGCAGCTGTGTTTTCAGGAGATGAAGGGAAGCTACCAGTGTAAAACTGAGGAAGTCTCTGCCTCGCTCCACATGGGGATTCTCTTTGTGACAAGGTATGTAACCAAGAAGTCCATGGAATGGTGTCCATAACCTCAACCATCTTCCTGAGGTGTCCTGGGGTTGCAACCCCAATGCAATAAGTCACAATTCCTGTTCCTAACATGTACTTTGTGCCTTTCCCTCATCTTCAGCCTTCCTACCCATTCCACATGTTATCTCCAAGCCAAGTAGTTGGCCCAAGACAGATTTCAGATTTCCTTAGGAAAGGGTGCTCTCCTTCCCCACTCCATCTGAAATTCACAGAAGTGTCCAAATACTTTCCTTTGCAGAGCCAGCATCAGGCCTGCATGAGATAGGAAACACCAGGCCTCACAACCTGAAGGGATTTCCACAAAGAATCTGTTCCATGAAAAAAAAAAAAACCTTCTGGATTACCATTCCAAATCTTTTCTTCATAGACTGGCTAAAAAACTTAAATCACCTTGGACAGACTTCTTTTTCTGCATCTGTTCTACTTCCAGGCTATGTTGCATTAAGTGAAATGTAGTTAGGCCAATGTTTAAGTCCTTACAAAAGTCCAGGCCGTCAAGGGACATATTCAATGTTTCTTCAAGTTTAACAATTGTGCAACCTATGAGAAAAATGTGTGCTGAATGAATCCCAGGGCTTTGGAAACAATATCACTGGTAGAGTTTCTCTCTCACCTGTGACTGCCTTTTTTGGATGACCTCAGTGGCCACCTTTGAGTTTTATGTCCTTGTGGCTGTTTGTTGGTTATGTTGAGGTGTTGCCTCTTCTCTAACTTAATAGTCAGGGAGTGACTTGGCCTTTAGCCAGTCTCTTGTGGCACCCAGAGTATGCTATGGATTCTCCCTGAAGAGGAACATTTATGGAAGAGGGCCACCTACCTGTAGGAGGAATAAGAGCCCAGGGTCCTCCAGACTGTGGGAATGGAGGAGCCTGGGAGTACACCATCACCCCCTGAGAAGTGGTAACTGATAACAAAGGACCTCCTGGGGAAAGATGTCAAAACTACAAAAGTAAGCCAGGCTACTGCTTTGTCAGCATGAATTCTGCTGTTGTGATTAGCGTCAAAAAAGTCTCTGTCATAAGTCAAACACAAACTTGTTCTGCAATTCCCAAATATGCCAGCACATCAGAATCACATAGGGATTCAAAAAATAATGATATTAACCACTTCTCACCTCTATCCCAAGCTTGTGGTCCAGTGGATGTGGTGCTTGCTGAAGATACTCTTAGTGTACTATGTAGATATTACCACTAGGTGTAGCAGTGTGACTGTGTCAGAGTAGACATCTGGCTTTGCTCCAAGAGGACAGGAGAAAAAAAAAATCCTGACTATTTTGAAGTCAGATCATCCCACACCAAGAATGGGGACCTAAGCAATTCCACCAGGAAAGTTTTAGTCCCTATTTACTGTTCTTGTTCTAGGTTCACAATGAGAGGACATATGCCTAGAAGTTTCCTTTTCCTAACCCCCCTCCATAAAGCTCCTCCAGATCCTTCTACTTCCTGCTCAACACTTCTCACACCTTCTTTCTATTATCTTTTCTCACTGTATCCTTTCTTCCTCCTCTTTTTCTGGTCATCATCGTGTCTCCATTTTCTTACCTGTAAAATGAGCAAAATAGTGGTATGATTTGGTGAGGATCTAAAGAGAAGCTACACATCAAAGTGTGTCCATCATCTTCAGCATGTAGCATCTTAGATCCTAACAACAATTCTACTTTAATTCACACAGAAAATGATATCTGCTCTGTTCAAGCAAACACAGTTAAATTGATGCCTGTTTTCACAAGTGTTATGATATAATATAAATTCTGCTCAAATAACAGTTAGACAGAACATCCACATACCCTGCCTTGTGCTATCCATCACTCACCAGGCTTGGAGTGAAATGGAAGGGGAAGATGCAGATGATGGGCTGGGAGAAAGAATTCTCCAAATCCTTCATCTGCTTGCAGTGCTTTGGAGACAGCAACCTACTAATTCTTCAGAGCTTGACACTGCACTGGTGCCTCACAGATCCCTGCTGGACAAAGCAGCAGACCCATTATCTATGGCAGTCCAAGACCTGGAAGGAACCAGGTATGGACAGATCCAAGTTCATAGAAATCAGAAAATTTCATATTAATCAGATCTATACATATAGTGATAAATATAGAAATTTAGAAGTAAGGGCTCGAGAGATGGCTTAGCAATTAAGGCACTTGCCTGCAAAGCCAGGTTCAATTCCCCAGGACCCATATAAACCAGACGCACAAGGTGGCACATGTGTCTGCTATTTGTTGCATTGTAGACCCTAACATGCTCATTCTCCCCCCTTTATCTCTCCATTTTTCTATCTCAAATAAATAAATTTTTAAAATGAAATATAGAAATATATGAGAGATCAGATCAGATTTCCCTCCTTTCTCTCTTCCAAGTGGTTAGCAAATGCTGTTTTTATTTTATTTGTTGGGCTATGTTGGGAACAGAATCTCATTATGCAGATCAGGCTTTCCTCATACTCATCATCCTCCTGCTTCAGCCTCCCAAATTCTGGGACTTCTGTCCCACCACTCTTGGTCAGAAGGAGTTTTTTACTCTCCAGGCAGGACTGTCAAGGGAGCCATTAAAGGAGCTATTGGAAATGGCTCTAGCCAAAGGAAATCTAGGGAAGACTCCTTGGGTTCTCTGACAGGTCTAGCTAACAAAGCCCCAAGGTAGCAAACAAGCCCCTTTGCAGTACATCCCAAAGGCCCATGCTCTGGGCTTGTTCACCTTCAAGAGCTTATTTGGTACTATTTGCCAACATATTGTCCTGTCACACCACTAACCTACAGAGCCTTCTGGAAGTTAAAGGAGCATGTGAACATTTTCATAAGTAGTAACATCCTACAGTGGTGCCCATTTAGGTCTTCTTGTGATCTGTAGCTGGCTAGATGAGAATGGAGAGAGGTCAATAAAGGATGAGAAGGCAACTGTATATAAGATACTTTCTCTGTAAAGGAATATGTAGGGAAAGACGTGAAAAGGGACAAATGCTTTGGGAATGAGGCTATTGTGAAGTAATTTATCTGTATGGTACTTGTATCTATTACATGACTTCCTTGGAATCTATTTGTATTACAGAAATTCACACATCTCTGCTCCAGAGAAAAATCTATGGGAAAGCCTTTCTCAGAGTACTTTGTAATTCCAGGTGTGCCCACTAGTAAAGATGCATATGTAATGAGCCAAACTCACAAGCTAAACTATCTGAAACTGAGCTGTACCTCTGCCATTTAGTAGCTGTGGAATCCTGGGTGTTCATTTAGTCTCTCAGTGCTTCAGTGCATCTTTTAATAGGAAAATGGAGATACTAATAATATCTTCAGACTGGAGATATGGATCAGTGTTTAAGGCACTTGCCTGCAAAGCCTAAGGACTTGGATTTGATTCCCCCATGACCACACAAAGCCAGATACACAAGGTGTTACACCTGTCTGGAGTTTGTCTGTAGTTGCTAAAGGCCCTCACATGCTCATTATTTCTCTCTCTCAAATAAATAAAGTAAATATTTGCTGTGTAGGCTCATTATGATATTAAGTTAATTTATATGTATTAACAATTTAGACCATAACCTTGTGCATAATTAATATATAAGTCCTCAGCACATGATTCCTGCTGTCAAGTACCTTAGAGTTTAAATGGGGAGGTAGTACACAATTACTGACCAGGAAGAAACAGTATAAGTTAACACTTGACATTAGATCACATGTAGTCCTGGGCCTTAGGATATGGAAGTGAAGTAGACAGCCTCTGTATAACAAAAACTCAATAAAAAAGCAGAGAAAACAATAAAAGTATGGAGGCCAGAGCAGTGAGAAAGTTCTACAGGTATTTTAAGCTATGGGAGAGATAGGACTTTGGGGTCAACCCAGAAATAATGCCCAAGTGCCAAGTATATGGTGTAAAGGAGTGAAGTGAGGGCATGAAAACAAAGGCTGGGAGGCAGGCATATCTGTGGGATGAAGACAGCCAAGAGTCTATTTGAAATGCACTTAAAGAAGCCCCCTGCAATACTTTTCTGGGAAAATCCTGACCTAAGAAAAAGAAAAGTATTTTCTAACATCCAAGAGAAGGAGTACTGCTATCAGATAGGCCCTGGGGTTGCTAGGAGCAGGGCTGGCAGTGGTAGTAACACTAAAGTAGGTCTTGGTGTTCCATTGAACATAATTCTACAGGATGCCAACATTAGACAAGGCAGCTCTGTGACTTTGTTGGATCAAAACAAAAGCAAGACCACTTTGTAATGTTTGAACCCACACAAAGTGTGAACATTGCCCAAACCACAGAAATGATGAAATATCCCTCTCTTAGCTAACATGAGTGACTGTTGTTTCTTTCCTAATTAAAGCTCAATTCTAATTTCCCTCTAGTTGGGCCTCCCTCTGGGTAAGAGTTATTGAAATTCCCCATCACGGGAATTGCTGTGCCTTCTGAGAGCACACAGTGCAGAGCAAACCCCAGATCCTGTTGACTTTCCTCCAACTCCATGTCACTCAGGCAACGTTGAAAGCCCAGAATAAGCCTTTGCTAATACCATTCAGTTAAGCTGTCTCACAGTTCTTGGTATATGTTCTTCCTTGATGCAGCAAGCAAAGAACCCAGACTGGTCAAGTCCACATGTATTTCTGGTACCAATATGGCAAAATAATGCAGAGGTGGTGCAGAGGTGCAGAGGCAGCCCTCTTGCTCACGTTCATTTCAAAAATCCCCAGAAACTATTAAAGGAACATGTGAGATGAAAGCAGCCCCATCTCGTACAGTAGCATGGTAACTACAATGACAGAAGCTATCACAGGATACTGTAGGGACAGAAGAAATACTCATGAGGTTTTTTTTTTTTCTTTTTTAACA
Source organism: Dipus sagitta (assembly GCA_036346955.1). Lineage (NCBI taxonomy): Eukaryota > Metazoa > Chordata > Mammalia > Rodentia > Dipodidae > Dipus > Dipus sagitta. The sequence goes on from CM070776.1 coordinate 122,422,366, forward strand.
TAACTATTATTGTTCAGCAACTAGGAATGAAAAGGAGTCCCTGAACTCATGGACAGAGTGAACAAGTGCTGTGAATGTTGGAAGATGAGAACCAGGGAGGATGTTCATTCAGAAGACTCTCCTGTCAGGCTGTCTAAGCTAGTAGTTAGTTGAGAGCTCAGCTTGCGGAGCCAGCTTGCCTGGGTTTCTATTCCAGCTCTGCCACTCACCAGCTGCCAACAAAGCACAATCCCACAATCCACTGTGCATAGTAATTTCCTATTTCCTGGTCATCCTCCAGTGAGGGAGATGACTCAGCTTTCATCTGCTGCTGTTCCCACACCAACACTTGGGCAGTGCCTTTTCACCTCCCAACAGACATTCAGCCAAGACTGGATTTTTCTCAGTGATTGTGGCAAAGGGCCCAGGGAAGATAGGTCTGAAGTTCAGTTTGGCTCAATAGAGCCTGACATAATGTACTTTGGGTATTAGCATGAACAGAAAAATTGAAACTGATGCACAAACAAGGAACTCTTTTCTTATTTCTTCATATATATGTATTTGATAACTTCTATACTTACAGACAACAAACCATGATATTTCCCTCCCCCACTTTCTCCTTCATAACTCTGCTCTCCATCATATCCCCTCCCTCTCTCCATTAGTCTCTCTTTTGATTTGATGTCATCATCTTTCTCTCCTATTATGAGGGTCTTGTGTGGGTATTGCTAGGCACTGCCAGGTCATGGATATTGAGGCCGATTTCTGTCTGGACAGTTGTATGTAAGGAGTGGTACCCTTCCTTTGGCTCTTACATTCTTTCTGCCACCTCTTCTACAATGGGCCCTGAGCTTTGGAGGGTGTGAGATGTTTCAGTGCTGGGCACTCCTCCATCCCTTCTTCTCAGCACTATATTGTCTTTTGTGTCATCCTAGTGGTCATCACCATCTGAAAAGAGAAGCTTCTCTAACCAGAAGTGAGAGTAGCATTAATATATGAATATGAACATTAAGTGTAATGCTTTCAGGGCAATTTGGTGAAAATAATATATGCATTTATCCAGACAAGAGCAGGCTTTATACCCCTAAGGCTCATGACCTCCCCTGCCATAGGCTTTTGATTAGGTTTTCAGTACCAGGCATGTATTCCCTCCCGTAGAGTGGGCCTTCAGTTCAATTAGAGAGCAGTTGATTTCCCCCAAAGCAGACATGCCACTATTGTACTCGTTCAGTCATTTGGCCTGTCTTACCAAACTGGAGGCTTCCAGTGCCGACTGTTTTCACCCCTGATGACTTCTGTCTCCCCTAAGTTCTTAAATGCTTTATGGATTATGTCCATATTGGATAATAGAAATAGATAAATAAATGAAGATAATTTAAAAATGTTTCATGGGAACATGGACTTGATAGCATTTGCCTTCAGCCCATTCTCAGTTGTGTATTTGAACACTCACTGAAGTGAAAATGACCTTATTTACTTTCAACAGATGAACAGCCACATTGAGGAGACTGCAAGTCATTGACAGGAAGACCAAGAACAAGAGCTAGAAGCATGTGCTAAATTTGGTGGCTACCAGCCCCAGCCCCCACCATTTTACTCTGTCTCCATGAATTCAACTATTTTAGATTCCATATGTAAGTGAAATCATATAGTATTTGTCTTTCTGTGCCTGGATTATTTCACTTGACATAGTGATCTGCTATTCCATCCATATAGTTAGGCTGCATAGCAATTCAATGTATATATTAACACATTTCCTTTACCCATTCTTTAGCTGATGGATAGTTGGATTGATTCTATTTCTTGTCTGTTATGAGTAATGCTGCAATGAACATGATAATGCAGATGTCTTTTCCACATGATGATTTCATTTTCTTTGAATATATACCCAGTGGTGAGATTTTAAACTTTTGTGGAACCTCCATTTTGTGAGGATGGGGCACAGCATGAGCTCTGTGATAACCTGTTGGAGAAAGTGGCATAGCCATGAGTATGCCATTAGTGAGTTCAATGAGGCCAAATTTTATCCTCCATGGTGTTTATGGGACTCCACTCTTTGCAACTGGGGCACCCCAGAGTGCTTCAGAGATGCCCACACAATGGTTCTTTAATGACTGAGTCTTGGACAATCATAACATTCACACTAATGATGCCTTAAGCTTTGTGCATGTGAACCCTGACTAAAGCTTTAGTTCTGGGGAGGGAGTGCTGCCTTTTCAGCTGGGAAACCTGTCCATTTTTTTATGACTAGAATCTGGGATTGAAAAGCTATGTGGCAAATTGGTCCTTATTGATTTCTAGAGATATTAAAAGCACACTCTGTTCTGAAAGTGGTTCTCTGAAATACTTCATATCATTTCATAAAAGCTCACTTACTGCCTTTACTTTCATGGGAGGAAAAATAAAGCAATAAATGAATCTTGATGAATGTGCTGTTTCAAAGAAACTGGCAAAATCTCCTTTAATTAGAGAACCACAAGCTCAAGTGTGGCACTAAGCCTCTACTGAAAGTCATGACAAGCAACATCATCTTTCTAAATGGGCTGAACAAACCATTCCAGTAGCAATCATGCAGAGATGTTCAAGACAGAACCCTAGCAGAAGCCCAACAAATGGAAGGGAACTCATGCATTCTTTCACCCAGTCCCTACCCAGCACTGGGGAGGCTCGTGGAGAAGCACATCTACTATCTCGTGCAGAGCTTATGGGGTCTTTTCCCTTTGACATGTGCTCAGTGTTTGGTCTTGGTGTTTCAGAATTCAGAAATTAGATTGGATCATTACTTCCTCTTCCAGAGTAATGAGGCTCTGCAGTAATGATCCTTGATAAATGGATTTTTTAAAATCAAAAGTATAATTTAGTAATTTACAACAAATAGCCAACTGCTGACTTCTATACAGCAGTGGCTTCCAGATGTTGACACTTTATCAATGATTAGTTTCTTGGAATAATTTAGTAGTGATTTATATTATTTGAGCTCTTACTAGGTGACAGAAACTCGGGGATTATTTATTTTCATTTTTATTTATTTATTTGAGACACGGAGAGTGATAGACACAGAAAGAGTGAGTATGGGTACTCTAAGGCTTTCTTCCATTGCAAATAAACTCCAGGTACATGTGCCACTTTGTGCACCTGGTTTTACATAGGTACTGGGAAATTTAACCTGGGTCATCATGTTTTGAAAATAAGCATGTTTAACTGCTGAGCCAGTTTCCCAGCCCTTAGAGTTATTTTTAATGTGTGTATGTGCATGTGTATTTGTAGGGTGAGTATGTATGAATGTGCGTGTTGGTGGATGTGCATATGTGTACAAGTGCACATGCACATGTAGGCACATGCATGTGGAAGACAGAGGACAGCCTTCAGTGTCATCCTCAGAAACTCTGTCCATGTCCTTTGAAATGGATCTCTCATTGTCTTAGGGGTCACCAATAGACTAGACTTGCTAGTGAGTGTGTTCCAGGGAGCCTCCTGCCTCCGCTTCCCCAGAGCTGTGGTTACATACACACATACATACCACAATGCCCAGAATGTTTACATGGGTATTGAAGATTGAACTCAGGGCCTCATATTTGAAAGGCAAGCACTTTTCCAATTGAACTATTTCCCCAGGCCCTAGAAATATTTTGTATAACTTATCTCATTTAAACTTCCCAATACTATTTTTTTTTGTTTTGTTTTTCAAGGTAGGGTCTCACTCTAGCCCATGCTGACCTGGAATTAACCATGTAGTCTCAGGGTGCCCTTGAACTCACGACGATCCTACTACCTCTGCCTCCTGAGTGCTGGGATTAAAGGTGTGTGCCACCATGCCCGGCCCCAATACCATTTTATCTAATTTTAAATAAGGAAATTATTCCTTAGACAGGAGGAGAAATCTAAAGATGTAAATGGAAAAATCTATGACTCAGCAACCATAGAAATGCATAATAATAACGATGGAAAGCATGGCTTCTTCCTCAATTAACTAGGAAGAATATGAGCAAGGGACGAGAAAGGAGTCCCATGAGAGAAAACAGCCTCTCCTACTGCCTGTGACTCAGCTGAAGCTATGACTCATGGAGCACTGAAGGCTACTCAACAAGCTGGAAATGACCCTGGACTTTACTTTCAGAGTCAATGCACGAGTGCTGCAGCTGTAGCTGCTATCCCCATCTGACATCTCTGCCCACTATCAACCCAAAGTCATACAATCTTCAGTCCTCCACTCCTACCTCTCTGATAAATGTGTTCAAATGTGATAAGTAAGGTACCTGGGTATGGTGTTTGGGGAATGCAGAGGACAGAGTGGAGTCTAAGACACTAAAGGGGTTGCCATCATTTCCAGGATCCAGGAATTGGGCAGCATCAGACCTGTCACTGAACATTTGCATGATTGGTGAGGGTGGGAACTCTGGTCCCTATGCTAGAGCTGATTTTGATCAGAAGACAGACTTTCCTCCCACGGGATACTGAGAAAACAAAATGTATCTCCCTGTGCCTCCTCCACTGCATGACCCAGGCTGGAAATATTTTTTCAAGTCAAACACTGTTCTCATCAGCAGGAGAAAAGAAATAGTTGTTCTGTATAATGCTCTGCATTCCTCACTTTGGATGCAACTGGGTTGATTATTTACATCTGATTTGCAGAGGTGTTGCTGAGGTAAAATAGTCTAATGGTCGGCATTCATTTCTGGCAGTTTCTGTATTAATCAATGATTTTCTATCTGCCACTTGTAAGCATAAGGGTTGTTGTAATAAGTTATAGGATGGGGACAAGGAGGACCAGAAAAGATATGTCTTTTGAACACAAAGGTTTAGCCTCTTAACCTGGGTAAACCTTCATGTTTCTAAATTGAGTCAATGACTTTTCTTATCACTGTGACAGAATATCTGACAAAAGCAATGTAAGGGATGAAGAATTTACTTTGGATCACACCATCAGGGGTATCAGGCCATCATGGTCAGGAACACACAGCAGCTTGTGTGGCTCCGTGGCAGCAGGAATTTCAGCAGAGTTTGTTCATATCATGAAGGACCAGGAAGTGGAGAACTCTGAGCAGAAGTGGGGCAGAGCTATAGCCCTCAAAGGTTTGCTATAAGTGGTCCACCTCCATCCTCCCACAACCTCCCAAAACAGCACCACCTACTAGAGACCAAGTGTTCAAACATATGAGCCTCTGAAAGATATTTTAACATTCAAACTATAACATGTGCCTAAGATTTTTGTACCTGACACCATGCCTCTCTTGTCTGCTTATATCCCCTCCTACAAACACATGTAACTTGACTCTCAAGTTTAACTGGCTTTAGACAAATAAGAATGGATCTTGCCTTCCCCAACAAAGTGCACTCTTTGCTAGGGCAGTGGAACGTTAAGTATCACCTAGTCTGGTTAGGTCTAGAGATTTTTAATGCAAACCTTAGGCTTAGACTTTCTGTTTCCTAAAGTTTTTCTTTCTATTCCTTAATCCATCCTATCCCCTCCCATCTTGAGAATGCAGATCAAACATATATGCTCCAATCGCCATCCCACGATGAAAGTCCTCCCAATTAAAGGGAAGTATGAAGCAACCTCAGGACTTTGGCAGTCCTACTTGCCTCCTTCAGAATGAGTGGGATATGACCTTTACTTATCCCAGTTATATAATCTTTGGTCAGCCAGTTCCCACAAAGCTCTTCTCTGACCTAGTTTGCACCTCTTAATTTAATGATTTCATAGGTTACGAGAGGTGTGGCTGCCAAGTTGCTATGGAAACCCTTGCTCTACTGACCTTTCCCCCCCAATAAAAAGTTAAATTTAAAAAAAACCTATTCAACAAGGAAGTGAGTATACTTTGAGGGTAATGTATTCTTTCACCCTGAGGAGTATTTGAAAGCCTTGTGCTTCAAATTCAATTTGTCTCCTGGATTTTCTTGTTCTGTTTCGTACTTTTTATATTTCTAGTCAAATAGTCCAATTGAGTTCTCAGAAAGGAAACAAAGATAATAAAAACCTGGGGATTATCCCTTAGTTGTGCATGCTATTGTTAAAAGGCCATCTATATTATCGTGCCTGGATTCTACAGGCTGGAATAGAGTGAGCAAGGACAATTGACAACACATGCAGAGAAAATGTGGAAATACTAGAAGTCAGGCAAGCCTGAAGTACATTCTAGTAAGGTTATCTGCTGGACATGGTGCATACCTGTAATGCTAGCAGTCAGGAGGTCATGAGCAAGGAGGAGGAGTTCAATACCTACCTAGGTTGCATGAGGAGACTATGTCTCAAAGATGAGAAAACACATACATATTTTCATACATATCAGCTAAGGGTTATGCTTCAGGCTCAGGGAATATGACCTCAAAAGCCTTGAATCCTGTGTAAAGAGGTTACTGGGCAACCAAAAGTAGGGTCGCAGGTAAGTGCCTGAAGAACTGGATAAATCTTTTCTGAGGTAAGAATGGTATGTTGTCCAGGAATAGTGATATGAAGGTGTTGTGTGAAGAGTATATATACCTCCTTATGTCTATAAATATTCCAAAGTAAACTTCAAATAAAAATAATTTTAGGCTGGAGAGATCCTTAGCGGTTAAGTGCTTGCCCGTGAAGCCTAAGGACCCCAGCTTGAGGCTGGATTCCCCAGGACCCATGTAAGCCAGATGCACAAGGGGACACACGTGTCTGGAGTTCATTTGCAGTGGCTGGAGGCCCTGGAGCGCCCATTCTCTCTTTCTATCTGCCTCTTTCTCTCTCTGTCTGTTGCTCTCAAATAAATAAATAAAAATAAGCAAAAAAAATTAATAATTTTAAGAGGTCTTCTTTTTTGGTCAGGATTAGAGGTATAGGCTTAAAACCCTCGTGACTCAGGAGATTAAGGCAGAATGGAGAAAATTCAAGACATACCTGAACTACAAAGTGAATCTAAGGCCAGCCTAGGCAATTTAGTAAGATCCTATCTTATAATTAAAAAAAAATTAAAACAGAGTTGGGCATATAATTCAGAGATAGGACTCCTTGCCTAGCATGTTAGTAAGGCCTAGATTCAATCCTAAGTAGTACATATGTTTTCCAATGGTAGGTAAAGGGTGAACAAAATGTGTAATAGACTTTTGCTATTTCTGCTTTTCTACTACACCCCATCTAAATAGAAGTAATGAACATGTTGTATACACTCAACTTCAAGACAGTCCCCGGGCCACACACCTGTGCCATATCTTAGCCCATTTTTCCACTGCTTATTGACAGCCATTTTCTGCCCTTAACATTTTTCTTATATATCCTATAGTTGCCACTGTGTGTAAAATGTACCCTTTATTTCCAGGTAATGATGATAATAGTTTACAAATTATCTTCAAATCCTTATGGCTTAATATAAGTAACAGGTTAAGATAAGTCAAGAAAGATTCATTTTAAGGGAACTTTCATTCCCAACAGCACCTACACTGAGCAAGGATCCCAACTTTCTTACTCTCATGGGCTTCATGTAAGGAAAGGCAATATCTGTGTCACCTACTGGCCTAGGCAAAACAGTAATCAAGGAGAAGGAACAAAAGAAGAGGAAAAATAAAGTTATGAAATAAAATTTGATTTAAAAATCCAAGACTGGGAAATGGAGAGATGGCTTAGCAGTTAAGGCACTTGCCTGTGAAGCCTAAGAACTCATGTTCGAATCTCCAGGTCCCACGTAGCCAGATGCACAGTGATGCAAGTGTGAAATACTGCACATGTGCCACAAGGGAGCACATGCATCTGGAGTTCATTCTCAGTGGCAAAAGGCCCTGGCATGCCCATTCTCTCTCTCCCTCTCTCTCTCCCAAAAATAAAATAAATAAATAAATCCCAGACTGGGTCAGGTAAAATAACTGTAATATTGAAAACCCTGAGGCCATAGTTTACCCCACTCTGAATGCCCTGTAAGCCAGTGACATTTATAGCCAAGTTATTCCCAGGATACAGGTACAAGATACAGACCTACAGCATAGCAGTCAGTGTTTATCACAATGAGCCCCCTCCCCAAAAATCACTAGTAGATTTAGAAAGAAAAGTTATTTAGCCACAGTGGGCAAGAGTGTTTGCTGCCCAAGCATGAGAGCCCAAGTTAAGTCCTCATCACCCACATAAAAAGCTGGGCATGGCTGCATATGCCTGTAACCCCTGTGCTGACAGGGCAGACACAGAAAGATGGTTGGGGCTGGATAGTGAGCCAGTCTAACTTGAAAACAGAAAGTTTGAGATGTAGAGAGAGATGTTGCATCTAAGAAATAAGGGAGAAGAGCAAAAGAGGACACCAGACATCCTATTCTGTCCTACACACATGTGCACATGGGATGCACACATCTGCACACACACATACATACAGCACACAAAATACAAATTCTGTATCTACTCACACACACACAAAAGAAAAGAAAGAAAAGCAATTTATTTTAAAGGTTTTTTTGTATCTCACAGAGTCCCTAGGAGAGCTGGGGAGCCAAGATCAGGTCCATGTAAGATCAATGACCATCATACTACAGAATTACCCTGTGTTCAGATGTTCATTGTCAACTTGAATTGATTTAGAATCATCTAGAAGGGCTGGAAAGGTGGCTTAATGGTTAAGGCAGTTGCCTGAAAAGCCAAAGGATCAAAGTTTGATTCCTCAGGACCCCGTAAGCCAGATGAACAATGTGGTACATGAGGCTGGAGTTCATTTGCAGCAGCTGAAGGCCCTGGTGTGCCCATTCTCTCTCTTTCTCTATCTGCCTCTCCCTCTCTCTTAAATAAATATATAAATAAATAAGAATCACCTAGACGACTAAGGCAATCCTCTAGGTATATCTACAAGGGTGTTCCCAGAGAAAATTAAGCCAGAGGAAAAGTAGCCATGAATATGAGTAGCACTATCCCATGGCCTAGTGACCTGGATGGGATAAAGGGGAGAAAAATAAGAGTCAGCTGGGTGTCAGGTTTCATTACCTGCTTCCTGGCCTACCACAATATGAACTGAGCTACTTGGTCATGCCTTCCCACCCATGATGGACTGGCATCTCTGAATCCATGGGCCAAAATTATTCATTCCTCCCATAATTTGTTTCTATAAGTCATTTTGTCACAACAATGAAAATGTGAATAAAACCTAACCCATTCATGACACTACTACAGCTAAATGGGCATTAGACATGGCAGCCTATCTCACTGGTACTCTCAGTGCTAAACCAGGAATTGCATTTTTTAAATTTGCTTGTCATTCTTTATTTTATTAATTAAAAATAAACTATTGGCTGGGTAGATGGTTCAGAGGCTAAAGGTGATTGCTTTCAAAGCTTGCCAGCCCAGGTTTGATTCCCTAGTACCCACCTAAAGCCAGATGCATACTATGGGACATGTATTTGGAGTTTGTTTGCAGTGGCAAGAAGCCCTGTTGCACCCATACTGTCTGTCTGTCTGTCTGTCTCTCTCTCTCTCTCATAAATAGTTTTTTTATTTTTTTTTTTGTTTATTTTTACTTATTTATTTGAAAGTGACAGACAGAGATAGAAAGAGGCAGAGAGAGAGAGAGAGAAAGAGAGAGAGAGAGAGAGAATGGGTATGCCAGGGCCTCCAGCCACTGCAAATGAACCCCAGACACGTTCGCCCCCTTGTGCATCTGGCTAACGTGGGTCCTGGGGAATCGAGCCTCGAACCGGGGTCCTTAGGCTTCACAGGCAAGCGCTTAACCATTAAGCCATCTCTCCAGCCCATAAATAAATAGTTTTAAAACTTTATTAAATTTTTATGTAATCCTCTGTGTGGTGGTTTAAATGTAAATGTCTATGGTAGTTTGAATTAGGTGCCTTTATAAGCTCACGTGTTATGAATGTTAGGTCCCCAGCCAGTGGACATTTGGGAATTGGGGCCTCACAGAGACAGTGTATTTTGGGAGGCAGGTTTATGGATATTAGAGCCACCTTCCCCTTGCCAGTGTTTGGCACATTCTCTGTTCCTGTTTTCCACCTGATGTTGGCCAGGAGGTGATATCAAGCCATAGCTCATGCCATGTTTTCCTCTGCCATCACGGAGTGTACCCTCGAGTCTATAAGCCAAAATAAATCCTTTCCTCCCACAAGTTCCTTTTTGTTGGGTGATTTCTACCAGCAAAGTGAAGCTAACTTGAAGCTAACAGTGACAATGTCCCCAATAAGCTCAGGTGTTTGTGATTAAGCTTCCTACTTAGCCCCCAACTGGTTGAGTCTCTGAGAGGTAGAGCCCAGCTATAGGAGATGTATTGCTAAGGGTGGACCTTGGATTTGATGAGTCTGGCATACTGGGTGTTCAGGGCTAGCTCAAGCTCACTGTTCTTTCTCTCTTGGTGAGTGTGTAATATTGTAAGATGATTGCTTTTATCCACCATGATGAAGCTGTTTGTTTCAAGTGGTGGATCACAAAGCAGAAATATATGAGTATCAACAAAACTGAATGTATGTTATGAAGCCATAGGAAAATTTAGGATTAAGACAAACCCATTGGAAAGGGAAGTGGGAAGCCATTAGCTAGGTCAGACAAGTATGGGTGCAAATGCAATGTGCAGATATTATTTGAAGGGAAGAAGAAGCTGAAACCAAAGGGACAGGGGCAGTGCAGTGTAATGCTGAAGGAATAGGAAAGGGAGATCATGTAGAAATAGGACTGTGGATCTAAGCTGGGAGAGCCCACATGCAGACAGGAAAGGACAATAAAGCCACAAGATGCACAAAACAGGAGAAAGAAAAGGATAGGAAGTGAATGTCCAATCACATTAGTTTAGAATCAGAGAAAGTCTATTCTCCAAAGAATGCAGATCAGAAATAAGAGAGCAAATAAAGCAAAATGGTGCATGGTATATGACAAGGAATCAGAGAGACCCTAAATGTATCTACCCATATATGTATATTTATGTATATTCACAAATGGCTACAGGAAGATTAGGTGAATATTCCATTTGCTTCGCTAGGATTCTAAATTGTTACCCAATAGCCAACATGTCTGGTAGATTAAGTCAGAGGAGGGATGGGGGGTGGAAATCCTCAAACTTCTCAGACTGGGATCTTCATGCACTTGAAACAAGTCCAGATTAAGCATGCTTCCTTGATATGTAGAATCACCAGCAAACCATGGAAGTATTACTGGGTTCTTGTGCTAATATAGCCTTGTAAGTCTCAATCATGACTAAAAATCTCCTACTAAGGAATTAAGATTTGATTGTACAGAATACCTTATACAAAGAGAATGAATAAATTCATTTTTACCAGCTTTGGCAACTGCATGCAAAGTTGTATGTGTTTGTATATATTTTTCTGAAGAACAGAAACATGCATCCCACATCAGTGTGGTGGTATCTGTATAGGTACATCAATATTTAGGATGATGAAAGAAGGCTAAACCACCTAGTGATATGACCAGAAGTACTTAAGAGGTGACTAAAATGGCAATAACTGTCTTTTCCTTGAAGAATATTTTTTATGCATAGCTTGACATAGAACCCAGGGCTTTGCACATGCTAGGAAAGTTCTTTACCTCTGTGACGGTTTATATGGATTGTCAGATTGACAGGATCTAGGATCACCTTTGAAGGGTTATATGGATTAGGTTAGCCCTTGTGCACTGCTGTGAGGAATTATCTTGGTTAAGTTAATTAAAACCTAATCTATTTGACTTTAATCTATTTGTTTGAAAGGGATGGGTTGGAATATTTGCCTTAAGCAAAAAAAAAAAAAAAATGTCTTCTATGTACATTTCAACAGCCTGAATAGCTCCTCCACCAACAAGAAAGATCACATGCCTTTCCTTTAAGGTGCCACTATGTTCCATGTAATGGATGAGTCTGCCTTTCCTTCTTTAGGCTATGAACCTCTCAATGGCAGGGGTAGTGTTGCAGTCTTCTCTAGCCTAAAATCTAACCTATGACAGGTATCCTTTAAGCAGATATCCCATTAATAAGTGAATACATTAGAGTCTGGGCCAAGAATTCCCACTGTGGTTAAACCTTTATTTTCTTGGACATTCTTTTTTTTTTTGGCAAGGTAAGGTCTTATTTTAGCCCATGCTGACCTGGAATTCACAATGTAGTCTCAGGGTGACCTCGGACTCATGGCAATCCTACCTCTGCCTCCTGAGTGCTGGAATTAAAGGCATGTGTCGCCACACCCGACATTCCTGTACATTCTAGTATGTCTTAACAACATTTGAACCTTGAAGTAGGAATACATTAGAATTCTCCCTTGTCTCCACAAAAGTGCCTTCATCTGTGGATATATGCCCTGTGGAACTGATGACTCACAAAACAAAACCTCACCCTTTAAGGAATCTAGAACCCAAAAGAAGACACTATGTGTTAGTCACTTTTCTTTACTGTAACACAATATCCCAGTGTGGCGGATTGATTCAGGTGTCACCCATAAATTTTTATGTTCTGAATGCTAGATACCCAGCTTGATGAAATTTGGGAGGTGGAACCTTGGAGGAGTGTCATAGTCAGCTTTACATTGCTGGGATGAACTTCCAAACAAGGCACAAGTTAAGGGAGGAAAGGATTTATTGAAGTTTATAGATCCAGGGGAAGTTTCATAATGGTGGAAAAAATCTGGCCCCCTTTACATAGATCCACACATGGAGAGAGATCACCACCAGTACCATAAGCAAGCACATTTCTGGGAACTCCAGGCAGAGCTTAAATACTCTGTAGATATTTAGGTTGGAATTCCAGATCTGCCCCCAAACATACCTTAGGGCTGGACCCTAGGATCTGCTCACACCTTCTCCATCCAGTTCTGGAAATCTAAGTCATAAGCTTTAATAAACTCCTGGATCTATTGAGGGACATCCATTCAAACTACCACAAGGAGACATGTTTTGGGGGGCAGGCTTATGGGTGTTATAGCCAGCTTCCTTTTGCTAGTGTTTGGCATACTTTCCTGTTGCTATTGTCCACCTGATGTTGGCCAGCAGGTGATGTCCACCCTCTGCTCATGCCATCATTTTCCCCTGCCATCATGGAGCTTCCATTTTAGTCTGTAAGCCAAAATAAACAACTTTCCTTCCATTTGCTGCTTTGGTCAAGTGCTTTGTACCAGCAATGGGACAGTAAGTGCAACGGTAAAATTGATACAGAGAGTGGGATCATTTCTGCTAGAAACCTAACTGTGTGACTTTTGAACTTTCTAATCTGATTTGTAGGAAATATGTGGAAGGATTTGAAACCTTTTCCTAAGAGCTGCCTTGTAGTGCTGAAGGCAGAGTTTCATGGTCTATTCTGGTCAGGGTTGAAAGACCTAAATGCAGTAAGAACTATGGACTGTGAGGTTTGCTTTATGAGGGTGATAAAGAGCTTTGTTGACTGCTCTAGGAATAGTTTGTGTGAAAGGCTTGCTGCATTCCGCCTGTCTGTGTCCTAAGAACTTGTGCAGTGTTGTGTTGCATAGAAATAGACTAGTGTGAGCAAATGGATATGGCAAAGAAAGAAATGAAAGTTTCAGGCTGCAGACAGCACTCATTCAGCTGCAATTATTTGAGAGATTACAACCATTGAGATTGGGCCAGCTGGTCTACATTTGGGCAGAAGAGAGAATTTTAACTCTTTTGAAAGAAGCAAGCCTGAATGCTTAAGAAATGTCCTGCTCTTCAAAGTTGGCTTTATCCCCTCCTTGATTAACAAATTTGGTAGCCCACTTGGTACTACAAATATGAACAAATACAGGAAAGAGAGGGTCATTGGATTTGCAACATGGTTTTTGTTTTGGGGAAATGGCCATGGACAATCTGAGGCAAGAGTATTTAAAGTCCCTTTTGGAGGCCCTATGGAGCCATGAGGATGAACTGTGGATTGCAGTGGATACCTAGTGGAGATGTCAGAACTATAGGATCGCTGTTGAGGAGAGCTGCCAACAGGGGATGGATTGTTCCACTGGCTGAGAGCAGTTTAGCTGTTAGGGCTGTATTGGAACTCCAGAGACTTGTCACTGGTTAGAGTTGTTGAAATTGGAGCTACAGAATTTAATGTTTGCCCTGTTTGTTTTAAATCTTAAATTGGTTCCATCTTTTTATTTTGTTATGTCTAATGTCATATTTTTCAGTTTGAACCATTATGCTTTATTTTGTTTTGTTTTGGTTTCAGTTTTACAGCTAACATTTAAAAGACCATGGACAATTGCGATGTCTGAACAGTGTTGGAAAGATAAACACTATAGGAACTTTTAAAGTTGGACTGAATGCACTTCATTTTACATAATGGCTAATTATCAGTTTATGGGGCTCAGAGGTGGAATGTGGTGCTTTGATTCAGGTGCCACACATAAATTTATGAGTCCTGAATGTTTGATCCCAAGCTGGGGGCACTTTATGAGGTAGAGCCTTGTTAGAGGAGGTGTGTTGTTTGAGGCAGGCTTATGGATGTCACAACCAGCTTCCCCTTGCCAGTGCTGCTGTTCATCTGCTTTTGGCCAGAAGGTGATGTTCAGCCTCTGTTTATGCCATGTTCTTTTTTTCCCTTGCCATCAAGGAGCTTCCACTCAAGTCTGTAAGCCAAAATAAACAACTTTCCTCCCATCTGCTCCTTTTGGTTGGGTGCTTTGTGCCAGCAATGTGAAGGTGACTGCAACACTGAGAAAATCAGCTTAACAGGAGGTAAAGTTTATTTATCTTAATTTTTACTTATTTATTTGCAGGAAAGAGAGAGAGAGAGAGAGAGAGAAGAGAGACAGAGTGAATGGGCATACCAAGGCCTCCAACCCCTGCAAAGGAACTCCAGGTGCATATGCCACTTGGTGAATTTGGCTTTATGTGGGTACTAGAGAACAGAACCCAGGTTGTTAGGCTTCACAGGCAAGCACCTTAACCACTGAGCCTCTCTGTAAACTGTGAGGTTTCAGTCACACCCAGGGTGCTATTTTTGACAGTTTACTATTTGAAAACCATTATGTTTTGATGACCTGCCACAGAAGGCCATGTTTGGTTAAATCAAAATGAGAATAAATTTGGGATGTACTTGATAAGTAATGATTATAATTAGGTTAGTACTGGTTGAGGGCTCACTAGGAACTAAAGAATGAGAAGCAACATCCCATTTAATCTTTGCAACAATTCAATGAGGGAGATATTATTTTTAAGGAAGGAGATACTATTTACACCATCATGTTATAGATAGGAAAACTGAGGCAGAAAGATGTTAAGAGATTTCGTTAAGATCACATAGGCTATAGATGGTGAGAGCAAGGTTCTATCCTAAACAGTATGAATCTAGAGTCTGTGTTATAAATGAGTACTGTCTACTGATATTTGATGTGTAGGTTGTTGAATTAATACGATAGATAGTATGTGGGTTCCATGACTGCCGCTGCAGAATCAGGATCCCTAAATCCACTTATATCCCATGATCATCTGAATGACGGGGGACAAAGGGATGTCTGGGGCTGCAAAGATGATATTCACCAATACCTCTAGTCCAGCTACAGCTCTTAACCTTGGACCCATTGAATCCAAACTTCTATGAATATGGTATAGGTTTCTTCCAAACAGCAGATTGTGCAGAAAAGCTCCTAGAACAGAAAAGCATTGTAAAAAGAAAATACAGGGGGTATCAGAGCAGCCTTTTCAGACAAGCTATAGATGCTTTAAGGAAGAACCTTTGGAAGCTGGGGTCATAACCCACAAGCACTTGCCTAGCATGCACAAGGCCCTGTCTTCATCCCTAGCATCCCAATTTTTTTTCCTCAATGACAGCTCAATCTCCAAGAAGACCAGTGGTAACACTGGTGGGTGAGAAAAAGAGGCTGCAAGCTTCCCCTGTCATATGGAGCATGCATTACGTTTCAGGCTGTTGTCCAACTATGGCTACTAATTCAGGAGATGATCTTGAATGTTGTTGAGCAACCAGTTCTCTCATCTGCAAAATGGGGAAAACTGTTTGAAAGCAGGAAGCTAGTTATATGATTCTTGAAGGTCTTTTCCAGTTCTGATGTGTGTAAATGTGGAAATAAGATTGTAGCATTTGACTTTTCTCCCCTTTTTGCCTTTTTTAGTTTTGTTTTATTTGACACACAAGAATTTTGCATATGTATGAGGTACATTATGATGTTTCAATACATTTGATTGAATTGGGGCTACTAGTAAATTTATCACATCAAATATTGACTTTATTTTCTTCTGATTTTGTTGTTGTTTGGTTGGTGGGTTTTGAGACAGTGTGTCACTATGTAGCCCTGGCTACCCTGGAACTTGCTATGTAAACCAGTCTGGCCTTAAACTCACTGTGATCTTTTTGGCTCTGCCTTTCATGGGCTGAAATTACAGGCATACACTACTACACCCTAATCTTTAGTTTCTTTCAGTGTCTGGCTCTGGAGCTTAGGCTGGCCTCAAAATCCTCCTGCCTCAGCCTCCCGGGTGCTAGGACCACAAACACGTGTTGCCATACATGACTTAAATGTTTATTTTGAATCTCCATTCTTTTAATATTTATTATTATTTATTTATTTGACAGAGAGAGAGAGAGAGAATGGGTGTGCCAGGGCCTCCAGCCACTGCAAACAAACTCCAGATGCATGTGCCCCCTTGTGCATCTGGCTAACATGGGTCCTGGGGAATCAAACCTGGGTCCTTTGGATTTGCAGGCAAACACCTTAACCACTAAGCCATCCCTCCAGCCCTGAATCTCCAAATTTATACTTACATGTTTTCTGAAACAGAAGAGTATTCAAACAGTCATATAGATGTGTATGGGTCATAATGTGCTGAGAAATGCTGTGCTTACTATCCTATCCTGAGGCCCTGAATTTGTAGTCATTTGGAAGATAGACCCTCATGGAGAAAGGTGTCAAAGACAAAAGAAGTATCACATCTTTAGGGAACTAGAATTAGAGAGAATATGATAGAAACCAACACGAGAAGAGAGCAGAGTGTCAGGCTCCATGTGGGCTGGCTTAACTCACTGAGTGAAAGCAGTTCCCTAGAGAACAGACAGGCTGGATTTCAAGCCAGCCTCCTGCCTCCTGGGCAGGCAACTTTGACCAAATCACTTTCTTTTACAAAACTGCAGTGTCCTCCCTTGTAAAACATGAATGATAATAGCACCTTCCTCCTCTCTGAATAAACTAATGCTTAGCATTGTACCTGGTAGGCAGTTGCCATTGCTCTGCTATCATCGGTCCTGGATGTTCATGGATCTCACTCAGAGTCCGAGTCTATTAGCTAAATTGTTCCACAGGGTTTGTGGCCCTGCCTTATGGCCTGCTCTTAAATGCGGTTCTGCCCTAAGTTTCAGTCAGTAAAATGAATTCTTCCCCAACTCTAATCACTTGTCTTTCTATGAAAGTGCTTTTGGGAGGCTTGCAGAGGGAACACAGAACCCTGAGAATGAAAGCTGTATGATATTACCCACAGTGGAAGATTTAACCTTTGTCGCCTGTGGAGTTCCTTAGTAGGGACTTCTACTCAGAATCTTTTAAAAAACATTTTTAATTAATTAATTAATTAATGTTTATTTATTTGAGAAAGTGAAAGAGGCAGAGAGAGAGAATGGGTGCACTAGAGCCTCCACCCAATGCAAACAATCTCCAGACAAATGTGCCACTTTGGCTTTATGTGGGTACTGGGGAGTCAAACTCGGGTCGTCAGATTTTGCAAGTAAGTACTTTTAACCGTTGAGCCATCTCTCCAGCCCTCACTCCAAATCTTGACTTACACAAGCAGAAAAATAAATACAGGATAGTCAGTATGAAACAAATTTGGGGTTCTCTGAGAAAAGGCGGGTTAGAACAGAAGCATTGGTGAGTGCAGGCTTCTTAGAGGAGATAGAGATAGTTGTACCTAATTATCTTAAAAATAGCTATATAGATGATTTAGAGGGGGGGATGAAGTTCCATTGTTCAAAGGATATAATTTATAACCAGGTTCAAAGACTAAGCAAAGTTAAAAAATTAAACTTTAAAAAATTGAGTAAAGATATGAGCTGTTTTATTTATTTTTCTTATAAAGATTTCCCTTTATTGGGCTGGAGAGATGGCTTAGCAGTTAAGGCATTTGCCTGCAAAGCCAAAGGACCCTGGTTCAATTCCCCAGGATGCACTTAAGCCAGATGCACAAGGTGATGCATGCATCTGGAGTTCATTTGCAGTGGCTGGATGCCCTGGTGTGCCCATTCTCTCCCTCTCTCTCTCTCTCTCTCTCTCCCACTCTCTCTCTTTGCCTCTTTCTCTCTCTCAAATAAATAAAATATAAAAAATAAAAAAGATTTCCCTTTGTAACTGAAATTGTAAGGTGTTTATGAGGTACATTTACCAGATTTATGGATAAGAGAGGAGTGCTGATAAGGTTAGACTCAAAGGTCACATATGTTTTGACTTAAGTATGTCTTATTTGCTATTTGTTGGAGATATCACTCAGAAAAGGGCATATTGTCTTTGTAGGCAATCTCTACCACAGTTTTGATTTTGTCTGTTGTGTTGAAATTTTTTATGTAATGTAAAAATTAAAAATATTTTTAAGTTTTTAATATTTTTAACTTTACTGTATGAATGTATTTTGTATTGGTCATATTCCCTTCAGATTACACTCTTATATCCCTTCTGATTTTTTTTCCTTTTTTTTTCTTTATTAGTTACTTTTGTATTCAGCAAATACAGTCAGTTTGGTACCATTATTAGGCTCATCCATGACCTACCCCCACCCCTTGGCCCCTCCTTGTTGAGGTATATGGGTCATGCATTGTGGAGTTAGCCCACAGTTATGGGTAAGATAAATGTCTATGCATATCATGACCCAACATGTGACTCTGACATTCTTTCCGCCCCCTCTTCCGCAAAATTTCCCTGAGCCATGTTGGGTTCATTTTTGGTCTGCTTCAGTGATGAGGTGTTGGGGGCCTCTGAGGCTCTGGCTCTCTGATTTGGTAGGAGTTGATTTTTCTCTGTGTTGATCTCCTTCCCCCTTGTGCTGGTATCCGGTTCATCAGGAAAACAGCACCCTTCCTTGTTTTGCCAATTTTTCTTAGTTGCAGCTGGGGCCCTTTTGAACTATGCTGGGGTGGCTCTCTCCTTAGGATCTACATCTATCTGAAAAAGAGAAGCAGATTATCCAAAGGAGAGTAAGTTAGCATCAGGACAAATGAGATAACCCTTACTTTTTTATATAGAGAATTTAATAGGTGTAGGCCCTCTTGTAGCCAATGATTGATGGTAGCTTGATATTGGCGAGTGGGCTTATGTTTGGATATGGTTCTGACTTGTTTCCCAGCTCCAGCTATGGGTCCCATACCAGTGAGGGGATCAGTTAGCCAAACTGAGAGCAGTTGGTTCCCCACCATGGCTGTGTGACACTACTGCACTTGTGTGGGCATCACAACAAGTTATTTGCTGCTAAGTAGGTTAGACCATGCGTTGCTTGGACAGATATTGGTCATTTTTCCCCAGTTGCCCATGTAGCACCTTCTGGCACTAGACATGCTGACTGTCTGGGGACTGACTCTTTTCCAACTTCCAGCCATGCCATTCTATTTTGTATGTCAACCACATAAGGTATCTTCAGCAGTAGGGTCTTACCACTAAACTTTGGTGGGTCATCAAGTACTCTGACAGAAATCTGTCTGTTTTTTAGGGAACCTTGTAGGTCTCTCTGATCAAAAGCTCATTGTGGATGATAGCCCCATGCTGGTTCTGGGAGTTACAGGTCAGTGCCCACTAAGAAAGTGAGGAAATAGATAACTAATATACAAGAGTTAGAGAGAAGAGAGGGGGGGAGGGAGAGGGAGGGAGGGAAGACGTAGAAGATTAAGGTTAGTCTTGATCCTACCCTCTCCAGTGTCTTGTGGTTCAGGTGTTCCCTGTAAGGGCCTGGTGAAGGATCAGCCATTTGGTCTGTCTTTTAGTAAGTAGAAAATTATGGTACCATTGCCATTTGGGCCTAGATTTGTGTTTCCCACCCCTTTGATGCCCTCCCCTCCCTCCCCTTCCATCCTAGTGTCTAGTCCAGGAGATGCTTGCTGGGTATGTATGGTATCTTGGGTAGATTCAGGTTAGGTGCTGTAGATGAGTGAGACTATGTGGCGATATTTTTTCTGTGATTGGGCAAGTTCACTGAGAATGATCTGTTCCAGGTTCAACCATTTTTCCTCAAATTTCATTGTGTCATTTTTTCTTACTGCTGTATAGAATTCCATTGTGTAGATATACCACATCTTAGTTATCCATTCTTCTAGTGATGGACATCTGGGTTGATTCCAGCTCTTAGCTATTACAAATTGAGCCGCTATACATGGTTGAGCAAATCTCTTTAGCCTGTGGTTTGAAGGTTTTAGGGTAGATGCCCAGTAAGGGAATAACTGGGTCTGTTGGTATCTCTATAGTCAGCTTTTTCAGAATTCTCTATATTGCTTTCCAAAGTGGTTGTACCATCCTACATTCCCACCAACAGTGGATGAGTGTTCCTACTTCTCCACATCCTCGCCAGCATTTATTTTCATTTGATTTTTGATGTTTGCTATCCTTATTGGGGTAAGGTGGAATCTCATAGTTGTTTTAATTTTCATTTCCCTCATGATTAGGGATGACGAACATTTTCTTAAGTGTGTGTTTGCCATTTGTATTACTTCCTCTGTGAGCTGCATGTTCAGCTCTTTGCCCCATTTTGTGAGAAGGGTGTTTACTTTTTACTGTTTAGATTTTTGAGTTCTTTGTAGATTCTAGAGATTAAGCCTCTGTCAGTTGTATAACCTGCAAATATTTTTCTCCCATTCTCTGGGTAATCTATTGGCTTTGCTTATTGTAAGCTTGTCTGTAAAGAAACTCTTCAGCTTCATGTGATCCCATTGGTTGAGTGACAGTTTAAGTTCGTGAGCTACTGGGGTTTTGTTCAGGAAGTCTTTTTCCATTCCTATATCATGGAAAGTACTTCCTAAATTTTCTTCCAGTAGTATTCGAGTTTCTGGTCTTATATTGAGATCTTTGATCCATTTGGACTTGAGTGTAGTGCATGGTGAAATGTGGGGATCAAGTTTCAGTTTCCTGCATATGGTTATCCAGTTTGTCCAGCACCATTTGTTGAAGATGCTGTCTTTTTTCCAGCCTATATTGTTTGGGCCTTTATCGAATATCAAGTATCTATAGTTGCTTGACCCAAAGTCCGGGTCCTCAAGTCTATTCCATTGGTCTATACTCCTGTTTTTATGCCAGTACCATGCTGTTTTTATTACTATGGCTTTGTAATATAGCTTTAGATCAGGTATGGTGATGCCTCCAGAGGTATTTCTTTTGCTGAGGATATGTTTGGAAATGCGAGGCCTTCTGCCTTTCCATATGAAATTTGAGATCATTTTTTCTACCTCTGTGAAGAACACTGTAGGGATATTAATTGGAATTGCATTAAGTCTATATATTGCCTTTGGTAGGATTGCCATCTTCACAATGTTAATTCCGCCTATCCAGGGGCATGGGAGGTCTTTCCATTTCCTCAAGTCCTCCTTAATTTCTTTTTTGAATGTTTTTATGTTTTCGTTGTATAGATCTTTCACTTCCTTGGTTAACATTATTCCAAGGTATTTCATTTTTTTTGTTGTTGTTGCTATTGAAAATGGGACTATGTCCTTTATTTCTTTCTCTGTATCTTTGTCACTTGCATAAAGGAAGGCTACTGATTTTCGTGCATTGATTTTGTATCCTGCTACTTTGCTATAGGAGTTAATCACCTCCAGGAGTTTTGGGATGGAGTCTCTCGGGTCTCTTACATATATAATCATGTCATCAGCAAATAAAGCTAACTTAACTTCTTCCTTTCCAAATTGTATCCCTTTTATTTCCTTCTCCTGTCTTATTGCTTGAGCTAGGACTTCCAATACTATATTGAAAAGCAGAGGTGAGAGTGGACAACCCTGTCTTGTTCCTGATCTTAATGGGAATTCCTCCAGTCTCTCTCCATTAAGTATTATTTGGGCCTTCGGAGCTTCGTATATTGCCTTTATTAGGTTAAGATATGAACCAACCATGCCAATTCTCTCCAATGTTTTGAGCATGAAGTGATGTTGAATCTTGTCAAAGGCCTTTTCTGCATCTATCGAAATGATCATGTGGTTTTTATGTTTAACCTTGTTTATGTGGTGTATTACATTGACAGATTTCCGTATGTTGAACCACCCCTGTGTTCCTGGGATGAATCCCACTTGGTCGAGGTGGATAATGCTTTTGATGTGTTGTTGGATTCGGTTTGTGAGGATTTTGTTTAGGATCTTTGCATCTAAATTCATCAGGGAAATAGGCCGGTAGTTTTCTTTTCTTGTGGCATCTCTGCCTGGTTTTGGAATTAGGGTGATGCTAGCTTCATAAAAGGAGTTGGGTAGCTTTCCCTGTTCACCAATTGTGTGGCACAGTTTGAGGAAGATTGGTTTGAGTTCTTCCATGAAGGTTTGATAGAATTCAGCTGAGAAGCCATCTGGTCCTGGACTCTTCTTTTTGGGGAGGTTTTTTTATTACTTTTTCAATCTCCATGAGTGTGATGGGTTGATTGAGGTGATTAATCTGCTCTGTGTTTAGCTTTGGTAGATGGTATGTGTCCAGGAATTTATCCATCTCCTCCATATTATCCAGTTTTGTGGAGTAGAGGTTTTTGAAATAAGCCCTGATGATTCTCCCAATTTCACTTATGTTTGTTGTGATGTCTCCTTTTTCATTTTGAATTTTGTTAATTTGGAGCATCTCTTTTTTTAGTTTTTCAAGGTAGGGTCTCAATCTAGCCCAGGAAAACCTAGAATTTACTATGTAATCTGAGGCTGGCCTCGACCTCATACCAATACTCCCACCTTTGTCTCCTGAGTGCTGAGATTAAAGGTGTGTGCCACCATACCCAGCCCCTTCTGAAATTTTTAACTCTCGGTCAGTAAGAAACATAAAAGAGCTCCCAGGGGTGAAAAGCTCCTTTGCCTTCCCATGTCCCCTTAATATGTTTGCCCTTTCACATTAAAAAAAAATTGGGACTGGAGAGATGGCTTAAGAGTTTTTGCTTGTGAAGCCAAAGGACAAAGATTCAATTCCCCAGGACCCACGTAAGCTAGATGCACAAGGTGGCTTATGCGTCTGGAGTTCATTTACAGTAGCTGAAGGCTTTTGCATGCTCTCTCTCTCTCTCTTTTCCCCTGTCTCAAATAAATAAAATAAATGAATACATAATTTATAATGCTCTCCTGTCTTTACCCCTTTAAAAAATTAGTTAGCATACAAAACAGTGGATTTCATTATGACATTTGTGTGTGTGTGTGTGTGTGTGTCTGTGTGCATGCACATGCTTTGTTCTTATTCATACCCAATTGCACTCCCTTGACCCTTCTACTCCCCCCACACATTCACTCTTCCCCTTCATCCCCCAAATAGTCTCCCTTTGATAGATTCCACAAATTAATGAAAAGGTGATATTTATCTTTTCCCCCTAACCATTACCCTCTCTTGTTTACCCTTCCTTTTAGATCTTTCTCTCCACCACATCACTGCCTTCTTTCATGTCATTTACACACACACATGCACACACAAAATAGATCATTTTCCCTGTCTTTCTATCCTTCCCCACCTGATAAAAGTGCAACAGACATCCTGAAGGACCACAGGGAAAGTAATCTCACCTCTTTCTGTGATTATTGAATATACCCATAATGGGCCTTTCAAATCTAAGAGAATCCCTGGTGGTCTTGTGGTTAGGATTTGGCACTCTCAAATCTAAGAGAAGCAAGATATTTGTAGAAAAGCAGATTTAGGACAAATGGAGTATTTTAAGACTTAATTCTGTTATACTTGTGGTTTCCAGAAATTGTTGATATTCACTGCCTGGAAGGTAGATAGTACTCTGAAATGTGATATAATTTGGGGGAGCTGCATTTCAGTAAGTGGATCAAAGTGGTCTTTCAGTGCCTTCCAAGGCACCAATGACATTTGTATAAATGGACAGGAAACAAGAATGACTAATCAATGTGAATATAAGTTGAGATTAGAAAACAAATAATCAAAAAACTGACAAGAGTGGCAGAAAGAGGCTTGGAGATATGAAGCCTGGTTTCTTGATAGGGCATACCTCTATCTATAGCTGACCACATCTCCACCTCTTCTCACCCTACCTCAGCCCCTCCTGGAAGTCAAGAAATCATCAAACAAACATAAGACAAGGAAAGAATGTTTCTATTTGGGGAATCGTGCAGACTTAAGGCACTATTCCTTTCCTTCTTTTGCTCAAAATCTCATTTTGCCACTTGGAGTAATTTCTATGGAGGCATCTTTGGCCTTGAAAAACTCAAAGGAACCAGAAAGAATCACTGAGGAGAAGCAGCAGAAAATGATAGGTTGGGTTTTACTCAAGGCCTAGGGAACAGCTACAAATAGGGCCTTGCTTTTAGATGGACCGATTCTGTCTTGTAAGGACTTGTGTCTTTGGTTTAAGTGTATTCTGTCTCGTGAGAACCAGAGATTGTCATATTGGACACAGAGGGGCAATGTTCAACATTGACAACCATTCCCTCTGGGGCCTAATTGGCCAGAAGTTCTGATTTTTCTTGGTTAATCCATAGATCCTGTTACAAAGAACAAGATCAAGTCAAAGTGGAGTTTTTCTATCATTTCATTTCATTCTGTTTTTAAGACTAGGTCTGTTTCCCAGAATAGCCTTGAACTCATGATCCTCCTGCCCCAGCTTCATGAGTAGCTAGGGTTACAGGTATGTGCCATCATGCCTGACTCATTTTTCCTCTACTCTGTCCCTCATTCTTATTATTTTGAAAGCAGGGTCTCACTAAATTGCCCAAGGTGGCCTTGAATTCGAACTTCTCCTTTGTGTGTTTCCCAAGTAACTGGGATTATAGTTGTGTAACATCACACCTGGTTTATCAGTTCTTTTTATTTTGCAGTGCGGGGATGGAACCCATGGCCTTGCACATGCTAGGCAATCACTCTATCACTGAGCTACACTCCATTCTTTCAGCTCAGTTTAAATGATTTATTCCTGTCTTTTTTTCTTCTTCAATGGTAAAATAGAACTTGTTGTAAAGCTAGTTGTCCATGACAAAATCAGCACTGTAGGGAAGATACTTGTTGCTGAAGTTCTCTTGCTGGTGTCAGTCTGCTCAGGGCCATTCATTGTCCCAATCAGATTTATCAACTGTTCTATCAATAGAATCATGCTGTGGTAAGGATGTAGCTCAGGAGGTATGTGAGGCCCTAGGTTCAAGCCCCAGCACTGAAAAAATGAATCTGACTTTGGACTTTAGCTTCGGGCTATTCTTGGTAAACTGCTTAATTAAAGAAAAATACACCTTCCTTGCAATGAATGGTTCAGAATGCTAAAGAAAGCAGCAGGTATTGTGATTGCTGTAAGCAAACATATAGGAGTATTTGACATACAAATAACCTAGGGGTGGTCTATTTAAAAATACTTAAGCAATTTTTTTTTGTTTTTGTTTTTTTGTTTTTTGAGGTAGGGTCTCACTCTAGTCCAGGCTGACCTGGAATTCACTATGTAGTCTCAGGGTGGCCTCAAACTCAGAGTGATCCACCTACCTCTGCCTCCCAAGTGCTGGGATTAAAGATGTGCGCCACCACGCCCGGCCTTAAACAATTATTTAAATAAGCTTCTCTAGCAGTTTTTCTATTACACTTAATTTATTGTCAGTGTTTCAGAACACATAGGTCACATTAATCCATTCACATCTGCCTCGCTGTGGTATACATAAATGTTTGCTGCCTGAGGTGACTGGAAAGATGGCTCAGCAGTTAAAGGTGCTTTCTTGCAATGTCTATCAGGTTGGGCTTGATTCCCTAGAACCCACATGAAGACAGATGCACAAAGTGGTGCATGTGTCTGGAGCTCTTTTTCAGTTTCAAGAGGCCCTGACACTCTCTCTTTAAATCAATAAATATTAAAAATAATTTTATGCCTAAGTGCAGATCTACTTCTATAAAAAGGATCATTCTATTTTTATTTGCCTTCATCTGATTCCTGCAATGCTAAAAATTGAATCCAGGCCCTTGCACATGGTAGGCAAATTCTCTACTGCTGAGCTACAGACATACCCAGTTCTTTAAAGGATCTTCTGGTCCTTATAGCCAAAGAGAAAAAGAATGAATACAAGCTCCTAAAGCTTTCCTTTCCATTCTGCATTCAACAAAGTTTTACTGAAGTTCAATTGGTTAACTTTCTTCTTTTTTCTTTTGTGGTACTAAGAATTGAGCCTAGTGCCTTGTGCATATGCTAGGTAAACACTATACCATTGAGCTGTATCCCTGACACTTTATTTTGAAACAGGCTCACTGTTACCCAGGCTACCTTGAAGTCCATAGTCTAGACAAGCCTTAAGTTTGAAGTCTTCTTGCTTAACTCCATCCCCAATGTTGGGGATTACAGACCTGAACCAACAGGCCCAACTTTTACTTTTTATTTAGGAACAGGGACTAACTTGCTTAGGCTAGTCTTGAACCTGCACTCCTACTACTGCCTCCCTCTCTAAAGTAGCTAGGATTACAGCCCTGGCACCACAAGATCCAGCCAGGCACTTCTTTTCCTACAGTATGAACACATTTTGTTAGATTAAAAAAAAAAGTGAGACAACAGGAAACATTTTTAATGAACAATTTTCACAGAGACACTTTATATCACATTGTGAATTACAACATGGATGAGCTGAAACTCTTCTTACAGATTTGGAAGAAGGGAACCCCTACAAAGAAATCAAGCATATAGAGGTAGTTGAGTAGCAGTGGGGGAGGGAGCGTTATCTTAATTTCCCTTCAATTCATTACAGTGCAAAAGTTAAATGGCTGCTTAACAAACAAATGAACACCAGATACACATACACATTTGCCATTGTGTAAGTGGCTTGCTTGCTATTCTAATCCTGGTATTACTGAGAACTGCATACAATGATGGAACTAATTTATCTAAGATAAGCCAATGGTGCCACATTAAACTATTTGCTCTCCTTTTTATCTCATTGTTTACTGTCATTGCTTTAATAATAGATGAATGTCAGTGGAATTTAAAAATGATACATAAGCTACAGCCTTGCTTTGTAAACTTCTGTTAATCACATTTGCTGCTGCAAACAGTTTTTAATTGTTACAGAGTCAAAGCAAAAGCTTTAAAGTGACACCAGGACAGTGGTTACAGGCACTTCTCACTGGAGGTTAACTGAGCATGTTTGGAAATACTTTTAAGTGAAAACATCTTCATTTCACCTCTGGATACACAAATCCAGATCATTACATAGTTAAACAGTGGCAGGGGTGAGAGTTGTCATTCTGAGATGAATAGAATGCAAACATTTTACATGTCTCCTTTTCCTTCCTCCTCTGCACTCAGGAAGGGCCACAAAGTGAAGCCCATGTAGAAGTTGCTCTTCAGAGCTGTCTTCTATCAAGAATGAAGCATCATCCATGAGGCCCAAGATTGGGCTTATAGCCTGCCATTTCCAGTATTTGTGCTGCATTCCCCTTGCAACTTTGTCACATACCTCTGCTCTGATGTTGCATTGAGGAATAGAAAACAGATGCAGAGACAAGTTAAGAACTCAAGGAAAGAGTCCCTGAATAAAACCCACATGCTGGAAATGGAGCTGGCAAAAGGAGTACATTCCCTGGTGGGATGTCCATCAACAGTATGCCATCTATTAATGGCAAGTCACCTCTGAGTGCTGTGACCCAGCTCTGGGAGCACTGCCGCTCCCATGGCCCATCACAGGGAATTCTCTGAGCCCAGGCCAGCTCCATGAACAGAGCTGGAAGTGCCACATATGCCATGACTTGACCCTGCTACTGAGGCAACGCTGAGCTGAAAGCATAATAGGCCTTCAGGAAAAACAAGCTATGGAAATAGTCACTTCTCTACTCCTCTAAGTTAGGAGAAATCACTTTGCTTTCAAGTTATCCACAGAAAATTATTTTCTTCATTGTTCACTTTCTACATTTTGCTGGTTTTAACTAGCAGCAGTAGTAAGGGACAAGGTACAAAGCAGAAAGGCATGTCTGCTTGCTACCGTGTGTGTGTGTGTGTGTGTGTGTGTGTGTGTGTGTGTGTGTGTAAGTACACACAGACACACATGCAAACAGAAAATAATCTACAAGGAAGAGACCGAGTCAGTCACGACTGGCAGGAAGACTAACTCAAGTGGTGCTATCTACCAAGGGGGAAATCTTGTCCTTCTTGCCAACATTTACTTTAATGTCTGTTGTTTCTGTAGTTTTCATTCCTGAGTTTAAAAGCAGAACTAATTTGCAAGTTATAAGAATGGTCAAGTCCAACTGATTATCCCATTCAAGTACATCCCAAAGAAAGTTCATGGCTTATGAATCTTATATCCTGCCTCTTGTCATTACAGAAACATAAGCTTACAGTTAAACAACCACAGTGTGGACCTAGACTACTGAGAGTCATGTGTAATTTGGCCCAGCCAGGATTGCTATTTGCTGAAGTTGGATATTATCTCATCAAAGGACAGTCTGTGACACAAAGTTTTATTTAACAACCAAATGTCCCATTTGACTTAGATTAACTAGGGATGTGTTGGGTAACTTCATTTTACTTTACCTGAAATTTCCAATTTTGAGCTCCTGAGGTGCTTTTGTGACTTGACTGTCATGCTTATTAAATATAATATGTTTAATACAAACTACTCAAAATGTTAAAAATTCTTCTATGTAATGGGTTCAGAATCAAGTCATGCCACTCACTAGATGACTGTGTTACCTGAGCAAAGTATTTAAAACTGATCAGCCTGTTTTTATCTTCAATAATATGGAGACACTAATGCTAATGCTGCCTAAGAAATAAATGATTCAATGTGCTCAGGTATGTGAGATCACTTGACTCAGAACCCAGTACATGATAGCTTTCCAGTATATTATGATACAACCTGTTATTTTGGACAGCATTAAAGAAATGCCATAAATTAAGCAAAAACATCATACATTGTCAAACTGATTCCTCTGGCATAGGCGAGATTCTCAGTACATTTTAGAGAGTATAGGGAATGGCATGTGGCTTATTAAATGGAGCTAGACCTTAATGTATCAGGAATTCTAAACCTCCAAGAAAAACTACTTTTTAGCCCTTATTGATATAGTATTTTTTGGCATAGGATTAGACCCTACATCTCACTTTCATTTGCTCTCCAGTATTTTCACTTTTCCAAGTTCTTTTCTTTTCTTTTTTTCTTTCTTTCTTTTTTTTTTTTTTGCAGTGCTAGGGATGGAACTCAAGGCCTCATGCATGCAAGGCAAGCACTCGACCAACTGAACTAAATTCCCAGCTCAATTCTCCCAAAGCCTCAACCTCAAAAGGGATTGCCTGCAAACTATCAAACTATAGTGTTTCAGATTCTCCAAACCAAGTTTAAAAGGGTGCAAATGGATACTGTGAGTAAAGGCAATGTTTTATGCAAACATAAGCCTTTGATGATGTTCTGCAACATAGCTAATCTAATATAGCTAGTATTTATTGAAGGTCTCCCGTAATCAAGGCACTGTGCTAGGCAATGTCTGGTGATTCATGTAATATTCCTAATGAACCAATATGCTGTAAATATCTTTACCATTTCATAGATTAAAAACTGGGGGAGGGGGCATCAATGAAAGTACAATTACTTGCTAAATTAACACATGTGATAGAAGTTTTTGACCCATTTCTTCATTGCATTCGCACTGGAGAGTAGGAAAACTCATACTAGGTCTATGCCATGATCATATGTTTGAGCATATAGTGGGAGAAGGCAGCCTCTAATTCCCTGCTCCCTGAGTTGTGTGTGTTTGGCTTGTATAGTACCCATGCCTGTATTTCCACCCCTTCAACTCGCATTCTTCACCAGACTGGACAACTTCAAGCACCAGACCTAGTAACATGATTCTCTGGTAACATAGCATCCATTAAGCAAGTGCAGATAGTCATTTGGTTTCTGATTACATGGTCATCCCATCTTTCTTGTTTCTAGTCACAAGTGATGACAGAAGTCAGGCTTATCATGTGAAGCATAACTTTCCCACCTAACTGAGTGGATGGCCCGCATGTGAATAATGTTCAGCAACTATCCAAAACCATCTGGGAGGCTAGTTTACATAAGAGACAACTGTGTCAATACACTTTTCCCTAGCCCTAATCTTTTTCCTCTGCCATTACAACACTGCTATACTCTCATGTGTGTCAGGTTCTTCTGACACCAAAGGAATCACTAAGTTAGCTAAGCAATGTTACTCCCTGCCCCTCTTTCTCCCCCTACACCAAAATTTTGGGCTCACTGTTACCAGGAGGAAAGACAATATTTAGATAAAATCATGGAGCTGTTCTTCAGATCATCAAATTACATTTTTAAAGGGTTCTGCCCTCTCTGGTTTCTTTAAACTTTTAAAAAGGAATAGTCCTTCAAATGTTTTGACATGTGCTGGCTCAGGTCCTGATCCTCAAAATCCTGTGAAGACATGGCATATGCAAGCTACTTGAGAGTGTTTGCAATATACCAAACTAAAAGCCAGCCCCTCTGGAGAACAAGTTAAATATTCCCCTGCCTAAAATTTCCCGCTCCTTGCTGCACTGGGGAGAAATTAACACACTTCTAGTAAGATTGCCCGAAATACCTGTAATAGACTATAATAAAACTCACTATGCTAATTCATCTCTCTGTCATAGAATAATCATTCTTCCAGCCTTATTTTGTATTACACAAAAAAATAGATTATTTTACTTTACCTTGGTATATGCCACAGTCTATGGCAAATCACGGCTGTATTTGATCTGTTTAATTAAAACTGAAAAAGTAGAATCTGTGAAGATATGCGACCAAAACATCATCCTCAAATTCTCATAAATACCCACTAGAATTGAAATGGAAACAGTCCACGAACTAGGATTAATGTAGTAAAAATGGATTTTTAAAAATTGCACATTTCTAATATTTCTAGTTGTTATTCCCCCTACATATATAGCAAACCACATCAATAAATAAAGCAATGAACTTTTCAGTAATGTACACTTAAATAGTTACAAACGTACATGTAGAAAAAGGATACAGTAGTGCAAAAAATAAATTATTAAAACAGAAAGGCGTATGAACATTATTTTACACAATGCTCTATGAAACCTGAACCACTTGGAATGAGACCTCAAGTCAATGAAATAATGCAACATTAGTATCTTTGCTTCACATTCCAACCCCACAGTCATTCAGCTAAGAAAGAACAAAAAATTAAAGCAAAATCACTTTGAAAAAGTTTTATGCTAAAATCCCATTTTTCTGGGCTCTTCAACACCTCTGCTGTTCATGTAGTTAGGCAGCACATCAAGAAGCATCTCATCTTCAGACAGAAAGTCAAACAGGTCACATTCATTTGGTCTTTCTACCTTGAATTTCTGTGTGATCAAAAAGCAGGGTACCACCTCGGTTTGATACCCTCTCATCTGTTAAGATGTTATTGCAATTAGATATATTTACAAGAACATCCCCTGGGGCAGTGGGAAGGGTGGGGACTCCTCTTCACTCTTTAGCAATCCACTCTCACTTAGTTTTGGTTGCGGGATATAAAGGCCAGAATTCGTCGAATACCATTCAGTCTATCCTTTAAGGACCTCATTGCTAGGAATGGGAGCTGAGCTCTGCTTTCCAAGGGAAGAACTGCTAATGTCCACCAGCACCAGGCTGGGCCATTCGGGTTAATCTGCAACAGAGAAATATAATGCGTTTATCCCATTCCCATGTGTTCCATGTCAATCTGCAGACTTCCAGATGCACAAAGTAAAGCTCCCAGGCGGAACTAATTCTGTATGTGGCAGGGGCTGCTAATTGCCTCCATATCTATTTCCACTTTATCTTAACTTGGCTCATGGCCATATGGGGGTGGTATGTATTTCTCAGCCTCCCTTGCAGCTAGGTAAGGCCATAAGGTAAAGTTCTGGCTAAAGTGTCAAGGGAACTGGCATGTGTAAGTTTGGGGCCATGTGCTGGGAAAGGAGTATGTGTCCTCTGCCTTTCTCTTCCTTTTCTCTAGAAATATTGCAGACATGGTAAGGATCAGCGTTCCTCAATCAAGAGGACAAAGGTAACTTTCTAAGGGTGGTCGAGCTTTGTGATGGTCGAGCCTGGGTCCAGGAATACTTTTCTGGAATAGAACTACCCTAGTCCTCCAGGACTAAGGCCCTATATCTCATCTGAACTACAATCATCTTTGGTAATTGTTAAAGCAAGTAAACCAACATCCTAACAAAATACACCCTGCTTGCTAGAGTGTGTGATTTTATAAGCAGGAGTATGTGTCTAGTGAACATGCAAGCCTTTCATTTCCTTGACTCTTTGGGTTTGGCATGTCTCTTTCTTCCCTTCATATCCTTGCTCTGGTGGTCGTCAGCAGTTCAGATATACCATGTCACTAATAGGGCCACAGCCCTCTTCTCCCATGAAACCTAGACTTTGATTTACAGTGTCAAAGCAACCCAACTTTGTAAAAGTTCTCATCAGAAAAGGCAAGAACTCCCAAGTTTCCCTTTAACAAGGAGCTTTCTCAGTCTTTGTCAATCCTTTATCAGAATCTTGCTTGTTATCAGCTTCCTGAGTACAAATTTTAAACAATAATTACTAAATCTCAAAGAGTTTTCTTCCCACTGCTTTCAAAACATGGGTTTGGGGACTGTAGAGTAACACATCCTGGTCAGTCCTTCCTACACGTAGGACTATTTGACTCCAAATTGCTTCCTGTGTTTCTCCCTCTTTGCTCCTCTATGCCTCTAGCTTCATCTGGATTCTTTTCTACTCCGCACTGTCATCTTCATGGTGCTCTCCCTCCTGTGATCACTCCTGGCTACCAGATTGATACTCTGCACTTTCTTTCAAGAAGCAGCAGTTTATGACAATATTTGTGGTAGTTTCTAAGAAACCTTCTGCTGAGTCTCAGAGACCATTCTTATTTGTGGGACTGTCCGAGCCTGTAGCATTAGATGTAAGTAGACTGGACAGGTTTGTGCTGGTGCAGCCACCACGGAAACATAACAAAGCTAGTAAGACAGGAAATAGTTTCAGCTTGCTATGTCACCAAATTCTTATGCATCAAACTGTGGCATCTGTCTTTTCTCCTGTGGAAGATGCAGTTAGCATCTCTAACTGATGTGTTTTGCCTTCCTGGGAGAGAATGTTCCTCAGCAGTTGAAGGGGAACATTAAATCTGAGCATGAGCTTGCTCAGTTAGGCTGTCATCTTAAGTCACCATGACCCAGAGCCTGTAGCAAGGTCAGTGGGAAGCACTTGCTTGTCTTTGTACAGAAGGAAGGGATCCAATTTGGGGTCTTGAGAAAGAAAGAGCCTTCAGCCTAGTAGGAAACAGGTAAGTGTTTTGTATATTAGAATGCAAGAGGAAGAAGAGACTTTAGAGACCTCCTCACAAAATGCTCATATCAGAGAAAAGATGAGAAAGGGGAAGGGATGGACGTGAAGTCACAAAGCTAGGAAGGTAGGCAGTACAGTTTTCTGGCAGTAAGGTCAGAATACACAAATTCAGATTCCTCTATTGTGACAGTCAGGAAAGAGCACAAACTAAGAATCACAGAAGTTACTCAAGTGGTTATATGTTCAGAGTGTTGGGGAATGTGGTATTAAGGGCATATCTGGTTAGGATATCTCCTGCCTTGCTTGAGGAAGGATATATTTCCAGAACTGGAATCCCCAAATACATCTTTTGATTTAAACCTGGCAAGCAAAGGTTAGTGAAACCAAACTCTCTCCACTTTCCTGGAGAGCTTCAGGTCTGCAGTTTGAGCTCACAGGTGGATATGTCCCCCCAAGGAAGAAGACCAATCCATTAAAACCCAAGGATGCTCTGGCATCATTTTCCTCAGGACCTGTTCACCCCAGGTGAACAATGGCAAGCATGTAGATTTTCAGGGCTAAGCATGAGTGAGCCTGGATAGGAAGTTTCTTCTGTGGCCTTGTAGTCAAAATCTCTCAGTGCCAATGTCTGCAGAAATAGATAGGGGCTATGAAGCTCACTGGAAGTGATAGCCTTTGGCTCCAACTCTCTTAAACCCTGGCTTTCATACATATCTTGTCATCCTATCACCCTAACATTAGCATGGTGTGACTTTGAACTCTTATTGAAAGCTCTTCTATCAGTGGCATCTGTGGTCCCATTCTCTGACTTCACCGTGCAACACCAGTCTTAGATCCAAGTTTCTACTCTTTACTTCAGCTATCCCAATTCTTACTTGGGGTACTTTTGGTCTTATCCATGATGCTCATTGCCCAACCAAACAATATCAAATTGGATCTTTCTTCCTCTCTGCACATGAATTGCTGGATGCCAACCACATACCCATCTAATCATGAATCCTGGGCACTCTCATGTGGTAAAGCAACCCATTTTAAACAGACATTTTGTATACCTGGGGATCCACATCTTTCTCTGGCATTGGACCAAAGTGACTGAGTATTCGATTCTTTAGAGATGGTTTAAGCGAATGAAACCACAATGATGCTTGCTCATAGACACAGTTGTGCAATCCCATGAGCTCTGCACAATCTTCTCCTTGAACCTGAAAGTAGCAACATGGAAGTGAAACACTGTGCCTTCTCTATTCCTCTTAGAGTTGCTTTGGACACCTGGCATTCTTGTGCATCCATCCTGTCTTCCCATAGGAAGGCTCACCCATACAGTTTCCTCCCGTGTGAGATGCAAAACACTCAGAGGCACTGGGCTGTATGCAAATATGGCAGAGAGGAGCATAAGCAAGAAGACCGAGCAGAGAAGAGTGACTGAAACAGCAAGACACATACAAAGCCAGAGACTTGAACTGGTCCAAGTAGAAACACATGGGTAAAGCAGGTTATTCTGGTTGGTGCCTACGCCCTTTCATTTTTACACTGTATTTTTTTTTTCACTACTTGCTGGGAAAACACAGATGAATATATCTGTGCCTCAGTA
The DNA here is from genome assembly GCA_036346955.1 of Dipus sagitta. Taxonomy (NCBI): domain Eukaryota; kingdom Metazoa; phylum Chordata; class Mammalia; order Rodentia; family Dipodidae; genus Dipus; species Dipus sagitta. Next base: position 122,457,208 of record CM070776.1, read on the forward strand.
TGTCTTCAAAGCCAAGTATTTACTGATATACTACACAGTATAAATACATGTGGATATGAGATTATTAACCTCTTCTACCCACCAAGGATAAATTGGCCATGTCAACTTTTTGCCTTAGAGGATGATGGATGACTCAGATTTGGAAAAGTGCTCTTGGCCAGTTTGGACATCTGAAAATAAAAATGTGAGTGGGAAGATAGCTCAGTTGGTAAAGTTCTTGCCTTGCAAGCATGAGGAGTAGAGTTCAAACCCCAGAACCCATGTAAAAATTCCAGACATGGTGGTGCATGCCCATAATTTCAGCACTAGGGAGGCAGAGACAGGAGGCTCCTTCGAGCTCTCTGGGCAGCCAGTCTAGCCTAATTGGTAAATTCTAGACCAATAAGTTACCCTATCATAAAATGAATAAAATAAAATAACACATAAAATGTATGGCACCTAGGAATGACACTCAATGTTGCCCTCTGACCTTTACATGCACACATGCACACTCACATGTATGCAGGCACACCTACACACATACCTTCAACCACACACATGAATAAGCATACACACACACATACACACCTATAAAAATACAAATGTATATGGGAATCGATAGTAATTTCAAAAGGAACAGGTTGAAAATACAATTAGTAGATAAAATGCATATGTATATTAAGTTTGGCCCTTGGTTTGCACAGCAAAGACCTAACTCTGGCTGAACAGGCCCCTGGGCATGGTATTGCTGATACATGACTGCAACTCAGCAGCTAAGCAGGGAGAGCAGGGGCTATGGATGCTCTCACTGTCATTCTGAAATTAGGCAGCATCCCAGCAGCATCCCATGTTGCTGCAGCAATTTGGTAAGAAGCCCCAGGCCCCAAGACAGTTCTGAGAAATCTTTTTGCAACCTTCTTACAGTGCTACAGTGCTAACTTGGCTTTGGGATTCTTGGTACTTGCCACTCTTACCTTTTGATCTTCAATGTATTCAATGTCGGCTGTGTTGTAGCCATCCCGCTGGCCCTGGTGGAGTACCTTGAAGCGCCTCTTGCCTATGCTGTCAACCACTGAGCGGCCATCAGCGAAGAACTGAACGTTTCTGATTTCTAGAATGCAGCCATATTCTGCAAACCTGTTGATTGAGAGCAAAGTAAATTAAGTACTTCTTTGATGAGTTCTATTTCCCTGGCCTGGACCTAGCCCTTTCTGTAACCCTGTGCTATGCCTCAGAGGACTTCTGTATATTTACATGACTCTCAGTCTACAACTGCAACTATATAACACGCTGTTCCTATGTTGGAAAGGATGAATATAAAAAATAACTGCTGAGTAGGGCATAGTGGCACATGCCTTTAATCCCAGAACTCGGGAGGCTGAAGTAGGAGGATTGCTGTGAGTTCAAGGCCAGCCTGAGATTACATAGTGAATTCCAAGTCTGCCTGGGTTACAGTGAGACCCTACCTCGAGAAATTAAGGAAAATAAAACTGTTTCCACTTATTGAACACATACATATGTACCAGTGCTATGGTTTGATGAAGACAATTAACAGCACTGTTGCAAGAATAGGTTCATTATAAAGTGGCAAGCTTTTCTCCATGCTGCGACACAATAAGGCCCTTGTCAGGAGCCAAGCATGGTAGTACACAACTGCAAACCTAGCTATGGAGACAGGAGAATCAATCACAAGTTTGAAACCTACCTGGGCAACATGGTAAGACCTATTTCAAAAATAAAATAAAAATGTTCTGGAAATTAGTGGTAGAGTGCCTGCCTAACATGTACAAGGTACTGGATTCAAACCCTATTGTGAAACAATGGCCATTGTTAGATACTGGTACCTTGATTGTAGACTTTGTAGTTTCCAAATCTGTGACAAGTAAATTTCCATTGCTTAAAATTGGGTGTGATGGCTCACATCTATAATCTAAACACTTGGGAAGCTGAGGCAGCAAAATTACCATGAGTTTGAGGTCAGCTTCAGCTATGTAGTGAGTCCCACATCAGCCTAGGCTACAGTATGCGATCTTGCCTCACAAGAAAAATCTATTGCTGACAAATTACTTAGTCTATGACATTCTGTTACAGCATCCTCAAACTGGACTCAATCAGCCATGAATTGTACACAGTGCTTTGTTGACATCATTAACTCAACAATTCTCACAACAAACAAAGCCAATGAGGTAGGTATAACACCAGGCCCACATAACAATGAAACTAGAGACAGGAAGGTTAAATAATGTACCCAGTCAAAGGTGCTCCAAGGTTAGCACTTGAATATAAACCTGGGTAGTTTGGCTCCAGGTTCTATACTCTTACAAGACAAGGTTTATACTGTAGACCCTTTAGCAGATTACCTCTTGGATTCTTTTACATAGGGAACCTCTCACCCACTAAACTAGGTACCAAAAACTGTGATCCTTACAAATCTCTTGTGCTTGAGCTCGCTAAAACATCGTATGTTGCCTCCCCACCTCTGAAAGCACCCCAAAGTAAACCAAAAATCCTTCTCCACCGAACCTCTCTACACTCCTAAGATTCCTCACTTACCCTTTGACGGGATCTCCAAGGCACATGCCAAACTGCCTCGTGCCTGTCTCAATACATCTCCGAATCATCAGGCGGTAACAAGGCTCAAAGATGTGCAGGGGGCAAGGGACAGTGGGATAGGCCATGGTACACACAAAAATAGGCACGTTCTTATTTAAGCTGTCAGGGAGAACAAATCAGATAGATTTTAAACTAATGGGACAGAATACAAAAAGGTTGAACAAATGACAGCATGTGATTCCCTAAGGAGAAGGCAAAGAGCCATCAAATGTTAATGGCTGGCAGAAAATACTGAAATGCAACTGATGCTGCAGGCTGAGTCCCATTATCTGGTGCAGAGATTAACCGAAGGTCTGCAAGATGAAAACTAGCATTGCATACATTATAATCTAACTGAAGAGTCCTGTACTACCTTAACATTGTGAGTGACAACTATGTTTCATCTCTCCCTCTTTCCACTCAGATTAACCTCTTCAGATACTCTGCTAGTACTATGAGGATGAATACTGGTGTTATACATGCACCCAGCCCTCCAGAGGATCAGTGAGAATTTTCTACAAGGTCCTTATGTGCATCTCAATTTTTTGCAAAGCCTTTCAGACAGTGTTGATAGCAGGCTCAGCTAGAAGGAAGATCAAGCAAGAAGCAGACAATAGTAATCTAGCCCAGTAATGCCCAAATTCTCCTGCACATCAGAATCCTGGGGGCTGGGCATTAAATTCACATGACTGGACCACCATGCCTCCAGAGAATAATGATGCATTAGCTCTGCAAATAGTGCCTATGAGTTTTCTTATCAATAAGTACCACTGATGATTCAGACACAGGGATGCCCACTTGAGAATCCTCTGCTGGGCCAGCTCCTCCTGTATCCCAGCCTTCTTATTCCTGCATCCAAATCCACCATGAGCTATTAAATCATCTGCCCAAATCTCAAAAGTCTTAAATTTAAGATTCATTTAAATGGAAAATCCCTCAGCATATTCCAGCATGTATTTCCCGCATAAAACTTAGGTGATATTCACTAAGAAGATTCAGAGAGGCTCAGTGCTGAATTATGAGTCAGGGAAATATTAGATAAAGATATTCTGAGTAGTTGTAATGTAAACCAATGAGAACCAAAGGTTTCTAGTTTCTAAGGAAAAGATTTCAAGTGAGAGGAACATTCAAACCAACAGGTGGCAGAATTCAGATATGTTCCCTCCACATTGAGCACATTAAGCAGAAGAGGCTTGTGCCCTCTGGAAGCAGCCTGCCTCCAGAAAGCTGTGAGGATTCTTCTAAGGAGAGCAGTAGTCAGATAAGGAGTGATTGTCAATTCTTGCTTTGTCTGCAAGTGAACGACAGGCAGAGACTGTGGAGCCTCATGAATGTCTTCATCCAGACATTTCACCTCTCACACTACCTGTGTTTGGCTGAAGAAATATATAGCAGGCATCAGGGATGTGCCATTTGTTAATTGCTTATTACATAGCAACTCATTTGGACCTTCAGAACAAGCTGATTGTGGTAGTTTGAATAAATGTCTTCCAATTGATTTAGGAATTTTATTCAAGCTTGTAACTTGGTGTCACTGTGGGCAGATCCTAGGGTCTAGCCCTAAGGTGTGGGAGTGGATTTGGAATTCCAGTCTAAAGATAAGCAAAGTGCTTGAGCTTTGCCTGGAATTCCTCAAAGTGTGCTTGCTTATGGTGCTAGGGTGCCTTGCGGTTTTTTCTCTCTTTCTGCTTGATCCTATAAGAGGAAGCCAGCTTCTGTCATTATGGAACTTCCTCTGGATTGTAAGCTTCAAATAAATTCCCTTCTTCCATAACTGTGCCTGGTTTGGAGGTCCAACTCAACAATTGGAAGCTGTCTACTATACCCATAATATAAGAGATATATTTATACCCAAATTACAGGTGAAGAAACTGAGTCCCAGTAAGATTAAATGACCTTCCTAGAGCCATGAAGTGTATTCACTTGAAAATAGAAGTGGATTTGAAGGCCAGGTGTGGTTGACACCAAAGCTTTAACCTTTTAGCCCCACCCCCCACTTATGTACTTGAAGGTTGTCTTGAGTTTCATGAAGTTACTGATCAAGCTACTCCAGTTTACTCCTGCCAGTGAAATCCTGTTCCAAGTGACAAGATACATCTTGGCTCTGTCATTTGATGTATGATTTTTTTAGTGGCATGTTGATAAATGTTTAACAACTGGTTTTTAGGGAGAAGCTTGTAGCAGTTTCTGATTTTTATGGTATAAACATACTTGTCACAGCCATTTCAAACTATGAACACGATACCATTAAACAAGGAGCTGGGAAGACATGTGTACATACAGCTTTCAGGAGCTGCTATGAACGATAGAAAAGCTAGAATCATGCATATACATACTTAGAAAGTTCTTCCATTTCTTCTTCATAAAGCCTCCTTCGTTCCTTGAGCTCTTCTGGTAGGAATTTAGCTATTAGCTCTTCCATTATTACATTTTTGCTGTATTTTCTTGATGCCAAGCACTATATGGGGGAAAAGTTAATTAGATATTATGCAGTCACCAGTAAAACACAAAGGACTTCTGATGCTATCAGAATAATAGTCAAATCACACACATATTGTAGTATTTTGAACCACAATTTGGCAGCTAATAGTATCACAATATATGAATCTTCTGTATGTCAGAATTTAGATTTTATTAAAGACATCTGTAATTGAATACACCATCTAGGTATCACTGACTCTGGCTGAATATTACTATTTTGTCCCTCCCAAACATCCCTACCATGTGAATAGCTAAGGATCAAAGTAATGGGCATTTAAGTGAACCAAATAATGGATATTAAAACATCTACAAATTGCCTGCTGTGGGAACTGCCTTTATAGACCCAGCAGAGGGAGCTCACGAGTACAAAAACAACTAGCTTCAAACAATTTGATTCCTTTCCTAGTATGAGCTGTCTCTGTTCTGCAATGAACATGATTGGAATACTTATCCTTTTGTAAAATGATGTAAGTGTGGCCCTGTGTGAATACACAGAGAGGGATAAGAATATATTCTAGCCCGAGTCTAATATCCCACAGCATCTGCCTCCTCAATGCCTGGCAACAGAACAAAGCACATAACCCAGTCCCAGTCTCTTGGGGAAAGCAGTGACTCAGGAACTAGCCAATTAAAGAAGCAGGCAATCCTTCTGTTGAGGCTAAAAGAAAACTCCAGGAAGGGCACATCCTAAAATCCTAACAATGGTTTTCTTTAGGTGCTGAGTATAAGGTAAACTTTCTCCTGTTTATCTGAACTTTGTAGTGTTAAAAAACCATATATGTATTATTTAAAAAGAAGGACCATAGGATTTTTATCTACAACGAGGCCAGAAAAATAATTCTTTTATCTCAGAGGGAAAGCTATGACATTGACCATTCCCCATCTCAATACACACCTGCAAGGCTACCCTGAATAGTTAGTTCACTCCATTCCTTCAGTGAAAATGTTGACGTTTGTCAACAACTTGCCACTTCTCTGGACCTAGAGATAGACTTCTTTTTTGAGATAAGGTCTCACTATGTAATCCAAACTAGTTTTGAACTAATAATCCTCTTGCCTCCACCTCCCAAATCCAAGGATTACAGGCATTCCCCATCGTGCCCAGTTCTAAAGATCATCTTGCATCTCCAACTTTTCTTCAGGAATGAGAAGGGTCAAGGAATATGAATACTGATTATAAGATGTGATCCAACAGTCTTTAAAGGAGGGAAACCAAGACAGATTCCCAGGTCTTCCTTTGTTACAAGAAAGTCTACAAGATCCACTTGAAAAATGAAGATGAAAGGGTTTGTGGTTAATTTTAGAGAACCTGGAAGCCACGGAGATATTTAATTAGCTAAGTATCTTACTATTAAGGAAAGTGGTTCCTGGGAGGTTGTACAAATACCACACTGAAGATCTGTGAGGAGGATTGGGAAGCTCTGGCAGGTGACCTATTCAAAGCACATAATAAATATTGATGATGAGAGGAAATCAGAGCTATCCAGTTCAAGGCTAGAGAGAACAAAAATTCACCCATGATTACAGTGCATCAGGTGTCATAATGTGATCAGAACTAGTATCTATGTGTATTATTAATTTCATCCTTTTTCTTCCAACACAAATTATCTTCATTACTGACAGTTCATGAAAAGTTAGATGTTGCTTCACTTTCCCAAGGGACTTTATGGAGATGGGAGAGATGGCTAGGTGAATGGTGAATGAAGAAATAAACTGATGGTATAGGGAGCCATTTGGTCAAGATCAGTGGACTGGCTGGGGACCCAGTTGAACACTGTCTTAATACCCAATCCAAAATAAGCTAACCCGACCAAGAAATAAATATTGGTTTACCTGTGAAAGACCATCTTTGCACAATGGACACTTTGCATTATGATCTAGGCATCTCTCAAGGCATTTCAAGCAAAAGGTGTGCCCACAAGGTGTTGTGACTGGCTCATAGAATAATCTGAAATTTAAGAATTATTAATTATTAAAATTATAAATTTATGAAAAAAGTAATAAGACCAAAAAGAAAAGACAGAGGTGGTCACGGTTAAGGGTTTATGGAACTATTTTGAATATATCTGTGTATAGAGTGGAGGGATTCCTTATCTTTTTCATCAAGGGTATTGGAGCACTTTTGAAAGACATTTTATTTTCATTTCTGATACAGATATAGAACAACCCATTTGTTAAAATTTAGGATGTGCTTAAATCATTTTGTGATATTAGGTTTAATTTTTCCCTGTCTGGTCCAAGAAAAATACAGATTAGTACTTAAATCATGTGAATGAATTCCATTATAAAAATACTTAGCCAACATGTTCACCTAAGTATATTATAAATGCACACACACACACACACACACACACACACACACACCATATCATAAGCATTTTACATCACACTACCATGGGATAAATTTGATTTGATTACTAACCTTGATTTTTTTCTTCATCTAAGCAACATTTATTGCCTGAAAGATCTTAAAAGTTAACCACATATTACCTTTTGTATGGATAGATAATTTCCCTAGAGATAAAAAATAATATTACTTACTGCCATCAATAATTACATAGAAGGCTGGAGAGATGGTTCAGCCATTAAAGGCACTTGCTTACAAAGCCTGCTGGTCTGGGTTCAATTCCCCAGTCCCTATGTAAAGCCAGATGCTCAAAGTGGCACAAGCATCTAGTGATTTCTTGCAATGGCAGGAGGTCTTGGTGCACCCATTCCTTCTCTCTCAAGAACATATATATATATGTGTGTGTGTGTGTGTGTGTGTGTACATTACATAGAGATAAATATGGAATATGTCTATATATATATATATATATATATATATATATATATATATATATACACATACATACAAGGTACTTCAATTGTATCCTACTCCAATTTCTTTGGGAAAGCCAGGTGTTTTCAAAGCAATCTGGTGACCCTTTATTTAAGAATGTTCTGCACCTTCAGAGATGCATGAATTTACTTTGTAAAAGGAAAGGATTGACTAAAACAGGTCAGTAGTGATTAAGAAGTGGAGCTCATGGCTTAGCAGTGAAGGCACTGGCCTGCAAAGCCTAAGGACCCATGTTCAACTCCTTAGATCCCAAGTAAGACAGATGCACAAGGGGTCACATGTGTCTGCAGTTTGATTGCAGTAGCTGAAGGCCCTAGTGTGCCAATTTTTTCTCTTTGTCTCTCAGTTTCCTCCCTCTCTCATATTAAAAAGAAGTGGAGCTCATCATGGTATATTGTCTATATGACCAGAGGTTTGTCAATAAAATGTTTAAAAAGAAGTGGGCTCACATTCAACAAGATGATGAGTACAGTAAGAAGGATAGATACATGATCAATATATTTGTTTAATTGAGAACTTTAATACATGAACCCACTGCAAATTTGTTATGTACCCATTGGGTTACACTCCTATGTCTCCTCTCCCCTACCCCCATTCCACTGATGACCCTCCTCAGTGGGGTTATCAGTTATCACTGGGAGGTCGTGAATGTATCAGTCAGTCTTTGCGGTGAGGAGGTGGACAATGCCTCAGAGTACACTTTCCCATCCTGTGGCTCATACTTTCTTTCCAACCCCTCTTCCATAATGTTCCCTGAGCGTGGGAGGGATTATTATAAGTAATCTGTTTTGACCTTTCCATAGTGTTCAATTGAGAGGAAGAAACCACCTACTGAACAACTCCCTCATGTGGCTGGAGTTTCATGAGCAACCTGGCTGGCACTGCCAGGTTGAGCTATCAGAACCGAAAAGTACTTGGGAAAAAAAAAATTGACCCTGCCAATTAGAATGAAACTGAGATCCAGAGGACATAAAGTCACTTGTTTAAGTATACACTGCCAACTGCTGGCAGATGAAAGTCCCTCGGAGTCTCACTTTCCACCACATGCCATCCTATTACACAATGGTTTGCAACCACTGCTGTACATCAAAATCACCTGGAGTATTTTTTCTTCAAATAGTTTCCTTTATTGGTAAGTTACAGACATACAATAAACTGAACAGACTTTAAGTGTGCCATCTAATAAGTTTTTAAAATATATCCTCGCACCTATGAAACCACAACACAATCTATTCTAGACAGTGAATACAGCCACCACTCCCAAATGCTGCCTCATGCCCCTTCCTGGAGGTACAATCCTATGGCCCCTGGGAAGCTCAGACTACTACAACTACAGACATCCAGATCAAGTAAGTCCAGTGGTCAAGCCAGGGATCAAAGCAAGGCTCAGAACTTTAAAACCTTCAGTGGTTTTACTATGGAGTCAAAGTTGAGAGTCACTGAATTTCACAATCCTACTAATGTCTATATAGGTAAACTTTGCAACACTCTTCAAGCATAATTATCAAAGACATCTGTGAAGCTGTACAAATCCCTACATGATGAAGCTCCATTGGCTTCAGTTCCATATTCAGCAGGTCAAGGACAGGGGTATGGATTTGATTTTTTTTTTATTTACAAGAGGGAGAAACCAACTCCAGATGCATGCACCACTTTGTGCATCTGGCTCTACATGGGTACTAGGGTATCAAACCCAGGCAGTCAGGCTTTTCAAGCAAGTGGTTTTAATTGCTAAGCCTTCTCTCCAGCCAGCAATTTGATATTTTTACCATACACATGAAGGTCTTGAGTAAGAGACAGACCTTTCATATGCTCACTTTTAGGGAATGTTTGCAATTTATAATTTTGTTTAACAGTAGTTAATTTGTCTAGCTGCATTAATAAACTTTAGGTATTAAAATTGTCAAAGCATATTTTTAAAAATTTTCTTTATAGTAGAGTTTCTAATTAATACAGTAGCCAAGAAAACAAAGGTATGAGAATTAGAAATGGAAAAGAAGTAAATCTGTCATTATTCATCAATGGTATGATGGTGAATGCTGAATCTATTTTAAAAAGTAAAGAACTGAGCCGGGCATGATGGCGCATGCCTTTAATCCCAGCACTCGGGAGGCAGAGGTAGGAGGATTGCCATGAGTTCGAGGCCACCCTGAGACTACATAGTTAATTCCAGGTCAGCCTGAGCCAGAGCCAAACCCTACCTTGAAAAACCAAAAAATAATAAAAACATTAAAGAATCTGCAAAATTATTGCTACAATGAGAGTTAACAGAAGTTATGAGGTTGCTCAGTAAATACAAATACACACAGTTGTAATTCTTCCTGCTAACAATAAATATTAGAAAACACATTTTAAAAGATGTTTACAACTGCTTTTAAAACTGGGCACCCAGCTGAATAAATCTAACAATTGTATGACACCTCTACTGAAAAAGACTATAAACACTTCATTGAAAGAAACTAAATATCACCTAATGACTCCCAATAAATCCCAATGAGGTATTTCATTTGCTGATTTGTTTTGTGGAAGTTGACAAGTTGGCAAGTTGACTTTCAAACATAATAACGTAATGCAAAGGGCTAAGAGCCAAGACACATCTGAAGAGCAAGGATGTGGGAGGACGTGCTCTAGCAAACATCAGAACTTATTATAAAATGATGTTGATTACAACAGTGTGTGACTAACACAAGGACAAACAGACCCTTGGAACACAATAGAAAGCCCAGGAATAGACCCAGACATAGATTTTTAACTTATGACAAATGTGACACTTGAAAGCAGGGGGCCAGGGGAGGATTTTTAATGCATAAATAAGATTCTCTCAACTGGACCATCTCGCACATTACACACAAAAACCAATTTTATGCAGGTTAAAAAATAAACTTGAAGAGCAAAACAATACAGCTTTCAGAACATGAAAGAATATCCATATGAAACCAAGATGAAAAGTTATTAAAAAGAAAACCCAAGCACTAAGGATTGATAATTTTGACTGTTCTAAAATGCAGAACATTTTTTTTGTTGTTGTTGTTTTTAAAGGTAGAGTCATACTCTAGCTCACACTGTCCTGGAACTCTTTCTGTAGTTCCAGATTGATCTTGAACTCACAGCAATCCTCCTACCTCTGCTTTCTGATTGCAGGGATTAAAGGCATGTGCCACCATGTCCGGCCAAACGTAGAACTTTTAAGTTCATCAAAAGGTGTCAGAGAGGCTGGGTGTGGTGGCACATGCTTTTGATCCGAGCACTCAGGAGGCTGAAGAAGGTAGGTCACCGTGAGTTCAAGGCCAGAATGAGACTAATTCCAGGTCAGCCTGGGCTAGAGTGAGACCCTACCTGGTAAAACTAAAAAAGTCATAGAAAGAGCAAAAGGCAGCTACATAAAAGAAGAAAGTATTTACAACACATATGACCAGTAAAAGGCTTGTATATATAGCATGTCTAGCACTTCTGCAAGCCAGTAAGAAAAAGAGAGAACGAAAAAGGAAAAAAAAAAAAAGATAGTGAACCTAGTGGAAAATAGGCAAACAATGGCATATATAAAAACACTGTTCATACATAATATCCCTAAACTAGAACCAACCCAAGCAACCATCTATCATAGAACAAATTCAAGAAGTAGTAGGGTCATATGGGATAGTACACAATCATGAAAATGAACAACCTTAACTTTCATGCTAATACTGAATAAAAGAAACCAGGTTAATAGAATACATTGTAGATGGTTTGATTTGTATGCTATAAAATTGGGCCAAATTAGATGATACCATTTAGAGATGTATACACAGATGGTAAAACTATAAAGAGAAATAAGATAGAAATCAAGCTAATGTTTTTGGGGTGTTGGACATGTGTGGTCCTGATTGGGAATGGGTCCACTGGGCAATTTCTGGGGTCCTGGCCTTGTTTGTGAACCAAGGGGTTACATGAGCATCCTGCTTACAATATTTTATTAAGGGCATATGTATATATTGTGTATTTCATATGTTGTATAATTTGGGGTTCCAAAGTTGATTTGTGCACTTATTCAGGAACCACTGAAATAACCATACTGCCATAGTGGCCAAACTGCTGAAATTTGATCTTCTACCACTACACCAAGCTACTTTTCCTGACAACTTCACAACTATGCCTATTGTTCTTTTAAGCATGCAATCCATAGAAATGAATAAAGATATAGTTGGAAAATTAATTGCAATAAATGGTGACTTTTAGTGAGGAGATGGGTGAAATGTATACAAACACACAGGGTAATTTCCTAGCAAGAACTTAAACTAAGATGGCCCTCAATGAGAAGTAATATGTGGCCATCAATCCTTAGAATAACACTTTCCAATTCCAATTCACTTCTCCATTCAGGGCCACTCTGCTACTCTACAAAGGTTGACTGAGTAAAATAACTGAGAAACAACCATGCATTTCTCTTAATATATTTTACATTTCTCTTGCTATTTTTCTACCTGAGTGCAATATTGGTTTTCATAACAATTCACTTTACATATTATTAAGTGGCAATTGTGATTAGCTTAATTTTACTTCTGAGAAAATAAGAATTCAGACAGATTAGATAACATGCCCAATGTCAGATAGCTAGTAGGCACAAAGCTTGAGATGTCAAAGCTGACTCCCTAGCCAAGCTTCTCCATTCTACAACACTACCAGGACTATATGCATCTGAACATTTCAAACATGCACTATCTATTCATCCATGTGTAGATGCACACACTCCTGAACACACTTCTTCCTTCCTTCCTCTCTATCTCTCTCCCTCCTCCTATCTCTAGAAACAGACAAAAAGAGATCCTTACCTATACAAATAGAAAAAGATATTCTAGAATATATGTCCCTGACACTTCAGTAAGAATTTTGAAAATGCTTAAGACAGGCATTTTTTAAATCAAAGTAAAATCAGATTTTCTTACAAGAAAGTATTTTATATTGTCACAGTGACAGAGAAAACAATAGTAATAATAAATGTTTTCAGTTAGATGGCAGCCCAGATAAAATGCTGTCTTTTCTCACCAGTTACATCCTTGTATTGTGAGGGAGAGAGAGGGACCAAGAGGGAGAATAGGAAATAAAATGCTCTCTTCATACCCAATGACTTGGATAGATAAAAGTATATTATGTATATATATATATATATATATTTGCATAATATATAATGTATATAGCTTTTCAAATGACAATGAGGTCTTTGGGCCACTAGGTAACTAGTTCAAAAATCAAACACTCATATTTCATATCTCAGAATATCTTTTATTTAAATATTCTTTTATTTATTTATTTATACAGAAAGAGGGAGATGGAGAGAGAGAAAGGGCATGCCAGGGCCTCCAGCCACTGCAAACGAACTCCAGATGCATGCGCCACCTCGTGCATCTGGCTTACGTGGATTCTGGGGAATCGAACCAGGGTCCTTTGGCTTTACAGGCAAATGCCTTAATCACTAAACCATCTTCTCCAGCCCTATATCTCAGAATATCTTTATCACCACAATGGTACTTCTTTACAGCAGCCAGAGGTAACACCCCATTGACTAGAATACCCATACCAGGTAGACCTGACGGAGGATTTCCAGCCTGTGGACGTTGCATTGCAGAGTTCTGAGGTGTTGGAGTTAGGAGACAATTTCTTACAGCAGAGCTCTCCCAGCTCAGCAAAGGATACTTGAGAATTGGAAAGATTCTCATTAATACACTCTCCAGTGACTTTTACTTTTTTTTGTGCTATGAAACAAGGTGTTACATATCCCAAGCTGAAAACTCACTATGTAGCCAAGAATGGTCTTGAACTTCTGATCTTCCTGCTTCTACCTCCCTAATATGCTGGGGTTACAGGCATGTGCTATCATGTCTGGATTTCATTTAGTTTTCCCATCCTTTCCTTGTGAACCATATAACCCAACCAGCTTTCACCCTAGAATCATAAAGTCTAACTTCTCTCTACCAATGTACCACCATAGGATTAAATTTCATTCTGGAAATTTCCTCAGGTGGGACAAAAGTCTGATTTCATGACCCAGAAGCTTGACACTACCTGTACCATTAAACCTGCTTCACATGACAGTCATAACAGAACCGAGTCATAACAATATGTGAAAACCACTGAAGGTGAAGAAAGACACTTTTCAAGACTAGATGAAAATTCAAGCTAAATCATGAATATGAAATAATCTGTGTCAACATCTGAGGCTTGACTTAAAGACAAACTCTGTTGGAAGAGAAACTGTGTGCCTCCAACTAAGGGTTGCAGTCATAAGAGCCTCAGACCAAAGCTGCTCTGTAGGTCTGGCAGGTTTCTGATTACCAAAAAGCACTGAGACTCTAGCTATAACTTAGCAGCCCACACAACAGCTACTCCAGGCAAAGACGGAATAGAGAGAAAGGAGAAGGGACATAGTGACTTAATCTCAAAAGACACAAACTAGAAAGAGGTTCTTATCCTCTTGGTATTTATTTCTTGGACCAAATTTCTGACCTTTCTCCCAGGTCCTCTGTTGTGATCAGGGACAAAGAAGATTAAAGGGAGAAAGAGGAAGTGGAACAAAAGAATTTCAACCTCAGGATTCTTACTTCACAGAGAAAACCAAAACAGGATGAAGGTGTGTGTTTGATTTTGTGTTGCCTGCACGTTCCAGGGAGTATTAAGAAGGGCAAGCACAACAAAGACCTGCTCTTTCAGAGGAAGCTAAATTAAGTTTACTCCAAAGCATACATCATGGGCTTAGAGCCTCAATAGTGGTGGGGTGGCTGCAGGGGCCATTTCTCTACTTGCAAGCAGGGCTTCTCTATACCGTACCTTGGCTTTGGTGTGGTCCACCTGCCACTCTGATGAGAAAGGCTAAGGGAAGTGGAAAAGGGGAACTGTTTCTATAGATGATTGCACACTGGCCCACACTGCCAAGCAGACTCATTGTCAAAGTGTGAAGGCCAGTTTTGACAGCCCATACTCAACTGCTTATGAGGTCTTCCCAAGCTTATCAACAAAAGTGACTACTATAGATATTTTTATTCTTTTTTCTTTCTTTATTCATCTATATATCTATCTATTTATTTATTTTGTAGTGCTAGGTACTGAATCTGGAACCTCATGCACAATAGCCAAGCACTCTACCACTGAGCTACAACCTCCATAGCCCTGACTAAACTGTTTCAAAGAGAAAGAAAAGTCCACATTTCAGATAACAGTTGCCTTATTTTCATTCATATGGCAAGAAAAACTATTCAGAAGGAAAACATTTGATTTAAAGGAGAGGAACAAGTGCTTAGAAAGGGCAGGTAAACATCTGAGGAGTTGCTGCTGGCTGGATCTCACTGTGTGGTGACCAAAAGACTCTCCTTGACATCTCTTGGGTTAGTCATATTAAAATGTTTTGTGCAAGTATCTTAGCTCATAATTAGTGCTTTTCTGGAAAATATCCACAACTAAGAACCTACTCAAAGTTGTGAGCCTTTGTCCTGGAGACACATATATACTTTTATATTCAACTTCAATGAATTTATAGATCTGTTTGAACCCATACATAGGACCTCTTCAGAAGTTCGTGGATCTAACAGCAAGGACCCTTGGTCTAGCATAAAAATATTATTACCATTTATTGAGTGCTTACTACTTGTCAGACATTACTATAGGTGTTTAATAGATTTATTTGATTAATCATAACAATTCCAAGGGCCAAGTTCTACTCTTTTATATTTGACTGGTGAAAAATAGTGGTAGTGAATGGTGCTTGCTCTAGGACAAAGAACCTGTAATAAATAGGGGCTAGTGAGACACTCAGTGGTTAAAGGTGCATGCTGCAAAGCCTACTGGTCCGGGTTCTATTTCCCAGTACCCATGTAAAGCCAGATGCACAAAGTGGCACATGAGTTGGGAGTTCCTTTGCAGTGGCAAGAGGTCCTGGAGCACCCATTCTCATTCTCTCTCATATTCTCTTTCTCTCTTTCTCCCTCACCCTCTCTTTCAAATAAATATTTTTAAAAGAGCCTATAAGTAGAAAGGACCAGGGTTCAAACTTTGGCTTTGGAGCCCCCTCTTTTAGCCAATAAGTCACAGCTGTGAAATTGAACAAATGAAAATAAAGATCATAATCATAGCACTGCTATGGTTTAGAACAGGGGGTGTATGGATAATTTGCCTCTCCAGGGATCTGAGGAAGTTGAGGTTGAGTGACACTAGTTGGAGGGGAAATGCTTGACCAAACATTTCACATGTACTCTGACTTCTGTCCATTGCACAGCATAGCACACAAGCTAGTTAGCCTCTGCTGGCTTTCCAAAGAATAGGCTTGTGGCATTGACATAAACCCTTGAGCTTGAGTTCTTGATTTAGTAGTCTAGTTCCAAGGTCACAAGCTAAAACATCTTTTAGGGGCCAAGAATTACTGTGATTGTGATATGTGATCTGGTAAAAGCAATGGTGAGTGATGAGGACCCCAATTAACTGGAAAGTATATATTCTGTCCTAAGACAGTCATACATGCCATAAACAGAATAAAGCAAGACTTGATGAGGGTCAAAGAACAGATATGTTCAATTTGTGGGCCATAAGTTTGTTACCTCTGAGTAAACTGTTCCCTTGCCACTCTCCAGGTCTTTCCATGTCAGGAATCAAGGATGCAAGGAATGCAGTTTGCAAGCTGGGGATACAAGTTGGCTCATGTGACAGTGTGATTTCTATCAGTGCCATGCTTGTACCTACTAACCAACTCAGTTGTAGGTCAGTAGCAGAGAGGTCCAGATATGACAAAGGAGGAAGTACCAGGCAATAAATGATAGCACACGTCACTTACCTCATACATAGGGAGCATTCAAGGTCAGATGCGTCAAAAGATGCAAGTGGAATACTGAGGGCAGGTTTGGCCACCTGATCAGCAAGAAGATCTATGATTTGGAAAAGTAGTAAATCAGAGCTGGATCAACACTGCTTTAGCAGATAGTATTTGCCACTCTCACCTCCTCCCCAAGAATGTGTTTAGGGGTGCCTTTGCCCTTGAGGATGGGACTCCCTGAAGCAGGCTTCCAGAGGCTTCTAGCAGCCCCAATAAACAGTGAAGTCCAGTAACTCCTGAGGGCTTCATTCAAGTGCAATGAATTGTACTCTAAAGTAGCAACTCTTTAGATTGAGCTAAGCCTTCAATGCTGGGACTAAGTCTAAGCATTGCCCACCTCTCTTAGAAAGATATAAAGCTGGGGCTGCTGCTTTTCAGGACACACTGAATGAGGCCTGATCACACCTCTTCCATCTTTCATTCCTATAACAGGGATGAGGGAAGGGAGAGGTTAGCCTGGAATGAAGTCATACCAAAGGTATGAGATGTCATTACTTGATACTATGCTTGACCTTATACCTTGACTGTACATGAGAATTAACATATAGCACATCCAGTATATTAGGCACCAAGTGCAATCTCATAGATACATCCTAGTGACTTCTAGAGTTGCACAGCTGATAAATGTCAGAGCTAGGTCACATATCCAGAGCTAGTGCAGCCCCCAGATAGCTAGTAATCTGTATATTTCAGTATGCCCAGCCATCTGCTCAAAACTACTTTCTCCCAGGGGAGAATCAGTACCTTGCTTGGAGACTTTATTAGGCACATTTGTGTCCTCTTGGGTTTCGATTTGGCAATGCTTCCTTTTCTTCTCCTGGCATTTGCCAGTCTTGATGGAGGCAGCATCCTGCTTCTTCTCTTCTTCCTGATCTCTCATGTTCTCTTGCTGACCACCCACCTTGACTTGAGCTGCATTCATTAGACTGCTGCTGTCTCCACTGGCTGCTGCTTCCTCCTGACTAGAACAATGTGGAAGCTCTGGATTTTCCTAGGTAAAACAACAGCCCAATATCAGCATCCACTTAAGACCTATAATGTCCTTTGAAACTCTTACCCAGAGGGGATGAAGAAAGCAACTTAGCCTTGATCCTCACTCCTGATAACTTAGAGGGCAGTCCTAGGGCTTATTGCCTGCTCCTAATTTGCAAATGTCTGTGACAAAGGCATGCCCATCTTGGGTGAGGGAACTTTCCTAGGCATGGACAAAAGACTCATAGGAAGAAAAGCTCTCTGGCAGTGGTGAAGGGTGGAAATGCAAGGGGAGCACCATTTCCCCTCCTAGCTAAATCATTCCGTAGGGATCAATTTAAGGAAACCAAGGCATGCAGTGAGGATAGATCATTTTACCTCATTCTTCCTCTCACCCTCTCTGCCACTCTGAGCCATCTGTAAAGGACTTTGGACAAAGCTTTAACCTGGCCTTCCAAGTCACCTAATGCTCCAGAGCTTTAAGTTATATTCATCAAAAGGACAAAAGATAATCTATTCCTTTTACTAGATTATGGGTAAAAAGTCTGAAAAAAAAACAATATCAGTTGTCAGAACAATATGTCTCTGGCCTTTTAAAGACTTTTGTCCATAAAATGGATGCCTAAAATGGATCTAGAAATGAATCTGTTGATGTGTTCATGAAGATTCCTCTGGAGAAACTTTTCATAATCTAAATCCACGGTTGACAGGTCAAACACTCATCTTATTGTTTCGCCTTCAAGCCCCACCAAAACTTCTTATAGACAGCTGACAAACAAGAGCTCACAGTTTGAAGTAAACAAGTGGGGAGAAAGAATGTGGGATTTTCAGTCTCTACTCATGGAGGTTCAGATTTTGTCCAGCCCTATAGTGACATTACAGTTCTGAATTTCCATAAGCCCAAGGCATTGTGTGCATGAGAGTGCCATGCTTTGCAATGCAGTTTATGTGGGAATACACTCACTGTTTCCCAGCTTGCTTATACTGGAAATCCAGGGAGGTGCTACTTTCCTTCATTTCAGATCGAACTACAGGCAGGAGTTCCAACTGAAGGTATTTGGGTTCAGTATTAGCAATCTTACTCATATAATAATGACTACTGGAGGCTCTCTGCATTTTATTCCTTTTCCAGAGCAGGGGAAAGTACTGGAAAGGTATTAGAGGCCAGGGCTTATATACACATGAAGAACACCAGGCACAAATGGAGGGACTGCTCCCCACAGGTGCTCGGGTATTCTGCCTTCAAGTCTAGATTTTCTGAGCCCCAGCTTCTGCCTACTTACCCTCTTCTGAGAAAGGCAGCCTCTGGAATCCAGCTCCATGTGCTCTGTTCCTTTATTCCCAAAGAAACACACCAATACTTGTCTTCCTCCCAAGAGCCTCAACTCTTCTTCCTAAATTGTTTTCATCTACTCTGCTACAAATATGTATGAGATGCCTAGTTATGTGTAAGACATAGCACAGGAATATGAAATTATCTCCATTTGGTCATCAAATGAGTTACCCTTGCACAATGATCTCAGCTGGTGCTCAAAGGCCAGTAGCTTGAACAAATGAAAAGCAGGAATGGAGGGGTAGTGAGCCCCTCTTCCCAGAATCTGCCCCAAAGCTGAAGCCAATAAGCCCACCCAAATTGTATGGTTCCAGGGGAAGTGGGTCAATCTCTTTGTACTTGTATCAAATCTCTCTATTGGGTGGATCTGACCAAGACCACAAAACTAAGGTAAGGAATACACAAACTTTGGGACCATGTCTATAACTCCTAAAATTCAGTTGTAGCTTAAAGCAAAGAATGAAACCATTACTGACTCCATCTTTTCTTTCATCATGAAGCAAAGTAGGAAAGGTAGGGCTCATTTCCTGTTTGCCCACAAAACAGCCAAATAAAGCGTCACGAGCAAGCTTGGTGAGTTGTTTTACCTGTGACAACTTTGGTAGATTATGGCTGGTGCCTTCAGTAGCCATTGACTCTACGTGTTCCTTTAATCTAAGGTGAGGTGGCAACAGCTTCAGGATATCGGGAGAATGTTCCTGAGAATCCCCCGGGACTGATGGTGAAAAGAAACTAAGGAGAAGCTGTGACATAAAACAGAAGACTTCACTACTTCAGTTTCTACAGGTGCTAGGGTAAGGTGAAGGGGAAGGGATGGGGAGACAGGGGGCACAGCTTGCAAGGCAAAACTCTAATGCCTTGGAGCAGTGTCCCTGGACATACCAGGGCAGGGGGTCCCTGCATCATCAGCACGCATCAGATTCACATAAGAAGCTTATGAAAGAGCCAAGTACTTGGTTCCCATTCCTGTCTCCCCAGGTCTGAAGTGTGGTCCAGAAATCTGGATTTTGAGAAGTCATTAGGGATGCCTCTATTACTTAGCCAAGGGTAAGAGCCACTGGTATGGTTCTAGCATTGTACATAATTGCTTTCAGTGGGGGATTTAAAAACCAGGAGGAAGAAAAGGGGCCAAGAGGTGAGTCAAGCGAACCACCTCAGTCGGGGAACCTGGAATCATGTCCATAACACCCCAGTGGTCAGAAGTCTACGTATATATCCTGGGTCCTTTGCTACTTTTTTTCTCTGCTGATTCATTTTGCTCCCACCCACACAACCACCATCACCACTGGATCTTTAATCTCCTGTGAACTGAGACCTGAACAGTGAAGTATTAGGAAGCAGAACTCAACCTTCCTCTCTCCCTTTTTCCAGCCTGTTCCCCATCCTACCCTTCTCTAGAGAAAATGTCAGGTTTAGTTCAAATATACAGGGCAAGCAGGTTCTAATCCATTGCTATCTTCACTTGCAATTGGATACATTAGTAGATTGGAATGAGAAGAACTAGAAGAGACTGGGAGTCAGATGTGCATTTGAATGCAGGCTGAACCATTAGCTGTTCACATTCTTGCTACAATTCTTTCCTGGGCCAGCAGGGATTGTATCTATGTATGTATGTATATGAATATGTAGAAAATGTTTATAGAATACAAAGTGCTACCAGGCCTCTAAAGCATACTTAAGTGTTTACCACCTACCAGGCCCCTTCAATGTTAAGAGACCCATATACGTATATCCAACCTGCAGTGCACTGGCCTCATGCAGCTGGGAATAGCTATGAATGTGGCCCAACACAAAACTGAAAATTTGTTAAAACATAAGGGGTTATTTATTTAACTTTTTTGTAACTCAATTGTATGGTTCTTCAGCATGAAATCTGTAGATGACAGCATAATATTTCAATGTCAAAAGGCTGGATAAACCCTCAGGACTAGAGGATATCCCACACTGTTGTTTAGGCTAGTCATGTTATTGTCAAGGTAATTTGACAGAACACTTAGCTCCACTTTGCTTTATTCTTTTGCTTGCTCCAAAAAGTTTCTTCATAATGTCCCTTCAGATTCCAGCAATTACATGCTCAGCCCTCAAAGCTCAGCTCAAGTGCTGCCTTCCCTCACTCCTTCAGTGCTCCTAACTCTGATCCTACTTGTCTTTTCACATTCTCTAGCACCTTATACTATACAATCTCATGTTGCCCTGGAATTGTGTCACAGAAATAAATCTCTCCACCCAGTGAGAAATGCCTAATAGATACTCATCACACACAGTGGGATTGAATTAAGACATTTATCTACCCCAGGATCCAAGAAGAAACCTAACATTTAAGCCCAAGGTACTGAAATCCCTATACTTTATCCCTGTGCTAAAATCCTCACTCCCCAGGTGCAATTTGGCAAAGGAGTAAGATGGGAAAGTACTCAGAGTACCCAGGGACATAAATTTCAGCTTTCAGAGCTCACTGCTCCCTAGGAACCAACATTGGCCCTCAAAAGCCCTACTCAGGGGCCTAACAGGATTGACTCATTTCTGAGGCAGCCTCCCTAGAGGCAGTTGCATAATTCTCCATGATATAAGGATGAAAAGCAAAGGGTAGCAGGAAGAAATGCAGAAATAACAGTAGTAATTCCCTTCTTAGCTTTACTAAGATCTCTCTTTAGGCCTTAGTGGTTTGCGGAAACAAAAGAAAGTTAAGTTCAACTCTCAGTGAGAATAATCATTCTACATGAATAAAAGTCAATCCCATGGCAATTTCAGCCTTAGGATGGTAAAACTTGGTCAAGAAAGAAGGATAGAAAAAAGATTCTGAGGTAAAAACAAACACTGAAAAGAAACACAAGGCTGGGAGTTCTAAGGGAGCTTATTAATGCCACGTGAATCTGCACCAGTTTTGTCAACTCTTTAGTCCTGAAACTGTCATAATCCAGTAAATAAGCATAGTTAAGTCCTCTCTGTATTCTTAAATGGCTGCTACAGCCCCATCACACTCAGTAGAAATTTCCCTCAAAATTCTCATATTAACTTCATAACTCTCTAACTTATTACAAGAGCAGACTCCCATGTACTGCTTGGCATTTATGTTAACCAACACAAGATTGTATGTTCCTTGAGGAACTTATGCCTCTTTGGGTCTCCAGAGTTTCACACAATCCCTTGCCTTTCATCAGGCAGTTATGGAGATGTAAACAGCCCATCTATAATATTAAAGCAAACTGGAAAGAGAGGTCAGTCCAACTGATCATACCAGAACCTCTCAAACCAATTGAGGAGTGGATGAAAATGAGTAAAGATACCATTCATCCTGAGTCCAAGACTTGCTTCTGGACGTTTTTGCATACCCTGTCCACAAAGTGATGGTTCTAATTGCTTTTGTCCATCCTAGAACTAGCCCCACTAGGAAGTGCTGGGACTCTAGACATGTCCTCCTGGGACAGCAGGATGTGGAAATAGCCAGGAGGGTAGGCTTTGGAAGCAGACCAAGTTGAGTTTGAATGTTTTCCCATGGATCACTAGCCGTGTGATCTCAGAAAAGTCATGGGGCCTCACATTCCTCATCTGTCTCCTCTGAATCATGGAGAGAAGTAACAGTAGCTACCCTCAGGAGGAGGTTGTGAGACTAAATTATATCTTCCACATAAAGTACTTGGCACCTTGCCTGACACATAGGAAATGCTCAAGGAATGTTGTGTGCATATACCATCAACTACTCTTAAGTTTGGATGAAATGTCCAAGGCTTTGTAGCATTCTTCCTGAGCCGTGCTCCTTTCAAGGAAACCCAGTTCACACACCCAGGTCAGAATGACTTTCCAGACAGGGTATTTCTCTGCCAGAGGTAGAAAATCCAGAGCCCATCTTCCACAAAGTTTATTAGTCTTGCTAAATACTCCTTTCTAGAACCTTTAAAAACCACTCTTGTCTTTCTCTCTTTTTTCCTCCACAGCTCTCCCTGCCAAACCACACAGAAATAGAAGGGCTTGTGGCCTGGTGTTGAATAGGGGGTGGGGCACAGGAAACCAGAGACAACCACTGACCATCTAACTTCCAGGCCCATTAGCCAGACATCAGAGGAGTAAATTGCAAAACAATAAACAGCACAGCCTGTGAATTGCCGGTGCTTGATTCCTCAATCCTGCTCTACATATTTCTTGCAATTTTTTTCACAGCCACATTGTCCTGGGCCCAAGAGTTGAAATGACTAGTGGGATTATATCAAAACATCTTTCTCTTGCACTTGTGAGATGTATTTAGTTTCTATCAAGAGTTGAGGGCTGGAGCCCTGTGTATGGCAAGGGATATGGAGACCATCAGTGACCCTTCCCAGTGTCTCTGGTAAAACTGTAATTCAGTAAAAGAAAAATCATGCAGTTGTAAGTAGCCCCTACTCATCCAAACACACCCTGGATCTCTCATCAATAGCGAGCCTCCATCTATTCCAGACTAACTTACTTTGTTTAATTTGGTTTTATATTCCATTGATCCCAAGTCAAATAATTCCTCACAGGCTCCTACAAAAATGCAGGAACTTCCAATCTGATAGCACATGCCAAGAGGACAGTGCTTCTTAGCAATCGATTGACACTCATGTCTCACTCATGTCCTCAAAACCAGAGAATCACAAACTCAGGACCCCAAAATGCCAGAAGGGCTGCACCCTCATTCCCATCCCTAGAAAAAAAGTGACTGATGGGGGTCCACTAGGCAGCTGGACCTGACTCACCCAACTCACCCTTTGGGCTTCAGTTCTGGCTCTCTTGTTCTTCCCATCCAGGGATACACAGTAGAGAAACTCTCTCAGTGCTTCCTCCACCTTGCCTAGGGTGGCTAAGGCTTGTGCTTTTCTGAAATGTGCCTGGAAGAAGACATTAGCATTCAGTCTCATATTATGCACCTTCTTAATGCTGTTACTATTAGTAACAATTGCTAGAGTGCTTACTGAGCAGCCACTATTGTGTAGAGTGTTTTCAAAGGATTCTTTTATTTTCAACTCTCCAAAGAAGGCAACTATTCTCAATCCCATCTCAAAGAAGACAAAACTGAGATCCAGAAAAATAACTTGCCCAAAGTAAGATAGCTGGTAATTTGTGGATATGAAAAATGGAGCTGACTATACTAAACCCCCTGTTGGTAACTAGTGTTCATATTTCTTCCTCTCTGCCCCACCATTGTATGTTGATCACCAGCACAGCCAGAACCTCCACTTAACCACACACCGCCTCATCTTTCCACACCATCCAGAGATGTCTTCCATTGAACTGATCTTGTAAGCAGAGGTCTTTGTCCAAAGCCGTGGCTTGAATGAAAACATGGACTTGACATTTTTTTTAAGAGGGCCAAAGGAAGAAGCATGACCCCTACAAGACCTCAAAGTTGCTAGTAGCAATACCAGAACTGAAGCTGTAGCCTCAAAACTATTAGAACACATTTCCCGACAGGCAGCAGACTTCAGTACCTGATCAGTAATTGAGCCAATGCTTTTGTTGGGGGTGGAGAGACTCAGCTCTCTCTTGCTCCCTCACTGAATATAAAGAAGTTTTAGGCTTCTCAGGGGTTAAGCATAAGTACTATAGGTGGAGACACTTTATAAGGAAAACAGCAGCATCCTGGGGAAACAGAATAAAAGGCTACCTTCTTTTTGTGTCTCAGGACAGTGAATTTTAAGCAGCAGGTTGCACTGTTGGGGATTTCCCTGCTTCCTCTTTTAAACTACTTCTGAATGGCTTCAGGGCCTGCCTGAGAACCTTGAGCAGTGGCCCCTGCTGCTCTCCATACCCACAGTTCCTTCTAGAGCCTAATCTTGGTTGCCATCCTCTCACTGCTCCTCCCAACAGTATTTCCCAGGAGCCTTCTAGAGAAAGTGTTGGAAGACTGGAGAGGCTGCTAGGTTTCCAATAATCAGCTAAGTAGCAACACATATACTCCACTTGCTCAGGGTGGTCAGCTCACCCAACTCAGAGTTGTACCATGTGCAGGATGTACTGAATGCTTCTCAGTCTTGGTTGGATGACTGGAATAGAGTTTCCAGGTGGACTTGGTCTCTTGGGGCATCTCATATAGAAATAGTAAGAAATATGCGAATCAGGATGTAGAGGCTTTTTTGGAATGATAGAATTATATGCAGCAGCTCTTCATTCAGCCCCTAAGATAACAGAGTTCTCTAAACTCTGCCTTCCCCTTTATCTCTAACTGTGGGAAAATGGACTCCTGATAAATACATACACCAAGGTTTCCTTCATTGAGGAAGCCACTTTTCACATTTCACCTAGAGCATGCTTTACAGTCCTGCAGCCCACTAGGATACGTAGGCTTCAGGCTTAGTTTGGGAATAAACAAGGCTGCAAGAGATGTCTTCTCAGTCCCAGACAATTCCCTAATTTGCATTCTAGGAGGCCTGAACTGCTCCTACTGCAAGTTAAGACAGGTGACTGATGACTTGTTATTAAACTGTTAATATGTTCCTTGGGAAAGAAAGCATATAGATTCAACATTATCCTTGAAAACTTTTTTTCTGAAAGAACATGAAATTCATCCTGACATTTCTAGCAGAGTAAACAAATCCACATACTTCAATTTTTTCAGGTAGTCTCATTATGCAGCCCAGGCTGGTCTCAAATTCATGATCCTCCCGCCTCAGGGACCTGAGTGTTAGGATTACTGTTTCCTGTCACCACACACATAGCTCACAATCTGAAATACCTAAATCCAAAAAAAACCTGATGATCCAATATTTTCATAAATTTGAAATCAAAATATGAGGTACCAAAACCTAACCTAACTTGGTAGAAAGTGTTTAAAAATATTTGTAGTTCCTAGTGTGATTTTTTAAATATAATTTGCTGCAGAAAACTTTAGTTCCTTTGGAAAATGCTCTTTGGAAACCATCATTACTCCTGTACACACCTATTCTACTTATATCTCTTCTTGTAAAAATAAAGCCATAATCATGCTTTAAAAATAATAAAGTCCTTAGAATTTAGGTCTCAAAAAAATAGTGTTTTTACTTGGAATGATCTCTTGGATATTGTCCTGAACTCTCATGTGGTCTCTATACCAACAGTAACATTCTGGATTCTGAAAATACCTCTTCTCATAAAATTGAAATAAGGCACCATGACCCTGGCCTTGAAGAAATCACTTTTCTGGTCTTGGGATTGTATATAATGGACACTACACCAACACACTGTAAGTTTTCTAGCATTCAGAATGTTCCCTTGTTCATGCTCACCTTCAATCCTTATGTATACCTGTAAGGCAGGTAACAATACGTTCATTTTTCAAATATGGGGACTTAGAGTTCTGAGAGTCCCCGTGGTCAATTGCTTGCAAGTATTGAAACACAGGCTCAAAGCTAATCTTCTAAACCAAATACTGACATGTAGTGGAAATAAGTTGGTCCTGGGGCCAGACACAGAAAGTGATACTTCCTATGTGGGCATCTTGAAAGATGCCTGATGCTTACACTGTCTTTCCTTCCACTCACTCCTCCCATGTGTCCTAGATGTTTGAGCACACCAGCAGGTCAAGTGATTACATTAATCACTCAAAATGGCACAACCATTATGTGAATATAGGGATCTTTTCAAAGAAAGTTAGCTAAGTTCCTGAGAAACCTGGCTGTCAGTAGAAGTCCTAGAGGGCCAGGCCAGCGAAACTTTTCTCACACCCCTCGCCCTTCTGTCCTTAGAAAATGATAAAGTGATGTTGATGATGATGGTGATAGCAAACACTTATATAATGCTACATGCCAGGCACTGTTCCAAGAATCTTTTTCCCATGAGGTCACAGAAGTCTCACAACAATCCTATTTAGTATGTGCTTTGAATATAGGCACTTTAGAGATGAGGACATGGGGCACAAAGAAATTAAGCAATTTTCCCATGGCCATACAGCTAGGAAGAGTAGCAAAGCTGGGACATAAACTCAGGCAGTCTGATCCCCAGTCCATTTAGGAGAGTCATGAAGCACAACTGCTCCACCAAATGAAGACAGAATTAAGAAAGAACTGAGATCCCTTGTAAACCTGAATCTCCCTTTGCCAAAGGATGCCCACACCATGGCGCTCCTTTGGAAAGAAAGCCTTCCCCCTGCTCTGATTGAGCTTTCATCACTATTCCTGCCAATTCCTGTCTACAGTACAACCCCTTCCCATCCCTCCTCTCCCACACTCACCTTAAAACCCATTGGGCGGAGCTTACATGCTATTTCTGCATCATGCAGTGCGTCCTCATGAGACTCCAAGGTGAAATAAATTTGAGACCGATTACTATAAAGCAAATGGTCATTTGGAGCTGCCAAAATGAGAAAAAAAAAGCCCTCATTAATGGCCCCCAGCACAAGCATGTGATAAGTCCTTTATGAAGATGGATCCTAAGGAAAGAAAAGTTACCTAGGTTATTTCTACTGGATCAAAAGAGGTAGGCTCTAATTTTCCATCTGAATATTGCCCTGAGTTCTACACCCAGTCTCTATGTCAGAGCTTTGCCAACTGCAAAGAATTAATTTTGCCACCATCTTTCAAGTAATTCCTTGGAGGGGTCCTATCCATGATGCATTACAGCCTTTGATCCAGAGGAAACCCTGGCCCCTGTTCCATGAATGAACACTGCTAGTGGCCAGAAGCCTGGTTTCTGAGTGAGGTGTCACCAACAAAGAAATAATGGACCAGAAAGGAAAGAGAGGGAGGTGCCAGATGTGACCTCTATCCTGACTCAAACACAATAAATCCATGTTAGTCCTCTAGGTGGGATGACAAAGACCAGTTCACATGAAGGGCATAGATATGCATTTACAAAATCCCCTCCTCCCATTACAGGTGGCTAAATGTGAAAGTACTTGAACAAAGCTCCCGTGAACAAGGTCAAGTTGATGACTCTTACCAATACTCGGAATTGCCAAATCATAGTGCTAGACAGGCTTTCGATCATGTGCTCAACCAACTCATTCTTTATATGGAAAAAAATCAAAGCCACAGTGAAGAGATGGGTCCTAGGTCACACATCTGGTCAGTTGTTGCTAACTGATCACCTTTGAAGCTTTCAGGTTGGGATAGGGGCAGGTTCCTCTTTCTGAGCGTGGCTACAGCAGTTTTAATAAGGAAACACCAGCCATGTTGCAGGATGGAGATACTCTGTTGAGCAGGGCCTTTTTCCTCTTCGAAGGGTGAAGGAGGTTGGAGCATTGGGGAGCATTACACTGGAAAAGACCCTCAAAACAGCAATAGAAGAGGAAAAAGGAAGAGAGGGGCTTTCCTGGCTGGTCCTTGGGAAATGACTGAAAAGAAAGGAGCCTCCCTTAGAGATCTGTCCTTAAATGGCCTGCATCTGTTTATTTCATATTGTCCTGTTCTTCCTCAAGCTCTGGGCTCCAACTTCTGCCTACAATAAGCTTTGATTTCTGTCTTTTTCTCCCTCTACCCCCAGGAGTGTGCTCAAGGTTTACTTTGATGTCCATTACTTTCTATTAAGAATTTAGAACTTTCTGTTACTTTTCTGCAAGAAACACCAACCCTAGTGGCAGCTCAGAACCTGCTTTGCTTGGGCAAGGATAGGACTTTTTGGTGGGGTGTGTTCCTCCAGTGTCATGTTCCCGTCAGCCTTGGTTTTGCTCCCTCCTCCGTGACCTGTTGCAGGCCTGAATGAGGTTCAGCACGTGGAGGCTGTAGCTAACTCCCTTCTCCATGCATCAGAGATAGCGTGGGGCATCCTGGGATCTCAGAGCCTTGTCTGCCCAGCATTGCTGCCTCCTCTCCTTGGGCATGCTTCACTAGACACCGCACAGGGCCGGCTGGCCAAGAAGGCTGCTGGCGGCCAGCCCCAGCAGGGAAATACCAGCCTTGGCTCCCAGGCCACTTCCTGGGTCGAGGTGGGAGGAGGCTGGCAGAGCAAGCATATCCTTGGGAGAACCCTGGTGCCCTATTCCTGAGAGAGGTGTTAGACGACCCATGTTGCCCTTGAAGCTTGCAAAGCCCACCCCACCTCCTCAAGTGGCACAGAGAAACTGGACAGATACGTGCCTCCTTCGTAGCCAGCCCATGTTTCCTTGGGATCCCCAACAGTTGCGTGGTCCTGTTGCCCGCTGGGACGGCTGGATTAAGGGGTTCGATGTGAGGGCACAGACTACTGGCTGGCTGGCTGGCTGCTGCGGGCGGTGGCGGTGGGAGGGGTGCAGCTATTTCAGCCAAGGATCGTGTGATAGGAAGCGGTGACAATGAGTCACAGGGCAGCGGGGCGCGAGCGCTCCCCTCCCCCCCCGCACACGCTCGCGGGATGGTTTCCGAGGAGAGCGTGGCCCACTTCGGTTACCTCAGCCGTTACACAATCCCGCCCGCCCGCCCGCGCGGAGGAGGGGCCGCCGGCCGGGGCGGCTCGAGGCCCTTATGCAACCAGTGCTCTCCTGACCTAATTCCAGGCCGGACCCACCCCACAGGGAGCAGCAGCCCCGGAAGGGACAACTCCCAGGGGCGGGAGCGGCAGACGCAGGCGCCGATCGGACATCTCCGGCTGGCAAGAGCCAGAAAGACTGAGTGCGAGTGTGGGAAGGGTGCGAAGTTCCTCTCCAGACGGGGAAGGTGCGGGCAGGTGTAGGAGGAAACTCCGAGGAGCCCAGGAGAGACAGAAAGTAGACACGCTGACACTGAGCAAGAGAAAACAGAGCGATAAAGATGCAAAGAGACTGAGGAGGAGGGAGGGAAGAAGGATTGGATGGAACAGAGTGAAAGTCAGAGAAACAAAAGCTCACAGGCGATGCGGGAAAGGACAAAAAGCATCCGAGTCAAAGAGACTAAGCATCCGAGTCAAAGAGACTAGAACTCCTTTACAAAAGAAAGCTAAAGTGGGGAAAACAAACTCCCCAAAGAAATCTTACTCCACCCAAGCCACCATCCATCCCACCTTCCCCTGCATCTAACTCTGCCCTGGTCTATGTCGATCTCCCAGCCGGGTTCATTCTCCCGCCCACGCGCTTCGTGACCAAGCCCCCGCGGGCCCTGGCGGCGGTGCGGTGCACTTACCCAGCCGAACTGCTTCATTGTACTTGAGCAGTGCCGCCTCCACCTGGCGCTCGCGGTACAGCCGGTTGCCCTCGTGCCGGAGTTGTGACGCCCGCGCTGGTCCCGGGAACAACTTGCCCAGAAGGCCACTAAGCACCACATTGACTCGTAGTGGCGGTGGCGCCTGCTGCCCAGCCCGCCGCGCCCCGCGCGCCCGCCCGGTGGCCACCATCAGCGCTGAGAGCTTGACCCCGCACAGCGCACAGCGCCGATCGGCTGCCCGCCCACGTTCCAGGCACAGTTTACAAAAGGTGTGTCCACAGGACAAGGACACGGGGTCTGACAGAAACCCGTGACATTTTCGGCACTTAAAGCCATCCCATACCTCGGTGGCCACCGCCGCAGCCGCCCCTTCCTCTTCCACCGCCACCGCGCAGTTTGAGGCACTGCTCTGGTCCGAGGGCTCTGGCGCCACCTTTTGCGGGACGCTCTCCGCCAAGCAGCGCACCAGCTGTTCCAGCTGCTCCGCCACCAGCTGCTGCCTCTCGGAGAGCCGTCTGTACACCTCGAGGGCTTCCCGAAGGCGCCCCCCGGACGCCAAGGCGTCGGCCTGTGTGAGCAGGACTTTGCACTCGGTCGGCGTCGAGGTCCTCAGAGGCTGTCGTTGCTTGAGCTCCTGCGTGGGGAGAGGCTTAGAGTCCTCTGTGGTCACCTCCAGGTGGGTGCCTGAGTCTACTCCGGCCCCTGATGCCTCTCGCTCTGCCTGCTCAGACAGTTCTAAGTTGTTGCTTCCCAGCTCAGAGGGCAAGCTCAACATCGGTGCAGTCTGAAATGAATCCATAGAGAGAAGGACCCGAGTACAGTAGAGGCGTCTAGGGACTGGGAACGCGGAGCAAGGAGAGGAGGCTGGAAGCAATAGGGGCTGTAAAGACCATGGCACCGCTGTGCGCAGGACTCCACCGCGCCTCCAGGAGCTCCATGCCGGCTGCCCCGCGCCGCCTAATAACTGTCTTGTCTCAGCAAAGTGTTATATAAAACGTCACCACGTGATGCGTCAGCACACTGCTCATTGGCCGGCGGCGGGGAAATTGTTACAAAACCAGACAGTTTTGTAACAGTGTTGCGCTTGCTTCTTTTTGGCTTAGCCTTTCTTGGCTTCTTTTTAAGGTTGTTTATGTTTACACTCTGCATTATTTTCCACTCGTGACTTGGGTCCATTCTGGACCTAGAAGAAGAACTCAACCTCTTTTTTCAGGCTTTTCAGTCTCTAAACCTCAGAGCTCTATCCCACCTCCAAAGTAGCCAGCAAACAGGTCTGCTCGGCCAGCCGCTCTCTACGGTCCCCCCACCCCGCCCGCCTCGCCCTGGAGAAACCAGTCAGTCCCTTGGGGAGCGATGCACCCTCCAGTGGATGAGTGCTGCAGTCCGCAAGGAAATCCGGATAGAGCGGGCACGTGAGAAGCTCCCACACTTTGCCCCCTAGAAGAGTCCTACATTTCCTCGGGGAGTCCCAACCCCTCCCCAAAGGCTGTAAATGCAGTTTCCAGAGCGCTTCTGGCTTCCTACTCTAGAAGCAACGGGGAACTGCAGGTCCAAGAGAGCACCGAAGTTGGGCAGCGCTTGCTGGGCAGTGAGGGACTGGACGAGTGGAGATGTGATTGCCAGCTTAGACCCCTGGGAGGTGCCCCGCCTGCCCTCCTCCTCTCTCTCTCCCCCAGTGCCAAAATAAGTGCTGCCAAGGAGGGCACCCGGCTTCAGGAGCTCAGCTGGAGATTCACTGGCTCCGGAAGCCGCCACCCAGTAGACACAGTCATGGAAACTGGACTTGCTGAGTTTGATGATGGGCGCTATGGAGGTGTGGGAGAACGGCAAGCTGAAGACAGACCCAGAGCAGTACAACTTGGGAGAAACTCCCCTAGTTCTGGCACAGCCCAAAGGCCAAACAGCTTCCAGTTTCTCAAGGTATGACCTCTGCCAGTGGCGCTTTACAGTGGGGGAAGACGCCCTAGGGCTAGGCTGGGCACAGACCATGATGCCTGGGTAACAAGCCTTGACCACGCACACTTTCAAAAAGGTTCTGCCTTCAGCCCTCACATTTCAGACATTGGCCACATGTCCAAAGAGCAGGGTTAAGAGACCTAAAGGAATACCACATTTCTAAAAGCCAGTGGTGCTGCTTCAAATCAGAAGATAGACTCTAGGCTTCCCTCTGGCTCAGTAGATCACCTCTCTGGAGCCTACAGGTCCCAGGTTTTGGAACAGAGCACCACCCACTTAAACTCAGTCATTTTCACTTCTGAACAAATGTCTGGGATTTTAGTTGGGATTAAATCGTATTTCAGGGCTGGATATGGCAGACTTAGTCTAAGGTCTGTGGTCCTTACTCTACCCTTGAGTCAACAAATACTAAGATCCCAGAAAACAAGTACTGTGCAGAGACTCTGTCTATGGTAGGACAGGACAGAAATAAAATGATAGTGAAGTGAAACCATACATAGACTAAAAAGAGACCAAGAAAGGAAAGAGAAGACACAAGAAACACAGGGAAGCTTGGCTTCAACAAGACTTGCTGTGAGAACTTGGGCAAGTCCTGCAGTCCCCCCCCCCCAATCCCTTACCTTGATTGTCCTTGCTCCTATAAACCAGATATGAGGGTGCTAACTCGAGTACTTAATACAGATGTCTAGTACAGATGTAGTGGATGATGGATGGCACAGAAGATTGAAGTCACCAGCAGTAGTGGAGTGACTAGAAGGTTGTCCTCTGTCAGGGTCAGGCCTGAGCTAGATTTTGAAGATAGAGAAGTCAGTCTGAAGACCTGCCAAGAGGTGAGAGAGGTGTCCATTACAGCTTGTAGGGGAAAAACTGCAGTTTTGGGTCACTTGCCTGACTTCATACCACTATTATATAATCTGCAGATACATGAAACTTAGGTCCCAGGTGCTCTTTCATGATGGTAGCACATCTTCTCCCCCACATGCTCTTTATTATAGTTACCTCTTTTTAATTTTATATTAACAATCTCCATATATATACATATTATACCATGATTGCAATCCCCTCAAGTTACCCTCTTTTGTCACCTCCAAATCTCTCCATTGAATTCCTTCTTCAGTCCAATGAATCCCTGTTCTATTTTGGTGTCATCATTTTTCTCTCCTCTTATGTGGATTTTATGTAGGTAGCATCAGACACTGTGAGGTCATGAATGCCATAGCTATGTTGTGTGCATGGAAGACTACATTGCAAAGAACTCCATACCTTCCCTTGGCTCCTACATTCTTTCTACCACCTCTTCAACAATGTTTCCTGAGTTTTAGAGGGTGTGATAAAGATATCTCACTAAGTTCTGAACACTCTACTGTCCCTTCTTCTCAGCATTTTGATGAGTTTTGAGTCATCACAGTGGTCACTGTCATCTGAAAAGAGAAGCTTCTCTAACCAAAGGTGACAGTAGCATTAATATGTGGCATGAGCATAAGTATTTAGAGGGCAGTTTGGCAGACATAACATATGCATTTAGTCAGGCAACAGTGGCAGTTTCCCCTCTAGGGCTTATGACCTCCTCAGCCATAGGATTTTGACTAGATTTCCAGTATCAAGCATTAAATTCCCTACCATGGAGCAGGCCTGAAGTCCAATTGAAGAGCAGTTGTTTTCCCCCATAACAGACATGCCACCTTTGAACCACTTGGCCCATTTAGCTGGCTGGCCAACCATAAAGCTTGCAGGGTCCACTTCAGGTTAAGGCCCTTGATGACTTTAATCCCCCAACGGGCTACATAACTCCAGCATGATGACAGGTAGTCAACAGGGAGGAGGTTTCCAGCTTGATTTCTCAGTGTCTTGAAGCCCAAGCAACATCTCCACACATATTCTTGTACTTGCTTCCTGTGTAGACTAAATACTCCATGAGGGGCAAAAACAAGTATCTTGAGCCTTTCCTGTCCTCCTCAGAGAACACTCTCTCTGCTGTCACATGAGACCCCCTAGTACTATCATCTGCCTAACACTTCTGGCACTTGGAAGGATAGACAATCTGTAGGACATGTACAGATAGCTCTGAAAGAGCCATGACATGGGTAATTATGGAAACCTCTGAATTTGAGAGCTTTATCTCTTGATACTTCTAAAAAATAAATGTTTGTTACCCAAAATTGTCTTCCAGAAACAGACATGAAGATTGCCTTGCTCCCCAGTCCACTTTAGCATCTCATCAGTGGGGAAACACATTGATCTTAGGTGCCCTGGAAAAAAAGGAAATCAACCAAATAAGCTGGTTAAGGCCCAGGATATATTTTGTGATGCTGGGAGTTGAACCCACATCCTCACACATGCTCAGCAAGTACTCTATCAATGGGCTACACTCCAAGCCTCAAAATTTGTAGTTTGAAAGGCTATCCAGGAAATTGTGATGCTCTACTACATGCCTTTACATCCTTACCTCATCCTCAGTTTCCCTGCAGGAGGAGATTTCAAAAATCCTTATAGTATTTTAGTGGAGGGCAAAACCAGAATGCAGAGATTTTCAATGCCATGGACTCCTGCCAGCCAAGAGACAAAGCAAGCTTACAAAATACCATCCCAAGGAAGGTTCTTATAATTTATCCTCAAGGCAAGTCAGACTTGCTTCTTAGTCAGTGAACCTGTTGCCCAAAGTACAAAAGAGGTGCGAGGCTATGGAGCTGTGACACAGAGCCCAGGGTGAGGTTAGTTGCTCAGAGCTTGGAGATTTAACTCTACTGCATGACTCAGCCCAAACCACTTTTTCTCTCTCTTTTTGTCTGTTCTTTACCTAGTAATAATGATACCCAACGTCATTGTCAGGATTAGCTACCAACGATGGAAAAGGCACAGTGCAGCTAGTCCTGATGTGATTCTTGCG
This sequence comes from Dipus sagitta, assembly GCA_036346955.1. Classification (NCBI taxonomy): domain Eukaryota; kingdom Metazoa; phylum Chordata; class Mammalia; order Rodentia; family Dipodidae; genus Dipus; species Dipus sagitta. The sequence continues at coordinate 122,492,104 of CM070776.1, forward strand.
AACAGAAGGGATCCACAGCCATCTGCCAATGGTTATGATTAGAGTATGGGTGGCTCTCTGAATAAGCATTTTCTTCCTAAGAGGTCACGAACTGCAACCTAAGGTTGGGTTCTGCCTTTTGCAGGTACAATAACAAATGTGAAAACTCTAGAGACCCTAGAAGAGAACAGTCTGTTCTTAGAAGAAAAAAAGAGAGAAAATACATGTTCAAACACTCATTAGGAGTGTTTTGTTTTCTTTCGAGGTCAGGGTCTCACTCTAGGCCAGGCTTACCTGGAATTCACTATGTATTCTCAGGATGACCTTGAACTCATGGTGATTCTCCTACTTCAGCTGGGATTAAAAACGTGCACCACCATGCCAAGCCCCTGAAGTAAATTTTCAGAAGACGTTTGCAGAACTGGGAAGTGATAGGGATTATGATGGTTTGAATGGGTTCAAATAAACATTTTAAAAATTACCTCTTAATCATTTTTAATTTATTAGCATATACAATTAGGTTTAGTTATGGTATTTCCAAACAAATTACTTTTATTATTTCCCTTTATGTCCCTCTTCTCCCTCATCTCATTCCACTCTTTGTATGCCCCCAAACTTCAGCCCCTTTTCTGCATTGTGCTATAGTTTCCTTTTATCCTCCCTTTCTCATCACCTCTTTTTTGTCCTTCTTGTGCCCTCCTATCTAGTTTTATGACCTATGTCCACTCTCAGATCCAATTATTTACATACAAATAAACATTAGAAGTTAAGATCCACATATGAAGGGAAACATGCAATTTTTGTCCTTCTGAGCCTGGGTGAATCTTCCTTCCTTTTTTTCAGCTCCATCCATTTTCATGCAAATTTCATAACTATACTTTTCTTTATTGCTGATGAAATTCCATCATGTATATGCACCACATTATCTTTATCCATAATCTGTTGATGAGAATGTAGGTTGATTCCATCCTCTGGCTATTGTGAATACAGGATCACTGAAAATAGATGTGCAAGTATCTCCATCATAGGATATTGAGTCCCTTGGGAATGAATGAATACACCCAGGAATGGTATAGTTGGGTCATATGTTAGTTTAGTTAGCCTTTTTATAAACCTCCACACTGATTTCCATAGTGGCTGCACCAGTCTGTACTCCCACCAACAATGAATAAGGGTTCTCCTTTTCCCTCAACCTTGCCAATATTTGTTGTCATTATTTTTTTTAATGATAGCCAGTCTGACTGGGGGAATCTCATGGTGGCTTTAATTTCCATTTCCCTGACAACAAAGGCTGTTGGACATTACTACATATATATATCTGTTAGATTATGTGTGTCTTCTTTTGAGAACTGTCTATTAAACTCATTGGCTTATGTATCGATTGGCCTACTAATTGGCAACATAATTTTTAAAAATATTTTATTTATCTATTTATTATTTGAGAGAAAAAGAGAGGAAGAAGCAGATATATAGAGAGAATGGGCACACAAGGGCCTCCATCCACTGCAAATGAACTTCAGACACATTACCACCTTGTGGATCTGGCTTACGTGGGTACTGGGGAATGGAACTGAACCTGGATTCTTAGGCTTCACAGGCAAGATCCTTAACTGCTAAGTCATCTCTCCAGCTTGGCAACTTATTCTTTGCAGTTCCTTATATATTCTAGATATCAAACCCCTATCTGAAGAATATTTTGCAAAGATTTTCTCCCATTTCTTAGGCATTTTGTTTGCTCTGTTATGATTACCTTGCTGTGCCCTTTTAGCCATTTTCAAGTGCATGGTGCAGTGGCATTAAGTGCATTCATATTGTTGTGCAACCATTACCACCAGCCATCTCTAGAACATCTTAACCTTGAAAAATCAAAATAGTATACATACCATTCCTCCTTCCCCTTGAGCTGCTAACACATGCTTTACTCTAGGTAGCTCAAATAAGAGAATCCATATGATTTTGTCTTTTTATGACTAGCTTATTTCACTTAGCATGTTAGAATTTCCTAACATTTTTAAGGCTCAGTGTTATTCCACTGTATGCCTACACATGTGTTTATTCCTCCAGTAATGGACATCTATGTTCTGTCACCTTTTGACTGTTGCATATAGTAACTTCTATAAACACAAGTGTGCAAGTATCTCTTTGAGATCCTATTAATTTTGAGGAATATATATATATATAATTGCTGGGTTATGTAGTACTTTCATTTTCTTTTTATTATTAAAAAATATAGGACTGGAGAGATGGCTTAGTAGTTAAGGCATTTGCCTGCAAAGCCAAAGGACCTAAGTTTGTTTCCCCAATATCCACAAAAAGCCATATACGCAAGGTGGCACAAGCATCTGGAGTTTGTTTGCAGTGGCTAGAGGCTCTGACTTGCTCATTCTCTAGCTCTGTATCTGTCTCTTTATCTCTCTTTCTCTCTCTCTTTCTTTCTCTCTCAAATAAATAAAATAAATTTTAAAAGTTTACCACCTGCCTATTTAACATAGGAACATTAGTAGGTTATACCTTGGGCCTATGATTTTCCCTGCTATGGCCTTTTGACCAAGTTTACAGTAATAGTCATGAGTTCCCTTCTGTGGAGCAAGCCTCAAATACAATTAGAAAGTGCAAGGTTACCACATAACAGTCATGCCACTATTGAACCAGTGGGCACATTCTCCATGCTAGATTTGTTGTGGAGTACATTAGATCTGGATCAACAGGTGAGTAAGACTATTGATAACTTTTCTCCCAGTAGTTTGTATAGCACCTTTTAGCACTTCCATTTTTTAAAGGAACACCCACACTGTTTTCCATAGCAGCCAAGCCATTTTACATTCCCACCAGCAGTGCACAAGGGTTCCAATTTCTCCAAATCTTTGTCAACACTTATTTTATTCTTAAATGTAAGCTATCATAATGGATATAAAGTGATATCTCATTGTGATATTGATTTGCATTTTCCTAATTATCACTGATGTTCAGAATATTTTCAAGTTTCTTTGGTCATTAGTGTATCTTCTTTGAAGAAATATTTATTCATGTCCCTATTCCTATTTTAAGTGATGCCTGTATTTTTTAAATTATTTTTGAGTTTTAGTAGTTCTCTGGATAGTTTATCAACCTCTTCAAATATATAACTAGCAAATAATCTTTCCCATTCTGTGAAATTTCTTTTCACTCTGATGATAATTTACTTACCTGAAGACTTTTGAACTTTTAATATCTGGATTCAAAATATGGCTATAAAGCCAGGCATATTGGGGTATACCTATAATCCCAGAATTTGGGATGCTGAGGCAGAAGGATCAAGTGCATACTCAAAACCAGCTCCACTATCTAGTGCATTCTAGGCTGGCTTGGCCTTCATGATGAGACCTTGTCTCAGAATAACCAAAAACAAATAAAAAGTCCAGCTAGGAAACACTGAGAAAAAAAAATGTCTCTGAGCCTACATTAGTAGACATAGTTTTTTCATCTGAAAATAGGGATGATGCTTATAATAGAACCTAGCCTATAATATGACTGCTATGATGATGAGTGAATGACATCATCATATAAGAAATTATCTCAGAGTCTAGCCCAGATTAAATGTCCAATAAGTAAGAGAATTTATTTAGAAACACCTTAAGAAGGAGCCAGAATGACATAGCTAAAATATGATGCTAGTTATCTTCAAATGGGTGAGTGGACCCACAGTACTAAATAGCCAATCTGAATGCAAAAATATTACATAATACTTAGCACTGTTATAGCAAGTTGCAGTTTCCAAAATATTAAAACATTTAGCACTCATTCAATAAGCTCTTTTGGGGACATAAGCATGAGTAAGATCCAGTCCTTCAGAACTGAGTGGAAGAAATCAACCAGGGAAAAAGCAGCTTCAATCAGGCTGATAAGTGCTAAGAAGACAGAAGTATGGAGTGCTGGGGTGGAGAAGGCAGAGAGGAAAAGCAATGAGGGTGGGCCTCCTGGGTGGACACCAAGGAAGTAGAATCTGCATTGTTTTGTGACTAAGACAGGGAAGGGCAAGCTGGAAGATGTTGAGTATTCTTTTGTTTTGTTTTTTATTGACAACTTCCATAATTGCAAACAATATCCCATGGTAATTCCTTCCCTCCCTCCCCCACTTTCCCCTTTGAAACTCCACTCTCCAGCATATCCCCTCCCCCTCTCAATCAGTCTCTCTTTTATTTTGATGTCATGATCTTTTCCTCCTATTATGATGGTCTTGTGTAGGTAGTATCAAGTACTGTAAGGTCATTGATATCCAGGCCATTCTGTGTCTGGATGAGCACGTCGTAAGGAGTCCTTCCCTTCCTTTGGCTCTTACATTCTTTCTTTTACCTCTTCTGCAATGGACCCTGATCCTTGGAAGGTGTGATAGAGATATTTCAGTGCTGAGCCCTCCTCTGTCACTTCTTCTCAGCACCATGGTGCCTTCTGAGTCATCCCAAGGTAACTGCCATTTGAAAAGAGAAGCTTCTCTAACCAAAAGTGAGAGTATCAATAATATATGGGTATGAACATAAAGAGAAGTGCTTTCTGGGCAGTTTGGTGAGCATAGTGTATACATTTAGCCAGACACCAGCAGATGTTACACCCCTAGGGCTCATGATTACCCCTGTTTTAGGTTTTAAGTATTAGGAATGTATTTCCTCCTATGGAGCGGGCCTCCAGTCAAATTAAAGGGTGGTTGGTCTCCCCCATAACAGACATGCCACTATTGTACCTGTTGGCTCATTTGGCCTGGCTGGCCAAATATAAGGCTTGCAGTGTCCACTGTTGAGTATCTTCACTGGTGATTTCTCTCCCTCCCATTGAACTGCATGCAGAATGGCTTCTTCCAGCTTTCTGTCAGCTGGTCTACATGGAAGAGGTTTTCAGCTCAGCTACAGCAGGATTTCTCAGAGACCCTGCAGCCCAAGTATGTGGAGTCTTCAGCAAAAAAGGTCTTACCATCTATTCCTGGTGGGAAACCAAGGGCCTTGGCAATGGCCTATAATGTTTTGGGGGCATCTCACTAGAAGGTATCCCATCCCTGGCACTGAAAATTTTCCAGTAACAATCTATGGCTCCTGAGTGTTCCATTGTCCAAAAAAGTATGTTTCCATATGACTTATTTATATCCTCTTAGATTTTGATTAGCCCTCCCTCCACCTTTCCTTTACTCAATCTCTTCCCCTGACCTCACTTAGGCCTTTTAACTCCTAATAATCTGTTCTTCTACTGACATATATACAATACCATCCTATTAAGTCCCCCATCCCTCCTTTTCTATTCCCTTTATATCTCCTTTCTAGCTTACTGGCCTCTGCTACTTAGTATTATTCCTACTCACATAGCAGTCCAATCATTTGTAGCTAGGATCCACATATGAGAGAGAATATATGACGTTTGGCTTTCTGGGCCTGGGTTACCTCACTAGTATAATACTTTCCATATTCATCCCTTTTCCTGCAAATTTCATAACTTCATTTTTCTTTACTGCTGAGTAGAACTCCATTGTATAAATGTGCCACATCTTCATTATCTACTCATCAGTTGGAGGACATCTAGGCTGGTTCCATTTCCTAGCTATTGTGAATAGAGCAGCAATAAACATGGTTGAGGAGCAAGTATCTCTGTAGTAGTGAGACAAGTCCTTAGGATATATGCCTAGGAGTGCTATAGCTGGGTTATATGGTATATCTATTTTTATCTGTCTCAGAAACTCCATATTGATTTCCACAATGGCTGTACCAGATTGTGTTCCCACCAACAGTATAGAAGGCGTCCTCTTTTTCCACATCCTGGCCAACATTTATGGTCATTTCTTTTCATCATGGTAGCTAATCTGACAGAAGAGAGATGAAATCTCAATGTAGTTTTAATCTGTATTTCCCTGATGACTAGGGGTGTAGAACATTTTTTAGATGTTTATATTCCATCTGTATTTCTTCTTTTGAGAACAGTATTCTTGATAGAGCAAGAAACCAGCACAAAAGCTGGAGGTGAGAGAGGCTATCTCAGGTAAGAACTACTAGTTTATTATGCTAAAGCCTAAAATTTAAAAGTGAGGAGTGGTGTGAATGAGCCTGGAAATGTCATCACATGTCAGACCATGAATAATATTGTAGACCAAGTTAAGGAGTTGGGATCTTTTGTAAGGTACCTTCTCATTATGTATTCTAGGTTGGCCTCTGACTCATAGTAATCTCCCCAATACCAGGATTATAGGCATAAACTACCACACCTTGCTGTGGGTGTTGGACTATTTATCCTGGGAACAAGAGGGCAATATACAAGGATTTTGAGGGGGTAGTGTGACTGGTATTTCGTTTTAGAAAGATCTCTTTGGTCACAATGTGGAAGGAGAATGAGGAAGGAGAGAAGCACAGAGTTCATGAGATATTTAGAATGGAAAGAAGCAGAGGTGGGGACTGAATGGATGACCTCAGTTGACTCTGGGAATAAGAGACTTAGGTATTAGCACCATTTCATTTTAGCTGAGCAATGAGGATTGAGGAAGGCAAAGTGATTTGTACAAGGTCCATCTGCTAGAAAGGTTCAATCAGGAATCTGGCATTCCATAATGACATCTCCTACTCACTTCATGAAAAATATTGGTAGACTAATTTCTAGATAAATACACGGAAATTTCCTTTAAGGAACCCAAATACTATTTATCCAGTGGATGTTATGCAATAGATAAGATATATCTAACCTGTGGCCTTCCGGACAACTATGAATGCAGCCCAACACATTTGTAGAAGATAAAGTCAAGTCACAGGTAAAAATGTTGGACATCCTTACAATAGTTGGTCACTTCATAAGTTGTTTATCTAAACTTTTACTTGTTCATTGATGTACTATGGCATTGAATCATTAACCTTCAACTCAGTTTATTTACATTCCATTCAACGTAGTACTTAATGAGTAGCCTGTAAGCAACTTTCCATTCTGGGAGGCTGAAATAAACAGGCTCAAAAGAGCCATAAAGAACCAAACTATGGGCTGGAGGAATGGCTTAGTGGTTAAGCGCTTGCCTGTGAAGCCTAAGGACCTCGGTTCTAGGCTCGATTCCCCAGGACCCACGTTAGCCAGATGCACAAGGGGGCGCACACGTCTGGAGTTCATTTGCAGTGGCTGGAGGCCCTGGCGCACCCATTCTCTCTCTCTCTCTCTCTCTCTCTCTCTCTCTCTCTCTCTCTTTCTCTCTCTGCCTGTTTCTCCCTCTGGTCTGTCACTCTCAAATAAATAAATAAAAATAAACAAAAAAAATTAAAAAAAAAGAACCAAACTATGACATCTGCAAGAAAATGGATGCACCTGGGGATTACATTAAGCAAAATAAGTCAGACCCAGCAAGACAAATATTGCATGTTTTTGCCTATTTGTGGATCCTAGATTTTACATAAAATCACATGTGCATATAGGTCATGAAAGTAGTAGTAAGATTGTCTGGAAGAACAAATAGGCATAAATGGTAGGAGGAGGAAAAAAAGGGAAGGAGACCAATATGATCAAGGTATTTGATATACTTTTATGCAAACATCTTTATGTGACCCATCAGTATTTACAATGAATATATAGCAATATAAAAGTTTGCTTGTGCTTAGCTAAAAGACTGAGAAATACAATGAAAAGTTTATGTTAAAAGTAAGAGCATGGTGGTGCATATCTCTAATCCAGCACTTGGGAAGCAGAGGTAGGAGTATTTCCATGAGTTCAAGACCATCCTGGGACTACAGAATGAGTTCCAGGTCAGCCTGAGCTAGAGTGAGACCCTACCTTGAGAACAAAACAAAACAAGTTCTAGCCTTGGACATGAAGTGTCTGTGTAATACAGTTATTCACTGTCATCTAATAAATTCTTATCTGAAAGTCCAGGAACTAGAGTAACCACATACCCAAATTCAATAACTTTACGAACATCCTTTAAAAATAAATGTACCTCCAAATGGAGTAAACACTCTCTTATCAGCTTCTTGGTCTCTTAGCACCCTTGTAGTTGATAGGGATTTTCCCTGAAATCCTATTGCTTGTTCAATAGGGAATATGTCCTTGCCCAGTAATTGCTGAATATGGTTTTATCAAATTGAACCTGTCAACCAAGATACATGGGTATATTTCTATCTAGGACACTTGCATTAAGACTTTATTTTGGTGAGGATGGAAAATTCACTGTTATAAAACCAGCAGAAAGAAGTAAAATGGATAAGGAGATACAGTTACCATTTATAAAAATTTCCTCCTAATTTGCCTATCCTGAGGCATCAAGAAGGTAATGAAGGAGCACTGCCTGAGTGAACAGCAAGGACCATGGACAAGCAGAGAGTGATAAAAGTGATGTTATTATTTTACAGCTAGGCAAGACTGTGTACAAAAAGGGGTCTTAGGTGGTACAAGCTTACCCAGGACCAGAACTAGGGCAACAGTTCTCAGTCAATAGATCGGATGTATTCACACTGAAATTACACTTCTGGAGCTGAATTATAGATCACAGAGTCTGTGAGGTGACCTCCTTGAGATATGAGAGTCAAGGTCTTGAAAGAGACCAGCACTTCTGATGATCCTCTCCTTCTCCCATGGCTTCTATGAACAACAGTAAGGGCTGGATATCAGAACCTTCCATGGGCTTTTTACCCCACTTATAGGAAGAGGAATTCCTCCACAAGTGTTACTCTTCAGGGTGGAGGAGCACCCATAACACATTCTGGCCTGCCACAAGGTGACAAGGAAGCTACGTGTACGAGGAGGAGGGAGAAGAATCTCACCCTCATTGTCCCCAGAATTATGGCTCAGCCATATCCAGCCACACAGCAGACATCTCAGCCTCCTGCATAGCTGAGATTGTACACGTTTGCCACCAGACCAGGCTACTTGTTGGTTATTATGAATAATGCTGATAAATACACATCTACAATTTTTGTATAGGTTTTTGTGTGGATGTGGACTTTTTTTTCTCTTGGGTAGGTAATTAGAAGGAGAATTGTTGGGTGTGTGGAAACTTTATGTTTTACCTTTGCAGAAACTGTCAGAGTATTTTCCAAAATAGCTGTATCATTACATTTCCAGCAGTGAATGAGGGCTCTGCTTTGTCCATGGTTTCCCATACTTATTATTTGACTATTTAATTATGGGCATCCTGGTAATGAAGGTATATCCCATCTTAATTTAGAATTGCATTTGCCTGATAATAAGAAACTTTTTTGTTTTGTTTTTCGAGATAGGGTCTTACTCTAGCCCAGGCTGACCTGGAATTCACGCTATATTCTCAGGGTGGCCTCAAACTCACCGCAATCCTCCGACCTCTGTCTCCCGAGTGCTGGGATTAAAGGCGTGTGCCACCACGCCCAGCTAAGAAACTTTTTTATGGCCTCAGGGATTGACTCTAAGACCTTGTACATGCTAGGCAAATAACTACCGCAAAGCTATATCTCCAGCTCTAGTTTTTTCTTCACTTTTTTCTTTTTTTATTATTTTTTCTTTATTACTTATGTACATACCAGTGTGTTAAGAGCCATGTTAGCACCATCGTTAGCCTCCTCCCTGTCTTCCCACCTCTGCAGGGACTGTCCTCTTTGGGGATTGTGGGTCATGCATTATGGGGGTAGCCATCAGTTATGGGGAAGAAGCAATATCTCTGTGCATAATGTCCCAACGTGTGGCTCTAACAATCTGTCTTCCCCCTCTTCTGTGAATTTCCCTGAGCCATGTTGGGTTAGTTTTAGGTCTACTTCAGTGATGAGGTCTTGGGAGCCTCTGTGTCTCTGGATATCTGATTTGGTAGTTGTTGAGTGTTCTCTAAGTCTATCTCCTTCACACTTGTGCTGGTACCAGATTCACCAAGAAAGCAGCACTGTTACTCATTTCCCCAATTACTCTATGGTTTCAGCTGGGGCCCTGGTGAGGTGTGATGGGCTGAATCTCTCCTCAGCTTCTGCATCCATATGAAAAAGTGAAGCAGATTCTCCAATGGAGAGTGAAGTCAACACTGGATAAATGGGATAACCTTGAAATTTTAGAGGGAATTTAGAGGGTGTAGGCCCTCTTATAGCCCGAGATTGGTGGGAGCTTGATATTGGAGAGTGGACTCGCTTTTTGGATATGGTTCTGACTTTTAATAAAATTTCAAATATTTTATTTATTTATTTACTTGCAAGAAAGAGACAGAGAGAGGGGGGATGAGGAGAGCAAGAAAATGGGTGCACCAGGGCCTCTAGACATTGCAAACACTAGACCCATGCACAACCTTGTGCATCTGGCTTACATGGATACTGGTGAATTGAACCTGGGTCCTTAGGCTTTGCAGGCAAGCACCTTAACCACTAAATGATCTCTCCAGCCCACTTCTTTCAAAATTTTGAGATAGTCATGATTAATTACCCAGGCTGGACATGAAATTATGCTGAAGCCCAGGAACACCTTGAACTTGAATCTTCCTGCCTCAGTTTTCTCAATAACTGGCATCGTGAGTCTTTACAAACTTCAGCCCTGGCCAATGTTGAGAAATTTTTAATGTGCATATTATTCATTTATATACCCATATTCTCTGAGGAATGTCCATTCAGAACCTTTGGCCATTTAATGTTGTTATTAAATTACTAGTGTTGTTTATATAGTCAAAACTATCCTTAAATTAATGATATGCTGATATTTTCTCCCATTTTATAAGTTACCTTTTCATTTTCATGATGATGTCCTTAGAAGCATGATAGTTGTAAATTTTGGTGAGGTCCAATTTATCAATGTTTTCTTTCATTGCTCATCATTTTGGTGTCATAAATGACAATCTTTAATCAAATCAGAGGTTATGGACACATAGCCTTATGCTTTTTGATAGGAATTTTATAGCTGCTATATTTATGTTTTTTATTCACTTGAGTTAATTTTTATATATGATATAGGGCATGATTCAACTTCATTCTTTTTTAAAAACTATTTATTTATTTGAGAGTGACAGAGAGAGAAAGAGGCAGATAAATACAGAGAGAATGGGCACGCCAGGGCCTCCAGCCATTGCAAACAAACTCCTGATGCATGTGTCACCTTGTACATCTGGCTTACGTGGGTCCTGGGGAATGAAGCCTTGAACCAGGGTCCTTAGGCTTCACAGGCAAGCGCTTAACCACTAAGCCATCTCTTTAGCCCCTAAACGTCATTCTTACACAGTTGGCCCAGCATTATTTGTTCTTTTGATACCCTCATCAAAAATCAGTTGATCATAGACATACAATTTTATTTCTGGATCATTTATGTATTTTATATAAGTGTGTGTGCGTGTGTGCGTGTGTGCGTGTGTGTGCATGTGTGTGTGTGTCAGTATGTATGTGTGCCACTGTGAGCATGTAGAGGTCAGAGGACAACTTTAGGGTGTTTGTGCTCTCCTTCTACTTTATTTGACACGTAGCTTATCTTGTTTATTTGCTCTTAGGAAGGCCAGACTAGCTAGCCAATGAGCTTGTGGATTCTCTTGCTTCTGCCTGCCAGTGCTGTGGGCACATTAGGATTACAGACTTCTTTGTGTCCTGTTTTTAAGTGGATGCTGGAGATCTGAGCTCTACTTGGTAGGCTTGTTGAACAAGTTAGTTTGACAATTGAGCTATTGTCTCCAGCTCCTAGTTTGGGGGTCTTAAATATATTTTATTGAGTTATATAACTGCCCTTATGCCATTATCACACTACCTTATCAATGTTTTATAGTAAAATTTGAAATTAGGATGTGATACTTCATTTATCTTTTTATATTATTTACTTTTCTTTTGTTTTGTTATGGCAGTGTCTCATTATGTAGTCCAGGCTTGTCTCAAATTCACAACCCTCCTGCCTTAGCCATCCAAATGCTAGGATTATAGGTATATGCCACCACACTTGGCTTGTTCTTTTTCAAAATTATCTTAGCTAACATGTATTATTTATAATTCTATTTGAATTTTAGAAACCGTTTGCTAAATTCTAAAGTAAAGCAAGGTTCAATTAGATAGTAATACCTCCAGGGAATAGGTCAACAATGGACAGGAATCCCATTTTGTCAGTTGACATGAGTTTGAGTTCATTGGCCACTGGCCCAGTGTCATCTTGAGGGAAACTCTATTTAAATGAGCCATTCTGGGGGCCTGAGAACAGACATGGAACATTCTTCCTCACACCTTCCCTCACACCTTCCAAGGATCAGGGTCCATTGCAAAAGAGGTAGCATAAAGAAGGCAACAGCCAAAGGAAGGGTAGGACTGCTTACAATGCACTCTTCTAGACACAAAATGGCCTGGATATCCATGACCTCACAGTGCCTGGCACTACCTACACAAGACCCTCATAATAGGAGGGAAAGATGGTGACATCAAAATTAAAGAGAGACACATTGAGAGGGAGAAGGGATGTGATGGATAGTGGAGTTGCGAAATGGAAAATGGGGGAGGGAAGTACCATGGTTTGTTGTCTATAACTATGGAAACTTTCTATAAAAATACATTTTAAAAAGACACAAAAAACAATACAAATGCACACATAAATTTAATCCAGGACTTGGAGAGAAAAGTCATCAGAAGAAAAAGTCAGCAGAAATGGATTAGACAATTTCAGCAATATGGATGAAAATATCAGCTACATGAATGAAAAATTTGACAAATAATTTAACATTTTTGAAAAAAAGTAGAAATGTTGGGAATGAAAAACTCAATCAAGTAAAAATCACAGTATAAAGCATCACCAGTGGACTTGACAATACAGATGAAAGAACACAAGGAATGGAGGACAAAGTTTAGGAAATACTATAAATATCAACAAAGAAAAATATAATATAATGCTGGCTTATTATCAAGGAACAAATCCTCAGAAACCATGTGATAAATTAAGGAGATTAGATAAAAACAAAAGGCATAGAGAATCTATTCAGTAAAATTATAGCAGAAAATTCCCCAGATCTAGAGAAAAAGACATCCAAACACAAGTCATTTAGAACTCCAACTAGACATGACTAAAATAAACTCTCCTTAACATATTAGATTCTAGTTGTCAAAAATTTATAACCAATATTAAAAGCAGTAAAGGAATACTTCCAACATGCGTACAGAGACAGAAACATCTGAATAACATCAGGTTTCTCATCAGTAACCTTAAAAGCCAAGAAATCATGAACAATATATTTCAAACCTTGAAAGTAAATACTTTCAACCAAGAGTTCTGGATCCAGTAAACTTATTTTTTTCCCACATTTGTGCAGAAACAAAGTCATTTTAAGGCAAACACAAACCAAGACAATTCAAGACACCAAGCCACAACTACAAAAGAATGCCATACACAGAGGAAGAAGAAAGGTCTCAACCATAAGAATACAGAAAAAAATTAATTTCATGAGAGGAATAGATGAGCTATAATAGATGAGAAAAGAAAAGCTAGTAAGGAATTCATCACATTCAACACAGTAAAACCACGAAACATGCAATACTAATAGGGGAGAATAAAAACAACAACAACAAAAAAAAAAACAGCTGGGCATGGTGGTGCATGCCTTTAATCCCAGCACTTGGGAGGCAGAGGTAGGAATATCTCCGTGAGTTCGAGACCACCCTGAGACTACATAGTGAGTTCCAGGTCAGCCTGGGCTAGAGTGAAACCCTACCTCGAAAAAGAAAAAAAAAAAGGGCTAGAGAGATGGCTCAGCAGTTAAGGTACTTGCCTGCAAAACCTAACAACCTGGATTTGACTACCCAGTGCCCATGTAAAGCCGGATGCACAAGGCAGTGCAAAGGCAGATGCAAATGTGGTGCACACATCTGGAGTTCATCTGGAGGCCCTGGTGCATGCATTCTCTCTGTCTCTCTTCTATCTCTGCTTGCAAATAAATTAATAAATTTTTTAAAAAAAAAAAAAAAGAACAAACAGCTGGTTGTGATGGCACATGCCTTTGATCCCAGAACCCTGGAGGCAGAGGTAGGAGGATCACTCACTGTGAGTTTGTAGCTACCCTAAGACTACATACTGAATTCCAGGTCAGCCTCAGCTACAGCAAAACACTACCTAAAAAAAAATAAAACAACAACAACAAAAAAAAAAAAACACCAATAATCCAGCTAACCAGTAGGACCCATGAAGGGTGTGATAGACCCTTGAAGAACTTAATAAACTTTCTAATTCATTGAAGCACCAATTTGAGGAATGTGTGTAGAAATGGATTTTCAAGGTGTGGAATGATATGGGAGGGAACATAAAATTAGATCAGACTTAGTAGGTATGTCCCAATGCTACACAGATATTCTAGTTTTAATAATGTAGCTTGCATACTTAAAAAGGGATAGACTCAGGTATTTTATGAAAGCTTGTAACCTGGATTCCCAGCTGCCTAGCTGGAAGAGGTGTAACTGGGGGCAGATCCTGGATTTGGCCCAAAGATGTGTTTCGGTGTGGATCTGAACTCCAGCATAAAGGTATGCAGACAGGTTTTGAGCTCTGGCTGTGATTGCTTGTGGTTCTGGCTGTTTAGTGGTGTCTCTTTGCTTATATTTATGAATGGGAGCCAGCATCTTCTGCCATTTGATAGAATTTCCCCTGGATCTGTAAGCTTCAAATAAATCCCTTCCTCCTTTAAACTGTGTCTGGTTTGGATGTTCATCCCAGCAATGTGACACTGACTACTATAATAGACTTGGAAGTTGGCAGAATCCCCATATTTGTTCCCTGGTCTGTGTAGTAAGGGATACAAAGGATGGAAAGGCCAAATAGAAGCCATTAAAACTGATTCTATAAGGGAAAACAATGAACCAAGAACAATGTCACATTCCTGGAGGAATTATAGAGATAAGTGCCATCATAAAGGCCTTGAAAGATTCCAGGGCTGGTGGTGTCCATCACAGCTCCCTTTCTCTTATTTTGGCCTGTTCAGAAGATTGACAGACCATGGAGAATAACAGTTGATTATCATAAACTTAAGTAATGACTCCAACCTCAACTGCTCTTCCAGATGTGATTTCCTTACTTGAGCAGATTAACATAGCCCCTGGTACTTGGTATATAGCTATTATTTTGCAAATCCTTTCTTCTCCATGCCTGCTCATAAGGACTACCAGACATTATTTGCTTTCAGCTGACAAAGCCAGCAATACATCTTCACTGTTTTACCTCAAAGCTGTATTAATTATCCAACACTGGGTCATAACTTAGTTTGCAGAGATTATGATCATCTGTCCCTTACATGAAGTATCACACTAGTCCATTATATTGATAACATGATGCTGATTGGACCAAGTGAGAAGGAGGTTGCAACAACTCTTCAATTATTGGTACAACATATGCACATCAGAGGATAGTAAATAAATTCAAACAAAAGTCAAGGTTCTTCAATTTTAGAGATATTCCTTCTTTGTTTAATGACAAATTGTTGCACCTGGTCACTTCTACCACCAAAAAAGAACAACTTCTAATGGGTCTATTTAGATTTTGGAGGCAACACATTCCTCCCATGGTTTTGTTACTCCAGCCCATATATTAAGTGACTCTGAAAGGTGCTAGTTTTGAGTGGGACCCAGAACAGAAGATTCTTCAACCAGTCTGAGTTCCTGAGCAGGCTGCTCTGCCAACTGGGCCATATGATCTAGCAGATACAATGGTACTTGAGGTGTGCCAGAGGCAGATAGGGATGCTGTTTGGAGCCTTTGATAGGCCTCCATGAGCAAATAACAGTGGAAGTCCTTGAGATTTTGTAGCAGAGCCCAGCCATTATCTCCAGACAACTATGCTCCCCTTGATAAACAAGTCTTGGACTGCTATTGGGCTTTAATGGAAACTGAAAGTTTAATGATGGACCACCAAGTTGCCATGTGAATTGAGCTGCCCATATCATGCTGGGGTGTTATCTGACCAAGCAAGCCATAAATTTAGACTTTCACAGAAATAGTCTATCATCAAATCTCAGCAGTATATGTGTGATAAGGCTCAAGCAGGTCCTAAGGGCACAAGTAAACTATATGAAGAAATTGTTCAAATACCTATGACTCCTTCTCCTGTTACAATGCTTTCTGTCTTCAGGCATACATCTATGGCATCATGTCAAGTGCCCTATGTTTGATTGACTGAGGAGGAGGAGGAGACTAGGGCCTGGTTTACAGATGGTTCAGCATGCTATGTAGGCACCACATGGAAGTAGACAGCCACAGCATTACAGCGACTTTCTGGTACAGCCTTGAAGGACAGTGGTGAAGAAAAATCTTCACAATGGGTGGAACTTTTGGCAGTGCACATGGTTGTGCATTTTGTTTGGAAGAAAAAGAAAGGCCAGATGTACAGTTTTATACTATTTTATGGGCTGTGGCTAATACTTTGGTTGGATGGTCTGGGACTTGGAAGGAACACAATTAGAAAATTAGTAATGAGGACATTTTGGAAAGGAGTATGTAGACATCTCTCTGAATAGGCAAAGGATGTAAATATATTTGCATCCCATGTAAATTTTCATCAAAAGGAGACCTTAGCAGAGTATGTCTTTAGTCATCAAGTGGATAAGCTGACCCAATCTTTCCATAGTGGACAAAATCTTTCCCTGGCAATTTCTCTCATTGCCCAATAGGCTCATGAGCAAAGTGACTATGGTGGCAGGGGTTAAGGTTATGCATGGGCTCAACAACATGGATTTCCACACTCCAAAACTGACCTTACTGTGGCTGGTGCTGAATGCCAAATCTGCCTGCAACCTGGTGGCAGGTTGACTGCA
Source organism: Dipus sagitta (assembly GCA_036346955.1). Classification (NCBI taxonomy): domain Eukaryota; kingdom Metazoa; phylum Chordata; class Mammalia; order Rodentia; family Dipodidae; genus Dipus; species Dipus sagitta. Next base: position 122,508,758 of record CM070776.1, read on the forward strand.
TTGGACCACTTCCATCATGGAAAGCATTTTGTCCTTACTGAAGTGAGTGCCTATTCTGGGTATGGATTTGCCTTTCATGCACATGATGCTTCTGCCAAAACTACCATCTGTTGACTTACACAACATCTTATTGTTGTGTGAAACTTTTTCTCTTTGGAGATAAAAACATATGTCTATTTACCCAGATAGGGCACAGATGACAGACCAAAGCATGATTATAGCAAAACTAGTTTTAGTGATCTAATGAATTCATTGCAATCACTCACAGAATAGGGTGAGAAGTTACATACAGGAGCATGACACTAAGGAGTCTGATTCCAACATGAATGAAGACCTTTCCTTACCTGCCTTGATAGAGCTTCCTGTACTGGTTATTTTCCTCATGGATGCTCCTCTCTCAGCATATAGATGAGGGGTCACTAATGTAGAGAGCCCCCCCCAAAGAAGCCATAACATGGAGAAGTCTCATCCCAGCATGGATGAGCTATGAGGAATTCCCCATAACTGCCTAAAGGAGCTATCAATAGCATGATCTTTGAACCCCACATATCATATCCCACAGAGTCCACAAGACCTCGTGCATCATTGCACAGAGTTGGTACAAAGGGCACCTGAAATCTCAGATGGGTTATGACAACTTTCCCCACACACTTCCTTCTGTGGAGACCTAATCTCAAAAATCTATTGTGAGTGATACCAACTGCTTTTCATAAAGCTGTCAATAGTGTTTACTGCTTTCAATTTGGAAAAATTTGCTATACAACACTTATCCAGCACCATGGTAATCTACACATGCACAAAAAAATCATTTCATTGAACTGGGACCTAAGATTTCCCCCTGACCACTTTGGACTCCCAAGGCCCTCGATTCAATAGGCTAAGAAAGGAATTACAGTGCTTGCAGGGATGATTGATCCAGACTACTAGGGTGGAAGTGGATTGCTCATCCACAAAGGACATAAGGGAAAGTATGTTTGGAGTGTAGGAGATCCTTTAGGATGGTTCTTAATGTGACAATGTCGAGATCCTTTAGGATGGTTCTTAATGTGACAATGTCCTGTGAACAAGGTCAGTGGGAAACTAGAAACAACCCAATCAAATGAGGGTAGTAAATGGCTCAAAACCTTCAGGAATGTAGGTATAAAGAAACAAGAACCATTTAAAGAACCAAGACCTGCTCAGGTGCTTGTTGAATGTAGAGGAAAGACAGAATGGGGAGTAGAAGAAGGTAGTTACAAATATCAGCTAAAGAAACACCAGTTGCAGAAATAAGGTCTGTAATTGCCATAAATGTTTATGTCCTGTTTTGTTGAGTGTTTGTGTATATGCATACATATATTAAGAAGATATTTATGTTTTTCATCCTGTTTCTTTACTATGTAATATATCGATTGAGCTAATATCAGTAGCTAAGTGTTGTTAAGTGTTAAATTATTGGAAATTGGAAACTAAACATTCCTCAAGGGCTTTTGCCATGCTTTCGCGGGGAAAGAATAGGATGCTCTCAGTTGTGCATGAGATAGTTATATCATGTTAGGCAGAATTATGACCTTGTTATTATCTTCATTTGTAAATTTAGGTATAACATAAGGAAATGTGGTTTAGTGTTATTGATAAGTAGCAGACTTGTGACAGTTCAAGTTCTGTTGTCAACTTGACCAGATTAGGAATCCAATGACATGGCTCTTGGGTGGTCTGTGAGGGTGGTTCCAGGAAGGATTGATGGAGGGAGGAAGAACCCAAAGTTGGTAGCCTTTCTGATGATGGACTATATATAAATAAGTTCCAAGAGAACACAGAGCCCTTTGCCTGGCTGTCTTTGCTATTTGCTGGTGCATGCATTTACTCCATTGCTGCTATCCATTGAAAACACTGGAACCCTGCTTCATCAGCCTTCCAATGTGCTCTAAAGATCAAGAGCTCTATAGGAAACCTCCAGGGTTTCAGAGATATATAGGGACTGGTAAGGCAACCAGCCCCATTGACTGAGCAGCTACTGGGTTCTCATATTATCCATCCTTCAGACAGCTGTTTTTGTACATCTACCATGTATTCTATAAGCTAATATAATAAGACCACTTTGAAATACATATTCATTATATCAGTTCTGTTCCTATAGAGAGTCCCAACTAATACAGAGACTAAAAGAGAATAAATAAGATTCATCAAACAGAAAGTTGGTTATTTGAGCCAAGCATAGTGGTATATGCTTTTAATTCCAGCACTTGGGAGGCAGAGGTAGGAGGATCTTGCTATGAGTTTGAGGCCAGCCTGGAACTATTGAGTGAGTTCCAAGTAAACATGACTAGAATGAGATCCCACTTTGAAAAAAATAAGAAAAGTTATTATTTGAAAACAGATACAGTATTGTTAAACCCTTAGCCAAATTATTCAAAAGAAAGATCCAAAATACAGATTGTGCTGGTTTGAATGTAAAATAAAACCCTCATGTGCTTGAATACTTAATCCCCATTTTGTGGCTCTATTCAAGGTAATGGAGCCCTTAGGAATTGGAGGCTTAATTGAGGAAGTATGTTACTGAGGGTGGGTCTTCAGTTATTATAGTCCAGCACCTCTTGCATTCATTGCTCACTTTACTTTCTCTATGCTGATGTGATGATGTGCCACTCAGCTTCCTGCTCCATCTATGCTTTCTCTACCATGATGTACTTCCTCTCAAAACTGTAAGTCAAAGGACAAAAGGACTCTACAATGAAAACTTTGGACAACAAAGAAAGAAATCAAAGAAAACAAGAAGATAGGATGACCTCCCATGATCATGGATTGGTTGAATAAAAATTATAAAAATGTCTATACTACCCAAAGCAACCTACAGATTCTAGACAATCCCCACCAAATTCCAATGGCATTCTTCTTTTTTTTTTACTGTAAAACTTTTTTTCCTTTTTTATTAGATATAGACATATTTAGTATGTAAACAACACATGTTGGTACCATCCTTTCCCTGCTCCCTGCCTCTTTTCTGAAGAGACCTACTTCAGGAATGCATTTCAACCCCATGGGGATTGTGGGTCATGCATTATGAGGGAGAGGCAATTTCTCTGCACAAAATGTCCCAATTTTTGGCTCTAACAATCCTTCCACCCCCCTTCTGCAAAATTCATGGAGCAATGTTGGGTTCATTTTAGGTCTACTTCAGTGATGGGCACTTAGGAGCCTCTGGATCTCTGGTTGGGTAGGTGTTGAGTGTCCTCAGTGTCTATCTCTATCACTCTTGTGCTGATATCAGAATCACTAAGAAAGCAGAAACTTGCTCATTTCCCCAATTCCTCTGTGGTTTCAGCTGGGGCTGGGGTGGAGTATACTGGGTTGTTTAACTCCTCAGCTCCAGCTCCATCTGAAAAAGAGAAGCAGATTCTCCAGTGGAGAATGAAGTCAGCAACAGTTAAATGGGATACCATTATTAATTCAGTGAGAATTTAAAGGGTGTAGACCCTCTTATAGTCTAAGGTTAGTGGGAACTTGACAATGGAAAGCAGAACCATTATTTGGATATGATTCTGACTTGTTCCCCAGTTCCAGATATGGTTTCCTTTCCACTGAGTGGATCTGTGACCAATCCAAGGGCAGTCAGTTACCTACCATGGCTGTGTGCCACTATTGCACTTGTGTGAGCATCACATCAGGTTGTTTTCTTCTGAGTCACTTAGACTTTGAGTTGCTTGGGCAGATGTTGACCACGTTCCCCTGGTAGCTCATGTAGCACCTTCCAGCACTACATGGACTAATTTTCTGGGGACTGGCTCTCCTCTGGATTCCAACTAGGTCTTTCCAGGCTCTGTACCAATAGCGTTTGGTGTCTTCAGCAGTAGGGTCTTACCATTAACCTCTGGTGGGTAATAAAGGGCTCTGATAGAAGTCTGTCTTGTCTGTTTTGGGAGATCTAGTAGGTCCTCTGATCAACAGCTCATTGTGGATGTAGACCACATCCTGATACATGGAATTACAGGTCATCACCAAGGGAAAAAAAAAAGAAGAAAGAGAAACAGGAGAAATTAGGTTAGGTTTCGTCTCACCCTCTCCAGGGTACTTTGATTCAGGTGCTCCCCCTAACGTCCTCTTTCGGATTCCACCTTTTATAAGACTTCCAGGATATAGGATTCTATGGTACCAGTTCAATTTGGATTCAGTTTTCTGCCCCCCTTTCCCTTTCCCCAAGCCTTACCCTCCCTATCGTCCAAGCCTCAAGATGCTATTCAGTTATGTCAGCAACTTGGGCTGATCCAGGTTAGGAACTGCAGATGAGCAAGATCATGTGGTGGTTCTCTTTCTGTGATTGTGTGAGTACACTTAGAATGATCTGTTCCAAGTTCAACCATTTTTATACAAATTGAAAAATGTCATTTTTTTTCTTACTGCTGAGTGCAATCCCAGTGCGTAGATATACCACATCTTGGTTACCCATTCATCCAGTGATGGGCACCTGGATTGATTCCAGTTTTCAGCTATTATGAACTGAGCAGCTATAAACATGGTTGAGCAAATATCTCTTAACTGAGATATGGAGCTTTTTGGGTAAATGCCTAGTAAGGGAATAAGAGGGTCTGCTGGTAACTCTGTATTCATCCTTTTCAGGAGTCCCCATATTGATTTCCACAGTATTTAGACCAGCTTATGTTCCCCCCAACAGTGAATGAGTGTTCCTATTTCTATACATCCATGCCAATATTGATTTTCATTTGATTTTTTTTTATGTTTGCTATCCTTACTGGAGTAAGTGGAATCTCATAGTTGTTTTAATTTGCATTTCCCTAGTGGTTAGGGATATTGAACATTTTCTTCAGTGTGTGTTAGCCATTTGTAATTCTTCTTCTGAGAACTTCCTATTTAGTTCTTTATCCCACTTTTGGAGTGCATTGTTTGATTTTTTTATTTAGTTTTTTGAGTCCTTTGTAGATTCTAGATATTAGGCTTCTGTCAGTGGTATAAATGGCAAAGATTTTCTCCCACTTAGTGGGTAATCTATTGGTTCTGCCTATGGTATGTTTGTCTGTGCAAAAGCTTTGTAGCTTCATGAGATCCCATTGGTTAAGGGTTTGTTTAACTTCCTGGGCTACTGGGGTATTCTTTAGGAAGTCTTTTCCCAATCCTATATTGTGCACAGTGCCTACATTTTTTTCTTCCAGTAGTTGAAGGGTTTCAGGTCTTATGTTGAGGTCTTTAATCCATTTGGAATTGATTTTTGTGTATAGAAAAATGAGTGGGTCTGAGATGCCCACACAAGTGCAGTGGTGGCACACAGCCATGGTGGGGAACCAACTGCTCTCAATTTGGCTAACTGATCCCCTCAGTGGTATGGGACCCATAGCTGGAGCTGGGAAACAAGTCAGAACCATATCCAAACATAAGCCCACTCTCCAATCTCAAGCTACCATCAATTGTGGGCTACAAGAGGGCCTACACCTATTAAATTCTCTATAAAAAAGGGGGGGGTTATCTCATTTGTCCTGATGCTAACTTACTCTTCGTTGGAGAATCTGCTTCTCTTTTTCAGATAGATGTAGCTCCTAAGGAGAGAGCCACCCCCATCACACCCCAAAAGGGCCCTGGCTGAAACTAAGAAAAATTGGCGAAACAAGCAAGGGTGCTCTTTTCTTGGTGAACCAGGTACCAGCACAAGGGGGAAGGAGATCAACACAGAGAAAAATCAACTCCTACCAAACCAGAGAGCCAGAGATCCAGAGACCCAGAGGCCCAGAGGCCCCCAACACCTCATCACTGAAGCAGACCAAAAATGAACCCAACATGGCTCAGGGAAATTTTGCGGAAGAGGGGGCGGAAAGAATGTCAGAGCCACTTGTTGGGTCATGATATGCAGAAACATTTAGCTTACCCATAACTGTGGGCTAACTCCACAATGCATGACCCGTATACCTCAACAAGGAGGGGTGAAGGGGAGGGGGTAGGTCATGGATGAGCCTAATAATGGTACCAAACTGACTGTATTTGCTGAATACAAAACTAACTAATAAAGAAAAAAAGAAAAATGAGTGGGTCTAATTTCATTTTTCTATATATGGTCAACCAATTTGTCCAACACCATTTGTTGAAGATCCTGTTTTTTTCCTCCAGTCTACATTATTAGTAACTGTGCTAAAGATCAAGCAGCTGTAGTTACTTGACCTAAAGTCTGTGTCTTCAATTCTGTTCCATTGATCTATGTTTCTGTTTTTATTCCAGTACCATGCTGTTTTTATTACTATGGTTTTGTAATATAGCTTTAGATCATCTATGGTGATACCACCAGAGCTTTTCTTTTTGTTCTGTGGATGTGTTTGGATATCCGAGGCCTTCTGCCATTCCATATGAATTTTGAGAACATTTTTCAATCTCTGTGAAGAATGATGCTGTTATTTTTATTAGTATTGCATTAAATCTGTATTTTGCTTTTGGTAGAATTGTCATTTTCACAATAGTAATTCTACCTATCCAGAAACATGGGAGGTCTTTCCATCTTCTCAAGTTCTTCTGTATTTCTTTCTAGAGTGTATTTATGTTTTCATTACATAGATCTTTCACATTCTTGGCTAGTGTTATTGCAAGATATTTAATATTTTGTTGCTATTGAAAATGAGAAAGCATAACTGATTTCTTTCTCTGTATATTTGTCCTTTGCATATAGAAAAGGAACTGGTATTTGTGCATTGATTTTGTATCCTGCCATTTGCTGAAGGAACTTATCACCTTTGGAAGTTTGGATATGGAGACTTTGGGGTTGCTTATATATAGGATCATGCCATCTGCAAATAGGGCTAACTTGATACTTGCTTTCCAATTTGAATCACTTTTATTTCTTTCTCCTGTCTTATTGCTTGGGCTAGTACTGCTATTACTAGGATGAAGAGTGGTGAGAGTAGACAACCCTGTCTTGTTCTCAATCTCAGTGGGAACTCCTTGATTTATTCCCCATTAAGTATTATTTGGGCTTTGGGAGCTTCATGTATAGCTTTTGTGGTATTGAGATATAAACCCTCCATGCCTATTCTTACCAGTCTTTTGATCATAAAGTGATGCTGTATTTTGTCAAAGGCATTGTCTGCATCAATTGAGATGATCATGTGGTTCTTATGGTTCAGTTTATTTATGTGGTATATTACAGTGACCAATTCTGGTATGTTAAACCATCCCTGCATCCCTGGGATGAAGCCTACTTAATCAAGGTGGATAATGCTTTTGATGGGCTATTGAATTTGGTTAACAAGGAATTTGTTCAGTATATTTACATCTAAGTTCATTAGGGATATAGGCCTAATTTCTTTCCTTATGGTATCTCTGTTGGTTTTTGGTATTATGGTGAAAGAAGTCAGGGAGGATTTCCTGGTCTCCAATTATGTGGATCAGTTTGAGAAAATTTTGTTTCACTTCTTCTATGAAGTTATGATATAATTCAGCTGTGAAGCTATCTTGCCTGGGACTTTTCTTTTTGGGGAGGTTTTTGATTACCTTTTTAATCTCCATGGATGTGACTGGTTTGTTTAGGACATTAATCTGCTCTGAGTTTAGTTTTGGTAGGTGGTATGTGTCTAGGAATTCACCCATTTCTTCCAGATTATTTAATTTTGTGGACTAGAGGTTTTGGAATTATGCCCTGATGTTTCTTCCAATTTCATTGATGTCTGTTGTGATCTTTCCTTTTTCGTTTCCGATTTTGTTAATTTGAGACTTCTCTTTTTTTTGTTTGATCAATTGGTCCATGGGTTTGTCAATTTCATTCATTTTTTCAAAGTACCATCTCTTCATTTCATCTATTTTTAAATTGTATTCTTGGTTTCCAATTCATTAATTTCTGCTCTAATCTTGATTATTTCTTTTGTCTGAGCACTTTGGGTTGGATTCTTCTTGCTTTTTCCAGCACCTTTAGATGGACAGTCAGGTTATTGATATTGGATCCCTCTGTGTTTCTAATGAAGGCATTTAGGGCTATGAATTTTCCCCTTATGACTATCTTTGTTGTGTCCCATAAGTTTGGTAGCTTGTATTTTCATTATCATTCTATTCTAAGAATTTTATAATTTCATTTTGATTTCTTCCATGACCCATTCATTCTTCAAAAGTGTGTTGTTTAGTCTCCAGGAGATGGTGGAGTTCTTGTTGAGTCTCTTGTTAGTTTCTAGCTTTAAAACATTGTAATCTTACATGATGCAGGAAGTTACTTGAACTGTCATGGCTTTATGAAGGCATGCTTTATGGCTTAATATATGGTCAATTTTGGAGAAGGTTCCATGGGCTGCTGAGAAGAGTGTATATTCTGTAGAGTTGGGGTGGAAAGTTCTATAGATATCCATTAGGTCTAGTTGATCTATGATGTTGTTGAGCTCTATTATTTCCCTGTTGATATTCTGCTTGGATGATCTTTCTATTGATGATAGTGGAGTATTAAAGTTTCTGGCTATGATGGTGTTGGTGCTTATTCCTGTTTTATTGTTGAATCGATTTTGTTTTATAAACTGTGGTGCACCTGTGTTTGGCACATATATATTTATGATTGTGATGTGCTCATGTTGGATCATTCCCTGATGAGCAGGAAGTAGCCTTTTTGTCCTTTTTGATTACTTTTGGTTTGAAGTCTATTTTATCAGATATTAGTGTAACAACACCCACTTGTTTTTTTTATTTTCATTTCCTTGGAATATTTTCCAACCATTCACCCTGAGGAGGTGTCTATCTTTAGTAGTGAGGCGGGTTTCTTGAAGACAGCAGATAGATGGGTCCAGTTTTTTGATCCATCCTGATAACCTGTATCTTTTGATGGGTGAGTTATTTCCATTAATATTACAGTTATTACTGTGAGGTTTGAATTAATCCCTGCCATAATGAAGTGTTTGTGGAGTTTTTTGCTTTCTTGTGTGATGCACTGTTTTGATCCTTGTCTAGTTTGGTTAGTGTGATCTTCTTTTTGGCACTTGAGATTGATTGTTTGACTGTTCTGTATGGAATATTTCCTTAAGTATTCTCTTTAGGTTTGGCTTTTGTTCATATAATCATAGAGTTGACTTTTTTCATAGAAAGTTTTGCTTTTACCAGCTGTTATGAGGGATACTTTTGCTGGGTAAAGTAGCTTGGGTTGGAAGCCACAGTTTTTCAGACTTTGAATTGGTCCATTCCAGGTCCTTCTGGTTTTCAGGGTTTCCATTGAGAAATGTGATGTATTTCTGATGGGATTGCCCTTGTGCTTTGTGAATTGTTTCTACCTTGCTGCTTTTAACACTCTTTGTTTTCATTGTTAAGAGTTTTAACTATGACATGTCTTGGAGAGTTTCATCTTTGGTGCTATCTGTTTGGTGTACTGTGGGATTCTTGTATCTGAATGGGTCTCTCTTTTGTGAGATTCAGAAATTTTTCTTCAATAATTTTGTGGAACACATTCTCTTATTTTCTATTATGTTATTTTGCATCATGTCCATCTCTTTTTTGAGGTACAATTTCAATTTGAGTTCTGATTTTCTTGATGCTTCCTGTAGTTCATTCTTGCATTTGATCAAGTCTTTATTAAGCTTAATCAACTGGTTGTTCAGATCTTCCATTTCTTGACTTACCTTCAATTTATTCATATCTCTTTGGAGGGTTCTGACATTTTCTTCTATGAAGTTAAGCCTACTGTCAAAACTGAACACTCTAGGAGATGATTCTGTTCAATTTCATTGATACAATTGTTGGTTCTTTGATAGTTTGCTTCTATTTCAGTGATTTTTTGGTTAGGGTCTCATTGTTTGTTGTGTTTTCATTTTGGGAATGAATTTAATTGATTCCTCTATGATTTGCCACATTGTTGGGACAAACATCCAAGCAGGCACAGCTTATGGGAGGAGCATGTTTATTTCATCCTTAAAGAGTCCAGGGGAATACCATCAATGGTGGAAGAACCTGGTTACCTTACCTAGATCCAAGCAGAGAGAGAGAGATCACCAATAGCCAGCACTACAAGCAAGCATAAACAACCAGAACTCAAGCTGCTCTACACACAACCTATAGGGCTAAATTGGAAATTTCCCCCCAACACTCCTTAGGGCTGGACCTCAGGATTTGCCTGAAGTGACACACCCCCTTGCAGCAGGGATCTGGCTGCTAGGGGCTCAATTAGGAATTTTAATTAAAAATGACTGTGTCAGGGCTGGGTATGTAGCTCACTGGCAAAACGCTTGTCTAATATGCATAAGGCTCTGGGTTCAATCCCCACTATTACCAAAAACAAAATGACTGAGTGTACGGGGTCATATATTCAAACTGCCATACAAGGGAAGTACTTAGTATGTGGCAAATTGTTGTCATTGAACATATTGTGTCTTGTAAATCCATTGCTATTCAACAATTTCAAATATTGTGGAAAAACACAAGTATACTTGTCTATGTTTCTGACACAACACACTCATAACACATATACGTATGAAAGTGCCAAAGTGAAACCCATCACTTTATGTAGAACTTTGTGGGTGGTTTTAAATAAATTTTATACTTCTATTTTTCAAGAAGTTTAGAATGAATAAAATAGGAAAAATTCCCTTTGTCACCATTATAAAATAAAGCAGAAAAAGTAAAACATATAACATAGTGGAATATACTAAAATCATCTGCCAAATATTATATCTACTTCTCAAATTAAAATCTAATTTTTCTTTTTACAGAACTCTTTCTTTTGGTTATTATTTCTAGGAGTTCTCTATTAAGATAGAAATAATCTCCAAATGAAACAACATCAACTTCACTAAAATCAGTAGTCCTTAGTGCCCTACTTCTCAAACTTTGGGGGAGGGGATAACAACCTCTATGAGAGTCTGAAGAACTCTGTGGCTATCCTTGACCCCAAATATATAACATTTTACAATTTTACGTGGCAATTCATAAACATAAAGAAACTTCTGTTTCTTTTTGTTCAGAAGCTTGAATTGGGGCCTAAAGGTTTTTAAATATTTTCAGATGGAATGATTATAGGGGATGGTTAGTGTTTGGGAAGTGGAGGCCTTTCCCGGAAAGAAGAGAATAGGGTATTGCATTTAAGCCCTCAAAGAATCCTGGAGGCCTAAGGTAGTATCTTGAATATAATTGCCTGGGTAAATGGGAACCAAAAGGAAGTAGGGATTGAGACAAGAGGTTTAGAGGGCAGAAAGTCGAGATATCTTGGGATCTTGTTTATTTACTTATTTTTATTTTAGTGTGTGTGTATGTGGTTAATGTATGGGCATGTGTATACCACAGTGCAAGTGTGTGACACAGTGCATGTATAGAGGTCAGAGTATAATTTCATGGTGTGAGTTCTCACCTTCCACTTTGTTTGAAACAGTATCTCTTGTTGTTTGTTGCTGGAAACTATATGTATGTGATACTTTCATTGTGCTTTACATGGGTTCTAGGAATCTGAACTCTGGTCATCAGGCGTGTACAGCAAGCAAGCACATTTAACTACTTAGCCACCTCCCCAGTCCCCATATATTGGAATCTTATGAAAGAACATTATAATTAAAGTTTTCATTAAAGTGTATTTTTCTTTTAAATCTTGATACTGAGCATGCCATAGTCATTAAAGTAGTTGTAGTTGAGGAAAACTTCATTTATACAACCTTTAGGAAGTTCCAGGTGAGTTTGTTTTCTTTTTTTTTCACTCTGTAGCTGGGATTGAAGGCATGAGCCACCATGCATGGCTTCCAGGTGAATTTGGAAACTCAAAACATCATTGTTCATGTCCAGAAAGGGTGTTAATTATATGCAAGACAAGAACTAAGATTTTCTTCATAAAACTTGCAAGTTTTATAATTTCTCTGTTCACAATCCATGCAGAAGAATCAAATCCATCACTTTAGGATAAACTGTTAATAGTCTTTGTGGAGAAATGAAGCTAACAGCTGTGTGCTCATTCTGTACAACACAGACTGGTATCTTCTCCATTCCTGAAATAGTAATTATGAACTTAAAGCAGAAATGCAGTTCAACTAAATAAACCTGGAATGAATTCAAAATATAGCATGTAGCCCCTGTTACCACTGCCATGTTCTCTTTAAAACTTGGAGTAGTGGGCTGGAGAGATGGATTAGTAGTTAAGTGCTTGCCTGCAAAGCCAAAGGACACAGGTTCAATTCCCCAGGACCCATGTAAGCCAGAGGCACAAGGTGGCACATACATCTGGAGTTTGTTTGTAGTGGCTGGAGGTCCTAGTGCATTCATGCTCTCTCCCTCTCTTTATCTCTCTCTCTCTCTCTCCTTCCTTCACTCTCTCTCTCTATCAAATAAATAAACGAAATTTTAAAAATTTAAAAAAGAACTTGGCATGGTAGCCTTACCTTTTCTTGTGAAAGAGAAGGACACCCTATTTCCCACCTTTGCCTTGGTCTCAGAAGCATATAACATGGCATTTGTAAAGGTGTTGGATCCATGTTGCTTCAATTCCTTCAATTTTTGAAAATAACCTTTGACTTATGCATACTACTAAGAAAACCTGAACAGGTGAAGGTAATGTAGAAGCATGTACACAACCACATTGTCTCAACTGTGTCTTTTACCTCATGTCCAATGTCTTTACAAGAAGGTTTTATAGAATTCCATAAAGGAGAGCCTTAAGCAGACTCTGAAAAGGTTTTAAAGTTCTTCTTAAAAGATCAGGGGAACAAGATTTACCAAATGTTCAAAAATAATTATGATGAGTCACAATCGTGAAGAAACAGCTTTCTGTCGTTATTACAAAGTTATTTTTAACGTGTTTCTTCATGAATCATACAAAATAACCAATTACAAAATAAATTGTCATCTTCATGACTATTTTTGAGAAAATGAAACTGTAATTAAAAAAGAAAACCAATATTTTAATTGAAGAACATATTCTGCACAGTAACTGAAATGACACAATGTAACGAAAGGAGCAATATACTTTTGAATGTAGATTACATCATTGTTAAGTAATACTGTCCTTAAATTCTTCTTCAGTTTTAATCCATAACCAAGCTCTAAATAATCCCAGTAAAATGGCAAGCCCTTTTAGATTATTCAGTTCTTTCAAAACCAGAGCAGAGATGGCTCAGTGGTTAAAGGCACTTGTATGAAAAGCCTGCCTTCCTGGGTTTGATTCCCCAGTACCCATGTAAGTCCAGATACACAACATGGCACATGTATCTGGAGTTCATTTGCAGCATCAAGAGGACTTGATGCACCCATACTTTCTCCTATCTTATCTCTCTCTCTCACTCTCTCTCTCTCAAAGTAAATAATATTTTAAAACTTAAGGTAGGCCTCGCATGGTGGCCTATGCCTTTAATCTGAGCACTCAGGAGGCAGAGGTAGGAGGATCTCTGTGAGTTTGAGGCCAGCCTGAGACTACATAATGAATTCCAGGTCAGTCTAGGCTAGAGCAAGACCCTACCTCAAAAAACCAAAAACTAAACAAAACAAAAAATCAGAGTAGAATCACATCTTAGTTGTTGAACCTAAAATAATGAAAAAAAAAAAAACAGAGTTGTTTTGCAGAACCACACTAATGGTGCTGTTTATAATGACAGTGCTTCTGAATTCTCAGTCCAGAGTGGTTTCTATTTAAATCAAAGCAAACAACATCAAATATTTTCATAGAAATTAAGACCACACACACAAATGGAAATTAAAATAAGCCAACTCCCTCCACAAATATCTAAATCCAGGTTGATAGTGTACAGTTATAGTACCAGTACCTGGGACATGGAGAGGCAGGAGGAGCAAAGGATTGAGGCCAGCCTCAGCTGTACAGCAGGTTTGAGGTCAGCCTTGCCTACATGAGACTCTTAAAAAAAAAAACAAACATGAACTAAAAACCAAATATACAAACAACAACAACCAAACCCATCACACACAATTCCTTTGCTGAAAAAGACACTGGAATTATTTAGTAAAGGAAGGGTTTCTATAATTACAGGTCCTTCTATTGTTAGCACTACAAGGAACATTACTCATCTGGTTGTCCAGATATTCATACTCTAGGAAATAATGTAAATTGAATGGAGGGCATTTGATACTTTCACAGCTTACTGAGATGCTACCATTACAAGACCTCTCCCTATATTATGAATCTCTCTGGTGAGAGATGTCATTCCTATTACTATAATACAAATTACATGTCTTTGTTTCCCATTAGACTATGAACTCCTGAGAGGAAGGGCATGCTTTTTTTTTTAAATCTTCAGTATTATGTAACATAGGGTCTTGCACATACCAATAACTAAAGAAATGATGATGATGATATAGTAGCAGGAAGAGGAGAAGGAGGAGAAGAGGAAGAAGGAGCAGGAGGAGAGAAAGAGGAGGAGGTCATCCTTATTGGGTACTTACTATGTACCAGTCCCAAAATCCTAAGCATTTTACATGATTAGTTCAATCTTCATAGCAATCCTGAAAGAGGAACTATTTATCCACATTGACAAGTGAGCAAAATAAGGAACCTACAGGATACCCATTGCCCAAGCTATATGGCTAGGTAAGCTGCAGGGTCATGATTGCAACCCAAGCAGCTCACCTCCAAAGCAATACTGTTAACCTCAAAATGCTATGCTATGCTGCCTATAGCATTTTATAATTTTCAAAGAAAATGTTTGCTCACTTGACTTTTCTCTAAATACATATTGGGCTTTAAAATGTAGTCTTTGAGAGATGCTACTCAGAGAAGCTGATATTGCTCAAAATCTTCCCAAATTCCTTCTTTAGAGTTGTTTCTAGAGTCAGTTTATGGATCACAGAAGAAATATAGTCAATATATTATGATCATAGCTCATTTTAAAATATGGTGTTATGGGCTGGAGAGATGGCTTAGCAGTTAAGGTGCTTGCCTATGAAGCCTAAGGACTCAGGTTCAATTCCCCAGGACCCACGTAAGCCAGATGCACAAGGTGGTGCATGAGTCTGGAGTTCATTTGCAGTGGCTGGCGGTCCTGGTGTGCCCATTCTCTCTCCCTCTCTCTCAAATAAATAAATAAAACATGGTGTTATTCTGATTAATGGATCAAATAAAAGTGCCCCTGGAAAGAGGAAAATGTCTTGAAAGGCAGGAAAGTGTTGTGTAACATGGAAGAGGTTAAGTGCATAAATATGATGAGAGATGATTTATTATGCTCTCTTCAATAACTCTCATATCTAAGTTGCCTGAATCTAACTCATAGAACTGTTATGGAGAACATGAAGGAGGTCACATGATAAGCTTTGATAAGGACTAGGAGAGGTCTCAGGTGTGAGATGCCACCTGAGAAGAACAAATGCTTCTGGGATTTGAGAGTGAAATGTCCTTGGATAGGATATATACTATATTCTTATTCAGAACACCTTGTAAGCAACAGCATCAGAAATGAACTTGATCTGATTCATAATTATACCTAGAGCTAGGCTCAGAGAATTCAAAGAGTGAGGTGGGGAACAGTAGATAATAGGAATAAAAAGATAATTTCCCTACTTTACTTGGATCCCTTCCATTTATTTACTCATTCAGCACATAAAATATTTAAAGACCCATGCTAGGGAGCTACAGGAGAGAAGGTAATGTCATTTCTGCCCTAAAGCACTTTGCAATCTTGAGGGACTCTGCTGTAGTGCAAAAGTTAGGTCTCTGTGCTAAGACACAGAATATGGAAAGAAATAATGTAATAGAATGCCCTTTCCCAGATTCACCACATCTGTACCTCAACACTATCATCAGTCATCCTTACAGACAGGAGGTTAGATCACTCTTTTATATAACTCTGCTCTTGAGAAACTGAAGAAACATTTTTAAACACTGCTCTGGGAATCCTCTAATCCTAAAATCAATTCTCAGAAGTAGGAGTATTTGAGAAACATTTATCAAATATTTTTTTAATGCAAAGGATCAAATATAGGGCCTCATGCATGCTAGACAAGGCTCTGTCACTGAGCCCATTTGCCCCAGTCAAATACTGATAAAATTAGGCCTTCTTAAATGACTATTCATTCCACATATTCATCATCCCAAGCTCATGTAAATCTACGAATAAATAAATATACTACAAAGATGGAAGGGATATTATTTTTTAAAGACCCCCTAAGTATTTGCAATATAGGGAAATAAGCAATTAAATTTCCACTCAAATTTTCAATCTATTACCTGTTCTTAAAGAAAAGTTATTCAAATATGTTTTCTTTCTTAGCACCTAAATTATTTTTCAATCAAATTCCACAAATAATATCTACAAACACACACAAAAACAGAATATTCTGATAAAGATAAGGCTATAGTCCAAGTCTTGACTTAGTTTTCTTTTCATCCATTCTTTAACAAAATCCACAAACACCACAAAAACCCTATTCTTAGTCTTTCTAGGCTAATACAGCCACAGTGGCTAGTATACAACAGAAAATTATTTCTCAAGATGATATTTAGTACTTCTACGTCCTGGTCAATATAGAATAAGAGCCTAGATTTATGTACTTCTTTGAAATAAATGAATTTTGGACAAATCGCATGAGATTTTTTTCAAGACACTGGAAACCAGATAACAGTGATCCATGAAAAAAGATAAATAAGTAAGGTAAGCTCTAGAACTGTCCTAGATTATTGGCTTAAGAGTTTCCTAGGCTATGACACAAGGAAATGGAGACAGAGCCTGAAGGGCTCTCTGACTTGAGAGGACAGAGCAGAGAGCCCAGAGAACTCAAAGTATCTAGGCCATGCAGGATAAAATAGCAAAGAAGGAGAGTTCTATACATAAAGACAACTTCAGAGAGCTCCAGTGTGTCACTCAAGTGTTCCACAGAGTACTGATGGTGCATAGTATGTGGAAACCACCAGAGGAAAGAATTGTGCAAGATTATTAAAAGGAACAGTATTTAATATATACACAGAACCTGGAAAAGTGCCTGCCCCCATAGGTTGACTAGGCAACTTCATAATTAATGGTGAGTTAGATAGATTATCCCAAGGGTCTTGTCTCAGTATTACAGAATTAGTCCTAAGGGGGGAAAACGCTTTGCTTCAACCAAAGAGATCCTAAAATCAAGAATAAGAAGGATTAAACAATGTGCAGGTAATTTAAAAATTAATTGAAACTGACTTATGACTAGCTGATGTTAGAATTAGCAAGGAAGAATATCAAAACAATTATAATTTTATTCTAAGTTGTTAAGCAATTATACACAGCCATGTAAGATCAAAAACATTACAACTACCCAGGTGTGGAGGCATACACCTTTAATTTCAGCACTTGGGAAGCTGAGGTAGGAGTAAGTTCAAGGCCAGACTGAAACTACATAGTGAATTCCAGGTGATCCTGGGGCGAGACCCTACCTCAAAACAACAAAATGAAAATGAAAACTGACTTTCTTGATATGAAAATCACATTATCTGAGATAAAAACTCACTGGATAAGAGTAACAATAAGTTGGACATTTCAGGAAAAAGATTAGTAGACTTGAAGGCAACTAGCCAAAGTAAAGTACAAAATGATAATATGAAAAGAGATTCAATGAACTATAGAATAAGTTCAAACAGCTTAATATATGTGTACTTATAATTCTTAAAAGAGAGGCTAAAAAGATCAGAAAAAGATGACACAGGTGATGATATGAACACATGATGTGTCCAACATATTATGTGTCCATACAAAAATTCTACTTAATTAAAAAAAAGAAACAAAAAAGTCAGAGCAACATTTGCAGAACTATTTGCCCAAATTTTCCAAACTTGATGAAAACAAATAGCAAGATGAAAAACTTAAGCACAGCTTTATCAATAATCACATTAAATGTCAATAGTCTAAACACCTTTTTGTTTCCTAAAATCATTCACCAAATTACAGTTCTTAAGGTGAGAAATCTGATACAGGTCTCACTGAGCTAAAATTAGGGTGCCCATATTGCTGCTTTCTTTCTAAAGGCTCTAGGGAGAACCTGCTTCCTTGTATCTTCCAGCTTTTAGAAGCCACATGTATTCCTTAATTCATGAGCCCTTCTGCCTTCTTCAAAGTATATCACTTTATACCTATGTTTTATTATCACATTTCCTTCTCACTGTCATATTGCCTTTCTAGGGCTTTAGTAGTTACACTGACAATAGTCTGATAGTCCAGGCTTATATTTCCATATCAAGACCTTTATTTCAGTCATGCATGCAATGCCTCTTTTATCTTGTAATCATGGGTTTAGAATGTGGGCAGATTTGGACATCCATTATTCTTTTCGATCACACATGTTGGTTAAGAGGAAAAGATTGTTCAATTGTATTAAAAAGCAATGCCTGGGGCTGGAGAGATTGCTCAATGGTTAAGGGACTTGACTGCAAAGCCTAGTGACCCTGGTTCAATTCCCACTTCCCATGTAAAGTCAGCTGCACAAACTGTCACATGCATCTGGAATTCATTTTCAGTGGCTAGAGGCCCTGGCCTACCCATTTTCTCTCTGTCTGTCTCTTTCAGCTTGCAAATAAATAAAAATTTAAAAAGCAATGCCCAGTTGGACTTCTAGGTAAGATGACAGCATAGGAGCCAGGCCAAACAAGCCTAGGGAGGGACTTAAGCAAAACCCCAGCAAAATACACTCTCCCTCTGAAAAGTGAAGGAGTATAGGTTATTCTTAGACACAGTAGAGAAGCCTGAGAGACCAAGACCCATCAGAAAGGAGGAAAACAGACAGAGTCCCACTGAGGAGCTCATGGCCACAATCTGCGCACCGCCACCAGTGCCATCCAGACAAGCATGCCAGGTGGCAGCAGCAGCAAAGACCAAGCAACAGATTTTTCAACTTCATCAGCCATCTTGCAAAGTTAAGAAATCTGAAGGAGAGTGGGCTTAACAAGCTACCATCAATCGTGGGCTACAAGAGGGCCTACACCTATTAAATTCTCTATAAAAAAGTAAGGGTTATCTCATTTGTCTTGGTGCTAACTTACTCTCCGTTGGAGAATCTGCTTCTCTTTTTCAGATAGATGTAGCTCCTAAGGAGAGAGTCACCCCCATCACACCCCAAAAGGGCCCTGGCTGAAACTAAGAAAAATTGGCGAAACAAGCAAGGGTGCTCTTTTCTTGGTGAACCAGGTACCAGCACAAGGGGGAAGGAGATCAACACAGAGAAAAATCAACTCCTACCAAATCAGAGATCCAGAGACCCAGAGGCCCCCAACACCTCATCACTGAAGCAGACCAAGAATGAACTCAACATGGCTCAGGGAAATTTTGCAGAAGAGGGGGCAGAAAGAATGTCAGAGCCACATTTTGGGTCATGATATGCAGAGACATTTATCCTACCCATAACTGTGGGCTAACTCCACAATGCATGACCCATATACCTCAACAAAGAGGGGCCAAGGGGAGGGGGTAGTCACGGATGAGCCTTATAATGGTACCAAACTGACTGTATTTGCTGAATACAAAACTAATTAATAAAAAATAAAAAATTATTTTAAAAAAGAAATCTGAAGGAAAAAAAAAAGAAATCTGAAGGAAAGACTGCTGAGATCAACTAAAGAGCTACTGAAAGTATGAGCAACTCCAGAAGTCTGAACTCTCCCATCCCCCACCATCAGAACCATGAATCTCCAGCATTCAGTCCCCCAGTGGCAGTGAAGCCAGTAGAGTTGATCAGAGGTACAGCTGCACAGCACAACACAGAGGGATCAAGGTGGGCACTCAGCATTGGTGAGATTGGAAGCCACCCCAAAAGGTAACAAGGCTTACCAAAAAAAAAAAAAAAAAAAAAAAAAAAACTGGTACACAGGCCTGCATTGCAAAAGCTAATCTCTCTTTCCTTGTCAGGGCAGGTTATGGGGTATATATTCTGGGTTGGCTTTACCATTTTCAAATAGCCTGTATTTGGCGGTTGAATTTCATTGCCTTTGGTGCTTTCATATATAGAGGGCCTTTGTTTCTTGCTTCTGTCATTATTGGGGGCAGGGTCTGATCCAGATCCAGGTTGACCTGGAACCCAATTCAGAACAGAAATTTCTACCTCCCAGCTGACAAGATTAAGGGTGTAGAACAACACACACCCTTAGGGATTTTGGCTTTATATGACTATCTGTTTGTTTTAATCCCCACAATTGCATACTTTGTGCTGGTTTTTATTGATTGTGTATGTTACTCAGTTGAAGTTTAGAATTTGCTAGTAAATTATCCCACCCAAACCACTAGAATACTTGCTTAGCAAGCAAACTCAACACCTAGGATTATTTCTGTGGCTTGATTGGGGGACAAAAGCTATACCTGGCACCTTGAACTCATATCCTGAAGGTAAATAGAGGTGGATTGCCACATCTGGGAACACTGCAGATAAGTAGAAAACCCAAGTATCAAATAAATTCAAGATGCAAAAGCCGCTACAATATAATACAAGAAGCTCAAAGAATCAAGACAATACAGTCCCACCAAATACTATAAATCCATCAGAAATGATCACCAATGAGATTGTTTTAGATGAAATGCCTGACAAAGATTTCACAAAAATGATGGTATCTATGCTCAAAGAAATCAGAGAAGAAATGAAGGGAATCAAAGAAGAAAACAAAGGAGTTAAAGAAGAAAACAAAATTCTGAAAGAGAACACAGGAATCCAGCTTAATGAAATAAAGAGGTCATTACAAGACATGAGTAAGGAAATAGAAATACTGAAGAAAAACCAGGCTGAAATCCAAGCTCTGAAGAATACAGTCAATGAAATAAAAACCTCAGTGTAAAGTCTCACCAGTAGAATGGATGAAGGAGAGAACAGAATATCTAAACAAGAAGACCAGCTGGCAGATCTAATACAGTCCAACAATGAAAAAGACAAGCTAATACCAAGGTAAGAATGGGAATTTCAAGATATCCAGGACACAATGAAACTATCAAACATAAGAACTCAGAGTATAACAGAAGGAGAAAAATTTCAATCCAGAGGCTTAGTAGGTGTTTTCAACAAAATCACAGAAGAAAAATTTCCCCAAATTGGGAAAGAAATGCCAATGCAGATACAAGAAGCTTTTAGAACACCAAACAGACAAAACCGGGAAAGAACCTCTCCTCGCCATGTTATAATTAAACAACAAAACACACAAACCAAAGAAAATATATTGAAAGCAGTTAGAGAGAAGCAAATCACGTACAAAGGCAAGCCCATCAGAATAACGGCAGACTACTCAACACAAACTTTAAAAGCCAGAAGGGCTTGGAATGATGTATTCCAAGTTCTGAAAGATAACAACTGTCAACCAAGATTACTTTATCCTGCAAAGCTATTTATCAAAATTGATGGAGAAATAAGGACATTCCACAACAAAAACAGGCTAAAGGAATTTATAACAACTAAACCAGCTCTATAGAAAATACTTGAAGGAATTCTTAATGCCAAATAGAAAGCAAAACACACACAGGAGGAAATAGGAAAATATAAGCCACACTCAAATAACAGTTAAACGAGTAAAGGGAAAACAGGAAACACTACAAAATAAGAAGAATGGTGAAAATAAATGCATGCCCGTCAATAATAACTCTTAATATCAATGGCCTCAATGCACCATCCAAAAGATACGGGCTTTCAGACTGGATTAATATCAAGCCTGAAGCTCTGAAATTGCTAGAGGAAAGGATAGGGGAAATCCTTCAACATATTGGCATAGGTAATGACTTTCTCAATATAACCCCAATTGCTCAGAAAATAGAACCACTAATAAACTATTGGGATCTCATTAAATTACAAAGCTTTTGTACAGCAAAGGACATTATGAATAGAGCAAAGAGACAACCTACAGAATGGGAGAAAATCTTTGCCAGCTACTTATCTGACAGAGGATTAATATCCAGAATATACAAAGAACTCAAAAAAAAAAAGAACAATAAGAAATCAAACCACCCAATAAAAAAATGGGCTATGGAACTAAATAGAGTTCTCACCGGAAGAAATACAGATGGCATATAAACATCTAAAAAAGTGTTCTACATCCTTAGCCATCAGGGGATTGCAAAATAAAACTACCTTGAAATTCCATCTCTCTCCCATCAGAATGGCTACCATCAAAAAAACAAATGACAATAAATGTTGGCGAGGATGTGGAAAAAGGGGAACCCTTCTGCACTGTTGGTGGGAATGTAATTTGGTCCAGCCATTGTGGAAATCAGTGTGGAGGTTCTTGAGACAGCTAAAAGTAGATTTACCATGTGATCCAGCTACAGCACTCCTAGGCATATATCTTAATGACTGTTCTCAGTACCTTAGAGATACTTGCACAACCATGTTTATTGCTGCTCTATTCACAGTAGCTAGGAAATGGAACCAGTCTCGATGTCTATCCACAGAAGAATGGATAATAAAGATGTGGTACACCTACACAATGGAGTTCTATTCAGCAGTAAAGAAAAATGAAATTATGAAATTTGCAGGGAAATGGATGGATCTGAAAATGATTATACTAAATGAGGTAACCCAGGCACACAATGCAAACATTGCATGTTCTCTCCTATATGGGGATCCTAGCTACAAATGTATAGACTTGTGTGTGATCTGGAACCAAAAATCAGTAGCAGAGGCCCATAAACTAGAAAAAGGCTATAAGGGAGGGAGAAGAGGGAAGGTCTTAAGGGGATGGTATTGTGTATATGTAAGTAGAAGAACAGATTACAGGGAGGGGAAAGGCCTACACGAGGTCAGGGGAAGAGATTGTATAAAAGAAAGGTGGGGGGGGGAGGGTCAGTCAAAATTCAAGATATTGTGAATAAGACAAATGAAAATCTACTTTCTTAAATAATGGCACATCCAGAAGCCATAGATTGTTACTAGTAAATTTTCAGTGCTGGGGATGGGATACCTTCCAATGAGTTGTTGGCCACGGAGGTCCCTGTTGCCTCCAAAACATTATAGGCTATTGCCAAGGACTTTGCTTCCCTGTGAGAAAGAGATGGTAAGACCCTATTGCTGAAGACTTCACATGCCTGAGTGGCAAAGTCACTGAGAAATCAAGCTGGTGCTGAGCAGAAAACCTTCCTGTAGCCTACCCACTGGAAAGCTGGAAAAAGCTGTACTGTATGCAGACCTATGGGAGACAGTAGTCATCAATGGTGAAAACACTGGACACTGGAAACCTCAAGTTTGGCCAGACAGGCAAAATGACTGAATGAGTACAATGGTGACATGTCTGCTCTGGGGGAAACCAACTGCTCTCTAATTGGACTGAAGGCCCACTCTATGGGAGGGAATACATGCCTGGAACTGAAAACCTAATCAAAAGCCTATGGCAGGGGAGGTCATGAGCCTTAGGGGTAAAGCCTGCTCTTGTCTGGATAAATGCATATATTACTTTCACCAAATTTCCCTGAAAGCACTATACTTTATGTTCATACTCACATATTAATGCTACTCTCACTTCTGGTTAGAGAAGCTTCTCTTTTCAGATTGGGATGACCCAAAAGGTAACACAGTGCTGAGAAGTGATGGAGGAGTGTCCAACACTGAAACAATCTCACACCCTCCCAGGCTCAGGGTCCATTGTGGAAGAGGTGGCAGAAAGAATGTAAGAATCAGAGGAAGGGTATCACTCCTTACATACAACTGTCTGGACAGTATTTGGCCTCGATATCCAAGACCTCACAGTGCCTAGCAATACCCACACAAGACCCTCATAGTACAAGAAAAAGATGATGACATCAAATTAAAAGAGAGACTAGGGCTGGAGAGATGGCTTAGCGGTTAAGCGCTTGCCTGTGAAGCTTAAGAACTCCGTGAAGCTTAAGAACCCCGGTTCGAGGCTCAATTTCCCAGTGCCTACGTTAGCCAGATGCATAAGGGGACACATGCATCTGGAGTTCCGTTTGCAGTGGCTGGAAGCCCTGGCGCACCCATTCTCTCTCTTTCTCTCTATCTGCCTCTTTCTCTATGTCTGTTGCTCTCAAATAAATAAATAAAAATGAACAAAAAATTTTTAAAAAAGAGAGACTAATGGAGAGATGGTGGAGATATGAATGAGAGCAGAGTTAAGAAGGGGAAAGTGGGGGAGGGGCGGGGAGGGAAATACCATGGTTTGTTGCCTATAAGTATAGAAGTTGTCAATAATATATATATATATATATATATATATATATATATATACAATATATATGTCTATAAAAATATATATAATATATAAATATATATGTATATATAAATATATATACATATATATTTTTTAAAGTAATGCCCAGCTATATGCTGTTTATTATAAATGCCCATTAAATATAAATACACAGATTGATTAAAAATAAAAGAATGTGGTGGGCATGGTGGCACACGCCTTTAATGCCAGCAGTTGGTAGGCATAGGTAGGAGGATCATTGTGAGTTTGAGGCCACCCTGAGATTACATAGTGAATTCTGGATCAGCCTGGGCTAGAACAAGACCCTATCTCTAAATCCAAAAAAATAAAAAATAAAATAAGTAAGTAAAAGAATAGGGGCTAGTAATATGGCTCAATGAAAAAAAGTGCCTGACGCTCAATTCTGAGTATAGGAGTTTGTATTTCCAGACTGCATGTAAAAGCTTTAAGCTGTGATATCCACATGCATGCACACATATGCACAAACACAATAAATAAATACATTTTGAAATAAAAAATGGAAAAGCTATAGCATGCAGAGTATCATATGGCAGTATTATAAAGATGTACATGACCTAATATCCAGAACTTGTAAATATTACCTTATATGGCAAAAGATGTTAATTTAAAGATTATGAGGGATATTTTAGGCAGGTCCTAAATATAATCGCATGCATCCTTATGAGAGTTATATGAGAGACAGGGTCTCCCCTAAACAAGCTGTGTAGTTATACTAGCCAAATTGGTGAGCCCTAGGCTCAAGTGAAAGACCCTGCCTCAATAAATAAGGTAAATAGTAGTCAAGGAAAACACTCCACATCAACTTCGCACACACACATATCTTTAAAACATAATTGAAAAAGTTAACATTAAGCTGAAAATATAAAGAAACTGAAATCAATGAAAAGAGAAAATCTAAAGAGAAATTGCATGAACTCAAAAGCTACAAAAGCTGGTTCTTTCAGATAATAAGAAAAACTGCCAATACTCTAGCTATGTGGATTAGGAAAGAGGAGACAAACATGACCAGTGTCAAGAGTAAAAGAAAAAAAAATCAGTCGTGATAGCTCACACCTATAATCTCAGCACTTGTGAAGCCAAGGAAAGAGGATTGCCACAAATCCAAGGCCAGCCTAGGCTACATAGGGAGTTCTAGGCCTATGTTGCAGAGTAAGACCCTGTCTCAAAACAACAAAAAGAGTCACAGAAAATACAATACCATGCGCTCTACAAATATATAAAGTAGAATATTAGAATATTATGGACAAATTTATTAGCATAAATTATAGGAATTAGAAGGAATAGTTTTTATATATAATAAAAACTACTAAAATAATTAAATAAGAAAATGCAATATAAAAGCACCCAAATTATAAAGAAATATAATTCTCAGGGCTGGAGAGATAGCTCAGCAGTTAAAAGCACTTGCTTGCAAAGTCTGATGGCCTGGGTTCATTTCCCCAGTAAAGCCAGGTGCACAAAGCAGCACATGCATCTGGAATCTGTTTGCAGTGGCAAGTCCCTGGTGTATCCTTATTCTCATTTTCATTCTCTCTCCCCCCCTTGTAAATAAATAAATAAAATTTTAAAAAAGAATGAATTCAAATTAAAACCATAGTAAGATGTTATTATACACCTATTCATATGGCTAAAATAGGAAACTAATGAAACCAAACGTTATTGATGTCCAGAAATAGGATCTTTTATCGTTATAAACTAATATATCCATAATGGAAATAATTCAGGTAATTTCTCAAAAAGTGAAACATCAGGTTACCATATCACATAGCACTAATATTCTTGGGCATTTAACCCAGAAATCCTAAAATGCATGCCTACTTAAAAATTTGTACTCCAGTTTGATACCTGTAATCACAGACCTCAGGAGCCTGTGGCTACAGGACCACAAGATTAAGGCCAGCCTGGGCTACAAAGAGACTCTATCTCAAAATAAAACCAAAATCTTATACCCAAACATTCACAGAAGCTGTTCTTATAATAGCCAAAAATTAAAAGTAAACCAAAATATTCTTTAATAGGCGAATAGTTAAATACATTGTGGTACATCCATGCCATGAAATAGTACCTAGCAATTAAAAGAAAAGAAATAAACCCTTGATTGCATACAACAATAGATAATACTTGAATTCAACTAAAAAGTCACTTTCAAGAGGTTAAATACTGGAAGATACTATTTTTTTTAATTATTTTATTTTATTTTAGAGAGAGAGAGAGTGAGATAATTGGCTCGCCAGGGCCTCAGCCACTCCAATTGAACTCCTGGCGCCCATGCACCACCTAGTGGACAGGTGCGACCTTTTGCTTGCCACACCTTTGTGCATCTGACTTACATGCCATCTGGAAAGTCAAATAAGGGTCCTTAGACTTTGCAAGCAAGCGCTTTAACCACTAAGCTATCTCTCCAGCCGGATGATGCTATTTATATAACATTTTCAGAATTAAAAAAAAAAAGAGGATGAAGAACATATATGTGGCTGCCAAGTATTTGATGATGAGAAGTAAAGAAATGATACATGGCATTTTTTCCAAATATGTAGATGTGCATGACCATCACTTCAGGCAAAATCAAGATACAGAATTATTCCATTACTACAGTGAAAGCTTCTCAGTGTCTGTTCATTTTCATAGACCCTCATGCTTCCATACCAAGCACTCTTACTCACTGAGCAATTTTCACATTCCCCTTCTTACTTTTTCTTAATGTGGCTACTAGAAAAGTAAAAGTCAGTATATATTACACATAATATTTCTATCACATAATGTTTTAAGGTATCACAAAGGTAAAAATAAAAGGCATAGGGAACAACCCATAGACAGGAGGGGCTCTGTGAAGCTAACACACTTGTTTCTGAAAAAGGGCACATCCATTAGCTGGTGCAGAAATCTCTAGAAGAAAAATCTGTGGTCCTGAGATATAGATGTCTGAGGAGTGTCACAGACTTTTGAGGTTGTTTGTGAGTGAACCGTGAAGAGGTGGTTCTTCTGAGCTATAGAAAAAACTGCAAACTGGATCAGCTGCT
Source organism: Dipus sagitta (assembly GCA_036346955.1). Taxonomy (NCBI): domain Eukaryota; kingdom Metazoa; phylum Chordata; class Mammalia; order Rodentia; family Dipodidae; genus Dipus; species Dipus sagitta. The sequence goes on from CM070776.1 coordinate 122,535,803, forward strand.
GCTATAAGAAGGATTTGCTATTTCTAGGGTGAAGAAGCCAGACTGAGATGATGCAAACAGAAGCAGACTGGAAACATATCATCAATAAACAGGAAGGAGCAAGTTTCCTCTCCTTAGTTTTATAGTCTGATCACCACTGACTCCCTTTAGTACATCCTAATATAGTACCATCAGAGGAAGCAAAAACTTGGTTTGTAGTCTCTTATTGCTAGTACCACAAAGCAGGGTACAGAATAGTAGGTTTAGGGTTGAGACAATAACTTAGTAACTGGCAAAAATCTAGCCGGGACACAGAAACTTAGCTAACCATCTGTTGTAGTCAGCTTCTTGTTGGGACAAACACTCTAACAGAAGCAGCTTATGGAAGGAAAGTGTTTATATCAGGCTTATAGAGTCCAGTGGAATTTCCAACAAGGTAAAAGAAGCTAGTTCATGCCATCATACATAAACATAGCAGAGAGAGAAAAAGCAACACCAACAAGTACCAACATCCAGCAAATATGAATGATAGAGCTCCAAATTGCTCTTTATATACCTTAGAGCAGAACCCAAGATCCATGCCCCCAAACATACTTTAGGGCTAAATTTCAAGATCCACTCCCAGTGACACCTCCACCACCCAGGCTTCTGGAAAGTCAAGTTGCAAGCTCAATTATTAATAATAAAAAAACCACTTGAATCTATGGGACCATGCACTCAAACTATCACATTCTACCCCTGCCCCCCCCATAGACTAATGATCATCTCACAATACAAATCGTATTCAGACAAAGTTTGGAGGTCCCCATATTCTTTATCAACTTTAACATTGTTCAAAAGTCCCAATTCTCATTTGAGATATAAGACTTTCTCTTAATTGTGAGTCCTGTAAAATCAAAACAAATTGCATATTTCTAATACATAATGGCACAAAGTAAACATTACCATTGAAAATTAGCATAACAAGGAGAGCCTGGACCAATGCAAATCAGCAGGTATGCATCAAACATCTGCAGCTCCAAATGCAATATACATAACCAATGACAAATGTCTCTGGATTTCAATTCCACCCCTCCATCTGGGCTGGTCACAGCTGGGTCAAACATCCACTCCCAAGCTATCAACTTTCCATAGTAACCATTATACAGTCCTGGTATATCCAAAGCATCTTTGAGTCTTCACTGCAAACCATAGTCCATCATTACAGCTCCATACAATGATCTTATTTTATCTCCAAACAGGGATGTCTATCCTGTCTCACCTTGTTTCATTTCAGCAGTGGCTCCTGGAACTGGTTCTTGTCATACATCCCTTACTGGGTCTCCATACAGGGATTTCATCCCTGCTTCACATTGCTGCTCATGTGGCTCCTGAAACTGAGTGCACTTTATGATTCACTTTCCTGCATTTTTCATGTTTTCAACACCATTACCAGGTGAACAGCACCACAGCAAATTTTGTAAATCCAGGGTGGAATAAACCTTGACCTTGAAGAGCAGCATATGCCTTCAGAATTTTTCCTTCAAGTCACTCCTTGGAAAATAATTTGTATTTTTACTTATTTGAGCTTCTGATGGGTGGATTTCACACTCAGGCATCTTTTCCATTGTCCCAGTGAAAAGCAGTTGGCTCACCTTTAATGGTGGTAATCAACTTAACACTTGTATCCTCAGTAATTTGAAACCTCAGTGGCTGTGACATTAAACTTGCTTGAATTTTTCTTGTGATAAACCCTACATCTTTCATATCTTCCTGTTATATACCTTCCACCAAGCACAACAGTCCATTATTTTTTTTTATTTTTCATTTTTTTGCTTTTTCAAGGCAGGGTCTCACTCTAGCTCAGGCTGACCTAGAAATCACTCTGTAGTCTCAGGGTGGCCTCGAACTCATGGAAATCCTCCTACCTCTGCCTCCCAAGTGCTTGGATTAAAGGTGTGTGCCACAACGCCCGGCACACCAGTCCATTGTTTTTTAATTAAACCTTTATCAAACTCTTGGGATATAGGTCAAAGAATGTAGCCAGCCTTTATGCCAGTAGCCCAGTACCAACAAAATTCTCTCTTTCCATATTTGAAAGTTCATAAACCAATCCTTGACAGTCCACGATTCTCTCTGTATTTAGCATTTCAAACTCTTACCAGAGTAGTCCATCAAGCTCTGCTTACAATACTGCAAGGCTTCTCCAGTCCAAAGTACCAAACCCTTCCACATTCCTCTAACCCACAAGTTCCAAAAGACAAAAACCCACATGGTTAGATTTATTACAGCAACTACCCTACTTCTTGGTACCAATTTTACTGTTGCAGTCAACTTCACATTCCTTGGGAAAACACCCAAATAGAAACAGCTTATGGGAGGAAAGGGATTATTTCAAGTTTACAGAGTTCCATCATGGTAAAAGAAGCTATCTCACTTTGTCATACATCAACAGAACAGAGAGAGAAAAACCAACACTAGCAAGCAACAACAGCCAGTAAATATGAACATCCAGAACTCCAAACTTTTCTTTACATACCTTAGGACAGGCCTCAAGATCTGTCCCCCAAACATACTGTAGGGCTGGACTTCAAGATCCACCCCCAATGACACATACTCTAGCAGGGTTGCTAAAGTCTCAACCTACAAGCTCAAGTTTTAATTAAAAACACTTGAGTCTATAGGGCTGTACATTCAAACTATCATACCATACTGACTTCTGTTTTATAACACTAAACTGTGGCTTCCAAGGAAGTGTCTCTGGAGTTAGGAACTAACAGTTTCCAGTTCTTCTAGGGGTGGCCCTATGAAAAAAATAACAAGTTTTCATGAATGGAATAAAGGTAAAACTGGTATATGAGACATTGAGGCCAGTGTTAGACACCCAAACCTCTTCATTCTTGGTTTTTCCCATTGATTAACTGTTATCATCCAGAATGACCTTTCATATCATATGTAGAAAGTAACAGAACTAGGGCTGGAGAGATGCTTTAGTGGTTAAGGCACTTGCCTACAAAGTCTAAGGACCCATGTTCAACTCTCCAGATCCCATGTAAACCAGATACACAAAGGTGAGACAAGTTCAAGGTTTCACATGACCACTAGGTGGCACAAACATCTGGAGTTCAATTGCAGTGGCTGAGGCACCAATTCTCTCTCTCCCTCTCTCAAATAAAATTTATTTTTTTTAATTAAAAAAAGAAAGTAACAGAACTAGTGTTATCTTGATGTGTATGTAATTCTCTACATGCTATAAAATCAGCAAGGAAATTTCTAAATACACCAGCAGATAGTTCACAAATATCAAGATTATTCTGATGCCAGTGTACATGGGATCTCAGAACTTGGAAGGTGATGAAAGAAGGATGAGTTGTTCAAATTCAACTTCCAATTACATAGCAAGTTGGAGATCAGTATAGGATACATAACTACATGAGATCCTCACCAAAAGAAAACAGGAAAAATGACTTTGAGATTCCATCTCATTGCACTTAGAATAGCTATTATCTAGAAAACAAGTATATATGAGACTCTCTCATAGAAACAAAAAAGGAAGAGGGGAAGGTAGGGAAGGAGAGGAGAAACCTCTACTCTGAATTAGGCCTGGTGGCACAGGCCTATAATTCCAGCTACTTGGGAGGCTAAAACAGAAGAGTCTATGAGTTTAAGGCCTGCCTGAGCTAGAGGGAATTAAAATACAGCCTGAGTAATTTAGTGGAATTCTGTCTCAAAATATAGCAAAAATAAGAGGTGGGGAGATTCTGTGGTTATAGTTCAGTGGCAGAATGGCCCTAGGTTCAATCCCCAACACCACAAATAATCCTTTACTCTTAAATACATGTCACCTTTCATTTAATAAAAATGTTCCTTTACTTTTTGAACTATCAGATTATTTAGCTGAGGAAAAATGGATGTTCTTAAGTGATTTATAGAATTTATTCATGCATTATAAATCAGCAAGTACTTAGCATCAATAATACCTATGGTATAATATTGTGGCTATATTATAATAGCACACTATTAAAGTTGTTAAGAAAATCTGTCTGCCTAATTTGATGTAAAATACACTGGATCGGAAGTAGAACATTACAATGAAATCTAAAGCCTCTCCCTTCACCTCAGTGATCCATCTTCAGACTCTTATTAAAGTTATATGATGGCACACAAATCTGAAATTCAACAGCTAATTTCAGTTCTTTCATTCAACAAAGGTGTAAAAGATGAGAATTTGCTAAGGGAATGGCCTTTGGGAACAAATTTTACACAAAACTGTATTAAAACTTCTCTCAAATGTGGGGTTATATTCAAGGACATACAGGAAGGAAGATTTTTCTGCTTTAATAAAAAAGAAGTCATTTTAAAATCTCCTGGAATTTAAAAGAGGAAGCCTGAAACCTCTATAACAGAGTTATAAGAATTACTTCAATTTCTTTTTAGGATGAGAGTAGTGATGCACGCTTGGAATCCCAGCACTCAGAAAGTAGATACAGAAAAGTACTTAAGCAGGAGTTCAAGGTCATCCTCAGCTACATAGTGAGTTCAAGGCCAGCCTGGGCTTCATGAGACTCTGTCTCAAAAAAATGAAACTAAATTCCTTTTTAAAGCATTTAATTCCAACTTTGTTTAGCTTTTGACTTTTGAGAACTCATGATAAAACATCAAATATGTTTTTAGAAAGGTACTCATCAAACTTATGGTGATTATGTTGTGTTGGCTAAAGAGACCCAAGAGGAAATAACATTCACTGCCTTTAGTGGAGTAGCAGGAAGACCTTCTGTAACATCAGACTCATATTTCCCAGTGGAGATATGTTGTAGCAGTTCCTTCTCATTACTATACAAAATACCTGATCAGAAGCAGCTTATGGAAGAAATGGGTTTATTTCCAGCTTACTGTTTCAAGGGGAAGTTTCCATAGTAGGGAAAGCATAGCAGAAGCACAAGTTGGGCATCATATCTTCACATATGGGCAAGGAGGAAGGAGAAAGAGTGAGCTCACTAGCACTGGCATGTGGGACCAGACTATATAATCCCAATGCCTGCCTGCAGTGACACACTTCCTCCAGCAAGACTCTGCTTCCCAAAGCCTCCATCTGCTGGGAATTAAGTGGTGGCTTAATCACAAACACTTGAGGCTATGAGGACATTTTACATTTAAACCACCGCAAACACCTAAAGGACTAGCAAAGATAACTTAGGAATCTGCTTCAGTGTCTTTCTCTTGCTATTGCTCTTAGTCAAGTTGCTCTGGGTTTTGACAAGTATGGTACTGACAAAGAATAGGAAGGGGATTAGAAAGTCTTTTATGATAAAGTGAAAGTGAAGGAGGATTTCAATCCACTCAGTGAGTTTGGGGAATCAGTAGGTTTTTTCACATACATGTGTGAGCTTCTTCCCTGCATCCCTCTCCATTCCTCTTCATCCTTATGTCTCCTCTGCCTCTCTTGTTCTTTCCTCCTCCTCAATTCCTTTATTCCCAGGTATATGGGCACAGTTCCTTTTACATAAACCTGAACTTTAAAACATGATCCTACCAAGTGCAGATCTTTGCCACACTCACTTTACTTTAACTCTCTCTCTCTCTCCCTTTGTCTCTCTCTCTCTCTCTCTCTCAGCATCACTACAGAGCTACGGAAACCTTAACTGCTTGTGTGCCTACTAAATAACCTCATCTTTCAGGTTATCAACTCCAGTGCCTTCTTTTGTTGTTGATGTTGAGGTATATCTCACTCTGGCCCTGGCTGACTTGGCATTCACTATGTAGTGTCAGGGTGGCCTCAAACTCACACTGATCCTCCTACTTCTGCTTCCTGAGTCCTGGAATTAAAGGCACATGCTACCATGCCCTGCTCTAGCTCCTTCTTTTAAGTCAAGCACAAAAGAATGAAATATAGTTCACACCAAATAGAATCAAAATTCATAATTTTCAAAAGTGCATAAAATTATGTTCAGTAGAATTCTGTATCAATAAAGTAGAAAGGTTGGTTTACCTAATAGAAATTTAAGGGGCTATCAAGTCACCCAGATATGCATTAAGACACACAAAAAAGATTAAACTATTTGTACTTGAAATCAGTTCCCAAACTCCAAATTACTTCCTTCAGTAGCTTTCCAGTATCCTTGAAATTGTTGCTAATACAGTCACTAGTGTTTTCCATAAAGATACAAAGAGGAGTTCAGGCCTTATGCAAAATAGTGCACTAATTCAACAACAGGGGGCCGGGTGACCAAAGCTCTCTGGGCTTCAGTTTCTTCATGTAAAAACATCCTTTCTAAGGGTCTGGAGAGATGGCTTAGCAGTTAAGGAGCTTGCCTGCAAAGCTAAAGGATCCTGGTTCAATTCTCCAGGACCCATGTAAGCCAGATGCACAAGAGAGCACATGCTTCTGGAGTTTGTTTACAGTGGCTGCAGGCCCTGGCACACCCATTCTCTTTCTTTCTATCTGTCTCTTTCTCTCTCTCTCTCTTTCTCTCTCTCTTCCAAATGAATAAAAAATTCCTTTCTTAGGCTGATGTGTACAGCTCAGTAGTACAGCACTTGCCTAGTAAGTGCTTGATCCTCGGTTCTACCATAGCATCATAAAAAATACCCTTTAACTTCTCTATACCTAACCCCCATTTCTTGGAGGATATGAGCACCTGGCATTTATTATCTATTAATATATGAGTTGACGGGGCTGGGATGTAGCTCAACTGATAGACTGTTTGCCTAGCATACACAAAGCCCTGACTTCCATTCCCAACATTGCATAAACTGGGTGTGGTGGCACATACCTGTGATTCCAGCACTTGAAAAGTGAAAGAAAGAGGATTAGAAGTTCAAGGTCAATCTCAGCTACATAGAGAGTTCCAAGCCAGCATGAGATACATGAGACCATGTCTCAATATGAAAATATCAGCAAATAGGCTAAGGATGGTCTCTCTTCCTGAGGTTTCTACATTTTAATCATAGTATCTCAGAAATATATCTAGTGTATATTTGCAAACTTTGCCCAAATGCTCCCACCAGCTTTATGTGATACCCAGATCATAAACCTACCTCTATGTTATTGACAAGGAAATGGTCTGAGAAGCCTGCTCACCATTGTAGAAAAAGTCAGTGATAGAACCAGTATCAGAAATCACATCTCCTTACTTCTAGCCAGTGATGTTTTACAATCTCCAGATTTCTGAACCCATCATGGTTTATTTCAACATAGACAGAAAAGTATAATGCAATCTCAGCTTTACTCTGAACATAAAATCAACGACATCACCATAGTTCATTATGTGTACTATGTACTCCAGCTTAAGTCTAGCCCCTCTTCCTCAACTATGGTGATCCCTTCTAACCCTTCACCATTGGCTAAAGACCTTCTCCAGAGCTTTCCTACTCAGATACACACTGCAGTCAGCATAGTCTGAAATCAAATTCCCCCATACTTGAGAATTCAGAGCTTTTACTAGATTTACTTTTGGTGGTAAAGATAAAATTTTATACATTTGTTTATGAGGGAGTGAAGAAAAGGACAACATAAACTATGAGTACTGTAATCAAAGTACCTTATTTTATGACTGGGATTACTACATGTTCAGTTCAATTTCTTCCACTTTTTCTTTCCATCTGAAATTCTGAGAGTGATCAGTGATGATAATGAGATAGACTGAGAGGTCTTGCAAGATCCTCAAGAAAGACAAAATCAATGGATCAAGGACCTCAATATAAGATCTGAAATTATTAAATGACTAAAGGAAAAAATAGAGAGCACTCCAAGATATATGCATAAGGAAAGACTTTCTGATTAAGACCCCAGTAGCCCAGGGAGTAAGATAAATACTCAAGCAATAGGATCTCATGAAACGGAAAAGCTATTGTATGGCTAAGCAAATCACCAACCATGTCAACAGACAACCTACAGAATGGGAGGAAATCTTTTCCAACTACACACTGACAGAGGTTTAATATCTAGGATATACATAGAATTCAAAAAAACTAAACTATCATCACAAAATAAAAAGCAGGATTGGAGAGATAGCTTAGTGGTTAAGGTGCTTGCCTGCAAAGCCTAAGGACCCATGTTTGACTCTCCAGATCCCACATCAGCCAGACACAAGGTGACACAAGCTCAAGGTTGCACGTGTGCACAAGGTGGTGCATGTGGCTGGAGTTCCATTGCAGTGGCAGGATGCCTGGACATGCCAATTCACTCTCTCTCTCTCTCTCTCTCTCTCTCTCTCACTTTCTCTCTCTCTCTCATAAAAAAAGCTGGATTGGGAAAATGCCTCCCTAGTTAAAATGCTTCCTTGTAAAACCTGCTCCCTGGGACTTGATTCTCTGTTACTCACATAAAGCCAGATGCACAAAGTGGCACATGTATATGGAGTTTGTTTACAGTAGTAAGAGACTCTGCCACACCCATCATTCTCATATTCTTTCTCTTTCTCCCTCCTGACAAACAAATATTTTATATAAAATTTAAATGACAACAAATGTTGGCAAGGGTGTGGAGAAAGAGGAACCCTCGTCACTGTGGGTGGGTGTGTAAACTGGTGCAGCCTCTGTGGAAATCAGCATGGAAGTTTCTCAAAAAAACTAAAAATAGATCTAACTTATAACCCAGAGATTTCACTCCTGGCCATATACCCTGAAGACATTACTATAGAGACATTTTCTCTGCCATATTTGTTGCTTCTCTACTCACAATAGCTAGGAAGTTGAATCATCCCAGATGCCCATCAACTGATAAGTGGATAATGAAGACGTGGTACACAATGAAGTTCTATTCAGTGGTAAGGAAAAATTAAGTTATGGAATTCACAGGAAAGTGAATGGACCTGGAAAAATTATTCTAAGTGAGGTAACTCAGACTTAGTGGGGAAAATGCCACATGTTCTCTCACACATGAGGATCCTAGCTTGTAATAGTTAAATTTGTTTGTATGTTGTAGTGTCAGTACTAGTGGTCAGGAATACAGCATGATACTTAGAGAAAGAAGTTAGGAAATATTAGGTGAGGGGATAATAGACAGGCAAGTGGTATGGCAGAATACAGGGGATGGAAAGTCCTAAGTGGGGCAAGATAATAGGAGTAAAGGGTTGAGGAGAGATACTCAAAACTACAGATGGAATGAATAAGTCCCATAGAAATCCATCTTATTAGCTAACTAAAGGGCAACTTTAAAGAGAGAGTGAGCCGATGAGCTTAGGCAAAAATACCCTGCTGGGATGGAGAAAACTTTATTGTGAAGTCATAAATTGTTTCAGGTGAATCCCAGTTCTGGATATGGGCTAATCCCACCCAAAAGGGAGATGTTGGTCAGGGAGGCCCATGAGTTGTCCTCAAACAATGCAAACCATTGCCAAATGGCTTGGTTATCCACAATAACAAGATGCTAAGACCATATTGCACAAGACATCACAGGTTTCTGTCACAGGACACTGAGAAATCATGTTGGAACTGAGATGGAAGTAATATCCTTGCTGGCTTGCTTCCATTGCTCTAGAAGGTACAATTTGAGCTTCTGGGGGAGAAAAGTCAATCACAGTCTGAATTAGCAGTGGATTCTCCAGCTGAAAACAATCAACCAGCCAGAAAAAAAATGTACCCATCAGTGCAATAATGGCACATAAGTTATGAGAATAATCAACTGTTCTCTGATTGGCTAAGAATCCCTCCTCAGTGGAAGGGAATTCACACCTACTACTAAGAATTGAGTTAAAAACCTATGGCATGGAAGTTCATAGATCTCCAGAGGCAAGCTTCCACTGTTCTTTGGCTAAAAATGGAAAGTATGCCCATCAAACAGCCTTCTAAGTGAGTATGTGTGTTTAAGCCCTTTGATTAATGCTGATCTCACATTAGGTTAGAGAACCTTCTTTTTATAGATGGCAGAAATTACCAGGGAGTCTCAGATTAATCAAAATGATAAGACGATAAAGCCCATGGCTTGCCACCAGGCAAATCATCGCTATGGCACCTGCCAGGATGAGGGTCCTCACTATCTGCAAGGGTCGTTGGCCACTGATGTTCAGGACGAAGGAGGAGTTGGGGGGAACAGGGTGAGTGCGACTGGCAATGGCAGACAGTCTGGTGGGTAGTGCTTTGTCTCGTTTATTCAAAAGAGGAGTGGGTTTATAAACACTTGGGAAAGGTTGAGAAGGCACATACAGACTCTAAGGTGATTTGATACATAGGTTTATGGGTTGCTATCTAATTGGCTGGTGTTGGAAGGCAGAAGTTGTGAGGGAGAAGTTGCAAGGGAGACAACAGAAGCAGAAGTGGCGAGAAAAACTACCTGACTTCAGCCATATATTGGATGGCTACAGCAGCAGGGAGACTGTTTACTACCATGTGAGGGTCTCGTGGGCAGATGGTCACAAGGTCAGGAACTGTGGGGGGAGCAGAACCTTAGACTATGGAATGCTCAGGTGCTTTGGGATGGGGGGAGGGCCGCTGTCCCGTTTCCTCTGGACCAAGATGAGGCACACTACGACCTCGTGAGAAGGAAGGGCCAGCTCCGGTGCCAGAGTGGGTTCCTGATGATAAGGCTGGTCCATGTTCAACAGCCCAGGCCAGCTTTCTCACAGTCCCAGCCTGTGTTTAACAATGCCTGACACCAGGGCTCAAAGAACATTGCAGAGCTATTCATGGAAAGAATATGAGTGCTGCTCTCACTGCTAACCAGAGACACATATCTGTGAAGATAGTAGTAGACCCTGAGGAGACTCAAACTTCATCAAAGTAGAAAACAAGAGGCTGTCAAGAGCTCAACACTAGTAGCGACTTTTACCATGCCCTCAAAGGCTGTGTCCATTGCAGAACAGGAGCAGAATGACTAAGAGATATAGGGTGTGTAGGCATACTATCTTCCCAACATGAGCTGAATGATGCATTCATCACCCTCTTATGGTTTCCAATACCCCCACAAGACCACATTGTCGCATGGAGGACAGAGGGGGACAAAAATCAACCCAACAGGACAAGAAAGGACTATCTTGAAAGAGGAGGGTCCTCAGGGGATGGGGGTGGGTAAGAGAGCACAAAAAGGATAAAGGGACAAGAAGATTATCAAATTACTTACTGTATGTTCTTATATTGAAATTCTCATTAAAAGGAAAAATGAAAAAGGGTTAAATAATATGCCTAATATTATACAGCTAGAACATAGAAGAGACAGGACTTAACCCCAGGTATTATGTACTCCACAGTCTTAAACACTATGCTGCATTGTCTCAGATGCAAACTGGGTTTAAGAGCCTCATGGTAGTGCAATAGGCATACACACAATGAGATGTTTTAAAACAGTAATGCTAACTGCTAAGATACATACCTACCTAACGTGCTTAGCGAAAGCAGGGAAAGGGCCATTGGGAAAACAGCATATGCATATGGAGGCTGAGCCATGTAGGTCACTTGTGCCCACAGGTTCCAGAGCAACCTAGGTTACACAGTCAAAATAAATAAGCAAACATGAATGTAATTTCTAAATCCAGATGGCTCAGGTTAGAAGTGTGGATTTGCCACTTACATACTATGTGAACATGGGCAAGTTAAACCTCCAATGAATGCCTCAGCTTCCTCATCTGATATGCAGGATAATAATAGAACCCAATTTGTGGAATTATAAGGATTAAATGTGTTTAGAATGGATCCTGACACAGAGTAAGAATTATGCATGTGAGTAATAAATGAGTTTAATTCTAAGGGGTTATAGGAAAGGCTTTTTGAAAGTGTTAATGCCAAAGCTGAGTCACAAAGGATGAGTAAGAGTGAGCCAGATGAGGAAAGGTTGAAAGGTTCCCCAGGCAGGGGTGCAGCATGTGCAGTACACAGAGCTAGACAGCAGCAGCATTGGCAGAGTCTAACTACAAGTAATTTGGTAATTCCTGATTAGAATGCAAAGTGAGAGGCAAAATATATGATAGGCAGAACTGGGTTGAAGTTCTACTTTCATTTGAGCATATCACCTGGTAGAGAGATTGTGGGGGGTGAGGATTACCATGTATAGCTACTTCTGGACACTGGAGGCTATTGGTATTCACCTGATGATGTGAGAAGCTAGACTGGCTTAAACAGTTTGCAAGATGATTAAAGGGAGGCAGTTAGAAAGGCAATGAGAGACATGGTTATCATCACATACCTTTAGTACTCTTTTTAAAACTGTCAGTATAGGTCTCCAGAACTTCTCATCATCTCAAACTGAAACTCTGTATCCATGATAATAACTTCCCGTTTTCCCTCCCTCAGTCCCTAGTAACAACTATACTGCTTTCTTTATTGCACTGGCAAAGATGTAAATATTTTAAAACTCTAAAAAAAGAGAAGGATAAGATCACACAGGAAGAATCTGAGGAGTTCATGGAAGAAGAGGAGTCTTGTGGAAAAGGTTGCACAAGAAAGCAATCCTCTACAACAAAGTTAATGAAAGAGAGTTATGAGCACACAGGAGAAAGATGCAACCTATTGCAGTATGAACAAGCACGGCACAGAAACTAGAACATTTGAGTGCCCTCTCCTGTGTTCTCTCTCTCCCTTTCTCTCTATCCTTTTACTACTTTCTGTATCTCTTCCCTTTTCCCAACTACTTTTCCTTCTCCTCATCTCTCTCTCTCTCTCTTATGATCTCCCTTCTTTGGGATTATCTTCCCGCATGCCCTCTCCCTGTCAAGCAATGATTTCCCACTCACTCATCCACTCACACATGGCCACAACAGTACCTTCAGTTCTTGAGTCTATGTGACCTCTCAGCCTGCCTCCATAGTCAACTTGCTCATCACATCATAGTGCTGGGAGAGAATGGCCTCCCACAGGTGTGGCACCCACATCTCGTTGGAGTCCAGCCCTAGTACAACTAGCCATGCCTTGGGCCTTTTCCACCTCTTGGTGAGAGGTTAGCTCCAGAAGTATTTCAATAGAGGAGATTTAACATGAGCATGAATCCTCAACATAATCAGTATCAAAATAAGTTTCTTGGGGGATAGTCAGAGGAGTGGAACTGTGAAAGAATGGTTTAATAAAATCTAAGGCTGAGTTTTATGCAGGTGAATGGGTAAACAGGAACAGATTCTGCAGAGCAAGATCACTGAAAAGAAAGCTTTAAAGCTGTCCACTGAGTGTGGCACTAGAGTGAATGTAAAGGAAGGGAGAGAACATCACCAAGGACTCTTCTTGTAAGAGGCTGGACTGACAGTGTTAGATAAAGGCCTCACCAGGTTAAAAGTGCTTCTTTTTGATTTTTTTTTTACAAATAAGAGTTTTATTGAGGTTACAAATGTAGGGGACAGTATAATAGCAGGCCACAAAATTATATGACATGGACAGGTAGATGTTGATACTGAACTGGAAAAGGGAAGTTTATTCTCTCAGATGGAAAAATCATAAAAACTGAAGTGAATTTTTTTTCAGTTCACATTTAGTTTTTATATTTGCCAGACAAATGAACCCTGAATATGACACTACTCTTAAGAGGAAACAAGAACCTCCCTCTCTTGTGAAAAAATAGCTTTTATGTGTGTCCATGTGATCAGTAATAGAGCTAAAGGTAGTGGCCAAGTAATTATCTGGTTTTTGTGGAGATTTAAGAAGCCTCTTTTTCCACCCCTACTCTTCCCTTTCCCTCTGCCCCAGCTCTAACTCCTGTAAGAAAATTCAGAGTAGGTCTGATCTTAGAATCAACACTTTCTATTCAGGTCATTCCTAGGCCCTTTGGTACATGAGCTGGTAGGAAAAGCAAATCTCCCCTCCAGGCACTCCTCTCTTCCCAGGATCTGGAAGATGTGGCTCCAGCAAAATTCCCACCTCCCACATGGTGTGAACACGACACCCCATACAACACAACAGAGTATAAGACTCTCCCCAAGAATCAAACCCTTTTCCTCCTAATGCTAGGCACTTCAGAGCCTCCACTTCTTCTTGGCCTGAAATCTCAACTCCCTTGCTGAAGTTAATAAAAGTTTGAGCCCAATGAAACTGTCTGCTTCAGTAATTGTAGTAGTCAGCTCCAGTGTCATTGGGATGAACCTGTAAACCAGACACAGTTTATGGGAGGAAGAAGAGACTTATAGAAGCTTATAGATGCAGAGCAAGTTCCATAATGACATAAGCAGCTGGCCCACTTTCACAGATTCATGCTGAGGGAGAAAAACCTACCACCAAAAGCAAGAGCAAAAAAAAAAAAGGCAGGCAAACTGAGGGAACCCAGGGAGAACTCAGGCACTTTGGATATTTTAGACTGGAATTCAGATCTTCCCCCAGTGATACCTCCTCCAGTCAGGTAGCTAGAAAACCAAGAAGCTTTAATAAAACTTCTGAATCTCTTGCAAGGCATTTATTCAAAATACCACAATGATCTTCTAAAATTCAAACATATAAGTAAGTGTCTTTATATCAGACCCAAGACCATAAACCTCACAATACTGTCACTCTTATTAACTATTTTGACTAAACTGAAAGTGTCATCTGGTCAATCATCTAGGCAATATGCACCAGAGGCTGAGTCCCAAAACTTTGGTACTAGCCACTATAGCATGGAAACCTGGTTAAATTCTTCATTTCTGCTTCAACCTGTGAGGCAGATTCAGTTCCCTAAGTGGCGTGAACACCATACTGTCTTAAGTCCTTGGTACAACGGCAGGTAGAGGCAGACCACAATTTTAGGAGCTGGGGGTTTCTGAGTGCCAGCTTTTCCAGCAGATGGTCTCATCACTATGAGATAATTAGTGTGCAGCCCCATGGTGGGGGGGGGGGTTTGAGCTAGATACCATGACATCAACTGAAATGGAAAATTAGATCAACAAAAATGTAGGAGAGATTGCTGCCCAGGGTTGAAAATATGCCTCAAGAAGAAAGGGTCATGAATACAGCAGCTTTCTTTTCCAGTCTTGCTTGTGTCTCAAAAAGCCTTACTGCTTCCTAGGTGTATTTTATTTCCACTCTTTCTAAAATATCACTTCCGCCAGGCGTGGTGGCACACGCCTTTAATACCAGCACTTCGGAGGCAGAGGTAGGTGGATCTCCATGAGTTCGAGCCACCCTGAGACTACATAGTGAATTCCAGGTCAGCCTGAGCTAGATTGAAACTCTTCCTCAATTAAAAAAAAATCTAAAATATCACTTCCTTTATGACTACAAATTTGAAGTTGTTTAGAATATCTCGCTCCTAAGATCCTGGTCCACACACAAGTAACGCCTGCCTGGTATACAGGTGGCATGGCCAGAGGCCTTCAGGAATGAGATCAATGATATTTGCCTCAGTACTTCTGCTGTTAATCTCTCTTTTCTTATTTAACTATAGTCTACTGCCATTATGCGGCCTGAGTCTGCTAGTCAACGTGATAAATTGTGTTTGTGATTATTCTTTTGAAGTTGTAACCATCCCTCTGATAGGCTCCATTTACATATGAATAGAAACAAAGTGCCATCTATTTTCTAAACCATTGTATTGAAGAAGTATCAGGCCAAGCATAATCAGCTGTTGGGCCCTAACTAATTTACAGAAAGGCAGCTGCATTCCTGGACAGACATACCTTACTTCCTATATCCTTGTTTGTGTTTCAGTAGGAGTAAGGTTATAAAACAACATCAGTGAAATGTTAACTTACAGCAGGAAAGGAGCTCATTTCCTGCACGGAGCTTGCAAAAATTACCCTATCACCCTTGGCTCCAGGAGAAATCCTGCCATGGAGATTAAATCCCTTACCTTATAGAAACTGGCAGTCTCTAACACTTGGCAGTTGAGTTAGTTCCTTTACAGATAGGACTTCAAGGATGTCTTATTTCTGGAGAGCAAAAGAGAAGGCTGTGAGAATGAAAGAGAGGAAACTAAACAAAGAAAAAAGCTTTCTTGCAATGAGAGCTTTACACTTATCCTTTGTTTTGGCTGAGTACACTAGATTCACTGAATTCGGTTTCAAGCACTTTTGCTTAGTGCTTATTTGGCAGATCAATGAGACAAAAGCAAACAAGGCATTTAGCTATCAAACTCAATAGTAAGGCCCACCAGGGTATGGTCTAGGCATATTTATGACAGCCATTTGTTCTCAGCATACTGTAGTTTGAATATTTTTCTCTACTTAGCTTACTTCCCTAGGACCCAGAATAGCCAGCTGACACTTGAATTAGCTTATTTCCTGTCACAACATTTAATTTCAGAAGGGGGTGCCCATTCCTCAGCACTGAACAATACTCTAGACCTTTCCTACAACTCAAATCTAATGGTATCATTCTAAACCCTCATGGCCCAAGTTTCTTAACGGATACCCTCAGAAATTATACACCTGTATTATTCAGACAGATCTAAAATTCCTTAGCCCAAATGAGTGTTAATAATAGTGGAAAGTTCTGACTTGTTAAACCTTAGCAAGAAACCTTTTGAGGTACTCAGAGGGCAGTTGAAGAATAGCCTATAACATCAGTTTTTGAGGCAGTAGTGCTTTTTTGTTTCTATGAGAATGGCTTGAACTTCTATAGATGCCCTTGGCAGGGACCATATGGAAGTACAGAAGAGAACTGGCTAAAGCTGTTCTTGTAGGTTCCCTACTTGGTCATAGAAGTGAGAGACAGACAGGCATGGTGGCTCATGTCCTTAATCCCAGCACTCAGGAGGCTGAGGTGAAGGATCACTGTGAGCTCAAGGCCAGCCTGGGCTACAGAGTGAGTTGCTGCTCAGCCTAAATTAGAGGGAGATTCTGCCTCAAAAACAAAAAAAGTGCTTCAGTATACTGTTGATAAAGGCAATTATGTGATAAATCTCAGGAGCCTGTTTCAAAGGTATCTGCTATAGGATGCCAATTATATGATTTTTCTCAGGAAAAAATTTACAGTGATAGAAAGCACATCTGTGGTTGCCAAGATTGGGGAATGGAGAGAGGATATAACTACAGTGGGGCAACATGAAGATGTCTGGGGGAATGAAGGAGCTGTTCTACATCCTTATTGTACTGGTAATTATGTGTATACACATGTCAAATATCATAGAGCTAAATGCCAACAGTTGTTTTTCATATACAATTTGAATAATAAAATTGAGGAAAAATACACATTTATTATTGTTTAGTCCTCTGAAAAACCAGAATTTTCCCACTAAAAATAGTGATAATGGTATGGGGAGATGGCACAGTGGCTAAAGCTCTTGCCACCTAAGTATGAGGATCAGAGTTCAGATTCTCAACATGTATATAACTCCCTGGTGGTGTAGTTGGCCACCTGTGATCCTAGGATGCAGGAAGTGG
This sequence comes from Dipus sagitta, assembly GCA_036346955.1. Taxonomy (NCBI): domain Eukaryota; kingdom Metazoa; phylum Chordata; class Mammalia; order Rodentia; family Dipodidae; genus Dipus; species Dipus sagitta. The sequence continues at coordinate 122,552,968 of CM070776.1, forward strand.
AGAGAGGGCGATCCCCAGGGCATGCTGGCTACATAGACTAGCTGAATCAGTGAACTCTGGGTTCAAGTGAGAATTCTACTCTCATAAAATAAGGTGGAGAGCAATCAAAGAAGACACATGACATTAACCTCTAGCTTCCACACACACACACATGTAGACACACATAAATGTGCATGCACACCACACATAAATGTGCATGCACACCACACACACATACACATACACAAGCATATATATATATATATATGTGTATGTATATATATATATACATATATATATGTGTGTATATATATATATATATATATATATATATATATATATATATATGGACTGGAGAGATAGGTTAGTGGTTAAGGTGCTTGCCTGCAAAGGCTAAGGACCTAGGTTTGATTCCCCAAAATCCACATAAGCTAGATACACAAGGCAACACATGTGCACAAGGTCACATATGCACACAAGGTGGCACACACCTGTGGAGTCTGATTGCAGTGGCTAGAGGCCCTGGCATGCCAATTCTCTCTCTCTATCTATCTATCTATCTCTTGTTCTCTCTCTCATAAAAAATTAAAATATATAAATGAAAATGCTGATGCATTGAAGATGTTCCATTTTTTTAAGAGCAGCCACGAAAAGGGCTTTGAAGGAAGAGTTCTGAAAATTCCCTTGTAAAATGTAAATGTAAAAACATAGGTAAAGGTTTGAAATACAGAGGCTTTGGGACCATAGTTTTAGAAATGAGATTTATTAACAGCTTGGAGGGGGAGGACTTTTAGACTAAGGAGGGGAGGAGGAAGGTGTGGAGCCAGAAATTCAGCTGCTATGGTTCAGTGCAGCACATTTCAGAGAGTGGGGGACAGGGGGAATTTTGGCACATGCATTGAGTCAGGGGGGTCAGGGATGGGGAATAGCAGGTATGAGTTGGCTGGGAAGTGTGAGAGGGGTAGAGATAGAGAAAGAAAGAGAGAAAGACAGAGAATGGGGCAAATGAGAGAAAAAGGTACTTATGTGGGCAGAGATAGTCTGATGTGGATAGGCAGGAACATATAGAAATATATGCACCTGTATTGAAGTAGGGGTGGGGTTGTCAGAGGAAGAAATACAGAGAGAGAAGCAAATGGCATCAGGGCTTTTATATCTGTAGCATTGGGGTGTGGTGGACTGGCCAGTGGGAGGAAGGTTACCCAATGGAGGGGACTAGTGGGGGTGCAAGCCACAGAGAGAAGGCAGGTTGTCTAGCTTCCCCCATGGATTAGAGGAGAGGGCAGACTCTTTAAAGGAAGACTTCAGTTTCAGGTCAGTTGGGAGGGGGGAAGGAGCTGTAAGACTGACATCTTTAAGCTCCATTAAGCTCCCCCAATAAAGGTGTCAAACTGAAGAAGGTAGAATATATGTTCAGAAGCCATGGGCTAGCAATGGCATGGAGTTCGTAGCCAATCATCACCAGCACCTATTTCCCTCCTGGTTCTTCCTGTGATCAAAGCCAGTTGAGTGTCCAGGGTTAGGGGTTGTGGTGGTTTGAATTAGATGTCCCCCATAAATTCATGTGTTTTGAATGCTTGGTTCTTAGCTTATGACAATTTGGGAGATGGAGCTTTTTGGAAAATGTGTGTTGTTTCAGGTGGACCTTGAGGTTTTATTAGCTCCTAGCTTTCCAGTGTTATTCATCTCACTCTCCTGCTGCTGTTGTCCACCTGATGTTGGCAAGGAGGTGATGTCCAGCCTCTGATCTACCATCTTTTCCCTGCCATCATGAAGCTTCACCTTGAGACAGTAATCCAAAACAAATCCTTTCCCCCTATAAGCTGATTTTGGTTGGATGTTTGTCTAAGCAAAGAGAAGGTAACTGCAACAGAAAATTGGTACTGATAAGTGGAGTTAAAGCTGTTAGAATACAAGCAGGGCGTGGTGGTGCATGCCTTTAATCCCAGCACTTGGGGGGCAGAGGGAGGAGAATCGCCATGACTTTGAGGCCACCCTGAGACTACAGAGTGAATTCCAGGTCAGCCTGGACTAGAGTGAAACCCTACCTCAAAAAACAAACCAAAAAAAAAAGCTATTAGAATCCTGATTGTGAATTTTGGCCTTTTGTAACTGATTTGTTGGAGGAATGTGGAAGAATTTGAAACCTTGGTCTAAGAGATGACTTGCAGTGCTAAAGGCAAAGTTTGATGGATCATTCTGGTCACAACTGAAAACCCTAAATACAGAAAGAAGTATGGACTGTGCAGGCATGGCTTATAAGGGGAAGACAGAGTTTTGTCTGGAATGGACAAGAGGCAGTTTGTGTGAAAGGCTACTGCATTCTTCCTGCATCCCGGGAATTTGTATAGGGTTGCAGTGCACAGAAATGGACTTTATGAGCAGAAGGATATGACACAGAAAGAAATGAAATCTTTGGGCCAAAACTGCTACCTGTCTAGCTGCAATTGTTTGAGAGATTACCACCATTGATATTGGGACAGCTTTTCTGCATTGGGATAGCAGAAAGAATGTTGACTCTTGAAAGTTGGCAGCCTGAGTACTGAAGGAGTACCATGCTTTTCACAGTTGGCTTCATTTCCCCCTCCTGGATTAACAAATTTAGTAGCCTACCTGGTACCATTGGAGTATAATATATGCAAGAAATGAGTCATTAAATTTGCAGTGTGGGTTTTTTGGTTATTTTATTTATTGATTGATTTATTGATTTATTGACTTTTTTTGGAGATGGCCACTGGACAATGTGAAGCAGGCTTGATTGAGGTTCATGTAACCATGAGGATGGAACATGGATTACAGTGAAAACCTCAAGATTTTTTGAAGACACCAGGACAATGGGATTGCTGCCAAGGAGAGCTGCTGGTTTGGAATGAAGTTTTCCCTAGGCTGTCACCAGCCCAGCTTGAGAGACAGAATTGGAAACCCAGTGACTTCATAGCTGGTTACATATGTTGGACTTGGAGCTATGGAACTTGATTATTTGCCTTGTTTGTTTTAGATCTTGCATTGGTTAAATCTTTCCTTGCTATGTCCAATTCTATCTTTTACAATGTTAATGTTTACTCTGTACCATTATGTTTTTGATTTTATAATGCAGTTAAGAGACCTTGGGATTGATAATAAGTACAGAGATTTTCAAAGTTGGACCAAATTCATTTCATTTTACATCATGGATGGTTATCGGGGCCAGGATCAGATGTGGTAGTTTGAATTAGGTATCCCCTATAAGCACATGTGCTTTGAGTGCTTGGTTCTCAGCTTATGGAAATTTGGGAGGTGAAGTCTTACTGGAGGAGGTATGTTGCTGGTGGTGGATCTTGAGGTTTATTAGTCCCTGGATTGCCAATGTTAGTTGGCTCACTCTCCTGATGCTATTTTCCATCTGCTGTATTGGAGGTGATATCGAGCCATTGTTCATGCCATGCTATAACCTGCCATCATGGAACTTCCCCTTGAGACTATAAATAAAAATAAACACTTTCCTTCCATCAATTGCTTTTAGTCAGTTGCTTTGTACCAGTAATAAGACAGTAACTACAACAGGAGGGAATTTCCACTATTCATAGTTAGCATGCCCAGAAATGCCTAATATCTTGACCTGATGAACAATGAACAAGCCAATGATTTCTATTTTCAAAGGGCTGGGGTAGTGATGTATTAAGATATCCTATTTTGATTTCCAAGCATGCCCTCTAGTGTGAAGATTTATATAGCAAATACTTGCTATTTTTTTTCTTTTAAAGTGATTTTCAATTAAATCAAATTGAGAATTTCCAGAAGGTGAATACTCCTTCTTTGTATAATCAGAGCTCCCATAAGGTGTTGCATACCCAGGCTTGCAGAGTCACTGATCTTTGTAACTATCCAGTCTGGTAGCCAGATGGACAATTAATTTCATGACTGCACAATAAACCAGATTCCTTAATTCAGTTTCTGGCAAAATGTTCAAGACCTAAAATTTGCCTTTATCTTTCTTTAAAATTAAATGTTTTTAAAACTTTGAAATAACTTTAGATCATATATAACTAAAGTAATAATACAGTGATATACTATGCACTCTTTGCCCAGTTTCTCTCAGTGGTAACATCTTGTAAAACTATGACAAAACCAGGGCATGGCTACAACTGATCCATCCTTTTATTTGTAATTATTTGTGTTCATGTGTCTGCATATTTAGTTCCATGCAACTCTTTTAACATACATAAATTCATATATCCACTAACACAATGCAGAAATGTGTGGTCACAAGGCTACCCTTTATAGCTTTTCCCTTCTTCCTATCTGCCCCATACAATGCCTAATATGTAGCACCTACTAATAATAAGTTCCCCACATCTGTAAATTTTTACTTCAAGAGTTTTAGGTAAAAAAAAATCATATAGTATGCAATATTTTAAAACTGATTTTTTTCACACAGCAAAATTCCCAGGAGACACATTCAAGCTATTAGGTGACCCTATACCTCATTTCCTTTTATTGCTGTGTAGCATTCCATGGCATGGGTGTATTCGTTTGTTTAATCATTAATCTGTTGAAGCATACCAGCAATGTATGAGTGATCCAGTTCCTCTATGTCCTTGCCAGTATTTAATATTGCTACTATTATTTTTCCTTAATTTTTTCTCTTTTTTATGTTTTTTGAGGTAGGGTCTCACTCTAGGTGGCCTGAAACTCACTGTGTAGCCGAGGATTCCCTCAAACTTGGAGCAATCCTCTTGCTTTATCTTCACAACTGCTGGTATTACAGTCATGAGCCACCACGCCCAGCTTATTTTTAGTCACTTTGATAAGCATGTACTATCTCATTGTTTTTTTCTTTACATTTTCTTGATGACTAGTAATGTTGAACATGTCTTTGTGTTGTGCCCAACGTACATAGCCTCTTTGATGAATTGCATGTTCATATCTTTTGTCCATTTTCTAGTAGGTTTCTTTGACTTTTTTAAAGTTTTTATTTATTTATTTATTTGAGAGTGACAGACAGAGAGAAAGAGGGGGAGAGAGAGAGAGAGAGGGAGAGAGAATGGGGGCTCCAGGGCCTCCAGCCACTGCAAACGAACTCCAGACACTAACTAAAATGTGGTGTATCTATACAATGGAATTCTACACAGCAGTAAGAAAGAATGACACAATGAAATTTGAGGAAAAATGGTTGAACCTGGAACAGATCATTCTCAGTGAACTTACACAATCACAGAAAGTAAATCGCACATAGTCTCACTCATCTACAGCACCTAACCTGGATCTACACAAGATGCTGACATACCCAGCAAGCATCTCGAGGACTAGACAATAGGGTGGGTGGGGAGGGAGGTGAGGGCAAGGGAGGGAGTGGGAGGCACAAATCTAGACCCAAACTGCAATGGTACCATAAAATTCTACATCCTAAAAAGCAGACCAAATGGCTGAACCTTCAACAGGCCCTTAGAGAGAACACCTGAGCCACAAGACACTGAAGAGGATATGATGAAGACTGACCTTAATCTTCTACAGCTTCTTTCCCTCTCTCTTTCAGTCTCTCTTCTCTCTAACTCTTTTATATTAGTTATCTTTTTCTTCCTTTTCTTAGTGGGCACTGACCTGTAACTCCCAGTACCAGCATGTGGCTTTCATCCACAAAGAGCTTTTGATCAGAGAGACCTACAAAGTTTCCTAAAAGAAAGACAGATTTCTGTCAGAGTACTTGATGACCCACCAAAGGTTAGTGGTAAGATCCTACTGCTGAAGACACCTTATGAGGTTGACACGTAAAATGGAATGGCATGGCTGGAAGCTGGAAGAGAGTCAGTCCCCAGAGAATCAGTGCATCTAGTTCCAGAAGGTGCTACATGGGCGACTGGGGAAAAATGACCAATATCTGCCCAAGTAACTCATGGTCTAAACTACTTAGCAGCAAATAACCTGTTGTGATGCTCACACAAGTGCAATAGTGGCGCACCGCCATGGTGGGAAACCAACTGCTCTTGATTTGGCTAACTGATCCCCTCAGTGGTACGGGACCCATAGCTGGAGCTGGGAAACAAGTCAGAACCATACCCAGACATGAGCCCACTCTCCATTATCAAGCTACCACCAATCGTGGGCTACAATTGGGCCTACACCTATTAAATTCTCTATAAAAAATATAAGGATTATCCCATTTGCCTGGTGCTAACTTACTCTCCGTTGGAGAATCTGCTTCTTTTTTGCAGATAGACGCAGATCCTAAGGAGAGAACCATCCCATCTTACCTCAAAAGGGCCCCAGCTGAAACTAAGAACAATGGGCTATACAAGCCAGAGTGCTGTTCTCTTGGTGAAATGGGTACCAGCACAAGAGTGAAGGAGATCGACACAGAGAACAATCAACTCCTACCATATCTGATATCCAGAGACCAGAGGCCCCAACACCTCATCAATGAAGCAGACCAAAAATGAACCCAACATGGCTCAGGGAAATTTTGCAGGAGAGAATGCAGAAGGAATGTCCGAGCCACATGTTGGGTCATGATATGCAGAGACATGTCTCCTACCCTTAACTGTGGGCTAACTCCACAATGCATGACCCATATACCTCAACAAGGAGGGGCCATCCACAATGCACAACCCATATACCTCAACAAGGGGTAGTACATGGATGAGCCTAACATTGGTACCAACTTGACTGTATTCACTGAGTACAAAACTAATTAGTAAACAAAATTATAAATTAAAAAAATTACAATAAAAAAGTCAAAAAAAATAAAAAGGCAAAGCAGGATTATAGTTGTATCAATAATATTTTGGACAACTTGGATTAAATAATATATATATATTAAAGGCAAAAGGCAAAGCACTAAATTATGCAAACTTTCAATTTTATTTATTTATTTATTTATTTATTTATTCTGTGTATGTGTGCATGCATGTGTGCCAGGGCCTCTTGCTGCTGCAAATGGACGAAAAATACATGCACCACTTTTTGCATCTCACTTACATGGGTGGCTTGGGAATTGAATTGGGGCCAGCAGGCTTTTCAAGCAAGTACTTTTGTGCCCTGAGCCATCTTTCCAGCCCCAAGAATGGAATCTTTAAAAACAAAACTCAACAAAAAATGAGCAGTAATATAACAAAATACAATGCTAACTTTCTTGTAAACGCTCTTCTTTGGAAGTTCCAGATACTCATCTATGCCATTCACTTCAGCTCCTTGCTTCTGTCAAACATGAATATTGACAGGTGCCAGATTAATAACTCACATCAAGTATATTTTTGTCATTACCAGTCACATCCTTATTACCTTATCCTTTGCCTTACCTGCCATATACTTTCTATATATGGAAGAACTTAATTATCTACCAATGTTATTAAATTTTGAAGGAGGGCTGTAGAAATTGTTCAGTGGTTAAGCTGCTTGCCTGCAAAGACTAACAACTGGGTTCAGTGCCCCAGTACCCATGTAAATCCAGATGCACAGAGTGGCACATGCATCTGGAGTTAGCTTGCAACAGCTGGAGGTCTTGGTGCATGCTCTCTCTCCTCTTTATCTCTGTTCTTGCAAATAAATAAATTAAAATTAAAATTAAAAAAGTCTTGGGTGTTGTATTGCATGCCTTTAATCCCAGCACTTGGGAGGCTGAGGTAGGAGGATCGCCGTGAGTTCGAGGCCAGCCTGAATCTACATAGTGAATTCCAGGTCAGCCTGGGCTGGAGCAAGACTCCACCTCAAAAAAATAAAATAAAATAAAATCTTGATGGAGGAAACAATGCAAAGGAAGTGGTTGCCTTGCAAGCATGAAGACCTGATTTTGACCCCCAAAACCCATGTTAAAAAGCTAGGCACAGTGGCATATACTTGTAATCACAGTTCTCGGGCGATAAAGACAGGTAGATCCCTGGGCCAGCCTGTTTAGCCTACTTGGCAAGTTCCAGGTCAGTGAAAGACTCGGTCTCAAAAGAGGTGTATGACTTCCTGAAGAACAACACCCAAAGGTGTCCTCTGGCCTCCATATACATGGGTATACATGAACACCCACACATGTTTAGCATATGACTACCACATGGCCCAGAAATTCAGTCCTAAGTATATACACAAGAAACCTGAAAATATATGTCTCACAAGAACTTGAACAGAGTGCTCATAGCAACACTATTCACAAAAATGAAAAGGTGAAAACAATATAAATTTCCACCAACTGATGAATGAGTAACCAAATATTGTGTATATAATGCAGTATTATTTAGCAATAAAAACAATGAAGTTCTGGTTCATGCTACCACATGGATATACCTTATAAGCCCTCCAAAAAAGACCAAATAGTGTCAAATACCTTATAATCCTAACAGTTGGACTGTTGAGGCAGGAGGATCATGAGTGTAATGCCAGAGTGGGCTACATAGCAAGTTTTAGACAAGCTAGTTTGAGTCTATGTCTCAAACAAAAGACCACAAATGTCCAGAAAAGAATGTGCCTATGTGGGACCCTGAGAGCTATGTTCTACTCCATATTTCTTCTGCCCACTCTTACTAGAGCTAGAGTCTCTTATTGATGCCAGAGATTGTAGTCTCCCCACCCACAGTGACTCTCATGTCTCTGCTCCCCACATATCCGGAATTATAGACATGTGTGGCCATGCCCAGCTGTTTATGTAGGTCTTGAGGATTGAATTCCAGCAGTGTTTCAGGTCTACTCAGTCTCTCATGCTTTCACAGAAAATGTTTTAAACCACTGAGCCATTTCTCTAGCCTGAGGGATTCCTTTTGGAGTTGATAAAAATATCCTAAAAATTGACCATGGTGATGTTTGCACATATACACAAATATACTAAAATCCATTGAACCATATACTTTCAAAGTATGAAAAGTATGGAATGTGGATTATAGCTCAATAAAGCTGTTTAAATCAAGTGAGATAATAATACATGTACTAGGAACGCATTTTATATAAAAACTACAACTACATATGCATGTAATATAAACATTTATGAGCGTATATAAATATAAAAAGCATGATTTGGAAGGAAAGCCTCCCATCTGTTAGCACTGGTGACTTCTGGAGAAGGAAGTGGGATTGCCTTCTGTAGTATCACACTTCCTTCTTTCTCCTCCTCCCACTCTGGTTGTTCCTCCAAGTTGCACACCCCTTTACAATTCGCATTTTACTCTTCAGGCTCTTTTTGAAGTAATGAAGCAATCAGAGATTTTCCATGGCTTAAACATCCATATCCTGATCCATTCATTTAACAAATACCCATTAAGCACCAACTGAGTACTGTGACATGTAACAAGAATGAGGCAAATAAGGTCATCAGTCTCAGGTACTTATAGTCTATATTAAAAACACCCACAAACTGATTAATGAAACAGATCATGTCACATTACTAGTAAGTGGTACGGATCAAATAAAACAGGGTGCTGAGACACTGACCAGTATAGGGAGCTAGTTAGTTGGGACTATCATGAAAAGCATCTCTCAGGAGCTACCGCTGATGCTTAGAACTATACAATAAGAAGATGAAAGAATATCATTTTAGGTGCAGTTCAGAAGACCCCAATGAAAGCAAATTATAGCTGGATATATAGTGAATAAAGAATGCCATATAGAATAAGATCAGGGATTTTAGCAAGTGCTGCTTCTTATTAGGCCCCAATAAAGAGCTTAGACATCATACAAAGTGTAACTGGAAGCCCTTGAAAGCTTTTCAAGCAGGGAGAGTGATATGGCAAGATTTGCCCATTTGAAAGTTGGCTCTGGCTGCTGTGTGCAGCGTGGAAGTAGGGAAACTATTGCAATCAGATTCGCATGGCTGGGAGAAATCACCCCCACCAAGAGCAGCTTTTGGGAAGAAAGGGTTTATTTTGGCTTACAGACTCGAGGGGAAGCTCCATGATGGCAGGGGAAAATGATGGCATGAACAGAGGGTGGGCATCACCCCCTGGCCAACATAAGATAGACAACAGCAATAAGAGAGTGTGCCAAACACTGGCATGGGAAAACTGGCTATAACACCCATAAACCCACCCTCAACAATACACCGCCTCCAGGAGGCTTTAATTTCCAATTGCCATCATCTGGAGAACCTAGCATTCAGAACACCTAAGTTTATGGAGGACACCTGGATCAAACCAGCACAGAGACTGAGGAGGAGACTACTGAAATAACCTAAGTGAGATGATGATGATGATAAAGGAGATGGACAAAAGTAGAAACAAATGAAATATGTTTACTAGAAAAAGAGCTGGCAGAATTGGATGACAGATTGGATAGAGAGGATGAGGGGGAAAATATTGAAAGATGACTCCCAAGAAGTTGTGATGCATATCTATATTTCCAGCATCAGGAGGCTAAGACAGGAAGATAGTGGGCCTTAGGCCACTCTAGGATTCACAGATCCAGACCCTTAAATTTAATTTAAAAAATTCCCAGGTGTTTTGCTTAATTGGCTCCATAGATGGAGGATGTTAGTCACTGAGACTGAAAGACTATGGAAGGTGCAGGTGGGGTGGGTTTCAAGAAGTTTGGAGCTGGAGGTATACCGTGGTGGTATTGTGGATTGTGGTACAGAAGCTGCCTAACATATGTGAGGCCTTGGGATTGAGGAATCAATCCCAGGGAGAGAGGGAGGGAGAGACAGAGGGAAGAAGAAGGAGAGAGAGAGAGAAATACAAATTCAGTTTGAAACATACTAAGTTTGAGGTATGTATCCAGCTGAAAATCCTGGGTAGATAGCTGGTTATCATTGGAAATCAGAGCTAGAGATGCATATTTAGAAACTGAAAGTATTTAAAGTCCTGGAAACAGGTGACTTAAGATGAAAGGGGGAAATAGAAAAGAGTCCTCATGCAGAGTCCTGATGTCTGTCATATTTTTTACCTCCAGTATTTTCTCCCAAGAGTTCCAGAACAACACACCAAAATGCTTCTCATAAGTTCAACAAGCCCCAAAGTGAAGCCATGACGTTCTCTACAAAATTGGTCCTCCTTGTGTATTTCTTTTAAAAAATGCATTTATTTATTTATTTATTCATTCATTCATTTATTTATTAGAAAGTAAGGGGGAATTAAACCCCAGGTGTCAGTCTTTGAAAGAAAGAAAGAAAGAAAGAAAGAAAGAAAGAAAGCCAGCCAGCCTTTAACCTTTGAGCCAATTCTTTAGTCCTCTCCTGTATTCTTTATCACCTTTTCATCAATTAACTGAATACCATCTTCAGGTCCATTTTATACTGTTCTAGCTTCCTAGATGTTATCCATACTTCTTGCCTTGCCATCCACTGTCTTCTAAGGAGCTATTCTAAAATACATTGATTGTAGTACTCCTTTACTTAAAATCCTTCAGTGGGCAGGGCATGGTGGTACATGCTTATAATCCTAGTATAATATTCAGAAGACAGTGGCTGAAGGTATCCTTCAGCTATGCAGAAAGTTTGGCCAACCTGGGCCACATAAGATCCTGCCCCCCAACAACAAAAGTCCTCCAGTGGTTTTACGTGATACAAGGTAAAATATAATGTGTGTGTGTGTGTGTGTGTGTGTGTGTGTGTGTGTGCTTACAGGCACATGTGTACTACTCCATTGTGCAGAGGTCAAAGTACAACTTTGGTTGTTGGTCCTTGCTTTCCATCTTACTTGACTCATGGTCTCTTGCTCAACACTCAACATGCCAAGGAAGCTGGACCACAAGCTCACAGAACAGTCTCCTTATTCCACCTCCCTTCTCACCATAGGCAATCTAGGATTACAGATATTAGCACTATCAAATTTGGCTTTTTTGTGGGTTCTGGGTGTTGAAACTCAGGTACTCACAGAATCTGGCTTTTACATGGATCCTGGGGATCTAACATCAAGTGCTCATGTTTGCATGGCAACCTTTTTATCCACTAGGCCATCTCCCCAGCCCCAATGTGCAAATTCTAAAACCTAACTAAGAAGGCCTTTCTACTCCTGCTTCCTGCTGGGCTTTCCAACTTATCTTCCCCTATATCCTTCCCCTTACATTGCAGATAAACCAATTAATCAACTGCCATTAGTCCTTTGGAGTCATCCTTATGTGTATCTGTAAATACTCACCTGCAATACACCTGGACCAAATCACCTATTCTCCTCCAGCTCTCTAGCAATGCCCAGATTGCCCTCCAACCAAACCAACTTGATCACTTTTTACCTGATGTCTCCTCAGTATCATGCATATCCTTCTACTTTTATTGTCTGCAACACTTGCTGTACCTACATGTTTATATATCTTTTCCCTAGAACTAGCTTAATGAAAGCCAGGAGAGTACTTATCATTGTTTTCTGGCACTGAATATAGTGCCTAGTACATAGTAATCCTACAGCTGATATTTATCAAGTATGTACCAGTTCCAAGTTCTTCTCTAAGTGATTTACACATATTGACTCACTTAATCTTTACAACAACTCTATGGAGTAGATATATTTGTTATGCCACGTTGGTAAATAAGGAAATAGAGAGTTAGAGAGGCTCTGTACTTTGCTCAAGGTCACATAGCTAGTAAATAGTGTGTGTAAGCCCAGTGAACAGAATCACTACAAGTCTAAGTAGAAAGCCAAGAAATACATAAATGTCAATTCAGTTAATATTAAATTTGGAAGGTAGAGCATGTGATTATTTTTTCATGTTAATATTCTGACCTTGGCATTTTATCATTTCTTTAATTTCCAAAATCTCATTTGTTTTAGAGCTCAAAACACAGTAAGACTGTGAAATCAAAAATTAACCTTTTCTAAGGAGCTAAGTAAGGGCTGATTTCTTTATCCTCATACCTCACTGCACCTGCAAGTTGGGATGATTTACTGATGTTCAGTGACTACAAATAAGACATAGGAAACAAAACAGAAATTAATGCATAACATCAAAACTTCATAACCACAACCGCAACTACTTACTGAGAGCTGCATAGATGTCAGCAATTTAAGACTTCTTCAGGGATTATGAAATTTAATCTTTCCAACAGTCCTCTGTGATATATACACTGCTATGAACTCCATTTTTGGAGTGGAAAAAAGGTCTCAAAAAGGCTAGGTACCTAGTCCAAGTTTTCAGAATTAGTGTCAAACTTGGATTTATACTGAGGCTGCTTGACTGTAAACTGTTCTTTAAACCACTGTGGGGGAGAGGGGGCTTGGGATGTAGCTAAGTTGGCAGAGTGCTTGACTACATACATGAGGCCCTGGGTTCAATCCACAGCACCACATAAACTAGATGTGGTAGTGCATAGCTGTCATCTCTGTACTTGGCAGGTGAAGAAAGGAGGATCTGAAGCTAAAGGCCATATTTGGGTATACAGTGAGTTCAAGGCCAGCCTGAGTTACAGGAGACTCTGTCTCAAAAATAAATAAATACATAAATAAATAACAGACTGTTTGGGGAGAAAAAACTGTGGAAGATGGCCTTCAACTAGTACTGACTCCAGAGCTGTTCCACCCCAAGGATAGTCACTAGCCATATGTGCCTAAGGAAATTTGAATTTTAAAATTAGAAATTGCTCAGTGGTTAAGTGTTCTTCTTGTGCAAGCATTAGGGCCTGAGGTAGCCTTAAATCTTGCAAGTTTGAATCTCCAGATCCCATAGAAACATCTGGATGTGCCCACACACGCCTGTATCCCCAGTCCCACAGAGGAAAGAAGAGACCACGGAATCGCCCAGATTCACACGCACACACACACACACACAAAAAAAAAAAAAAAAAAAAAAAAACACACCAGCAAAGTCTTGTATCAGTAAGAGTCTGGCTCAAAATAAGAATGGGTGGAAGAGATATGGAGTGGTATACATGCCATACTGATCCAGCCATCACCGGTAAGCACATGAGGCAGTGCAAGAACACATATACGTGCATACAACACCCCCATCACCCCCCACATTTTACACACTCATACACATGCACACAACACAAGCAAAAAAAAAAAATGTTATCAGTGCCTCAGGCATACTCGCTACATTTCAAGTGCTCAAAAGCCACAGGTGGCCACATTATTGGAAAGTACAGAGAACATTTGCATCATCACCAGATGGCATATAGGGCATGTGTGTATATGTCCCAGCATATATGGAGGGCAACACTCCCCCCACTCTATTATTGATCTGCTCTTCTCACTTTGCTTTGGAGTGTCGAGGAAAATTCAAGGCATTCACTAATGCAATAACTTCATCTTTGTCCAGTCCTCAGTCATCTCAGCAGCCCTCCCCCTTTTATCCCCTCCCGTTCTCTCAATTTTGTCACTGCTACAATTCATCCTAGGTGTCCTCTCCCCTTCCCAGTTCTGACTGCCAAGATCTGGTTGTCATTCATTCTCATACTGCCTCCAACCCAAAATACTTTAAACCTCAAGGACAAAAGAACCCCCGAAGTAGAGATGCCTAGATATTGTCTGCAGCCACCTGCTACCTTCTTAGGTCTGCAGAGGGGGAGTTCACCCTGACCCTGGCCCAGCTGGCATAAGAGTAGACAGTTGCTAAATCATGGGCTGCTGAAAATTCAATATGATTTTGGAGCAGGTGAAAGGGGCCTATAATTCTAAAGCCTATGTGTTGTAATTGCCATCTCTGCCACAGCAGCTTATGAGAGGAAAGGGTTTATTTTTGCTTATGGTCTCAAGGGGAACCTTCATAATGGCAGGGGAAAACATGGCATGAACAGAGGCTGGACATCATCTATGCCACACCAGGTAGAAAACAGCAACAAGAAAATAAGCCAACTTCTGGCAAAGAGAACCTGGCTATAACACCCCTAAGTTCACCCCCAACAACACATCGCTGCCAGCAATGCTCCACCTCTGAAATTGCTATCAGCTTGGGACCAAGCATTCAAAACACGTGAGCTTATAGGAGACATCTGATTTAAACTAACACCCAATGTTAGCACTTCATATGTAAATAAAATTTAATAGGATGTTAGAAAGCCATACATAGTGTACTTCACGCACAGAGATGAGGACAAAAAAGACACAAGACCCCCAGGCACTACAGAAGATATGCTCACTTATATGTGGTCACAAATGTGGCCTCGTATTAAAAGCACAAGATAATCCAAAAGGCACTCTAAAATATATTATATGGCCATCAACACCAACCTACGAACCCTAGCAGATTTCTTTTTAATTAACTTCTCAGACTGATATTAAAATGAACATGTTTTCCAAGCTGATTCTAGATATGGCAAGAGGAAATGAGCACCAATGTGCAGATTGAGAAAGGTAAGGATGGCCTAAAATGGTCAGCATGATCTTAAGACTCTCAACTGCTGGTGTCTGAGAGTTACCTGTATACGCTCGCTCCAAAGAAGGATTCTGAGCCTGGGGAGCTGGCTCAGGGGTTAAAGGCGCTTGCTTGCCAAGCCTGATAGCTTGAGTTCATTTTCCCAGGACCCACGTAAAGCCAGATGCACAAAGTGGCAAATGTGTCTGGAGTTTGTGTGCAGTGGCAGGAGGCCCTGGCACACCCATTCTCTCTCTCTCTCTCTCTCTCTCTCTCTCTCTCTCTCTCTCTCTCTTTCTCACTTCTCTCTTACTCTCAAATAAATAAATATTTTTTAAAAAGGATTCTGTGTCTAGAGGCATCGTGCCCCCCCCCTTAAAATGACAGACTGATGTTCTCACATTTCATTACCCACAATCCCAGGGGGAATACCAGCAATCTCACTGAAGAGGGCTCCCAGAAGAATGGGGGCAGGGAGGAGGGAAATGATGGTACTAACACATGATGTATACATACAAAGTTTCTACATAATGAACTGAGCTGATAACCTCCCCCATGTAGACCAGCTGACAGAAAGCTGGAAGAAGCCATTCTGCATTCAGTTCAATAGGAAAGAGAGAAATCACCAGTGTAGATACTCAACAGTGGACACTGCAAGTCTTAAACTTTGCCAGCCAGCCCAAATGAATGAACGGGTGCAAAAGTGGCACATTTGTCATGGTGGAAACCAACTGCCCTCTTATTGGACTGGAGGCCTGCTCCATGGAAGGGAATACATCCTGATACTGAAAACTTAAAACAGGGGTAGTCATGAGCCTTAGGGGTGTAACATCTGCTGATGTCTGGCTAAATGTATATACTATGCTCAAAAAACTGTCCAGTAAGCATTTCTCTTAATGTTCATACCCATATATTAATGCTGCTCTCACTTTTGGTAGAGAACCTTCTCTTTTCAGATGGCAGAGATCTTGGGATGACTCAGAAGGCATCATGGTACTGGAAAGAAGTGACAGGAGTACTCATCACTGCAATATCTCTATCACACCTTTCAAGGCTCAGGGTCTATTGTGGAAGAGGTGGTGGAAAGAATGTAAGAGCCAAAGGAAGGGTAGGACTCCTTACAATGTGCTCCCCCCTGACACCAAATTGCCTGGATATCCATGACCTCACAGTGCCTGACACTACCTACATAAGACCATCATAATAGGAGGAAAAGATCATGACATCAGAATAAAAGATGGACTGGTTGAGATGGGGAGGGGATATTATGGAGAATGGAGTTTCAAAGGGGAAAGTGGGGGGAAGGGCATTACCATGGGATATTGTTTACAATCATGGAAGTTGTTAATTTAAAAAAAAGATTGGGCTGGAGAGATGGCTTAGTGGTTAAGGCACTTGCCTGCGATGCCTAAGGACCCAGGTTTGATTCTCCAGGTCCCATGTAAGCCAGATGCATATGGTGGCACATGCATCTGGAGTTCATTTGCAGTGGCTAGAGGCCCTGGCAGGCCCATTCTCACTCTCACTCTTACTCTCTCTCTGACTCTCCCTCTCTCTATCTTAATATATAGATGAATAAAGGATTCCAACTAACAAAGTAAATAAGAGATGAACTACCTTGCTCTTCCTGGAACCCCACATCAGAGCTGTGCAATGAGGCAGCTCAGATGTCTCAAGCTGAATAGCTCTCAGTCTGTAACACTGTACATTACATGGAAAAATGGGGCCCAAATCAGAAACACTATGTTAGTTTTCACAACAGTCTCATGCTGAAACAACTTTAGTAGACCTAAGTCATGACACTTAGCAATGAATCACAACAGGGAAAGGAAGGCTGGAGAGGGCCCTGGCCCCATTTCTGTGATGTGTGGGCCATATTAACTCTGAACACACAACTGTAGAATGGGACAGTAAGCAACAGGCAGTGTTCTGAGTCATCATGCTTGAGGCAGTTATAGCAGAGTGATAATGATGCAAAAAAGGCTAAAAGATCAGAAGAAAAGAGTCAATTCTCCTGAAAATTATACTACTTGCTCAAGACATTTACTGGTTTCTGTTTTTCCTCTGAAAGGAAGAAAGTAGGTCAACATGCTGACAGGACTGTGACCTGGAACTGTGTGAGAGGGAGCCTTTCACTGAGCCCTACCAAAATGAGCTATAAGAGACATACATGCTTCTCATTTTAGGGCCTTTGTGGGTCATGTGGCCTGCATCCCCTAGTGTATATTCTCCGTAGGCCCTAATAGTTGGCCCAAAGGGAGGCTCAGTGTTTTAAAACCAACATCTGAATGGCTGGCTAGTGTGAGCTGGCAAGGACAGGAATGTTTATGAGCAAACGGTGCCTACATTGGCTTTCAGAAGACGTGAATGAGGCTCAGGGTAGCTTAGCTAAATATAGACAGCACAGAGGGGCCTAAAAACCCTCTCTGAGTTCACCTCTGGCAAAATACTTGAGTGTTTTTTTTCATATGCTAATTTACTCTTAGGAAGGCAAGAAGAGCATTTAGTAAAATTTTCCAAGCCTACAGAAGGGTTGGCATCAAGTCTGCTACATTTCCTAGTCTCATCTTTCCTCAAAAGATCCAAGTTTGGGGGCTGGGGAGATGGTTCCATTCTTAAAGCACTTGCTTGCTATATGAGCACAAGGACCCAAATTCAATCCCTAGAATTTATGTGAAAAAAAAGTTACACATGATAGCATTCTTGTAGTCCCAGTGAAAGGGATGTGGGAACAGGCAGATCTCAGGTCTCTCTGTGGCTATTCTTTCTAACCCACTTAGCTAGCTCCAGGCTAATGACAGACCCTGTCTCAAAAAGGTGAATGGCACTTTATGGACATCTGAGGTTGTCCTCTGGCTTTCTGCATGTACACATGTACCTGCACATGCACATACATGCATAAAAGATCCAAGCCTGGGGAAAGACTGGCTGTGATCAGGTAGAAGGTAGAATTGCTGATGTACTCCTGGAACAGTACACAGCTATGAGGAACCACTGGACTAGGAGGCCTTTTGGACTGTCAAAGATGGCTGTCTCAACAAAGCAAAAAGGAGGCCACTGGATCCCCAGTGAGCAGGTAGAGGGGACAGAGAGCCCATCAAGAGGCTGCAAATCAGATTTCCTGCCATGTAACACATGGCTATGAGGCAAGCACTGTGACATGCAGAAGGAAGTTCAAAAGGAAGACAATCTCAGCCCTTTGTTTCTAACTCCTAGGCCCTTCAATGCTTCAGCAAGACTTTACTTGCTCAGAAGTGAGGATCTAAAACATAGCATCCACTTTTCAAGTCTGTAGTTGGGAGTCAGTGCTCTTACAGGGGGAAAAAAAAACTGAACTATTTACAGTGCAGGGGAAGCCAAGCCCATGGAAACTATTTCATTTTTCCTGTCAAGACCCTTGACCCTACCGTCATCCCAGGCTACTTCTTTCACAAGTGAGCATATTTCTGTGTGGCAGGAATATCTGAGAGGAGTTACTGTATCATTTTCTTTTTACAAAGTTACTAAGTTGTTATTGTATAAAATCAAAGCATAAAGGAAAATACAGACAATAAAAATCACTATAATTCCATCACCTAAAAATTACTACAGCTGACAACCTTTATGTAAATTTTGGGTTCAGCCCTGCTTCTATGGCATATTCACAGTGTGACCTTGGGCAAGTCAGCCTTTCTGAGTCTTAGTTTCTTATCTGATAAAAATGAAAACAATCAGAGTATTCACCTCACAGTGTTATTCAAGAATCTGAATACAGGGGCTTGGGAGATAGTTCACTCTATTAAGTGCCTGCCTTGTAAACATGAAGAACTGAGTTCAATCATCAGAACTCATGTAAAAATGCCAGATGTGGTGATATATACCTGCAATCCCAGTGCTGGGAAGGTGGAGAAAGGTCATGCCTGGGACTCACTGGCCAGCTAGTCTGGCCTAATTGGCTAGCTCCAAAAAAATTTAGACACACTATCTCAAAAAATGGTAGACCATATTTCTGAAGAGCACTACCAAAGGATGTCCTCTGGCCTCCACATGCACATGCACATATCTCCACATGCACCTGCACACATATGTTCTTGTACACAAACAGAAAAGCACACACAAGCTACACACATTTACAAAAAGAGTGAGAATTCATGAAAAGAGGTTAAAGATTCTCTGGCAAAGAGTAAGTGATGACATAATTGTAGCCCTCAACATGATTATCATTATGTATATATATTCAAACCCTCCATGTTGACAGCTGCACCATGTGTAATCTTTGTAATCTTGTACTATTTTGTTATTACTAGTGTTAAATATTGTCATTTATTTATTTATTTATTTATTTATTCAGTACTATTTGAGAGAGACAGAAAGAGGCAGATGGAGAGAATGAGCATGTCAAGGCCTCTAGCCACTGCAAATTAACTCCAGATGCATTCACCTCTTTGTGCATCTGGCTCCACATGGGCATGGGAGACTAGAACCCAGGTCATTAGGCTTTGCAGGCAAGCACCTCAACTGCTGAGCTATCTCTCCAACCCAAATGAAATATTTTGCCTAAAATCAAGATGCTATTTTGACATTTTTTCACTTTTTATTTATTGTATGTGTATAATATAATAGATTCTACTCTTTTACCCCCTTTCTCCTGCTCCTGTTACCCTGGAGGCCCTCCTCAGTAGGGTTATGGTATTCACTGGGGGTCATGAAGGCTTTAGTCAGTCCCTGTGTGGTAGCAGAAGCCTCAAGATATTCCTACACACTCAGCGGCTCTTACAATCGCTCCACTCCCTCTTCTGCAATGTTCTATAAGCCATGGCAAACCTGTTGGAAGTCTGACTTAGTGTTGAGCTGTCTGAGACCTCTGAATTTTTGCTCTGATAAGCTTTGATTGATCATGTCCATCACTGTCACCTTGGAACTGGTTGTCAGGCTAACATTAAGAGCAGTATTCATGCCACCACTTCCTCTGAAGTTTCTTCTGGGCCTTGGCAAATGTGGTAGAGGTGGTACAGCCATGGAGGGCAGCTGGCTATCTTCTTGTCATATCAATGGATCTTAGTTCTCCTCCATTTTCTCTGTCATCCATAAAATAAAGCAGATTCTCCATGCAAGAGTGAGAGTATCTTGGGCTAATGTGGGTGTGCAAAGTTATTTGAGAGCCCACTTTTCTTCTCCAGAGAGTAGTGGGGGCTTCTCTCTGAAGTCTGAGCTTCCTGACTATAGGATTCTGACTTGGTTTATAGCACCAGATATGAGTTCTCTCCCACTGAGTTGGCCTCATATCCAATCAGAAAACACTTGGTTAACCACAGAGTGTGCATGCCACTATTGCACAAGTGTATACTTCTTGTCCAGCTGGTTGGCTTCATAGTCCACAGGGTCCCCTGCTTATTCATGCTGTGGCTGGCGTACTTTGACATTTTTATATGTGTTGGCTCGTTGTTGAAATAATGCCCCCAGCCAGGCATGGTGGCACTTGCCTGTTATAGCAGCAATTGGTAGGGTAAGGCAGGAGGATTGAAACTTGATGCCAGCCTGGGATACATAACAAGTTCCACACTAGCCTGCATTACATGGCAATACCCTATCTTAAGAAAACAACAGAAAAAACAATTATCAAGAAAATATAAAGGTGAAATAATGTCTCCAATGTCAGTATAGTTTCAACAGTTGCTATTCACACTTAAACACCAACTTTGGAAGAAGGAGCATTATGTGAAAAGGAAGCAAAGACATTTGCTGGGTGTGAGGGTAGAAAGTAAGTAGCAGAAGAATAATTTTCAGTTTTATTCCAAGCATGCTTAGAAGCCAGTACAGGATGTTAATAGCCAGGAAGGATGTCATATATACATTTCTGAAAGATTATTCCAGGTGGCAAGAAAACCAGATGTAGGGAGGACAGACAGAAGCAGTAGATCAGATTAAAGGTGCTGGTGGCTGAGAAAATGGGAGATGGTCACATTTGGTGTATGCTTCTGGGTCAAAACCCATAGGAATTCCTGTTGGCTGTGGGAGGTAAGGTGAAGAGAAGAAAGAAGGCTAACTCACAGATCTCAGCTTGAGCAATAGAATGAAGGATGCTGACAGCTATTGAGATGGAGAAGAGCAAGGTAAGTAGGAAAGAACCAAATTTGGATATGTTGAGGTTCCAGTGTTTATGGGGAAGCAAATGATGGAATAAATGAGAACTGAGTGTGGAAGAGCAGCCAGGTTTGCATTACTCCACACTAAGGGCTCAGGGTGTGTGTGGGATGTATGACAGTTTTGAAGAAAGGGTTGATACAGAAAGTCTGGTTGATCAGTCCTTGCATGAACTCCAGAATTAGGATTGTTCCAGGCCTAGCCTTGGAATATAACTGAACTAGTCATGACTTGATGTCGATTGATATGTCTACAGCAATGAGGTACAAAGTAGCTGCCTGTGAGGATTTCCCGAGATTGTTGAACAAGTGCCTGGCTTTCATGTTGGAGTCCTGAGGTTCTTCATATGGAAGAGGGTCAAAAACTGTGACATGTGGGCAGGCCTTCCTGAGTAGTGACATTTCACAAGTATCCTAGTAGCTTACTGTTGGTTGTCCCTGTGTGGTTCTAGACAGAGAAATACTTGGAGGCTTGTCCCTGACCAATACATTATTTTTTTCTGCCTCCTTTGTTCTGAATCCTTTATTGTAATAAACCTTAGCTGTGAGTAAAACCTGTTCTTAAGTATCGTGAGTCCTACTAGTAAACAACCAAAGTCGTAGTGGCTGGGAAACGCTCAGCACAGTCATTTCCCTCTAGGACCTTAGCTTTGAGCTGAGTCAGAGAAAGAAACATACATAAAATATTAGAGACAATATCATACCCAGGTGTGGTGGGGCACGCCTTTAGAAGTAGGAGAACTGCTGTGAGTTCAAGGCCACCTTAAGATTACATAGTGAATTCCAGGTCAAACTGGGCCAGAGCGAGACCCTACTTCAATAAATATATAAATAAATACATATATACAGTATCATAAATCATCTGGAGGACACAGACAGAACCTTTATTCTTCTTTGTATCTTCAAAAGGGGGGCTGGGTGACTGGTGCTCCTCAAGAAAGGTTTGCTACACTTAGCAGAAGAGATAGAGCTTCCTGGAGGAGTAAATTCTGAGTCAGAGAAAGAGGGCATGTCTATTAGAGCAAACAAGTTAATGTAGGCTGAAAGGCAAGAACAGACTTAGTTTGTCTACAGAAAGCTGCCCTCTGAGTCTCCCTGCCCCACAATGGCTACTCCTTTGCCAAATAGTGGGTATTGAATAAAGTCTGCCTCTTGCCTAGTATCCTTGTCCAAATTTGCTGTAACACTCTTTTCAGTCTCTTTCCTGCTTGTTGTGGGCAGCACTAATAATGGAACAGCATATTCCTTGTGCTCTCACCAACTTCATTTGCAAACAAGGAAACTGAGGCTGACATTAGTCAAGACCCGAATCTCACTACACTGTGGATAGTTAAGTTGGCTGCCCTCCATGTGGAATGACAATAATTTTATTAATCCAAAATCCCATAAGCCAGTTACAAAAATAAAAACAAAATCTTATGCACACCTATTATTCCAATCTTAACCATAGTCCCAAGGCAACTTTCAAACAAAATAGATAAGGAATTAGGATAAATGTGGAGATTTGGGTGAAGAGAGACATGGATACAGGAGAAAGGAGGGTGCATTCTAAGAGACAGAGTGAAATACTTTGGTCTGTATGAGAAGGAATAGGAGGCTTGTACCTCAGAGATCATCTAGTTCAACCATTGCCCTACCACCCCTCTGGAAGATGAGTAAGAGATTTGTCCAAGGTCACACAGTGGTAGTCAATTGATGCAGAACCAGAACCCAGGTGTTCTGATTCCCATTCTAGTGCTCTTCCACACTTATTGCCCTAAGTTGTGGTCCTACAAGTCATCCTCAGACAGGGCTAAATGCAGTGAATTTCCTAATTAGAAATCATCCCATGGTGAAGCATGTTGGCAAAAGGTCAAGCTGAGGCTGGGGAGATAGGTAAAGGGCTTGCTGTACAAGCATGAGAACCTCAATTCAGATTCTTACCATCCATTTCAAAAGCCTGCTGGGGTAGCAAGGGCCTATAATCCCAACACTGGGGAGGCAGAGACAAAAGGATCCTAGGATTTGCAAACTAGTTTGTCTAGCTGAATTGGTGAGTCCTAGGTTCAGTGAGACCCGTCTCAAAAAAATGACGTGTTATGGCTTAGCAGTTAAGCGCTTGCCTGTGAAGCCTAAGGACCCCGGTTTGAGGCTCGACTCCCCAGGACCCTCGTTAGCCAGATGCACAAGGGGGCGCATGCGTCTGGAGTTCGTTTGCGGTGGCTGGAGGCCCTGGTGCGCCCATTCTCTCTCCCTCTCTCTATCTGCCTCTTTCTCTCTCTGTCTGTCACTCTCAAATAAATAAATAAAAATAACAAAAAAATTTAAAAAGAAATGAGCTGTTAGATGGCTTAGTGGTTTAGGTGTTTGCCTGTGAAGCCTAAGGATCTAGGTTTGATTCCCCCATATCCAAGTAAGCCAGATGCACAAGGTGGTGCATGCATCTGGAGTTTGTTTGCAGTGGCTGGAGGCCCTGGCACACGCATTTGTTCTCTCTCTCTCTCTCTCTTAAATAAAATAAATAAAATATTTTGTAAATGAGATAATCAATTAAGGAAGCCACCAGATGTTAAACTCTGGCCTCCACATGCACTTGCACATACGTATACACAAATGTGTACATGCACCCCTCTATACACACATATGCGCTCACACACACACATGTACACCCACATGCACACAAAGCACATGCAAAGTTTGAGCCAAGGCATTTCAATGGCAAAAAGACTAAGTGATATATGTTTCTGAATGCTTTATGGGCCCTCTGGCCTCCGCATTTCTTTGCTTTCACCTAAGTTAGTCATATACTGTGTCATGGGATGGGGGTCAGGGAGCCAAGGAACAACACAGAGAATAAAGCAGACCTTCTTGCTGGAAGTGGTACATGGCCAGACTATTAATTAACAAAAGGAACAAGGTAATTGCAGATGAATGTGGTGACTGCAGAAAGTTCTAGCCCACGAAGCATTGCCTGGCACCCAGGAGCTGCCAGTCCACAGCAGCTGGTCACAAAGGCCATGTGAGCAGGACAGACTTTAGGAGTGGGATCTGAGAATGTGTGCCCTGCATGGGTTTCTGACTCAGAAGTGCTGACAAATAGGATAGGCTGGCTCAATGGCATAGTGCATGCTGTAGGAATTTGTGTGAGGACTGAAGTCACTTCCTTTTGGGGGCTTCCAATCCCAAACTGCAATTCCCCACAGCTCAGCTCAGGTTTCCATAGAGGATCCACAGGTGGCTCCTGTGCCAATGGAAAAAAAAGTGTGAGAAAAGCATATGGGGGGCTGAGAGAAATTCTGATGAAGTCTAAACTGTGGTACCCCTATGGCTACTAAATCAGAGGAGGAATGAATTCTGCACTCAGATCATTTGATGCAATACCTGATCCACTCATAGATCCAAGACTTCACATTCATATCACAAAAAGGATTATATCATCACTACAATAATAAATACTAAAAATTCTGGCTTAAGTGATTTATGTCAGATTTATAAATACTTGGATTTGGGCAGATAACTGACTTTTATCCTTTTTTGGTAACTTTTATCCTTTTTTTTGCCTCGATAGAAATCAAACCCAGGTCCCCATAAATGCTAAGTAAGCACTCTACCAATGAGCCACACCACCAGCCAAACACTAAATGCTAAAATTTTCAAACAATATTTTGACAATAGATGACATATACATGGCTATATGACTTGCTTCCCACTTTTCTTTCTGTCATTAGTCTTGTTTGTTTGTTTTAGTGTTTTCAGTCAGTCTCACAATGTAACCCAAGATGGTCTCAAACTCCTGATCCTCCTGCATCTACCTTCCCAAGTGCTGGGATTACAGGCATGCATACTCACATTTGGCTTGTCCCAGATTTCTTACCCCCTATTTGAATCTTCTTTTGAGCTACTGCAGGTAATAACAGTCACATTACTTTCCCTTCTCCAGCTATGAAGCTTCCAGTGTGCACTTCTCTGTCAGTTGATCTGAGCCTCTTCCCTCCAGCCCTAATTCCTATAATTGATTTTCCTGTTGCTTCTAAACTTGACAGCTAGGAAACCAGAAAACAAAACTCAGTAGTGCTGTGTTATAAACAAGTCATCAGAAGAGGTCTGGAGAATTAAAGTTTGCAGCTTTAGTGCTATTTCTGTGTGTCTGAGGGAGTTGGCTACTCTTTCTTCCTTCCAATTCTGGATCAAATTGTCAGAGCAAGAGCATGCCAGAAGCCTGGCCTGGGGCTAAGTGCTGTGCTGCTGAACATCTGCCTGAGATCAGTCTGTGCCTCCAGCCCCTTTCCCACTCAACTCCCTAGCCCAGATAGCTCCCAGTGACAGAAAATTGGGAAGAACAATTAAGAATAAACCAGATGCTTCTTTAAGAAAATGCAGCGAGTGCTGACAAAGCAGTGGCAGCCTTGGCCCCAGGGGAATTAGCAGCAACTTTTAACAAAGGAGCTTCTCTGTGACGCTCCCTGGGGGACTATAAGCATTAGAAAGCTTAGGCAGACCCTGCAGGAAACCTGATGACAAAAAGAAAAATGCTTGATTCATAAGCAAGCTAAGTAAGGTGAAATTAGAGGTCTTCCTTAAAACCCTTGAGAGAAAAGCAACACATGCAATTTACAATGTCATAGCAGTAAGCATCCTATACTCCATACTTTTACAATTTTGAACCCCTAAATGGCCTCATTTGATAAGCCATAAAAGTGATCAATCTCCTTCCTATACTTGGACACCAATAGCCATATTGAGAAGCAATAATAGATAGCTGCATGCATAAACTGTTTGCCACACAACTCTGAGTTCATATCCCCAGATCCCATATAAAAGCCAGAAGCCATGGTGGGCTTCTGTAATCCCAGTGGCCATACACCAAGAAGGAAAGTGGAGACAGGAAAAATTTCCCAGTAGCTCATGCAAGGGGATGGTGGCCAACAAGAAGAAACACTTCCTCAAAACAAGGTGGGAGAGGCTGAAGAGATGGCTTAGCATTAGACACTTACCTTGGAAGCCTAAGGACCCAGGTTCACATCCCATTACCTATGTAAATCCAAATGCACAAGGTGGCACATGGGTCTGGAGTTTATTTGCACTGCCTGGAGGCCCTGGTGTACCCATTCTCTCTGACTCTCTTCTCTCTCAGTCTCTCTCTCTCTCTCCTTCTCTCTCTCTCTCTCCTTGCAAATAAATAAGAAAATATTTTTTAAATATAAGGTGGGAGGCACGGACTGATCTGAAAAATGTCCTCTGACTTTCACACATGCTCCCTGGCTCATGACCCCCAACATACACACTAAATAAGTTTAAAAAGTTTCTGCCAATAGTTTAGTGCTGCTCTCACTTTTGGATAGAGAAACTTCATTCTGAAGATGGTGATGACTATTGGGGAGACCATAGCTCATCAAAGTGCTCAGTACTAAATGAGACATCTCTTTAAGCCCCCAAGGCTCAAGGAACATTGTGAAAGAAGGGGCAGAAAGAATGTAAAAGCCAGAGGATAAGAAGGAGTGCTATGGAACACTGTCTTCTAGACACAAAGTGACCATTACATTCATGACCTCCTAGCTGTTGTCATTACATTCACAAAACCAACACAATATTAAGCCCATCAACATTTCAACATGAATGATGGAGGAGGGCCCAAAACTGCATCAAAATAGAAGGGGGATTAGTTGGAATGAACAGGTTCAGTGAAAGGAGATGGAGTGGGGACAAAAGAAAGAAAGGGATTATGATCAAATATATTATGTTTATATATTAAATTTGTCAGTAGAAAGTTTTTAAAAAATCACTACACTTAATGTTCATACTCATATATTAATGTTACTCTCACTTATGGTTAGAGAAGCTTCTCTTTTCAGATGCCGATGACCACTGGGATGGCCCAAAAGGCAACATAGTACTGAGAAGAAGGGGCAGAGGAGTGTCCAGCACTGAAACATCTCACACCAAGTCCAAGGCTCAGGGTCCATTGCAGAAGAGGTGGCGGAAAGAATGTAAGAGCCAAAGGAAGGGTACCACTCCCTGCATACAACTGGCTGGACAGAAATTAGCCTCGATATCCAAGACCTCACAGTGCCTAGCAATACCTACACAAGACCCTCATAATAGGAGAGAAAGATGATGACATCAAATTAAAAGAAAGACTAATGGAGAGAGGGAGGGGATAGAATGAAGAGCAGAGTTATGAAGGAGAAAGTGGAGGAGGGAAGAGGAGGGGAGGAGAGGGAAATCCCATGGTTTGTTGTCTATAAGTCTAGAAGTTATCTATCTATCTATCTATCTATATATCTATCTATATATATATATATATATATATATATAAAGTTTAAAGTAGTAATTTAAAAAAGAAAAGCCAAGAGTGGTGATGTACTTCCTTAATCCTAGCTCTCAGGAAGCCAAGGTAGGAGAATCACCCTGAGTTCAAGGCCAGCCTAGGCTACAGAGTGAAGTAGGCTGGCCTGGTCTAGAATGAGAACCTGTTTTTTAAAAAGCAAGAAGGACAGGCAGGCAGCATGGTGGCACATGCCTTTAATCCCAGCACTCGGGAAGCAGAGGTAGGAGGATCACCATGAGTTCGAGGCCACCCTGAGACTACATAGTTAATTCCAGGTCAGCCTGGACCAGAGTAAAACCCTACCTTGAAAAACCAAAAAAATTAAATGAATAAAAAAAGCAAGAAGGGAAGGAAACAATTGAAAACTTCTGCATTTCTATTGTCTATAACATACTTGCCAGCTAAGTGCCCACTATGTCCACACTCTCTTCTACTCAGATTCTCTTTGGAGAGCTTGGACAGAACCAAAATGCCTAGCTATGCATAATAAATAAAAGGGGTTGGTTAGATACAAGGACACTTGATTTTGAGAGACCTATAACTATAAATCTCTACCTCTATGTGATAATTTACCACCCACAATGCACAGAAGTCTCCATCACCTTGTCTCGGTGTCATTTTTTGGCTAAGAATATCATAATGCAGAATTCACAAGCCATCATTTCATTATTTTGGTGGATGATGATGGAAGTTATTCATCATTTTTCATTCTTGACTTGTCCACTTGTTTTCACATTTATTTTTAAGGAGGTAGATATACTACTCAGGTATTTGGAGATGACAAATGAAGTATTGATGTGCAAGAAAGCTCTGTGAAATTAGAATTGCCACACCAGTAGCTCTCAAGTCCATATTAACAAAGAATTGAGAATGCAGATTCAAAGGAAGGTAAATTATGAATTATGAGATTTAAAAGGAAAATCAAAGCAGAGAAGTACCCAAGCCAAAGAAATTCTTCCCCTGGGCTGGGAAGTAGATGGGAGACCAGGAAGATTCCCATCACATAGCGAAAGAGAGAAGAGGCTGGGAAGGGTAAGGGAGATCACACATGTGGCTCAGGTCCAATTATATGAATTGGGAATCCAATTAGAATAAGCCTTATCACCAAACTTAGGAGTGTAAGTGAGGGGCCTGATTGTTTGGTAGGCTCAACAGGCTGACTCAGGAAGGTCCAGCCCACAGGCACTAAGCCCAGGAAAAGTTGAGAAAGAGGTATGAAACTGAAGCTGGAATTGTTGCTTGTAGCCATATTGAATGAGGCTGAATCAGGCATGAGTTTTCAGTCCTTCCAGGGCAGACAAGCTGACATCCAGGTTTCCCTGGGACCATCCCTAGCTAAATACTTAGCAGGAGAAAGCTACCTTTTTCTCCCAATCTGTATCAGTACAATGAAGTATTTCCATTTGTAAGGTGACATACATTAACTTCCTTGAAGAGATCACATAAATCTGAAGGATTATAGCTGACTCAAAGGTAGATATCTTCAGAGACTTAAAAGTTTTACTAGAAATCATACACAATAACTACATTAAAGATACAAGATACAGAAAAGTGGAAAAGCTTAAGATTTGACAAGGAAGAAGGGAAGGAAACTTAGCAAAGAAAGTCACAATCATGAGCAAGGATTTAAAAGATGAAAAGGAAAAAGATAAAAATGTGAACTTGAGGAATTGAAATGTTACTAGGAAAGAAGGGGTTATAAAAAGCAACTATAAGCCGGGCGTGGTGGTGCACGCCTTTAATCCCAGCACTCGGGAGGCAGAGGTAGGAGGATCACCGTGAGTTCGAGGCCACCCTGAGACTCCATAGTGAATTCCAGGTCAGCCTGGGCTAGAGTGAAACCCTACCTCGAAAAACCAAAAAAAAAAAAAAAAGCAACTATAACATGATATTTTCTCAACTACATAAAGAAATCTTAAAGGTAATTCAACCTAAAAGTACTAAGAAGCAATTAGGAGCACAGTATAAAAATGTGTGTGTGTGTGTGTGTGTGTGTGTGTGTGTGTATAATAAAATTAAGTTGTAAATTCCAGCCAAAGTGAATACTGCATCTGGTCTTAAAAAGTCCTTTCAGGGCTGGAGAGTTGTTCGGTTGTTAAGGTACTTGCCTGCAAAGCTGAATGACCTGGGTTCAGTTCCCCAGTATCCACATAAAGTCAGA
Source organism: Dipus sagitta (assembly GCA_036346955.1). Taxonomy (NCBI): domain Eukaryota; kingdom Metazoa; phylum Chordata; class Mammalia; order Rodentia; family Dipodidae; genus Dipus; species Dipus sagitta. The sequence goes on from CM070776.1 coordinate 122,582,708, forward strand.
TGCACAAGGAGGCACATGCATCTGGAGTTCATTTGTGGCAGCTGGAGGCCCTGGCATGCCCATTCTCTTTATCTGTCTCTCTTCTCTCTATCTCTCTCTGGTCACAAATAAATAAATAAATAAATAAATAATTTTTTAAAGCCTTTTCAGGTTCTAGAGATGATTCAGCAGTTAAGTGTGCTTCCAGTTTAAGCATGAGAGCATGAGTGGGGCCTAAGACTGCCTAAGTTCAAATCTCCAGGACCCAGCTAAATTGGCCATGGTCACACACATCTGTAACCCCAGTCCTATTGGGAAGCAGAGACCAGAGAATCACTGGAACTTGCTTACAAAGGCAAACTCCGGAATCAGTAAGAGTCTCTGCTAGAAAGAAAACAAGTGGGTGAGTGATGGAAGGGGATACCTGATGTTCTCCTCCTGCCACTGTTTGGGAGCACACAGGGTGCCAGGTCAGCACATACACATGCATATACACACACCATACACAGATGCCACATCACACATACTATGCACATGGAAAAGAAAATCTTTTAGTCATAATGAGATTGGCAGTGATTCTATAAGAATATATGATTCATTTAAAGGCCAGATTAGGGGCTAGAGAGATAGTTTAGCAGTTAAGGCACTTGCCTTCAAAGCCTAAGGACACAGGTTCAACTCCCCAGTACCCACGTAAGCCAGATGTACATGGTGATACATGCGTCTGGAGATCATTTGCAGTGGCTAGAGGCCCTAGTGAGCCCAATCTCTCCCTCTCTCTTTCTCTACATATATATGCCTCTTTTTCTCTCTCTCAAATAAATAAAATTAAAAATAAAGAACAGATTAATTGAGTATAAGTCTCATCTAGATTCATAACAAGCCCCACATAGAATATAGTATGTAAGGGCTGGAGAGATGGCTTAGCTGTTAAGCGCTTGCCTGTGAAGCCTAAGGACCCCGGTTCGAGGCTCAATTCCCCAGGACCCACGTTAGCCAGATGCACAAGGGGGCGCACGCATCTGGAGTTCGTTTACAGAGGCTGGAAGCTCTGGCGCGCCCATTCTCTCTCTCTCTCTCTGCCTCCCTCTCTCTGTCGCTCTCAAATAAATAAACAAAAAAAAAATTTTTTTTAAATAAAAAAAATAAAAAAATAAAAGAATATAGTATGTAAGCAAAAAGAAGGAAAGTGACCTAATTGCCATGGCCCTATTTAATATAGAGCTGCTCTTTATCCCTACCTCTCAATTCTGCCCCTCCCATGCTTCAAAGCCAACCAGCTCATTGACCAACCAATTATCCACAAATGGATGATTTCTATCTGCTTTAAAGGCTTGCTCTTCAGGAAAAAAAAAACATATATACCATAAGCAAAAGAAGCTGAGCTGCAAATTTGGTGGGTTTATTCTCTTTGCATTGATCTATACTGACACTAGACACTCTTTTCCTAAGGAAGGCACAAAAGCAATAGGAAGAAATTAGGTTTTGACTTTATTCATCCTGGAGACTCAAAAGAAAAATAATAATTATTTGAGTGTATGGGGGGCGGAATTTAACTTTGTCAGAGGGAAAAATGGGTTTGTGGTAAAACAACACTGAGGCATTAGGGCCTCTGCAGATGTGCCAACTCTCTCTCTCTCTCTCTCTGTCTCTCTCTCTCTCTCTCTCTCTCTCTCTGTGTGTGTGTGTGTGTGTGTGTGTGTACATGATCGGCTATCACACCTTATCAAAGGCTCCTATTGCTGTAGTCAGATTTAGAATCTGGCACTACAGTGACTAAAGCGTTTGACCTGGGAGCAATTATTACATTGTTATTAATGTGATTCTTAGGACAAAAGCAGCAGGGAAAATTATGCTTCTTGGTGAATAATGAGGGAGGAAAAGGTGAGTACTGCCTGCACTGTCCCCTTTCCTCAAGTGAAGCAAACACCAACTGCAATACTGAAGAGATTATTTGATGCTGGCAATCCAATCTCTGTCAGAACTAGAAGATCATCATCACCCATTCACCTCCTGTAAGTGGGATAGGAGATCAATGATAAGTTATTATCCAGGGAATGTAGCAGGATGACACTAGCCACCAAATCTACCAGCCATGCCTCTTTATATCAGTCTTCCTTGCAGTTAGATTGGGGCAAGGAATTAGTTCCTGCCAGTGAAATGCACGAAGTGATGTGGGTTACCTGTAGTCAATTAAAGCATGTAGACTTTCAGCTGTCCTTTTCTTTGTCCTGATGTTCTTGGAGGTCTTGTGCTCCAGATGGCATTGATGTATGACAGAACAGGGGCAAACCATGTGCATCAAAATTTATGTAAGCTAGTAGTGCCACACTCACTTTAAAAAAAATTGTAAGCAGAGAGACAGCAGGAAGAGAGAGACAGACAGAGATAATGGACATACCAGGGCCTCTAGCCACTGAAAACAAACTCCAGATGTATGCACCTCTTTGTGCACCTGGCTTTACATGGGTGCTGGGGAATCAAACTTGGGTTGTTTGGCTTTGCAGGCAAGCACCTTAACCACTAAGCCATTTCTCCGGCCTTTTTTTTTTTATTTTCTCTCTCCTTTTTGATCAGGTAAGCTTCTTTTCACAGATGGTGGTGACTACTTGGGAGCCTCTAAACACATCAAAGTGCTGAGAAGAAGTGACACTTAAAATTCAGCATTAAATTAGACATCTCTATCATACCTACCAAGACTAAGGGACTATTGAGGAAGAAGTTGGAGAACAATATAAGAGCCAGAGGATGGGAAGGAGTGCTCTAGAACATTGTGTTCTGGACTTAGGATGGTAGTTCTGCCCATGACCTTACAGCAGATGTCATTACCTGTACAATATTGCATCCATCAACATGTCAACATGGATGGTGAAGAAAGGCAAAAATGACATCAAAAAGTAAAAAATAGTAGAGGGGCTGGTGGGAGAGAGGAAGGGGTTCAGCAGAAGGGGCACAGGAGAGAGGGGAAAAGGAAGGATTATGGGGAGTGATTATGATCCAAATATATCTATACATATATAAAATTGTCAGCAAAAAGCTTGCAAAATAGTGACCAACAAATAAATCTATACTGTTTATTTTGTTGCTGCATCAGAGTCTAGCCTATTCTAATAAAGGAGCCTAAGCACTTATCAATCTAGACTTCAAGAGACTACAGTATACTAAATTTAATCTAGTCATGCCCACAAGGCATAGTCTCTTTCAGAGAAGCAAATTTTACCTAGATTATCAGCTTTCATATTTCCCAAGGCTTTTCAAAAAATATATATCCCTGAGGGAACATGATTCTTTCTGAAATAGTAACTCCAAGTATAAGTCCACCTCTTCCAAAGACACACATCTTGTAGATATTATAGAACATCCACAATTCATTGAATGGTTTACAAAATCTTTTCCTAGGCACCCATAACCTCTTACTGCTACTTCCTGTTCCACTAATAGCACTAGAGAAGATTCTGGATTTCAGCCTCTTTATACAGAACTGTCTCCTAAATTCAAGTCCCCATAAAAACCAGACAAAAGAAAAATAAAAGAGGCAACTAAGTTTCCCTCTATTGAAACCATCTCAATTCTTTGTGAGCCAGGCCCAACCTACTTCTAAAGTTTAGAACAGGAAAAAAAAATGAACTTCCCTCACTAAACTCTAAAGTTAACCTCAGGTTCTCTCAGTAATCCAGTAAATCCAGTCTAAGAAAGGAGACACCATGCTTAAAGTTTAAAATAGGGGCTGGGGAGATAGTTCAGTAGCTAAAGTGCTTGCCAACAAAGCATGAGGCATAGAGTTTGGACCCCCAGCACTCACATACATGTGGGGTGGTGTGAAAGTCACCTCTAATCCTAGCACTCAGAAAGTGAAAACAGGGAATCCCTGGGGCAAGCTGGTTAGCTAGAGTAGCTGAATCAGCGAGCTCTGGGTTCAAGTGACAGATCCTGCCTCAGTAAATAAAGAGAAGAGTGACCAAAGAAGTCACCCAATGTCAACCTCTAGCCTCTACACACACACACACACACACACACACACACACACACACACACACATGCATCCACACACAGGAACATGTGTGCACACACATCAAACATACATATGCAAAAAAAAAATGCCAGTGATGACACTGGCTTTACACTCTTCATAGACAGAAGACATCATACCTGTTTTTCATAGTAACCAATTTGAAAGTCCTACATTTCAGGGCTTCTACTTATAAAGATGGCAGTGATCCCATAATGTCTACTTACTGCAAGTGATAAAAGTATGTTACTAAAAACATTTTTTAAGCTGGGCATGGTGGCTCACAGCTTTAGCCCCAGCACTCAGGAGGCAGAGGTAGGAGGAGCCCTGTGAGTTCAAGATCACCCTGAGACTACTCAGTGAATTCCAAGTCAGCCTGGGCTAGAGTGAGACCCTGCCTCGATAAGCAAAGAAACAAATGAAAAATTTCTTTTAAAACATACTACATTACTAGTGAAGGCTTGAGAACTTATATACACACAGAGAAATATTTTTCTTGGGATAGAATTTTGATGGAAATGTTGATGTTTTCAACCCATAAGGAAACCAGTAAGGAAGCCAGACTGGTGGCTAGGGGCTAGAAAAGGACCATGGCCTGGTCCCCTTGTACAAGTGTGGCCCCTACTCTGCAGTTGGAATACAATTCTGTCGGGAGGAGACATCCAGAAGGCCTTACATCTCTGACCCAGAAGCCTCTTCTGAACATTGCCCAATGCTCCTGTTATACAACATGCAAAATAAACAATCAACCTTAAAAGTCAGGCAGCCAAAGCTCTACTCAAATAATAAGCCCTTTTACAAGCTATTTATCATCTGCCAAAATCAGCTCCAGAGAACACCAGGAACTCTAAATTCTATTGTTCTCATTAGCTACTTGAGAGAACTATACAAGCTTCCATGGCTTTACTGGTTAGCCAAGGGACAGAAGAATAAAGGTTTTCCTTCACCCATTACCTGTGCTTGATCTCAATAATTTAAATATAACGCTAGCCCTCCCATCTCTGAGAGGACCCTCTTTAAAGTGTGAACTAGAAAACAGCTTAGCTTTTTTATTTATTTTTTTATGGTACCAGTGTTTGAAAACAGGAATTTGCATATACCTGGCGAGCACTCTACCAGTGAGCTGAACCCCAACCCCAGCCCCAGCTGGCTTTCCTTCTGATTGCTTGAGTAAGGATACTAGGAGCCTAAATGTCAGAATTTTCAAAAAATATCGAGAGGGAGGGAGCAGGCAAGAAAGAGCTATGTGAAATGCAGTCTCTTGCCTTTGGGGACCCACTTACTTAACTACAAAAAGAAAGAGGAGTTTTACCTAAGGAGAAGTATTCAAAATCATGCTCACTGTTTTTGAGAATGTTGACCTAGAATAACTTCTCTGGTTTCAAAATACAGGATGGGGCCTCTTGTGAAGTAGTCTTGTCAAGAAAATTGGGTGGGAGAAATCTTGCATAAAACGTATTTCTGATGAACCACACAAGGATTTTGATATTTATTTATACTAATATCCCAGGTCTGTCAAACCACATGATTTCTCTCTTCTGTAAAAATCTTACTTCCGGGCTGGAGGGATGGCTTAGTGCTTAAGGCGTTTGCCTGCAAAGCCGAAGGACCCAGGTTTGATTCCCCAGGACCCACGTTAGCCAGATGCACAAGGGGGCGCATGCATCTGGAGTTCGTTTGTAGTGGCTGGACACCCTGGTGCGCCCATTCTCTCCCCCCCCACTCTTTCTCTGTCAAATACATAAATAAATAAATAAATAATATTTTTTAAAAATCATACTTCTTTACCTTTTCCTTTCTGTTCCCTCCTGTAAATTTGATCCCTTATTCTGCCAGGCTTTCTATACATGGTGACTCACTCACACTTTGTCTCCTGCACTAGCTTATATGCATTTTCTGAGAACAGAGACCAAGCCTCATTTTCTGTGTGCCTCTTGTCAAGCACTGTCCCTGGAACATCGTAGGTGTTTATTCAATCATGTCGCCAGTGTTAAGATTAATAATACTTATGGGTAATGTTTGAGGATTTTTTTTTCATTTTCCAGGTGAAGAAGTTGTGAAGAAGTTAGATATCATGCCTAACATCATCCTAATAAGTGACAAGATAAACTAGACTGTCAAGCTCTAGAAACTTCATTCTTTTTTTTTTTTTTGAGGCAAGCCCAACAGACCGGCCTTTTGTAGGAAAGAGAGAGAGAAATGGCGTGCCAGGGACTCCAGCCACTGTAATCAAACTTGTGTGTCGCCTTGTGCACATATGTGACATTGTGTGCTTGTATCACCTTGTGTGTCTGGCTTATGTGGAACCTGGAGAGTCTAACATGGGTCCTTAGGTTTTGCAGGCAAGCACCTTAACTACTAAACCATCTCTCCAGTCCTAGGAAGTTCATTCTTAACCACTTCACCAAGTGTCACACAAGAATGAATGAATCTCAAAAAAAAGTTCCGTGTGTGTGTGTGTGTGTGTGTGTGTTAAACAAGAACAAATTGGTTCATCTTAGAAACCTGACTTATCCTCATACATATTGACTAAGTACCTAATACTCTGTGCCAAGCCTTTTAAGTATTAGTAGGAAAAAGATAAAAATATGGAAAATATGGTAATATGGTCTCATTTCTAAAAAGAGATAATTTAAAATTTTATTGAACACTTACTATGTGCTAAGCACTGTTCTATGTATTTCATCTGTATTAATTGCTATCATCTTTACACACTCTCCATTTTAAAACCACAGCAGTGTTATTATTATTAAATTGAGATGAGATATGAGAAACCAAAGCATGGCGAGATTAAGAAACATGCACAAATGAATATTGGAACAGAGCAGTTGTGTTAATCCAATTTTATGGTGACAAAATACCCAAGATAATCAACTTGAAAAGAAGAAAGTTTTGTCGGGTGTGGTGGCACACGCCTTTAATCCCAGCACTTGGGAGGCAGAGGTAGGAGGATTGCTGTGAGTTTGAGGCCACCCTGAGACTCCATAGTGAATTCCAGGTCAGCCTGGGCTAGAGTGAGACCCTACCTTGAAAAACCAAAAAAATAAAATAAAATAAAATAAAGAAAGAAAGAAAGATTTATTTGGGTTCTTGGTTTCAGAGGTTTCAGTTCATAGTCATGTGGTCCCTTTGCCTCCAGCCTGCATTCAGGCAGGAAGCATGTGGCTGAGGGGACTTCTCAACTTATAGTGGAGAAAGAAAGAAAAATAAAGAGAGGAGGGCTGAAATCCCAACATCTTCTTCAAGGGCACACCCCAATGACCTAATTTCCTTCCATTATGCCTCGCCCCCTAAAGGTCTCACCACCTTCCAAGATGGAGATGAAGCCATCAACACGTGGACACATGGACATTTGGGAGACATTTCATATACAAAGCCTAACAGCATCTAACTCCAAAGCCTATGCCCTTCTCTGCCTCTTTATTTCCAGAGTAAATAGGATCCACATAAAGCCAGATACACAAAAATAATGCATGTCTCTGGAGTTCATTTGCAATGGCTGGAGGCCCTGGTCCATCCATTCTCCCTCTCTCTCTCTCTTTCTCTCTCTCTCTCTTTCTCTCTCTCTCTCTTTCTCTTTCTCTCTCTCTCTCTCTCTCTCTCTCTCTCTCTCTCTCTCTCTCCTCTGCAAATAAATAAGTTTTAAAAAAAAACTATGAAAATACAGAGAAGAAATGCTCACTTTGCCTGAGAGAGGACTTAAAGCTCTGTAAAGCAAGTAACACATGAGCAGGACTCTGAAGACATGAGGCTAGGAACAAAATTGATAAAACAAACACTATGTGGAGACCAAAAGCTGCATGTGCTTTCAAAGCACAAGGCTACGAATCAAATCTATCCCTGCACTCTCTTCTGATGGAGCCACTTGTCATCAAGGAATAGGAAGTCATTAGAACTGTGAGTGGACTTCTTATCCGAATTTTCCCACTTGGCTTAAACTCTAGCTAAGGCTTAGTCAACCTCAGTATCTGGAAGAATTTATTTTATTTCCCCTTTCATACAAAAAATAATGCTCCTGGGCTGAGAAGGTTGCTCAGTGAGTAAAATGCTTGCCATGCAAGCATGAGCACCTGAGTTAGGATCCTCAGAACCCACATAAAAATACCAGACATGATGTCCTGTAACTAAAATCCCAGCAAATGAGAGGTAGAAACAAACCGATCTCTAGGGCTTAGCAGATACTGAGTGTAGCTGAATCAGTGAGCTCTAAGTTCAGTGGGCAACACTGTCTCCAAAAATAAGAAGGGGGCTGGAGAGATGGCTTAGCGGTTAAGGCACTTACCTGTAAAAGCCAAAGGACCCAAGGTTCATTCCCCAGAACCCACATAAGCCAGATGCACAAGGTGGTGCATGCATCTGGAATTCTTTTGCAGTGGCTGGAGGCACTGGCATGCCCTTTCTCTCTCTCTCCATCTCCCTCTCTGCCTCTTTCTCCCCCCACCTCTCTCTCTCAATCTCTCTCTCTCAAATAAATACATAAAAATAAGATATTTATTTAAAAATTTTTAAAAGTTAGGTGGAAGGGCTGGTGACATGGCAAAGTGAGCAAAGCACTTGCTGGGCAAGCATGCGAACCTGAGGTAAGATCCTCAGCATCCACATAAATGCCAAACAGACACGGTAGCCCATCTGTAATCCCAGCATTTGGGAGGCAGAGATGGAATCCTCAGGGCAAGATGGCTAGCTAGACTAGCCAAACTCAACAGCACTGGGTTAAAGAGAGAGACTATGACTCAGTAAATCAGAGAAGAGTGATTGAGGAAGACACCCTACATCAACTTCTGACCTCCATACACACACATGTATGCATGTGTCCACACATACATGTGCAGCTACATATGAACATGCATATACACATGCACATACACTTGCAAAAAATAAGGTGGAGAAAGACTGAGGAAGACACCCAACACTGGTATCAACCTCAACACACACATATACAATGTATATTGATAAGCACACACACACGTGTGCCCACATAAATGCAAACACACATACACATGCAGATACAAATGCCATAAAGTAAAAATGTTCCATGGAGACATAGCTTAATAATAGAGTACTGGCTTCATATGCATGAGACACTGAGTTCAATCCCCAGTACTGTAAAATAATAGTAACCTTCGTCGTCGTCGTCTTCGTCTTCTTCTTCTTCTTCTTCTTCCTTCTTCCTTCTTCCTTCTTCCTTCTCCTCCTCCTTCTCCTTCTTCTTCTTTTCTTATACCTAAAAGGGAACTTAAAGTCTCTCTTTTGGGCAAATTGAGTCCATAACCTCCAAAATTAGGAAAGAGGGCTGGATTCACCATGTAGGTGAAGGTAGATAGCTACTCCCATGTTTTCTACATACATTACTCTTTCTTTTGCTCACTGCAGATGTTCTGAATTCAGTTTTATTAAAGTGTTTCCTTAGAGCTTATTCTACTCAAACCTATTGTCAATATCCCCTCTTATGTCACCCAGATTTCCTGGAGATTACTGGGGACTACCCCAAGTAATGCAATGTAAATAAGGACACATGAACTCCAACTCAAGCCCCACTTGCTGAACTGAGCAAGCTCGCTCTTGCTACTCAACTCCAGTCAGTAGTCTTGCAATTACTTTTCCCATACTAAATACCTCTCTTGCCCTCCACACCAGTGGGAGTTTCTGCCTTATACCTCTGATTCTCTTTACAGGTGAACTCTTCCAAAACTTTGTCTATACTCTCTGTCTACCACTTTTCTCCAAACTTTCCTACTTAAAATATTCTAATTAAACTTTTATCCATAGAAATAGCTTTTATCAGAGCACTAGTGGATTCTCAGCCCTAATTTTGCTGGCCCATCAGAAGAATTTTTTTTTTTAGCAGGGCTGGGGATGGAACACAGGGCCTCCAGCATACTTAGCAAGTGCTCTACCACTGAGCTACACCTCCAGTCACTAGAAACATGTTTCACAAGTGAGCATCGTTCCTTCTTCCTTGAAAAGCCTTCTTTATTTGGCCTCCAGGAAACCATTCCATGCTGTTTTTCTTTCTACCTTCTGGCCACTATTTAGCCTTGTTCCTGGTTCTTTCTTATCTTCTAACCTCTAAATGCTGGCATATCCTAAGATTTGATTCTTGGTCCCCTACTCTTGTATGTTCCATTCTATTGATGATTTCATCCATATCATATTTTAAGTATTACCTAGATGTCTATGACTCAGAAATCTTCATCTCCAACACAGGCCACTCTTCTGAACACCAAACTCATATATCCCACAACTTACTCAATGTCACTATTTAGTTATGCAATTGACATCTTAAATTCAGCCTTTCTAAAATTGAACTTCTGATGTACTCCCAACTCTATTCATCCTATAGTCCTTATCAGTACAGGGAGGAAAATCCATCCTTTCGGCTTCTTAAGATTAACAATGGTATCGTTGTCTTGGATACAAGATGCACAATTCACATTTTCATCAGTGTTATTAGTGTTGTGCAACATGATGGTTCTGCTTTCCTCGGTTTCCTTTGCATCCCACACCTGACCGTGCAGTATATATCCAGCTGACTCTACCTTCAAAATATCTCCCCCAGTCAACGTCTCCCCAACTGTACTTGTAATTACCATGCTAGCCAGGCCATTGTTTACTTTCCATAAAACAACCAGAGCAATCCTTTTAAAATACATTATATCATATCACTTCTGTATTCAAAATTCCCCAAGGATTTCCATCTCACCCCCAGTAAAAGCTAAAGTTCTCATAGTGCTATAAAATTCCTCACTTTTTTTTTCAATTTAGCTTTCATAATTATCTATATCTAATAGAGTAAGTATTTTCTTCATTTATCTTACATATTAACTACTGAATATTAATATGAGTATGAGGACATAGCCTGATTTTTCACAGATGAAGCCTTAGCATCTATAAAAGCATCTGACACAAAATATGCAGCAAACAGGGCTGGAGAGATGGCTTAGCGGTTAAGCGCTTGCCTGTGAAGCCTAAGACCCCGGTTCGAGGCTCCGTTCCCCAGGTCCCACGTTAGCCAGATGCACAAGGGGGCGCACACATCTGGAGTTCGTTTGCAGTGGCTGGAAGCCCTGGCGCGCCCATTCTCAATCTCTCTCTGTGTCTCTTTCTCTCTCTCTCTCTGTCACTCTCAAATAAATAAATAAAAATGAACAAAAAATATGTAGCAAACATATTTTCAGATGGAAAGAATGAAGTAGATTGGGAGAGGAGAAATCTTAACACATAAGACAGAATCATACCATAACATAATAGTACAAGTAAAATGACACTTGAGTAACCAGCCACCTGGTGCTGGGACCTGATTAGTCCTCAGGCATAGTTCTTATTTTGCTTTGACTTTTTTTCCCCTGAGGAAGACTCTCCTTTTGCCTACTAAAGAAAAAGAAATTGACCTATATGTGGTAAAGAGCGCCCTCTGGTGGAAGCAACTTCCCATTGCTTGATTGGAAATTACTGGGGACAAAGAACGTATCTACATTCACAGGAAACATCAAGTGAGAGATCCTGTCTCAGTAAATAAGGTGGAAAGCAGTCATGGAAGACACCCAGCATTAACCTCTGGTTTCTCACACAGCCACCCAAACACATGCAAACATACACACCACACACATACATAAAAATAGTAAAAGTAATAAAGTTTAGGGCTGGAGAGATGGTTCAGTGGATGAAGTTTTTGCAATGAAAGTCTGTGTACCTGAGGTCAGATCCCCAGAACTTACATAAAAGCTGAATACTGTGGCAGGCGTCTGTTATCCCAATGTACCTACAGCAAGAAGGAATGTGGAGAGAGGAATATTTCCCAGAAGCTTGTAGGCCAGTTAACCTGGCAAACCCAATGGCGAACAACAAGAAGGAGATACCCTGTCCCAAACAAGTTGGAAGGTACACAACATACACAGACATACTAAAAAAAAAAGTAAAGTTCACCATCAGAGGGCTGGAGAGATGGCTCAGTTGGTAAAATACTTGTCATGCTAGACTGAAGACCTGAGTTAAATCCGGAGTACCCACATAAATATGCCAGCTACTCATCAATTATGACCTTCTTACCAGCAGGGAAACCAACATTCACAGAATCTGTCAAGGTGGTCATTTCAGCTGCAACGGTGTGGCTATTAACATGGTAACAGAAGAAGACAAGAGGACTCTTCGAGACATGGAGACTTTCTACAACACCTCCATTGAAGAGATGACCCACAGTGTTGCTGACCTCATCTAAGGGGGACTGTCTGCTTCCTGGCCCTAGTCAGGGTTCAATTCTTGGGGACTGAGGAGCAATTACAGGGGTAGGAAAGGGAGCCAAGGGATGAACATATTGTCCTTTTTTTTCCTTTTTTATAACTCTTTGAAAAATGTCACATTGTGAGGCAAAACCAAAAATGCCAACTATGGTGGTATGTACCTATATTTCTGAGCTGTGTAGATGGAACACAGGAGGATCCTTAAAGCTTTCTAGCCAGCCAATCTAGCCTAATTGGTGAGCTCCAGGCCAATGATAGACTGTCTCACAAAGAGGTGACAGTATATGAGGAATAACCCCCATGGTTGTCCTCTGACTTCCACATGAATGCACACACACATGCATGTGCATCTACACCCACTTATGCACCCTCACACATGGACATGCATTAAAGCTTTTTAAAAATAAGTTCAATAGCATGCACCTATACCCATACAACTTAAAATCTGGCATAGTATAGAAATAAATACAATGCAATGGATATGACTGTCAGTGTGTGGATGGGGGACAGATAAGAGGAATAAATGAAGAACTAAAATGTACCCAGGCAAAAGAGGGATTACTTTAATTTGAATAAAGTCACAGCAAGGTGGCTCTTCAGCTAAGCCTTGAAAGACAGAAACTTTAGTAAGGCAGCATTTTAGGTAAAGACCTAAATGGAATAAAAAAAAAAAAAAAGGTCTATCTAAAGGAAATCCAAATGGATCACTGAGAAATTTTAAAGGTAACAGTTTAGGTAATAAAACAATTTGAGTGAGAAGAATAAAAAGGGATTATCACAAGAAAAACTTTGGCAGAGGCAAGCACAAGAGAAAACCAAGAAAACCACTGAATTTGTTGTCCACTGGACTAGAGGAACAATGGTAAAAACATAGAAAAATCCAAAAAGAAGTAGTCCAACTTATATAACAGAGGATTCTGCATCCACAGTAGCTAGTGAAAATGCTTCTAGGCATGTGAGATTTATTCTGTCCTACTTTTTTTTCAAGGTAGAGTCTCACATTAGCCCAGGCTGACCTGGAATTCACTATGGAGTCTCAGGGTGGCCTTGAACTCACAGCAATCCTCCTTTCCTCTGCCTCCCAGTGCTGGGATTAAAGGCGTGCACCACCATGCCAGGCTCCTGTCCTATATTTTATCAGAAGCTAATGCCAAGAGAGCATTTCAAAAAAAGATGGCTTCCAGGCTAGAGAAATGGCTTAGCAGTTAAGGCGTGTGCCTGCAAAGCCAAAGGACACATGTTCAACTCTCCAGGTCCCCAAAGGTGAGGCACGCGCAAGGTCACACATGCCCACTAGGTGGCACAAGTGATTGGAGTTTCAATGCAGTGGCTGAGGAGCTGGCACACCAATTCTCTCTCCTCTCCCTCTGTCTCTCTCTCTCTCTCTCTCTCTAAAATAAAAAATAAATAAAAGCTTGCTGTTTATTTTTTTTAAAAAGGTGATATTCCTTTCCATTTCCTCCTGTGAAATGTCCTCCTCAATGTCACAATACATCCTGAATTCACCCACCCCTCTCCATCTCCAGTACTATCATCTCTCCAAGTCAAACCACCATCGCCTGTCCCATAGTGCACTACAACAACCTCCTGTCTGGTGTCCCCACTGACTGTCTAGCCCCTCTAAAACCCACTGCTCAAAGTAATCATATCATCGCAGGATGTTTGCGTAGAAATAAATAACTCATTTTATTTTCAATGCCATGTTTTGAAATAGTTTCAGACTTTCCAAAACAGCTGTAAAAATAGTAGAAAGAGGGCTTGAGATATGGTTTAGCAGTTAAGGCATTTGCCTGCAAAGCCTAAGGACCCTTGTTCGACTCCCCAGATCCCACATAAGCCAGACGCACAAGGTAATGCAAGCACACAAGCTCACACATGCACACAAGGTGGTGCACATATCTGGAGTTCAATTGCAGTGCCTGGAGGCCCTGGCATACCAATTCTCTCTCTATCTCTCACTTTCTCTTGCTTTCGCTCTTGCTCTCTCTCATTAAAAAAAAAAGGGCAGTCTGTTGGGCTTGCCTCAAAAAGTAGTAGAAAAATTCCATCATCTTTCGTGGGGATTCTCCAAATATTAACATCCCATATAACCACAGTTATATATTACAAGTCAAGAAATTCATATTCAAGCTAGGTTTAGTGGTGCATGCAAGTAGTACCAGCACTCAGGAAGAGAATGTAGAAGGATGAGCAGCTCAATCCCATCCTCAGCTACATGATAATTTCAAGGCAAGCCTGGGTGACAAGAAATCCTGTCTCAAAAGACAAACAATAACAAACACACAATGTTGTAATCTAACCTGTAAATCATATACAATTTTGTCCAATTGCCCTACAAGTTTCCTTTTTCTGGTCCAAAATCACACATGTCTCCTTAAGCTCCTTTAATCTTCCTCATCATTTCTGTCTTTCATTGATATAACATGGTTTTTAAAATATTTTATTTAATTATTTATTTTAGAAAGAGGCAGAGACAGAGAGAATATATGCATGCCAGGGCCTCTATCCACTGCAAACAAACTCCAGATGCATGCACCCCTTCATGCATCTGTTTTACGTGGGTACTGGAGAGTCAAACCCAGGTCCCTAGACTTTGCAGTTAATTGCCTTAATTGCAGAGCCATCTCTCAGTCCCTGATATAACATGTCTTTAAACTATTGACCACTTTCAATTTTGGGTTTGTTTGATGTTTCATTATGACTAAATTCAGGCTATGTGTTCTGGCAATAATATTACTGATGTGTGATGATATATACTTCTCAGCAATTCATATCAAAAGACAGCTGAGACTTCCAGGTAACATGGCTGCATAGGAGTCATACCAAACCAGCCTTGGGAGGTATTTAAGCAAAACCACAGCAAAATACACCTTTCTTCTGAAAAGTGCAGTTGTATATGTTTTTATTGGCCAAAGCAGAGAAGCAGGAGAGACCAAGATCTATCAGAAAGGAAGAAACCTGCCAGAATCCCACAGAGGCATTTGCAGCCCATACGGATCCTTGTGCCCACCTGGCCTATGCCCAGCTGCAGGAGCAAAGACCAAACAAGGGGATTTTTCAACATCATCAAACCTGAAGGGGAGACAGCTGAGATCAACTAAGAAGCTGCTGAAAGGGATACATGTGGGACCAGCTGAGCAGTTCCAATACAACTCCAGACTTTCTGAGCAGCACATGGAACTTTCTCCAAAACAGACCATATATTATAGCAAAACATGGAGGGATCGGGGTGGACACTCAGCATTCATGAGATTGGAAGCCACAAAATGTAATAAGGCCGACTGACATAAAAGCAGGTACATAGTCCTGCACTGGAAGAGCTAATCTCTCCTTCCATGTCAGGGAAGGTTATGGTTTACATATTCATGGTTGACTTTACCATTTTCAATTAAGCTGTATTTGGGGGTTGAATATTATTGCCTTTAATGCTTTCAGATTCATAGGGCCTTTGTCTTTTTCTTCTGTCACTATTGGGGCCAGGGTCTGATTCAGATCCAGGCTGATGTGTAATCCATTTCACAACAGAAATCTCCACATCCCAGCAAACAGGATTAAGGGTGTAGAGCAACACACACCCTTAGGGATTTTGGCTTTCTAGGGTTATCTGTTTGTTTCAATCCCCACATTTACATACTCTTTGCTGGTTTTTATTGAATGTATGTATTGCTCAGTTGAATTTTAGAATTTTGCCAGTAAATTGCTCCACCCAGCCCAGTAGACTACTTGAATAGCAGGCAAACTCAACACTGAGGACTATTTCTGCAGTTGGATTGGAGTACAATAGCTACACTTGGAACATTAAACTCCTACTCTGAAGATACATAAAGTTGGCTTTCCATGTATAAGGGCATCACAGACAATTTTAAAACCCAAGCATCCAGTCAACTCAGGATGCAAAATATTGTTATATTATAATACAAGAAACACAAAGAATCAAGACAATACAACCCCACTAAAATTATAAATCCATCAGAAGTGACCCCAATGAGACTATTCTAGATGAAATGCATGACAAAGATTTTTTAAAAGAAGGATTTCATCTATATTCAAAGAAATCAAAGGAATCAAAGGAAAAAAAAAAAACAAAGGAATTAAAGAAGGAAACAAACTCCTGAAGGGATTCCAAGAGAACACAGGAAACCAGCTTAATGAAATAAGGAGGTCATTACAAGACATGCGTAAGGAAATGGAAATACTGGGGAAAAAAAAAAAAACAGGAAGAAATACTAGCACAGAAAACACAGTCAAATTAAAAAAAAAAAAAGAAAACTTTGTGGAAAGTCTCACCAGTAGAATGGATGAAGAAGAGAACAGATTTTCTAAACAAGAAGACAAGGTGACAGATATAATACAGTCCAACAAAGAGAAAGATAAGCTAATAGGAAAGTATTAATGGGAATTTCAAGATATTTGGAACACTATGAAAATATCAAACATAAGGATTTAGGGTATAGTAGAAGGAGAAGAATTTCAATCCAAAGACATAGTAGGCATTTTCAACAAAATCATAGATGAAAATTTTCCCCAAAATGGGGGAAGAAATTTCAATGCAGATACAGGAAGCTTTTAGAAAACCAAGCAGACAAATCCTGAAAAGAACCTCTCCTCCCCATGTGATAATTAAACTACTAAACACACAAACCAAAGAAAACATATTGAAAGCAATTAGAGAGAAAAAGCAAGTCACCTATAAAGGCAAGCCCATCAGGATCATAGCAGATTATTCAACACAAACTTTAAAAGCCAGAAGAGCTTACAATGATGTATTCCAGGCTCTGAAAGATAAAAACTGTCAACCAAGATCACTTTATCCCACAAAGATATCTATCCAAATTGAAGGAGAAATAAGGACATTCCATAACAAGAACAGGCTAAAGGAATTTATGACAACTAAGTCAGCACTACAGAAAATACTTAAAGGAATCCTTCAGGCCGAAGAGAAAGCAAAGCACACACACAAGGAAACAGGAAAAAGTTAACCATACTCAGCAGTTAAAACAAGAGAATAAAAGGAAATTGGGAAGCACTACAAAACGAGAAGAATGGTGAGAATAAATACATACCTTTCAAAAATAACTCTTGATATCAATGGTCTCAATGCCCCAACCAAAAGATACAGGCTAGCAGACTGGATTAAAAGGCAGGATCCTGCCATTTGTTGCTTCCAGGAAACTCATCTCTCAAAAAAGATAGACATTGCCTTAGGGTGAAAGGATAGAAAACAGTATTTCAAGAAAATGGGCCTAGGAAACAAGTAGGGGTTGCTATCCTAATATCTGAGAGGATAGACTTCAAACCAACATTAGTGATAAAGATGGTCACTTTATACTGATTAAAGGAACACTCCAACAGGAGAACATTACAATCCTAAATGTATATTCACCTAACATGGGGGCGCCCAATTTCATCAAACAAACATTATTACACTTAAGGTCACAGATAACACTGAACATAACTGTATTGGTTGACTTCAATAACACACTCTCATCAATTGACAGATCATCCCAGCAGAAAATAAACAGAGAGACATCTGGATTAAATGATGTCATGGAACAAATGGACCTAACAGAACATTTCATCCAAATACTGCAGAATATATATTTTCTGAGCAACACATAGAACTTTCTCCAAAATAGACCATATATTAGGACACAAAGCAAATTTTAACAAATACAGGAAAATTGAAACAATCCCTTGTACTTTATCTGACTACAATGGGATTAAACTACAAATCAGCAATAAAAACTACAGAGCATACAAAAATTCATGAAGACTAAACAGAACAAGATTGAATGATGAATGGGTCACTGAAGAAATCAAAAAGGAAATCAATAAATTCATAGAATTAAATGATGATGAGAATACCACATACCAAAACCTTTGGGACACAAGAAGGAAGTACTAAAAGGGAAATTTATAGCTCTAAGGGCCCATATTAAGCAATTAGAGAGTTCACAAGTAAACAATTAACTGCTTCACCTAAGGCCTTGGAAAAGAACAAGGCAAACCAAAAATCAGTAGATGGGAAGAAATAATAAAGATTAGGGCAGAAATTACTGAAATAGAAACAAACAAAAAATAACAATCCAAAGAATCAATGAAACAAATATAAACAAGATTGGTAAACCCTTAGAAAATCTGACCAGAAGAAAGAGAGAAGAGACAAAAATTAATAAAATTGGGGATGGAGAGATGGCTTAGCCATTAAGGCGCTTGACTGCAAAGCCAAAGGACCTTGGTTCAAATCCCCAGGACCCACATAAGCCAGATGCACAAGGTGGCACATGCATCTGGAGTTCATTTGCAGTGGATGGAAGCCCTGGTGCACCCATTTTTTCTCTCTCTGTAACTTTCCATCTCTCAAATAAATAAATTTAAAAAATAAAATATTAAAAGATTAATAAAATTGAAGATGAAAAGGCACCATTACCACAGATACCAAAGAAACTCAGAAAATCATAAGAACATACTTGGAGAATATAAATGCCTCTAACTTTGAAAATCTAAAACAAATGGATGATTTCCTTGATTCATAAGACCTACGAAAATTAAATCAAGATGAGATAAACCATTTAAATAGACCTATAACATCTACGGTGATCCAAGCAGTTATCAGACCTTCATGGAAGAACTAACACCACTGCTTCTCAGCTTTTTTCCATAAAATAGAAAATAAAGGAATTCTACCCAACTCCTTCTATGAAGACAGCAACACCCTGATACCAAAACCAGACAAAGAGAGAACAAAAAAAGAAAATTTCAGACCATGCCCCCTCATGAACATAGATGCAAAAATTCTGAACAAAATATTGGCAAACATAATACAAGAATATATCAGAAAGATTATTCACCCTGACAAAATAGGCTTTATCCCAGAGATGCAGGGATGATTTGATATATATAAATCAATAAATGTAATACACGATATAAATGGATTGAAGGACAAAATCACATGATCATCTCAATAGATGTGGAAAGGCATGTGACAAAATCCAACATCACTTCATGGTAACACTCCTACAGAAACTGGGAATAGAAGAAACATATCTCAACATAATGACAAATCTACAGCCAACATAATTCTAAGTGGGAAAAAATTTTTCCATTAAATTCAGGAGCAAGACAAGGATGTCCACTGTCCCCACTTTTATTTAATATAGTGTTGGAAGTCTTGGCTATAGCAGTAAGGCAAGTGAAACTCATAAAAGGGATACAAATTGGAAAGGAAGAGTTCAACTTATTATTATTTACAGATGATATGATTCTATACATAAAGGACCCTAAATATTCTACCACCAAACTGTTAGAGCTGATAAACTGTTTTAGCAACGTAGCAGAATATAAAATAAACACAGAAATCAGTAGCTTTCTATATACTACCAACAAACATGCGGTGGATAAAATCAGTGAATCTATCCCATTCACAATTGCCTCAAAAAAATAAAATACCTTGGAATAAACCTAACCAAGTAAGTGAAGGATCTCTACAATGAGAACTTTAAAACACTCAAGCAAGAAATTGCAGAAGACACTAGGAAATGGAAAGACATCCCAATGGATTGGAAGAATCAATATTGTGAAAATTTCAATCTTACCAAAAGCAATCTACACATTTAATGCAAAAAAAAATAATTCCAATGGGATTCTTCACAGAAATAGAAAAAAGAATCATAAAATTCATTTGGAATCCCAAAACACCTTGAATAGCCAAAACAATTTTGAGCAACAAAAATAAGGCTGGTGGTATCACCATACCCAATTTAAAGCTATGTTACAAGATCATAGTAACAAAAACAGCATGGTACTGGCACAAAGACAGACACATAGTTCAATGGAACAGAATAGAGGACCCAGATGTTAAGCCAGGCAGCTACAACCATCTGACTTTTGACAAAAATGCCAAAAGATATTCATTGGAGAAACGATAGCCTCTTCAACAAGTGGTGCTGGGAAAAATGAATATATATATATGTAGAAGGATGAAAATAGATACTTGTCTTTCTCCATGCACAAGAATCAAGTACAAATAGATCAGGGACCTTAATATCAGACATGAAACTCTGAAACTGCTAAAGGAAAAAGGTAGGGGAAACACTTCAACATATTGTCATAGGCGATGACTTTCTGAATACAACCCCTGTTGCTCAGAAAATAAAACCACTAATCAACCAATGGGATTTCATAAAATTACAAAGCTTTTGTACGCAAAGGAAACTGTGAATAGAGCAAAGAGACAACCTACAGAATGGGAGAAAATCTTTGCTAGCTATACATCTGACAGAGGATTATTATATAAAGAATTCAAAACAAAACAATAAGAAATCAAACAACCCAATTTAAAAATGGGCTATTTAACTAAATAGAGAGTTCTCATCGGTAGAAATACTGATGGCATATAAACATCTAAAAAAGTGTTCTACATCCTTAGCCATCAGGGAAATGCAAATTAAAAATATTTTGAGATTCTGTCTCACTCCTGTCAGAAGGGCTTTCATCAAGAAAACAAATGAGAATAAATGTTGGTGAGGATGTGGAAAAAGGAGAACCCTTCTATACTGTTGGTAGGAATGTAGTCTGGTACAGCCATTGTGGAAATCAGTGTGGAGGTTCTTGAGACAACTAAAAATACATTTATGATATGATCCAGCTATAACACTCTTAGGCTTATATCCCAGTAACTCTTCTCACTACCTTAGGGATACTTGCACAACCATATTTATTGCTGCTCTATTCACAATAGCTAAGAAATGGAACAAACCTAGATGTCCCTCCACAGGTGAATGGATAATAAAGATGTGGTACATTTATACAATGGAGTTTTGGGAGGCTGGAGAGATGGCTTAGCGGTTAAGCGCTTGCCTGTGAAGCCTAAGGACCCCGGATCGAGGCTCAATTCCCCAGGACCCACGTTAGCCAGATGCACAAGGGGGCGCACGCATCTGGAGTTCGTTTACAGAGGCTGGAAGCTCTGGCGCACCCATTCTCTCTCTCTCTCTCTCTCTGCCTCCTTCTCTCTGTTGCTCTCAAATAAATAATAAAACAAACAAAAAAATTTAAAAAAAATTGGAATTTTTGCAGCAGTAAAGAAAAATGAAGTTATGATATTTATAGGGAAATGGGTGGATCTGGAAAGGATTATACTAAAGCCAAATGTCACATGTTCTCTCTCATATGTGGATCCTAGCTACAAATGTTTAGATTTGTGTGTGAGCTAGAAATAAAATTGCTAGCAGATTCCAGTAAGCTAGAAAAAGGGCATAAGGGAGGGGGGAAAGGGAAGGACTTTAGGGGATGAAATTGTATATATGTAAGTAGAAGAACAGATTACAAGGAATGGAATGGCCTAAATGAGGCCAGGGGAAGAGATTGAGTAGGAGATGGGTGGGGGAGGGTCAATCAAAATTCAAGATATTCTGAATAAGACATATGAAAGCTTATTTTTTTATAATGGCACATCCAGAAGCCATAGATTGCTACTAGAAAATTTTCAGTGTCAGGGATGGGATACCTTCCAATGAGTTGTTGGCCAGTGAAGTCCCTGTTACCTCTGAAACATTACAGACTATTTCCAAGATCTTGGTTTCCCATAAGTAACAGACCCTATTGCGGAAGACTTCACATACCTGGGAAGCAAGGTCACTGAGAAATCATGCTGGTGCTGAGCTAAAAACCTTCTTCCTATAGACCAGACACCTGAAAGCTCGAAAAAGCTGCACTTCATGCAGCCCTATATGGGAGACAGAAATCATCAGCAGTGAAAACAGTGGACACTGGAAGCCTCAAGTTTGGCCAGACAGGCCAAATGACTGAAAGGGTGCAATAGTGACATGCCTGCTCTGTGGGAATACAACTGCTCTCTAATTAGACTGGTGGCCCGCTCTGTGGGATGGAATACATGCCTAGTACTGAAACCATAATCCAAAGCCTATGGCAGGGGTGGTCATGAGCCTTAAGGGTATAAAGCCTGCTCTTGTGTTGCTAAATGCACATATTATATTCAACAAACTGCCCTGTAAGCACTACGCTTAAATAATGCTACTCTCACTTTTGGTTAAAGAAACTTCTCTTTTCAGATGGTGGTGACCACTGGGATGATCCAAAATGCAACATAGTACTGTGAAGAAGTGACAGAGGAGTGTCCAGCACTGAAACATATCAATAATACCCTCATAAGCTCAGGGTCCATTGCGGAAGAGGTGTCAGAAAGAATGTAAGAGTCAAAGGAAGGGTACGACTTCTTACATTGCAACTGTCCAGAGAGAAATTGGCCTTGATATCCATGACCTTGCAGTGCCTAGCAATATTTTCACAAGACCCTCATAATAGGAGAAAAAGATGATGACATCAAAATAAGAGGGACTAATGGAGAGAGGGAGGAGATATGATGGAGAGTGGAGCTGTGACGGGGAAAGTGGGGGAGGGGAGGAAATTGTGGTTTATTGTCTGTAAGTATAGATGTTGTCAATTAAAAAAAAACTAAAGACCCTATTGCTGAAGACTTCACATGCCTGGGCGGCAAGGTCACTGAGAAATAAGCAGGGCTGAGCTGAAAACTTCCTCCCTATAGACCAGCTGACTGAGAGCTGGAAAAAGCTGCACTGAATGCAGCCCTATGGGAGAAAGAAATCATCAGCAGTGAAAACAATGGACGCGGGAAGCCTCAAGTTTGGCCAGTCAGGCCAAATGACCAAATGGGTGCAATAGTGGCATGCCTGTTCTGGGGGAAAACTAACTGCTCTCTAATTGGACTGGAGGCCTGCTCTATGGGACTGAAAACCTAATCAAAAGCCTATGGCAGGGGAGGTCATGAGCCTTAGGGGTATAAAGCCTGCTCTTGTCTGGATAAATGCATATATTATATTCACCAAACTGCCCTGTAAGCATTACGCTTAATGTTCATATTCATATATTAATGCTACTCTCACTTTCAGTTAGAGAAGCTTCTCTTTTCAGATGGTGGTGACCACTGGGATGACCCAAAAGTCAACATAGTACTGAGAAGAAGGGTCAGAGGAGTTTCCAGCACTGAAACATCTCTATCACACCCTCCAAGGCTCAGGGTCCATTGCAGAATAGGTGGTGGAAAGAATGTAAGAGCCAAAGGAAGGGTACCACTCCTTACAATGCAAGTGTCCAGAAAGAAATTGGCCTCGATACCCACGACCTCACAGTGCCTAGCAATACCTCACAAGTCCTTCATAATAGGAGAACAAGATGATGCCATCAAAATAAAAGAGAGACTAACAGAGAGGGGGAGGGGATATGATGGAGTGTGAAGTTGTGAAGGGAAAAGCGGGGTAGGGGAGGGAATTATGGTTTATTGTCTGTAAGTATAGAAGTTAAAAATTAAAAAGGCACCTGATTTCCGGGTGTGGTGGCACACATCTTTAATCCCAGCACTCAGGAGGCAGAAGGATCTCTGTGAGTTCCAGGCCACCCTGAGAATACAGAGTGAATTCCAGGTCAGCCTAGACTAGACTGAAACACTACCTCAAATAAAAAAAGGCACCTGATTGTCAGTTTGTTTCACTAGTAACGAAACTGACATTAGTTACTGAGTTTAGGTAATGTCTGCTACATTTCTCCACAGCAAAGTTACCATTTTGTCCTTTGTAATCAATAAACATTTTATAGGGAAACAGTCTCAAAGTATACATTGTTTCTCATTATATATCTTCATTAATGTTACCACCCATTGTTTTTGTAAATATTTATTTACTTACTTATGAGAGAGAGAGAGAAAAAAAATGGGTATGCCAGGGCCTCTAGCCACTGCAAGCGAATTTCAGACACTTGCACCACCATGCGCATCTGGCTTACATGCATTCTGGGGAGTCGAACCTAGATCCTTAGGCTTCACGGTCAAGCGCGTTAACGGATAAGCCATCTCTGCAGCCCCCACCCATTGTTTTTTGTTTGTTTGGTTGGTTGGTTTGGTTTTCGAGGTAGGGTCTCGCTCTAGCCCAGGCTGACCTGGAATTCACTACAAAGTCTCAGGGTGGCCTTGAGCTCACAGAGATCCTCCTACCTCTGCCTCTGGAGTGCTGGGATTAAAGGCGTGCACGACCAAGCCCGGCTTCCCACCCATAGTTTTTTGAAAGAATTTTTATTTTTATTTCTTTGTATTTGTCAGGGCTGGTGTATGTGTACCACGAGTCACCTATGGAGGTCAGATGACGTTTGGGAGTTGGTTCCCATCGTCATTATTTTAAGAATTTTATTATTTATTTATTTATTTATTTATTTATTTATTTGACAGAGAAAGAGGGAAAGAGAAAGAATGGGCGCGCTAAGGCCTCCAGCCACTGCAAACGAACTCCAGACGCCTGCGGCCCCTCGTGCATCTGGTTAAAATGGGTCCTGGGGAATCACACGTGGGTCCTTTGGCTTTGCAGGCAAACGCCTTAACCGCTAAGCCATCCAGCCACCCCCTTCCACCTTTTTTAAATTTTGCTAGCGACGGGCGTTATTGTCTAGGGGAACACCGGAAGACAAGAGGGGAGGGGCCACCTGAGCGCTGGGCACCAAGAGGCCTGCGCGTGTCCATTGACGCAGCTGTTGGCTGGGACGGGCGCAGGCTCCTTATTGCTCCGCAGGGAGATTGGCAGCCCCGGTTCATAGCTCCATCTTGTGTTCCAGCAGCATGTGATTCTGTGGCTGGAACCCCACGCAAGCCCTGCGGGTGACAAGGACTCAGCGCGCCGCCACGCCCAGCCCCAGCAGTCCACGCGCGAGTGAGCGCGCACGCACCTGAGCACGTTCTGGATGCAGCTGCACTGGCGGAAGAGCGCGGTCACCTCCGGGCTCCCCAGCGACACGTGGGTCGCTTTAAAGGGGAAGCTGAGCAGCGACAGCACGGGGTGGAAGCCCGGAGGCCCTAGATGGGCTTACATGAAGAAGGTGATGTTCTGGCACAGCTCCACCTTCCACCATTGTTCTTTCTCATTCTCCCTGTTCTTTGCTGTGCTCACTAGGCGCTTCCAGGAAATTCTTCTGTCTGCCTTCCATCTCACCTCCAGAGTGATGAAATTACAGAAACTGGCCACACGGTGTCTTGCTGTTAATGAGGGTGTCTGGGGATTTAACTAGGGTACTCAAGCTTGGGTGGCAAACATTTTATCTACTGAACCATCTCTCTAGCCCTTTAAAAGCATTCTTGCTTGAAGTAACCAGTATTATATTGGAGAAGTGGGGGTTACACATATGAAGCAATGTAGCCATACCTAGATTACTGATCACCACAAAGTGCACTGTTTTAAAAATACTTTATTTACTTATACATGTGTGTGTGCATGCACACCAGGGTTTCTTGCCACTGCAAGTGAATATCAGAGGTTTGTGCCACTTTTTTCATCTGGCTGTACATGGGTGCTAGGGATTCAAATCTGGGCAGGCAGGCTTTGCAAGCAAGCAGCAATCTTGACCTTTTCCCCTTATTTTGAACTATCTACCAAGAGTAAAAGCACTATTCACAGCATATTTACTTATTTCCTCAATATTAGAATAAACACAAATTCAGAAGTGCTAGTCCACACCCGGATGGGAGACAACACTAATTATGATACGTAATTTGTGATTAATTCTAAAGTGAGGTCCCTGTACCCACAGCATTAGCACCACTTGGGAACTTATGAAATTGTTTAGTGATTAAGGCACTTGCCTGTGAAGCCTAACGACCCATGTTCCATCTCTCTGCAGATCCTACATATGCCAGGAGCTCAAGGTGATGCAAAGCCTGAAGACCCATGTTTGACTCTCCAGGTCCCACATAAGCCAGGCACTCAAAGTGATGTAAGCACACGAGTTCACATGCATACAAGGTGGTGCAAGCATATGTAGTTTGTTTACAGTGGCTGGAGGCCCTGGCATTCCAATTCTCATTCTCTGTTTCTCTGTCTCTCTCACATGCTCGCTCGCTTGGGCTTCCTCTCATAAAAAGGGGGACAGTCTGTTGGGCTAGCCTCAAAAATGCAAATCTGGCCAGGCACGGTGGTAAATCTGTCAGGACACGGTGGTGTTTAGTCCCAGCACTTGGGAGACAGAGGTAGGAGGATCTCTGTGAGTTTGAGGCAAGCCTGGGACTACAGAGTGAGAGGCAGGTCAGCCTGGGCTAGAGGAGACCCTACCTCAGAAAAACCAAAAGAAAATGCAAATCTGTGAGTCCTACTGCATTAGTCACTTTCTCAGTGCTAGAAAAAAATAACCAGAAGCAGCTCATGGAAAGAAAGAGTTTATTTCCAGCTTACAGTTTCAAGGTGTTTTGTCATGGTAGGAGCACACATCTAGGCATCACATCAACATGGAGGAATAAGCAAGAGTGAGCTAGCACAATACAGCAAGTGATGCAGGACTACTGGTGTCCAGGGAGAGGTAAGATGACCATAAAGATGCTGGAGACCCCATGGACCCCAACTTTGGGTCCTTGTCCAAGTTATTAAGGAATTGAATAAATGGACTCTGAGAAGGGTAAATTATGAATTATGAGATTTATTTTGGGAGTTAAGATGGAAGGAACCAAGCAGGAAAGCCCAAGCCAAAAGAAGTTCTCTCTGAAGGGAGGGGGGTAAGGAAGTGAAAAATCTCCCTTCCATAGAAAGATCTCTGGGGAAAAATCTGGGGAAGGGGCTCACACACACATCAAAAGCAAGGCAGTAGATAACCTTCGTATGTGGGGGGGGGGAGGGCTGAAAGAATAAGAGGCTCAGAGCTTAAGGAGTGATTATACAAATAACCAAGCAGGAAAGTACCCCCCCCCAAAAAAAAGGCAAGAAAATGCCCTGACAAAAAGAAAAGCTAGGCTGGGAAGGGGGAGAGGAGACCAAGAAAATCTCCTTTACATAGGTAGTCAAGTCAGAGGGTCAGAGGAGCCAAGAGAGTCAAGGGCCAAGAGAGACAAAGTGGGCCAGGGAAGAGGAACAAGAAGACTTAGACACATGGCTCAGACCCATTTATATGGATCAAATACCCAATTAAGATGATAAGCCCCATCATCAGACTTGGGTGTGTAAGGGAGAGTTGATTGTTTGGTGAACTCAAAAGGCTGGCTCAGGAAAGGCCAGCCCATAGGCATACTAAGTTGAGAAGAAGAAAGAAGCTGCTGTTGAGAAGTTGATGCTTGCAGCCATGAGATTGGATCAGATGCAAGTTCTAGTCCTGCCAGGACAGGCAAAATAGCTTCCATATTTCTATGGGGCAGTCCCTAGCTAACTAATAACCAAAACAAAAGTCTATCTTGTTCCTAACTCATATCATAAGTGTGGTTGAGCTATAACAAATCAAGGCCTGCCCTCAATGCACATTTCCTCCAGCAAGGCTCTGTCTCCTAAAGGTCTCACAAACTGGCCGAACAGCACTACCAACTAGGGATTAAGTATTCAAACACCTGAATTTATAGGGGACATTCTGATTTCAATAATCAGAAATTTTAGGGGGTAGGAATTATCAAGAAGAGTTTTAACAAGCCCTCTTATTGACTCTGATGCATACTGAAGTTTGAGAATGACTGACTTATTTTCCCATCATATATATATTTAAATATTTTTATTTATTTATTTGCAAGCAGAGAAGGAGAGATAGAGAGGGGAAGAGAGATAATGGGCATGTCAGGGCCTCTAGCCACTGCAAACAAGCTCCAGATGCATGCACCACTTTGTGTATTTGGCTTTACATGGGTACTAGGCGATCAAACCCAGGCCATTATACTTTGCAAGCCAGTTCCTTAATCACTAAGCAATGTCTCCAGCCTCCATAATACATTTTTTTAGGCTGCAGCATATAATAACAAAATCTCTACCTAAAATTCACCCCTACTGTCAACATTTTACTGTTCTTCCCCTGACTCTGGTCCTCTGCCTTCCTCTTAAAAAAAATCATAATATTTTGTGTCCATATGGATAGTTTATATATCTCAAGACCCTTAATCACATCTGCAACGTATATTAGTCATAAAAGGTAACATATTCACTTCTCAGAGATTGGGACATGGACATCTTTGGGGTCCATTGGACTGTCTACAACTCATTTTTTTATTAAAAATGTCTATTTTCTTTTTTTTTTTTGAGCCAGGGTTTTACTGTGGAGCAAAGGCTTTCCTTGAATTCACAACCCTTCTGCCTCAGCCTCCTAAGTACTAAAACATAGGTGTGACAAACACACTTGCAATTAAGAAAAAAGTTTTGAAAACACAGTGTGCAGCTGGATGTAGTGACACATAACTGTAATTCCAGTATTTGGGAGGCAAAGCCAGGATATTTTCCACAAATTCAGGGCCAGCCTGTTTATGTAATGACTTATAGGTCAGCCAGAGATACATAGTAAAACCCTATCTCAAAGTAAGAAAAACACAAAAACAACAAGATAATTAAATAAAAAGAGGGTGGCAGACTTATGACTTCCTTGATAATGTTCAATGGTTTCCCTCCACTGCTATAATGAGTCTAATCTCTGTAGTCTTCTAGTCTTCCTCATTATCCTTCATTCATTGAACAAGCCAAAAATCTTTTCTGAATTCAAGGCCTTAGCTCCTCATTATTCTCTAAAATATTCTTTCCCCAGCTCTTTTCATGGCTGGCTCATTCTTCCCATCACATCCTGTTACCCCTTCAAAGAAGGTATGCCTGATTACTATCTGTCCTCAATGGCTCTAAATTGGGCTTGTTATCATATTCTATAATATGTTCTTACATACTGGTTTTACTTGCTTATTGGCCCTCTTTCCTACTAGAATGAAAACTCCGTAAGGCCAGAGATGGCTTATACCTTTTTGTATCTCTCATATTTACAGAATATCTGGCACAAAACAAGCATTTAATAAGTGTTGATGAATAATAACGAATAATAAGTGTTGAGGGGCTGGAGGTACAACTAAGTAGTAGAATATTGAGAAAATACAAAGCACTGGGGAAGAAGAAAAATAGGAGTAGAAAGATGGAGGGGGAAGGAAGGATGAAGGAGTAGAATGATGTTCTAATTTGTGTAGCTAGCATAATAAAAATGTATTGCTGGTCAAAATAGAGCAAAGAAAACAAGCTTTATTATTTAGGTGCTGTTGATACAGACATTCTTGTTCCCAGTACAATCTGAACCACATGTATTCATAATTCTATCACTCATTTAACAGGTATATGCTGAATAGCTACTAGAATCTAATTTAATCTTCACAAGAACCCTATGAGGTAACTACTATTGTCATTATCCCCATCTTATTGATGAAAAAACTGTTGTTTAGATATGGCATGGCCAAGGATTACCAGCTAGTAAACAATGATATGCTAGGAATTGTGCTGGGATTAGGCGAGTTACCAAGTAACTAGTGAATATGGTCCTTATCCTCTCTAGTGGAAAGAAAGAGAATGAATCAGATTTATGAGCACAATATGTTGAATGATGGAGGTCTACAAAGGGAGCAGGGAAAGCATGATGCAGGCAGAAAAATGAGAATAAAGAGTTTGAGGAGGCTTCTGAAAGGAGGTGGCACTTGGAGTAACTTAGAAGCTTAAGTTGATCTTAGCTAGATGCATGGAACACCAACGGGTTACCAATTGATGAAACTCATCGGGTAGAATGCACCCCATGAATTTTCTATCATTTTGTCCCTAGACTGGTCTTTGCCTTGCTTTGCAGAATAAGAAATGCAATCTAGAGTCATCTGAAATCAGAGTGTTGACATATACAGTTCAGCAAAAAAAAAAAAAGAGAGAGAGAGGTTTATGGTCTGGGGAGATGGCTAAGTTGATAAAGTGCTTGCCACACAAGTTTGAGGACATGAATTGGGAACCTCATCACCCATGTAAAACCCTGGTGATGGTAAATGCTTGTATTTCCAACTCTGGGGAAATGGAGTCAATAACTAATAATAACTAATAATAATAATTAAAAAACAGATGGAAAGCAGTAGAGTGAAATACCCCACGTTCCACTCCAGCCACCACAGGTGAGTGTCCCACTCCCCTGAGGCATATAGGGTGCCACAAGTGCATATACATGTACATATACCACACACACCATAATTCACATTACACACACATACACATTACACACAGAGAGAAGCAAAAAAAAAAAAAGAGTAGATAACAAATAAAGAAACCTGACATCAACCCTTGGCCTACACACACAGAGAGAGAGAGAGAAAGAGAGAGAGAGAGAAACTTAAGAACATATATAGACACAGGCACACATAATGCACACACACACACACATACACACATGCCCAAACATAATCATAAATAAGGATTCTCTCCCCTGAAGTGCCCATTGAAGTAGTTTCCTGTTGATCCTAAAATAAACATTTTATTTAGGGCCACACAGTAAATATTTTTGGCTCTGTGGGCTCTCTATAATCTCAGTAATAACTATTAAACTCTGACTTAGTAAGGTAAAAGCAGTGATAGGTAGACAATGTGAAAACAAGTAAGTGTAGCTGTGAACCAATAAAACTTGACTCACAAAAGCAGAATTTTGATCCAGATATAGTCCACACTATAGTCTGTTGACCCATAGCCTAGAATAAAAGATCATATGCATATTGCATCAGGCTTTGCTAGCCTGGTGGCATCATCAATGCAACAAAGGCACGCATACCTATGCTGCCAGATTAGGTAGCTCTCAGGCAAGGAGCTCTCTTTCCTAAACTGTGCTTAGATAGACACTGTTTATGCTTGCTTCTAAGGTCGTCCTCTTAACTACTGGTCACCCTACAGAACCATACTCATTTGAAAGGAGTGGCTACAAGAAAGCTCTACATACCAGTAACACTCCAAAAGGATTGTCAGCAGTGGCAGCAGTTAACAGTCTGCAGTTCCTTCATTTTTCTTAAATTATTTTTTTTGATTATTTTTACTTATTTATTTGAGAGCGACAAACAGAGAAAGAGGCAGTGAGAGAGAGAGGGAGAGGGAGAGAATGGGCACGCCAGGGCTTCCATTCACTGCAAATGAACTCCAGACACATGTGCCCCCTTGTGCATCTGGCTAACGAGGGTCCTGGGGAATCGAGCCTTGAACCAGGGTCCTTAAGCTTCACAGGCAAGTGCTTAACCACTAAACCATCTCTCCAGCCCAGTTCCTTCATTTTTAACTGAGAATTTAATACAGGAACATACTGTAATTTGATCATAGCCCTCCTCCCATTACCTCATTAGTCCCCCTCCTCTGCCCCAATTCCAGTGAACCTTGCCCTCTTTCCATGTAGTTCCTTTTCTGTTTTGATGTTTTGTTCTTGTTTTTTCCTCCTCCATCATATAATCCCCCATCCCCCATCCTCCTTTGTCCCCCCACCGTGTCTTCCCTCCATCAAGCCCCTTCTTCTTTCCAAGCCGTCCCTCTTCTATTTTGATGTCACCATTTTCCCTCATATTATGGAGGTCTTATGTAGGTAGTTTCAGCCACTGTGAGGTTGTGAATGCAACAGCCACGTTGTCTGGAGTACAGTGCCCCAAAGTACTCTTTCCCATGGCTCTGGAGTCCCCCAGTCTGTGCAAGGGCTGGCAGCAGTCTGGCCTGGCTCGTGGTGTAAGCAGCATGCTCCCAGCTCAGGGTACAGTCCTTGTGGACATGGCTTCTGGGTAGAGGAGATGACTCCTTGTAGAAAGCTGACTAGGGTGGTTGCTGGGCCTCTAGAACCACATCCTTCCCCCAGGCTGGGACTCATGAAGGGACAAGAGGATGTAAAGTACACAGGCTGCCCTTAGTCCAAAGGCATTAAAAAATAACGATATTTTATTTTTATAAAACCAGTATAGGTTCATTATAGAAAACTAGAAAATAGCTGAACATAGTGGCGCATGCCTGTAATTTCTGCACTTGGGAAGTAGAAACAGGAGGATCAAGAGATCAAGGTCATCCTTGGCTACATAAGGAGCTCGAGGACAGCTCGGGCTACATGACACTTTGGAAAGTAAGGAAAGAAGAAAAGGAGAAAGGGAAAGAGGAAGAGAAGGAAGGAGGAAAGGAGAGAACAAATTAAAAATAAAAATAAATCAATATGACTACTGGGTGAGTTCCAGATTAACCTGGGCTAGTGTGAGACCCTACCTGGAAAAAAAAAATAACTAATACTTGTATCTCAAAATAAAGTGTAAGCCCATCTTAAACAGGAACAAAAAATGGGCTAGTCAGGGTGAATATGGCTAATAAATTAAGTAAGATCTTTTTGTACAAGACAGGTTGAAACTGCATGTCATGTGTTCTTTTGAGGGGAAAAAGCAATAAAACCCATAATCCAAAAAGTCCTCAAGAGCTGTCTGTTCTATCTTTATAATAACTCAAATAAAACTAGGCCAACACCTATCCTTAACCTATAACAAAGGACAGGCACATCTCAAGAAAAATGATGCACAATTAAATTTTACTTAAAAGCTTCACTGCAACAGATATAAATATCTTCTGATGTTTGTTGACACTTTAGGATGGATTATCATATAGACTTTAAAAATGGAAAGCAGAGGCTGAAGAGATGGTTCAGTGCTTTAAGGTGCTTGCTTGCTAAGCCTAAGAACCCATGTTCCATCTCTCTCCAGATCCCATGTAAGCCAGAAGCACAAGGTGATGCATGTGCAAGGTCACACGTGTGCACAAGGTGGCGTACGTACCTAGAGTTCAATTTCAGTGGCTGGGGGCCCTGGCACACCAATTCTCTCTCATAAAAATAAATAAATAAATAAAAATGGAAAGCAGGAAGGAGTGCCATGTGAAGCTGGCTCAACTGGGTTGGAGGGGAGAGAAAATGGCATAGAAGTATGAGCCAGCTTCACATGGCACCCCTTCCTGCTTTTGTCTCTGAGTGAGTCTAGGCACACATGAAAAAAGTTCCTGGAAAAATAAAACCACAAACTCACATGTAAAGGCCAGAAGGTTGGAGAAAGCAGAGAGACAAAATCAGGGAAAAGGCCCAAGAAAAAAAGCTAGGAATCTAGATTTATATAGAGAAGCATGAGTCTCATTTTGGTCAAGGTGAGATCGATGGGTAGGAAAGGTTTTTGACAAATGAGGCCCACAAAGTGTAACCTAGCAACCGTTAGTGGGTTCAGGCCTAGGGGTTATATAGTTGAATGACAAGTTTAAGCTCCACAAGCCATATTTGCATACGTTCCCAGCAATGTTGGGCTCCACCCCTTGATTTCCAGAGACGGCAGCCATATTGCTGGGCTACTCTCACAAGCCATGTTCACATGTTCCCTCAGATGGGTTCCACCCTTCAAATTGCCCAGGTCCCACCCAAAACGCTTTCGTTTGCATACACCCACGGCACATATTTGCATACGTCACAGTCAACAGATTCGGTAGCTCATATTACCCCAAACACGTGACTAGTGAGCCCCCGAAAGCCACACCCCCACCAGCCTCACGCATGCGCACTGTTCTAGCCAATCAGAGAAAGAGACACTCACCGGAAGTTGGGAGCTAATTAAGTGTGTCGTCGTTAGGGGAAGGTAATTCTGAGGAGAAGAGCGTGAGGCTACCCCTGACAGAAGTATTTTGGGGAAGTAGTGGACTTTGTGGTGAGGATTCAGCCGTTGGGGGACAGGAATCTGACCGGATTAGAACATTTGAGGGACTAGAGTGGGGAGATGGGAAGGAAGGGCCCAGGTTGGCCTGTGGCGATGTCCAAAAGGCTTGCTCTAGCCTGGGGACTAAATGAGGCTTCTGAGGGCACAGAAGAAAGGGTTCAGATGGCTCCCAGGTTCTGAGAGGGTCTGAATGGGGACAGTAGTGGGTGGTGGATAGGAAGGGTGCCGTCTGTATCTGCCCCTTGGGCCCTCGGCTAGTCTTACCTGGATAAACGGGTGCCCTGAGGTGCTCCTGCGGCTTCTAGATGGTGAGGGATAGGACGCGTACCTGAGTGTGCATGCCAGTGGCAAAAATCATTAGTTTCCCGTAGCCACAGTCAGCCCTTGGTGAGCCAGTTGTCCCCAACAGACACCAGCATCAGGTACCTTGATAACCAGGGCATGGGAACCAGGCTCGCCTTACTGGAAGGATGGAGCCCAGCAGATGAGATTGAGATTAAGTGATGGGGGGCGGCGGGAGTTCCGTATTCAATTCATGACATAGAAATGACAGACCTTGGACTGGAGGGACCTTAGTGGATAAGGCTTTTGCCTACAAACCTAAAGGACCCACATTTGATTCCCCAGGACCCATGTTAGCCAGTTGCACAAGGTGGCACATGTTTCCATAGTCCATTTGCAGTGGCTAGAGGCTCTGGCATGCCCATTCTCTCCCTCCCTCCTTCTTTCTCTCTGTCAAATAAATAAATAAAAATAAAAATTTTTTTTTTTAAAAAATGAATGACAGACCTTGGGCCAGAGAGATAGCTTAACAGTTAAGGTGCTTGCCTGTGAGGCCTAAGGACCCAGTGATTTCCCAGAACCCACGTAAGCCAGTTTCACAAAGTGTCTGGAGTTTGTGTGCAGTGGCTAGAGTCCCTGGTGCCCCATTCTCATTCTCTCTCTCTCTCTTTCTATTTCTCTCTCTCTCTCTCATAAATAAAGACATAAAATCTGGGCTGAAGAGATGGCTTAACGGTTAAGACGCTTGCCTGCAAAGCCTAAGGACATGCTCGACTCTCCAGGTCACATAAGCCAGACACACAAGATGATGCAAGCGTTTGCACGTGGTCGCGTATGTGCACAAGGTAGTTCAGGTGTCTGGAGTTTGATTGTAATGGCTGGAGGCCCTGGCATGCCAATTCGTTCTCTCTCTCTCTCTCTCTCTCTCTCTCTCACACACACACACACACACACACACATGAAATAAAAAGAAATGACAGGCCTGGACTGAATGGGCACTAGTGCTATTTTTTTTTTTTTTTTTTTTGGTCCTTTCGTGCTCCAGGACAAGTCTGGAGGAACCAAACCACTCTGGCTCCCTTATACCTATTCTCATGGCTCTCATTTACGTCGTCTCATGTCTTTAGAGTGTCTTTGCACTTATATGGTTCCAGATTCCTGTCTAGCACAAGAAGATCACAACCATGCCACCCAAGACGGTAAAAGCCAAACGCCCAAAGATAGCATCTGATGACTTGCAGAATCCAAGTCAGAGTAGCCAAGGTAAAAACAGAGGGGTGGCCTGGGGTTGTAGCTAAGTTGTTATATGGCTTGTCTAGCATACACAAGGCCTTGGGATCAATCACCATCACCACATAAAACTAGCAGTGTTGGAGGATATCTATGATCTCAGCACCCGGAAAGTAGAGACAGAAATATCAGAAGTTTGCCAGGTGTGGTGGTGCATGCCTTTAATCCCAGCACTTGGGAGACAGAGGTAGGAGGATCACCATGAGTTTGAGACCACCCTGAGACTACATAGTGAATTTCAGGTTGGCCTGAGCTAGAGTGAAACCCTACCACAAAAAAAGAGAAAGATCAGAAGTTTGAGGTCATGCTGAGCTACATAGTACAAGGCCAACCTGTGGTGCATGAGACCATGTCTCAAAACAAACAAAAACAGAAGGATGCTGTGTGACTTTTGCAGGAGATGGTGGAGCTCATGGGTAGCTCAGGTTCTGGGTCATTGCTTGGAAATTGCAAGTTGTTTCAAACATTAAAATTGTTTTCAAGTATGTTTGTGGGCTGTAGCTTTCCCCCTCGGTGTTCCTACCATGTGATACATAGAGCAGATCCTCCTGGACTGTAAGACGCTACACCAAACATGTGTCATTCATTGTTTGCAATAATTGTGAACCTAGAGGCTTTGTGTACATGACAGCTTAAGTGTCCCAGGCTCTGCCTAGTTGCTTCTCACCTGCTCAGACATGATTCAACATGTGGATGCCTCTCAAGACTTAATAGCATACATTCAGAGAAACCTCATAGTGTAGATCTTTCTCCTTGTAGGATGATCAAAATGGCATACTTAATTTTAAAATGGTTTTCTTTATTCAATACAATAGAAACCATAGTCCTAGAAGCCAGTGGTGAGGATAGTACTTCTGTGGAATCAAGTGGACACAACCCAGGTGATGTGTTTAAAGTTATACTTGCTACAGATAAGTATATTTCAGAAAAGTCAGCTTTGGCTCTTGGAGCATGTATTCTATGTCAACCATGTGGTTTAGGACATACCCACAAGAAACAGTGTTTTACCTGCATTTAATTTAAAAACCAATACGATTTCTTTCAGGATGGAAATAGAGAAAATTTTGGGAAATGTGTCCAGGTCTGCTTTAGAATACACTGATAGCTTAAGAAAATTGCTTGAAACCAGTAACTGTGTTTCCAGGAAATGCTTGTCAGTGGACTGCAGGAGTGTGTTTAATATTATAATGCATAATGTTCCATTAGTATTTATTAATTCACTTTATAGACTTACCATTTTCATGATTAATTGCAGAGTATGGTACTTACTTACACATGTGATGCTTTTACTTATATACTCTAAGTGAGATCTCAGAATATTGGATGAAACTATTTGTATTCCAGGTTTTGCCACACAGTACAACACAGGATATATCTGATTGCTTTCTTTTTTTTTTTTTTCTGAGGCAGTGTCTCACTCTAGCTCAGGCTGGCCTTGAATTCAAGCTGATCCTCCTACCTCTGCCTCCCAAGTGCTGGGATTAAAGGCATGAGCCACCATGCCCTGCTGATATATCTGTTGTTTTTGTTTGTTTGTTTTGGGATTTTTGGTTTTTCTTTTTTTTTTTTTTTTATTAGTCAGTTCCGTATTCAGCAAATACAGTCAGTTTGGTACCATTATTAGGCTCATCCGTGACCTACCCCCTCCCCTTGGCCCCTCCTTGTTGAGGTATACGGGTCATGCATTGTGGAGTTAGCCCACAGTTATGGGTAAGCTAAATGTCTCTGCATATCATGACCCAACATGTGACTCTGACATTCTTTCCGCCACCTCTTCCGCAAAATTTCCCTGAGCCATGTTGGGTTCATTTTTGGTCTGCTTCAGTGATGAGGTGTTGAGGGCCTCTGAGGCTCTGGCTCTCTGATTTGGTAGGAGTTGATTTTTCTCTATGCTGATCTCCTTCCCCCTTGTGCTGGTGTCCGGTTCATCAGGAAAACAGCCCCCTTGCTTGTTTCTCGAAGTTTTCTTAGTTTCAGCCGGGGCCCTTTTGAGGTATGATGGGGTGGCTCTCTCCTTAGGGTCTACATCTATCTGAAAAAGAGAAGCAGATTCTCCAACGGAGAGTACGTTAGCACCAGGACAAATGAGATAACCCTTACTTTTTTTTTTATAGAGAATTTAATAGGTGTAGGCCCTCTTGTAGCCCACAATTGATAGTAGCTTGATACTGGAGAGTGGGCTTATGTTTGGATATGGTTCTGACTTGTTTCCCAGCTCCAGCTATGGGTCCCATACCAGTGAGGGAATCAGTTAGCCAAATTGAGAGCAGTTGGTTCCCCACCATGGCTGTGTGCCACCACTGCACTTGTGTGGGCATCACAATAAGTTATTTGCTGCTAAGTAGGTTAGACCATGCGTTGCTTCAATAGATATTGGTCAATTTCCCCCAGTTGCCCATGTAGCACCTTCTGGCACTAGATGCGCTGACTGTCTGGGGACTGACTCTCATCCAACTTCCAGCCATGCCATTCTAATTTGCATGTCAATCACATAAGGTATCTTCAGCAGTAGGGTCTTACCACTAACCTTTGGTGGGTCATCAAGTACTCTGACAGAAATCTGTCTGTCTTTTAGGAAACCTTGTAGGTCTCTCTGATCAAAAGCTCATTGTGGATGATAGCCCCATGCTGGTTCTGAGAGTTACAGGTCAGTGCCCACTAAGAAAATGAGGAAAAAGATAACTAATATACAAGAGTTAGAGATAAGAGAGAGAGAGAGACAGGGAGAGGGGAAGTGAGGGAGGGAAGATGTAGGAGATTAAGGTTAATCTTAATCTTACCCTCTCCAGTGTCTTGTGGTTCAGGTGTTCCCTGTAAGGGCCTGGTGAAGGATCAGCCATTTGGTCTATCTTTTAGTAAGTAGAAGAATATGGTACCATTGCCGTTTGGGTCTAGATTTGTGTTTCCCACCCCTTTGATGCCCTCCCCTCCCTCCCCTTCCATCCTAGTGTCTAATCTAGGAGATGCTTGCTGGCTCAATTTGTAATAGCTAAGAGCTGGAATCAACCCAGATGTCCATCACTAGAAGAATGGATAACTAAGATGTGGTATATCTACACAATGGAATTCTATATAGCAGTAAGAAAAAATGACACAATGAAATTTGAGGAAAAATGGTTGAACCTGGAACAGATCATTCTCAGTGAACTTACCCAATCACAGAAAAAAAATCGCCACATAGTCTCACTCATCTACAGCACCTAACCTGAATCTACCGAAGATACCTTACATACCCAGCAAGCATCTCCTAGATTAGACACTAGGGTTTTTGGTTTTTCAAGGTAGGGTCTCACTCTAGCCCAGGCTCACCTGGAATTCACTATGGAGTCTCAGGGTGGCCTCGAACTCACAGCAATCCTACCTCTGCCTCCCAAGTGCTGGGATTAAAGGCGTGCACCACCACGCCCAGCTTGATATATCTGTTTTTAATGAAAGATTTTTCATTTTTCCGTTTCAGTCACTTTGAATGCTTGTCTCATTTTTTTGGTGGCAGTTATTCCAAAATTGTTCCCTATTGTTTAAGTTACATAAGCAGCACTTGGTAGTGGAAAGTGAAAGTCAACATTGTTCACATGTGAGCATTGTATGACAAAAAGCAATTGCCTGTTTTAAATTACTCTAATGTTCGTTACACTAACATTCTTAAAGCTCAGACTCTGAACAAGTCAGATTTTCTTTTCTCTTTTGGAACTCATATACAATCAGGGTTTAGAAAATACCTGGGAATCAATTTATATTTTCCCTTAAGCTATTCATGGTCATTGTCTTGCCATCAAATTTGTCTAGGTTCTCAACAGCTATAGTAAAATGTGATATGATAGTATTGGCATGTGATAATGTCTATCTTTGGAGTGATTTGTAATGGAATGCACTTTTTATATTTTATTTATTTATTTGAGAGAGAGAAAGGGGAGAGAGAGAGAGAGAATGGGCACGCTAGGGTCTCCAGCCACTGCAGAAGATCTCCAGCTGCATGTGCCCCCTTGTGCATCTGGCTTACATGGGTCCTGGAGAGTCCAAATGGGATCCTCTGGCTTTGCAGGCAAAGGCCTTAAATGCTAAGCCAACTCTGCGGCCCTAGAATGCATTTTTGTTTTACATTAAGCAGTGCAGGAATGATCCCTTAAATGTGTCCTTGAACTATCAGATATTTTGTATACTGCCTAAATTTAGACTTTGTTGAAATTTCTACTATGTAGAAATTAGACACTTCCTTTGAAAGCCTGTTTGCAAGTATTGGAAAATAAAAAGTGTTTTTATTCCCTTAGCTATTTTTACATCTAAAGTATAAAACATAAACTACAAATACTATTTTCAAATTGAACTAATGACTTCTATAAATTTTCACTGAAATACAAGAGCTAAATATTTGAAATGATGCCTATGTATTAACACTGTATCTTTCCAGTCCTGGTGCAATGACGTTAACCTTATTAGCTTGACAGTAAATTTTTCTGAAGTTATATTTTCAATATAGAACGCAGTAATGAATTTAATCCTGGAAGTAGAAGACAATCTATAGTGAATGCTAAGACTACTCTCCAAAACATGGAGGAAGAAATTGATCGGTATATAAAATACAATAATGAGCAAAGGTAAGGTTCTTAGGCAATAAATCCTTTGGCCATTAGTTAGTAGTCAGGAGTACACAGGACTTTAACAATAGCTGTGACCTTCTATTTGTTGGAAGCTCTGTTGCAAAATATATTCTGCTTGGTTTTTCTATGAAATGTACTTGTTCTGTCATATGTCCTCACATCATGACTAAAGTGAGCAATATTTTTAAAGGTCAATAAAGATGTCATTTTTATGCTGTAAAATTATACTTTACTTAGCATGGAAAAATTCATAGACATCCCATGAGTGTGCTGACCAAATTAAAAGTTAAATGTCTTGGGCTGGAGAGATAGCTTAGCAGTTAAGGTGCTTACCTGCAAAGCCTAAGAATCCAGGTTCAATTCCCCAGTACCCACATAAGCCAGATGCACAAGCTGGCACATGTGCCTGGAATTTGCAGCGGCTAGAGGCCCGGTCATGTCCATTGTCTCTCTCTGCCTCTTTCTCTTTCTATCTCAAATAAATAAATAAAATATTTAAAAATACTCTAAAAAATATTTTAAATAAATAAATAAATACAGTTAAATATCTCAAACCATTAGTCCTCTGGTAGATAACTGCATTGGATAGTATAGAAAAAGAAAATTTTTTAGATATTTTTTTATTTTTTATTTATTTATTTATTTATTTTTATTAACATCTTCCATAATTATAAAAAATGTCCCATGGTAATGCCCTCCCTCCTCCCACTTTCCCCTTTGAAATTCCATTCTCCATCATATCCCCTCCCCATCTCAATCAGTCTCTCTTTTATTTTGTTGTCATGATCTTTTCCTCCTCTTATGATGGTCTTGTGTAGGTAGTGTTAGGCACTGTGAGGTCATGGATATCCAGGCCATTTTATGTCTGGGGGGAGCACGTTGTAAGGAGTCCTTCCCTTCCTTTGGCTCTTACATTCTTTTTGCCACCTCTTCCGCATTAGGCCCTGAGCCTTGGAAGGTGTGATCAAGATATTACTCAGTACTCCAGTCACTTCTTTCCAGCACCATGATACTTTCTGAGTCATCCCAAGGTCACTGCCATCTGAAAAGAGAAGATTCTCTACCCAAAGTGAGAGTAGCATTAATATAAGTGTGTGAATATTAAGAGAAATGCTTCATGGGCAGTTTGATAAGCATAGTATATACAGTTATCCAGACATCAGCAGACATTACAACCCTAGGGCTCATGACTACTCCTGTTTTAAATTTTCAGTGTCAGGGATATATTCCCTCCCATGGAGCAGGCCTCCAGTCCAATTAGAGAGCAGTTGGTTTCCACCATGATAGACATGCCACTATTGCACCCATTGGCTCATTTGGCCTGGCTGGCTAATTATAAGGCTTGCAGTGTCCACTGTTGAGTATCTTCACTGGTGGTATCTCTTTCTCCCATTGAACTGCATGTAGAATGGCTTCTTCCAGCTTTCTGTCAGCTGGTCTACATGGAGGAGGTTATCAGCTCAGTTCCAGCAGGATTTCTCAGTGGCCTTGCAGCCCAAGTATGTGGAGTCTTCAGCAATAGGGTCTTACCAGCTATTCCTGGTGGGAATATTTTATTTTTATTTATTTATTTGACAGAAAAAAAAAGAGAGAGGAGGGAGAGAGAGAGAGAGAATGGGAATGCTAGGGCTTCCAGCCACTGCAAACAAACTCCAGACGCATGCGCCCCTTGTGCATCAGGCTAACGTGTGTCCTGGGGAATTGAACCTGGGACCTTTGGCTTTGCAGGCAAGCACCTTAATCGCTAAGCCATTCCTCCAGCCTGAAAAAGGCAAATTTTCTACCAAGAATCATGTAATAAAAGTACTGAATAGGGCTCAACATTTTGGGTATGTGAGTGTGTGTGTGTGTGTGTGTGTGTGTGTGTGTGTGTGTGTGTGTATGTGTGTGTGTTTTGTGTGTGTCTATGTGGCGGGTGAGTATGTGTGCTTATGGTGCATGCATGCCTTTGTACCGATGCACACATGTACAGAGGCCAAAAGAAGACATTCAGTTTCCTCCTCTATCACTCTCCCACCTTCCCTGAGACTGAGTCTCTCATTGAACTTGGTACTTCCCATTTTTCAATTAAATTGTGACCAGAGAGCCCCTCCATCCTCCAATCTCCACCACCCCAGCACAGCAGCTACAGTCATCCATGCTCATGTCTGGTTCTTTACATGTGCCCAGTGCAGAACCTCATACTTATCGAGCAGATGCTTTTACCTATTGAACCACCGCCCAAGCCCCAGAGCTCACCACTCTTGTGTCATAGGTACAAAGGGTAACCATGAAAGAGCCTGCCATGGAAAACTTTGGTGTTAAATGGACATAATGTCTCCATTTAATCTATTCTTCATAAAAAGAAAATAGAGGGAAAGTTCTTTGCATAGAAAAACTGAATACTTTGGGGATATTTACAGAATGGTAAATTGCCCTGTGTTTTGTAGAGCTAAGATCAATGAGGTAACTTCTCTCTCAGCCAGTGAGGATCAAATATTGTTAGTGTAAAACCAAGTCATCAATTTCATTTTTCTGTTTCCCTTCAAAATATTTTAGTTGCTATCCCTCCTTCTCCCACTGATAGCATCAGTCAGGGAAATTACTTGTGCCTTGGATGCACATTACTTTGTTCTTATTGTTATGAAACAACGCAGTATTCATTGTTATCTTTTATAGGCTGAATCTTTATAAAAACTATTCTGAAAATTTTCTGAATTTGATTGTGATGTGGAATATAGATACAGAGCAAGCAAAGAAACAGGGAGAAAAATTAACTGTGAGTATTAATTTTTTATTTTTTAAATTTTTAGTTATTTATTTATTTGGAAGCAGAAAGAGACAGAAGAGGAGAGAGAGAATGAGCACACTAGGGCCTCTTGCCACTGGAAACAAGCTCCAGATGATTGTACTACTTTGTGCATCTGGCTTTACATAGGTACTGGGGAATCCAACCTAGGTGGTTAAGCTCTGCAGACAAATGCCTGAACTGCTGAGCCATCTCTTCAATCCATCAGATCTAAATTAATATGAATATTGTGTCAAAGTTTGAAGTAGTAATAGTTCTTACAACAATTCAGGAGAGAAGGTAAAGGACATGAGGTTAGAGGCTCATGGTGGATGATGGGAACCTGGCAGTCCTTTCTGGGCTGCTTCTGTTTCTGTGGTGAAATGGCAAGGTCATTTGTGAGGAGTCCGCATAGTGGAGGGGCAGAGCAGGTGCAACCTGGAGGGTGTAAGACAAGGCACAAGGTTGTGTCCTGACAAAGAGCCATCAAAAGTCCAGTGGGCTACAAATGCCAAGCAGCAGAAGGGTTCATCATAGCTTTATGACACAATGATGACGAAATGTAAAGCAAGAGCAACCAGTGTGACAATGGCATGTGGAGTTGGCTTTGAGAGGTTGGGGTTCAGGCCCAGCCAGTCCCAGAAGAGAAAGTAGCAGGACTTACATGCAAAGACGGAGCTGCCACAGCCAACACTGTCATTTAAGCTAGAGTGAGAAAGTGAGGCCATGGGGACAGGGCATTGCACATGTAAAAGTGGTGCATTCAAGTACTCCTACATACTGATGGCCAAACATGCTGCCCTACTGAAGAGAGTGACCTCAAAATCTCAGAGGCTGGATGGTAAGAAAAAGAGAGAGAGACAATCCAGTGGTTAAGAGTCTGGACTCTGAAAGCCCACCAATTGGGATGCAGCCATTCTATCCAGTTGCTAGCTGTGAATCCACAGAAAAGTGGCTCATTTCTGTGCCTTGGTTTCTTTATGAAAGCAGAGGTATTCTAAAACTGTCTAATTTATGGAGTTGTATTGAATGTTAAATGAGTTCTCTTAGATAATTATATTTCATTTGACTCAAGACAGTGTCTGACTCATAATGATTCTTATGGAATACTGTTAATTATGAGATATAGATTGCAGGTACTTGGAAGGAGCTGGATTTTATGTTAATTGATTGCCTAAATTGACTTAGTTAATTGACTGAAACATATCAAGGTAATTTTTAGAGGCACTGAAGTCTATAAGATGTGTTTTTTCAAGTCTTCAAGAATTAATACATATGTTTGAAATGCT
Organism: Dipus sagitta; assembly: GCA_036346955.1. NCBI lineage: Eukaryota > Metazoa > Chordata > Mammalia > Rodentia > Dipodidae > Dipus > Dipus sagitta. The sequence goes on from CM070776.1 coordinate 122,626,667, forward strand.
CTTAGGACTGAACATGTCTAGGCAGGAGAGATTGATTAGCAGTTGGGGCACTTGCCTGCATAGCCAAAGGACCGAGGTTTGATTTTTGATTCCCAGGACACACATAAAGCCAGATGCACAAGGGGGCGCATGCATCTGTAGTTCATTTGCAATGGCTGGAGCCCTGGCACTTTTCCTCCCTCTCTCTCTCTCTCTCTCTCTCTCTCTTCCTCCCTCCCTCCCTCCCTCCTCCCTCCCTCCCTCTTTCTCTGTCTTCCAAATAAATGAAAAAATAAAATATTTATTTTAAAAATTATAAAAATAAAACTGATTATGTCTCATTAAGTGAATGAGAGACTGAACTTTTATAAACTTCTTGTTTATAGTTTAGTAGAACACAAGTTATGTGAACTTGTTCATCATGTTTGTTAAATGAGAAAATATCAAAATACTTATTTTATATTATTGAGTTTAAACAATATGGATTTATGTTTTGGTAAGCTTTCCAGTTTTCCTGAATTGCTATTATATCTTTTTTTCTTTTTATATTCATAGAGTTTGCTTAAGGAGCAACAAGAAGTTTTTGAAGAATTTGAAATTGTTCAAAAGCAGAAAATTAAAGAATTTAAAGATTTATATGAGAAGTACTTGAAGGTTCGTTGCACATTCTTCCAAAACTATTATAGGGGAGATGAAAATTCTGGCCATCTTCCATTCCTACTCTATATCTTAAGCCCTGTTAAAGCTTACTTTGATCCATTTTGGGGGGTTTACAACCTAAGTAACATTACTCCTGTCACTCCTTTTCCTGGTGAGATCTTAATCATTTGACAGCTCTGTAGGCATCAAGTTCTATTTTCACCTATATAGTTCAGCAGTTTTCCAGTCTATATTGCATTATTTCTGTTTCTATGTTCATTTATATCACTGGAATATGGAAGAAATCATTTATTAGTCTTATAAATCTTCTATAGCATTTAACCTCTTAGTTCATTTGTATTTGGACAGTATCTTGCTAGTAAACCAGGTTAACTTTAAAGTTGTAGTCATCCACTTTCCTTGGACTCCTGAGAGATGGGGTTATAGCCATTCATCACCATGCCTGACTGCTTAACGTAGTTTGATTTGGTGTACCCTAACTCACTCATTGCTGAAGGAATAATAGATATTTTATTTATATGTCTTGAAGTGGTATAGGATAAAACTATTTATTCCTTCTAGAGAAGGCATGTGACATTGAGTTAGTGGTAATAAATGAGTTAATACTTTTCATTTTTTGTTTTGTGTTTGCTTTGAGTTGGTTTGTTTTAGTTATTGCAGTGTTAGGGATTGATCCTAGGTTCTCACAGATGTTAAGCAAGCATTCTCCAACCAACCCACCTCCACAACTCAGTACTTCATGTATTGAAAGCTTAATAGTAGATGTAAAATTCAAGACAGTCACGAAAATGCAATTTCTAGTCTGGGCATGGTGGTGCATGCCTTTAATCCCAGCACTTAGAAGGCAGAGGTAGGAGGATCACTGTGAGTTCCAGGCCACCCTGAGACTACATAATGAACTCCAGTTCTGCCTGGGCTAGAGCAAGACCCTACCTTGAGAAAAAAAAATGCAATTTCTACTCTTATTCTTTATTTGTTCAATCCTGATCTTAAATGTTCCTTGCCTTAGTCAAATAAAATTTTGTGACTCCGACTGTAATAGTATCAGACTCAGCCATATATTTCCATGTTTCTTTAGTGTGCAGTTTGATTTTCATGTAGAATACAGTGTTTGATTGGAATAATTAATGGGAAGTCCTTGTGTTACAATATTTGGGCCTTTTGAAATGTAACTGTTCACATTTGTAAATTGAGATGACTATTACTGGTTACTAACTGAATGTGGTTTTGAATTTTAGAGCATTGAGAACTATGGGAAACGTCATGGAAATACGATTGCTGCTGAAATTAAAATCCAAATGGTCATTTTGGAAAAGAAGATTATTACAGAAACTGTAAGTAGTTCATTTTTAAATGTAAAGCTGAGAATTTATTTGAGCATTATTTTCTTTGATGAAATACATGTCATATTTACTTATATGTCCTTTCATGTGAAGGATCAGGAGGAGAGTGCTCGTGCCCGCCAGTCTTTTCTTTCCCTACTATTCTCCTAATTTTGAAGAAATTAATTACTTGCATAACCCTACAGTGGCCTAAAGACTTCAGTGGAAAGATTCAAATTTCTTTGTTCCTTTGTCGCTGACATGATTGATCTCCTTTTCCTTAAAACTCAAATGCAGTTTAAAAGTTCTGAAACAGTAGTGTTATGTGAAAAAAAATCTTTAGTCCCTTGGGAGTAATGGTCATGTTTTGCCTTCAAATTGTCAATTATTAACTCTCAGCAATAATGACTATGTAACTTTTAAGTTATGCCTCAGCACATCAGCATTGTTCACCAGTTAGAAAGTAGATATACACTTGGACCTTTTGTTCTCTGTAAAGAAATAATTTAAGAAGACACTATCTTGCATTTGTATTCTTCTGTTTACTCTTTAATGACATACCTATTGAAATGAAATGCATTATTTCAAAGTAAATGTGTTTGGTAGACATAGAAAATGTTTTATAGACAACGTGAGTTTGTGTCCCAGAATAATTTTAACTGGTAGAATTAATTAAACAAGTAAGAAAAATGTAAGTCATATTATATGAAATTGTTAGTGTGTCATTTTCAGAGAAAATTAACAATATCACTCAATTGAATATGTTCTATGGTGAATGTCACCTAGTATTACATTAAAAGTTGAACATTAATATGTAGACAACCTAATTCCTCAATGTTTGATTATTTTATAAGTTGACAAAAATTGCTGACTGATTTGTGCAAATATAATATTCATTTTGTATATGAAAATTGCTGATATATGCCTCTACATAAGGAATTCTATACATTTTAAAAGCTTCTGTTTTGTGTGTTGCTTTACATATGACATATGAAATCTTTACTTAGAACATTTAATTTAATAAAGATGAAATTGTTTCAGACTTTGGTTTGACTGAGTTATTTAAATGCATTCTTCTAGACTTGTCATGCCTTTTGTAACAAAAAACTGCCCTCATGCTGATTAGAGGTATGACCACTTCCTTCTTTCTGCATGGTTACAGTGGTAATGCTAGCTGCTTATCTTATTGTTCAGTGCATGTTGACGCTGTAGAAGTACTGAAAGCAGAGTCTGTTTGTGGTTGAATTATGTCCCACAGTAGACTCAGGCGTTTTATTAAAACTTGGATTTCTAGAGTCAGGTGTGGTGCATGCACCTTTAGTCCCAGTACTCAGGAGGCAGTGGTAGGAGGATCACTGTGAGTGGGAGACAGTGGTAGGAGGATTGCCGTGAGGTCGAGGCCAACCTGAGACTACATAGTGAATTCCAGGTCAGCCTGGGCCAGAGTAAAACCCTGCCTGAAAAAAACTAAAAAAAAAAAAAAAACTAAAAAAAAAAAACAAAAAAAAAAAAACACCACTTGGATTTCCAGCTGCCTACCTGGAAGACTTGTCACTGGGACAGATCCTGTGGGCCAGCCCAAGTGGGGGGGGGGGGTCACAAATCTGATTCCAGCCTTAAGGTATGCAAAGAGGTCTGAGCTGTGCCTGGGTCCCTGCTCCTGGATGCCTGTTCACTGTTATTTGCTGTCCCTTTGCGTTAGCTTGTGGTGCTGGCTGTTTGGTGGTGTCTCTCTCTGCTTGGATTTATGAATGGGAACCAGTTTCTTCAGTCATTGATGGAATTTCCCCTTGGATCTATAAGCTGAAATAAACTGTGCCTGGTGTAGATGTGCATCCAAGGAATGTGGAACTGACTACAATGTTCATAGTCTCTTAAACAATGTCTCATAATTTTGACATGAAGAAGTGAATTCTCCACCATGGATGAGTATCTCCTCCCTGAGGTCACTTGGCTTCCTAAACTTTGCAATTTTCTTCTTAATCTAAAGTATGTGATGCCATATGGTCTTTAGCAATAGTTCACTTTTTAAAAAAATTAATTTATTTTCAAGCAGAGAGCTAAAGGTGAGTGAAGAGTGTTGGTGCACTAGAGCCTCTTACTACTGTAAGTGAATTCCAAATGCATGTGCCACATTGAGCATCTGGCTTTACATGGGTACTGAGGATTTGAACCCAGGCCAACAGACTTTGCAAGCAAGCACCTTTAACCACTGAGCCATCTCTCCAGTCTTTAGTACTAGTTCAAACTTCAAATACCTCTTACTTTAAGATGATTTGCCTGTTGATACAGAAGAAAAATAAGCTCACTTGAGTTTGTTACACATTGAATTCTATTTAACAATGTACATATATCTTTCTTTCCTTATTTGTGAGCAGAGAGAGAAAGAATGTAGGTGTGGATATACTGGAACCTCTTGCCACTTCAAAAGAACTCCAGTCACATGTGCCACTTTGTGCATCTGGCTTTACCTGAGTACTGGGGAATTGAACCCCGGGCTGGAAAGCTTTGCAAGCAAATGACTTTACCCACTTAGCTATCTTCCAGCCTCATATATTTCCTTTGAAGGAATTTGAGCTCTTAGATCATTTTTTGGTGAGCTGGTGTGTGTGTGTGTGTGTGTGTGTGTGTGTGTGTAAATGCTCATTTGTGTGGCATGTATATGCCACACTGTAATGTGGAGATCAGAGGATAATTTTACATGTACATCTTTGCTTCCCACCTAGGTTGAGGCATTATTCACTTTTGGATTTGCCATGCTAGCTGGTCTCCCAAGTTTCCTGACAGTTCTGTCTCTGCCTCCCTTCCTTCCCTAGACATGCTGGGATTACAGACACTAGTGCTACAGCAACTGGCTTTTTACATGAGTGCTTGGATCTGGACTCAGATACTCATGTTTATATAACAAGTACTGTACCCATTGAGCTATCTCCCCAGACCCTCATATTATTATTTGTCATTTATTTTTATTTGCACTGATACAGGATTTTGGGGTTTGAGAGGGTTCCTCCATAATTTTTGAACCCCAAATTTGGGTTCTGCCCTACCTTTAATAGAGAATTATAAAGATGTACTCAAGAAGGATAAATTATGGATTATTGTTTAGGAGGGAATCACGAACTGTGGAGCTTATTTAAGGGAGGATTGGGGGCTGGAGAGATGGCTTAGAGAGATTGGGATTTGAGAGAAACAAACTTAAAAAGAGATTAGAGAAAACCTGCAGGCACATGGAAAGTAGAATCTAGGAGATTGTGTAGGGAGACTTAGGAGGAAGCTGCATGGCATCTACCATGTGCTTTTCTGTATAGGGAAGCTAAGAGGACAAGTGGTGAGGCTCAAGGAAAAATGAGAGGGCAGATATCAAAGCAGAGACCAGAAATTCAGAGGAGAAATGAGTAATGAAGACAGTTATAGTCATGGTTACCCAGAGTTTAAAGAAATTGCACAGGTAGGTCTGGAGAGATGGCTTAGCAGTTAAGGTGTTTGCCTGCAAAGCCAAAGGACCCAGGTTCTATTCCCCAGGACCCACATAAGCCAGATGCACAAAGTGCCATATGTGTCTGGAATTCATTTGCAGCGGCCAGAGGAACTGGTGCACCCATTCTCTCTCTCTCTATCTGCCTCTCTCTCTCAAATAAAAAAAAAAATAAGAAAACAACAACAAATTTCACAGGCAGCAAGCCTAGAGTTGGTGAGAGCACCCATGTGGTAGATATAGACTGCACTTATTTGGAGAGCAGAGGAAAATCATACAAGTAATCAAAGTGAAAAATTACTTCAAACTATGAAACAGAGACAAGCAGAAATTTTCAGATCAAGAAACAGTACTATGCTCTTCACCTCCACTCAGCCTAGAGGCCAGACTCATGTGTGTCTGAGCAGCACAGGGTAAAAGCCCAGGAGAGCATACAAACCAAGGTTCCCACCAAGAGAGAGGGGGAGGGGCAGGAAGTACACAAGCTTTAGATCGTCAGATTCAGGTATGCAAGGGGAAGACCCTATTGGCTTGTAGATTTGGAGGGCAGACCCCAGGGCCAGCCCACTTGGGCCATATATTTAGGTGGTGTGCTAGACTGGGCAGCAGGGGGAGCTGTATATCAGTTTCTGTCAGACACTAGTTTCATTTCCATTCTTGTGCCAGGCCATGATGGTATCTCTTGGTTCGTTTTGGGCCTCAATCTCTAACTGAAACTGCCTAAAACAAGCTTTTTCCTATCCTCCTTCAGCATGTGCAAGGAGGCATGCTAGGGCCTCATGCCACTTCAAACAAATGCCAGACACTTGTACCATTTCTTGCATCTTCCATGGGTGTTTAGGAATTTAACCTGGGCTGGCAGGCATTACAAGCAAGTACCTTTTAGCCATTGAGCCATCTTCCTAGCCCCCATATTATTATTATTTAGTATTCCTTTTCCATGTTGAAAAGACATGTAGAACACATTCTGCGATCTTTCTGATTATTTCATTGTGTAGCATAAATTTTGACTTTCTGAATAAACCTCAGATCATATCACAGTTCTCAATTTCTGTGGTATACAACCAAATCGCTGTGTATCTTGTGATGACACATCAGACGCTGGGGTGTGAAGTCAGGGCTGCTTTATAAACATGTGAGTTGCTAAGATCTTACAACTCATGATTGCCAGGATGATTGTTAGGCATGGAGAAAAGATGCATAGACTAGGGCTTTGAGGCACATAGCTAAAAGTCAGCACCACATTGTAACAATACCACATTGTAACTATGTAACAACATGGTCTTAAGGAGAATGTAAACAGACCAGAGCTGTGCTCTTCACGCCATCACAGATATAAGGTCACAGAGAGTTGTGATGAAAGAGCACAAAAATTTGGACAGGCCAAATTGCTACACTAAAAGGAGCTAACAAGGTGGTTTATACTATGAAAATTGTGCTAATGGGAAGTCCAGAAACACTGAGAATACAATGTTTAGCATTTTGATGTAGAAACCTAAATAAAGCTAATCTAGGGAAATATGCAAATACTTGAGTCATTATGAGAAGATCAACTTTGCCCAGGTATCTGCAGACAATGTCCGTTACTACATTCATGCTGCACATGACCTGAAATGCAAAATTGGTTCAGGGGTGCACTGCATTTATAACCACATGTATTGGGATTATCTCTGGAACTCCTCCAAAACAGGAGTTGCATGATCCTAGGAACTCGCAGGACCTTGATAATGATTCAGAGAATTACCCCACAATACTTTCACTCTCAAAGATAGGTAGACCAGAACTGGCACTTACACCATTCTTAAGATCCACAGCTAGAGTTACACAACATCAAGCATGAACATGAATATTTATTTATAGTAAGAAGTGTTAGGAAAAGCAGGAACGAAACAAGAGAGGGATGAATCAGCTCAACAGCAGAGACAGGGTTTATTTGGAAAAACCTGAGAAAGGCTCTAACCAGGCAATGTCAGAAGGAACTTACCTTACAGACCACAGGATACTTATAGAGGCAGTGAGGGGTATTGAAATCTTTGGGTTGCAGAGCAGTCCACCTGGCCTCATGGCTTGGGACACTACAGGGAAGTGATAATCAAACAGGTGGTTTGGGCCATTCCAGAAAGTGATAATAGGGATGGGTGGTCTGGATCATTCCAGGAATGTGACAATTGGGAGGGGTGGTTAGGTCACACTTGGGAAAAAGAGGATTACAATGCAATGACAGTCAAAGTCCAAAAATGGAGTCATTCTGGTTCTAACAAGAAGGACACTTGAAATGAGCCTTTGATGTGTCAACAACACCTAACATACAGTGGTGGTTTGAATAGATGGCCCCAAATATATTGTTTTTTATTGTTTGTAGTTTGCATCTGCAGCCACCTGGATGTAGGCAGTGTCACTATGTGGATCTTAAGGTGTGGTGGTGGGTTTCAGATTTCAATCTAAAGATATGCAAAGTGTGCCTAGCTGGAGCTCCTGAAGTGTGCTGTGTATCTTTTGGCTTTTGGCTTGTGCTTCTCTCTCTCTGCTTGGTCCTGTGAAAGCAGGCCAGCTTTTTCTGCCATTTATGGAACTTCCCCTGGATCTGTAAGCATCAATAAATATCCTTTCTTCCATAACCGTCCATGCCTGGTCTGGAAGTTCATCTCAGCAAACCTGAAGCTGTCTGTTACACATACTTTCCCAGTGTTAAGAGGTGTTTTTCGGTGCAGGAATTGATGACCAAAAGGAAAAGATCCCTTCTATGGAGGAAGAGGAGGAGGAGGAGCCCTGGCTGACTGACTCCTGGCTGCTGAGCTCTTCCTAGCCTTCTTTAAGATCTTTTGGTCAAACAGTTTGTTCTCATGGTAATGCACAGGTGGACCACACAGATATTTATCTTCTGCCTCTTCATAGTACAGCAGATCCAGGGCAATGATTGAACAAATAATTGCTTCAGGGAGAACCTGCATGATAAATCTTACTTTGTCTCCTCTGGTCAGGCTAAGTATGTTTGCTTGTCTATTTCTTGTAAATATTTGGACATCATGTACAACTGATCCTCATCCTCCAGGTAGGTGTTTCTGCATTCAAAAGGGATGCCAACCAGCTATGTGGACCATTTTCTGTCTTTCAGGATAGTAGTGTAGTAGTAGTGTTGGTCAGCACCCTTTCTCTTCACTAAGAAGTCTACCAGCTACTGGTTGGCTCTGTTCCAGGCAGCCCTCATGAGGTCAGGCAGGAATTTCCTGAAGATCCACTTCCCACGCTAGAAGATCTGCTCCTCCCAGTCTTCCAGGTCAGCAGAGTATACTTTTGGGAAATCAATGTGCAGATCACTTTCTTGGACGGTTTTTCGAAGTGAGTGACTGGCCTTGGAAGTGTAATTAATTGTGCAGGAAACAGCCAATGAAAGACTACCAAGCATTGGCCCTCTGTACTAAAATCAGTGCTAAGCACCAGTGGACACCTTGTAGGTACACTTTGCTGGCTGGCTGCGAGAGTGATTTTCTTCTGACAGTCTAGGTACTTTAGTCTGGGAAATGGGAACAGATGGCCCCGCGTTTATGTTGCAGGCAGTAATCTATCAAAAGCTCCCTAGTTATCCTATTCCTTTTGCTGACAGGACTATTATTTTGGTCAAGGTCAGACAGCCCTGCAAGGAGCTGCCTCTGACCACAGAGGCCACCAAGCTATAACCTAGCCACAATCGGCTCCTGCCCCGCCTCCCCAGCCCAGGCCTGGGGATTTGTGTAGCCAATTGGCTTCTGGCCCCGCCCAACTTCAGGGGTCATATTTGCATACGTCACCAGCGTTGGCAGGCAAGGCCGCTTGATTTCCATAGAGGGCTAGCATTTTGTGAAGCCCCGACCACATAAGATATTTGCATACGTCACTTTCAGCTAGGTTCGGTTGCTCGCGTCGCTCAGGCCCCACCCCACAGGCACACGTCCTAGATGGCCGATCAAAGCCCCGCCCAACATCCATTATTTGCTTTTGCAGAGGCTCAGAGTACCCGGGTGCAGCCCCTAGCATAATGCCTGGCATATAGCCGTGGAAACGGCAGAAAGTGGGGCGTCATAGAGACGGAGGCAACGCGTTGATCTGAGTGGTCTGGCTGGCTGAATCCGTGTACCCGGAAGTGCTGCTAGTGTTCACCAACATGGCGGTCTCCGTCCCCGGCTTGGGTAGCGGCCTGGGCCCCGGTCCGGAAGCCGGGGACTTCCTGGCGCGATACCGGCAAGTATCGAACAAGCTGAAGAAGCGCTTCCTACGGAAGCCGAACGTGGCGGAGGCCGGCGAGCAGTTCGGGCAGTTGGGTCGTGAGTTGCGCGCTCAGGAGTGCCTACCCTACGCAGCCTGGTGCCAGCTGGCCGTGGCGCGTTGCCAGCAGGCGCTCTTCCACGGGCCCGGGGAGGTGCTGGCCCTCACTGAGGCCGCGCGACTCTTCCTGCGGCAGGAATGTGATGCGCGCCAGTGCCTGGGCTGCCCGGCTGCCTACGGAGAACCTCTGGAAGCTGCAGCCAGCGCCCTGAACGCTGCCGTGCGCCTGCACCTGGAGCTGGGCCAGCCGGCCGCCGCCGCCGCCCTGTGCCTGGAGCTGGCCGCATCCCTGCGCGCTCTGGGCCAGCCAGCCGCCGCCGCAGGTCACTTCCAGCGCGCCGCGCAGCTGCACCTGCCCTTGCTGCCCCTAGCCGCGCTGCAGGCGCTGGGAGATGCAGCCTCCTGCTTGCTGCTGGCACGCGATTACACAGGCGCCCTGACTGTCTTTACTCGCATGCAGCGCCTGGCGCGGGAGCACGGAGGCCACCCGGCCAGGGCCCTGCCACCGCCGCCCCCGCCGCCGCCCCCAGTCCCCCAGCAGCCACAGCAGCAGAGGCATCCGTCCCCGCCGCCGCCTGGACCTGGCACAGCCCCGATCCGGCCCGCCGCGCTGCTACCAGCCAGCGCCCAAGGCTCTGCTGCGCCCCCTCCCAGCACTTTGGGTGCCTTCTCAGATGTGCTTGTCCGGTGCGAGGTATCCCGAGTGCTATTACTGCTGCTTCTTCAGCCACCGCCCGCAAAATTGCTGCCTGAGCATGCCCAGACCCTGGAGAAGTACTCCTGGGAGGCTTTCGACAGCCATGGGCAAGATAGCAATGGCCAGCTTCCCGAGGAGCTGTTTTTGTTACTGCAATCCTTGGTCTTGGCTACCCAGGAAAAGGATACGGAAGCCATCAAGACGCTGCAGGTGGAGATGTGGCCACTGTTGACTGCTGAGCAGAACCACTTGCTTCATCTCATTCTTCAAGAAACCATCTCGCCCTCGGGGCAGGGGGTCTGAAAAGTCTTCGTTTAACCAAACAGCCTTTCAGCCTGGTGCCTGACCTCACACAGCCCAGGGCAGCTCATCCACCTTTGCATTTGAGGACAGGCCATTAAAAACATAGTCCTGATTCTGAGTTTTTGGGGGCACCATGGTATCATTCCGTGCCTAGCGTATCACTTGATGTCATGCCTTCCAAGTCCATCTATATTGCCCCTATTGAGAAAACTTCATTCTTCTTAAGGCGGAACAGGACTCCAGTTGTTCGTAATAATGTAGTTCCTTTATCCATTTGTTGGTTGATGGATGCTAGGTTGATTCTATTTATTGGCTGATGACAGTAGTGTGATAAACATGGGAGGGCTCATGTCTCTCTAACAGTCTTTTCATTGGATATATACCTAGTAGTATTTTTTTTCATTTTTACTTGTGTATGTGATGTGCTGTGTGGTAATGTTTTGTATGTACCCTTGCAGCATGCCCCATACACTCGCCTTTAGAGGCGTGAGTGGAACATTGAGTCATCAACTCAATTACTCTTCTGCATGGTCTTGTTTGGGCCAGAGTCTCCTTTTAGTAATCCTGAAGCTGTGGGGCTAGAAGATTTTCGGGTCTCTGTGGGACTGGGATTAGAGGCACGCATGGCCACGTCTAGCTGTTTTATGTGGAATCTGGAGATATGAACTTAGGCTGCTTCAGGCTTCAGCAGGAAGCACACAACCACTGAGTCATCTCTCCAGCCATATACCAGGTAGTGTTTGACATCACTTATAATCATTTAGGAAAGGAATGAAATTTGCTGTCTCCAGCAATGTGGGCATAAAGTAATGTGGTCATAATCCCACTGTGACCTAAAACATTAGCCCTTGTGATTTTTCACCTAAATTTGCACAGAGGATGGGGTAAGGAGAAGAGAAAACTATAAAATATGATTGTGATACTGTCTCAGTATGTAGACATGAGATCTATGTTGGTATGCAAACTTTTCAGTTGTACAACATTTTCTGCATGCTCAGCTGGCCTGGGTTCTTATTTTCTACATGTATCTTGTCTCTGGACACTTTCCTTCTTTACTACATGTGTGATCTTTTCTTAATCTCTGAGTCCTTCGCTATCTCTAAATCCTCTCTGAACGCTTATGCAATGCGGATCATGTGGCTTGAATTCTCATGCTTCTCTCTCTCTCTCTCTCTCTCTCTCTCTCTCTCTCTCTCTCTCTGTGTGTGTGTGTGTGTGTGTGTGTGTGTGTGTGTACATGTGCATGTAAGAATGTACACCTATCTTCTCTGGAGGCTCCTCACACCCCCCAGAGATTTTTCTATCAAGATTTTCTCCATTCTTCCTCTCCCCCTTTCCAGCTGGGCAAGGGGGATAATTCCTTCTGACTTGAGACTTTCTGCTAGCCTTCCCTCTGGATTATAATTCTCCCTAAAATAAAGCTCATAATTCATAATTTACCCTTCTTGGAGTCTGTGTTTTCAATTCCTTTTTTGTAATTGTTATATCAGAGAGAGAGAGAGAGAGAATTGGCTGCCAGTGCCTCCAGTCACTGCAGTGGAACTCCAGATGCATGCACCACCTTCGGCGCATATGCAGCCTGGCATCCCCTGGTGCATCTGGTTGATGTAGGACCTGGAGAGCTGAACACGGGTCCTTAAGATTCGCAGGCAAGCACCTTAACTGCTAAGCCATCTCACCAGCCCCATTTTTCCAATTCTTTACTAACCAAATAACCCAAAAGTTGGGGTCCATAGGCCTGGGATCTCTTGCGTCTATTGAATTTAGTCCCTCCCTGACCCAAAATCTTGTATCCCTGCCAGCACAGAATCTTTGTTCATGAGCCCATGGAACAAGCACCATGGTGCTTGAGGAAAGAGGATAACTGACATACATAGGTGATGAGCAAAATTATGATGTATGTTATACATAAACAGGTGTATGTTTGGTTTGGTTTGGTTTTTCTCTAGAGAGCCCACTGTGAAACAGAAACCCAGCTGAGCAAGGACTGTGTACCCGGGTGGGGGGAGGGGAGGGATTTCCAGCACAGACAGGACTAATGGAACCTTATAGGACACTGGGCAGAGGAATTAAAGTGGGGCAGTTTTCTCATAGGAAGCAGGAAGTGGGTGGTTTTCAAGGTGTAGAGAGGAATTTGTGAGAAGCATGGGAAAGATTCATTTATCTATTTGATCTTTTATGTAGCCCAGTTAACATGGATTCTGTAGTAGACAGATTTGGGTCACTGAGATGAACTTGCAGACCAAACACAGTTAAGGAGGAAGGGGACTGATTTGAAGCTTACAGATCTAGGGGAAGTTCCATCATGGCAGAAGAACTTGGCCCCCTTTCACAAGCCCAAGCAGAAAGAAAAGCCACCACCAAAAGCAAGAAAGCCCACTTCAGGAACTCCAGGCAGAACTTGGGTACTTTGAATATCTTAGCGTGGAATTCAGATCAACTCATAGTAACACCTCCTCCAGCCAAGTTATAAGCTTGAATAAAAATCTTGAATCTACTGGGGGACATCCATTCCAACTACCACAGAATCGGTTCAGGTAAGATTTACACAAACTAGGTTATGGGGAGGAAAGGAGTGAACCCCTGGATAGGCCTTGTTGGGAAAGGTATAAAGGAAACAACCTCTCCATGCTATATGATCTGCCAGAATGGAACCTAGGAGATAGAGGGTACTGTGTCCACTTGGGAAAGGTGTTTGGGTAGTTGCAGGGGGCAGGTATTGAGGGACTTCCCTCTCTTCCATGCCATCTTGGCCTCCATCATACTCTCTTCTCCATGGTCCTGTCCAGGTGGTGATGTCTGTTCACGCTGCTCTCCCCAGGGATATCCTTGGCTAGGAGAGTGGCATGATAACCAAACAAAGTATAAGGGAATGGCCTCCCTCCACCCTGGGCAGAGGCCAGAGAGTCTGATCTGGGCACTGTGCACATTGAGAAGGTGAGCAGGAACAACCAGAATTCTACTAGTAATTTTCAACAAGCAATTTCAAACACCAAAGGGGCAAGTAAAGGGAAACCCACCTCAGTCTAGTTCCAGGGACAATATCAAGGTGAGCTGAACCAGCAAAAGTTCTCCTCTGGTCCCCTTATGTCCTCCATACTCTCCTACCTTGTCTTCTGCCCCATACTTCCCTCAGACAATACCCCATCAATTAAGAAGCCCCATTCCCATCATCTTCTTCTAAATCTATTCTTTCTGGCATCTTCCTTTCTCCCCTCTTATCCTTCCAGGTGTCTACAATAACAATGAAGGACAACAGAGAAAATCAAAGGAGTTTGGAGGGAAAGCCTCCCAGAGAAATCAGACCTGTTAACCTCACCAAATGTAGGTGGCCAGCACCATCAGCCCATAGCTGCCAAGTGAAAGAGAGGCTGAATGAAGATGAGCCATAGAAGATAAAAGAGGACAGCAGGGCATGATGGCACATGCCTTTAATCCCAGAACTCAGGAGACAGAGGTAGGAGTATTACCATGAGTTTGAGGCCACCCTGAAACTACATAATAAATTCTAGCTCATCCTGGCCTAGAGTGAGACCCTATCTCAGAAAAAAAAAGAAAGAAAAGAATTCCATCACCCCAAGGAGGACTAGGACATCCATTATGGTCAGAGCAAGCCTGGGACCTGAGAGTTGTCTGAGATATCTATAGAGGTCTGACTGCTGTAGAAATGTTACCTGAAGTCAGTGAGCTTATAGCACCAGTACTCCATCACAATTAAAAGAAAACCAAGTACTTATGAAGAGATGTGTGTGTCTGGGTGTTCTCTGATGGGAAGGAGGGAGGAGGAGAAGCAGGATGCAAGTGTGTGGGAAGGCAAGGAGGTAGGTCCTGAGAGGCTGGAGGGTCAGAATGACAGGTTCCACAGTGAATCAAAGGTGGAGGATAAGGTCAGGGCATGACACTGAAGCCAAGTGTCAACCTGAAGTACATGATGTGGTTTTGGGTGAGGATTCTTCATGTGAGCATGGTAATACTTAACTAAGTGGCAAGAATTAGTGTACCAAACTTTATCAAACAACAGGATTAACTTTAGAAAAAAAATTTAATTTATTTTTGGTCTGTACCTCAGAAAAATATCTCAATGAACTTTTAATAAATTTGAAATAGGAATAAAGACACATACCCCACTGCATAATTTGGATTAGGAAAAGTCATATATTATAGTGTAATATTTAGAATGTAAAATGACATCAGAGAGAAAAATTTCATTCATGCTGAATCCACTTTTCCCTAGACATACTATCACACATAGAAAATATGAACACACTTGGGCTGGAGAGATAGCTTACCAGTTAAAGCATTTGCCTGCAAAGCCAAAGGACCCAGATTTGATTCCCTAGGACCCACATAAGCCAAATGCATAAGGGGCACAGGCATCTGGAGTTTGATTGCAATGGCTACAGGCCCTGATTCTCTCTCTCTCTGTCTCTCTCTCTTTCCTTTCAAATAAATAAGTAAAATTTTTAAAAAGAAAATATGAACACACTACTTTCAAAACTTTTTCAACCACTCTATAAAGTGAATAAGTGGCAAAATAATTCTTAAATATACAAATATACAATTAATTTCCACGTACTAAATTAGCATTGAATGTGACAAACATGTTCCATTAATATATCTCTATAGAAGGGGGGAAATACATAACTCATAAGGAATTCAGATGTCAACTTGTTAACTATCAACTTTTAATGTGACAATCAGGTGGCATTACAAAGTAAATATGATATATTCAAATCAATGACATTGTAGATTCTGTCTGTAAGTAATACACTCACAAATTCAAGCCAAGTAAGTGACATTTATCTTACATAGTTGTTTTAATAAAGTGTACTAGCTCAAATATTCTGGCACAGAAAATTATGTTGCTCATAATAAGTTTTACAAACCTACAGAAGATATTCCATTTACAAACTTATGTTCATTTCAATTGGTTCTATAACGTAAGAAAGTTTATAGCAGCCAATAATTAAAATAGATTGTTTCTTCTTTAATTATTACCCTATGTGTTTGGGGATTTAGATCATTGGTACAGTGCTTGCCTAGCTAGCACAAGTCTGGGCTCGGTCTCCATACTGGGGAAAAAATCACAAAAATGATTTTTTAAATGAGGGAACTAATTAGTATTATAAAAACAGGCAAAATACTAGCAATGCTTGTGTTTTCGAAG
This sequence comes from Dipus sagitta, assembly GCA_036346955.1. NCBI lineage: Eukaryota > Metazoa > Chordata > Mammalia > Rodentia > Dipodidae > Dipus > Dipus sagitta. The sequence continues at coordinate 122,642,572 of CM070776.1, forward strand.
TTGGGAAATTGATATTGAGGCACCAAGACTTCATTTAAAATGACTCTATCATTATTGCTAAGAGTGAATTGGCAATTAGTCACCATTAGTATCCAAGGGCTGGAACTTGGTACACACAGCTACCTCGAAATTCCTCAGGTTTCAATTGGGTCTTCACACAAAGGGAGCTAGCATATCATAAACATGTAAACAAAGAAGAGGTAATTACTTCAACTACAGACTTCACATATGTAACAGACAGCTTCAGGTTCACTGAGATGAACTTCCAGACCAGACACAGTTATGGAGGAAGGGATATTTATTGAAGCTTACAGGTCCAGGGGAAGTTCCATAATAGCAGAAGAAGCTGGCCTGCCTTCACAGGACCAAGCAGAGACAGAGAAGTACAAGCCAAAAAGCCACACAGCACACTTCAGGAACTTCAGCCAGGCACACTTTGCATATCTTTAGATTGAAATCTGAAACCCACCACCACAACATAGAATCATGAAACTAATTGCCTGAGGGAATCATATCATGAGACCTGAACTTCTCCTTCAATGCATTATGAGAATAACTGGTCTAGAATGGATCTTTGAACAGCAGCCCTCTCCTGCTTTAAAGAAAATATTTAATGCTCAACTCAATCATTACCTTTTTTTTAGTTTTTTTTAATTTTTATTTATTTATTTGAGAGTGACAGAGAGAGAAACAGGCACAGAGAGAGAGAGAGAGAGAGAGAATGGGCATGCCAGCACCTCCAGCCACTGCAAATGAACTCCAGACGCGTGCACCCCCTTGTGCATCTGGCTAACGTGGGTCCTGGGGAATCGAGCCTCAAACCAGGGTCCTTAGGCTTCACAGGCAAGCGCTTAACTGCTAAGCCATCTCTCCAGCCCTCAATCATTACCTTTTAAATATATTTTCATTATTTATTTGCAAGGGGAGAGAGAGAGGAGAATGAATAGGCATCCCAAGGCCTCTTGCCACTGCAAATGAACTCCAGATGCATGTGTAACTTTGTGCATCTAGCTTTACGTAGGTACTGGGGAATCAAACAAAGGCTATCAGGTTTTACAAGCAAGTACCTCTAACTGATGAGCCACTTTTTCCAACTCACATCTTATTTTATATTACAAGACACACTACTTACAGCTACCATCAAAAGTTTTGTTTCCAAGGTGGTCACAAGTTTTCTCAATTCACCAGCAACATTGCCATGATAATCCCCAATGTCCTTGAGACTCTCAATCAAAGACTCATCCAACAACCATCACTGATCATCTCAGTTTAAAAATGTGAAAAGCTACATTATAAAACTATTATGCAATCTATTCCATACTCTGGGGACATATATGAATATAGAAACAGAAGCATTATAAAGATGTTATAATTGGAATGAGTTTGCAACATACTAGGCTACATAGATGAAAGCCAAGCTTAATATTTACTGAATTGTTGGAAGAATAAGATTTGAGTAGAAAAAGGAAGAGGGGACAGGTATTGTAAGGGAAGAACATAAACTCTTGGAGGACAGGGCAGATTCTTCAGAGAAAGCTGTCAATCTGGAGGTGGCAAGGAAAAATGTAACATGGAAGCTTCAATAGGATTGGTGATATAGGGTTGGTATCTGGATATTTGAACATTGAGAAGGGCAAGATTTTGAGAGGGAATGCTATGTTTGAGGAAGAGCCTTAAAGGATGGATTAGACAATAGTTTCAGATAAAAATATGCTAGCACAGCCAGGCGTGGTGGTGCACGCCTTTAATCCCAGCACTCAGGAGGCAGAGGTAGGAGGATCACTGTGAGTTCGAGGCCACCCTGAGACCATATAGTGAATTCCAGGTCAGCCTGAGCTAAAGTGAGACCCTACCTCGAAAACAAAACAAAACAAAAAAAGTTGCTAGCACAGGCAAAGAATAATAGGGTTCTGAGGTAAGGCAATGGCACTTGTGAGACTGTAAGATGAGAGATGAAAGTACAATTATCAAGGCAAGAATAACAAAGAGAACTGATAACTGAGTGGGAGGAAGGATAAGGAATGTGACCCTCTATATAACAGCAAAAGCCCTGTATGTTTCTTCTCATAAGCAGAATAAGACATGTGTATACACACACACACACACACAACATAAAAGGAGGGAGGAGGAAGATTTTTAAAGAAATGCAGCCCTGCAGGGGTTGGAGAGATAGTTCAGTGGTTAAGGTGTGCCTAAGGACTGGAGTTCAATACCCCAGTACCCACGTAAGGATGTACAAGGTGGTGCATGCATCTGGAGTTCATTTGCAGTGGCTAGAGGCCTAGAGGCCCTGATGTGCCCAATATCTTTCTTTCCTTTTCTTTTTATTTTAGAGAGAGATAGAGGGAAAAGGAATTAGTGCACCAGGGCATGTGTGACCTTGCACTTGCTTCACCTTTTGTGTATCTGGCTTACATGAGATCTGGAGAATCGAACATGGGTTCTTAGGCTTTGCTGGTAAGCACCTTAACTGGTAAGCCATTTCTCCAGGCCCGGTATCTCTTTTTCCATCTGCCTTTTTCTCCCTCTCTCTCAAATAAATAAATAAATAAATAGACATTTTCTTAGCAAAAGAAAGAAATGCAGCCCTGTTAATAACAGTGAACGCCCTAGCCCTGACAGTAACCTCTGGTATGAGCTTCAAAGAGTAGCTCCCTCAATATTCATGATGATTTCTCCAGGCTTCCCACGGAGGATGTCACCACATAATCATTCCTCCAAAGAGCTTACAAGGAGCTGCTCTATACACGTATGTCTCTGTGAGTACCCAGTATTCTGAAAACACACAATGGATACTTTGTTGTTTTGCCATCTCAATTAGTCTGGATGGAAAATTTTAACATCTACTGTGCCTAAAAATAAGTGTATAAAGAATTTAATTTATTCCTAAATAACTATAAACCCAGACCTATCAGAGGTCAGTATTTCTGAGAATAATTTGCCAAGAAGCACATAGAACACAAGATAACCCTCAATTCACAAACTCTTTTTTCTTCTGCTTACTTTTCACTCTGGTGCATCTGGGCCCTGCCTCACCATCCTAAGTGTTCATATAAAGTCAATGATGCAAAACAGCAAATGTGCCCTGTAAGTAAGGAATGTGTAAAATTCCTACATTCATCTAGAAATATTATACTGAGAAATCAACTGTGAAACAGATCTAAAATTTAAAAAGTATCAGTTTATTATATGTTTTTCTCAGGGTCTAGACAATAAGAATCTGAGTAGGTAGAACAATGCATGTGTGAGGTAGGCCCAGCTGTATCTCATAAAGGGAAGGGAAGTCCAGCATGTACACATGTGTTAAGTTGGCTTTGGTAGGACCATGTGGATGAAATGGGCCCATTATTGTGTTTTAGGAGCTCAGAGTACAAGCCCAATGGAAAAGAGATAGCTAATGCAAATATGTGAGGCAGACCAAGGTAGGGCTCATAATATAAAAAGTTGAAGTGGGCCAACAGGAACACGAGTGAGGTAGAAAAATTGCATGAATTTGAGAGGAACCCTAAGCGAAGAATGTGAGGGCAAAGGCACCATGTTGGGCTGTAGAAGGAGGGCCCCCATGTTGGGCATTAGAGGAAGGGACCCCATATCAGATGTCTCAGTGTGGAACATTGGGTGTTTGAGGGAGAGAAAAGTACATCGGAGGGAGAGCTCACAGCACTTCCGGGAAGTCTTGGAAGAGGGTGCCTTGATAGGAGTTGGAGGGAGGGAGCACAAAGGAAGTTGGACAGCACAGCACTTCCGGCAGTTGGAAGGATAGGGTCCCACATATAGCGAGTGACGGAAAGCGTGGTTCATCCTAAGTTCAAGGGAGTGAGACACTCCAGGAGGGTGAGATAGGGCCTTACATACAGTGTGTGAGGGACAGGGCACCATGTTGGGAGTTGGAGGGAGAACACGGTACATTGGGGAGGATGAGGGAGCCTGTGCCATGGTGGTAGTTGGAGAGAGAGCAGGGTACTTCTGGGAGGACTTGGGAGAGGGTGCCATATCAGGAATTGGAGGGAATGAGATCAAAGGATGTTGGGCTTTGGAGAGGCATGGCACTTCCGATAGTTGGAGGGAAAGCACGGCACTTCCGGGAGGGCCCCATGTTAGTGGTTGGAGGGAGAGAGCGCAAAGGATGTTGGGAGTAGGATAGTGCGTCACTTCCTGCAGTTGGAGGGAGAGGGCCCCACATACAGTGATTGACGGAGAGCATGGTTCATCCTGAGTACAAGGAAGTGAGGCACTCCAGGAGGGTGAGGGAGCCCATGCTATGTTGGTAGTTGGAGGGAGAGCACAGTATATCTGGGAGGACTTGGGAGAGGATGCCACCATGTCAGGAGTTGGAGGGAGGAAGAGCAAATAAAGTTGGGCTTTAGAGAGCACGGCACTTCCGGCAGGGCCCTTTGTCAGTGGTTGGAGAGAGGGTGAACACAAAGGATATTGGGAGTTGGAGAGTCCATCACTTCCTGCAGTTGGAGGGAGAGAGCCCCACATAACATTGAGTGAGGGAGAGCATGGTTCATCCTGAGTTCAACGGAGTGAGGCACTCTGGGAGGGTGAGAGGGCCCCACAAACAGCGTGTGAGTGAGCAGGCGCCATGTTGGGAATTGGAGGGAGGGTGAGCAAAGGATGTTGGGAGTTGGAGAGCACGGCACTTCTGGGAGGGCCCCATGTCAGTGGTTGGAGGGAGGGGGTGCAAAAGATGTTGGGAGTAGGAGAGTATGTCACTTCCTGCAGCTGGAGGGAGAGGGCCCCACATGCAGGAGTGAAGGAGGGCATGGTTCATCCTGAGTACAAGGGAGTGAGGCACTCTGGGAGGGTGAGAGAGGGCCTCACATATAGTGTGTGAGCGAGAGGGTACCATGTTGGGAGCTGGAGGAAGAGCATGGTACTTTGGAAGTGGAGGGAGAGGGCACCATATCATGAGTGCAAGGGAGAGCCTGGTAGTTTCAGGAGAGGCCATGTTGGGTGTTTGAGGAAGAGTATGGTACATTGAGAGCGGGAGCGGCCATGAGAGGACAACACATTAGGAGTTGGAGAGAGAGCATGGTAATGTGAGGTAGAGTGTAGCACTTCAGGATGATGACAGTGCCCCCACATCCATTGTTTGAGAGGGTGCTCCTTCAGGAGTTTGAGGGAGGGAGAGAAAAACATGTTGGGAGTTGGAGGGAAAGCTTATTACTTTAGTGAGGGCAAGGGGGAGTGTGTCACTTCCAGGAGTGCAATAAAGATTGAGGCATTTCCAGGGGGAGAAGGCCCCATATCAAGAGTTGTAGGGAGGGAAAGAACAGGATGCTGGGAGTTGTAGGGAATGCATGCATGGTAAATCAGGAGAGCGAGGCACTTCAGGGAGGACACCACATGTAGAATTTGAGGGCAAAGGAAAAGGCCCCATATGGGGGTGGCTTAGCCCTTTGGCAATAAGAGAGAGAATGAGGCACTTCTGGGAGGGTGAAGGAGAGGGTCCCAAATCAAGAGTTGGAGAGACAGCAAAGGACATTGGCAATTGGAGGGACAGCATGGCTAGTTGGTAGGGAGAGGGCCCAATGTGGGGGAGTTGGAGGGAGAATGTGGTACTTTGGAAGTTGGAGGCAGGGTTGGAGAGATGGCTTAGCAGTTAAGGCTCTTGCCTGCAAAGCCAAAGTAGCCAGGTTCAATTCCCCAGTACTCACATAAGCCAGATGCACAAAGTGGCACATGCATCTGGAGTTCATTTACAGCAATTGGAGGTTATTTTTTTTTCTCTCTCTCTCCCTTTTTTTCTCGCTCTCAAGTAAAATATTTGAAGAAAAGAAGTTGGAAGCAGAGTGTGGCACTTCTGGACGAGAAGAGAGAGGACATCTTGCTGGGCATAAGTAAAAGCACCCATGCGTGATGATATAATAAGACGTGTCTGAGGCAGAACCACTTCCAGCTCATTGAAGGGAAAACCCAGCATGTACTATAGTGTTGGGGATGGCATTTTTGCAGGCATCCAGTGAGGACTTACAGAGCACTTAAGGACATAGCCTCTCCCCCACATATGTTGGTCTGAATACCTACAGCCAAAAGCCCTTGGCATGCATTCCTGGCCACTCTTGGCTAAGTGGACACACCAGGTCGTCAGCATACCAGCAAGCTGGCCCCTCCATCCCTGTGATTAGTACAATTCTGTCCTTAGGGCACTGGAGAGACACAGGTTCTGTTCACTGTAGCCTCTACCAAGTGTTGCCTAATCCTGAGTCATCTACCTATGCTACATATTCCTCTGAATCACCTCCTGAAAAGGTAGTCACACTTATCCAGGCCCCACCCATACAAGCAAGAATCTCTGATTGGATATAACAATACAGTCATGATCATGGCAAGGCCCAGATGGAGCTAATAAGGGAGGTGGGCAGCCAATACACATGCATGGAATGAGACTACCTGGCTGGCTGGTTGCAGGGACTGGAGGGATAAAGAGGAATGAGGAGGGCCAGCCTGAGGTAACAGGCTTCTCTCTAGGCCTGTGGAAAATAGTAATGTATAGAAGTGATTTCTCTGTATTGTGAATGTGCCTAATGGCATTGAATGTCATGCTTCATGGGGAATTACTAACATTGTGTGGCAGCAAGTGGTTTTTCAAGAATACCATCTGTTTTTGGACAAATGTTGCAAAATGTTGGGGAATTTTGTTTAAAAAATAACCATGGTTTTACTGTCTATTTTCATTTACTAATCATGTTAATCCTGTTTGCTTTATGTGTGAGTGTGACAGATGGTCCTGATCCCACGTGAGTTTCAGCTCGGCATTTATCACCCATGCAGGTGCTTTGTCACCATTGCTTACTGCTCTGAATGGCACTGAAATGTGACCAAGTGTCCTTTATTCTGCTTGCACGAATATGCCTTCCCTCTAGCTTCTGGCAGTTAAAAAGGGGTCCTTCAAAAGGGGACCCTGGGGGCTGGAGGGATGGCTTAGCGGTTAAGGCATTTGCCTGCAAAGCCAAAGGACCCAGGTTCGATTCCCCAGGACCCACGTTAGCCAGATGCACAAGGGGGCGCACATGTCTGGAGTTCCTCTGCAGTGGCTGAGGCCCTGGCATGCCCATGCCCATTCTCTCCCTCTCTCTCTCTCTCTCTCTCTCCCTCTTTCTCTGTCAAATAAATAAATAATAAAATATATTTAAAAGAAAGGGACCCTGAGACTTTAAGAGAGAACTGAAACTGTCCTGCCTCACCTTGTCATCCCCTAAACCCATTGTGAGGAACATTCCTACCCCAACGCCTGATCCAGGGAGGATAGCCAGCAGCAGAATCCTTACTTCATACATGCATATATTCATTCATTCCTGGGGCTGAGCAGGCTGCAGCTGACACAGGCAAATCAATACTCTGCCTCCCAGTCTATTTGTACTTCCTGGTTTCCACAGAGAGCTGACATCAAGAGGAGAGAACCATTTGATGACATTCTAGTTTCTATGACAACCAGGGCAAGCCATTCTTTCCTAGTCAGAGGCACATTTTGCCAGGATATTCACAGACTGGAGAGGTAGAATCACTAGAAACATCAAGGCAAGGAGGTGTCTGCTGTGAACGTGAGTGAATGTGAACCTGTGCGTGTGTGTTGGGAGTGTGTGTGCTCTTTCATGGGACTGGAAGAGCTCTCCCCCCTCCTGTTTTGTGGGGGAGGTGGGCAGGTCTGGATGAAAGGCAGGCTCAGGAGACTGCTCAGGAGACTACTCAGGAGTACTCCTTCATCACCCAGCCAGGTTCAGTGTCCTGAGGTGACACCTGTTGTTAAGAGCTTTGTCATTGGAGGGACCTAGGGCACAGATTCCCAGGCATTTCCAAATAGAGGCCTCCCCTTTGTTTAATTTAGATTGTCATGGTATCCTTGAAAATGTGACTTTTTTCATTTGCCAACCCCTCCTTCTAGATTGTTGTTACCTATGTGGTCTGAAGGAGAAACTGAAAGGTACGAAAGGAGAGGGCAACAGGGTCTGTCTGGCTTGCCCTTGAGACAAACCCCAGGGGTCGATACTGTACTCCTGCAGAGGCACTGACGGAGGAAATAAGAAACTTCTTCCCCAAGAGACAGACTGCCTATTAGATAAAGTGAGATAAAATCACTATGACATGACCACCTCCACCAAGGGGCAGAGTTTGGTCAGTCTAGGTATTCAGGTATTGGCTTTACTGGGCTCATTCTGGGGCTGGGAATCAGCCTTGAATTTATGGGCCCAGCTGATGGGATCTATCTCAGAATCTATTTTCTAGGTACCTCTTTGTTTTTTCATATGATCTGCTCCCTGATTTTGCAGCTGGGTCTCTGCCAGGCTCTTCAAATTTCATGCTGTGGGCCAATGATCAACACTTTTTGGTGTTTCTGACTGCATTTCTGACACTGTATTCATGTACAGTATACTTTGCTACCTTCTCTGCCTTTCTGTCTTGGTACAGGGAAAAAGAGTTTTGTTGCCGTCGAGAGAAAATGTGAACAGAACCCCACATGCAAGAAGTGTGCAAGTCCTTGAGAGAAGGTCTTTGGGCTTTAGGCTGAAGCACGTGTTGAGAAAAAAAAGTGGCAGAATTCCATCTAACACACTCTCCTTCTCTTCTTGCCACCAGAAAGGTAACTGTCACAAACATTTTGATGGACTGTGAAAAGTACTCTGTTGAAATGTTTAATGTAGGCGAGAAGATACAGGCAAATGGGAATACTGGTCATCTTTAAATGGTCTGTAGAACATGTAAGGACTAAGAGAAACTCACACTTTCACAAATGGAATAAAATACCCTAGAGTCTGTGGACCCATATATGGGCATATGGGCAGAAGGCCTTCCTGGGTGACTAAATTACAGATCCTCCTATTTAATATATATATATATATATGAGAGAGAGAGAGAGAGAGAATGGGCACACTGACTGCAAACAAACTCCAGGCAGATGCGCCCCCTTGTGCTTCTGGCTTAAATGGGTACTGAGTAATTGAACCTGGGTCAGTTGGCTTTGCTGGCAAATGCCTTAACTGCTAAGCCATCTCTCCAGCTTAGATGCTCCTACTTTGTGATCCTAGACATCATACTGGGTATTCCTATGTATATTTTCAAACTAAGGAAACATGTGAAGCTCTCAGTGGCATGTATGCAGGAAGCAGTAACATGCAAGGATGTATATGGCCAGCGAGCATACATGACAAGCATGCAAGTTGAGCATCTGTGTTTATAATGTCAGTGTGAGTGTGAAGGGGGATTCAGGTGTGCGCACAGAGGTGAGTACCTGTATTTGGAGCCGTGACTGGGCCTCAGAATACTCAGTCAGTATTGTATGGTGCCATGCATTAGGTTTAGCAGAAGGCAGCTTGAAGTCCGGTTATTCCTTCTGTGTCTTCTAGTGACCCCATCCAAACCTGTAAGAACAAACAACCCCATCCAAAAAAGGCTTTTGCTGGTGTTCCAGGTGAGGCTTATTTTTTTCTCACTATACATTTCATGTATATTCCATTCTTCAGCAGGTGTGACCTAGACAGGCATACACTCATGCATGTCAATATTAACTTTATGCATTGTGAAATATGATTTGCAGCCAATAGTGCATGGGGGAGTTACTAAGTACATTTCTACAGCAAATACAGTAAACTAGAATGTATCCAATAAGTATTTTTGCATGGGAAAGGTGGGAAATGAAGGACTGAGAGAATGTTGGCATTGTCAACACTCCTGTAAATGTTGAGAATTCCAGTAGATGAGGTTTGGTGAACCTGTGGGAGAGGTGAGTATGCGGGTATTTAAAAAAAGGGGGGGGGATGCAGGAATAGAGATTTCCAGGGAGATGGGCCCTAATATGACTGTGTTAGGAAATCTGGTTTTACATGCTTTGTGCCCAGTGATGCCCAGGAAATGAGAAGACACTCATGCCCATATTAAGAGTGAGTACTTGTGATGTATTGAGGCCTGTGCTGGTCTTGATGCATTTTTCTTCTCTAAAAGATCTGAGGGCCCTACATAACAGTCAGACACACCCCATGTTTGTCTCCACCACTTCTCATATATAGGCATAACACACATAGTGCTGATGGGAAATCCATGAGTTCCTGGCAGATACTGTTAGGACAGGTATAGGCTCTGCTGTTCTGAGATCAAGGAAAGTAGAAACCACTTAGCAGCAGAAAGGGGAAATATGACAAGAGAAAAAAAGAAGAACATGAACAAGACAGTTGTGCTACAGAGGAGATTGGAATATCACTTCAGATTCAAAAGGCATATCTTCTGGAGTTGGGGACAGGAAAATGAAGTCTCGGGAATCTTAGGATTGGTTTGATTTCCAATCTCTCTCGGACTTCACAGGTTAACATTAGGGTAAGAGGTTGTGGGCCAGGATCATTTAAAAGAAAACTGCACTTCAGAGACAGAGATTGAGGTTCAGGGACTGCAGATCCACAGCTGCAACAGAAGTGGCCTTAAGATCCAGCTTCAACACCAGCCCTGCTGTGGTCCACGTGACACTGGGTGAGCCTCCCCCTTTTACTAATTATCTATCTGCGATGGACTGGTTCTATTCTGGGATCCTGGCTGTGTGTTGAGTTGTTTCCACAGCAAAAACCCTAGGTATTGACTTGGGAGACTAGAGATCTAATTGATAATCCCAGGGTGTAGGACCCAGAAAAGGAGTGGTTATAGCTGCTATCCTTAGGAGTCATAGAAGCCTAGAATCACTAAGATGACTTCACTATCCCCTTGTTTCTGAACGTGACATCTCACTGACACCAAAGAGGGTGGGCAGGAAAGTACTACCTTCTTAGAAAAGACCAAAATGAGGAATTTCCCAAGAGGAATCAGAAAACCTAAGGAGATCCAATGAATGGGCAAGAAGAGAAATGACCCCAGAGGCAATTACATGTTCTAATGTGGATTCCCTTCACCACGCAGGCCTCCAGTTGGGCAAGATGTTGTTGCTACATTAGAGATATGCTCTATATCTTCCTCATCCTTCTCCACCCTTGCCATTGGTCTACCCCTCTGTATAGCACACATTTTGTGCATTTCCTTACTTTCATCATGTCATTGAGCAGGGTGCTTCTGTGTTCATTGAGAGTGCTGTCCTTGCTAACATAATTGTTTTTTCCTTTACTATATTTCAGCAATATTTTACATCATCCCTGAAGATACCAGTTCAAGTCACTTGGGAAGACTAGATGGGAAGAGAGACTAAGAAGCACTGAAGAGCTTTCAGGTACTAAGCAAAAGAGGTTTAAGACTCTGTATCACAGGGTAATCGGCCATCACAGTAGACACTACAGCCAAGGGAATCACCCTTTACTTAAAAGTCCTAGATTCCCATCACAATAGATACTGCTAAGTAGGTTTTAGATATTTGGTAAGGACAGTTGTGGCTAGGAAGGGAGTTGTCATATCTAGGACTTTAGTTACAAATAAAAGGAAAAAGCCTTCTTCAAAAGAATTTGAAGTCCTTCCTATAGGAGACAAAATGAAAGTGTGAAAGCCCCAAAAAGTCAGAAATTTAAAGCATCATCTCTTTGACAGGGATGGAGTCAGGGATCACTGCTCCATCAGGCCAGCCAGGGAAATACAGAAAATCCCCAACGGTGGCAGTAGACAGCGTGAATGAGGGAACATCCTTTGTTCAGGAAACAGAAAGTGGGCAACTAAACATCGTGGCATCTTCAGAAGTGCCACACAAACAAACAAGCTCAAGCCCTCACTCAGACAAGGGGAATGAAAAATATGATGGAACTTCCCAGAGGAAACCAGAGAAGAAGAGAGACCCAGGCCCTCTCCAGCTGCCATCAGAGAATGAAGGTGCACTGTACAGTGAGACGTACCCTGTACACTCAGCAGTTGCCACACCTCCACCTGAAATGCCAGGGCACATCTCCAGAGGTAGAGGGAAGAGGAGATGCTCAGCCCCTCCACTGGGGCCAGCAGATAATGAAGGTGCAATGCGCAGTGAGACATCCCAAGAGAAGACAGCATTTGTCTCTCTTCCATCTGAAATGCCAAGGCACATCTCCATGGATAGAGGGAAAAGAAGACACACAGCCACTCCAATGGTGCCATCAGAGAATGAAGGTGCAGTGCGCAATGAGACATCCCAGGAGAACACAGCATTTATCTTTTCTCCACCGAAAATACCAGGGCACATCTCCAGGGGGAGAGGGAAGAAGACAGACCCAGCCCCTCCATTGGTGCCATCAGAGAATGGAGGTGCAATGTGCAGTAAGACATGTCAGGAGAACCCATTATTTGTCTTTTCTCCACCTAAAATACCAAGGAACATCTCCAGGGATAAAGCTAAGAAGACAGACCCAGCCCCTCCACAGGTGCCATCCCAGAATGAAGGTGCAGTGCACAGTGAGACGTGCCCTGTACACTCAACAGTTGGCCCTCCTCCACCTGAAATGCCAGGGCACATCTCCAGAGGCAGAGGGAAGAGGAGACGCCCAGCCCCTCCACTGGTGCCATCAGAGAATGAAGGTACAATGCACAGTGAGACGTCCCAGGAGAACAAAACATTTGTCATTTCTCCACCAGAAATGACAAGGCACATCTCTAGGGGTAGAGGGAAGAGGAGACGCCCAGCCCCTCCACTGGTGCCATCAGAGAATGAAGGTGCAGCACATAGTGAGACGTCCCAGAACACAGCATTTGTCTGTTCTCCACCTGAAATACCAAGGCACATCTCCCGGGGTAGAGGGAAGAGGAGACGCACAGACCTACCACTGGTGCCATCAGAGAATGAAGGTTCAGTGTGCAGTGAGATGTACCCTGTACACTCAGCAGTTGCCCCTCCTCCACCTGGAATTCCAGGGCACATCTCCAGAGGTAGAGGGAAGAGGAGATGCCCAGCCCCTCCACTGGTGCCATCAGAGAATGAGGGTACAATGTGCAGTATGACGGCCCAGGAGAACACAGCATTTGCCTTCTCTCCACCTGAAATACCAAGGCACATCTCCAGGGGTAGAGGGAGGAGAAAACGCCCAGCCCCCACACTGGTGCCATCAGAGAATGAAGGTGCAGCGCTCAGTGAGCAATCCCAGGAGAACACAACATTTGTCTTTCCTCCCCCTGAAATGCCAAGGCACATCTCCAGAGGTAGATGGAAGAGGAGACGCCCATCCCCCCCACTGGTGCCATCAGATAATGAAGGTGCAGTGCTCACTGTGCAATCCCAGGAGAACACAGCTTTTGTCTTTCCTCCACCTGAAATGCCAAGGCACATCTCCAGGGGTAGAGGGAGGAAGAGAAACCCAGCCCCCCCACTGGTGCCATCAGAGAATGAAGGTGCAGTGCTCAATGTGCGATCCCAGGAGAACACAGCTTTTGTCTTTCCTCCACCTGAAATGCCAAGGCACATGTCCAGGGGTAGAGGGAGGAGGAGATGCCCAGCCCCTGCACTGGTGCCATCAGAGAATGAAGGTGCAGTGCTCAATGAGCAATCCCAGGAGAACAGAGCATTTGTCTTTCCTCCACCTGAAATGCCAAGCCACATCTCCAGGGGTAGAGGGAGGAGGAGATGCCCAGCCCCTGCACTGGTGCCATCAGAGAATGAAGGTGCAGCACTCAGTGAGCAATCCCAGGAGAGCATGGCTTTTGTCTTTCCTCCACCTGACATGTCAAGGCACATCTCCAGGGGTAGAGGGAGTAGGAGATGCCCAGCCCCTGCACTGGTGCCATCAGAGAATGAAGGTACAGTGCGTAGTGTGACGGCCCAGGACAACACAGCATTTGCCTTTTCTCCACCTGAAATACCAACGCACATCTCCAGGGGTAGAGGGAAGAGGAGACGCCCAGCCCCTCCACGGGTGCCATCAGAGAATGAAGGTGCAGCGCTCAGTGAGCAATCCCAGGAGAACACAACATTTGTCTTTCCTCCCCCTGAAATGCCAAGGCACATCTCCAGAGGTAGAGGGAAGAGGAGACGCCCAGCCCCTCCACGGGTGGCATCAGAGAATGAAGGTGCAGTGCTCAGTGTGCGATCCCAGGAGAACACAGTTTTTGTCCTTCCTCCACCTGAAATGCCAAGGCACATCTCCAGGGGTAGAGGGAGGAGGAGACACCCAGCCCCCCCACTGGTGCCATCAGAGAATGAAGGTGCAGCGCTCAGTGAGCAATCCCAGGAGAACACAGCATTTGTCTTTCCTCCACCTGACATGCCAAGGCACATCTCCAGGGGTAGAGGGAGGAGGAGATGCCCAGCCCCTCCACTGGTGCCATCAGAGAATGAAGGTGCAGCACTCAGTGAGCAATCCCAGGAGAGCATGGCTTTTGTCCTTCCTCCACCTGACATGTCAAGGCACATCTCCAGGGGTAGAGGGAGGAGGAGATGCCCAGCCCCTGCACTGGTGCCATCAGAGAATGAAGGTGCAGTGGTCAGTGAGCAATCCCAGGAGAACAGAGCATTTGTCTTTCCTCCACCTGAAATGCCAAGCCACATCTCCAGGGGTAGAGGGAGGAGGAGATGCCCAGCCCCTCCACTGGTGCCATCAGAGAATGAAGGTGCAGCACTCAGTGAGCAATCCCAGGAGAGCATGGCTTTTGTCCTTCCTCCACCTGACATGCCAAGGCACATCTCCAGGGGTAGAGGGAGGAGGAGATGCCCAGCCCCTGCACTGGTGCCATCAGAGAATGAAGGTGCAGCACTCAGTGAGCAATCCCAGGAGAGCATGGCTTTTGTCCTTCCTCCACCTGACATGCCAAGGCACATCTCCAGGGGTAGAGGGAGGAGGAGATGCCCAGCCCCTGCACTGGTGCCATCAGAGAATGAAGGTGCAGTGGTCAGTGAGCAATCCCAGGAGAACAGAGCATTTGTCTTTCCTCCACCTGAAATGCCAAGCCACATCTCCAGGGGTAGAGGGAGGAGGAGATGCCCAGCCCCTCCACTGGTGCCATCAGAGAATGAAGGTGCAGCACTCAGTGAGCAATCCCAGGAGAGCATGGCTTTTGTCCTTCCTCCACCTGACATGCCAAGGCACATCTCCAGGGGTAGAGGGAGGAGGAGATGCCCAGCCCCTGCACTGGTGCCATCAGAGAATGAAGGTACAATGCGTAGTGTGACGACCCAGGACAACACAGCATTTGCCTTTTCTCCACCTGAAATACCAACGCACATCTCCAGGGGTAGAGGGAAGAGGAGATGCCCAGCCCCTCTACTGGTGCCATCAGAGAATGAAGGTGCAGTGGTCAGTGAGCAATCCCAGGAGAACATGGCTTTTGTCCTTCCTCCACCTGACATGCCAAGGCACATCTCCAGGGGTAGAGGGAGGAGGAGATGCCCAGCCCCTGCACTGGTGCCATCAGAGAATGAAGGTGCAGCACTCAGTGAGCAATCCCAGGAGAGCATGGCTTTTGTCCTTCCTCCACCTGACATGCCAAGGCACATCTCCAGGGGTAGAGGGAGGAGGAGATGCCCAGCCCCTGCACTGGTGCCATCAGAGAATGAAGGTGCAGTGGTCAGTGAGCAATCCCAGGAGAACAGAGCATTTGTCTTTCCTCCACCTGAAATGCCAAGCCACATCTCCAGGGGTAGAGGGAGGAGGAGATGCCCAGCCCCTCCACTGGTGCCATCAGAGAATGAAGGTGCAGCACTCAGTGAGCAATCCCAGGAGAGCATGGCTTTTGTCCTTCCTCCACCTGACATGCCAAGGCACATCTCCAGGGGTAGAGGGAGGAGGAGATGCCCAGCCCCTGCACTGGTGCCATCAGAGAATGAAGGTACAATGCGTAGTGTGACGACCCAGGACAACACAGCATTTGCCTTTTCTCCACCTGAAATACCAACGCACATCTCCAGGGGTAGAGGGAAGAGGAGATGCCCAGCCCCTCTACTGGTGCCATCAGAGAATGAAGGTGCAGTGGTCAGTGAGCAATCCCAGGAGAACATGGCTTTTGTCCTTGCTCCACCTGAAATGCCAAGGCACATCTCCAGGGGTAGAGGGAGGAGGAGATGCCCAGCCCCTCCACTGGTGCCATCAGAGAATGAAGGTGCAGTGCTCCGTGAGCAATCCCAGGAGAACATGGCTTTTGTCTTTCCTCCACCTGACATGTCAAGGCACATCTCCAGAGGTAGAGGGAAGAGGAGATGCCCAGCCCCTCCACTGATGCCATCAGAGAATGAAGGTACAATGCACAGTGAGATGTCCCAGGAGAACACAGCATTTGTCTTTTCTCCACCTAAAATACCAAGGTACATCTCCCGGGGTAGCGGGAAGAGGAGACGCCCAGCCCCTCCACTGGTGCCATCAGAGAATGAAGGTACAATGCACAGTGAGACGTCCCAGGAGAACAAAACATTTGTCATTTCTCCACCAGAAATGACAAGGCACATCTCTAGGGGTAGAGGGAAGAGGAGACGCCCAGCCCCTCCACTGGTGCCATCAGAGAATGAAGGTGCAGCACATAGTGAGACGTCCCAGAACACAGCATTTGTCTGTTCTCCACCTGAAATACCAAGGCACATCTCCCGAGGTAGAGGGAAGAGGAGACGCCCAGACCTACCACTGGTACCATCAGAGAATGAAGGTGCAGTGTGCAGTGAGACATACCCTGTACACTCAGCAGTTGCCCCTCCTCCACCTGGAATTCCAGGGCACATCTCCAGAGGTAGAGGGAAGAGGGGACACCCAGACCCTCCACTGATGCCATCAGAGAATGAAGGTGCACTGTACAGTGAGACATATTCTGTTCACTCAGCAGTTGGCCCTCCTCCACCTGAAATGCCAGGTCACATCGCCAGAGGTAGAGGGAAGAGGAGATGCTCAGCCCCTCCACTGGTACCATCAGAGAATGAAGGTGCAGTGTGCAGTGAGACGTACCCTGTACACTCAGCAGTTGCCCCTCCTGCACCTGAAATGCCAGGTCACATCTCCAGAGGTAGAGGGAAGAGGAGACGGCCAGCCTCTCCACTGATGCCATCAGAGAATGAAGGTACAATTCGCAGTGAGATGTACCCTGTTCACTCAGCACTTGCCCCTCCTCCACTTCAAATGCCAGGGCACATCTCCAGAGGTAGAGGGAAGAGGAGACGCCCAGCCCCTCCACTGATGCCATCAGAGAATGAAGGTGCAGTGTGCAGTGAGACGTACCCTGTACACTCAGCACTTGCCCCTCCTCCACTTCAAATGCCAGGGCACATCTCCAGAGGTAGAGGGAAGAGGAGACGCCCAGCCCCTCCACTGATGCCATCAGAGAATGAAGGTGCAGTGGTCAGGGAGCAATCCCAGGAGGACATGGCTTTTGTCCTTCCTCCACCTGAAATGCCAAGGCACATCTCCAGGGGTAGAGGGAGGAGGAGACGCCCAGCCCCCCCACTGGTGCCATCAGAGAATGAAGGTGCAGTGGTCAGGGAGCAATCCCAGGAGGACATGGCTTTTGTCCTTCCTCCACCTGAAATGCCAAGGCACATATCCAGGGGTAGAGGGAAGAGGAGACGCCCAGTCCCCCCACGGGTGCCATCAGAGAATGAAGGTGCAGCGCTCAGTGAGCGATCCCAGGAGAGCACAGAATTTGCCTTTTCTCCACCTGAAATGCCAAGGCACATCTCCAGAGGTCGAGGGAAGAGGAGATGCCCAGCCCCTCCACTGGTGCCATCAGAGAATGAAGGTGCAGCGCTCAGTGAGCAATCCCAGGAGAGCACAGCATTTGTCTTTCCTCCACCTGACATGCCAAGCCACATCTCCAGGGGTAGAGGGAGGAAGAGAAACCCAGCCCCCCCACTGGTGCCATCAGAGAATGAAGGTGCAGCGCTCAGTGAGCAATCCCAGGAGAACACAACATTTGTCTTTCCTCCACCTGACATGCCAAGCCACATCTCCAGGGGTAGGGGGAAGAGGAGATGTGCAGCTCCTCCACTGGTGCCATCAGAGAAAGAAGGTACAGTGCTCAGTCAGCAATCCCAGGAGAGCATGGCTTTTGTCTTTTCTCCACCTGAAATGCCAAGGCACATCCCCAGGGGTAGAGGGAAGAGGAGACGACCAGCCCCTCTACGGATGCCATCAGAGAATGAAGGTGCAGTGTATAGTGAGACGTCCCAGGAGAACATGGGTTTTGTCCTTCCTCCACCTGAAATGCCAAGGCACATCTCCAGGGGTAGGGGGAAGAGGAGAGGCTCAGGCCCTCCACTGGTGTCATCAGAGAATGGAGGTGCAATGCGCAGGAAGACATGCCAGGAGAACCCAGTATTTGTCTTTTCTCCACCTAAAATACCAAGGAACATCTCCAGGGATAGAACAAAGAAGACAGACCCAGCCACTGCTCTGGTGCCATCAGAGAACGAAGGTGCAGTGTGCAGTGAGACGTACTCTGTTCACTCAGCAGTTTCCCCTCCTCCACCTGAAATGCCAGGGCACATCTCCAGAGGTAGAGGGAAGAGGAGATGCCCAGCCCCTCCACTGTTGCCATCAGAGAATGAAGGTGCAGTGCTCACTGAGACATGCCAGGAGAACACAGCATGTGTCTGTTCTCCACCTGATGTACTAAGGCACATGTCCAGAGGTAGAGGGAGGAGGAGACACACAGCCCCTCCACTGATGCCATCAGAGAATGAAGGTGCAGTGGTCAGTGAGACGTCCCAGAGGAACACGGCATTTGTCTTTCGTCCACCCGAAATACCATGGCACATCTCCAGAGGTAGAGCGAAGAGGAGATGCCCAGCCCCTCCACTGATGCCATCAGAAAATGAAGGTACAATGCGCAGTGAGATGTCCCAGGAGAACACAGCATTTGTCTTTTCTCCACCTAAAATACCAAGGTACATCTCCCGGGGTAGAGGGAAGAGGAGATGCCCAGCTCCTCCACTGGTGCCATCAGAAAATGAAGGTACAATGCGCCATGAGATGTTCCAGGTACACACAGGCATTGCACCTGCTTCACCCAAAATGCAAGCAAATGATCCTTCAAGCATCTGTGTATCTCCAGGTGATTTTACATCTTCAGGAGCTGCTGATATAAAACTGAGGAAGAAAAAGTTGAGTGTCTCAAATACCACTTTCTTGAGTGTGCCTGTCTCCAGGGAGGAGATCAGGGTTGAATATGAAGATCGTGCTCCATCTGAGCAGCAGAGTCTCATGGTCCCCTTTCCTAAAGTTCTCATAAAACAATCACAGTGCTCCAGCCTAGAATTCCAAGCTAGTGGAGACCATGGGAATGTTACCAGCCCAAGCAACATGGAAGAGTCTGGCCCTAGTACTTCAAAAGCAGCCTTGGTAGGGGAATCATCATCTCATATACCCCAAGTCCTGGGTCTGAAGCAGTCAATGTGTATTACAAAGATAAATAGGAAGTGCCAAAAAATGTCTGAGAAGGGAAGACGAGGAAAACATAAATCTCAAGTGTGCTCAAAGGGAACTAACACCAAGAAACCTCGGAGAAGCGTCAGAAACCGACAGGCGAACAAAGTCCCAACTGTGGCTTCTTCCAAGCAGCCATGTCCTATTGAAAGCGGGACACTTGTCTGGTTTAAATTTCAAGATCATCCATTTTGGCCAGCGGTGGTCAAGTATGTCCACAAAACCAATAAGACGGCCAGAGTGTTGTTAATCGACCATAACCTGAAGTTTGTCCACAGGGGCATCCTTGTCCCTCTTCGCAGATTAAAACACCTGGATTGTAAAGAGAAAGAAACACTCCTCCGGAGAGCCAGTAAAACCTACCAGCAAGGTATCAGCTGGTGTTTCTCACTAATTGACCACTACAGAGAGATCATAGCTCACAAGTCTTACAAGGGGTCCTTCATGGACTATTACACTTCCAGGGCAAGTCTTCGCATGCGCAAAGCTGTCCAAGAAGGCGACCTGCACATTGATTTTCCAGTGGTATGCTATGAAGACCTAGAAGACTGGGAGGAGGAGGAGACCTCCCTAGGCAGGAAGGGGCCCCACAAGAAACTCCTGCCTGACCGTATGAGGGCTGCTCGGGACCGAGCCAACCAGAAGCTTGTAGACTTCATAGTGAAGAGTAAAGGTGCTGACCAACACCTGCTGGACATCATGCAGGGCAAGAAAGATTCCAAATGGCTGACATCCCTTTTAAGTTTAAAGAAGAATGTTTTATGTACAGAGACTTACCTGGAGGAAGAGGACCAATTATATACAGTGGGCAAACATTTACAAGAAATCTTCAAGCAAACAGATGGAAAACTGCTCGCTCAGGCAGGAGGAGACAAAGTGAAATTTACCATGCAAGTTCTTCTTCCAGAAGCCATCATTTACTCCATCGCTATCCTGGATGAGCTCGACTATGAGGCAGCAGAAGAGAAGTTTCTACGTGGCCCACCTGTGCATCACCGTGAAAAAGATCTATTTGACAAGAAAATCTTAAAGGATGCTAAGAAGAAGAGATCAGAAGTCAAGAGTCATTCATAAAGAGCTCTTTTGTTCACACCTTGGAAGGGAACTCTTCCTTCCTGTCATCAGTTCCTGCACTGGTAGAAGGACACTTCTTATGTAGCATCTGGGAAAGTATGTTGTGTGTTGTTGCTACATTAAAGGTTCATTTCATGTTTTCTTCTTACTATTCTAAATAAAAGCTCATGTTCATGCTTGATGGTGCTTAATTCTAGATGTGGGTCTTAGGAAAGGTGTAAATACTAGGCTTGGTGTGCCCCTCTTTGGCCTGTACCTGAGAATGAAATTCCTGTGAGGCCATTGTCTTGACCACCATCAAAGTCCTGTGAGTTCTTAGGACTACACAGCCTCCATGTGTTCTGCATAGGACCCCATAAATCCCAACAACATATTAGGTATGATACCATGTCACTTGTGAGTCCAACACATTACCCCACTTCAGCTTCATTGGGTGCTGTTGCTTATGTGGGTTCTAATGTTTTCTCTACCACCTCATTTACTCACTCAAAACAAATAAGGTGTGGTATAAGGCTCTGATCTGAAGATAAACTTATCTGAAGAAAAACAGATCAGGTGCCAGAGAAAGGGTAGAGATCATTTGGCCCAGGTGACAAGTGTGTGAGTCTCCATACTCTTGAAGATTTACCAGCCTTGAGCTAACTTTGTAGTTGACACCAGTGTCCCAGGTTTCCTCACATTAGTAAGATCAGAGATGATAAGTGGTTGGAGTGAAGGGAGAGGAGCTTATCTCCCTTGCAGGTTATGGGCATCTGGAGTATTTTCTGAGGAGAGGCAGCCCTTCCCTCCCTTCCACGAGCTCTTACTCTCCTCTTTGGAATAAGGTCTCTTGAAGGCAAGGAACCACATTGGTATCCATGTGGACCCTGAGGTGCCTACTCCATCAGCTGATGAGGCCACTTTCCAGTTGCACTCTGGTGTGTTGCTGCGATCAGTGTGTTTCTGGGACTAGAAATTCCCACTTGTCAACAAGCCTGCTTCCTTGGAGTGAGGATTCCTCTGCTCTTTCATATTGTAGGACAGACTTCTGGGGATCAGGCCCCAATGCTAAATGATGGTTATCCTTTTTTGCACTGAGGTAGCATGCATAGCATGCTTGGCCTCTATACCTGTATATGGCAGGAACATGGGAAGTATGGAGAATCAAGACCTAGAGAGCAGATGAGCATCACAGTTTCGAACATCCAGAACTCCCTGCACTCACCTTCTGGCATTGGCAATCTTCTAAACATGGCCACTTTGGGGGAACAACTTTGTTGTTCTGAGACACCTCTTCAAGACTGGTAGCTTCTGCTAAAGGTGCTTTCTTAGGTGGCATCTATTCTAATAATCTTCCTGGCTGTTGCACTAATGAACAAGGTAAAGTGTGACTAGGTAAGATCATAGCCCATGGTAGTGTGGGAGGACTATACAGTGTTTGGGTAAGAAATAGCTTTTATTCAGTGAGCTTCTGATCCTGGCTTACATGTATGTGTTTGAAGAGAAATAAGACACGTGTAGATCAACTTTGAGGATGTCAAACCCACAAGAGAGCAGAGTATAATTCAGTATAAGGGGAAATCTATGGATGCAGGAGTACAGGGCTATGGTTATGTGCTCTGAGTCTTGTTGAAGTATCTGTCCCTTTTAAGCTCTTTAGCCAACAGGGAAGGAGATGGAGGTGCTGGAAATCTGTCTTCTCCCAGTAATAGTTCTTAACCTCTTACGTATCCTCAGGAAGGGGAAGGAGTTCACCAACTGTTAACTGCCTAATGATCTTCTGGGAGGGGCACATTCAAGCTCCAAACCCCACAGCAAAGGTTAACTGCTAAAGAACTATGAGGAAGGGCTGCATAGATGGTTTAGCAGTAAAGTAAAGCCTGTGAAGCCTAAGAACTCATGTTTGAATCTCCAGGTCCCATGTAAACCAGATGCACAGTGCCACAAGCATGCAATGTTGCACATGTGCACAAGGGGGCACACACATCCAGAGTTCAAATGCAATGGCTGGAGGCCCTAGCGTGTCAGTTCTCTCTGTCTCTCTCTCTCTCAATCTCTCTTTCTCCCCCCACCCCCTCTCTCTCTCCTCTCTTGCATAAAAAAGACAAGTCTGTTTGGCTTGCCTCAAAAAAAAAGAAAGAAAGAAAGAACCAAGCCAGGCGTGGTGACGCATGACTTTAATCCCAGCACTCAGGAGGCAGAGGTAGGAGGATCACCGTGAGTGCGAGGTCACCCTGAGACTACATAGTGAATTCCAAGTCAGCCTGGGCCAGAGTGAGACCCTACTTTGAAAAAAACAAAAAAATAAAAATAAAAGAAAGAAAGAAAAAACCATGAGGAGGAGCAGGCCTCATGAGCCTGTAGTGACTGTTAACTGTCAATCCTTGGGGAAGGACATGACCTATAAGACCCTCTTGGCTAGTAACTGTTAATTGTCCATAAATCCTTAGTTAGGGGCATGACCTCAAGAGTCCCTCTTGGCTAGTAACTGTTAACTGCCTATAAATTTTGGGGGAGGGGTCTGACCTCATGAGGCCCTCCCAGCCTCCTTGATGGAAAGTTAATGGACCCATTCTTGTGCAAGTCTCTTTCTGGCAGTCACTGCAGCTGACAGCTTAAGAAAGCAATGGTGGACTGGGAGATGGTTCAGCAGTTAAAGGTACTTGCTTGCAAACCCTAATGACCTAGGTTCGATTCCCAAGTACCTACATAAAGCCAGATGCATAAAGTGGTGCATGTCAGGAGTTGGTTTGCTGCAGAAAGAGGCCCTGGCACTCACTCTCTCTGTCTCATAAATAATTCATTTTATTTTATTTTATTTATTTGAGAAAGACAGAGAGAGAGAGAGAATGGGCGCACCAGGGCCTCCAGTTGCTACAAATGAACTCCAGAGGCATGTGTCACCTTGATCATCTGGCTTACATGGGTCCTGGGGAATTGAACCTGAGTCCTTTGGTTTTGCAGGCAAGTGTCTTAACCACTAAACCATCTCTCCAGCCCTCATAAACATTTTTTTTTTGTTTTGTTTTTTCGAGGTAGAATTTCACTCTAGTCCAGGCTGACCTGGAATTCACTATGGAGTCTCAGGGTGGTTGCAAACTCATGGTGATCCTCCTATCTCTGCCTTCTGAGTGCTGGGATTAAAGGCATGCGCCACCACGCCCGGCTTCATAAACATTTTTTAATAATATTTTGTTTATTTATTTGAGAGAGAGGCAGATACATGATAGAGACAGATTATAAATAATGATAGATAGATAGATAGATAGATAGATAGATAGATAGACAGACAGACAGATAGATGATAAAGAATGGGTGCACCAAGGCTTCTAGCCACTGCAAACAAACTCCAGACGTATGTGCATCTGGCTTATGTCAGTTTTGGGGAATTGAACCTGGGTCCTCTGGATTTACAGGCAAGTGCCTTAACCCTTAAGCCGTCTCTTCAGCCCCTCATAAATAATTTTTTTTTTAAAAAGAGGGAAATGAGCTGGGCATGGTGGCTTTAATTCCAGCACTTGGGAGAAAGAGGTAGGAGGATCACCACTGAGTTCAAGGCCACCCTGAAACTACATAGTGAATTCCAGATCAGCCTGGGTTAGAGCAAGACTTTACTTCGAAAAACCAAAATAAATAAATAAATAAATAAATAAATAAATAAAAATAGGGAAATGGTCATATCATCCAGAAGAAAGTATGACACAACAGAAGGGCTGTCATAAGCAAAGTCTTATTATGAAGATTATAACATTCTGCCTGAAATCATGTTTACTCGGTATGCACAGTAACTTAAAGCTGAGCACTTATGTCATTTTCCTTATTGGTTCCACAGGCAACCTGATGATCAGTAGGCATTTTTTAGGACCGGATCATTGTAGATAGCCCTGGCTTGCTTGGAATACACTATGCAGTACTAGCTATCCTAGCAGCCCTGCCAATCCTCCTATCTCAGCCTCACTCCTGGTAGAACTACAGCCATGAGTCACCGAGCCTGACTGTTAGGAGAACACCTGAAGGCCATTTGGTTTTTAGAAACATTATATGCCAGGAGGCCAGGATCAGAAGTCAAGAGAGGGACTAGAAATCTACTTATGTCATGCTGAGGCAGGATAGAAAGGAAAAAAAGTTGGGGAAAAGAGAAGGGAAAGGAGCTGCTCACCCAGAAGTCTTGTTGAAGCCTCTTACCAGCAAAGAAACAAGAATTTCAGCACAATTGATAACTGCTTATGGGCTTTCTCCCTTTTCCAGCTATAAACCTAGTCTCACCCCAAACCACATTTACAGTGAATTGCTGGATGATAATTAGATTTGTGTTCTTTGTAAAGGGTGTCCAGGGAAAGCTCACAGGCAAAACCATTTAGACATACCTGTAGTGAAATGAATACTTTCAATGAGTGACAAGAGTACAGTTCTGGGTTTAGGTCTCTCCCATACTTACCTAACACCCCATACTTATCTATCTCAACCCCATTCCTGCCATAACCTACCAGTACTTGTGGTTTCTGCCATAGATATTCCAGAAATCTTGACATATTCCCCTTTTAAATTTTGAAAATATTTTAATTTATTTAGTTGCAAGCATAGAGAGACAGCAAGAAGAGAGACAGGCAGAGCGAGGAGAATGGGCATAATACTAGGGCCTCCAGCCACTGCAAACGAACTCCAGATGCATGCATCACTTCTATATGGCCCCCCTTTTAAAGGCTAACCACACTCATCATTGCTCCTGAAGGATAAACATCCTGTACAAGTCTTTTCCCACAGGCACCTTCCATGCCAGAATTTGCCCTCATATCTCTGGTAGAGTGTCCCACCCTACAAGTTGTCTATAGGACTTGTGATGCTAAAGCCAGGCAAGTGCCAAGAAAAGTAGAAAAAAGTGGTGAAGGCACTTCCAAGCCCTAAAGAGAATAAAAGCCAAGTGCCACATTATCCAGGCAGGCTGGGCTGGATTTGGTAAGGGAGAGAAGTGGTGACATTTACAGAAACTGGAAGAGCATGCTCCTGGTGCTACAGGGAGGGCAGGGGTCCTTGTGAGGTGTGACTTGGTGCTTCAATAGGGGCTCTACAGATTAAGATGATATAGGAGACCTTGAGGTGCCTATGGGGAAACAGAACTGCATGGTTTAGTTAGGCTCTCAGGGAATGGTTCAAACTTGCTGTAAGGCCAGGGGCTCAAATCATGAGAACAGCAATGCTGAGCTGCCTGGAAAGGTCTGCCTCACCAGATATGACAGGAAAGGAGGGGGTTAAGGCTGAGGGATGTGGTGTACTAGAAGCAAATAGATCAGGTGAGGCCAGTAGTACCAAAGGGGATGAAATCACACGGAGACTTAGAGAACACATGCTGTACCAAACATATAAGGAAGATGGCAGGAAAGGATACATCCCACTCAGAAGCTCACTGTGGCTACTCTGTAGAATCAGGCTGATCCCAGCAGAGGCTGCTAGAGAACACATTCAGTGTGATCAAGGCCAGATCACAATGCTGTCTCCCCCTCCTTTTCCTCCTCTCCTCTTCCTTTTCTTCCTCTTCATACTCTACATCCCATGCTCCCTCCACAACACCTACAAACATGGAGATGAGGTGAAAATGGGACTACAATGAGCAGCCAGAAGCCAGGGGTCAGAATTAGACACTGCTGAAAGATGACACAGCACTACACCTGACCAGTATAAGTCTAGCTCAGAGTGGCCACTCCAAAAGACTTAGGATTCATAAAAGAAAGATGTGATCCACCACCTCAACAAGCTAGTCTATTCCTACCCAGATTCAGCTGACTCATATGTGGTGGCCAAATCCCCAGGGAAAGTATGCTATAGCACCAGGACAAGGAGATGCTGAAATAGTTCTATAGCCAGTCGCCAAAGGGACCCACAACTATATGTCAGGTCACTAACTCCAGAAAAGTAGGAATAACCAGGTAGGGGTATTGCACACAGGGTCCCATGTGAGTTTTACGCCTGGGGTCTCAATGAACTCTATTTGGAAGTTGGCTTCTGTACTATACTTATTTATCCAGGTTAAGGGAAAACATTTTATTATTTTGTAAAACCAAATTGAAGTGCCTTCCCATGTGACATTTAGTCTATTGCAAGTAAGACCCTGCCTTGGGGGAAAAATATTTTAAATGAACAAAAAAGTATTTTGTGGGGGGTGGTGTTCAAGGTAAGGTCTCACTCTAGCCCAGGCTGACCTGGAACTCACTCTGTAGTCCCAGTCTGGCCAAGAACTCACAGTGATTCTCCTACCTTTGTCTCGCTAGTGCCAGGATTAAAGGAGTGCACTACTATGCCCAGCTAAAGTTCATTTTTGATTGCCTTATCTTCATTAAATTCTCATATGAAAAATTAAAACAAATCATACACTGAGATCCTGTTCACTCCTTAAAGTCAAAACTAAACTGTAGTGAATGTAATCTCTGCCCCTTCCTGGAACCTCCTTTCAGCACCTGCTCTTTGCAAGGACCTGCATTAGCCATGGTATACTTGGACAAGCAGACCCACTTTTATCTGCAGAATGGTAATGAGATCTTAAGAGGGCCTCATGTCCTCTTTGACTAAAGGGCTTAGGGTTCCAGGGGAGAGCAGCCAGATGTTGATGCCCTTGGCCCTTTTCCTTCTCTTTCTCTCTTTCAGTCCACCTGCTACAGACCCCTGAACCTGTCCTGGTTTGGCAGAGGCTCAAGTCCTGATGAGTCCAACCTCCTAGCAGCCATTGTGGCATATGAGTGGTGATATAGGATTTGGGGGCCAAGATCTGAATTCTGATATGCTGTGGGGTGGGGCCACATGACGAACATAACAAGGTTCATGATGCTGAAGTAGATTTGGGAGCCTCCATCCTCCAGTAGGATGGGTGCCTGTTGGAAGTGGAACTTTGAGGCCTCAGATGGGCAGAGTTGTAGAAGAAGCACAGTGGGGCTCTGAGAGGAGAGGTAGGAGTTGACAGTGTGGGTGTGCGTACTGACCTAGGTGGTCTGGCTCTCAAGAATACAAGGGCAAGGTTTGGCTGGTGGTTTAGGAAGTAGGGGCGGACTTTGATTCTTGATATATTTTGTGGGGGAGCTGCCCCTATGTCCAGATGAAGGCATGACCTGTGTTTTGTTGGAGAGCATGTGATCAGTGTCAGGTCCTGAAGGCAACACTGCTAAGTTGGCTTTTGCAGACAGCAGCTTGGTGATAGGTGTTTCCAGGCATTAACCGTGATGCCTGTGGCCAATTCTGATGTTCTTTATACAAGGGGTACGAATGTTCACTCATGCTCATTCATGTGCATGCACCATCAAAGAAGTAAGACGAAACATCCCTCACATGTACATGATGTGCCAATTAGGTCCACAGTCACTATTAATGTGTTATGGCTAAGAGGATACTGAATTATATAATCATGTCAAAATGCCTGGTAGCAGATGCTGTTGGGCACTGTGCACTATAGCAAACCAAAACATTATCAGAGATTTATAACAAATGTTCTGTTTGGAACAATAGAGGAAGGAAAAGATTGAGGGATAAGGAGTGCTGTGGTGGAGTTTCAGACAGCAGCAAGATATACTAAGAGAAAATAGGAAAGGATCCGTAGAGGGAGTGGGGCAGGGCTGTGGGGGTTGAGAGGTGTTCTTGAGGGTGGGGAGCTGGAAGATGCTCAGGTCAGAGCTCTGAGTCCTCAGGTTATGCACTGGGGGAAGGGATACAGAAGGAGCTAAGCTTGCTGAGGGCAGAGCTGGTATAGCAGTTAGTGGTGGGGGGCATCTTTTTCTGTTAAGTATTTTTGTTTACTTATTTGAGGGGGGGAAGAGAGAAAGAATGGGTGCACCAGGGCCTCCTGCCACTGCAAATGGCTTTATACGGGTACTGGGGAATCAAACTTGGACCTTTAGGCTTTACAAGCAAGCGTCTTTAACCACTAAATTATCTCTGCAGCCTGGTTGGGGGAATCTTGATGTAAGTGAGCAGGGTTACTGCAGGAACAGAGTGAGACTGAATTTATTGAAGGACAGTTGGGACACGGCTGTGAGGTAGGAGTTGAGAGCAGAGCTTGTGTCGCTGTCAGTGGGCGTAGCCACAGGAGTATAAGAGGACTGGACTGAGTTTTTTGAGGTGCAGTTGAGGCCCGGGCTGAACAAGAAGAAGGGCGGGGGCTATGAATGAGATTGGAAGTGGAGGCCAGGGACTGTAAGTGCTAAAGTAGGTGGGCGAGGCCACCAGTGTACCAAGGCAGGGCACTGGAATTGAAGCTTTGATTCCTGACAAGGGGTGGGGAGGCTGATGAACAGAGTGGGACTGAGGTGCCAAGACAGAGTGGAGAATGGAATTGTGGATGCTAAAAACTGTAGGGAGAGTGAGGCAGACCTGGGACAAGTGGAGATCAGAACTGTGAGTGGGGCTCCTGGAAGAGCAGAAGAGCAGGGCTGTGAGGGCTGAGGTAGAAGTCCAGAGAATATTGTGTACTGATGAATAGGTGGAGCAGGGCTGTGGGCAGAGCTGAGTGGAACTTGAGCAGAGCATATTTAGGAAAGTAAAATGATAACAGCAGGCTGCCTGGGGACCTAAGCAATCCTGGAGAGTGTACTCCAGGGCACTCTCCACGGGGCATGGAGGCTACAAGGAGGCCTAAGTGTTTCCCTGGGACCCAGGCAGCCCTATGCTGAGGCTTACTGAGGCAAAGCTGAATCTTCCAGATCAACCTTCTTTCTCCAGGTTGCACTGTGCACAACTGGCAGTGAGTTCAGGAGGGTCCTTCTTCTTAAGACCTATCTTGCAAGACAGGCGAAAAATCCCAATTCATGTCCTGCTGTTCACAAGTCCAAAGTTGCCCCAAACGCAGCCCAACTTGTTCAATAAGCCTACTTTTCCCTTGTTTCACATTGAAGATGTGGAGTCCAGCCTTTCCCTCGGGACCACTGTACTCTGCTCCTCTTATCCCTTACTGAGTGCTGGGTATTGTGTTGGCTCCTTGCACTCTGAAATACTCCTAAAAATATACTCTTCATCCAGTTATTTAGGGCTACTTCCTGGAACCAACTTTCACAAACTGCTACCTGTGCTATTCCCTGAGCCTGTGGACCTACCTACAAACCTCTTATATTTCCTACAAAAGCCAGTCCTTGTTACACAGGTTCGATTAGTATATTGCAAATCCCTTACTGAACAACCCCTACTGAACACATTTTCCCATCTTGTCTTTAGTATCTAACGCCAGCTATCAACCCCATCTCTCCACCCTTCTCACTGTTATGGCCTAACATGGGTCAGGATCTTGCTATGGTATGGACTCTCCTGACCCTAAACACTGCAGGCTCTACCAGGACAGTTCCTTTGATTTTATGGTGCCCATACCCTGTGTGATAGTTTATACTGATTGTCAATTTGACAGGATCTAGAATCAGTTAGGAAAAGGGCCCTTGAGCATGGCTGTGAGGGATTATCTACATTGGGTTAGCCTCGGAGCATGGCTATGACAGACTATCTTGATCAGGTTAACTGAGATGGGAAGACCTACCTTAACTGTGGAAGGTACCATTCCATGAGCTGGCAACCTGGATTAAATTAGAGGAGTAAAGACAAAGCTTTCATTCCTTCCTACTTCCTGGCTGCAGATGCAATGGAACTAGCCACTTCATGCTCCTTCTGCCATGCTTCCATGCTTCCATGCTATGTTGGTTTGTCACATGTAACTGTAAATAAACCCATCCTCTCTTAAACTAATTTGTTCAGGTTTTTTATCACAGCAAGGAGAAAGATAACTGATACACCTTGCAATACCCACCCTTCTCTTGTCATGGCATCCTCTAAGACACATTTTTATTTTTTGTTTTTTTGAGGTAGAGTTTCACTTTAGCTCAGGCTGACCAGGAATTCACTATGTAGTCTCAGGGTGGCCTTGAACTCAAGGCAATCCTCCTATCTCTGCCTCCCAAGTGCTGGGATTAAAGGCGTGTGCCACCACACCTGGCTCTAAGACACATTTTTAAAGTCACCTTCACTATCTTATCCCTGAAATGTCTGTATTCTTGTCTCTGAGCTCTTATGATCCCTGCTTTAGAACCTTGGAACCCAAGGATGTAACTGTTGTCAGAGTCTGTGATGATACAGTCTCTGAGGTCCTCAAAGGCAATGCCTGTCTAGGATACAATGTCTGCTAGGTAATGATGGATCCACTAAGTATGTCTTCATTCTTTTCCACTAGGACACACCTACTCTGTCCCTGGAGAAGCTCTAGGCAACAGGACACATGCAAGTTAGGGGAGGGAGACCCCAGGTGAAGGCAGTGGCATTGATAAGAATAAGGGCCAGTGAGTTTTAAAACCCTGTGAGATGCCGGGCGTGGTGGTGCACGCCTTTAATCCCAGCACTCGGGAGGCAGAGGTAGGAAGATCGCCATGAGTTCAAGGCCACCCTGAGACTACATAGTGAATTCCAGGTCAGCCTGGGCTAGAGCGAAACCCTACCTGGAAAAACCAAAAAAAAAAAAAAAAAAAAAAAAAAAAAAAAACCCTGTGAGTTAAACTAAGCATACTAGAGACCAGGAGACACCAACAGAGTCTAGCTAAACCCAGATGAGTCCCAGCCAAAACTCAAAGCACAGCTGCGGTAAAGTGAGCTCAAGGGAGCCTACCCAAGTGGAGCCAAACATACTCAGCCCTGTAGAGAAGAAGCCAGATGAGTTTACCCAAGGCCAGTTTTAGCTGACAGCATCCAAGTCCCCATCGAACCTAAGAGAGCCTAGTTGATCTTAGCGGAGTCCTCCGAGAACCAGTGGAGTCATAACAAATCTAGCTATATCAGAGAGCTTCAGGTTCACTGAGATGAACTTCCAGACGAGGCACAGTTATGGAGGAAGGGATTTATTGAAGCTTACAGATCCAGGGGAAGTTCCATAATGGCAGAAGAAGCGGGCCTCACCTCCCAAACACTTGGATTACAGTTATTTAAGGTGTGGTTGCATTCGGTATCCAGGCTGTGTGCAAAGATACTCTTGACTCTTATGTGCATGCTTTTTAAATATAACTTAGGTATGTGTTTATTTTAGAGTCAAAATCCTTCCAGTTCCTTGAATCCTGAAGTGGTGGTTTGAATCAGATGTCCCTTATGTGTTCTGAATACTTGGTCCCCAGCTTGTGGCAATTTGGGAGATGCAGCCTTGCTGGAGGAGCTGTGTTGTTGGGGGCGGACTCCTTCTGGCCATAGTTCAGCTTACTCTCCTGCCCTTTTCCATCTACTATGGCAGAGGTGATGTCCAGCCTCTGCTCTACCATGCATTTTCCTGCTATCATGAAGCTTCAGGTCTGTAAGCTAAATAAGCCCTTTCCTCCCATCAACTGCTTTTGTTCTGGTGTTTTGTGCTAGCAAAGAGAAGATAACAACAACAGAGGAAAGGGACACATCTACTATTTTAGTTTGCTAACCCCAAGAAACATCTTAAATAGCTAGTTTTTTAAATATATATTATTTTTATTTATTTATTTATTGGAGAGAGGAAGAGAGAGAGAGAGAATGGGCACGCCAGGGCCTCCAGCCACTGCAAACGAACTCCAGATGCGTGTCCCCCCTTGTGCATCTGGCTTATGTGGGTCCTGGGGAATTGAACCTGGGTCCTTTGGCTTTGCAGGCAAGTGCCTTAACCACTAAACCATCCCTCCAGCCCCTTAAATAGCTAGTTTTTTTTTAAATTTTTTTGTTCATTTTTATTTATTTATTTGAGAGCGACAGACAGAGAGAAAGAGGCAGATAGAGAGAGAGAGAGAGAGAGAGAGAATGGGCACTCCAGGGCTTCCAGCCACTGCAAATGGAACTCCAGATGCGTGTGCCCCCTTGTGCATCTGGCTAACGTGGGTCCTGGGAAATTAAGCCTCGAACCAGGATTCTTAGGCTTCTCAGGCAAGCGCTTAACCACTAAGCCATCTCTCCAGCCCTTAAATAGCTATTGACTAGTCTACTAAACCCTTCAGGTGGATGATTTTAATTCCTATAAACACCTTGAGAAATAGATGTTAGTTATATCTCCATTTCATAGATTGAGAGACCGAGGCTCACAGAGTACACTGTATGTACATTATCAGGACCATCAACAATACAAACCTCGAGTAATTGCCTTTTTTTAAGAAAATTATTTATCTAGTTCGTCCTCATGGGGGCCCACTTCTGTCCAGGGAGAAAGTAAAGATGAAAGACTTAGCCACTTACTCTCCTTTTGTCCTGGGGTGGGTCCTCTGGGCTTCAGGACTCAGCTAGGCTCGGCTGTTCGACTGTGTTCGGTGGGACTCGGCTGACTGTTCCATTGTGTTCAGTGAGACTCGGCTGGGGCCCATTGGAACTCGGATAAACTTGGCTGTTCGACTGCGTTCGGTGAGACTCGGCTAGGCTCGGCTGTTCGACTGTGTTCGGTGAGACTCGGCTAGGCTCGGCTGTTCGACTGTGTTCGGTGGGACTCGGGCAGGGTTCTTTGGGACTCGAGTAGACTCGGTTCTTCGACTACGTTCGGTGAGACTCGGCTGGGGCGCACCGTGACTCGGCTCGGCTCGGCTATTCGACTGTGTTCGATGAGACTCGGGCGGGGTTCGTTGGGACTCGGCTGGGCTCAGCTGTTCGACTGTGTTCGATAGGACTCGGATAGACTCGGCTGTTCGACTGTGTTCGGTGAGACTCTGGCGGTGTCGCTACTCGGCTGTTCGACTTCCTGTGGGATTCCGCTAGGCTCGGCTGTCCGACTTGTTCGGTGAGACTCGGCTGAACTCGGCTATTCGACTGTGTTCGGTGAGACTCCGGCGGTATTCATTGGGACTCATCTAGGCTCGGCAGTTCAACTGTGTTTGGTGAGACTCAACTGCCACCGAGGGAGTCTCAGCTCAACTGGGCTGTTCGACTGTGTTCCGTGGTACTCTGTTGGGTTCCATTGGGACTCGGCTGGGCTTGGCTGTTCGACTGCATTCGGTGAAACTCGGCCAGAGTCCATTGGGATTGGGTAGGCTTGGCTGTTCGTCTGCGTTCGGTGAGACTCGGTTAGGCTCTGTTGTTTGACTGTGTTCGGTTAGACTCGCTGGCGCCTAGTGAGACTCGGCTAGGTTCGCCTGTTCGGCTGTGTTAGGTGAGACTAGGCGCAGGCCGGGTTGTTTGACTGCATTCGGTGAGCTTCGGGCTAGGCTCGGCTGTTCCACTATATTTGGTTAGACTCAGAACTCGGCTCCAAGCCAGGCATGGTGGCGCACGTCTTTAATCCCAGCACTCGGGAGGCAGAGGTAGGAGGATCGCCGCGAGTTCGAGGCCACCCTGAGACTCCATAGTGAATTCCAGGTCATAGTGAATTCCAGATCAGCCTGGGCTAGAGTCAGACCCTACCTCGAAAAAAAGAAAACAAAAAAGAACTCGGCTCCAGCTCAGCTGTTCCACTACATTCTATGAGACTCGGGTGGGGTCCCTTGGGACTCGGCTAGGTTCTTCTGTTCATCTGTGTGTATGGCAGGCAGTCAGTGTTCTTGAGCCTACCTTTCCCCTCCTTCCTGTAACCCTGTTCTAATCATGTTTCCCCCCCCCCAATATGTCTTCAGCATTAATGTCGGTTCTTCACTATAAAAAATGTGAAAATTTTCTTTGGAGGTGACACACTGAGTATTAGCTGGATAGTAAAGTTTTCTTGTGATCTTGGTGCCTTGGTTTTTATTTTCCCACTTCATGGCTATTATTGAGTTACAAAAGCCAGCAGTAGCAAAAAGAAAGCAGCCTGAGCCATGTGGGTATGGCTCCGAACGCTGTCCTGTTCCAGAAAGACTGCACTATGCAGGTCTCTAATGCCCTCTGCTTGGTTATTTGCCATAGCGACCCCTGATGACAAAGAAGGGGCCAAGAAGGTGCCCCACGTAAGGCTGAGCACAGGAGATCCTAGCCCAGTCCTACCCAGTCTAGCTGAGTCCAAAAGAATACTACTGAGCCCAAGGGAGCCAGCTGAGCTTAGACAAGCCCAGTCGAGTTTGACCGAACCTAGCCCAGGGAAGCCTAAACAACTGTAATCAAGTCTAGTGGATTCTAGACAAACCCAGCTGAGTTTAGTGGAAACTACCCACGTCTGGCCACGCATAGATGAGTCCTAGCCCAGTCCAGCAAAATCCCGCTGAGTCTAGCTGAGTCCAACCAAGCTTGCACGAGCCTAGTTGAGAAGAGCCGAACCTAAACAATTTAAATCAAATTTAGCTGAATCTAGTTGAGTCCAACAGACTCATTCACCACCTTGTACATCTGGATTACATGGGTATTGGGGAATCGAACCTGGGGTTCTTAGGCTTTGTAGGCAAGAACCTTAACCTCTAAGCCATCTCTCCAGCCCAGGCCACAGTCTGTTAATCTATAAAATGGATATATAAATAGCATCTGCCTCACAATGTGTTTATGAAGATTAAATAAAATTTAGCACAATGGTCAAAGCTAGTTAAGTTGTTTCTTGGGGTTTAGCAAACAAGATGGTTTTTTTTCCCTCCTTTATGTATATGAAAATTAGAATGATCTCTTTCCTCATAGCCTGGACACTGAGAAACAAAACCACACCTTAGTCTCACATAGGAAGGACTTCATTAACTCAGACACACTGGCACACCCCTGTAATTGCAGCACTTGGGAGGGAGTTGAAGGCAGAAGGACCAGGAGTGCAAGGCCGATTTCAGATACAGTGTATCTTCCATTATAGGGTTCCCCCTAAACACACCCATCCACTCTTCAATGAAAAGTATCAACAACTTTGTACCCTAAAATTCAAAGATTCCTCCCTTAAGTTCTTACTATTTCTACCAATCGTAGAACTTAGTATGATGACCTTTAGCCAATCTCAAACAAATCCCTAAACCCTTACCCAATCTCCATCAAATACCCACATCTAAAGACACCCATATTAAAACAGACTTTCATTTCTCAATACATTATTTCCTTTTCTCCATGAAGCACTTTTAAAAGGATTGTGAGTGGAGCTCTCCCTTACTGACACAGGCAGAATGCTCATCTTTAACCTATCACAGGGGTATTTGTTGGCCCTGAGAAGCCAGAAGTTGACAGCTCTGAAGCCCATGGAGGTCCACTGAAGGCTGATTTGGAAATGGAGTGTCCCCTCAGGCCACAGCCTTACTGCTCGGGGCTCTGTGACTCAATAGTAGAGTACATCTGTCTCATATAGATTGGTGCTGTGATCTCTGTCCTTGAGCTCTCTGTTGTCAAGGACCATAGGCTGATAATGGCCCACACATCATTCCCTATGAGAAGCCATTCTTGACTCCCTGGTTTCTAGATGTCCTCTGTGTTCTGACTGTCCCCTTGCTCACCTGCTTCAGGGCTCTCACCCCACTTGTTCCATTCCCTGTCCATAGTGATGAGCCAGGGCTGGGGGACGTGGCAAGGGGTCCCTGTATTGTAATTGTGAGGTGGCTGATGATGTGGCTGAAGCCATGGTGATTTATAGTGATGTCATCCTCTCTACCCTGGCAATCACACTTCTAGCTAAGTTGAATTCTTCTAGTAATATGCTCCAAAGAGTTTTATGTTCTTTTCCTAAGACATTCAGATTTTTTTTATTGGTTTTTCAAGGTAGAGTCTCACTCTAGCTCATCTCTGTGGAGATGGCTGTGGGCACAGGATACTTAAAAGTCATCAAACTTCACAAAACAAGAAGCTGCTGAGAGCTCAGAGATAAATGAGACACTTTTTTTTGTTTGTTTTTGTTTTTCGAGGTAGGGTCTCTTGCTCTGGCCCAGGCTGACCTGGAATTCACTATGCAATCTCAGGCTGGCCTCAAACTCATGGCAGTCCTCCTACCTCTGCCTCCCGAGTGCGGGACTAAAGACATGTGCCACCACACCCGGCTCAGATTTTGTAGTAATATCTCATCATTTTGTTTTCAGATATGTTTCTATCTGGTCTCTGGCTTTGTCAAGGAAAACAGTAATACAACTAACTCATCATTACATGTCTAGAAATAATAGCAGTTTATTTCTTGTAGGTTTTTGTTGGTATGTTTCCAGATTTACCTCTTTTCCACCAAATAATTTTTATTTTAGGCTGTAGAAATTATTATACTTACACTTATTATAAAAACAATTTTGCCATGTGAGAATTATATTTATATGTTAACTATATGTAGAATTCAATGTGAACAGACTTAAAAATGAGGTTTTTAAAATATGCCAAAATGCAGAAGGAATGTTACATTATTTTCACCACTGGCCAGAGAAGCATCTCTGTGGAGATGGCTGTGGGCACAGGATACTTAAAAGTCATCAAACTTCACAAAACAAGAAGCTGCTGAGAGCTCAGAGATAAATGAGACACTTTTTTTTGTTTGTTTTTGTTTTTCGAGGTAGGGTCTCTTGCTCTGGCCCAGGCTGACCTGGAATTCATTATGTAGTCTTAGGGTGGCCTTGAACTTGCAGTGTGCCTCCTACCTCTGCCTCCCTAGTGCTGGGATTAAAGGCGTGCGCCACCATGCCCGGTTTAAATGAGACACTTTTTTTTGTTTGTTTTTGTTTTTCGAGGTAGGGTCTCTTGCTCTGGCCCAGGCTGACCTGGAATTCACTATGCAATCTCAGGCTGGCCTCAAACTCATGGCAGTGACCTGGAATTCATTATGTAGTCTTAGGGTGGCCTTGAACTTGCAGTGTGCCTCCTACCTCTGCCTCCCGAGTGCTGGGACTAAAGACATGTGCCACCACACCCGGCTCAGATTTTGTAGTAATATCTCATCATTTTGTTTTCAGATATGTTTCTATCTGGTCTCTGGCTTTGTCAAGGAAAACAGTAATACAACTAACTCATCATTACATGTCTAGAAATAATAGCAGTTTATTTCTTGTAGGTTTTTGTTGGTATGTTTCCAGATTTACCTCTTTTCCACCAAATAATTTTTATTTTAGGCTGTAGAAATTATTATACTTACACTTATTATAAAAACAATTTTGCCATGTGTAGAATTATATTTATATGTTAACTATATGTAGAATTCAATGTGAACAGACTTAAAAATGAGGTTTTTAAAATATGCCAAAATGCAGAAGGAATGTTACATTATTTTCACCACTGGCCAGAGAAGCATCTCTGTGGAGATGGCTGTGGGCACAGGATACTTAAAAGTCATCAAACTTCACAAAACAAGAAGCTGCTGAGAGCTCAGAGATAAATGAGACACTTTTTTTTGTTTGTTTTTGTTTTTGTTTTTGTTTTTCGAGGTAGGGTCTCTTGCTCTGGCCCAGGCTGACCTGGAATTCACTATGCAATCTCAGGCTGGCCTCAAACTCATGGCAGTCCTCCTACCTCTGCCTCCCTAGTGCTGGGATTAAAGGCGTGCGCCACCATGCCCGGTTTAAATGAGACACTTTTATCACACCCTCCAAGGCTCAGAAGAACCTTGTGAAAGAGGGGATAGAAAGAATGCAAGAGCCACAGAATGAGGAGTACTTTGGGGCATTACCCTCCGGACATGAACTGACTGGTGCATTCCTGACCTTACAGTGGATATTGTTACCTCCAAAAGACCTGGGCAATTCTTATCCCAGTAAAATTGTGACATAAAGGATGGAAGAGGACAAAAATAATGAGCTATCAAAACAAAAAGATGCTTTTTTTATTTGAAAGAGACAGAAACAGAGACAAAGACAGAGGAAGAGAAGGAGTGAACTAGTATGTCAGGGCCTCAGCCACTGTAATTGAACTCCAGACACTTACACCACCTAGTGGGCATGTGTGACCTTGTGCTTGCTTCACCTTTGTGTGTCTGGCTATGGTGGGATCTGGAAAGTCGAACATGAGTCTTTAGGCTTCGCAGGCAAGCACCTTAACTGGTAAGTTTTCTCTCCAGCCCAACAGATTTTTTTGAAAGAGTAGATGGTTCATTGGAACCTTCTGTGGGGGATAGGGATTGGGGGGTGGCAAAAGAAATTAATGGGAGGGGAATATGAGAAAATTATAGTATATTCATGTATTAAAATCCTCAACAAAAATGTCAAAAAAGAAATATGCCAAAGTGTTTGATATTTACCTATTTTTACCACTTTCTGCATGCTTTTATGACTGTTTAATTATTGGCCATATAAAATCTTTCATATTAGGGATGAAGAGATGGTCCAGTGATTAAAACTGCTTGATTACAAAGCCTGAAAGCCTGTGTTCAGTTCCCTAGTACCCACATACAGCCAGTTGAACAAAGTGGCATACACATCTGCAGTTCATTTGCAGTGGCAAGAGGTCCTGGAATGCCCCATTTCTCTCTTTCTCTCTCTGCTTGCAAATAAATAAAAATATTTTAAAATCTTTTAGTTTTCCTAATGAATCTCCTACTTACATAAAAAAAAACATAAAATGGGACTGTAGACATTCCTCAGTGATTAAGGCACTTGCCTGTAAAGCCTAATGATCGGAGTTTGATTCTCTAGTACCCACATAAAGCCAGATACACAAAGCACATGTGCTTGGAGTTCATTTGAAGCAGCTGGAAGCTCTGGTATGCCTATTTTCTCAGTCTCTCCTCTTTATCTCTCTCTGCTTCAAAATAAATAAAAATATTTTTTTAAAAATTGGGTTTTAGAGATATCTTAGCAGTTACTGCACTTGCCTACAAAGTCAAAGAATGCAGGTTCTATTCCCCAGGACCCATGTAAACCAGATACACAAGGTGGTGCATGCATCTGGAGTTTGTTTTCAGTGGCTAGAGGCCCTGGTATACCCATTATCTCTCTCTCTCTCTCTCTGTCTCTCTCTGTCTCTCTGTCTCTCTCTCTCTCTCTTTCTCTCTCAAATAAATAATTAAAAATAAAACATTTAAAAAACATAAAATTGCTTAACAGACAACCAAACAGTATTACAAAATATTCTAGTATAGAAGGGATAAGTTTGCCTGCCCTCCCTCCCTCCCTTCCTCTCTCTCTCTCTCTGTGTGTGTGTGTGTGTGTGTGTGTCTTTTTCTGTTTGCTCTTTGAGCTAGGTGTGGTGTCATAGTCAGCTTCACACTGCTTGGATGAAATTCCAATCCAGACACAATTTGTAGGAGGAAAGGTTTATTTGAAACTTACAGATCCAGGACATATTCCATAATGGTGGAAGAAGCTGGCCCCCTCTTGCAGGTACACACCTGCAAAAATACCACCAGCACACTCTAGGAATCCCAGGGATAACTCAAGCACTCTGCATACCTGAGGCTGGAAATCATATCTACCAACCCCCACTAAATAAACCTGCCCATGGTGACATCCCCTCCAGCCAGGCAGCTGGAAATACAAGAAGCTTTAATAAAACTGAATCTATTAGGGGACATCCATTCAAACTACCACATGTGGCATTAGGTACTTTTCTCATTGCTATGACAAAATACCGGAAAAAAGCAACAAGAGAAGAAGGGTTTATTTTGGCTCACAATGTAAGGGGCCATTCCATCATGGTGAAGGGAGTGGGAATCAGAGAGTCTCATTCAATCTGTATTCTGGAATGGGTGAATGACAATATTTAGCTCACTTCTTTTTATTCAGTCTGAGACTCCAGCCCAGGGAATGGTGCTGCACACAGTTAGGGTCCATTTTTCCACCTCAGTTTACCTAATCTAGAAACTCTCACAGACAAACCCAAAGTAATGTCTCCTAGGTGATTCTTGAGCTAATCAAGTTGACAGTCAATATTAAGCATCACACTAAGAGATATGCCTCTGGACAGGCCTGTGAGGGTATTTCCAGGAAAGATTAACTGAGAGTAGAAGATCCTGCACCAGAGTGGACAGGAACTTCAGGTGGCAGCTAGTATATCTGTGTATGTATACATATACATACACATGTACATACACATACACATATACATATACATATACGTAGTTCCAGGAAAAAGCAGTGCTTTTTCCCTGCCTGCCTTTTCCCTTGCTGGTGAGCACATGTATTCTATTGCTGCCATCCTTTGCTGTCATTTGAACCCAAATTATTCAGTCTTCCAATATGGACTGAAGACTAGCTGCTCTACTGGAATCCTCAGCACCACATTGGGACTACTGAGGCATCCAAACTTGTGGACTGAGCAGGTGTTGGGTTCTCAGCCTCTTCAGTGAGCTGACGGCCATTGTTGGACTGCCCAGGCAGTCCTGTAAGCTGTTATAGTCAGCTCCATGGTACTGGGATGAACCTCCAAACAATTTATGGGATGAACAGGATTTATTGCAGGCTTACAGATCCAGGGAAAGTTCCATCAATGGTGGATGAAGTTGGCTCCCTTTCATAGATCCAAGCAAAGAGAACCCACCATGAGCCAGCACACATTAAAAGCAAGCACAAAACTGGCAGCAAACAGCAGGGAACTGCGACAAGCTATAGAGACCCAAGCAGAACTCAGACTGCTCTGCATACCTTTAGGCTGGAATCAAATTTGCCCAGAAATACCTTAGGGCTAGATGTCAGGATCTGCCCATACTGACATCTCTTCCACCCAAGG
Organism: Dipus sagitta; assembly: GCA_036346955.1. Classification (NCBI taxonomy): domain Eukaryota; kingdom Metazoa; phylum Chordata; class Mammalia; order Rodentia; family Dipodidae; genus Dipus; species Dipus sagitta. The sequence continues at coordinate 122,683,317 of CM070776.1, forward strand.
AGCTGGAAATCCAAGTTATAAATCTTAATAAAACATGAGTCTTTAGGGGGACCTACATTCAAAGTACCACATAAGCCAATCAAATAAATAGTCTTATATTTATTCTGTTCGTTCTATTCCTCTAGAGAACCCTGCCTAATAGATGGAGTCTCATATGTATCTAAAGCTGGCTTCAAACTGGCTATGTAGCCAAGGATGGACTTGAACTTCTGATTCCCTTGCTTCTACCTTCCATGTGCTGGCATTTATTACAGGTGTGTACTGCCACACCCAGTTTATATGGTGCTGGAGAATAAACCCATGGCTTCTCACATGCTAGGCAAGCACTATGCCATCTGAACTACACACCCAGCACTATGTATCATTTACTTAGTTTCCAGAGTCGATTATTCTGTATAGTCCATTTTGAATTATGTTTGCTTGGGCCAGAATTAGATTTTTTCCTTTATTTTTATTTTTTTTTTTGAGGCAAGCACAACAGACTAGTGTGTGTGTGTGTGTATGCACGCAAGGGGGGAGGAAAGAAGAGAATTGGCAAGCCAGGCCCTCTAGCCACTGCAATGAACTACAGACACATGTGCTTCCTTATGCACATGTGTGATATGTGCTTGCGTCCCTGTGGGTCTGGCTTATATGGGACCTGGAGACTGGAATGTAGTCCTTAGGTTTTGCAGGCAAGCACCTTAACTGCTTAGCCAACTCTCCTGCCCCTGAATTGGCTTTTTGTTCACCTGGACATTTTAAACCAATCTCCACCATGCCCCCACTAGGAAATTTTCAAACAGCCTTACACTGTGCTTCATGGCTAGGAAACTGGTTGAGTATTCATACCTGCCCCTGATCCTACCTCAACAACTGGTCTTCCACTGTCATTCAGTTTTTCTCAGCAATATCAGCATTTTTTTTTTTTTTTGGTTTTTCGAGGTAGGGTCTCACTCTAGCCCAGGCTGACCTGGAATTCACTATGGAGTCTCAGGGTGGCCTCGAACTCACGGAGATCCTCCTACCTCTGCCTCCCGAGTGCTGGGATTAAAGGCGTGCACCACCACGCCCGGCTCAATAATATTAGCATTTTATCTTGAAATTATGGTGGAAGTTCAGAATCTTTGGGTTTATCATTTGCTTTCTCAAGTTACCATTTGCTTATTAACTATACATCACTTCTTTCCAAGACTCACTTATGTCCTTTATACTAAAAATATTTAATCCTATTTTATTGTTGACATGTTCAATATATACAGATTAAAATCATATTATTATTACTCTTGATTATTCTTTAATAGAAGGAAAATAGTAGAGTATCCCAAACAGTCATGTATTTTAGGACAGTTATTTCTAGTATTTACACATGCACAAGGAATGATTAGGAATTTGAAACCTAAACTTTCATGATGTGACAGGGATAAAACTGAAAAAATCACACCTCCCACTTTCCCATGCAAGGAGTGAATGGTTGATATAATATTAAGTGATGTCTGGGGGTAGTGACAAGGAAGGCACTGATCTAGAATATCTCTCATAGGTTATGACCTCAACTAGGTGGATGTCAGTTCTTTAATGCCTACTGATCTCACAATGACAGAATCCCCTCCAGTATCACCTTTGTGGGTGTTGTTGCAGTCAGGTTCAAATTTCTGGCAGAAATCACCTGACCAAGAGCAGCTTTTGGGGAAAAGAAAGGATTTCTTTTGGCTTACAGACTTGAGGGGAAGCTCCACAATGACAGGGGAAAATGATGGCATGAGATGGTGGACATCACCCCCTGGCCATCATAAGGTGGACAACAGGAACAGGAGAATGTGCCAAAAACTAGCATGGGAAACTGGCTATAACACCCATAAGCCTGCCCCCAATAATACACTGCCTCCAGCAGGCATTAATTTCCAATTGCCATCAGCTGGGTAACCTAGCGTCCAGAACACCTCAGTTTATGGGGGGACACCTGCATCAAACCACCACATTCCACCCCTGGCCCCCATAAACTGATAACCATACATGATGTAAAATGCAATACATTCAGTCCATTTTTTAAAGTCCCCATAGTTTCTATCAATTCCAATGATATTCATACATCCCCATTGTCTAAGATCTTTTAACTGAGCCATAATACCAAAACATCCCCCCCCAAACCCATAATGGCACAGAATAAACACTGACACTGCAAAAGATGCCATTGGGCATAGCAAAGAAATATTCAGCAAACATAAGATTTAAAACAACCAGGGCAAACATCAAACTCTGTAGCTTCAAGTCCAACAACTCTAGTCAGTGACAAATCTCCAAGTCTGATAATTCTAACCAGCAACAAGTCTCTGGTATTCCAATTTTGCCCCTCCAGTTAGGCTACTCAGAGTCCTGGAAAACTTCATTCGGGGCCAGCATCTCTCCTTGGCAACCATCTCGTGGTCCTGGCATCTCCACTGGGTCTCCACTGCAATCCACAGTACATCCTCACAGCTTCATCTGGTCTCCATGCAGGCATCCAGCAAACCTGCTTCATACTGACCATGGTCATTTCCAAAACATAAGACCATTTGCAAACTCAAATGACCCTCTCTTTCCTGCATTTCTTATACTCCACGATACCAGGTAGGGTGTCAATTTGTTAATCCAGTGGGTAATAAAGCAGACTTTGAAGAACAGGACACTCCTTGAGCACTCAGGCCACTTCAAAAGAGTCTACATTCTTCTTGTTGCCCCAGTGCAGATCAGCTGGCCCAATCTCAAAGGCTGTAATCTCTCATATAATTGTAGCTGAATGGCAGAATTTTCAGCCTAAAGATTTTACTTCTGTGCCATATCCCTCTGCACACACCAGTCCATTTCTACACAAAGCAATCCTGCACAAATTCTCAGAACATGGGCATAACAGCAAGCCTCTCACAAAAACTGCTTCAAGCCCAGTGCAGGCAAAGCTCTTTCTTACCTTCATAAGCCAAACATCATAGTCCATAGTTCTTACCACATTCAGCTATTTCAACTGACCAGAATAGTCCATCAAGTTGTACTTACAGCGCTACAAGGCATCTCTTAGGCCAAGGTTCCAAATCCTCCTATATTCCTCTTGAAAATCAGCTCCAAAAGGCTAAAGCCACACAGTCATGTATCTAGCAGTACCAGCATTACTGTTTCAGTCAGGGTCACATTACTGGCAGAAATCACCTGACCAAGAGCAGCTTTGGAGAAAAAAAAATATTTTGGCTTACAGATTCAATAGGAAGCTCCACAACAACAGGGGGAAACAATGGCATGTGTAGAGGGTAGACATCACCCCCTGGCCAACATCAGATAACAGGAACAGGAGAGTGTGCCAAACACTTGCATGGGGAAACTTGCTATAAAACCCATAAGCCCACCCCCAACTATACACCATCTCCAGGAGGCTTTAATTTTCAATTTCCATCAGCTGGGGAACCTAACATCTAGAACACCCAAGTTTATGGGGGACACCTGAATCAAACCACCACAGGTGTGCTGCACCTGTAAGTAACCAAGGGTGCCATTCACTGAGTGCCTACTGTATGTCAGGCACTTTGTTTATTCCAACCAAAAATATTTGCCTACTAGCTATGTTCCAAGTACTGTTCTAGCAGCTGATCATGCAGTTAGCTAAATAGATCAAAATGTCCAGCCTGGTTAAATGTGTAATATAATGAGGGAAGACAGCAATATACAATATAATAATTCTGTAAATTGTATGCTACTGTATAGGAGAAGGCAGGCATGTGATAAGGAAATAAGCAGGTGAGAGTGTGCCTTGATTTTGTGTCAACACACCCCACTAACACTGTCTTAGACACCAGGGCAGTAAAGCCTAGTGAATGCAGGTCATTGTATAAGCAGTAATAACAATATGATAAATACTACCTAGTGATGTAGGATTTGGGGATCCAAGAAGGGTCCCCTAAGTTTATGAACCCCAAGTTTGGGATAAAGATGGACTCAAGAAGGACAAATTAGGAATTATTAAGTTTATTTAGGGAGAAATCACAGGCTGGAGGGATGGATTAGTGTTTAAGGCATTTGCATGCAAAGCCAAAGGACCCAGGTTCAGTTCCCCAGGACCCACATTAGTCAGATGCACAAGGGGGCGCATATGTCTGGAGTTCATCTGCATAGGCTGGAGGCCCTGGCACGCCCCTTCTCCCTCTCTCCCTCCTTTTTCTCTGTCAAATAAATAAAAATAAAATATTTTTAAAAATCACAAATTGTGGGGTTTATTTAAGGGAAATTGAGATCTAGGAAGAAGGCTAGAGCAGAGTCACAAACATGTGGGAAGTAGGCAATACACACTGATTGTTCAAAGTTCATTTAAGAGAAATTGAGGATTGCAAGGAAAGACTGGACTAGAGCCGCAAGCACATGGAAGGTAGAACGTAGGTACATACGTAGGGAGATTTAGAAGAAACACATACAGCATCTACCTTGAGCTTCCCCGTGAAAATTAAGAGGGCAAATGGTAGGAGCTTAAGGAAGAATAGCAGAGGGAAAATATCAAAGCAAAGACCAAGAAACTCAGATGAGAAATGAGTAGTAAAGACAGTTATACCCATAGCTACCCCCCACTTTAGAGAAATTACACAGGCAACAAGCCTAGAGTTTGTGAAAACATCCACATGGTAGATCTGGAATATAAGGTAAATGCACAAGTGGTAGGTTTAGAGACCAGAAGAAAATCATACATCTAATTAAAGTGAGGAGTTATCCCAAACTATAAAGCAGAGGCAAGCAGAAAAGCTTCCCCGAACCAAGAAACATTTTTATGCTCTCCCCGCACCCAGCAGGGAGAGGCCAGACTCATGGGTATCCCTATGGCCAGAGTGAGGAGAGGCAAGCAAAGACAGCCACAGGAAGGCCACAGCCTTTAAAGTATAGAAAATGTATTCTTTTGGCAGACTTAGGTATGTAAGGGGAAAACCCAATTGGTTTGTAAATTTGGAGAGTGGACCCCAGAGTCAACCCACCTAGGTAGTATGCTAGATCGTGGGCAGGAGAGAGCACTGTAGCTGGTTGTAGTTTAGTCTTATATTTAAGTCTTGATCAGACATGAAGTCCATTCCTACCAAGAGTTTCATTCATGCAAAGGAGGGTTGGCATGTGGAATGGCATCTCCTGATTCTCTCTGGGCCTCAATTTCTAACTGAAACTGCCTAGAAGAAGCTAGCTTTCTCCCATTTCTCCTTCACTAAGATATAGAAAATGAGCTTTAATGGAATCAGGGAAAGCTGATGCAAGTCTGTTTGTGACATGAGGGGTAAGCTGATATAAATCTGCCATGTGACATGATACTTAAAGCTTGACCATGGTTTTGACAGGTGTTGAAGGGGTCTGACTTGATGGAACATCTTGGGAGGTCAAAGATAACACAGATGGCCTGATGGTGCAATGGTCTTCTAAAGCCTTTTATTTCTTTTTAAATATATTTTTATTTGAGAGAGAGAGAGTGTATAGGTACACCAGGGCCTCCTACCACTGCAAAGCATCCCCAGATCATCAGGCATCAGGCTTTCCATGCAAGTATCTCTAACTGCTTACCCATCTCTCTATCCCCCAAGGCCTTTTCCAGAAGAGCCACACATCTTTTTTTTTTTTTTCAGGTAAATCCAATAAACTGACACCATGTCACTGCATGTATGGAGCCTAATTCATTCAACCAAACCTTACTCCTGTTGCTATGGTTTTCATGTGAAATGGTCCCCAGAGGTTCATGTGTTGGAACACTTAGGAGACAGTGAGTTACTGGCGGCAGGCCTTGAGGTTTATTATGTAAGCTTCACTACCTGTCTTCTTTCTGCTTCCTGACTATGGACACAATATGACCAGCAGCCATATGCTCCTATTGTTATGCCTTGTCTACTATGATGTAAACTACAGAAAAAAAGAAAGAAAGAAAATGAATGCTTCCTCCCTTGTCATGTACCAAGTACAGCAATGAGCAAAGTAACTAATACATGTGGTCTTTTGCGTTGCTCCCAGCTTGCCATTGAGACTAATAAAAAGTGACAGTGAACATTTTTGATCATATGTCTTTTACATTTGTCCATCTAGTTCCTCAGCCTCAACTTTAGAAGGTTATATTGCTGGATCCAGGGATTTTCATATTTCAACCACTGATACATTTCCTAGTCAGCCTGCCAGCCAGGGTGGTTCCATCTTTAGTCCTATCAGCAATGTGGGAGAGACAATATTTGTACCTCCTCACCAAATTTGTCATTTTCAGATTCTGAGAGGACATTCCTAAATTGATCATTTTTTTTCTGTCTTGTTTAATGAAAGAAATGATACTGAAGCTATGCTACTGACTGACTTGGCAAGTAAGAATCAGTACCACAATATGGCCAACAAAATGATTAGATATTTATACCCATTAACTTGGGAATAGCTTCACAACACAACAGTAACAACTTTTGACTTGGCTGAGAGGCATATCAGAAGTTCAATCCCACTTGTAGCCCATACTAGCTATATGAACTTAGATGAGTGACTTGTACTGGGTATGCCTTGATGTCTTTATAAAATGAGGCTGGTGAACATGATATACATCTAAAAGAGCAGTTGTGAGAGCCATACTAAGTTGTCATCTCTTGTTGGAGATGAATCACTGCAAGCGAGGATCCATGCATCCTATGGGGATGAGGCCCCAAGATCCAACTCAGCTCTCTCTGACCCACATTTTAGTGACTATTGAATGGTAGTTTCCTCTGAATTGAAACATTTAGTCCCAGAGGGAAAGCTCCAAATTACTTGGGATGTTCTATGTCACTCTGAAATCAGCTTGACCCTCTCTTCACAGTCATCTCTTGAGGGAAATGGTTTTGCTTGTTTTGAGCTCTCTGAAAGGAGAAGAGGGCATTTAACATGCTACATAAAGAGAAAATCCCAACAAAACACAAACCACACCCCTTGCCATGCACAGGACGAATGAGGTACTGTGCATCTGGCCCAAGAAATCTACTTTAGCATTCAACAAGTGTTCCTTTATCATCCTGACATCGTTGATAAACCCCAGCAGCTTCTGAATTGACTATTATGCCTGCCAGGCTCAGTGCAAGTCAAGGAGTCTGACTGTCACTCCTCAGATAAACACTAAGTAAGCAGTGGCTCCTTGGCAGGAACAACATTCAATTTCTGCCATCCTTCCTTCTGTAGCAGGGAAGCGCATTCTAATGCAGTGCCTGCCATTTCTTTGGACTTACAATGGGTTTTCCTTGTGCTAATTTCATATGCAGGTCACACCTGCTAACAGCAGGCCCTTTCCTGGGTTCACATACTCGTTTCCTTGTGTATCATATGTGGACAGTAACACTACATGACAGGATGTGCTGACCACAAAAGGCCTCAGAGTTTGAGCTTTGAAGTCAGTCACCACAGAGACTAACCTCTGGTTGCCTACCAAGCAGTTGAACAACACCAGGCAAAGGTAGGTTTTTAAAGTAGTCAACCTGTGTTCTCATCAGAAATATGTGACCATGGTCCTATCTTACATGGTTGGTATAAGGATTAAGGGAACCGATATGTTGAAAGAGCTTGATACAGGCTTGTCTGGCAAATAAGCTCTTCAAAAAAACAGAGGTAATGAGTTTTTGTTGCTTTCATTATTATTACACAAAAGGGGGGGGATGGAGATACAGGAGAAACTGAGAAGTGGGCACCAAAAGGGCCAAAGGGGGGAACTATAAAAGAAAGGTGTCATGGAAACCTAGGGAAAACTTGCAAGGAGGGAGAAAGATAATGCAGAAGACCACTCAGAGGCCAGCTGCTTCTGACAAAAGAGCCATTGTGGTCTGGTAGCAACTAGTGAGAGTGAAGGCAAAGGGAAGAAAATCCGCCCATAGCCTGATCTGAATGTCCAGGTATCCATTTCGATTAGACATATGCTTTTATGTGAAGGAAAGCCTATATATCACAAAATGATGTAAAAAATAAATGTCAGGTTATATCAGATTAGTAAAATAAATTTTTTGATGATTTTGAATATGTACCATAAAAAAGCTAGGGAGATGGAGGAGAAAGGGGAAGGACTAGGCCTCATAACAGGTTTTCTAAGTAGGCCCCAGCTGACTTCAGTGATGGGATAAACAAGATTGATTTTGCCAGGCGTGGTGGCACAGGCTTTTAATACCAGCACTTGGGAGGCAGTGGTAGGAGGATCACCATGAGTTCAAGGCCACCCTGAGACTACATAGTGAAGTCCAGGTAAGCCTGAGCTAGAGTGAAACCCTATCTCGAAAAACCAAAAAAAAAAAAAAGGATTTATTTCTTTTTGTTTCTACTTTACCTAGGATGTGGTGGTTTGAATTGAATAGATTGCCTCCAATATATTCAGTTGTTTATTTGTTTGTAGTTTGCATCTTTAGCCACCTGGCTGGAGGCAGTGTCACTGGGTGGATCTTAAGGTGTGGTGGTGGGTTTCAGATTTTAATCTAAAGATATGCAAAGTGTGCCTAACAGGAGTTCCTGAAGTGTGCTGTGCTGTGTGGCTTTTGGCTTTAGGCTTGTGCTTCTCTCTCTCTGCTTGAGCCTGTGAAGGCAGGCCAGCTTCTTCTTCCATTATGGAACTTCCCCTGTATCTATAAGCTTCAATAAATATCCCTTCCTCCATAACTGTGCCTGGTCTGGAAGTTCATCTCAGTGAACCTGAAGCTGTCTGCTACATAGGACCAGAAAGGTTATGGAAGCATAATCCCTGTCCTTGGACAAATCACTCAATAAGTGTTTATATAATAAAATTGAGAAAAGGTGAGCTCAAAAAAAAAACAATTTCTAAACTGAGCTCCAGGACAAAAAGAGAACCTGTCTCAAAGAATATTCTAGAGCACAGTAGAGGAAGACACTCAACACCAACCTCTGGCCTCCACAAACTAGATGTGGGGAACAGATACCCACAAGGGTAGATGTGATGGCAAATCTTTATTGTCAAATTGACTGGATCACCATGGAAACACACCTCTGGGTATGTCTGTGATGGTGTTACCAGGGAAGTTCAACTGAGAAGGGAAGATCCACCCTGAATGTGGGTGGCACTCTTCCATGGGAAGAGTGTCTAGACTGAATACAAAGAAGAAAACCAGCTGAATACCAGCATTCATCTCTCCTTCCTGTCATCAGCTGCCTCCAGCTTCTGCTGCCATGATTTCCCACCATGATGGACTGTGATGCAACATAAACCAATACTCTCCAACTGTGAGCCAAAGTAAACCCTCCCTTTCCTCCTTAAATTGCTTTTGTCAGATATTTTGTCACAGAAATGAGAAAAATAACTACTATAGCATATTTATGGAGGGTTCGAAAAATTTGGGAGTTAAAACCTGTACAAAGTGTGGAAGGTTGGAAGCTCCTGTGGCTTTAGGAGCCTGAGCTGCTCTTGCCTGGGAATGCAGGAAGTGTCTGGGGAGATCAAAGAGTCTACCAGGGCCTCAGAGGTGCCCTGGAGGGATGCAATGAGTGGCCCTCTTGAGTCTCTTTTTCCTCACTGAGTTTCAGGCTGAAAGGTCGGAGGTAGTGGTTCTTCCCAGGTTTATTTTTCTGGTCATGAGTGTTAAAGAGGCCGAGGCTTTAAGAAGACACTGAACGCTGGGAAGTGTTGGGGGAGGAGGAATGGACATGGCAGCAGGGTATAGGAGGCTGAGCCTTCATACCTGCTACCTAAAGACTATTGTGGCTGCACAGCATGGAGCATGATGGGGATTGTAAGGATGGGTTGTGGAGTCATGAATGGAGCAGAATCAAGAGGCAAGGAAGAACTGTGAGGGTATTTCTAGAAAAGAGAAGCACTTCAGGGTTTGGGGAGATGGCTCAGTGGATAAAGTGTTTGCCATGCAAGCGTGAGGACCTGACTTAAGATCCCAGGCATAGACTATGCACCCAACATAAAATCTTAGGCATAGGGACTCAGGAGGTAAGAGTTCTTGCTGTACAAGTATGAGGGCCTAGTTCCATCCTAAGCATCCACCTAAAAAGCTAAGAGTGGCATGTAACGTGGAGACTGGAGAATTGCTGGGAAGGCAGCTCCAGGTTCAGTGAGAGGCTCTGTCTCAAGGAAATACACAGAGAAGTCACAGAGGGCACCAAATATTCTCCTTTATCTTCTGCTCATGAACACAAGGGGCATGCACATCTGCACACACATGTGCATACACTATACACACAACACACTACACAACACATACTAACACATACACATATGCAGAAAAAGAACCCCACAAAAAGGTCAGGCATGATGGCATACATCTGTAATCTTAGCACTGGGTAGGTGGAGACAAGGACTTCCTTGGGTTTATCCAGCAGTTAGCTAGAGTAGCTGATCAGTGAGTTTCAGTACAAGAGATCCTGTATCAAAAAACAAGGTGGAAGTCGGATGTGGTGGCGCACACCTTTAATCTCAGCACTCAGGAGGCAGGGGTAGGAGGATCTTTGTGAGTTTGAGGCCACCCTGAGACTACATAGTGAAATGCAGGTCAGCCAGAGCCAGAGTGAGACCCTACCTCGAAAACCCCACCCCAAACAAACAAACAGAAAACAAGGTGGAGAACAATAGATGACAAGCATTGGACATCAATCTTTGGCCTCCATATGCATGTGCACACACATGTATAAGTATACCCACACACACATTACACCCACACATATGAGCACAGAAACACAGACATGGAGAAAAAGGAAGCACTTCAAGTCAGGTTTGGGGTGTGACAGCCCAGGGAAGACTTCTTACAGCCCTTGGTTTCTACCCCTCCCTAGATAGCTAGAATAAATCAGAGCACTAATACCTCACTTTGAGATTCACAATCTATGCTATTCTTGGTGGAACAAAGTCCAGACCTCTGCATGAAACACTGTATCTGTGACTCCTGTCCCTTTTAATCTCCATGGAACTCCCCCTGGTCCTAGTGCCCTCCTTTTGTCCCCTGACAATACAGCTCTAGGCTTTCTCTGACTGCTTCAGACCCTGACTTCTCAGTTCTGTGGAAACTGTATTTCCCACATCTCTCAGGATATGTATTCATTTTCACTCTCTACCCCATGCCCTACATAACCACTCCTAGGCACACCCCCACCTTGTCCTGCACCTGCAGGAAACATAGCCACCCCCAGGGTCTAAAGTCACACTTACTCTTTTACCACTCTTTTTTTTAATTTTTAAAAATTTTTTAATTAACAACTTCCATGATTGTAAACAATATCCCATGGTAATGTCCTCCCTCCCCCCACTTTCCCTTCTGAAACTCCATTCTCCATCATATCCCCTCCCCCTCTCAATCAGTCTCTCTTTTATTTCGATGTCATGATCTTTTCCTCCTATTATGATGGTCTTGTGTAGGTACACTCTTAAATTTGAGACTGGGAGAAGGGACAGGGTGGACCTCTGAAGGACATTTTTCCTAGAAAGGTCTCTCTTTTCTCTCGTTTTCCTGTGTGTACTCTCTACTCTTCTGTAGTATTGTGTATAGTCCTGAGTTTCTGACTCACATGTCCTTTCATGTGCCATGACAACTAGATTACTGTTCATACCTTCCCTATGAAGGAATGGAGTGGATATGGGTTTGGAGTTCTTGAGATACTTGTGTCCTGTAGCATATAGTATCAGAGTATACAGGGTGAGACTTGGGTGCTGTGAGGAGCTGATCTTTAATTAGGAAGGTGGTAAAGGGTGGAGTTAACCACAGAAGAGACCAAGATGCCCTCCATCAACAGCAGAAATTTAAGGAACCTACCTACAGAAGAGGTGCCCCTTTCCCAAAGTGAACAGGAATGGACTCCCTCAAATCCCCCTGGCCTCAGCACTAAACTTCCCCTTCATCAGACTCCTCCGAAACATTAGAAAAGAAAACAGTGGAGTATTGTAAATTAATCTAGGCCATAATTTGGCTCTATGGGACAGGTCAGTTGTGGCAAAGAGATCCTCTGCTTTGAGGATTTATTCCAGCTCAGTTTTTCTTTCTATATGGTGCTGGGGAATGAACATAGAATAAAGACCTCATGTATGCTAAACAAGTGCTCTGCTTCTAAGTAACTGTCCCAATCCCTTTTTAATAAAAATTTTGGCAGTGTGTGCTTATTTGAATATTTACATCCCAGTTGGTGGTACTGTTCAGGACGGTTGTGGAGCCTTTAGGAGGTAGAGTGTTGGAGGAAGTGTATTGCTGTGCATGGATCTTGAGGTTATATAGCCCAGCGTCACTTGCAACATTAAGCTCTTCCTACTTCCTCGTTGCTATGCTGATATGATCATGTGGCGCTGGCTTTCTGCTCCTTCCGTACTTCCCACCCCTCTTCCCATACCTGACCCTTCACTCCCCAACCCTCTCCATGCCAGACTTACCCTCAAAACTGTAAACTGAAAATAAATTCTTTTTTTCCTTAAGTTACTTTTGGTCAGATATCTTGTCCCAGCAATAAGAAAGTGATAACACAGGGTCTTACAAAATTGTACAGACTGACCTTGAACTCACTCCATAGCTCAAGTGGGTCTTCCTGATTCAGCCTCCCGAGTAGCTAGTATTACAGGTTTACATGACCAGACCTGGCTCTGTTTCTCTCATATGCAAATTGAATACAAGGCCCTCTTCAGAATGATCCTACCTCTTTATACCTCTTCACTGTATTTTTCTTAATTGTTTTCCTTTACTTCCTCTTAAAATAATAACACAGACATTAAAGTAGATGCTGATACACACATATATTTACTGACATTTTTAAAAAGCCAAAAACATATATTTTTGGTGAAAAAATACAGCATATAGAACAACTTATATTTGAGCACTTTTATCTATACATATATTCATCTGGGTACATAGGTATAGGGAAATATTTGGAAGGCTAGTCATCAAAGGGCTTACAACAGTTGTATGGGTAGAGTGTTCTGGGTAATTTGTACTTTGTTTTTGTAATTTTCTTCATTATTTGAAGATGTAACAATAAACTATGCCACATTACGAAGAGAATAAAGCCATCAAGGAAATAAGTGCACACAGAAAATAGACACTTAGGCAATAGAGAGAGGGAGCAAGGCCAGAGATCAGAACTTCTTTCTCTGGTATATTGGTATACAAGATTCTTCAACGCAGTGGATTCATTCATTCAATCAAAAGTTCATCTCCTTAAGCTTTCATCATTGAACTCTGAATACATGTGAGGGTTTGTTTAAGGCTGGAGGCTTACTTCTTACTGTAGCTCAGAGGGGTCACTAGGTTCTCCAGTGGCCTCCCGAGACCTTTCCTCCTCTGCATGTGTTAGCTCCTGCAAGGTGATGATCAGATTCTCAAACACCTGAGCTTTGTTAATGTCATTGTCACAGGTTTCTTTTGAGTGGCCCTCCTCCCCACAATGGGAACAGTAGACTGCGTGTCTCCGCTTCCTGCCTCTACGCAGAGCCCCAGGACTACTGGTCTTGGGCCCAGAACCACTGCTGGTGAAAGCAGACTGAGCCCCAGAATTATGGGGGGCATCAATGACCAGCACTTGGTCATGAGATGTGGCCCTGCTTTGGAGGGGAGGGACACTGAAGGATGACAGTGGAGGATCCCCAGGCTCCACCAGGATCACATCCTCGTCTGAGTCATCCGGGGAATCATCTATCTCTATGACGTTGCTGTCAGCACTACCAATCACTATTGGTGGGAAGCCCTGAAATGCCACAGGGCTGGCTGCCCTCTCCATAATTGGCTCAGATCTTCTGGGTCGCTTTTGCTTAATAAAAGTGTCATCCCAATCTTCTTCCTCTCTTATCATCCTAATTAACTCCAGGAAGTCTGGAAGGTTCTCCTGCTCATTTGCATACATCCTAAGAAGACCTTTAAGCCTGAAACGCAGGTCACTACTCAGCTCAGCCCCTACAAGGAGCTGGTGCAGGCGAGTCCTGTTGGCTTCTTGCTCAGCCAGGACACCTGCCTGAATAGCATTCTGGAGCTGCACCTCCAAACGGATCACATAAAGAGAAGCTTTCTCCCCCTCCGCCTGCAGCGTGTTCAAAAATTTACTATGGGCCATCACACTGCTCTCAGACTCCCCAAACACCAGTTTCATGGCCCGCAAAAAATCTGACACATTTAGGCTGGGATTGGCAGCTTGGAGCAAACGCATAACCTCCCGGGCAGGGCCCCTAAGGGTTTTCATCAAACGCTGGAGTTTCTCCTCCTCAGACATATTCCAATCTGGCAGGACCCCATTGACTTGGATCAGCCAGTTTTCAAAGGTTTCTTCCCCCTGGGCTGGCACCGCCCTCCCAGAGAACAATCTCATGTTTCTTTCTGCTATGTAGGCCATTAAAGGACCAAGACTCCTTCCCAGGGTCCTCAGCATGGAATGGGCCCAAGGTGGCAAGGCTGCGTTCTGCCCCCCGTTATTAGCCATATGTGCAAGAATACTAGCCATGCCTAATGAAGAAGGGGAGTCTTAATACACGATGCCGAGGCCTTTTTAAGGAAAAACTAATCTGCAGTCGTGCAAGGGGCCTCCGATTTCAGTAGAGGGCTGCAAAAATAAAAGAAAACAAGGAGGGCAGTTAATAAGGGAGAAAGCTGCAGCTGTATATTATCTATCTCAATAGTCTGCATTACATTTTTTATCTGCTCACCGCCCTGTACACCTCTCACAAGAGACACAATTACAGCCTCCTGGAGCTAGCCAATGTTGGCATGCCAGCAGGGTGCTTCATGCAGCCCCATCCATCCCCCTCCACCAATCCTTCAAGTGGGAGGACACCTGTTGCTTTAAATTCCAGGTTTAATGGTGTTTGGAAGTGATGTAGGGTTTTAAACAGAAAGGACAGCTGTCACAGATTCATGGAAAGGAAGGAAGACCTTATTAACTTCATGAGCTCTGGTCTCATCCCCACCCAGTTCCTCATAGCCCCCCCCCCCCATGATGACTACTCAGATTCTTACAACAGCTAGGGAACAAGAATGCACCTTTATTGACAGCCTCTGCAACTTGTGTCCTCCTGAGAGAAACCTTGCCTCGAGAGTTGGTAGATCTGGGTCCACAGGGGGTCGCAGATCCTGATGCTCAGGGCTTCAAAACTGCGCCACAGCAGGAGGAGGGAAGGGAAGGGACAGGAAGGGAAGGGTCAGAAACATCTTCAATCGTCATCATGGTACTCCCTCCCTCTTCCCGCCGCCTCCGCTGTTGCCAGGCGGAAATTTACCTCTCCCATTTTCTGAATACAAGCCAAAAGGAACCCCCCCCCACACACACATTGTATCCCGCGGCACCATCGGCCTAACCAAATCTACAATTACCTGCACCGAATTCGAGTTCAGATTCCGTTATGATGGACTACTAAGGAGAAATGGAATAGGAGTTAGACACACCTACCCACACAGTGCCCAGGAAAATATGAGGAGATGTAAAAGGGCTTCAAGGCAAACATGATTCCTTTTCCCTTATCTTCCCCCCTTGTCCCCTCCCCAAACCACGAAAATCCAACCAAGTGGACGGGCTCCAGGTGACCCTAAAGGAGCCAGGTCATCGTGAATGCTCCTTACCCTGCTGAAACTGCTTATTTTCCAGCCGGGCGGGGAGAGGGGAGAGAGGAGCTGCCCTGTACTGGCGGGATTTTCCCCTCCCTTCTCCGCACCAGGATATTGTACCCCTTTCTTTACCTGCGCTCTACTAGTGGCCAGCGGTTGTTCAGAGTGGTCCTCCAGCAGAAAACAAAAAGGACCAGCGCCTCCTAAGCCGCTAAACGACCCGGGGCTGCCGGAAGGAGCTGCTCCGCAGGGCCACCTAAGGAGAGGTAGCCAGATCGAGGCAGGCAGCGCAGTTCCTAGGGCAGTCTTGGCAGCTTTTATCAGCTATCTACTGTGACAAAAGAGCGTGACGAGCAGGCCAGGTTAGCCAATCAGTGAAGTGCGGGGGCAGCTTCCTTGCGCAGCCTGAGGGGGTGTATGCAACAGGCTTGAAAAGCAAGTGCCTCTGGGTTAGGTAATATTTGCATTTTAGCCCCCCAGTCTGTGACACTGTTTCCCTCAATCCTTCCCTTCTCCCTCGCCTCCCCCTTTCTCTCAAGGCTCAATCTTGTGTCTTGAGGGCAGATGCAAGTAAAACAGTGAAATTGCCTCACCTTTGTATAAGGGGACAAGCGCCGTGTGCAATTGCTTCTGTACAGTCATCTCTTATCCTGAAGCCTATGGCACTGATTGTGTTTATTATACGCAAAAAAAAAAAAACTTGGAACATCTTGACTACTAATCAATACTCAAGTATGCATCAAATACAGTCTGGAAGAAAGGAAAGAAGAAGGAAAGGAGAGAAGGAAGGAAAGAGAGAGAATGAGTACTGGAGAGAGATCCTCCTAAAAAAAGAAGGATCAAATCATTTTGGGATCTTCTTAGGAATTCAGATTATGGAGGATGTTATAATTTCCTAGGTGTTGATTCTGTGTTTTGTCATTTTAACAAAGTTAATCTTGATTCTGATATGTAGCTCAGAGAGATCAGAAGGATGCAACCCTACCTGAGGATACATGGTTAAAGGTTAGTCCTTTTTATTAATTTAAAATATTTTATTTTAATTTATTCATGAGAGAGGGAGAATGGGCACACCAGGGCCTCTAGCCACTGCAGATGTATGCACCAACTTTGTGCATCTGGCTTATGTGAGTTCTGGGGAATCGAACCTGGGTTCTTAGGCTTTGTAGACAAGTGCCTTAACTGCTAAACCATCTCTCCAGCCTAGGGGTTAGTCTTTTTAATGTGTGCGATTTTTGTGTGTGTGTTTTTTGTTTTTGTCGTGGTTGTTTGAGAGATAATCTCAAATAGCAGCTACTTAGTAAGGATACATCATGTGTTGTTACCATCCTTTCCCTTATCCCTGCCCCCATTCCACTGAGGGCCCTCCTCAGCAGGGTTCCTGATATTCCCCATAGGGTTGTGGGTTATGCATTGTGAGAGCAGCAGTCAGTTGCGGTGGTTGGGGGGGGGGCGGCTGGCAATGCCTCTGGGCATGATGTCCCAACGTGTGGCTCTTACAATCTTTCCACCACCCCTTCTGCAAAATTACCTGAGCCATATTGGGTGTGTTTTAAGTCTACTTCAGTGATGAGCTCTTAGGAGCCTCTGGATCTCTGCTTTGGTAGGTGTTGAGTATCCTCAGGATCTGTTTCCTACACCCTAGAGTTGATTGTCAGGTTCAGAATGGAAGCTCATCTCCCCAATTCCTCTGTGATTTCAGCTGTGGCTTGGTTGAAGTGGAAGAGTTAGTTTATCTCCTCAGGTCTCACTACCTTCTGAAAAAGAAAAACAGATTCTCCAACGGATAGTGAAGTCAGCATAGGTTAAATGGGATAAGCATTATGAATTTATGGAGAATTTGATGGATGTAGCCTCTCTTTTAGCCAAAGACTAGTAAGAGCTTGACACTGGACAGCATAATCTTTGTCTCCATAGGATTCTGATCTGGTTCCCAGTTCCGGATGTGGGTTCCTTTCCACTGAGCATATCCCTTAGCCAATCAGAAAGCTATAGGTTACCCAGCAAAGCTGTGTGCCACTATTACACTGGTGTGTACATCCTGTCAGGGTGTTTGCTTCTGAGTAGCTTAGACCTTTGTTGGCCACTTTTCCCCAGTAGCTCATGTAGCACTTTCCAGCACTAGATGAACTAACTTTCTGGGGTCTGTCTCTCTTCTGGATTCCAGCCAGGTCTCTCCGTGTTCTGTGCTGGCAGCATATGGTGTCTTCAGCAATAGGGTCTTATATATGTTTTCTTTTGAGGCAGGGTCTCACTCTAGCCCAGGCTGAACAGGAACTCACTCTGTAGCCCCAGGCTGGCCTCAAACTCACAGTGACCAGCCTACTTCTGCCTCCTGAGCACTGGGACTAAAGGTGTGTACCCAGCATATGCTCATATATTAATGCTGCTTTCACCTTTGGTTAAAGAAATTTCTCCTTTCAGATGGTGATGACTACTGGAGAGACTCAGAACTTAACAAAGGCCAGATGTGATGGAGCATGCCTTTAATCCCAGTACTCGGGAGGCAGACGTAGGAGGATAGCCATGAGTTTGAGGCCACCCTGACACTACAGAGTGAATTGTAGGTCAGCCTGAGCTAGGGTGAGACCCTACCTGGGGGGTGGGAGGAACTTACCCAAGTGCTGTGAAGAAGTGACGGTGCAGTGTGCAGCATTAAATGATTCTTCTCTTTCACACCCTCAGAGGCTCAGGAAGTATTGTGGAAGTGTGGAGGAAAGAATGTAAGAGCCAAATGAAGGGGAGGAATGCTGTCTTCCAGATACAAAGTGATTGTATTCATGACATCATAGAAGTCATTGTTACCCAAACAAGACTTGCATAATATTGGGCCCATCAACATGTTGTTATGGTTGGTGGGGAGTGGAAAACAATGACATCAAAATAGAAGAGGTTTTAGCTGGAAAGAAGAAGTTTAGTGGAAGGGGTCAACAAGGGGAGAAATAGAGTGGTGGTAGGGGATTATGATTAGAGTACATTGTATATATGTGAAAGTTGTCAATAAAAAAGGCTAAAAACATTCTTGTATAATCTTTCTTCATTAATATCTTCCTCCTTCAATCCACACTTGGAGATGTGTATAAAATGAAACCCAACTTAAACCAGGCATGGTGGTACGTTTTTGTAATCCCAGTAACTAAGGGGTAGAGTTGGGGGAGTGGAATCAGGAGTTCAGAGTTAGACTGAGCTATAGTGAGTTTGAGTTCATCCTGTGCTATATGAGACCCCGTGTTTAAAAAATTGATTGGACTAGATGCCCAAGTGACAGCCCTTTGACCACTGATGAAGCCCTTCCTTTTTTTAGCTCAAGGATGGGGTGCTATTCTGGCTTTTCTGTGGGCTCTAAGATGATTTCTCTTTTTAATTTTTTTTTTTTGTTTTTTCAAGGTAGGGTCTCACTCTAGTCCACGCTGACCTGGAATTCACTATGTAGTCTCAGGGTGGCCTCAAACTCATGGTGATCCTCCTACCTCTGTCTCCTGAGTGCTGGGATGAAAGGCGTGTGCCACCACGGCTGGCTTTAAAATATTTTTATTCATTTATTGAGATGGTGGGGAAGAGGCAGATAGAGAGAGAGAACGGGCACACCTGGGCTTCTAGCCACTGCAAAGGAACTCCAGATGCATGACCCACCTTGTGCATCTGGCTTACATGGGTACTTGAAACTGAACCTGGGTCCTTAGGCTTCACAGGCAAGTGCTAACTTAACCTGTAAGCAATCTCTCCAGGCCCTGATTTCTCTTTTGATGGATCTGGAGTCACTGGCTCCAGAGAAGAAGCAGCTGCATGTTGGAGACACAGAGAAGACAGGTTGCTCACTTCGCGGAGTCAGGGGTGAGGCTGACAGTAGCTTGTGGGTTTGCTTCAGATTCTTGCTTCTGGGCCCTGGTACCATGATATCTAATCCGTGTCTCTAATCATAATCTGGGTCTAGATTTAAATTGGCTTCATCACCAGATCTGGTGATCTACAGTGGGCCTTAGTACCCAACAAAGCCTAGATGTTAGAACTTGGATAAAAATGTTGATTGTGTAAAGATTTCTGGATTAGATCATCAGAACCAATCTGAGGTCTCAAGGAGGTTTGGGAGGAATGTTTGCTAAAGGGGCTGCCATTTTGTCCAGAGTCTACCTGATCTCTGGCCTCAGGTTTCATGAGAAGGGTTGGGGTGAGGGGGTTTCCATTTGCATGGATTGTAGCATAAAAGCTCTAAGGGGACTGTTATGTCATTACCAGTTGTAGAAATGAAACCTTAAAATCCTGAAGGCTAAGAGCTGGAGTTCTCAGCGGAGATAATAACTACCTTTGGCTGACTCTGTCCTCTGTGGCAGGAGTTTTCTGTTTTCTCTTTTCAGGAACCAAACAGCCCTATTGTGATAGGCATCATGATCCTACCAAAGTGCTAAGTGCTGATGGTCACTTCTTACTAACACTTTGATTCATCTGAAGTCAACACCTGGAATGGGATGCCTGTGGGAGTGCCTGTCCATGCTAACCCAACACCCTAAGGGGCAATGTCAGCCACAAAAACATTCCAAAAGAAAGTCAGTGTACTTTTAGCCAACAAAACTGAGAGTTTTTCACCAGGAGATCACAATCATGGAGATTCTGAAGATGTACTTTAGAGGGAAGATGATCTCAGAAGAATGAAAAACAGAAAGGAATTAAGAGCAAGGGAAGTGTACTGTGTTGCTATTACCTGCACAGCAAGCTCCAACGTCCTGCAGTGGGACAGCTGAGGTTTAAGTAAAGACACTAGACACTTTGGCAAATTTGAAAGTAGAGGGGCCAGGGGCTCTATCTCAGAGGACAGAAGCCTAGAGGCTTAGCCTACTATGTTTTTATTCTTCAGCTTGGGAAAGATCATTTATTATTATTAAAATATTATTTATTTATGGAGATAGAGAATGGGCAGGCAGGACCTCCTGTCACTGCAAACTCTAGATACATGTGCCTCTTTGTATGCCTGGCTTTAGGTAGGTAGGGGGAATCTTTCCCCATTACCAGCCTTTCAAGGGACAGCCTTTAACCTCTGAGCCATCACCCAACCCCATTAAAAAGTTTTAAAAATTAAAAAAATGTGATAAACAAAGATTAGGATATTTTACTGAGTTGTCCATGGTTTAGGGTTCTGTTACTTTCTTGGGGGAGGCGTGTCTTGAGTTTCCTAATCCAGATCTTCAAGTTGTCCAAATTCAATGTGCTGAATATGAATACTTAGGCCAGATTTTGTGAACGGTATTCTACCCCTCCCCCATTCTGTTGAGGGTAAGTGTCAGGTACCAGAATTTGAATTATGGCCAAAAACCCTTGAGCCCCCAGTCGGAGGGTCTCTTGCATTTGTACGCTCTAACTTCCCACTTCACTTGTTGCCTTTGCTGTGTCCAACCTGGAACTCTGCTGGGCTGTACAGACAGCTTGTGCAACTCTAGTGCAAGAAGGCAAGATCCAGGCTCTCTCTAAAGCTCACATTCTGAAACTCTTTGAGACTTTAAAGCTGGTTTTCCACCAAGCCTTCATGGTGTTCTCACACCGACCTCTAGTGGCCACACTTGACACTACAGGTGGAGCCTTACTAGATGCAGACCTGGCCTAAGGCGGCAGGGGGCGCAAGAACAGCCTTATTGAACATCTTCCAGGTACCAGGTGTTGGCGCAAAGCGTTCCACTGATTACCATGAGAGTAACTCCAGGAGATTCAGGTTTCTGGATCGTCCTCATCCCTGAAGATCTGAATAGCAATATGGTTTGTGGGGCACATTTCTGTAACACTACAATGAAAGGAAAAAAGGCAGAGAGAGATGACCCAGCTAAGCTCACCTCATGGCTCATTAATTATTAGCTGTTAGTTTAGCATAGATTATCATAGGATGACTTTTTCATAACACTACACGACATGCCATTTTGAGACAAACCAGATGTTTATGGAGAAAAAAATTAAGTTGGCCAGCAGGGCATTGCGACCTGCAGCAAGGAAAAACTCTTTATCAGCCTGGGGGAAAGAGGCACGTCAATCCCTAAATTGCTTTGGCATATGTTTATTGGCTTTGCCATAACAAACATTCTTGGGCTGCACAGATGGCTTAGCAGTTAAGCACTTGCCTGCAAAGCCTAAGGACCCCAGGTTTGATTCCACAGTACCCATTTAAACCAGATGCACAAAGTGGAGCATGCATCTGGAGTTTGTTTGCAGTGGCTGGATGCCCTGGCGCACCCATTCTCTCTCTCTCTCTCTCTCCCTCCCTCTTTATTTATGTATTTGAGAGAGAGAACAAGTGTGCCAGGGTCTCTAGCCACTGCAAACAAACTCCAGACACATGGGCCAATTAGTGTGTATGACATGGGTATTTGGGAATTGAACCTGAGTCCTTAGCTTTGCAAGAAAGTGTCTTAACCACTGAGCAATATCTTCAGCTCCTGTTCTGTTTTTTTACTTGTAAAATTATCATTTCATTAGCAAAATATTCACACCTTTACCACAAACTTTATAGTGACTTTGCATGTTATACTCTATAAAAAGTGTATTTTAGAATACTCAAGCTAAAACAGTATCATTGGAGAGTATGCCAGACCTACTTTTACTTGCAACAATCTACAGCCAGCATCAGTACACAAACAAAATCTAAACAAAAAATTGAAGGTCTAGTTTTCTTTTGTCAGCATTTACAAACAAGACAGACAGCATGATTCGGTTTACATAAACTTAGGTCCAGCCTAAGGTCATGACTGCAAAAATAAAGTCTTCAGACATCCACAGAAGCTTGGCAAATCATCATTACAGAATTTCATTACAGGTAACAAGGCTCTTCTTCAGCACTGCCTGCGGAGGTGGCTGTCATCTTTTGCTGGGCATCGTGGCTGCCCTTGGACCTCTGGTGAAGCCCAAGATTGTCAAAAAGAGGACCAAGAAGTTCATTCCGCACCAGTCAGACTGATATGTCAAAATTAAGCGTAACTGGCGGAAACCCAGAGGTATTGACAACAGGGTGTGGAGAAGATTCAAAGGCCAAATTCTGATGCCCAACATTGGTTATGGGAGCAGCAAGAAAACAAAGCACATGCTGCCCAGTGGCTTCCGGAAGTTCCTGGTCCACAATGTCATGGAGCTGGAAGTGTTCCTAATGTGCAACAAATCTTACTGTGCTGACATTGCTCACAACATTTCTTCAAAGAACTGCAAAGCCATTGTGGAAAGAGCGGCCCAGCTGGCTATTAGAGTCAACAATCCCAACGCCAGGCTGCGCAGTGAAGAAAATGAATAAACAGCTTATGTACATCTTATATTTGTGCTTAAATAAAACCAGGAAACGTGCTGGTTTTTTTTAAATAAACTACTACATAATAAGGAAAGTTGTCAGCAAAGGCATGAATAGAATTCAGCTGTTCTAGCAACCTTATATCATGTCAGTATTGAGCTTGAACTCTGGTAAGATAATTACATATATAGCAATTAATATGATGTAACTATTTAATAGCAAAATGATATAGCTTTCCAAACAAGTAGAAATGGGAAATTTAATTAATTCAAAACAAATTATTTCAATTCATATAATTTATGTATTCTTGTGCTGAGTATGGATCCCAGGGCTTCCATCATGTACATGTTATGTATGCAATCTATTGGTAAATTAATGTTGTCAGGAAAGAAAACATGACAGAAATATAGGGATGAATAAAAGCACAAAATAAAATGATATCTTTAAACTCAGATATAACAATAATTCTATTAAAGGTTTTGAACTAAATGCACAAGTTAAAAAGCAAATATTATGAAATGGGATTAATCAATACCACTAAGTACTGTTTAAGAGAGACAGATCCAAAAAACGTGTACAGAGAGGCTGACAGTAAAAAGGAGAAAGAGAACTCATGCAAATAATATATAATAGATAGAACCCTTGTCTAGCTATATTTAAATCAGAACATACTTGAAAGCAGAAAATATTAGAAAAAGCCGGGCGTGGTGGCACACGCCTTTAATCCCAGCACTCGGGAGGCAGAGGTAGGAGGATCGCCACGAGTTCGAGGCCACCCTGAGACTATATAGTTAATTCCAGGAGAGCCTGAGCTAGAGTGAGACCCTACCTCAAAAAAAAAATTAGAATTAATGAAGGTTTAATTCACCAGGAAGTTTAAAAGATTCAAATTATTATGCACTTATACCAAAGCTTCAAACTATATAAAGGAAAAATTAATGTACTAAATGGAGAAATAAGTGGATATATAATCACAATGGAATGTCTTACTACACTTCTCTAGTAGTTGATCAAGGAGACAATGATGTTTCTGGATGTATAATTTTTGAACTGCTTGATTAGTAACTTATTTTAATAGCAAAAGTACCGACCATTACATATACATATAGATTATTTACAAAATTTGACCATAAAGAAAATCTCAATATATTGTAAAGAATTTTTTTTGGTTTGTTTAAGTAGGGTCTCACTCTAGCTCACGCTGACCTGGAATTCATTATGAAGTCTCAGGGTGGCCTCGAACTCGTGGCGATCCTCCTACCTCTGCCTCCCGAGTGCTGGGATTAAAGGCGTGTGACACCATACTAGGCTTTATTGTAAAGAATTGAAATATGATCACAATGCAAATAAATTTCAAATTAATAACAGAAAATGAAGTGGAAAATGTCAGTATATTTGGAAAGCATGATATACATTCAGAAATAACTGGTGAGTCACAGAAGAATGCTGGTAGATTTTTAAAATATTTTTAACTGAACAATAATAAAAATACATAGAAACTTGAGGCAGAGGGCTAGAGAGATGACTTAGAAGTTAAGCGCTTGCCTGTGAAGCCTGAGGACCCTGGTTCGAGGCTCGATTCCCCAGGACCCACGTTAGCCAGATGCACAAGGGGGCACACGCGTCTGGAGTTCGTTTGCAGTGGCTGGAGGCTCTGGTGCGCCCATTCTCTCTCTCTCTCTCTCTCTCTGCCTCCTTCTCTCTCTGTCACTCTCAAATAAATAAAAATAAACAAAAAGAATTTAAAAAAACTTGAGGGAGAGAATTAATGTAGTACTTAGAAGGAGAAAATCTCCATTAGCTGTGAAAACAGGTCAAAAGTTACTGAGTTAATTATCCATCTTGAGATGTAAAAAAAGAGAGAAAGCAAAAAGTCCAATTTTTTAAAAATCATGATCCATATATCAGGATATAAGGAAACAAAGAAATTAAAACAAGTCAGAATGCCCTCTTGCCACTTCTAGCCAACAATGTAGTGGGAGTTATAGGCTGGACAATTAGGCAGGAAGGAGAAATGAAAAGCATCCAGGTTGAAAAGAATGCATAAAACCCTATCTAGTTGTAGATGTTATGATTTTGAATATAGAACCCCTTAGAGAGTTGGGTATGGTGGCACATCCCTGTACTTTCAGCACTCAGGAGGTGGAGGCAAGAGTATCAGAAGTTTGGGCTGGAGGGATTGCTTAACAGTTAAGGCACTTGCCTGTAAAGCCAAAAGACCCAGGTTCCATTCCCCATGACCCATGTTAGCCAGATGCACAAGGGGGCACATGCCATTGAAGTTCACTTGCAGTGGCTGGAGGCCCTGGTGTGCCCTTTCTTTCTCTCTCCCCTTCTTTCTCTGTCAAATAAATGAATAAATAATAAAATATTTTTTAAAATAAAGACTATCAGAAGTTCAAGACCAGCCTGAGTTGCTTACAATCCTGTCTGAAAAATAAATATAAAAAATAAAGCAAGCCTTGTAGAGATCACTTAAAAACTAATATAACTAGTAAACAAGTTCAGCAAAATTGTAAAATATGAGATCAGTACACAAAAATTGTTTCTATCCACTGGCAATAAACTGTCTGAACACAAAATTAAGAAAATGATGCCATTTACAATAACATCAATAAATTATTTATGTTAACATTTAATAAAAGAAGTAAAAAAATTCCTAAACTAATACCCACAAAGCATTGTTGAAAGAAATGAATGATCTAAATGAATGGAAAGACATTTCATGTCTGTGGGTGAGTTGAAAGACTTAATAATGCTAAGATGAAGATCTACAGATTGATCCATAGGTCTAGTGCAATTCCTAGCTTAATCTTAGTGGATTTCTGTGGAAATTGAATATGATCCCCAAATTCATGTGGAAAAGCACAGGACTCAGGATAGCCAAAACAATCTTGAGAAGAAATGGCAAAGTTGGGGGACATTCCAACTTCTAAACTTGCTGCCAAGCTATGGTAATCAAGATTGTGGGTCCAGCATAAGGATATATACATGGATCCATGGAATAAAACTGAGAGTCTGGAAATAAACCTCTGGCATTTGTAGTCAATTGATTGTTGATGAGGCCACCCAATAAGTAAATATAGCAAATTACACTGTTACAACTGAATGCCCAACATGCAAAAAAAAAAAAATGGATCGGGAGTGGGGGGAATGTCCAGAATGATGGTTCAATGGTAATAGAGTGCTTGCTGTCCAATAATGAGAACCTGAGTTTGATCCCCAGCCCCTCATCAAAAGTCAGGCATAGTTGTGCATGCCTGTAACCCCAATACTGGGGACAGTGGAGATAGGAAGATCACTGGGGCTCTTTGGCCAGCCAGTCTAACCAAAAATAACAAGCTCCAGCTTCAGTGAGAGACTCTGTCTTAGGGAAATAAAGCTGAAGAATGATAGCAGATGTTTTCCTTTCAGCTCTGTATGTATGCTCATGAGTTGCCAACACACACACACACACACAAATTTGGACCATTATGTCACACCATGTATAAAAGTTAAAGTGGAGCATACACTTCTGTATAAGACCTAAAATTATAATACTGCTAGAAGAAATCACAAAAGTAAATCTTGGTGTCCTTGAACTAGGCAAAGCATTCTTAGATAACACCAAGGTATAAAGTAACAAAAGAACACACAGATAAACTTGACTTTGTGTATCAAAAGGACACTGTCAGGAAAAGTAAAAAACAATTCACAGAATAAGGAAAAAATGTGCAAATAATATATCCAGTAAGGGACTTCTATCTAGAATATATAGAATATTTTATAACTCAACTATAAAAAGACAAGTAATCTAATTTAAAATTGGACAAAATATTTGAATAGGCATTTCTCCAGGGATGATATACCAATGGCCAAAAACTACATGAAAGGATGTACTGCATCATTAGACATCAGGACCAACTGCAATGAGGCACCCCTTTTATCTAATGGGATAATTATAATATATAACAGGTGTTTGCAAGGATATGGAGAAATTAGAATCCTCAGACACTACTGGTGGGGATGTAAAATGGTATAGTCGCTTTGGAAAGAATCTCATCAAAAGTGTTTTGGGAGACTGGAGAGATGGCTTAGCAGTTAAGGCACATGCCTGTGAAGCCTAAGGACCCCAGTTCAATTCTCCAGGTCCCACATATGCCAGATGCTCATGGTGGCACATGCATCTGGAGTTCGTTTGCAGCAGTTAGAGGCCCTGGTGTGCCCATTCTCTCTCTCTCTCATTCTCTCCCTGTTTCTAATAATAAATAAATAAATAAATAAATAAATAAATAAATAAATAAAATCTTTTTTTTAAAGATGTTTTAAATTTTTTTTTAAATTTCAGGCACAGTCTCAGGCTGACCTGGAACTCATTCTGTAGCCCCAGGCTGGACTTGAACTTATGGAGATGCTCCCATGTCAGCCTCTTGAATGCTGGTATTAAAGGCATGAGCCACTGTGCCCAGTTTTATTTCCTGAAAAGTTTGAGCATAGAATTACTATGTGATCCAGCATGAATACACAATAGGAATTAAAGAATATCCATATAAAAGTTACATCATAACATTCATATCACATTATTGATAATAGCAGCAAAGTGGAAAGAGCCTAAATATCCATCCACTGATGAATGGACAAAAGGAAAGAAGTACTAATTCATGCTATGACATGGATGAACTTCATGACAGCCAAAAAGCAAAGAAAGGGCAGCAGTCCAAGGGCATGCTTCCAAACTTCCTTCCACTAGGCTCCACCCACTAAAGGTCAAACCATTTCCCAATAATGCCATAGGCTGGATACCAAGCTTTCAACACACAGGTTTTGGGAAGCATATAAAATCAAGATCATATGGTCAATGTGGAGAAAGTATGTTCCATAACCTGAGTGCTTTGTATGCTGGGGAATTTATACAGTGAGAGTGTACTATTTAAGAGCAGGCTTAAATCTCTTGGACTCTGTATTCTAGTAAATAAATGTCCCTAGAAGTTGCTTAAATCATAATCATCTAGCAGATTTTTAAAGTCTGGCCAAACCCCAAGTAGGATTTTCAGATTAGAGGAAGTGTACGACCCATAGGAGAGCATAGGCCATCAAATCTGAGGGAGCCCAGTGTGAAACTGTTGATCATGACCTGGAAACCACAACCTTCATTTCAACAGTTCTCTTTCTGCTCCAGATCTTGGAACATCAGAGCACACCATAGAGAGCACATCCCAAGCTCCATCTTTGAACCCACCCCTTCATTGATGGCTATATTCCTTGGGGAAAAGACATGGTGATGACTCTAATGCTCAAGTTTTCTCGTCTAGGCTGTAAGGCCAATCCTACTATAGGAACTGGCAGGATTCCCATTAGAGCTTCTGTTCTTGTGATTGAAATTGTGTAGCAAGGGGTCCGGTTGTCATGGCTAGAACTGATTATGGATAAGAGCAGAGCAGGGCAGGAACAGACACGGTGGTTTGTGAGGCACTCCCCATGTTTCTGAGGAGTTGGCTGGACTGCTACTGTTGATTGATGCCAGCTTATCTAAGGAACAAAGGCTATTCAATCCTACTTTGCTAGGACACAGCTGCTATCATTCAAATACAGGTAATCTCTTTTCAATGCTCTCTGATATTTAAGAGAGCAGATAGAACCATTTGTCAAATTCTTGTCCAAAGTTGAGCACCTGGACTAACAAATCTTTCCTTTCAGCTGACAGATTTTTTTTCATAAAGGAGTGATAA
Organism: Dipus sagitta; assembly: GCA_036346955.1. Taxonomy (NCBI): domain Eukaryota; kingdom Metazoa; phylum Chordata; class Mammalia; order Rodentia; family Dipodidae; genus Dipus; species Dipus sagitta. The sequence goes on from CM070776.1 coordinate 122,711,747, forward strand.
TCTCTGTGGCTAACTGCCCTTTTAATACTTACAGCCTTAGGTGATGGGGCCATTTGCCAGGTCCAGAACCTAGTAGGCACTTTTACACCACTTCCCCTCACCACATTCTTCCTTTATAGTTTTCTCACATTAAAAAGACATTATTTGTTGGGGATGGGGAGATGGTTTAGTCAGTAAACTGCCTTGCAAGCATGAGGACCTGAGTGGATCCCCAGCACTCACATAAAAGTCTGGCATGATGGTACATGTCTATAATCTCAGAATTGGGGAAGCAAAGATAGAAGGATCCTTGGAGCTAGCCTAATCTGTGAGCTCCAGGTTCAGTGAAAGGTCCTGGCTCAAAAATAAGGTAGAGGTAGAGGAGGACATTTGACATTGACCTATGGGCCCCACATGTGTGATTATACACATGCATATACACATATGCCCCCCACAAACATGCATATACACATTTATTCATACCACACACATACACACACCAAAAATTTACATTTTAAAAGAAAGAATTCTGTGTTATGTAATTTGATTTCTCCTGGTTGCCCACAGGCGTCTCCAAGTTCCATGAGAGCAGGTGGAATGAACTTTGTTCTCTGCCATACCAAAAGTACTCAGGCCTGGGCTGACACAAAGCAGATGTTCAATCAATACTGTGGAAGAACACATGAGTAATGAGTGAAGAAGTAAGTGTGAGAGAGAAATATAATAAGACATATATGTCAAATACTTCTTAGTCTTTGAAAGGCCATCATGTAGAAACCCCTCTGCTATCCATGATGGACTGTTGATGGGCCCATTCTTGGGCACGTTTAGTGCAGATAACCACAGTTGCTGTGACTATGAGTGCAATGGCCACATTGTGTCCAGGTGAGAGAGCTCCATAGCCTTCCTTCTCATCCACCAGCTCCTACATTTTTAACACCCCCACTTCTGCACATTTGTTAAGCCTTACTTTTAGCACTTTGACCAGTTATGAGACTTTACATGAACCATGGCTGACTACAAGCAGGAAGGAAAGGTACATTTGGTGCCTTGATTTCATTCAGATTTTCTGTGTTAAAAGACTTGAGACATTATGTCCAAGTTGTCCAAATGAGTATATATAAAAAGCATTAAATTGGTTCTGTTCAAGTCAAGTGTGGTGGATGGAGGGTGCTAAAGGAGAAGGATGCAAAATTTAAAGACAACTTTGGCTACATAGGGAAATCTTATGTGAAAAAGAAAAAAAATGGTTCAGTTCTTTAAAAGAGCAAAGAATGAACCTGAAATACATCATTTCAAAACTTCTAGAACATCAGCATTCATTTGTACCTACTCCTTTCCACATAGCAGCCTAACTTGGAGATACAGGATTATTTGGTAGGGGCATTGTTATCTCAAAGATTCAGAATTTTCTGATTGTGGTTGATGGTGAAAGTGGCATTTTATTTTAGACATGAACTTTTTTAAATTTTGTTTTAGAGAAAGAGTGAGAGAAAGAGAGATAGAGCAGGAGAGAGAGAGAATTGGTGCACCAGGACCCCAGCCACTGCAATCAAACTCCAGATGCTTGCGCCACCTCATGAGCATATACAACCTTGTACTTGCCTCACTTTTGTGCATCTGGCTTACGTGGTGTCTGGAGAGTAGAAAATGGGTCCTTAGGTTTCACAGGCAAGCACCTTAATTGTTAAGCCATCTCTCCAGCCCCTTAGACATGAACTTTTTCCTTCAGTAGACATGGCAACTAGAGAAGATCCTCCCAGGACTGGCCTGCATGAAGGGCTTCAGTCTCTCTGGTGCATTACCTTCTGACAGACAGAGGGTACAGAAGAGCCTCTTCTTTTCATATATGTGGATTTCACATTTCTCTCAACAATTAACTTCTGCTTAATTCATACCAATACTTAAATTTTCAGTTTAAATATAACATCTCAGAATTTTTTGTCATCCTGTAAGATTTGAGCAGATACTCATTACCTGCTCTCACCACATCATCAACCGTTCCTTCACAGTATTTTTGCATTAAAATGATGTTTGGAAAAGCCGGGCGTGGTGGCGCACGCCTTTAATCCCAGCACTCGGGAGGCAGAGGTAGGAGGAGCGCCATGAGTTCAAGGCCACCCTGAGATGACAGAGTTAATTCCAGGTCAGCCTGGACCAGAGTGAGACCCTATCTCGAAAAACCAAAAAAAAAAAAATGATGTTTGGGGGCTGGCTGTGTAGTTCAGTGGTAGTGTGCTTACATAGCAGGTACAAGGCCCTGTGCTCCAACCTCAGGCATATATACACATGCTCACATGTCAGCCTTTACTGTTACATGAAATACAGATTGTTGAAGGGATTCATTTGTTTCATCTATTTTTACTCACTAATGTCTCTCCAGCACTGGCATGCTCTAGCCACTGAATGAATATGAATGAATAAATGAGTGAATGAATGCTCAAATTAAAAATCCAGTTCCATATCACAACCAGATATTAGCAAAAGGAAACATAAATAAAGCAAAAAATCATTTTTGTTTATTATCTAGGGTAAGATTCAGGTTGACTTCATCAAAAGCACCATAAAATGCATTTGTAAGGAGTGATCTTAATAATGCCAAAATAAAGTCCCATGTGGCTATCACAAAGTTGCCATTACAATTTCTAAGTGTAGCCCCCAGGTGGCAGCAGTATGCTATTCTTGATTTTTAAGCGCCTGCTGAACAGGTTGCATTCCCATCTAATTTGTCAACACATGACTGCCTCACAGCAAATTTAGATTTGAGTTTCCTTGACCTGTGATGACAAAGCAATGGCACCTGAGTTCTGCGAATGATATCACTGGTTTCTCTCTGGTGGCTGGATCCCATGACCCTGATTTTTCTATGGTTATTATTATTGTTGTTGTTTTAGTTAGCATAGAAATGAATGGGTTTAACTATGACATCTTCATACATTTATATAATTACACTTTGTTTACATTCATCCCTCACTTCCCTCTGCCTTCCCTCCTCCCCTCTCTTGTTGCCCTCCTTCCTCCCCTCAAATTGTCTCCCATCTGTTTTCATATCACATATATACTATTGTCCTCTCTTGTTCCCCTTTCTCCTCCCTTTAGAGGAATTTCTCCCCTCTCTTACTCCACTTTCTACTTTAATCTCTCTCCACATAAAGTAACAGAACTGCCAGAACAAATTATATTATATTAAAAAGGGAATATATTATATTAGCTTATGGTAGTACAATAGCAGTTGTATGCCCAAGAATGAGAATCAAGGAACCTGATACATGGCCAGATGCCTCAGCAGTCCCAATCAGGCACTGAAGGCCTAGAGGCTTTCTGAGGAGCCCTGGGTTTCGATCCACGTGGGTCTTCAGTTGATGCTGGTGTTCAGTCCGGGCTGGTCTTCAATCCACGCTGGAGGGCAGCAAGCAGCTCTGGCAGCATAGTGGAAGTAAGAGACTCTTTTCACCCAGAGCTTCCTTTTAAAGTTCCCATCTGAAGCCAGGTGTGGTGGTGCATGCCTTTAATCCCAGCACTCAGCACTCGGAACGCAGAGGTAGGAGAATCACTGAGAATTTGAGGCCACCCTGAGACTACATAGTGAATTCTAGGTCAGCCTGGGCTAGAGTGAGACCTTACCTCAAAAAAAAGTTCCCATCAGTGAGGGGCTGCCAGCTCTGGGGGAAGGGCTAGCTCTGGGGGAATGACTTCCTCCTTCAGTTAATCCTTCTGGAAGCAACCTCAGAGACCCAGCGGAAAGGGATCTCTATGGATTACTAAGAAGATCAAGTTGACAACACCTTAACAACCACACATACATATATACATACATGATGGTGATTTGAATGAGATATCCAGATGTCCCCATTGCCTCATGTGTTTGCTATTGATCTTCATGTGTATTGAATGTTTGGGCCCCAGATGGTGGTGACTTGGCAGATGGAGCCATGCTGTAGGAATTGGATTGTTAGGGGCAGGTTTTGGAGTATTATAACCTAGTTTCCCCCTTGCCAGAGCTAAGCTCACTCTCTTGCTACTTTCTGCCAGCTGCCATGGCAAGACATGATGGCAGCCTCTGCTCTACCATCTTTTCCATGCCATGCTGAAACTTCCCCTTAAGACTGTAAGCCAAAATAAACCCTTTCCTCTCATCCACTGCAGTACACACACACACACACACACACACACACACACGCACAATCTAAATTTCACATATGAAAGAAAACCTGGGATATTTGTCTTGTGTCCCTGATTCTTTTATTTTTATGGGGAACTTTTATATATGAACATACAATAACTTAAATAATTTTATTGGGAATTTTAATATATGAACATATTATACATAGGTTGTATTCCCATTGAGTTATTCTCTTCTGTCTTCTCTCCCACCCGCATTCCACTGAAGGACCTCCTCAGTGGGGGTATAGGTAATCACTGTCGGGTCATGAATGCACCAGGTTCCTTTGGGGAAGACATACAGTAATTTAATCATGTTCCTATCTCTTTATCCCTTTTGTCCTTTCCCCCCACTACCTCTATCCCCTGAGAACACTCCTCTTTCAATGTAGCTCTTCCTCTGTTTTGCTGTCTACTTCCTTTTGTCATCTTCCATCATCCAAGTCAAAATGTTGATGGGGTCAGAACAGTGCTGATCTTGTACGTGTATCAGTATTCACTGTGGGATCACAAATGTACCAGTCAGTTCATGTTAGGAGGATAGCACCCCAAAGTATGTTAATACATCCTATGGTTCTTACATTTGTTCCCTAAGCCATGGAGGGCTTGGCAGAAATCTGTAGTATTCCTCTCAAGCACCTAGCCCCAGGTAGGAAAGAGGTGGCACAAATGCTTCAGCCTCCCCTGTCTTGCTAGCACCTATTGGAGAGAAGCATCACTCATACATATCTTCTAGGTGGGTTTCTACTGAACTGAAGCCCAGTCTAAAAGTCCCTTTGGAAACAGTATTCTGGGAGAACCAATCCACAAGATGAAACACACCTGCCATCCCTGCCCTGGACTATAAGCAGAAAGGATAGAAAGTGTCCCCTATTATTTTGAATCAAGCACAACATCTTGCATGTGATCTAGATGCATTTAAAGGTTTCTTAAATTAATGAATAAAAATGTTAAGTGGAATAGAGCAAGTTTAACCAGCAGGAATGTGACTCCTAGACTCCCTGGTTGAATTCAATCATCAGCTGTTTTCACTCTAGTCTTTCTATATATCTAGTTGGCAATAGGGTTAGGTCATGTGACTTGTAACAGCATTTTCTGATGACATTCATGGCAGCAACTTACTGAAAATTTCATTATCAAGTGTGAACTCAGCAGATCTAAGAAACATACATTTCGCCACACATCATTTTTGTCAACCAAACACTCAGCTTTATAAACCTGTTTCTGCACCCTTGTTTCAAGTTTTCTGTGCATTTAAAATATTCTCTAAAAGGTTGCAACACTTTGTTCTTAATTAATTCATGCTGATGTGCTCTCTTTTAATATCCCACTTCCAACATAATTATATTGTTACTTACTCTGTGGAGGAGGAATGATAAAAGACAGATGTGTTATGTGCAAGCATAATCCTGAAACATGCTAAAAATTGGTTTTTATGTGTATGGGTGGTCATTCACAGTGGGAAGTTATTTTGCCTTGTTTTAGGCTTTGGTTTGGAGTTGGGGATGTAACCTAGGGTTTCACACATGCTAAACACAAACTTTACCAGTGAGCTATACCCCTAGCCTAAGTGTTTTGTTTTTCTTTAAGGAAGACTATGTCTTAGTTATATTAAAAAATTAAAACTTTAAGGCCAAACTTCAGTTTTCACTTCTTTCACACTTCCACAGATGTCTTACTGTGCTTGTAAAGAATTCCTGGAATCCAATGGGATAACTAAACAAACGTGTAGTAAGAACAATTTGGAAAGGGAAAAAGGAGTTACTTTGTGGTGACAGGACCATATTCATTAGAGATACTGACATAATATGATTTTTTTTTGTTCCTCAGGTGCCATCCACTTTTTATTTATTTATTTATTTTACATATATATATATATATATATATATGTTTATTTATTTATTTATTGACAACTTCTATACTTAGAGACAACAAACCATGGTATTTCCCTCCCCTCCCCTTCCCCACTTTCTCCTTCATAGCTCTGCTCTCCATCATATCCCCTCCCTCTATCCATTAGTCGGTCTTTTAATTTGATGTCATAGTATGGTTATAAAAGCCAAACAACTATTTGCCCCAAATCTTTGACTTTCCATGTCACAAAGCATTAGTACTAAAACATCCACTATGAGCCCTGTTGGATCTTTGTTTTTTTTTTTTTTTAACTTTTTTCAAGGTAGGGCCTCTTTCTAGTCCAGGCTGACCAGGAACTCTGTCTGTAGCTCCAGACTGACCTCAAACTCACAGCAATCCTCTACATCAAACTCCCAAGTGCTGGGATAAGACATGCACCACCATGCCTAGCCCTAATGGATCTTGATTTGAGGAAATTTTAGAAAAAAAATTCGTGAGACAATTGTAGAAATTTGAAAACTAATGGGATATTGGATAATGTGAACCTATTTTTGGTTATTTGTAAAGTATTATAATGGTAATGTTTGTATATATTTACTTATATTCAGTCTTTCTACTGAGTAGCTGGGACCACAGATGTAATTCACTGTCCCCAGATTATGTGGTTTTTCTTTAATAAAGATGTTACTAGTTTGTATAGATATGTACTAACGTATTTGCAGATGAAAGTACATGATGTCTTGGATTTGCTTCAAACTATTTCATTGTGTGTAGAGTAGACAAGGATAAAGGTACATGATAGAAGACGAAATATATAGATAAGTATTGAAGCTGGATGATGGGCCCATGGCTTTTCATTTTACTCAACTCTACTTTTATATCTGTTTCAACTTTAAAAGTTATTTTATAATCCATCATGAAAGCGGTAGGGTTTTGAGGAGGCTGCATATAAAATAAATCTTATTCAGGAATGCCAACCCACAAACTTCTAGTTCTCTTTGAAACATTTGCAAGAATGAACTGATCTTATATGTTATGGTGAGGCAGAGGTTAGAAGAAACAGGAAATGAGACAGGACGTGTGTGAAAAGAGGAAGTTAGGAAGGGCTTGGAACATGGACTCTTGCAAGACTGGACAATCCAATGTTAGCCACTGAATGAGAGGGTAGGGGTGGCAGCAGCTAGAGAGATGATAAAAGAAAGTAGTATACCCCAAAGGTGGAGGGTTTGTGTCTTCTATATGGACACTAGTGGGAACCAGTGGGATGTAGCCCAAATGTCAAAGGTGTGAAAGAAACACACCTTTTGGGCTGGAGGAAATGTCTTAGCAGTTAAGGCGCTTGCCTGTGAAACCTAAGGACCTTGGTTTGATTCCCCAGGACACACGTAAGCCACAAGGGGGCGCATGCATCTGGAGTTCAGTTCCAGTGGCTAGATGCCCTGGCATGCCCAGTCTCTCTTTCCCTCTATCTGCCTCTTTCTCTCTTGCTCGCTCTCAAGTAAATTAAAAAATACTTCAAAAAAAACACACCTTTTGGTTAGAGCTACTTCTGCCTCTCCTCTAACAGGCATAATGGAGGCAAGACATACAGAATTCATTCTTAGCTCAGTTCTTGTGCCAAACAAAAACTCATAGAATCCTTATGGGCTTTTCCCCAACATTCATTTTGAGATCTATGAGTCTTGGATAAGCTGCAGGTTTTACACATACCTGTTTCAATTATTTTCTTTTTAAATATTTTATTTATTTATTTGAGAGGGAGAAAGGAGAGAGATAGAGCGAGCATGCCAGGGCTTCCAGCCACTGTAAACAAACTCCAGATGCATGTGTCCCCTTGTGCATCTGGCTTATGTGGGTCCTAAAGAGTCAAAGTGGGATCCTCTGGCTTTGCAGGCAAGTGCCTTAACCGCTAAACTATCTCTCCAGCCCCTTCCCTTCATTTTTTTAATTGACAACTTCCATAATTATAGACAATATCCCATGGTAATTCCCTCCCTCCCCCCACTTTCCCCTTTAAAATTCCACCCTCCATCACATCCCCTCCCCCTCTCAATCACTCTCTCTTTTATTTTTATGTCATGATCTTTTCCTCCTATTATGATAGTCTTGTGTAAGTAGTGTCAGGCACTGTGAGATCATGGATATCCAGGCCATTTTGTGTCTGGAGGAGCGAGTTTCCATTATTTTCTTTTTTCTTTTCTTTTCTTTCTTTTTTTTTTTTTTTTTTTTGTATTTTCGAGGTAGGGTCTCACTCTAGCCCAGGCTGACCTGGAATTTACTATGGAGTCTCAGGGTGGCCTCGAACTCATGGCTATCCTCCTAACTCTGCCTCCCAAGTGCTGGGATTAAAGGCGTGTGCCGCCATGCCCAGCTCCATTATTTTCTTAAACTAATTAGAAATTACTATTTTGTTGATTGTGAAGGTTAAACATGTAGGTGCCCCACCCTCATAGATCACTTACTCCTGCTTTTCACAAAAGAGAAAAATTGAGGCTCTGAGAAAAGGAAATAACTTGTCCAGCATCACACATTACCTAGCAACATGCTGGCACATACTAGGCAATAAATATCTGCTTTTTTATGGCCCTGGGGATTGAGCACAGGGCCTCATCCATCCTAGGTAGGGATTTACTGTTCAGATTCATCTTCAACCTAATAAATATGTGCTAAATCTAGGACTAATGTATATCTACTAAGTAGGTAAAACTGGCATCAGAACTAATTGGTTGGTGCTGATGTTGTATTTCTAAGGAAAGGAGGGATGAAGGAAGATTTAGAGGGAAGAGGTAATTAAGGAGCAAAATTAGATTCTGTGCTTTTTTTATAATTCTAATTCTAACCTCCACAGTACTCTAAACATTGATAGGGCAAAGGCCATAACTAATCTGGGTCTCATCCTGAGCTTGAATTTTGCTACCTCTTAGTTTCTGCAGTGTCCCAAGTACTGGTCTGCTTTATTTGGGGTTGTATGGCACATTGAAAGTTTGGATTACACTCCTGGCCCAAGAAAATGGTTTGCATTCCAAACACCCCATTACACTGAGCTATTCAGCCTTGGTTTTCCAGTTGATATCTATACCCCATGGGTGAGGGAGAGTGGAAAGGAAAAGAAGGTGGGAAACCAATGATTCTCTGATTGGCTAAGAAACAATGTGTGTGTGCGCGCGCACGTGTGTGCACACACACACACACACAAACCTTTCTCTATATGAGGGCAATTTTCTCCATCTCCCTGCCTCCTTCCCAAAATTTCTTTTGGCTTGGGTTTTCCTGCTAGCCTTCCCTTATCCTAACTCTCCCTAAAATAAATCCCATAATTAATAATTTACCCTTCTCTGAGTACATGTTTTTAAATCTTTGATAACTTGGGCAAGGGCCCAAAGTTGGAGTCAACAGGCTTATAACTCTAAGGACATTTAATCCCTCCCTGAAATTCAAAAATCCTGCATCAATAGGAGTTCTAGAAACAAAAATAGAAAATATTAGGTGAGACAAAATATAAGAGAATATTCAAGAAATACAGAGCTAGTTTTTAGAGTGAAAGGCTCACACTAGCCTTGCCTAGTGCCTCAGCCATCCCAATCCAGCACTGAAGGCCTGGAGGTGTCCTGGAGAGACACTGCTCTTCAGCCCACTCCACGCTGGTCTTCGGTCCACCCTGGAATGCAGCAAAACAGCAAACAGCAAGCAACAAGCAGCACTGGCAGCCAGGTGGGAGGGGAGGAGAATGCCTTTCTTCCCAGAGCTTCTTTTCATAAAGCCTCCCTGGGAGAGGGGCCGCCCACTCTGGGGAAAGGGTTCATCCTGGGGGAAGGATTCCTCCTTTAGTTAATCTTTCCTGGAAGCAACCTCAGACCCACTTATGAGGAATGTCTGTGGATTCCTAAACAGATGAAGTTGACACAAACTTAACTATCACAAGTCCACCCCTTGTCAACTTGACACCAAACCATATCTCCTTACATCATACTTAATTCCCAAATGAAGACAGTGTAAGGTCATAACTCTGCCTAACATGATATAACTATCCCTCGTACAACTGGAAACACACAATCCCCCCCTTCCAAAGCAAGGTTCCATGAGGAATGCTCAGTCTCTAATATAATAGGTCAAATATAAATTCAACAGTGTCTACCTAGTGATATGATCTTAATCAGTATTAATTACCTAATGTAGAAATAGTGGAAGAACAAAAGCATCTTAATATTGGTATAGGTATGTACAAACATTCTTAACAAGATAAGACAGAAACACTCTTGGCAATTATAGTCCATGTTTTTGTAACTGGTCATGTGGCCTTAGCTGGTACTTGTAACTGCCTTCTTCTACTACCCATTCTGTATTTTCTCCACCTTCAGCAAGCACCTCAGCAAGTCTTGGTTCTTTACCTGGAGGGGTGACTCATACCTTCATTCCTGAAGGATCTGGGACATTTATCATATTGCCTTGATTGGGTTGTTGCAGTTGTCCATTGACTTTGATAACGGCATGATAACATCAAAAGACACCCTAAAGGATCTCCTGCACTCCAGACATACTCTTCCTTACCTCCATTGTGGAGGTGCAGTCCAATTTCCCCCTGGTAATCTGGATCAATCACCCCTGCTACCACCGTAACTCCTTTCTCAGCCTGATCACTCAAGGGCATCAGGAGCCCAAAGTGACCAGGGGGAAGTCTTAGCTTCCAGTTCAATGGAATGTTCTTTGTGCCTCCTGGCAAAAGCACTCCCCACTCTGGAACCAAGACCTCTAGGCCAGCAGAGCGTAAGGTTTCGGGAACAGAAAGCAAGAATTTGGCTAATGGGTCTTGGGGTGATGGTAAGTGGGACCATTCCCATTTCTACCTCTTGATTCCTGGACCTGTGAATCTGGGCTATAGGAGAAATAGCACCATATATAGGTTGCTGATTTAGAGCATATACAGCCTGCTGGAGGACACTCCCCCAGCCCTCCAAGCTATTGCCACCTAGTTAGCACTGTAGCTGTTTCTTTAAAAGGCCATTCCACCGTTCTATCAAGCCAGCTGCTTCAGGATGGTGGGGCACATGGTAAAACCAGTGAATTCCATGATCATGTGCCCACTAATGTACTTCCTTGCTGGTGAAGTGAGTTCCTTGGTCAGAAGCAATGCTATGTGGAATACTATGACAGTGGATAAGGCATTCTGTAAGTCCACGGATGGTAGTTTTTGCAGAAGCACTACATGCAGGAAAAGCAAATGCATACCCAGAATAAGTGTCTATTCCAGTTAGGACAAAATGCTGCCCTTTCCATGATGGAAGAGGTCCAGTGTAGTCAAATTGCCACCAAGTTGCTGGCTGGTCACCCCGAGAAATACTACCATATTGTGGCCTCAGAGTTGGTCTCTGCAGCTGGCAGATTTGGCACTCAGCAGCAGCCATAACCAGGTCGGCCTTACTTAGTTGAAGTCCATGTTTTTGGGCATATGCATAGCCTGCATCTCTGCCACCATGACCACTTTGTTCATGGGCCCATTGGGCAATGACAGGGGTGCCTGAGGAAAGAGGTTGACCACTATCCACAGACTGGGTCAACTTATCTACTTGATTATTAAAGTCATTCTCTGATAAGGTCACCTTCTGATGAGCATTAACATGGGACACAAGTATCTTTATATCCTTTGCCCACTCAGAGAGCTCTATCCACATCACCTTCCCCAAATGTCCTGCTCACCAATTTTCCAACTGTGCTCCTTCCAAGTCCCAGACCATCCAGCCAAATCATTGGTCACAGCCCATGAATCAGTGTATAACCACACATCTGGCCATTTTTCCTTCCAAGCAAAATGCACAACCATGTGCACTGCTCATAGTTCTGCCCATTGTGAAGACTTCCCTCCACCACAGTACTTCAGAGTTGTCCCAGAAAGGGGCTGTAATGCTATAGCTGTTCACTACTGGGAGGTGCTTGCATAACGTGCTGAACCATCTGTAAACCATACCCTAGTCCTCTCCTCCTCAGTCAATTGATCATAGGGCACACCCCATGATGCCATAGATGCATGCTTAGGAGCAGAAGGCATTGTAACAGGAGTAGCAACCATAGGCATTTGAGCAAATTCGTCATGTAACTTACTCGTACCTTCAGGGCCTGCTCGAGCCCGATCACGGATATACCACTTCCACTTGATGATGGACTGCTGCTGTGCACGTCCAACTTTATGGCCTGGCAAGTCAGATAACACTCAGCTCAAAATGGGGAGCTCAGGTTGCATAGTAACTTGATGGCACATTGTCAAGCGTTCAGTTTCTACTAAGGCCCAATAACAGACTGTCTCTCAAAGGGAGAATAATTGTCTACAGATGGTGGCAGGGCCTTGCTCCAGAATCCCAGGGGCCTCCACTGTGATTCACCTTTGGGGGCCTCCCAAAGGCTCCAAACAGCATCCCTGTCCACCCCTGACGCCTCAAATACCATTGGATCTTCTGGATCATATGGTCCAAGGGGCAGAGCAGCCTGCACAGCAGCCTGGACCTGTTGAAGAGCCTTGTCATGTCAATGGCTCCACTGAAAACTAGTAGCTTTCCATCACTTGGAATGTGGTAGTTTGAATAGATGGCCCCCAATATATTCAGTGTTTTATTACTTTGTAGTTTGCATCTGCAGCCACCTGGCTGGAGGCAATTTTACTAGGCAGATCTTAGACTGTGGTGGTGGGTTTAAGATTTCAATCTAAAGATATGCAAAGTGGGCCTAGCTGGAGTTCCTGAAGTGTGCTGTTCTGGTGACTTTTAGGTTTTGGCTTGTTCTTCTCTCTCTCTCTCTCTGCTTGGACCTCTGAAGGCAGGCCAGCTTCTTCTGCCATTTATGGAACTTCCCTTGGATCTGTAAGCTTCAATAAATATCCCTTCCTCCATAACTGTGCCTAGTCTGGAAGTTTATCTCAGTGAACCTGAAGCTGTCTGCTACAGAAGTTGGTACCAAGGAGTGGGCTGAGATGAACCTGACCATGTGTATGTTGATCTTTTGGAACCTTTGTTTTGGAGAAATAGGCATGGACTTGGCACTTGCAACTGAAGATGCCTTTTGGAGTGATATGGACTATTCTGATGAGAGTTTGAGAATGCTAAGTGCAGACAGTATTGAACTTCGAGGCTTGGCTTATGAACTTTCTAAGGGGAAGGAAAGACTACAGAGTGCATTGTTGGAACTGAGCTACTGGCATAAGGGCTGGCTGTATTCTGCTGCCCAGGCCCAGAGAGATTGACCAAGGTTAAATTTGTTATGGACTGATGTGCTTGGCTAAAGATAATGGGCTGAGAGATTTAAGATTTTAAGTTGGAAATCCTCAAGCAAGTTAAAATTATAGGCACTGAGACTGGTTTTAGGTTCCTAAATCTGCTATTGTCAAACACATTACCAATCTTAAAGAAGATGCCCCAACTCCTTTACATTAAAACAATGGAGAGGATGCATGAGGAAAGACTATCATAGAAATGCAAACTCTTTGGGAAAGAGTTGACTGGAGAGGGAAACTGCTTTTCAATGTTAGGATTTATTTCCTCCCTGAATTAAGAATATGGCTATGTCCTGAAAACCTGGTATTGGTTTCAGAAGCATGAAAAATGTGAGGAGTGGTCATGAATTGCACACGGTTCCAGGAGCCTCTGCTGAGATGCGGCACGAGACAGGGCCTGATGCTCTTATAGGCTAAAAGAGCCTTTGGAAGATGGACCGTGGTTTGTATGAAGACCTGGAGATGTTTTGGATATACTAGGACTATGCAAGGGCTACCATATAGTGGACTATTGGCCTAGGATGGAAGTGTTCCCTGGCTACTCTGCCCAGCTGGAGGGGCAGAATTGGAAAATCTGAAGACTGCCATTCTCTGGTTATATTGGACTTGAACTGCAGAAGTTTGATGTTTGATGGTGGTTGAGTTTGCATTGTTTTAGTCTCTCCTTGCTATGCATTATACCAGTTGAAAATGTTTACTCTGTGCCTTTATATGTTGGAAGTATTTAACTTGTTTGATTTTACAGGACTTACTATCTTAAATTGGTCAAGACCTTGGGGACCTTTGAAATTGAACTGAGTACAATTTACAATGTGTGATGGTTATAAATCTATTGGGGGCCAGGGGCAGAATGTGGTAGTTTGAATAAATGGCCCCTAATATATTCAGTTTTTTATTAGTTTGTAGTTTGCATCTGCAGCCACCTGGCTGGAGGCTGTTTGACAGGGCAGATCTTAAGGTGTGGTGGTGGGTTTAAGATTTCAACCTAAAGATAGGCAAAGTAGGCCTAGCTGGAGTTCCTGAAGTGTGCTGTGCTGGTGGCTTTTGGCTTGTGTTTCTCTCTCTCTCTCTCTCTCTCTCTCTCTCTCTCTCCTTGGACCTGTGAAGGCAGGCCAGCTTCTTCTGCCATTTATGGAACTACCCCTTGATCTGTCAGCTTCAATAAATATCCCTTCCTCCATCACTGTGACTCATCTGGAAGTTTATCTCAGTGAACCTGAAGCTGTATGCTACACCTAGTAAATGAGAAAAGATTCATTATAAGGCATATGATTAGATTTTAAAACACTAAGGACCAAAGGAAAATCTTGAAGAAAAATATTCCATACAGAAGTTGGATATCATCAGACAATAATTTTCCAAAGCAACGCTAGAAGAAAGAAAGTATTGGAATAATATGTATAATTGGAATAATGCTTTTACCATTCTTAGAGGAAATGGTTTCCAATTAGGAATTATTAACCTAGAGAAAATTGTAATCATGTGTGAAAATACTCTCTGATAGAAAAAAATTATTAAAATCATTTCTGATGTAGCTTTTCTAAGGAAGTTACAAAAAGGTGGGGTCCAGCAACCAGAATATAAATCAAGAGAACTTGGGATCTAAGGAACTGAAGCTAACTTAGGAGAGAAACAAAGGGAACTCTGGGATGACAGCTTAGTGACAAGAATAGAGAATAACCATTCTGGAATGGATCAGGAGGTCAAGAAACTCCAAGAGGGTGCCTTCCAAGAACAATAAGTGGAATTCAAAGATTACTTAATATGTTTAACCATACTGAGTAGAATTTTATGGGTTGTCAGAAAATTTGTGGCTAAACTCTTGTCAGAGATATAGAAAAACAAAAAGTCAATTTAGGAAAAAATATATAATTGTATTACACACACATCAACTGTAAACACTATTTACATGGCATAATGCAAATACTAAATTTTTCAATGAAAAAAATTAAATATTATACTTGTAAAAGTGTGTGTGTGTGTGTGTGTGTGTGTGTGTGTGTGTGCGCGCGCGCTTGCACATGTGTTTGTATGGGCGTGAGATATATGTAAGAAAGCTAACATTTGGCCCTGGATTCAATACTCAGAATCCAAGAAAAAATGCAAATTACTCATCTTACATGGTAGAAATTTATAAGTAATTTATACCTAAATAAAAGAAATATTACCAAGTATTCAGCATGTTATTCAGAAGCAATTATACCATATGTCATCAAAAGAAATACCTAAAATGTTAGAGTTATTTAAAACAATACAAATTTATGAGTTTATACTTTTGAATTCACTGCTTAGAGGTCCCATAGGCCAACATCATAGTATCTGCCAATATTTTGTCTTTATGTGGGATCAGGGGAGAATTTGCTTCCAGGTTCACTTAAGTGACCAGCCATAATCAGTTCCTTCTCACACTGTCTACATGGCCACCTACATCCTCAAACCAGCAGCAGTGCTTGGAATTTCTCTTCCTCTTCTGCTTCCAGGAAATAACTCTCTGATTTTTAGGGCTCAAGACTGGACCTAGATGTTGAATCCAGGAAAATCTCCCTATTTTAAGGTTAATAACATTAATCACATCTACAAAGTCCCTTTTTGTGTAGTTACATATACAAAGGTTTCAGGAATTAGGGTGTGGACTATCTCTTCTGAAAGTAGGAATGAGAGTTAAGAGGGTGGTCAAGGGAGTGGGTTTCTTAATCATGAGTTAGTCAACTTTTCATAGCTATCAAAAATTCCTGAGATAATCAATTTATAGAAAGAGAAAATGCTTGTTTTGGATCATTGAGGTTTGGTTTCATGATTGGTTGGCCCTATTCCTTTGGCCCTGTGATGGCATATCATGGTGGAAGCATGTGGCTTGGAAGAGAAATAAGAGACAGATGAAGGGACTAGGATTTTATTCATTGTCCCTTTTGAGGGCATGTCCCCAATGGTTCAAAGGCCACTGACTAGGTTCCTGAATTACTTTGCCCATTTCTATAAACAAATACCTGACAAACAGCAGCTTAAGGAAGGAAAGGTTTATTTCAGCTTATAGTTCTAGAGGGTACAGTCCATCATGATGGAGAAGGCACAGCAGCAGGTCACAGTGAACTACAGTCAGGAAGAGAGGAAGAGTAGGAAGTGGGGCCAGGCTATAAGACATCAAGGACCACCCACAATGATCCAATTTCTCCAACAAGTTTCCACCTACTTACTAAAAGGTTTCATCACTTTTCAAACACTATCATCAGCTGGGGACCAAGTGCTCAAATACATAAGCCAAATGGGGACATTTCACATTTATACCATAACAACTCCAACTTGTTGAAATGGTTTTCACCACCTCCCATGGTGGAGATAAAGCCACATGTATTTTTGAGGAACACTAAAGATAGAAACTACAGCAAGCCCTCTAATACTCTTAAGTTTTAGATTTCTGTGATCAAACAAAAACAAAATTGGGCTGGGGATGTAGCTCAGTGTAGAACACTTGACTAGCAGTTGAAATGCCCTGGGTTTAATGCCCAGCACTCCATAGGACTGTAAATGACCAAGTTGAACATCCTCATTTGACAGATAGGGAAGCAGAACCAAACAGGGAGAATTAGCTGGCCAAAGTCCTTTTGGAACTCCTAAATTCTAATCGAGATTCCTTCCTCCTATACAAAGTAGCTTTCCTGTGACTAATCAACTATGTTATATTAAGCCAAATATTATTCACTTCTAAATTTCTATAACTTCATTTCCTGCATGGTAGGATACATGAATGAGCAAATAAATCTTAAGACATTTAGAAAATCTGGTTTTACAATGAAATGATTTAAATGGTCAGTTTTCCTGTTAACAAGCAATTTGACACTACTGTGGAATAAGATTTCTTTTTATGTATCTGATTCCTTGGGACAAATAAATTCACCGGCTACATTATACAGGCTTTAAAATCTGGGTGAATTGTTTTCCAATACCGGCTCATTTACTCACTAGATTTTCGTGGATTCAGGGAATATTTACAACATAATTTAATCATTTAACATCTCAGTTTCATCTGTAAAGTTAAGATAAAGCATACTTTCTCATAAGATTTGAACAGGGAGTAAGTGAAATAACACATAACTTGACATCTAGTAGCCACTATTTTTTTTCTCAGAATTTTCTTTTATTGTTGCCTATTATATACCTCTTTTTTTATTAGTCATGTACACAGTGTATACAGTCATGTTGGTACCATCGTTAGCCTCCTCCCTGTCTTCCCCCCTGTGTAGAGTCCCTCCTTGTTAGGGAATATGGGTCGTGCATTATGGGGTTAGCCATTAATTATGGGTAAGAGGCAATGCCTCTGTGTATAATGACCCAACATGTGGCTCTAACAGTATTTCCACCCCATCTTCCGCAAATTTCCCTGAGCCAGGTAGTAGCCACTATTGATTTTCTAATTTTTGCATGCATTTGTAGAATGTTTGTATGTTTATATGCATATGGGTTCATGTATATTTGTATACATACATGTGGAGGCCAGAGGTCAATGTCAGGTGCCTTCTATCACTCCTCACCTACTTTTTGATAATTTTATACACGTATACAATGCATTTTGACTGTATGTACCCCTATTACCTTCTCTTGTTCCCTTCCCACTTCCACTGAAAATTCCTGTGTCTTCCCAAATAGTGCCACTTCTACTTGGTCTTTTTTGTGATCCACTGAGATCAGTTAGTGCTACTTGCATGAGCATGGGTAGGAGTGATGTACCAGGGCATGGAAAACTTACAAATGGCTACATCACTGAAGAAAAGCAACAATTAACTTCCAATAACTCTTCAGGGAGAGGTGAAGACCTCATGCGCCCCTTTACTACTAATGAAGGAATGTTCACAGGTCCATTCTTGTGCAGGTCTTGTATAGGTAACAGCAGCTACTGTGAGTTCATGAGCTCAACAGCCATGTTGCCTCCAGAAGCATTCCAGAGCATTTTTCCCCATCCTCTGGCTTTTACATTCTTTTTGCCTCCTGTTCCACAATGGTCTCTGAGCCTTGGTGAAGGAATAATATAGATATTACATATAGGGCTGAGCACTCACCAGTTGCTTATTTTCAGTACTTTTGATAGGAGGCAGAAATTGGATAGGCAATCAGGGTAGCAGAACCCCAAAATGAATGTTTTTTTATTCCTTGACTCAAAGCAGGAAATGTCACTAAGCTTGCGGAAATCTGGATGTTATACCCTCCAGGAAAGATTTCTAGATTAAGCTTGTACTCTTTCTAGAGGACAGAAACTCTGATTCTTACCTAAGATTATAGACAAGGCTTAAGATCTGGTTTTTGTCCATAGCAACCTGCAGACCTGGTCTTCCTCACATAGCCATTCCCCATAAAAAACCCAGATCGGAGTCTCAAATGGGGTTTCCCAACACCTCTCTTGCCTCTTTGAGCAAGAGCTCTGCCCTCTTCTGTCATGGGGATTCTCAAACCTCCCCTTGCTTCCCTGTGCAAGAGCTCTGCCCTCTTCTCTCATGGGGATTCTCAAACTTCCCCTTGCCTCCCTGTGCAAGAGCTCCATCGTGCTTCCTTCTCTTGTGTTCTAGGCTTAAGCCCCCTTCTCTTCATCCTACTAAAGCTTTCAACTGTAATAAAATCTTTTTGAAACTTATCCTCTGGTCTGTGGATTTCATTCTTTGAATTTGTTAGGTGAGGACAAAATGGAGTTACAGCAGGAGGGCAAAGTGAATCATCCACATTCCTCAAGAAATTGTCCAGCCATTATCCCTCCCCTGCATAACAAGGCTCCAGGCCTAGATTTACTGCCCCCTTATCTCTCACTGGGTCACTTCTGGTCTCACCCTATGGCTAATGTAAAGAACAGAGATTTACTGCCCCAACAAAAAATTCCTTCCCTTCCTCACCTTCCCCCAACTGAAGAGCCTATAAAGCCCACTATCTGTAACCCCCAAGCTGACTGCTCCACTCTTTGAGAGTCAGTCCTGGCAGCTCGTGCCCTCGCTCCCACCAAATAAAAGCTTCCCTCTTTGCCTCAGAGTGGTCTCCGTGGTCCTTGGTCACTCCTGAACCTTACATGTGGTGCCATGACTCGGATAGGAAGGCTTCTGATTGCCCTCTTAGGTGGCCAGACCTCCTTTTTCCCTGACTAGACCATCAAGCTGCCATTCAGCCCTCTGAAGGCCTTGGACCATCTCTGCCTGATACAGGCTCTCACACCCACCATGATTCAGCCTCACTGTTCTTTTCTCCGTCTCCTCCCTCCTTCTCAGTAAGTGTCTGTCTTTCTCGGGTTGGCCTGTCTTGGAGTTCACCCCTCCTCCTGGAAGCCGTGCCGGCACGTCAGGCTACACACCTCTGCCACTAGGCCCTAACCTCAGGTCTCCAGAAAGATGCACTCTGGACCTTGGGTCTCTCGCTCTTGTCTACCATACCCTAAAGGGAGCCTTTTGGTTCGGTGTCACCATCTCAGGACAGCCCCTCTCCCACCCTCCCCTCCCTCTCCCCCCTGAGCTCTCAACTTCCACTGCCAGCTGCTTTAATCATCCACAGCTTTCGCCATCGGAAGCACAGTTGCCCACTTTGCCCATTAATGGGCTAAAAAGCCAACAGTTGTGACCTGTATGGCCTCTGCCCACATGGGAGGTGCAGGCCCCATTCACCCTAATGGGCCAGAAACCCAGCTTAAGCTCTGGTTTATTTTTCTCTCACTCTTGTTTTGCTCTTTCCCTGACTCCTTAGGAACTTAAATCCTCTACGACTCTTGGACAACATCTTGTCTTCCTCTGCAACTCTGCTTGGCCACATCCATAATCTGGACAATGGATCCAAATGGCCTGATAATGATACTTTTGGTTTCCAAATTCTCACTGAATTAAAACATACTTCTGCCAATGTACAGGCAGATGGTCTGTGGTATCCTATTTTTCACTCTGTATGCAAGGCCTTCTCTCTGCTCTACCTGCCATTCTCACCAGGTCCTAGCCAATGTCTCAGAAATGTGCTCTGACCCAACCCCTCCCCCATACTAGTCCTCACCCTCTGCTTTTGACCCTGATGCCATACAGTACCTCACCCCAACAGCTACTCTGGCTCCTCCAGCTCCCTCAGCCTCTCCTGACACCCTGCCTGGTAATAAGGTTTGATTTTAATCTCTGGAGTTGTAAATAGAATATAAATTTAAAATGGGAATGCATAACTTCTGAATGAATGAATGAATATGTGAAGGGAAAATGATTGTCTAGAGTCTATGAAAAATGCACTTAAAATGAATGTGTGTGTTTATGTACGTGGCTCACAGCCCTAAGGTTGCAGATGATTTCTGTTCTGAGCAGTGCCATTTCATTGTGGGGATGTTTTCCACCAAGCCCACTGAACTAGATGGCATAGCCATTTTTACTGTTGAGTGTGCCCCAGAAGGAACACTAAAAGTAATTAAGATCATAGACAAAAAAAGTGCAAGATTCTCCTACTCTTAAAGAGTTGTAAAATTACAGGTTTGAAAAGCTGCCCTATATCCCCAAGAGAAGATTAAAACTCTCCCTGGAATTTAGGGAAGAAAAAAATGGCTCTTTCTTAGCTTCCCTGCCTTGCAGAGCCAGGGAACTGCAAGCACAGGGAATCTCAGGATCCTGGTCCCAGCATGATGACGAATGAATGCCAAGTCGCTATGGAGACTTCTTATAAACAAATTTGTAACTGTTTCACATTTACTTTATCTTTCTGTGCTTATATGGAACTACTAACAGACAATAGCCTCAAGATTTATGTTTAAATTTAAAAGTACTCGATACTAAATTTGTAAAAAAAAAAAAAAAAAAACTTTTTTTTCCTAAAATTTCTAATAAAAGACTGAATTTAGAGTACCCAACTAAGTTAACTAGGTTCCTTTATTTGTCAACCTTTTAACTAAGTCTTCAGGTTAAAATTGACTTAATATTTAATTCTTTTCTAAGGTTATTATATCTAAAACCCTGCCTCAAAAAAAAAAGTCACAGAGGCACTATTTACTCTTTTTTCCCCTATTTTATAAGGTACATAGACCACATTTGAAACATTACACAGTATTTATCTGCCATACACTTGAAAGCTATTTACCTCATGGTGAACAGTAAAAAAAATTCTAAACAAAGTTATGTTGCTAATAAGATGTAATTCCTCTATTCCTCCAACAATCAGTCTTCATACTTTAATTTTAACCTATGTCATTACTGAACAAGTTTACCAAATTATCACAGGCAGAATTATAGAGTCGGTTAAGGTTCAAATAGTTAAATATTGTGTTATAAAATTTTGTGTAAGGGACTAAAAATACTTCATTTTGGCTCAGCAGTTAAAGGTGTTTATTTGCAAAGCCAAATGCACATAGTGGAACATACATTTGAAAATTATTTTGAAAATCATTTACAGTGGCAAGTGGCCCTGACATGCTCATTCCCTCTTTTTCATGAGAAGTGTCTCCTTTTTTATTAGATCATGGCAGTATAATCCAGTTCCTCTATTCTTTGGGTAGGTTAAATATAACTAAAGTAATTTCAAAAACTGACTTATAGATTGGATAGACATCTTATTTAGCTTTTAAACGTGCAAAATCTCCTCATAAAAATATTATATAAAGGTATTCCTCCTCTGATGAACTTTAAAAATTATAAAATTTTTCGGGTGTTCATATTTAAGACAAAAAAATGTTACTATATAATATAGATTTCTTGTTTATTTTAAATTCTGTCAGCAGATCTTTTGTTTGTAGTTTACTCTCTGTAGCCTCATGTGCCTTAAATATGTAAACTCTACTTTTTATTAATATCAGACTTTTCCAGATGTCAGGAAATTAGAATATTGTAATTTGATTTATACAAAGTCCCTGATATTTAGCTATCAATAAGCATGCATCATCATGCTTGGCTAAAACTCTGTAATTTTAAGATGGTTCTTGTCTTGTTCATGCTGGTTGTGCTAGATGATTATTGAAGGGTCAATGGCCTTCCCTGAAAACCAAAAGGGAACTAAAGAGTTAATGGCTATCCCCAAGGCTCAGGGCAATAAAAGAAAGTTTGACACCTTTCCTCATTGATGTACTCCCCATTAGCCTAGATGGCCTTGAAGGACCAGGGACCATCTGACTATCCTCCCTTAGACATTCCTGACTGAAGACACAAACACCTGTAATGTTTTCTTATCAACTGCACCTGGTACAGCCTGGCTTTTCCTTAGGATTCTCCTTATAAGCTGGCACCTGTCTCAGTGCTTCAGCCTTCATCCCATGGGAAAGCTGAGGTCCCTCACTGTTTTTTCTCAATAAAACAGTCTTGTTTGTAGAGATCAAGCCCAATGTTCTCTATTGCTTTTCTCTTACACTTTCCTTACACTTATCACTGAAATTATAATCTAAGTCTCATAAAAAGTGACTTATTGTATTGCTTCTCAGCCTTTTGGCTAAGGTCAATTGTAAAATGACTTATTGTGATTTGTTCTTTAAAAATATTTTTAAAAAAGCTCCCCATGTCTTATAAAAACCCACTGTATACAAACAATGTTAATATAGTTTGTCTAAGCTTCATGTAACCCTCATAAATATTTCTTTAGTTAAGCCTTAAAATTGTTCAATGGTCAAAAATTACTTTGTCTGTCATATTGTCTCTAATGCATGTTAGAATCAGGCTTACTTAACTCAACAATGAACAAGTTTTATTTTATTTTTGAGCTATGTACAGTCTCAATCAAAGTTTCATTAATTGTCTCATTTCTGATATATTAAGTTCATTGCTTATAGAGATATTGATACCTAAAACATGTTTCCTGCCCTAAAAATAATCTTAAAATGCTGCTCTACTTCCAGTTTTGGAGTGCAATTGGTACTTGCATTAATATGCAGACTAATCACCGTTGTTTTCAAACACAGATGCTAAGTTTTTATACTGTCTTGTCTTTTCCTAACATACAATTTCTAAATTAAATCAATTGCCTTAAAGTTATTGATAAAATAATTGATAAAATATGGTTTTTTCAGGGCTACTAAAATGTTCTGCCTATACTTATAACTGACAGATACTTAAAAGATAGAATGTGTATGCTTTCTATGCCCCAGATATAGCTTACACCTGACAACTAAACTTAAATATTAATCAGAATGAGTTTAAACTATTGTGTCATTCTCTAACCAGATCTGCTTTGCTAACCAGATATGTTCTGTTTCCTTTTTAACTAAGCTGTTTTGCTAATCAGATATGTACAGTCTCTCTGAGTAATAACCATATGTAGAAGCCAAAATCAATTGGAAACATTGGAGTTAAAAAAAAATAACCAATATTTTGGTTCCTGCTCCCAGGTCAAAAGGCCACAGGAGATGATGGGACACTTGAACTTCTAGCCTCTGGTAAGTTACCTATCTTCTTGATCAGAGAGGATGTGGAGACCCAGAAATGAATTCCAAGTCAGTGTATCTGCAACAGGAGAGTCGCATTGGAGGAGAATCAGTCCTCCAGGCTTCCCAAAAGATGGAGGGCCACCTGGGCAGCACGGCCTTGACCTATCCTAGCAGATGACAACGCTGAGAGTCAGAGAACTCCTCACAGGTCCCTAAAAGTGTTTCCTACAGAGCCATTATTGACTTCCAAAGTATATAGCTAATTCTGACAGCCTACATGGTCTTAATCACCCAACGAGAAATATATAACTACAATATAAACAATGAGTCAGACTAATAGGCTCCCCTGTCTGATGCTGATTTACAATACTAAACTCTAACATTAACTCATGCCTTGTGCCTCTGCCTGTCCCTGATTATCTTCACCTACCCTGACCCCAGCTCGTCCCACTTGCCTCAGCTAGAATCAAAGCTATTCCTTGGACCCCCTCCTTCCTTGGCCCTTACCCTATCTCATCCAGGGATAAGTACACGGCCGCCCCAACAGACACTCTCAAACTTAAACTCTCTCATGTTCCTTCTCTTTCCCTGACCCCAAAATGCCCCTCTGTCTCCTCTCTCTTGCCCCAAGACCTCTAACTCTCACCTCTGAATATTCATCCTTCCTTTACACCTGGCATTTTGACAAGAGTAACAAGTTCCTTTATTCTCCCTTCTGTCTCCTCACGAGGAGCACAGAGCCCATCTCCCTCACCTTCTCTATAACAGGTGTCTGCCAGCGACTGCCCTGATTATGATGGAAGTCTCTGTTTCACTCAGGACCAAGTCATAACAACATGCTACACTGGCACTGTTGATCTCACCACTCTGCCACCTCTGGCCACCATGGCCTCCTCATCACATGCCCTAAAGAGAGAGACCCATCGACTACCTCTCCCATAACAACTCATTGCCCTTATGGTCAGCATGAACCTTCATCTCTTATCATCAACAAAAGGCTGGAATGTTAGGTCAGGACAAAATGGAGTTACAGCAGGAGGGCGAGGTGAATCATTCACATTCCTGAAGAAATTTTCCAGCCATTATCCCTCCCCTGCATAGCAAGTCTCCAAGCCTAGATTTACTGCCCCCTTATCTCTCACTGGGTCACTTCTGGTCTCACCCTATGGCTAATGTAAAGAACAGAGATTTACTGCCCCAACAAAGAAATTCCTTCCCTTCCTCACCTTCCCCTAACTGAAGAGCCTATAAAGCCCACTATCTGTATCCCCCCCCCTCAAGCTGACTGCTCCACTCTTGAGAGTCAGTCCTGGCAGCTCGTGTTCCCCCTCCCCACTGAATAAAAACTTCCATCTTTGCCTCAGAGTGGTCTCCATGGTCCTTGGTCACTCCTGAACCTTACAGAATTCATAGGACAAGGATCTGTTAATACCCCAAATTATTGGTGTACAAAAAAATCCCCCCAAATTCCCATATCACCTTGATGAGTTTTGAGCCTTCCCAGTAATTACTGCCTAGTGAAAACAAGAAGCTTCTCTGACTCAAGCTGAGAATAGCATTGATCTATGGGCACACATGCAAAGACCTACAAGGCAGCTCTCCACTTTGTTTTTAGAGACAAGGTCTCTCACTGAACTCAGATCTCACTGATTCACTTAGACAAGCTAGCCAACAAACCCTTGGGATCCTCCTGTCTCTGCCTTCACAACAGTGGGATTACAAGTATGTGCCACAATGCCCAGCATTTTACATAGATGCTGGGGATCCTTAGTAAACTAAGCATGTGACCACTTGGAAGGACACTAAAAAGACAAATAACCTTTAGAAAATAATCTTTAGGACTGACGTAAAAAAATCTAGCACACTGGGCATGGTGGCATATACCTTTAATAGCAGAACTTGGGGGCTCTGAGGTAGGAGTATCATGAGTTCAAGGCCAGCCTGAGGCCACATAATAAATTCCAGGTCAGCCTGGGCTAAAGCAATACCCTACCAAATCAAAAATACAGCACATCTAATGTCAATAGAACTTTTTTCTTTGGCTTAAAGTAAAAGCATATCAAGATTTAGCTACAGTATTAATTTAAAAAAAATAATTGCTTATCTAATCATTAGAGTTCTGAATGAGTGTTTTTGTTCTCTTTTTTTATATATAAAACTATTAATATTATAGTAGTTAGCCAGAGTGGTGGTGCATGCCAATAATCCTAGTACTTGGGAAGCTGAGACAGGAGGATTGTGAGCTCCAGGTATGCCTGGACTATATAGCAAGTCCCAGTCAGTTTTGGTTACATAACAAGTCTCTGTTTTGTTTTGTTTTTTTAATGCTATTGGCATAGTGTGTTATTCATCTGAGGGAAAATGTTACATTTTTAAAAGAGCATGATAGAGCTGGGGAGAGGGTTCAGATGTTAAAGGCATTTTCTTGCAAAGTATGCTGCTTTGGGTTCAATTCCCCAGTATCCATGAAAGCCAGATGCAGCAAGAGGTCCTGATATACCCATTCTCTCTCTCTCTCTCTCTCTCTCTCTCTCTCTATCTATCTATCTATCTCTCCCTCTTGAAAATAAATAAATAAAAGTATTTTTTAAAAAGAACATGATAATGATAAAGTGGTAAGTTACTATGGAATGCAAATGTGCTTAGATTATTCTGGCTTCTCTTGTCCCTAGAGATGAAGCAAGCATGTTCCTGGCTACAGGAATTTATTTTCCATAGATCTCATAGATTTACAACATGAGGGACCCCTGAGTTAAATGTTCTTTTTTTTTTTTTTTTTTTTTGGTTTTTCGAGGAAGGGTCCCACTCTAGCCCAGGCTGACCTGGAATTCACTATGGAGTCCCAGGGTGGCCTCGAACTCACGGCGATCCTCCTACCTCTGCCTACTGAGTGCTGGGATTAAAGGTGTGCGCCACCACGCCCGGCTAAATGTTCTTTTTTGTTATAATACTATTGATGTGTTAATAGTGAGAGAATTCTTATTTAAACCACCAGCAAGCAACTATACTTATCTCAAGACTGATCTCCAGAATCTTCCTGGATAAATCTAAACAGTTACAGAATTAACTTGATAAATGTCAGCCCTTACCATACAGCTTAAGATGCTGTAGTGTTTTGGAGTAGTTAATTAATCTGGCTAAAAACCCACTCTCAGAACTTAACACAAATAACAATTCCTGAAATTCAAATCATATTGTTGTAGTTATAGAGATGTGAAACTTTATTCCAATTCAAGTGTCCAGCTAGTGAAAACTAGTTTTCTTAGTCTCAAATCTATCCTGCTAATATGATAAATTTATAACTAGAGGTTCCCCATGACAAACACAATGCCAATTCCTGTATACTGTGTACATACCATGTACATCATTATAGTAAGCCTGGTATGTTGTGCTCTATTTCCCACTTGTTATTAGAAAGGGCCAGATGTCCATTTCCACTAAGTATTTTAACTACAGTTCATCAATACTTGTCTCTTTGGGTGCTGATTGCAAAGACTGTACTAATAGTAAAATAAGTGCATGCATGTCCTTATCAGAAAACTTTGGATAAAGACTGTAAGATAAAATACCTGCCTTGAAGATTTTTTTCTTAAAATATTTGTTACTTAACTCTAATTTTCTCTATCATCCATTCTTCACAACACCTTTCCAAAAATAAGACAAAAGGAAAACATTTAGGTAACATACAAAAAGATAGTATTTATTTTCTTTTCTTATACGAAGGTAAACAAAAGGACCCCTTGCATATATTTAATCTCAGCACTCAGGAAGCAGAGGTAGGAGAAGATCGCTGTGAGTGTGAGGCTAGTCAATTCCAGGTCAGCATGGGCTAGAGTGAGACCCTATCTCAATAAAAGACCCCTAGTTGAAGACATTACCAAAATGTTAACATTATTCATATACCCCTTCAATACCCAGATGCAGAAAAGGCTTATCTGAATGAAAGACTAGGAATGAGCCTCCTTACAGTGGGTTTACTTAAGTATGTGGGGGAAAATCCATATAGGTTAGTCAAAACAATAGGAGAACCTACTAGTAGTTTCATACAAGTAATGTACTGAAGTCTCCAAGAGCACCCCAGACCTGGGGATCCCTTTTAGCTACTCTGAAACAACCAGAGATCCCATGTCACCACCCCCCTTTTCTTGTAGCTATTTTACTGCTAAAAGAGGAGAATGGAAACAAAATGTGATGTCTCCGTTCCCACGCTGCATGGCTGCCAACATTGGTAGTCCCTTGGGTGTTACAAAGCATTCTCCTAATTGCTATCAAAATACTTGCTGAACAAATGGCTTTGGGTAAGGCATTGAAGTGTTTTGATTCCCAGAACTATAAAGACCGGGATAAGAAGTTATTTCATTCTTATATAATAACCCCAAGCATTCTTTCTAGAGAACAGTAGAAGAAAGGAATTCATTTTTATGCCTGTATATTTGTCTCAGTATGACTTCCAAAATAAAACACAGGAACAAAACAAACACTCTTCCATCTATCATTGCCATGCATCCCAATTTCCTGACACCAGAGCACAGTGCTTCTCCACTTCCATGGAAGCAGGCTACCACTTCTGCCCAAACCTGTGGAGAACATGGGTCTCTTATCTTCTTCTACTCTAAGAACATGAACTGTAAGTAGCATCATCATATGAACTGGTAAATATCTGGAGAACATGTGGTATCAATTTCTCAAAAGGTCCTGCTAGCAATCTGTGTGTATGAGAGGAAGGGAAGGGATACCTCTCACTTTCAATGCTTCCTTAAATTTGTGGGAAGTATTAGGAGTAAGGGGAATATATGTGCAGATAGTGTCAGAGTGGGAGAGAATCAAACCCTAACATATGCAAAAAAATGACTATATAGATGAAGTCTTAAATGACTTGCTATCACTAAAAAAGGCTCTACTTAACCATTTATAGCAAGGGAAAAGGAATCCTGTGGTCCATTGTGCAAAGGAAGAGAAACAGGAACAACTATTTTTTTTCCTCAAGCAAATAGCTAAATTCTAAGCCAAGATTACAACACATCTCTGTTAAGAAAACACACAGAGAACATCAATTACTGAAAACCCTTAAATAATTGCAGGCTCACATGGAAGTTGCAAATATGTAAAAATTAGTGTTGTTAAGTCTACTCACCCTTTACCTGACATGCAAATCATTCCCTGCTTCTCTAGGTATTCTAAGAGGATTTATATAAGACCATGAGGAATAAGGCATTGGGGGAGATAAGAATAGGAGATGGGAAGCTGATAAGTCTGGGAAATGACTGGTAGAAGATAAGAGAGTGCTAAGAACTGAGGAGTCCCAACCAGATTGTAAAACCTGTGTGTGTGTGGTGGTGGTGGGGGATCTGTCCCTCACGCTTGGGGACCCTGCACAAACCAGACACGAAATCAACAGTTGACTGGAGTAGTGGTGAAGGAAAAAATATATCATGAGAGACTTCTTGGTTCCAACTCTAATACAAAGTGAGTCATTCTGCCTCTACTGTTCTTGAAAGCCTACAATGACATGAAATGGTTGTGGAAAGGAAGTTGCCTTTGTTCTTTCTGTTCTTGTTGTCATCGTGACCAGCCCTTATTGCTGGCAGTTTCAAAGCTGAGGAAAATGCTACTGAGGTGGAAGATGATTTTGGATTGGTAAGAGTTCTAATCACCACAAAGTTCCTTAATGGGGTCTCAAACAATACGTACGAGATTGTATCATTTTGTTTGCTAGTTGGTCTCTCTGAGTCAAGTTCAACATTGGCATTTACACCCAAAATAAGTTTCCTCACAAGTAAACTGTCTTGATGTCCTTTCACACAAAGAATACAAAGCAAGCACAGATCTCTTAGGAAGTTGTCACAACTTCTGATAAGATTAATTCTGCTGTCATCATAACTTTTTGCTTTGTCCTGTAGTTGGAAATCTTAGTGAAGGATTTCTGCCTTTACAGTTTAATGAGAATGATTCCACTCTCTTCTTGAAAGGGCCCATCAGCTGGAGTTTTTTTTTTTTCTTTTTTTCTTTTTTTCTTTTTTCAGTGCACAACTCACATAAAGACCTGTGGCTCTTATGAGCTGCCTGTTTTTAATGGGTCCAGTAGTTTCAGTTCGCATTTAACAAGTCTACAGATAACAAATGGAGAACGTAATGAATCTTCACAAGGTCGCATTGAAGTTAAAAAATAAATTATCCCCATCATGGAGAGACTTTCTTCAGGTTTTCTATTAGCACTACAGCATCAGTTTCTTCTTTGGATTGCTTCTCATAGATGTCATACTTCTTCCAGTGCTGCAAGGAAGGAAACAACATACATGAGGACTTTTCTAAACAATGTCCTTTCCCTGAGTATCAGAGCCAATGCTTATTTTTGTTTGCGTGCACAGAACCATGAATGCAATGTTTTCCTGGTTTTGGTTTTTGTGCGAGAACATTCATCTCATTGAACAATTAGTGAACCAAAACAATCAAGAATTAACTTTAAAGATGAGAAAAACATGAAATCGTTACATGATGTTTAATGGCTGTCTCAAAAGATAAAACAAATTTAGATATTTCCAAAATTGGAAACAGTCTTTAAGAGATGAATAGAAAGATAATCTGTTTGGTCTTACTGTTTCACTTGATTATTTTCTTACCAAATTTGACCATTACTCCAGAAAGAAAAGGTTCAAAAAGCCAATTAACATCTAGTGAATGGCAAAATATAGGATGCTCCAAGAGTCTTAGTGCACTTAAAAGTTTTGAATGCTTTCTCTGACCGCATGTGCCAAACCAGACCATTATACATAAGGCAAGCTTGTCTTGAATGGAATTCACACATGTCTTCTATGGTAAAAAGCCAACATCCTGGTCCTGGCTTGGGGAAAGGGTGAAATCTGAGCTCAGTTCCTTTTTTTAATTATTATTTTTGAGCCAAGTCCAACAGACTGACCTTTTTTTATTGTGTGTGTGTGTGTGTGTGTGTGTGTGTGTGTGTGAGAGAGAGAGAGAGAGAGAGAGAGAGAGAAAGCAATAATGGGGGGGGGAGGGCTAATTGGCACCAGGGCCTCAGCCACTATAATCAAACTCTAGACGTATGTGCCATCTTGCGTGCATGTGCGACCTTGCGTGCTTGTGTCACCTTTTGTGCATGTGAGCTCAGTTCTTTGATCTGAAACAGGGTTGGACAAACTATGGTCCACAGGCCAATAATTCTTGCTGCCTGTTTTGGTAAGTAAAGTTTTACTGCACTATACCCATTCATTTCTGCATTGCTTATGGAGGCTTTCATGCTATTATGGAAGATTTAAGTAATGACAGAGATGAAATGGCTTGGAAACCTAAAACGGTCCTTTTTAGAAAAAAAAATTGCTATCATCTATACAAGATTGAGAGGGGGTTTAGAGTTAGGGTGACAGGTCCCCTGAAGGTGAAAAGCACAGGAAAGTTTGCACTTGCTAGAAATCCAAGATGACCTGGCTTCTTATCTCTTCCCTAGTGACTCAGGTATATTTTTCCACAAACAACCAGGACCCCTCCTGGGAGGGAGGTCTTTCATAGGAGTTAAACATTTTGGTTGGTCAAGTTCAGCCCCCAGAACTTGTACCAGAGCTAACCTCTTCCTGAGATAGCCCCTAGCCCTAACCAACCAGCTGGCCCTCTGGTTCACCTGAGAGAAGACAGCCCACCACCCTAAGGTTATAAATACCTTTGCAAGGGGAGGGCAGGCACTCTCTGATCACTTGGGAACTGCCAGCTGTGGGTGAGTTTTTCCCTCATGGGGCTTGGCCTAGGCCCTGGCCCAGGCGGGAGGGCCCCCTAGCCCTTACTCTCCACATGGGTTCTTTATCCCCTTCAGCTCCCCACATGGCAGGAGCTCCTTGAACTTTCTCTTTTGTTTTCTTTCTGCACTTTTCCCCCCAGGCCCTCCATGTGGGATCTCTAGCAATGTGGGTGCCTTTCCTTGGCTCTAATTCCCTCAATAAATATAATAATTTAATAATTATCCTTCTCAGTTTTCTTTTTTATTCAATTCCTTGACTAAAATTAGAAACAAACCCAAGTTTGGGGTGCAAGGACTTTCCTGTACCCTTACAACCCCGTTACAAGGTTACAACTAAGGTACTTTTCCACTTTAGTGTTCTATGATTCACTAAGCTTATGGGAAGAAGGGAAATAAGAGAAATGAAGAATTCTGGCTTTTCAGCTATATTAGGTTGTGCAACTGGAACTAGATTGAGTAACTTAGGACCGTCCAGTATTAGGATATGGAGTTGTGAAATAGATTAAAATATCCAGTTCTTTCTAAATAAATTGCTTAACACTAATATACCTAATAGGGTGGCTAAAGTTAAAAATATTGACAATCCCAAGTGCTGCTAGTGAAGATGCAGAGTAACTCAATCTCTTGCACCTTGCTGTTGGAAATGTAAAATTGTATAGTCACTATGGAAAACAGTCTAGTAGATTTCTATAAAACTAAACATACACTTAACACATCACCTGGACACCTCACTACTAAGTATTTACTCAGAAGAAATGAAAACATGTCCCCACAGCACTTCTACATAAGCTATAAACTCTTAATAGCCCAAAATTGGACACAACCCTGATGTTCTTGAAAAATTGAATGGTTAAATAAGCTATGAAATACTGCTTAGCAATAAAAGAAATAAACTATTGGTATATGCAATAATATGAACATCTCTTTAATGTGTCAACACTAAGGGAAAGAAATCAAATTCATAAAACTATGATTAAAATTTGGAAAAGATAAGACTTTAGGGAAAGAAAACAGATCATTGGTTCCAAGTGTTTAAAGTGAGGGAGGAAGCTGACTTCAAAAGGGCATGAGAGAACTTTTTGGAGATTGTATAAATAATCTATATCTTGATTAGAGTGGTGAATACAAAATTGGATATTGTGGTAGTTTGATTCAGGTGTCCCCCATAAACTTAGGTGTTGTGAATGCTAGGTTCCCGGCTGATGGAGATTTGGGAATTAATGTCTCCAGGAGGGAGTGTATTGTTGGGGACAGGCTTATGGTTGTTATAGCCAGATTCCCCTTGCCAGTGTTTGGCATACCCTCCGGTTGCTATTGTCTACCTTATGTTGGCCAGGAGGTGATGTCCACCCTCTGCTCATGCCATCATTTTCCCCTGCCATCGTGGAGCTTCCCCTCGAGCCTGTAAGCCAAACTAAACCTCTTTTTTCCACAAGCAGCTCTTGGTTGAGTGATTTCTACCAGCAATGGGAACCTGACTGCAACGGACATATTTGTTAAAACTCTTCTAATTGAACACTTAAAAAGGATAACTTTTAGCCAGGCACGGTGGCACATGCCTTTAATCCCAGCACTTGGGAGGCAAAAGTAGGAGGATTGCTGTGAGTTTAAGGCCAGCTTGGGACTACATAGTGAATTCCAGGTCAGCCTGGGTTAGAGCAAGACCCTACCTAAAAAAAAGAATAAATTGTATTATATGAAAATTGTACCTCAAACATGTTAAGTATACAGACTTCTAATAAGAACAATCTGAATACTTATATAATCTTGAAATAATGGCTTATTCCATAAATGGCATGGAGATACTGGCTAAGCATTTGAAAAACAAAGCTAAACTATCTCTTATAAATTACACAAATAAATCCATAATGGATAAAAGACCTAAATTTCAAAAATATCTTTTAAGTCAGAACCAGATCCAAATGTAAACCCACTCTCCAATATCAAGCTACCATCAATTGTGGGCTACAAGAGGGCCTACACGTGTTAAATTCTCTATTAAAAAAAAAAAAGTAAGGGTTATCTCATTTGTCCTGGTGCTAACTTACTCTCCGTTGGAGAATCTGATTCTCTTTTTCAGATAGATGTAGATCCTAAGGAGAGAGCCACCCCATCATACCTCAAAAGGGCCCCAGCTGAAACTAAGAAAAATTGGAGAAACAAGAAAGGGGACTGTTTTCCTGATGAACCGGATACCAGCACAAGGGGGAAGGAGATCAACACAGAGAAAAATCAACTCCTACCAAATCAGAGAGCCAGAGCCTCAGAGGCCCCCAACACCTCATCACGGAAGCAGACCAAAAATGAACCCAACATGGCTCAGGGAAATTTTGCGGAAGAGGGGGCAGAAAGAATGTCAGAGTTACATGTTGGGTCATGATATGCAGAGACATTTAGCTTACCCATAACTGTGGGCTAACTCCACAATGCATGCCCCGTATACCTCAACAAGGAGGGGTCAAGGGGAGGGGTAGGTCATGGATGAGCCTAATAATGGTACCAAACTGACTGTATTTGCTGAATACAGAACTGACTAATAAAGAAAAAAGAAAAAAAATATATCAAAGGAAAATTGAAAAAAATTATAGAGGAACAACTATGTAAATCTGAGGCAGACTAAGCTTTCTACACCTAACAAAATAATGATTTTACTGCAGCAAAAAGGGGAAAACATTTGTGCATATTTAATCAATGTACATACAATAAAAATCAAAATAAATGACAATCCACTGATGCATTAAGATATGATTTCCAGGGCTACAGGCGTGGCTCAGTTGGTAAACTACTTGCCTTGCATGCAGGAGATCCTGGGTTTGATACCCAGTATCATGTATACATATGTGTGTATACATATATCTGACATGTAAAGAACTTTATAAACTACTAAGGAAAAGAAGAATACCATAGAGAATAAAAGTATATGGAACAAGAATTTCATAAAATAATTAGTTCAAGCCAATAAACTAATAAAAATATAAAACCTTATATGTAAAATTAAGATAATATGATATTTTCTCATGTACCAAAACTTGACAAGGTTCTTTTTTGTTGTTGTTTTGTTTTTTTGAGGTAGGGTCTTGCTCTAGCTTAGACTGACCTGGAATTCACTATGTAGTCTCGGGGTGGCCTCGAACTCACAGCGATCCTCCTACCTCTGCCTCAGCACTGGGATTAAAGGTGTGCGCCACCATGCCCAGCTGATAATGATCTTTTAAATTAGGTAACACCATGTTGGTAAAAGAAGTGTAGCCAAATGATCATTTGGGTGTACTAATGGTAAGTATATAAATTCATATAACCTAGTTATAATCTATGCTTCTTGTAAGAAATTTAATTTTGTGCATTTTAATGTCCCTGTTTTCTTAACAGGAAGAAATTACACAATCTGATAATTCATTTAATAGCATATGTTATATATTTGTATAAAATGGCTTAAAATCTCATTTTATTTAACCTGTGCATATGCCATTGCATACATGTACTATAACTTATTTAACCTGTATAACCTCTCAGGATAATAATTTGTCAATTCAAATCAACAAGTTTAACATGGGGAAATTTAGGAGGCAGTTTAGTGGTAGAGTACTGTCCTGGGTTTTATCCCCATTATTGAAAAAAAGAGACTCCAAACCCTGGTGTTTAGGTCAAAGGCTATACAAAAACAAATAGCACATGGCAGCATTTGGTTCATCGTTTGTAGTTTGACCAAAAAAAACAAACAAACAAACAAACAAAACAAAAAAAAAAACTACATGAGCAAGGTAGTGACGGCAGCATGGTATGCTTCTTTATTCTTTCCAAATGCAGCCATTAAAAAAAAATAACAAGTAGGAACAGTAAGCAGGGCAAGTAGGAAAGCATAAACAAAAGACAATTCACTGACAGAATCTATAGCTAAACTACATGGAAATCAGGTACCTATAAACCCAATAAAGTTGATAGAAACAATCCAGAGATACCTACAGACCAAAATGGCTGTGCAAGAGAACACAGAAAGAATCAACATGGCATCCAAGAGATCTGAGAAAGTAGAGGAAATTCATTCAAATGTCAGTGAGCTAAATTATGAGCAAAGGCTGAGAATGGAAAGGGTTTACACTTCACACAGTAGCTGAGCACAAGGAGCCACGTACACTTAACACTAAGTATTCAAAGCTCACTTGCAGGATGAGCTGTGCTCTGAGAAGAAACTAGTAAGGACAGACTCCAGCTGGCCAGGGTACAGACCAGGAGAACAGAAAGCCCAGGTATGTGCAGAGATGGATAGAAGGGAAGGAAGGAGGATGGGATTTAGAGAAAGAAGAAAAAGCCAGGTGTGGTGATGCACGTGGGAGGTAGAGGCATGATTTTTGCCACAAGTTCAAGGGAAGCCTGGAATATAGAGTGAGTTCCAGGCAAGTTAGGGCTATACAACAAGATCCTGTCTCAAACATCCTTTTCCTCAACTCTCAAAAAAATAAAAAGAAAAAAAGAATGGAGGAGGAAGATAGGCAGGACAAGATTTCTCACCATAAATTTGAAAGTTTCCCAAAAGAAATAAAAGGGAGCTATATATTCATGAAATTTGAAAAAGAACTAATCTAAGTGAATCCTCTTTCTAAACAATCAGGAAAGTAATTTAATGTAAAAAATGAGCAACAGAATAATATCCTTAAAAGTCACTGAAAATTATAATCAACCATTTAAAAATTATATTAAGAAAAAGTGACACGATATGAAAAAATGTATATGACATGAAAGAATACATAAAAAGTCAGAAGAGGAGCAATTCAGGAAGGAGATGAGAAAATTCAGTAAAGAATTAGAATTAAAGGGAAATAATTTCATTTCAAAAATGAAGACTAAGCTAGGAAGAATACAGGCAAGTAAACATCAAATAATTAGATAATGCCTTAAGAAAAATAGAAAATGAAATACAGATTTTTTAAATCGAAAGACAAGAAAGTAGATAAAAATTATCCAAGAGGGCTTGACAAATATAGAAGATAGTGAGGAAAACAAAGAAACAGAATGTTAGATAATCCTTATACAAAAGTGATTAAAAGCAGAAGTGTTTTGGATTTTTAAATTTCAATTTGGGAATATCTTTGATATCCTGGGGACCGACCCACAGTTTTAACAAAAAATTATTATGCATCACACACACACACATATATATAGACCATAGGTAGCATTATATATCATTTTATTAATTTTGTGCATAAAACAAAGTTT
This sequence comes from Dipus sagitta, assembly GCA_036346955.1. Lineage (NCBI taxonomy): Eukaryota > Metazoa > Chordata > Mammalia > Rodentia > Dipodidae > Dipus > Dipus sagitta. The sequence continues at coordinate 122,748,296 of CM070776.1, forward strand.
TAGGATATGGAATTTTCCATTTGTGATATTATGTTAGTCCTCTAAACATTCCATATATTACAGCATTCTGGGGTTTTGATTAGATGTGCTCATCTTGTACCTGAGAAAAATCAATCCAGAATGACAAACACTAATATATTCTGAAAAAATATGCGATTTTGATGAAACAAATCTTTTGACAACCAAGAAAAAAAGTGCTTTAATACAGAAAGAACATTATACTATCAGGTGCCTTTGACAACATTTTATGCCAAAAAATGCATAAGACATTTAAGATAGCCAAGGGTGTGTGTGTGTGTGTGTGTGTGTGGTTAATTTATTGAAACAAGGTCTCACTCTGTAGCCCAGGATGACCTTGATTTCATAGCAATCCTCCTGCCTTAGTCTTCTGAGTGCTAAGGTTTCAAGGTGTGAGACACAACACCCAGGTGATTTTAATTCCTGCCCAAATGGATTTCCATTATGAATGCAACAAACTCCATTAATGAATAAATGATTCATCAAATGCTAGTTGTGTGAAAGCTTCCTGAGAAAACTTTTAGAGCATCAACCAGCTAAAATGACTGGAAAGACGCTGACCTAAATACCAGTAAGTGAGCTTCAAACACATATGCACACATGGAAGACTAATGGTCATCCCTGTGTATGATGACACTGACAATGCAGATAGACACTGGAGGGCTTTAACAATGTGAAGGGCTGTGCTAGTATGTATGCCTATCATGTGAAAATCCCTTAGTACAATCCCTAGCACCCCAAAAATTGAATGACAAAAAACAATAAATAAAAAATAGATAAAAATAAGTTTTATAGCTAGGGATATAGTTTAGTGCTAAGTGGAGCATTTGCTCAGCACTTGGGTTTGATTCCAGGCACTGCAAAAGAAGGCTGGGGGTAAATATGGAAAGCATATGGAACTATCTTTTCAACAATCATTAAACCCAGGCCTCAGTAGTAGAGGCCAGTAAGCTAGAAAGGGGATATAAAGGGAATAGAAAGGGAGGGAGGGAGGGGACTTCATAGTATGGTATTGTATATATGTAAGTAGAAGAACAGATTAATGGGAGTGAGAAGGCCTAAAATGAGGTTAGGCAAAGAGATTGAGTAAAGGAAAGGTGGAGGGAGGACTAATCAAAATCTAAGAGGATATAAATAAGTCATATGGAAACCTACTTTTTTGAACAATGGAACACCCAGGAGCCATAGATTGTTACAGGATGGAATACTTTCCAGTGAGTTGTTGGCCAGGGAGGCCACTGATGCCCCCCTAAAATTACGGGCCATTGCCAAGGCTCTTGATTTCCCACCAGGAATAGATGGTAAGACCTTATTGCTTAAGAATCCACATACTTGGGCTGCAAGGTCACTGAGAAATCCTGCTGGAGCTGAGCTGAAAAACCTCCTCCATGTAGACCAGCTGACAAAAAAAGGCTGGAGAAAGCTACACTGCATGTAGATCAATGGGAGAAAGAGAAATGACCAGTGGAAATACTCAAAAGTGGACACTGCAAGCCTTAAGTTTGGCCATCCCGGCCAAATGAGCCAATGGGTGCAATAATAGCATGCCTGTTATGGGGGAAACCAACCACTCTCTAATAGAACTGGAGGCCTGCTCCATGGGAGGAAATACATCCCTGATACTGAAAACCTACAACAGGGGTAGTCATGAGCCCTAGGTGTGTAACGTCTGCTGGTATTTGGCTAAATGTGTATATTATGCTCATCAAACTGCCCGGTAGGCACTTCTCTTAATGTTCATACCCATACATTAATGCTACTCTCTTTTGGTTAGAGAATCTTCTCTTTTCAGATGGCAGTGGCCTTGGGATGACTCCGAGCACCATGGTGCTGAGAAGTGATAGAGGAGTGCTCAGCACTGAAATATCTATCACACTTTCCAAGGTTCAGGGTCCATTGCGGAAGAGGCAGTGGAAAGAATGTAAGATCCAAAGGAAGGGTAGGACTCCCTACAACATGCTCTTCCAGACACAAAATGGCCTGGGTATCCATGACCTCACAGCACCTGCCACTACCTACACAAGTCCATCATAATAGGAGGAAAAGATGATGACATCAAAGTAAAAGACAGATTGATTGAGAGGGGCAAAGGGTATGATGGAGAGTGGAGCTTCAAAGGGGAAAGTGGGGGAGGGAGGGAATTAACATGGGTTGTTGTCTACAATTATGGAAGTTGTGAATAAAAAATATTTTAAGTGGGCTGGAGAGATGGCTTACCTTTTAAGGTGCTTGCCTGCCAAGCCTAAGGACTCATGTTTGACTCTCCAGGTCCCATTTAAGCTGGATGCACAGTGACACAAGCGTGCAAGGTCGCACATGTGCACAAGGTGGTGCATGCATCTGGAGTTTGATTGCAGTGGCTGGAGGCCCTGGCATGTCAATTCTCTCACTCTCTCTCTCTCTCACACACACATACACACACATAAAAATATCTTAAGCTAGGAGTAGCAGCATGCACTTGTAGTCACAGTTACTTGGGACGTCAAGATAGGTGATTATTTGACTCCATGAGTTCTATGACAGCCTAGGGAACATAGTGAGACCCCAGTGTCACAATCTTTCATAATTTATGAAAAATTCAGAAATGTCTTTCATTCCAATTATTTCTTTTCAAAATGTTTGATTCAAATAAAATTCAATATGATAATCTCATTTAGTATATGATATAATATGGTTGGTTAAAAGCATGGACTGCAGTCAGGATGCCTAGGGTTCAGGCTCCAGCTTTGCTATGCACTAACAGTGGAACCTTGAACAAGTTACGCATGTAGATACCTCAATTTCTTTAGCTGCACAATTAATATAATGTATACCTACCTCGGGATGGGGACATATTAATGATAGAATGCTTAGAAAAGTATGTAACACATAGTGAAGTGTCAGTAAGGATGAACCACTGTGGTTGTTGCTATTATTTTATTTATCTAGAAGTGTATTTCTGTTTTTTTTTTTTTGGTAGGGATCATATACCATTAAAAGGAAGTATAGATGATAGGTTTAAAATTGATTTTATCAGCTGGGCGTGGTGGTGCGCACCTTTAATCCCAGCACTTGGGAGGCAGAGGTAGGAGGATCACTGTGAGCTCGAGGCCACCCTGAGAATACATCGTGAATTCCAGGTCAGCCTGGACTAGAGTGAGACCCTACCTCAAAAAACCAAAAAACCAAAAAAAAAAAAAAAAAGATTTTATCTTTCCTTTTGATTACCTGAAGTTCTGATTTCCTATAATAAATATATATATATTTCTTTTAAAATAAACATTTTATTTAAAACAATGTATACTGAACAGCACTTTTGTTAGTTTCTAGATATGATTCTCAAAGCCTGGCTGTGCTAGAAAAGAAAATGCAATCAGGAAGCCAGAAGTGATGGCTCACACTTTTAATCCCAGCCCTTTGAAGAATGAGGCAGGATGATTGCTGAGCATCCAAGGCCAGCCTGGGATATACAATATGTTCTAGGCCAGCTTAAACTTAGATTGAGAGCCAGTCTCAGAAAACTGAAGAGAAACAAATAGGGAAAAAAATGCAATTGGTTTCAATAAAGTGAACACTGAAATAGAAATCATCTGTAGGAGTACATTCCAGTTGCCTGTTTTTTCCATTCCTAAAACTTGGATTATACTATGTTTTACCTTTTATCAGCACCAGGTCCCTTCCCTGAACATTGCATGTAATATGTCCAAATAAAGGGAAAGGACCAAATACAAAGACTCTGACCTCATATCCAATTTGATGAATTTTATGTCACTCTAAATTTAAAGTCTGTAAAATCACAAGTCTACAATTCAATCCTATACTATTACTTTTAAAAAAGTCATCAACCACAGAATAATTGCCAAAGAGGAAAAACATAATCCATGAAAAAGATTTATGAGACTAAAAGTGGCTTTTCCTTGTTAGTTATGTGATCCTGAAAAACCAGCTTACTATTGTTATGTGGTGTTTTTGTATGTTAAGAAATAAATTCAGTAGGATAATGGAATATTATGTCTCAATTTAACATTACTTTCAAAACTTGATGAAAGTATTTTTCTACAGTGAATTATTTACAGAAGTGAAGTGAGTTTTGTGCAGAAAATCCTGGTCTTTTGTACACAAGTCAGCACATCAGGCCCCAGTCCTCTTCAGATCAACAATGAAAACAGAAAGTTGAACAGTACAAATCGGACAGCCTATGGCTAATATCTATGGCCTTTATAATAGAACAAATTGAATGTAGTGTGGAAGAGACTAATTTGGTACTGTTTATGATGGTTATTAACCCAAATATTCACTTTAAAAACCAATTAAGGGACAAAATTAAGCAGGCCTTATCCCCTTTGTTAGCAGGAACAGTTTCAGAGCAGTCAGAGTGCAGCTGATGACTGGGAAGAGTGTTTTATAGAAAAGAAAGAGTCTATGAATGTAGCTAAAATGATGAAATGAGAAACAGTCATTTGACAACACCTAAAAAAATGACTATTGGAGGCAAAGATATCTACTGGTGTAGCAAGTGTTAGTTGGAGGGTTGACAGGGTGCTAGCACACTTCTACATGGTGTATCTCCAGGTAGCATGGAGAAAATAAATGCAGGTGACAGAAGGAGACATATTGTTATGACCTTAAATGCAGTGGTCAATCTTAGCCTCATTAATGGAGGCTAAGACAGTATTTGTCCCTAGACAAGTGGAATAGTTGGAAAAATGTTAGCATCGCCCATATTAAGATGATATTAAGGAATTAATAATTTTTAAAGTACACTAGTGTTATTTTGGCTAGTGAGGGAAGCATCCTTTGTTTTTAAAAGATTATGTAATAAAATAAAATAGGCTTTAAAAATATTTGGAAGTTTAAAAGCTTCCTTTTGATCAGGAATAGAAAACTGCCATGGTACTGAAAATATAATTGGTTACCAAGAAGTGACAAGGAACAACAGATTTTTTTTATTAGTTATGTACACAGTGTGTATACAGTCATGTTGGTTCCATCATTAGCCTCCTCCCTGTATGTCCTTCCCACTCCACACGGACCCCTCTAGTTGAGGAATATGGGTCGTGCGTTGTGGGGACAGCCATCAGTTATGGGTAAGAGGCAATGTCTCTGTGCATAATGACACAACTTGTGGTTCTAACATTCTTCCTGCCCCCTCTTTCACAAATTTTCCTGAGCCATGATGGGTTCGTTTTAGGTCTACTTCAGTGATGAGGTCTTGGGAGCCTCTGTGACTCCGGACATCTGGTTTGGTAGGAGTTGAGTGTTCTCTGTGTCGATCTCCTTCACCCTCGTGCTGGTACGTTTTTAGCAGGTAAAAGAAATGAGGCTATAGAGAAGAAGCAAGTGCCTCTGCAACCCCCTCCCCCACCCGGAATGCTGCCAGCAGCTGAATTAGTCACAAGGAAAAGGCAAGCAGCAAAGCAACAGGAAGAAATGCTGTTGGCTAAAACGTTACTACAGCAATGAACAAAACACCATCACAACACCAGACCCCTTAAGGAAAATTATACTGAAGACTGAATCTACTTGTGGCCACATCTAAATAAACTTTTTAGAGCAGCATCATTGATGGTGTTATTGTGGAAGGGGTGTTTCAAAAGCACATGGCTTTCTTTGGAGTAGGAGTTAGTAAATTTGAACTACCTGGGTCTAGTCCAGATTCTATAATCACTCTACATGATATTCCTTGATGGAATTCTATGTGCTCCCCCAAGTCCCCATCTCTAAAGTGAGGAATCTACATAAGAATCTAGAGTTTTAAAAACATGCGATCAAAAGGAATAATGGCATCTAACACCATGATTGTTTTTGTAACTGATTGTCTATGAGAAGAAGGTTAGTCTTTCTGCTGCATATGTAGCCCAGTTTGTGAGAATTATTGCCAGGTAAAGTAAGCAGATTATTCATTTGGTTAAAAGCAGACAGGAAGGGTTGGAGAGATGGTTCAGCAGTCAAAGGTGTTTGCTTGCTCAGTTGGTTGGTTTGGCTTGGATTCCGCAGTACCCATGTAAAGCCAGATGCACAAAGTGGCACATGCATCTTGGAGTCTGTTAGCAGTAGCAAGAGACTCTGGCATGCCCTCTCTCTCTCATTGTCTTCCAAATTCTCTCTCTCTTTGTCTGTCTTCCAAATTCTCTCTCTCTCTCTCTCTCTCTTGCAAATAAATATTTAAAAATATTTTAAAAGATGACAGAAAAATTTGTTCTCTTACCATGTTCTTATTATACTTTTTCATTTTTAAGAGCTGATTTTGTTTAATAGCCTGCAACCACCATGAAGAAAAACACCTCACGCTTTCAGTAGACCATCTTGTCAGGATAGCCAACTCACTAAATTATAGAATTATCTGACTCATCGGGACTAAAACAACATGTTATCCTCTAGACAGCAAATTGAAAAAAAGAACAATTTTCCCATATTCAAGAAAGACAATTGATGGCTGCTGTTGCTGTCAGTGTTACCATCATTCATACTCTATCACTCAGAGCTAAAATCTTAAAATTATTTTTTACTCTCCCTAGTTTTCATCACCCACACAGTCATCAAGTCATAATAAGCCTCCTTTTATATGTGTCTTTCACTGGTCTTCTCAATTATATTATGTAAGTTCAAGTCTCCATTATCTCCTATACCTGAATGACTGCAATATTCTTTTTGTTGATGACTTATACATGCACATTATAGTAATACATGCACATTATAGACTATTTGAAAAATTCAGAAAGGAAGGCAGAGAATATCAGTTACCCACAATCCCTTTACTTAGAGATTATCATTCATTGTGACCCATTTACTTCCACTTGTTATATGTGTATTAAAACACTTCTATAACAATTGGTATTATAATATACTACATATTCATCATCTGTTTCTTACTCATATTTTATTAAGACATTAAGCTTTGAAACCTAATGTTTTAAAAATCAGTTATGAACTGTTGGCATTTCATTGGTTTCTAAATTTTAATATTAGAAAACAAATGATGCACTGATCATTCTTGTACCACTGTTCAGCTATCCCCTTAAGAAATGGTTCCAAAAATATAGTTCTATGAGCAAAGATTCTTATAACACTTTCTAAGTTGCCTTCCTTCCACAAAGCATATACAGGTTAAGCAAGTATCCATAATTCCAAAACCAAAATTCCAAACTGCTCCAGAAATCTGACACTTTCTGTGCACTAATATGATGCTTTAAAAGTTTTGGATGTAGGGCTGGAGAGATGGCTTAGCGGTTAAGGTGCATGCCTGTGAAGCTTGAGGATCCAGGTTTGATTCTTCAGGTCCCACATAAGCCAGATGCACATGGTGGCACATACATCTGGAGTTGCTTGCGGTGGCTAGAGGCCTTGGCATGCCCATTCTCTCTCTCCCTGTCTCTAACAAATAAATAAATAAAAATAAAATCTTTAAAAAATGTTTTGGATTTGGGGGACTAGGGAGATTTCTCTGTGGCTAAAGGTGCTTGCTTCTAAAATCTTCCAGCCTGGGTTTCAATTCCCCAGTACGCACATAGGGCCAGAGTGGGACATGCATCTGGAGTTTGTAGTGGCAAGAGGCCCTGATGCACCCATACATGCACATACACACTCTCCCACCTCAAAAATAAATAAATAAAAATATTTTTAAAATGAAAGCTTGGGGGCTGGAGAGATGGCTGAGCCATTAAGGCACATGCCTGCATAGCCAAAAGACCCAGGTTCAATTCCCCAGTAACCATGTAAAGCCAGATGCACAAGGTAGCACATGCATCTGGAGTTCATTTGCGGTGGATAGAGGCTCTGGCATGCCCATTCTTTCTTTCTCCATCTGCCTCTTTCTCTCTAATAAATAAATAAATAAAATATTTTTAATATATTTTTTAAACTTTTGGATTTTGGAATTGAGATTTTTCAGATTAGGTCTACTCAACCCATAAAGTATGTGCAAATATTCCCAAATCTTAAATCAACCCAAATCTGAAACACTTCTGTTTACAAGCATTTCAGATAAGGGATACTCAACTGGTATTCTCTCTTGTGGGGCCAGCAGCACTCATGAAGAAGGCCCTTTCCCCACCTACTTATTAAAAACTAGATATTTTCTACTTTAAGAAATGTATTAATCTAGAAACATATGCCACATCAATGCTTTTCTGGCATGTCCTGTGTATATGGTGAATCCTAACATGTTTTAAAAATTTTTATTTTTTGTTTTTTTGAGGTAGGGTCTCACTCTGGCTCAGGCTGACCTGGAATTAACTATGTCATCTCATGGTGGTGCCACCATGCCCGGCTTTAAAATACTTTTAATGGGCTGGAGAGATTGCTTAGCAGTTAGGGCACTTGTTGTGAAGCCTACGGACTCAGGTTCAATTCCTTGGAACCCATGTAAGCCAGATGCACATGGTGGTGCATGTGTCTGGAGTTCATTTACAGTGGCTAGAGGCCTGTCCATTCTCTCTCTCTCTCAAAAATAAAGGTATTTTCACTTATTTACTGGCAAGGAGAAATAGAAAGAGAGGGAGAGAGAGAGCTAGAGGCAGAGAGAATGGGCTCAACAGGGACTCACCACTATAAACAAACTACAGACACCTGTGCCATATTATGCATCTAGTTTTACATGGGTCCTGGAGAATTGAACCCAGGCCAGCAGGCTTTGTAAGCAAGCACATTTAACTGCTGAGCTATCTCCCCAGCACCCAAATATATTTGTACAGTTATTGGAGAATTGCACTATGTCAATTTAACTAGTCCCCAACCTACTCAGAACAGGAACGAACTCAAATGTCTTTCAGGGGTCTAACATTTAGGTTAACATGTGAAAACACAGTGGGAACCAGACATGGCAGAATGAGGAGTGAATGGGAGAGTACATGCCCTGCATGCAATTCCAAATGAAAATTTTTAGCTCTTTTATTGCCTAGTTTTTTTGAGTTCTTTGTAGATTCTAGATATTAGACTTCTATCAAAGATAGATAGCTGGTGAATGTTTTCTTCTGTAGGTTGTCTATTGGCTCTATTGATGGTTTGCTTGTCTGTACAGTAACTTTTTAGTTTCATGAGACCCCATTGTTTGAGTCACATCACACTGAGAAACTATGTCGGAACTGAGAACAAAACCCAGTCCTTTCCTGGCAAACCCTCATGGTAAGGGAAAGTGCAATGGGGGCTGCTGGGGGATAAAGATCACCAACAGCATGAATAAGCAGGGGATTCTGCAAGCTACACAATCAACGAGCTGGCCAAGAGGTACATACCTGTGTAATAATGGCACACAGACCATGAGGGTAACCAACTGCCCTCCAATTGGATATGAGACCTGCTCAGTGGGAGAGAACTCATACCTGGAACTGGGAACCAACTCAGAACCCCATGTTAAGGAATTTCATAGACTCCAGAATGAAACATCCAGCACTCTCTGGATAAGTAGAGTGGACATACACATCAAGAAGCCTTTCGGGGGTTGGAGAGATGGCACCGTGGTTAAGGCACTTGCATGCAAAGCGTAACGACCTGGATTCAATTCCCCAGTACCCATGTAAAGCCAGATGTACAAAGTGGTTTATGCATCTGGAATTCGTTTGCAGTGGCTAGAGGTCCTGGTGAACCCATTCTCTTTCTCTTTCTCTCTCTCTACTCTGTTTCTTGCTCTTCTGTCTCTCTGCTTACAAGCAAAATAAATATTAACAAAAGAAGTCTCTCAAATCATGATGCATATCCCCCTAAATCAAAATTGCTTTTACTCTTGGTCAGAGATTCTGTTTGATTTTACAGATAGAAGATAATAATGGAGAGATCCAAAATCCATCAGTATGACAAGTAAAGATACCTGAATGACTTTTAAGAGACATGCCACCTATACCACAGCTACTGGAGCCATGGAGAAAGTTGAAGAGGAAGCAGTGACAGTAGTATTGCTCCCACTGCTAGCTTGACAACCAGCTCTAGGGAAATGGCAACAGACACAGTGGTTAATCAAAACACACTGAAGAAGAAACCCAGAGGCTACCAAGAACTAAATGTGACTGCTAACAGACTTGCCAAGGCTCAGGGAACATTGTGGAAGAGGGGGTGGCAAGATTGTAAGAGCTGCAGTGGGGGTAAAAATTTCCTGAAGCACAGCCTCTTCCCCAGAGAATAACTGAGGCCTTAATTACCCCACACTGAATACCAATAACCTCAATGAGGAGACTTAGGAAAAGTGGGTCCAGCAGAGAGGGGATATAAGACTCTAACCTTTTTAAATTTAATTAATTAATAAAAATAACAAAAATTAAATATATCACAACAGCCAAAAAAAAAAAAAATATCTAATGGGGTGGGTCAGCCCTAGGTTCCCAGTTTGCTACCATGCTTGTGTCTCTTCTCTCTAATCTATTCTCCAAGACTACTGTCAGAATGGTAACCTGATACTTTTTTTTTTTTTGAGGTAGGGTCTGGCTCTAGCCCAGACTGACCTGGAATTCACTATGTAGTATCAGGGTGGCTTCGATCTCACAGTGATCCTTCTATCACTACCTCCTAAATGCTGGGATTAAAGGCGTGCACCACCATGCCCAGCTTCTGATAGTTTTTCATTACAAGCTATTCACAATGTGTGATCACCAAGTATTTTTTAGAAAGCTCCTATCTCAATCCTCTCTGGTCATTCAGACCTCTTAGATGACAGAGAGGTCCTTGAGGACAGGCATTCTGCCTTATAAGAGGTAATGCAGCATAGGAATAAAAGCAAAAGAACTGAAGTCCTGTATCCATTCTTACCTTACCACCAACTAGCTGGGTGACCACAGTGAAGTTACTGAACCTCACTGCATCTCCATTTCCTACTGTGTGGTGAAAAGGTGTTCTATAATAACCCTTCTCTAATAATTGATCAGTCTCCTTGCCTTCTTCCTCTAGCCAAATAGCATCATTTCCATTGTGAGTCCCTTGTTATTACAAGAGTTAATTGGAGGTTAAAGAAAAATAGATACTATAAAAAAGCAATACTCATCACTAAGAAGTATTCTGTACTTACAATGTGCCAGACATGCTACCTATTTTTTATTAAGTAATTGTGTAGCAAATAAATGCAATCCACATATCAATACTATGAGCCAAGTGCTACTGTTACCACCAGTTTATAATCAGGAAAAGAGTCACAGAGAGTCTAAGGAAGTTACCTAAGGTCAAAAAGACAGTAAATGACATAGCAGAGTTCAGCATCTAGACAATGTGACTCCAGAACCCAGCCTATTGTCTAGTATGCTGTGCTACTTCCCTAAATTAACTATCCTAGATTTGTTATTACTAATTTAAGCAATATGTAATGATATTAATATTTATTTCATTCAGAGTCTTAATTATCTTATTAGAGTGAATTTATTTATCATAAAAACCTAAGACTTTTTGCTCCCATGTTTTAAGTTTCTAGGCACAGATTCTAGTATCAGAGTCTGCAGGAGACCACAAGTTGGGGTGGGTTTGTTCTTCCATGTGTTTGGAGCCTAGATTTTCATGTAATTGCATGAAAAAGCACTTATTGCTTATTCTACCTTTATATGTCTCTGTACCTAGTTTTTAAAAGGACATCCAAGCTGAATGTCTATCTATTATGCTAGCTTCCACAAGAAAGCTCTGTGTGTCTGCATATATTTCATTTCTCAGAAAGAGAATGGAACCCAGGGATCTGAGATAGGCAAAGTGTTCTGGGGATTTCTTAAGCTAGCATGCTTGGCCTGAGACACAACATCTGAAATCAACTCTTCTTTAATCTTTTAGATCAAAAGTAGTCTAAAATAACCAGTTACAAAATGAATTCTGATACATGCTACAACATGATAAACTTTGAAAACATGCTACTAAGTAAAATAAGTCAGACTCAAATTGACAAGCAATGCATGATTCCATACATAGGAGATACCTAGAATAGGCAGATTCACAGGAAAGAAAGAAGAGTAGTTGTTGCTGGGGACAGGGGAATGGGAAGCCAGTTCAATGTGCACAGATTCTGTTGAGGAGAAGGACCACATTCTGGAAATAGATAACAGTGGTGATAGCACAACACTGTAAATGTATTTAAATGTACTGAACTATACACTTAAAATGGTTGAAATGGAAAATTTTACATTAACCATAATTTTTCAAAATCACATACCCATCAAAAAATTCCCCCACCATGGAGTCAGAGCTTACCAGGGTATCATCATTCTGGTCTCCAAACATTTCTTTAAAAATCTTGCCAGGATCAGGAATTGGGGGGAATATAATAATCTTGAGCCTTTAAAAAAACAGAGACATTCTAGATCAAACCTTCCAGTATATAAGAATGTCCCACCAAAATGCAGCCATATTTAAAGAAGTCATGTACAAAAATCACAGTATACATGTCACCTTGGGTGGTAAGGCAGTTGTGAAAAACATTTTTTTTATTTTTGTTTATTTATTTATTTATTTATTTGAGAGCAACTGAAAGAGAGAGGGGGGGGGAGAGAATGGGCACACTAAGGCTTCCAGCCACTGCAAACAAACTCCAGATGCATGCGTCACCCTTGTGCATCTGGCTTACATGGTTACTGGGGAATCAAGCCTCCTGGGTCCTTAGGCTTCACAGGCAAGCACTTAACCACTAAGCCATCTCTCCAGCCCCTGTGAAAAACATTTTTAAAGGGCTATGGGAAATCAGTGTCCTAAAAGAACCAAGTTTGAGTGGAGCAAATGAGATACCACCATAAGCAATTTACTTATATACCAGTTAAAAATGGTGATATAGTACTTTTAATAGACAAGAAGGGAGCTTGTTTTTTTAAATAATTTTGAGAAAGAAATCTAGCTGGGCTTGTAGTTCCAGCTACTTGAGAGGCTGAGGAAGGACTATCTCATTTTCAAGTCCTGCCTGGGCTACAGAATGAGTTCAAGACTAGCCTAGGAAACAGTGAGATCCTGTCTCAAAATAAAGATATAAAGAGGACTGGGATATAGCTCAGTGATGAAGTTCAAGGCCTTAGGTTCCAAAAGTTGCCTATTTCACATGCCTACTTGGATACCTAAGCATCTGAAACAATAGTTTCAATACTGAAATCCTCACCATTCCCTTAAAGATACTCTCCTCATATTCTCTGTCTCTGGAAATGGCATCATACTCACTTGGCTGTTCCAGCCAAAACTCTATGCTCATTTCCTTCCCACCACCACAAACAAGCAGTCACCTTGAAAGCCATCAATTGTGCTTTCAAAATACATTCCATATGTATCTGGCTACAGCTTCCTCATTGCTAACTCTCTAGTACAGACTCCTTTCATCACTCCTCTCAAATTCTGCAATGCCTTCTAAGTAGCCCAGTTGCTTCCGTTCTTCACTCAGCCATGGCAGTGATCCTTTATGTAACTGTACATCAGACCACATCCCACCCCTGCTTAGAATGCAACAAGGTCCCCTCTCATGCTTTGCATAAAAACTCAGTTGCTTGTCATGGCCTGCTTGATCCAATCTGCCAATATACCCAGCCCTATCTCTGGCCACTCTCTCTTAGACACAGTCATCCAGTCACCCATGGTAAGCTCATTCCAGACCCAGTGCCTCTGTATTTGCTGTGTTCCCTTGGCCTGGAATGCTCTTTGCTTGAATATTTGAATGGCTCACCCATTTATGAATCTTTCCTCAAATGTCATGTTCTCAGAGAGGCTTTACATGGCCGTTTTGTGTAAAATACATCACTGTCACTGCCTAGCCCCACCTCCTGCCAACTTCACTTCTTACTATGTGAAAGCATCACATATGTGCCTCCCCCACTGTAACTGCAACATTTTTGTCCTACCTTGATACAGAGTGTTTGTACATATCTACACCAATATTAAGATTATGTCACTAGCTAACTGTTGAATTTATATTAGACCTATTATATTAGAGACTAAGCATTCCTCAAGGAACCCTGCTTTGTGTTTGGGGGAAGATTCTGCATTTCCAATTGTATATGGGATAGTTATACCATGTTCAGCAGAATTATGAGCTTGTTCCTGTTTTCATTTGGAAATTAAGTATGATATAAGGAGATATGGTTTGGTGTGAAGTTGACAAGGAGTGGACTTGTGATAGTTAAGGTGTTGTCAACTTGACTTGTTTAGTAATCCACAGAAGTCCCTTTCAAGTGGGTCTCCGAGGTTGCTTCCAGGAAGGGTTAACTGTAGGAGGAAGTCCTTCCCCCAGAGCAGGCAGCCACTCTCAGAGGGGGACTTTATATAAGGAAGCTCTGGGTGAAAAGAGCCCCTTCCTTTCTTCTGTCCACTTGGCTGCCGGAGCTGCTTGCTGCCTTCCAGCGTGGACTGAAGACCAGCATCAACTGAAGACCCACATGGATCGAAACCCAGTGGCTCCTCAGGAAGCCTCCAGGCCTTCAGTGCCAGATTGAGACTGCTGAGGCATCTGGCCACGTGGACCAAGCAGCTACTAGGTACCTTGATTCTCATTCTCGGGTATACAACTGCTATTGTACTACTGTAAGCTAGTCCAATAAATACCCTTTTTAAAATAATTCATTCTAGCAGTTCTGTTCCTCTAGAGAACCCTGACTGATACATCCACTAAAACATGGATAGGAACTGTGGTCTATTCACTGCCATAAGCCCAGAATTTAGAACAGTGCCTACAACTAGTGCCTAGAATAGGCATATGGGAAGAATGTTGAAACAATGATAAAACATTGGTTCTAGCATGAGCTTAATAGTCTTATTCCAATTTTTAGCATTTACTGCAAGAGCAGCCATAGTCCCTATAGTAGTACAGAGAAAGCATGACATTCTGTATGTTTCTTTTCTCTTTTCTTTTCTTTTCTTTTCTTTTCTTTTCTTTTCTTTTCTTTTCTTTCCTTTTCTTTCTTCCTTCCTTCCTTCCTTCCTTCCTTTCTTTCTTTCTTTCTTTCTTTCTTTCTTTCTTTTTTTTTGTGAGACACGGTCTCATATATCTCAGGCTGACCTTGAACTCTCTGTGTAATCAACATGACCTTGAACTCCTGAGATCCTCCTATACCATGTATTAGTGACAACCTGGAGAAATTCCCTTCTCTGTAGTTTTCAGTAGCAAATGTCTTGCATTAATACTAAACAAGGCATTTCCTTAGCAATGCTTTTCAGTTTTGGTGCTCAGAATTGAAGCCCGGGCCTCACAGATGCTAACCATGTGCCCTGCCACTGAGCTCCACCTCTAGTCACTATTTCTAAAACTTCATTCCAAGTGCTACCTGTTGATAAGTCAGGCACCAGGAAGAGTAGATGAGCACAGTGCTTATTCAACAATGCTAACCACCCACACAAGGGGTGGAACCATGGGAAACTAGCATTATGCTTTCCTCACC
This sequence comes from Dipus sagitta, assembly GCA_036346955.1. NCBI lineage: Eukaryota > Metazoa > Chordata > Mammalia > Rodentia > Dipodidae > Dipus > Dipus sagitta. Next base: position 122,763,598 of record CM070776.1, read on the forward strand.
AGAAAGTGGGCACAGCAACGTCATACCAGCAGAAGTCAGCTACGGTCATAAGTCTACAATAATACTATACCAAGGAAACACAATACACAAACATGAACAGTACTAACAATAGTACTGGGGCTTGCAACAACTGTAAAATCTGAGCAGGGGTCTTACCTTTTCAGGTAAAGCAGAAGGACTATGACTGCACCTGCTACAATGACTGGAATGATGAGCAACATGGTTATGTAGAATGTGGAGTTAGGCTCCTTACCTAGAGAATGGAAAGCAAGGTGAAAACATGAAACTAAAATCCTTTCAGTAATAAATCACCCATTTATGAATCTTTCCTCAAATGTCATGTTCTCAGAGAGGCTTTACATGGCCGTTTACAAGGCAACGATTCTGTTAGCTACTGACATTACAGGTATTTCTGACCCATACCCAGAACTAGTTTTGCAAACTCTTCAATTATCTCATCTTGTCACCATAATACTTTGAAATGGAAAAAAAAAAAAAAAACCTGCTCTGGTTCTTGAGCTTTTTGGATGAGTAAAGACTATTAGAGATTATCTGCAACCAGGATATCTTGTTTTAGATAGTATTAATAAAGATGTCCTATCTGTTGAACATGCTAATGTACTAATGTCAAGCAGCAGTGATGGGATGTCATTTCCATTATATTCTCCCTTAGATGTCTCACTTGGGAAAGCCAATATACATGTCTGGATGGAGCCCTGTGGGGAGGTCCACAGGAGCAAGGAACTAAGGAAAGCCTCTATGTTCATTCCTAAGGCTGCTGTAACAGATCACCACAAGCTAGGTAGCTTCAAAAGCCAAAAATATATTCTCTTACACATATTCTGGAGGTGAGAAGTTCAAAATCAAGATGGTGGAAAGGCCATGCTCCCTCAAAAGGTTCTAGAAAAAAAAAACTCTCCTGCCTCTCAGCTTCTGATGGTTCCCAGAATCTTTGGTGTTCCTTGGTTGTAACTGCCTCATCTTCACAAGACCTTCTTTCCCGTACCTCTTCATGTAACTAATGTCTCCTCTTCTTATAAGGATACTTGTCATTAGAGTTGGGGCCCACTCTAGTCCAGCACAACCTCATGTAACTTTAATTACATCTTTGTAGTGTATATTTCCAAATGAGGTCACATTCACAGGTATTAGGGGTTACGATTTTGACATTCACTTGGGGGGGGGGGACTTGATTTAACCTGCCACAGCCTCCATCAACCAACCAGCAAGGAACTGAGGCTTTCCATCAACTGCCAGAGTGAACCTGGGAGTGGATCCTTCAGCCTCAGCCTAGCCTTCCAATGACATCACTGTCCTACCTGAAGTCAGGATGCAACCTTATACGGCCTCTAGCTAAACAATGCACAGACTCCTGACCCATAGAAACCAAGAGATGCTGACTGTGTGGTATTGTGAGGCACTAAACTTTTGTTTTGCCCAGATTACACATAGAATTTTAGGCTGGCTCACTATATAGTCCAGACTAGCCTCGAGATTGTGGCAGTCTTGCATCAGCCTCCTAAGTGTTGGGATTTTATAGGCATGTACCACAATGCTTGTCCAACTTTGGTGTAATTCATTATGCAACAACAGATAACTAAATTAACCATGCCTGGCACACAGCTTGTTCAGTGTCTCAGTGAACAAAGAATTGACCTTCTCAACAACTCATTCCTCTGACTCCTGAAAGCACTTCAGAAAGGTCTTAAATTGGTTTTATAATGCCCCTAAGGGGCCAACAACAGAAAAGAGTATTCCCTCTACCACCTGCTTCATTGTGAGAATTCAGCAGTTATGCCTTCTCAGTGGCACTTCATCAACTGTTCTTCATCAAGTTTTGAGGTTCTTCAATATCCTGATTACCTTTTAATAATAGATTCCACTCAGCCATTCCCTCTTCGACAATGTGGTACTCCATGTGGAAGGAATACTGCATATGTCTGATATACCACTGTGCCCCACTCTGCAGTATCCCCTTGTTCTGGGCACTGCCCTAATCCTGCTGCCCAAGACTGCACATGCCTTTTAGGGATATGTAGAGCTCCAGTGTTGAGCATCATTGAACTTATAGTCAAGTAAAGCCCTTTATCTCACTCTACAATGCACATATATGTATATAACCCAGGTCTTTCCCATACTCTACAGGTGCCTTGCTCAGTGTTGCCACTAACAAACAAGATTATCCCTATTAAATGCTATTGAGGTTACTACTTCTCTCTTGTTTCTATCAACCAACAGATAGAGCAGTCCTCTACCATGGAACAATCTGCTGTTTTCATTATGCCTACTTTCTATGTCTTTGTTTGTGTTGTTAATAAAGATGGAGATGGGACTGTAGTTTTCCAAACACCTGGAAATTTGTCAATTAACCCTGGGTGATATGTCAGTAATTCAACAGAAAATAAATGTTAAGTGGAAGTACTCTTTGGCATCAAAAAAGAATGACACCACGTTCCAAATCTATTTCAGCTTCAGCCCAGTTTCTAGCCATTGGTGTTATACATAGGAATGACATTCTGTTCTCTTACCTATACTCATTGCTTGACTCCAATTACTCCAGAGTATGTCATCATCATAGCAAAACTTATTTGTTTTGACTCTTATTCTGACTGTGTAATAAGTATCAGGAAGAACACCAGGGACTATGAAACAAGTTGTACCCTTAGATATAAAATAGAAATGCACAAAGAATATTATCAGTTTATTCACTTGCCCTGCTATTAAATCATAATATAATTATTTGCCAAATTCTGTATATGATTAAGATTTGGATTGCAGTTGAAATTATCTGACTTTAACTCCTAAAAGAAGTTGGCAATATCCCACAGAACAAAATAGTTTGTTTTTCTTTAAACAGTTCAAATTTACACTTTGTTTGGCTTGCCCCACCCCCGGTTAATTGAAGCCCTAGCCCAAAGAGCTAATGTTGAATTTACTGACCTCCGTGTTTCTCTTAAATTCTGAATTTTGACATTTGTCATCTTCAACCTTGAAAATAAAAAAGATAGGGTTTCAAACTTTCAAAAATGCATTGATATTATTTAATTGTGTGTGTGCATGTACATACGTGCATGCATGGAAGCTGGAGGATACTCTTCCATGTCATTCCTTAGGCACCATACACCTTTTAAAAATATTTTATTTCAGAGACAGAGAGAAAAAAAAGAGCTAGATAGAGAGAGAATGGGCTTGCCAGGGCCTCTAGCTACTGCAAACGAACTGCAGACACATGTGCTACCTTGTGCATCTGGCTTTGCAAGCAAGCACCTTAACCACTAAGCCATCTCTCTAGCCCCCTATACACATTTTTAGAGACAGGGTCTCTCACTGTCCTGAAACTTGCCAAGTAAACTAGACTGGTTGGTTAGGCAACCTCTGACCCACGTATTTCTGCCACCCCAATGCTATAATCATAAGAGCATGTCAACACGTCTGGCTTTTTTTTTTTTTTTTACAAGGGTTCTGGGGTTTGAACTTAGGTCCTCATGCTTGTGAGGCAAACCCTTTACTTACTCAACTATCTCTCCAACCCCTTTAGCCAGCTTACCAAGTTTGTTAATGTGTACAAAATAAGTTTATGTTCTTCCTTTGTTAGAAATTATACACATTTTCCTTTTATCTGCATTTCCTACCAATTTCCCTAAAAAGGGTCCATTGAGAGCACTGAATACTAACCATGAGACCACCAGGGAATTTCATAAGGAACATTTTTTTTTTGTTTTTGTTTTTCAAGGTAGGGTCTTAGGGTCTTACTCTAGCCCAGGCTGACCTGGAATTCACTGTGCAATCTCAGGGTGGCCTCAAAATCACGGCCATCCTCCTACCTCTGCCTCCCAAGAGCTTGGATTAAAGGCATGCGCCTGGCCCATAAGGGACCATTTGATAACACAAGTTTTTTTTGTTTTGTTTTGTTTTTGTTTATTGAGGTAGGGTCTCACTCTAGCCCAGGCTAACCTGGAATTCACTATGTAGTCTCAGGGTGACCTCGAACTCATGGTGATCCTCCTACCTCTGCCTCCCAAGTACTGGGATTAAACGTGTATGCCACTACACCCGGCATTTATACAAGTTTTTAGTTTTAATACAGACTGCTTAAAAACTTTTTTTCTGTTTATGGTTAATGGATGATTTCAATGATTCTTAATAAATCTTTTCCTTTTAAAAGCCATGAAGATATTCTATGTGTTCATATAAAAGCTTGGCATATTTATGATTTTTTTTGGTTTCGAGGTAGGGTCTCACTCTAGCTCAGGCTGACCTGGAATTCACTATGTAGTCTCAGAATGGCCTCAAACTCTAGATAATCCTCCTATTTCTGCCTCCCAAGTGCTGGGATTAAAGGCATGTGCCACCATGCCCAGCTTATTTATGTGTTTATATTTGTTCCTTTATTTTACTTTCTATGCTCAGACCTGTAGCATAATTGAAATTGATCCTGTTAATAGTGTGAGGTAGAAGGAAAGATATGTAACTGACCCAACACTGCTTATTAAAAAGACCAATATTTCACACTGTACATGGTCCTCATTTAAAAAAAAAAAATCTTTTTCATGGTCCTCTTTTAAAGGGAAGATAGCTCAGTTTGAAAAAAAAGCTGAAACCTCAGGAATAAAGGAAGACCTGATTAAATGGTAAATAATTGTGCAAAATTTAATAGAAAGAGTTGGGGCAATAGTTTACTTTACCCAGTGCTTACCTAACAAGCATGAGAACCTGAATTTGATCCCTGATACCCATGTAAATGTTGGGTGTGGTGGTAAGCACCTGAATTTCCAGTGCTAGGGAGGTGGAAACAAATAGTTTCCAGGGGCTCACTGGCCAGCCAGACTAGCCTAATTGGTAAGCTCCAGGCCAATGACAGACCCTGTCTCAAAAAAAACAGATGATGCCTGAGGTTGTTCTCTGACCTTCATACACATATGAACGTACACACACCTGCTCATGCACACATATACACACACTATATCCACATACAAAATAAAGAAAAAAACAGGCAAAAGAGTTGAATAGGCACCTTGCAAGAAGATGTGCACATAACCATTAAACATGAAAAAATTCTCAGCTTCATTGGTCACTGGGGAAAATACAAATTTAACCCATGAGGTAACAATGTGTACAACTATTAGACAATATTAAATGTAGATGAGGGTATGAGGCATGCACAACTCTCAATTTTTGTTTCATATGTAAATTGGCACAAACATTTGAAAAATTTTATTGTCTTCTAGAGGCACTTGTGTGTAACCTTAGTCTACATATGGCTATGTATGTGCTCAACAAACAAGTATGCCTATTCATAATACCCTCAACTAGAAACTATCCAAATTAATGAAACAAACAAAGCTATACATTACACAAGCAGATGCATCCAATGAGAATGAACCATCTCATAAACATTATGTTGCATGAGAGAAGCAGATACACAGGAAGTATGTCCTATAAAATTCCATTTATAGAAGGTTTTATTGGTGGTTGCTTATAGATCTACATTGAGTTCTAACTCAAAAAAATATTATCTATTTTTATTTCCTTTCTATCTTTTCTTTGGAGGCCAGCCAAAATCCTAACCTTGTTTGATCTGACTCTGAGCATTCTCACTGTTGTCTCAATGCAATTAGTCTGCTTTACTAAAATAATAAAATAGAAGCCAGGTGTGGTGGCACACACCTTTAATCCCAGCACTCAGGAAGCAGAGTTAAGAGGATTGCTGAGAGTTTGAGGCCACCCTGAGACGACATAGTGAATTCCAGGTCTGCATGGGCTACAGCGAGACCCTACCTTGAAAAAACAAACAAATAGTAAAATAGAAAGGCCTTATTGATCAATTGATTGACTGACCGGTTGATTTATTGATATAGGAACCTTTTATTGATTTATTTAATATTTTATTTTTATGTATTTATTTGAGAGAGGGAGAGAGGCAGACTGAGAGAGACAGAGAATGGCTATGCCAGGGCTTCCAGCCACTGCAAACGAACTCTAGATGCATGCACCACCTTGTGCATCTGGCTTATGTGGGTCCTGGTGAATCAAACCGAGGTCCTTTGGCTTTGCAGGCAAGTGCCTTAACTGCTAAACCATCTCTCCAGCCCTTTATTTTATTAAAAACAAGTTTTATTTTTATTTTTTATGAGAGAGAGCAAGAGAGTAAAAGAAAGAGAGAGAGAGAGAATTGGCACACTAGGGTCTCTAGCCACTGCAATCAAACTCCAGATGCATACACCACCTTGTGCACATACATGACTTTGCACATGCATCACCTTGTATGTCTGGCTTACAGGGGATCTGGGGAGTCGAACATAGGTCCTTAACCTTCACAGGCAAGCTCCTTAACTGCTAAGCCATCTCTCCAGCCCTGATATAAGAGCCTTTCTATGTTGCCCAAGCTGATCTAACACTTTCAGGCTCAAAGGCTATTCCACTGCTTCAGCATCCCAAATAGCTGGGACTAAAGAGATATCTACTATTCTCAGGAAAGTTTTAATAGTAGCAACAAAATAAATCTATAAAGTTAGAAGTCAGGAAAGTAGTTGTTCTTTGGGAATGTAGTAAATGGAAGGTGTCACAAGAGGGTTTCAGAGGTTCTGGTTACATAAGTTATAAGTTCTTTGCTAAAATCACTTATGAAGATGAGTGTGGTGGCACATGTCTATAATCCCAGCACTTGGGAGGTGGAGGTAGGAAGATCAAATGTCAAGGCGAGCCTTAGTTTGAAACCAGTCTGTGTTACATGAGTCCTGTCTCAAAGAAGTAAAAATAATAATAATAATAATCATTCATGAGACATCATTGAGCTGTACATTATGGTTTGTGTAATTTTTACATAGTGCATTATATACCAGTAGAAAGTTTTGAAAGAGATTAGTCTCCACTGTTGAGATTGCAAGATATAAAAATAACTTGATTGAATATATATATATATATATATATATATATATACATAATGTATGTTATATATAAATATATATGCAATCCCATTTGTATTTTTTCACCAAAACCAATTTGTTAATACTGATTTTTCCTGGCTATATGTAGTAAAAATTAAGAAAGTAATAAAATCATAATATTTATCTATAAAAAAATAAAAAAAAAATAAAAATAACTTGATTGAAGAAAAGAAAATAGTATGCAAAATTCTCTTCCACACAATGTAAGTCCCTTGTTATCTAATGTAGAGTATAATCTGTTTCTTAAATGTGAGTTTAAAAAAATAGTAGACAACATAAAGCATGGAAATCTGTTGCTTAGTTGGAACTTCTAAGATATTTTAACCTGAAACAAAGATCAGAACACAAAGCCATTAGTTTTGACATCTAATATCATTCACTAGATGGTTCCCACTAGCACTGCAAAGAGCTGAAAAGCCAACAGGAGGAAATGCCATTTTTCAATATTTCATATAAAGGCAGAGTAAAGTTTACTCAGGTGGCCATGGAGTTCCACTGCTGGAATTATAGGCCTGCTGGGGAATCACAAGTGTCAAGTACCACTTGAGGGATCAAGCTGCAGACTGATGTCACTTCTTTCCTGGACCATTTCCCAAATGTACAAATGCCAAAGTCAATAAATCACTGTGTAGATGTAAGTCTAGGCTCTTATACAAATGTAAATTCTAGTGTGTGGATTGTCAGCTGCTCAAATGACTTTGAGAGGAAGAAAACAGGGGCACAGAGCACCAAGCAGTTTTCTTGGATGGGATGGGTGTAAGAAAACACTTCCTTCCTTACTTCATGATTCTGTCATAAGCTACCTCTGACCAAAGCCCTTGCATGGATGTTCCAGTGTACTACCCCCACTCCTGAACTGTAACACCAACGAAATAATTCCTCACATAGTCTTACAAAAGAATAAGAGTTCTGATCAGCAAAGCTCAAGATCAGCAAGCACAAAAAGAGCTTACAAGTCAGTATGACTTCAAAAGCTGTCAGCTAGGTAAGTTACTTAACCTCTCTTGATCCATAGTTTCTCAAAAAGAAGTAGATTCCAATAATCCCAATTCTATGGCTTATAAGCTATTGTATAAGAAGAACATAGACGAGTAACTCTACAGCAATTGTAATCTATTAATACATGACAGTTATTTCTAGTAAGGCATGTATTAAGATGGTATTAATGGTTAAAAATATAAGTTCTGGAGTAAGAACTTTGCTTAAACCTTGATTTGATTGTTTGCTAGTAATGTGGTCCTTATATACCTAAGATTTCTCATCTGTAAAATGGTGACCAAATCACAGGACACAGCTCCTTAAGGTTAGTGTGAGTTATAAGTGAGAATTCAGTACCCAGTGTAGCAATCATTCAGCACATGTAAGCTGCTATTAGTACCAAGGATAAAGCAAAATGGACACCATCTGATGCCCCTGTAGGATGTAGAAAAGAGGCATACATGTGATCAGGTTTTAGGTTTTTCTTCCAAATTTTTATTTATTTATTTATTTATTTATTTATTTATTTTTGCTTTTGAAGATAGGGTTTCACTGTAGCCCAGGCTGATCTGGAATTCACTATGTAGTCTCACTCAGGGTGGCCTCTGCGATCCTCCTACCACTGCCTCCTGAGTGCTAGGATTAAAGGTGTGCGCCACCATGCCCGGCTCCAAATATTTTTATTTATTTACTTGCAAGCAGGGGTGGGAGAGAAAGAATGGGTGCCCCAGGGCCTTTTGCCACTGCAAACAAACTCCAGATGCATTCACCACTTTGTGCATCTGGCTTTATGTGCGTACTGGGGAATCAAGCCCTGGCCAGCAGGCTTTGCACAAAACACCTTTAACCACTGGGCCCTCTCTCCAGCCCATGATCAGTTTTTAAATATCATGGCATAGTTGTGGGGCTAAATGGGTTATACAGGTAGCACATTTCTCAGAATTTCACACAGAAGCACCAGGGAAAAGTAATGGCTAGAACCATCAAGAATATTTCAGCTGACAACTCACTTTATTATCAATCCCCTCCTCACATGATAACCTTTTGCTTTTTCCCTTTGTAGTACTTCATGAGACACCATACTTTCTGGCATTAACAATGACTGTATCTCAGCAGGCAGATTCATCTGTGAATGCCCAGAAACACATGGTTCTGCTGTGGAGCTGGTCACTTCCTGTGCAGTTACAGCCTGTCAACATCGGCTTATTGTAGCAATGATTTTGAAAGTTTCATGATGAGTTAAAACAATTGGAACAAGAAAGCTATTTGTATCCAATATTTTGGACTCTTAAAAGCCAATGCAAAACATGTTCCATGTGACCTCAAAAATCCAAATGCACAAAGGGCCCAGGCAGTTGATGAGGAGTGAGTTGTGTAGTTCCCATGGTGTTGAGGTACCACCTGATGGAAAAACACTCTTAGGGTAGTTGGGTTTTAAATCTGGACAAGTAATTAAAATGCAATAAGCAAAAAAAAAAAAAATCAAACCACCACAAAATATATAAGGTTGTAAATGAAACAATGTGGCTGATGAAGGCTCTACAGGGAGTAATAACTTGTATGCTTTGCACTAGTTTCTGAACAGCATCATATACATAATTCAACAAATACTGACTACTCAAATTTGACTATGTTTCTTTTTCTTTTGGGGGAGGTTTTTCGAGGTAGGGTCTCACTCTGGCTGAGGCTGACCTGGAATTCACTATGTAGTCTCAGGGTGGCCTTAAACTCACAGTGATCCTCGTACCTTTGTCTCCCGAGTGCTGAGATCAAAGGCATGTATGCCACCACACCTGGCTCTTTTTCTTTCTTTTCTTTTCTTTTCTTTTTTTGTTTTTTTTTTTCTGTATTTTTCTTTCTTTATTTATTTATTGGTTTTTCGAGGTAGAGTCTCACTCTAGCCCAGGCTGACCTGGAATTCACTCTGTATTCTCAGGGTGGCCTCGAACTCATGGCAATCCTCCTACCTCTGTCTCCCAAGTGCTGGGATTAAAGGCATGCGTCACCATGCCCAGCTTGACTATGTTTCTTGCCACAAACTCCAAGAGAATAGAATGGCCTTGCCAGAGCCTCTACACAGCTACATGATCTGACCTCTGCCTGTTGCTTAAACATTTTTCCTACTGCACTGTGGCCAGAGCAGCCTCCTCCATTCTTGCATCAGTCTTTGTACCTGTTGTCCCTTCTAACCCCAGATATTCACAGGGTTAGCTTCTGCTCAGCATTCTCTTCTCATCCCAAATGTCATTACTTAGTATGACTACCCTACCTGATATTCCCTTGGGCCCTTCCAGTCATTCTATTATATCACCACATTTGATTTTCTTCTTATGACTCATGTCCTGGAATCAGCTTACTCATTTACAAACCTGTTTTCTTCTTTTTTATTATTTTATATATTTATTTAAGAGAAAAAAGCAGAGAGAGAGAGAGAGAGAGAGCGAGAGAGAGAGAGAAAGGGAAAGAAAATGGGCACGCCAGGGCTTCTAGCCATTTTAAATGAACCCCAGAGGCATGTGCCACCATGTGCATCTGGCTTACATGTGTCCTGAATAATTGAACCTTGGTCCTTTGGCTTTGTAGGCAAGTGCCTTAACCACTAGGCCATTTCTCCAGTACCACATAACTGTTTTCTAATATGCCATCTTCATGAAGAAAAATAAAAGAAACCTGTTAGGTGTCACTTTCCCTTCCTTATCTGCAGGAAATAAGACAGTGTCTGGCATGTGGTAGACAACAACAATTTTTGAGCCAATGAATTATTGGAATTAATTAATGGCTTGAATCTTGCAGCAAATACACCCTCATTATCATCATTACCTGATGACAAATGCGGGAGCTACAGTTTGCTGACATTTCACTGTAAGAAGTTGAAGTGAAAGAAAATATTCAAACAAAAACAGTAATTAAAAAAAACTTACATAAAAATTACCATGTGTCTCAGCTTGGCTGTTATTGACTTCTACTTCATAAGATAAACATCTGCTATTAAACTTCTTTGGATTTTCCCATTGCACATATAAGGCACCATTTTTGAAGAAGAGATTTTTAATATGTGGAGGACCAGGTTTCACTAAAAGATAGAAGAAAGCAAATTAGCTTCCAAAAGTTTATTTGATTATATGCATGTAAAATGTGATTATATATATGTAAAGTGGATAATGAGGGTTCATAACGTTAAATCAAAATAGGGCTGATGATTTTAATGGGCTCATATGATCTGATATGCAATTTTAGAATTTCTAATTAGCTACAATTAGTGGAGGAAATGTATTTAAAACTGCCTAGTAAAATGGATTTAAGGAATGTCTTTGTGGGTATCTGGTAGATGCCATGAACTCTGACCTGCATCTGGTTAGAAAATGGCCAGATTATAATCAAGGCATCTAGCTATAACATAGAGAGTGACGATAAGTGCTTAGATCCAGATGTGCTTCCACCAGACAGGTAACAAAGCACCAGGTTCAAGGGCCTCTATCACTCACCCCATCATATCAATCCAAGACTACAATGAAAATATTATCCTAATCTCTCTTTCACATGCTACAACATGGCTACACTTTGAGAACAATATGCTGCTAATTGAAATAACCCAGTATCAGAAAGACAAACAGTATGATTTTAATCATATGAGATACTTAAATTCATAGAAACAAAAAGTAGAAAGGGGGCTGGAGGGATGGCTTAGCAGTTAAGGCACTCACCTGGAAAGCCAAAAGACTAAGGTTCAATTCCCCAAGACCCACGTAAACCAGATGCACAAGGTGGCACATGCTTCTGGAGTGTGTTAGTGGTGGCTGAATGCACACACATTCTCCCTCCCTCCCTCCCTCTCTCTTACACACACACACAAATAATTTTTTTAAAAAATTTAAGAAAGTAGAAAGGTCCTCCACATATTAAAAATCATTCCCAGTGTTAGGGAGGTGGAGACTGGAACATCCCTAAGGCTCCAGCCTGATTGATGAGCTTCAGGTTCAGTGACAGACTGCATCTTTTTTGTTGTAGTTGTTTGTTTTTCGAGGTAGGGTCTTGCTCAAGACTGCATCATTAATAAGGTGGATGGTGCCTGAGGAACACCACCTGAGTATTTTTGGCCTCCACAGGCACACACATACACACATTTGAACACACAAATACAACCACATACATATGCACACAGGAAACTATCTAAGATAATCTGCCAAACTAATGAAAGAAGAAGAGAGATTTGCTTCAACCTACTCCATGTGGCAAACTATCCCAACCTCACTTGCCTGGCCTACAAATGAGACTGCAGTAATTTACTTCCATGACTATCTGAAAGAGTGGTAATTAATGTTCTACTCACAGACTTGGAAACTTTTGTCAAAGGACAGCTCTTGCCTATAAGTCATATAAACCACTTAGCCAGAACCTGAGGTCCCTGTTAGGTTATTACAACAAGTAAACCAGTATGCTGAAGAAGATCTATATGCCTTGAGAATAGGGAGAAGTGACTAAGACCTCAACCGGATATTTGCTGTTCAAACTGAGTTCTTTAATAGGCTGACATTCAGCTGGTCTAGCCACATATGGTCATCCTGGTTGTTCCAGGATCAGTACCTATGCCATAGTGTTCAATATTTTGAATATGGGGGTCGAGGTTTAGCTCACTGGTAGAACATGTGATTTATAGAGCCATAATTTCCATTTTCAGTAAAAATAATTTGAATAACACCTCTGATAATATTGCCTCCAATTTAAGCTCTCTCTAGCTAAGAGATCATCCAGGAACTATATGGTCATACAAGCAGCCTCCTCCTAAGTGTTACTGTGAAAAGTGAGATCTTAGACAACCCAGAGTCCAACATTGGTTGTACAGCTAATTTATGTAGGTCTCATGTGCTCCTTAAGTAGAATTTCCAAGTTTACTCTGTCAGATAGGAGTTATCAAAGGAAGGTTTACATAGTCTCTTGTTTCAAGATCTTAATACCAAAATGATCATTTTTAATCATTATTATTTTTAAATAGCTTTAATCATTAAATATTATTTTTAAATCATTTTAAATTTGTTCTTATTGTTCCAAAGATATGATTTACTTTTATTCATGCTGTTACAGAGGGCTTCTAAAACTTACCATGGGAAGTTAAAGATACTATATTGAATGATGGCCTAATTTTCCCTGCATCATCCTTGACCATTATTTGAACACTGTGTTGTTCAAAACTGGAATCCTTCCCTTTAGTCAGATTAAAGGAACAACCAATGTGTCGACCTTCTCTATAGATGTTTTCACATTGAAGAATTTTTCCCAGGCTGCTATGCCTACAAGATAAAATGAAACAATCTTCTGCATTACTGTGAATAAGGTCAAGAGAACAAAGGTAGATTTTGTTAATGGTTCAAAGAATGTCTATGAAAAATGATATCTATAATAAAGAAGATAGGTTTTTAAAAACTATTTTAGGGGCTGGAGAGTGGCTTAGCCATTAAGGCGCTTGCCTGTGAAGCCTAAGGACCCAGGTTTGATTCCCCAGAACCCAAGTCAGCTGCACAGAGTGGCACATGCATCTGGAGTTTGTTTAAAAAATAAAAAATGGGCCAGGCATAGTGATGCATGTCTTTAATCCCAGCATTTGGGAGGCAGAGGTAGGAGGATCACAATGAGTTCAAGGCCACCATGAGACTACATAGTGAATTCCAAGTCAGCCTGGGCTAGAGTGAAACCCTACCTTGAAAAACAAAAACAAAAATAATTAATTAATTAATTTATTTATTTAAAAAAATAAAAAAGGGGCTGGAGAGATGGCTTACTGGTTTAGGTGCTTGCCTGTGAAGCCTAAGGACCCATGCTCAATTCTTCAGATCCCATGTAAGCCAGATGCACAAAGGTGAGGCAAGTGAAAGGTTACACATGGCCACTAGGTGGCGCAGGTGTCTAGAGTTCGATATCAGTGACTGAGGCCCTGGCACACCAATTTTCTCTCTCTCCCTCTCTAAAATAAATAAATAAAATAATAATAATAAACAATAAAATTACTATTTTTATATATTTCCAAGCAGAGATGGGGAAAAGAGAGAGAATAGAAAAACCAGAGCCTTTGCCACTGCAAATGAACTCCAAATGCATGTCCCATTTCTACATGTGGCTTTATGTGGGTACTGGGGAATTGCCACAGGCCTTGTAAGGAAGTGCCACCAGCAATTGAGCCATCTCCCTAGCCCCAAGACTTTTTTAAAGTCTATTTTATAATATGGTTCATTTCATAATCAGGATAAAACCTTGTTCATTGTTGATGGGCATTGGTATTGTCAATAGCCATGGAAGCTGGAATCCTGACCTTCCTCTTCTATATGAGGAAAGATGCTCTAAAGCCAGCATGAGAAGTTTTATCCTTTCTGAAAATGTCTATGTAATTCATGATTTGCCTTTCCTACTCTCTGCCTGTCCCTTTTTATTTTTATTTTTTGTTGTTTTTTTGAGGTAGGATCTCACTCTAGTTCAGGCTGACCTGGAATTCACTCTGTAGTCTCAGGGTGGTCTCAAACTCATGGTGATCCTCCGACCTCTGCCTCCCGAGTGCTAGGATTAAAGGCATGCACCACCACGCCCGGCTGTCCCCTCTTCCCCCCCCCCATCTTATTCCTCTCTCTCTTTCTCTCTCTCTCTCTCTCTCTCTCTCTGTGTGTGTGTGTGTGTGTGCGTGTGTGTGTGTGTCTGTCTGTCTGTCTGTCTGTCTCCCCTCACTCTTCCCAGGGTCTTCTCTATTTCTGAGTCCCTCATCCACTCATCCCCAGGTTGTCCCATCCTTTCACTATAATTTATATTCTGGGGATTCCTAAACATCACAATTCATCCCAGATTTCTAACTGCTCCATTAGAGTGTTTCATTCTTGCCTTTCAGTGCCTAAGCCACATGCATCCTCTTTTCCATCAAACTACCTTTTCTTCTAGCCTTCCCATTTCCATTACTCAGAGCTCATTTCCTCTAGGATCCTCAAACATGGTGAAATCACCTTTTCATGTTTAGGTAGCTCTAGCCCAGCTGACCTGGAATTCACTGAGTAGTCTCAGGCTGGCATTAAACTCACAGTAATCCTCCTACCTCCACTTTCTGTGTACTGGGATTAAAGGTATGAGTCACAACACCCAGCAGAGAGAGAGAGAAATTAGGTGTGCCAGGGCCTTTAGCTGCTGCAAACAAATTCTAGATGCATGCACCACTTTGTGCATCTGACTTGATATGGATACTTGTAAATCAAACTCAGGTCATTAGGCTTTGCAGGCAAGCGCCTTAACCACTGAACTATCTCCCCACCCCCCAAAATCACCTTTTGGTGTTTTTTTTCAAGGTAGGGTCTCATTCTACTCCAGGCTGACCTGGAATTCACTATGTAGTCTCAGGGTGGCCTCGAACTCATAGCAATTCTCCTTCCCTCTACCTTCCAAGTGCTGGGATTAAAGGCCTGTGCTACCAAGCCCAGCCTAAAATCACCTTTTATTTTGTTCCCTTCTCTATATTCTATCACCAAATTCTGTTTGCAAAGCTTCTTGGAGTCCTATCATTCTGTGACATTCCCACTGACCACACCCTGATTCATAACCTCATTCTTTCAGGATGCACGTTTATCCTCCTTGACCTTTTTTTTTTTTAAATTTTTTTTGTTTATTTATTTATTTGAGAGCGACAGAGAGAAGGAGGCAGAGAGAGAGAGAGAGAGAGAGAGAGAGAGAGAGAGTGAGTATGGGCGCGCCAGAGCTTCCAGCCTCTGTAAACGAACTCCAGATGCGTGCGCCCCCTTGTGCATCTGGCTAACGTGGGTCCTGGGGAATTGAGCCTCGAACCAGGGTCCTTAGGCTTCACAGGCAAGCGCTTAACCGCTAAGCCATCTCTCCAGCCCTGACCTTTCTTATTAGTACCCTTTTATTACTGCCACATAAACATTCTAGTACATAATGGCTTTCTAAATGCCCATGCCACCATATGGCTTTCAATGACTTCCATAAGTATTGCTGGTAGGCTGGGGATGTAGCTCAGTGATTGAGCATTTGCCTCACATATATAAGAAGTATTGCTTGTGTTCTAAGTCCCACTTTATCTCTACACATGGCTTTCCCACTGTACCTAGCCCATTACAGGCAGGAAGGACTTACTGTTTTAACATCACATTTTTTTTGCATTAGATATCAGAGAACTTTGTGTTTTGGGAACTGGCACAAACAGAATCAAGTCTTACATCACCAGTCACAATGGGAGTTGTGCAAAGTTTCTGCAGAAAAGGATGATAATTTTTAAGAAATGATCAAAAAGTAGACAGTCCCAAGCCCTTGACCTGTAACCTCAAAAACATCTGTAGTAATTCAAAATGCAGAATCCTCATATCTTCCAGAGAACCTTACTTGGATGGTTTTCCCTGAGCCCAGGAATCAACACTGTGACAGAAATTCTGCACGAGAATTTGTTTTAATGCAGATCTATAAACATGGTGCAAATAAACATTTTAATATAGAAAAAGGTTGTTGTCCTTCATGAGATAGTTAATTTTTTAAATTTTTTTTGGACCAGGACCTCATGTAACCTAGCCTTGCCTTAAACTCACTATGTAGCTAGGGATGACCTTGCACTCCTAATCCTTGTGCCTCCACCACCCAAATGCTGGTATCACAGACACATGCCCATCTAAGAGACAGTTCAAAACCTTCTCCTCCTAGTTGCAAATCTATGTGGTTTTTGAAAGCAAAATTAAGTCATGACAGCTTTTGGATCAGACAGCCCTGGAATGTTTTCCACCCACGGACAGAAACAGAAACTAAAGTATCAAATGACACTTTTCTTACATAACAAAATGAAACTACATATAAAAATAGATTTTAAAAATAATAATAAAAACTCCTCTGATGTGCAATCTTTTAGATCCATCTTTTTTTGTACCCACAGTATCTCATAGACACCCATGGACTACAAACGTGAAATTTTAAAACAATTTTGTTATAATTTAGAAATAATAATAAAAGGCAAATACTGTTTTTGAACAAACTTTTTGAACTTCTTGTGAAATATTTGATGATAATCGATGTTAACAGGCGATTCCTATTAAAATCCTCACACTGGATTCTTCTTCAAAAACACGAGGAGGAAATGGGCAAATTAAAGACAGTTTTCCTAACTCTGAAGATGAATAATATGGAAGAAAATCTCTCAAATTCATTGGTCTGGCAAGTCTATGGCTGTTCAGCTCAGGGTCCTTTTAATGCCAGACTATCCATGCTGAGACACAAGTAGTTGCTCTAGGATACCAACAAATGATTTTGAATAAAAAAAAAAATGATTCCTCATGTTCTGGCTGGGCATTAGGGGGAAAATTTGTAGTCATTTGTGTGAAGTAATTTACACCAGCACCTAAGCCATTCTGGGTGCTGAGTAAGAAGCACCATGCCTTGACTCCCTTGCCTTGTGGCTATCACTGGGGAGGATCTATCTAGAGAACAGCAGGAGAAGAGGAGGTATGGGACTGGTGCCAATTGTGATGGGGAAGAAGACAGTGCCACGTGCTGACTATATCTGCAAGGGAGAAGGGATAACAAACACCAGTATCTACAGCCATCGCCAACTGAGTGCTTACTCTGCTCAGATTGGCAGGTAGCCACAGCTCTAAGCACTTTTCATGTAATAACAGCCCTCAAAACAATCTTATGCAGTTGGTGATTTTATCACTATCTTCATTTTATAGATTATAAAGCTGAAGCTCAGAGAGAGGGTCTTGCCCTAAATCTCATTGTTCATTAAGGATGAGAGTAAGGATATGAACCGAAGCAGAGTGGTTCCAACAAGAACAAGTTGTAAGGTATGAGGATAGAAGACACAAAATCTATACTAGCACAGTATGCCAGAAACCTCTGAGACTACAGAAATGTTTCACACATGACCACTCAAGCTGGTTGATGAATCTGAATCACTAAAGTTTAAACTTATTTAATGTACACAGCCATATGTGCCAGTAGCTCCTGTGTTGAGAAGCACCAGTAAACATTATGTATGCTATGGGAGGATCCTTTGCCAAAGACTCACTCTGGAAATATAAATGACAAGAAATAGGATCTTTGGTATCTGTTCTCCTTGAGTGCCTATAAACTCCCACTGTCCAGATCACTTCTTGAGCCACCTCTAATTGCTACCCAGAGTGTGCCCTACCAAAAGGCATCATCTGAGGGCTAAAGTCAATCTGCTGTCAACTGCGACAAGAGACCACATCACCTTAGAAGAGTACTTTTCAAATTAGGCATTCCATTTTTTTTTAAGTCATTCATCCCAATGGGATATTTTTGGTGTGATTTGCACTGAGATTTGGTTTATGCTATTTTGTCTTATTAGAATCTCAAGGACTAAACCATCCTTTACCACCCCAATCCTAGTAGCTGGTTTACCTTCCTGCATAGTCAGTCATGGAATGAGATACATTTTTAAGACTTCTTTTCTTCTTTTATTTGCCCCAATATTTCTCCAAAAGATTTCACTGTGGCTTTGCCCAAGATGACTCTGGCATTGTTAACATCATAAACCCAAGGACACTACCCATTCCTAAGACATCTTCAAAGCATGTAGTAACAGCTCTCCCTGGACTTCACTGCAGCATCAACAGTCAGACGACTCCTAGGGCTTAGTTCTGTTTGCCACAGTGCTAGCAAGTTTTAGAAGATAGACTCAATCTTCCCTCTTTCGTTTCTTCCTTCTTTCCTTCCTTCCTTCTTCTCTTTCTTTCTCTCTCCTTCCTTCCTTCCTTCTTCCTTCTTTCTTTTTTCCTTTCTTTCTTTCAATTCCTGAACTCTAATGCTCCTGTATCATTTGTATTTCCTAAGTCCTCACTCCAATCCTGAGTGTTCTCTAGTTTTGGATCCTACCAGACATTTCACAACTGATTTACAGAATACCTACCATGTGTCAGGCACTGCGGGGAACAAGACACAGCCCATGTTCTCAGAGGAGAACTACCACTAAGTAAACAGGAAATGACAACACAATTGTGTTGAGCACTGTGACATGCAAAAGCACAAGGTACAATCGGGCACCACTACAGGGTATGTATCCAGACTTGAAAGGTCCAGGAAGGTTTTCTGGAGAGGAAATGGTGTCTGAGCTGAGCTGAGCTGAGCTGAGGACAAATAAGAGGCATTCAATGAAAGGGAAAGACATGTGCTGTGAGAGGAGGCAGAATGTTTCCACTATTCTGTGTGAATATTCTATTTGCATCCCATTATTCTGTCATTTGAAGAGTTGGTTTGAAGAGCTGAAACAAATTCAATGTAGGCTGGATAGCCAACTGCAAGAGAAGCAGGAGTGGGCAGAGGGAGATGATATGGAAGCTAGAGAGGATGACAGGCACCAAATCATAAACGCTTTGTCATGTTCAATAGTTTGGAGTTTACCATAAAGCCACCAGAGAGCCACAACGGGTTTCAAGTCTGAGCACTATCTTCTGGACACGAAGTAACCATTACATTATGATCTCATAGCAGAAGCTATCACTACCTCCCCAAGACTGCCACAAAAATGAGCTCATGAACATTTGAACATGGATGGCGAAAGAGGGCAAAAATACAGTCATCAACACAGAAGAGGGTCTTGTTGGAAAGTTGTTCAGTGAAGGGGGATAGGCAAAGGGGGAAACAAAAACGTATTGGGAGGGGATTATGATCAAATTACATCTTCATGTATGGAAAATGTCACAACAACAAAACAGGAAACAAGAAAATAAGAGACACCAGGAATCAAAAAATGGGCAAGTGAAACTATAAAATTTCAAATTAGATTTTTTTTTTACCTTGGAGGGTAGGGAAAAACAAACCTCTAGAAAGAGTCATACAATCTCAGTCCACGCCACCTGGCTTTCCTGCCATACCAGGCAGACCCTCCTCACCACTGGGGAGGACAGTGACTGCATGCTACCTGGCAGGTTTTCATGCCAAACGTCATGTGGCTTTAGGAAGCGGTATGAGGAGACTCACTTCAACATTACACACTGTATGTATATATTGAAAATCACAGCTGGACATGGTGGCGCACGCCTTTAATCCTAGCACTTGGGAGCAGAGGTAGGAGGATAGCCAAGAGTTTGAGGCCACCCTGAGACTACATAGTGAATTCCAGGTCAGCCTGGGCTAGAGCAAGACCCTACCTCGAAAAACAAACAAACAAACAAAAAGAAAATCACATTGTGTCCCATAAATATGCATAATTCTTATGCTTTTATGTATCACTTAAAAATAAATTTAAATGAAAAGAAAATGTGGAGGGGAGTTGTGTTCTATTTCATGGTATAGACATGAGTGTTTTAACAGTGTACAAATATTTTGCATGAAATGGACACTCCAGGATGATCTTTATTTTTTTTTTTAACCTTTGGGAGTACTGGGAATGGAACCTGGGTCTCATGCATGCAAAGTAAGTGCTCTATCACTGAGTCACATTCCCAGCCTGGCTCTGTAGGGTGCAAGGTTGTGGTTATTCATCCCTACAGCTTTAGAAGTTCTAGACATAGCTCTCTACCCCCTTTGTCTCGGAACAGTATTATTGAACACTATTGAGGAGGGCGAAGTCATATGGAGAGAAGACTTCTGAGCTAAGATATCCCTTCCATACAGTGGTCACAATACCTCACTACCTCCATATCATAGTGGAGAATGAGACGGTGACAGGGTGTATAATGGGTAGCAAAAAACAGACAGGTGGTGGGGAAGTAGCTCTAAATCACACTAGAGCCTGTGACCACTAGCTGTATACTTCATACCGCATAAATATGTAAAAAGCCTTTGTGTCAATTAAAAAATAGCCAATGCACTCATGAGGCTTTCAGACCCTTTAGAAAGAGTAAGTAAGCCTGTAAATTCAGCCAGCATGGTAGGACATACTGGTAAGCCCAGAACTTGAAAGGTAGAGGCAGAAAGAGCAGGAGCTTGAGGCCAGCTTTGTGTACATAGCAAGTTTAAGTCCAGTCTGAGATATATTGGGCTCTGTCTCGAACAAAAAGTCCAAAAAAATTTACCACTTTGAGATGGATGTGGAGACACATACCTGTAATCCTAGCATTCCAATCACTCCAGAAGTAGACAGAAAAATCATGAGTTTGTGGCCAATCTGAACTAGATACTGAATTCCCGACCAATCTAACACCAAAAATAAAAATGATCCCTGTAACATTCTCCACTAGAGACCAACCTCTGAGAAACTTCGTATTTGTGCTGTCTGTTCCCTCTTCAAAGACTTCCAGCCTCCCCTGCCACAGTCCCATGATTCTACCCTAACTTCTCTTAAAGGCTTCCCTATACTTCCACAGCAGGATTCAGCATACTCCACACTATTTTGTCATTTTTGTTTTAGAGTATTGGCATCTACCTCTCCTCTATACTTTAAACTTTAGGAACAAAGAGACAGCCTACTTATCTGCTGCATACTCAGTGCATTACCCATGATATGTGCTAAATAAGTGTTTATTGAATTGAATTGAATTTTCATTAGCCTGGCCCTTTATTCCTTGTTCTGTTGCTTATTGTTTTAGGGAATTTATTCTGAAGGATTTACAAAAAGAAAAAAAGAATGATCAAAAACTAATCTGGGTATGATGGCTCATGCCTATAATCTCAGCATTTGGCAGACTAAAGCAGGTGGCTAATCCTGAGTTCTAGGCTAGCCTGGAGTAAATTCCAAGTCAGCCTGGACTAGAGTGAGAACCTGCCTCAAAAGCAAAGCAAGGGCTGGACAGATGGCTCAGCAGTTAAGGTGATTGCTTGCAAAGCCTGATGGCCTGGGTTTAATTCCCCAGTACTAACTAACACTACTGGGAGAGAAGTGAGAAGTGCAGGATAGTCTTCCTATATACGTTTTGCAATACCATGTAGATCTATATTTTAAAATATAAAATCACTGGGCATGGTGGCTCACGCCTTTAATCCCAGCATTCAGGGGGCAAAGGTAGGAGGATCTCTGTGAGTTCAGGGCCACCCTGAGACTACATAGTGAATTCCATGTCATCCTGGGCTAATGAGACCTTACCTCAAAAACAAAAGATACAAAATCTTAAGTAGATACCTAAAGTAGATACTACTGAATTAAACTGCTAATTTTTTTGTGGGGGTAGGAAATTTTTGTTTTTTATATAAATTTTTTGAGGCAAGCCCAACAGACTGGCTTGTAAATATATATATATATATATATATATATATATATACTTGTGATGGTTAAATTTGTGTCAACTTGATCTGTTTAGGAATCCACAGACATTCCTCATAAGAGGGTCTCTGAGGTTGCTTCCAGGAAGGATTAACTAAAGGAGGAATCCTTCCCCCATGGTGAGCCCTTCCCCCAGAGTGGGCGGCCCCTCTCCCAGGGAGGTATTCTCCTCCTCTCCCACCTGGCTGCCAGTGCTGCTTCCTTGTTGCTTGCTACTTGCTGTTTGCTGTTTTGCTGCTTTCCAGGGTGGACCGAAGTCCAGCGTGGAGTAGACTGAAGAGCAGTGTCTCTCCAGGACACCTCCAGGCCTTCATTGCAGGATTGGGACGGCTGAGGCATCCAGACTCGTGGACTGAGCAGCTACCAGGTTCCTTGACTCTCAGGCCTATAATCTGCAGTTGTTGGACTGCCGTAAACTAATCCAATAAATTCCCTTTTAATACAATTCGTTCTGTTGGTTCTGTTCCTCTAGAGAACTCTGACTAATACAATATTTTATTTATTTATTTATTTGAGAGAGAGAAAGAGGCAGAGAGAGAGAGAAGAGACAAAAAGAGAGAATGGGCACACCAGGGCCTCCAGCCACTGCAAATCAACTCCAGACGCTTGCGCCCCCTTGTGCATCTGGCTTACGTGGGTCCTGGAGAATTGAACCAGGATCCTTTGGCTTTGCAAGCAAACACCTTCTAACCACTAAGCCATCTCTCCCAGCCACCAACAGACTGGCCTTGTGTGTGTGTGTGTATGTGTGTGTGTGTGTGTGTGTGTGTGTGAGAGAGAGAGAGAGAGAGAGAGAGAGAGAGACAGAGAGAGAGACAATTGGTGCACCAGGGCTTCTGGCCACTGTAATCAAACTCTAGATGCCTGTGCCACCTTGGGCACATGTGTGACCTTGTGCGCTTGCATCACCTTGTGCAGTGTCTGGCTTACATGGGATCTGGAGAGTTAAACATGGGTCCTTAGGTTTTGCAGGAAAGCACATTAATTGCTAAGTCATCTCTCTAGCCCTATATTGATTTTTTTAATTGGCATACTACATAATAAGTTGCATAATGAATTGCCCACCTTCTTGCCTTTGTAGAAAAAGAGTAGGCTGGAGCTGACAATATAATTCAGTGGTGTGCTTGCCTAGCACATGCAAGACACCATGTTTTAGCTCTACCACCATATATTATAAAAGACTACTCTTGGGCTGGAGAGATGGCTTAGCAGTTAAGGTGCTTGCCAGAAAAGCCAAAGGACGCAGGTTAGATGCCCCAGTACCCAGATAAAGCCCAGATGCACAAGGTGGTACATACATCTGGAGTTTGTTCACAGTGGCTAAAGGCCCTGGTATGCCCATTCTCTCTCTCTCCCTCCCTCCCTCCCTCCCTCTGTCTCTCTCTCTCTCTCTCCCTTCTCTCTCTCTCTGCCTCTTTCTCTCTCAAATAAAAAAATAAAATATTTTTAAAGACTTTTGTTTGTTTGTTTTGTTTTGTTTTGTTTTGTTTTGTTTTGTTTTGAGGTAGGGTCTCACTCTAGCTCAAGCTGACCTGGAATTCACTATGTGGTCTCAGGGTGGCCTTGAACTCACGGCAAACCTCCTACCTCTGCCTCCTGAGTGCTGGGATTAAAGATGTATGCCACCGGGCTGGAGAGATGGCTTAGCGGTTAAGCGCTTGCCTGTGAAGCCTAAGGACCCCGGTTCGAGGCTCAATTCCCCAGGACCCACGTTAGCCAGATGCACAAGGGGGCGCACGCATCTGGAGTTCGTTTACAGAGGCTGGAAGCTCTGGCGTGCCCATTCTCTCTCTCTGTCTCTCTCTGCCTCCTTCTCTCTGTTGCTCTCAAATAAATAAATAAACAAAAAAATTAAAAAAAAAAAAAGATGTATGCCACCACGCCTGGCTAAGACTAATTTTTTTAATGAGATTGAATCCAAGAGCTCCCAACACAATCACAATCAATGCTCCAGTTAATCTACTGTAAATAAAGTAATACTCACCAATAGTAAAGAGTATAGTTTGTGTCAGGACTTGTATTCCGTCCAGGGAGCCAGGAACACATCATGTAGCTCAGGTTGTACCAAATGCATTGAAGGTCAGTCACAGCAGACTCAGGATCACCTAGAATATACAGGCACGAGTTTTGGCTCCTGCTTGAAAACAAGCCAACTGCTTGGCAAGTTTTGGGCTTTCTGAGTTTTGGTCAACCCCCTTTAATATAATTCTTTCCAGATCCATTTATTTTCTTGAAATTTGCATAATTTTGTTTTCTTTATTACTGAGTAAAATTCCACTGTGTATATGTATCACATTTTCATTATCTATTCCTCTGTGGGTGGGCATCTAGGCCAATTCCATTTTCTAGCTGCTGTGAATACAGCAGCAATAAACATGCCTGAGCAATTATCTCAGAAGTAGAGTACGGTCTTTCAGGTATATGCCCAGGTTTGGTATAGCCGAGTCATATGGCAATTTTGTTTCTAATTTTTTGAGACACCTCCATACTGATGTCCATGATGACTGAACTAGTTTGCACTCCCACCAGCAGTAAATAAGGGTTCCTCTTTCCCCATACCCTCACCCACATTTGTTGTCTTTTTTCTTGATGAATCATCCTGACTGGAGTGAGATGGTATTTCAAAGTGGTTTTAATTTACATTTTTCTGATGTCTAGGGATGTTGAACACAGTGAAAAATATTTATTGGCCATTTTTTAAGTTTACAGGTTTTATTAGATTATAGACAGATCTTAAGAGAAGGAAAGAAGACAGAACTCATATCTAAAGACATGAGAAAGTTTGCCAAAATGGGGAAGCTCAGATCTTAAGAGAAGGAAGAAATGCAGAGCTCTTGCCCAAGAGATGGCAAGAGGAGGTTACTTAAGGGCCATTTATGTTTCTCTATTGTGACCTGCCTGTTCCTCATTCCTCTCTGGTTGTTTTGTTGTTGTTGTTGTTGTTTGTTTGTTTGTTTGTTTGTTTGTTCTGGTTTTGTTTGTTTTGTTTTCCAGGCATAGTCTCACTTTACCGCAGGCTGACCTGGAACTCACTCTATAGTTTCAGGTTTTTCTCTAATTCACAGTGATCCTCCTACCTCTGCCTTCTGAGTGCTGGGAATAGAGGCATGTGCTACCATGCCCGGTTATTCTCTATGTGTTTGAATAATGCAAAACAGGTTAAAAAAAAGTGTCTTGGAGAACAAGCTGTGCAGTGCCAGGGTTTGGAGGCAGGAGATGGGGCTTAGCGTGCCTAACCAAGGGACAGAATGATATTAACAAATACCATGTATGCAATATTTACAACATCATATATACTGACAATGCAATTCTTTCAACAATCAGGAGGTAGGTACCATCATCCCTATCTTACAGATGAGGAAACTGAGGCACAGAGGAATAAGTAATTTCCCCCAAGGTCATACAATTAGTAGCTGTCAGAGCTGGGATTTAAACTTAGGTAGTTAGTGTCTAGAAGCCTTGCTTTTAATCAGTATACATTCCTCCCTGTAGAGAAGAGCCAAAATGACCATGGGTGAAGTAATATTGAGGGCAATGATCATCCTCATTATTCCATAGCTATTCCTTGGACCAGTCATGTACGGAAGCATGCTTATCTTTAACATATTTCCCCAAGACGTTGTATATACCAAACTTATTTCCATATATCATGAGTAAGATAGAACTATGACTTTCTAAATAAGTAAATATTATTTTTTTTAATTTAATATTCTTTATTTATTCATGTGCAAGCAAAGAGAGATAGAACAAATAGTGAAAATGGGTGCACCAGGGACCTCCAGCCACCGTGCCTTAACTGCTAACCCACCTCTCCAGCCCAGTACTATGGTTTTCTTTAAAGTACAAGGTCTAAACTCTCAAGTCCCAGGGCAAGTCATTCTATTTCCTTCTTCCTCATGAAACAGGTCAGAGTAATAATACATGCCTTACTCACTTAAAACATGCTTATTATATTCAATTGAGGGGAGATCTGTGCATGTGTGCGTGCGTGCATGCGCGCGTGTGTGTATGTGTGTGTTTGTGTATGTGTTCTTTTCAAATTATAAAATAACTACTTGGCATTGTTATTCAAGTTGTCTGTGAGCTCCTAGAAGCAGAGACATCCTCGGGCTTATCAACACCTAGTAAAATGTTTGACACTTCTTATGAGACTCAGCAAGATATGAGCATTAAATGGATTTATAAACAATGAACATAAGCAAATGGAGCATTTGAATACTTTCTAAACACCAAGAGATTAAATTTAAGTTGTTACCTTCAGGGGGTAAGATGCACTTTTCCACCAAGATACTTGGCTTCTCACTTTCATTCGCACTACACTGGGACCCCACCTGCAGACAGATCTTCTCATTTAGGGCTACTTCCCTTGAACGATTAGTTTCTGGAGCAATTTGCTGAGATCAGAAAATTAAGAAAAAGATATTGCTATAGTAAACACATAAAAGACACTTAAATAACAAAGTTCAAATATATAAGAAAATGGTACATTCTCAAATGATATTCATCAGTGATTCTCAAACAGGAGTAATTTTACTCAACTGCCATCCCTGAAGACATTCAGTAGTGTCTAAGGCCATTTCTGGTTGTCATAACTTTGAAAGGGGGGACACTTCTAGCATGTAATGATTAGAGGCCAGGTATGATACTAATACCCTACAGGATAGCTCAGCCTTCTCCTACCATAGAGAATTATCCTGCAACAAATGTTAGTAATGACACCATCAAGAAACTCTAGTATAGACACAGGTCATTTCCCACATTTAACTGTATAAACATCATAAAATTTACCTACAATAAGTCTACCATGATAACATCAACTTTCTGAAACAAATTAAAGGAACCAGCATATGACTACCAAAATTAAATTCCAAGCTAATGTTCTTTGGTTTCCACATGCACACACATGGGATATGCGTGTCTATCCACACACATGATTGAATTCAGACTCTAATAGTCATGTTTAACTCTAAAGACCAAGGGCCTCCAAAGAGACACTTTTCTTCAACGCATATTTTATTTTTCTCTACTATTTGACTATAAGTTTCAAGGATTGTTAGATGCACTAACATGCTTATTAGGAAAAGTAGATAAGGTTTGTGAATCACAGAGACCAACTTACACACATCATACAGCATATAGCACACGTTAACACAAAAATCACAAATCTTATGATTTGGGATAATGCCGTCAAAGGGCTCTCTAGGAAACATTTCTGAAGGTGAAAGAGTTGGGATAGTTAGGAATGGAACTGTTTTTAATCAAAGCTCCAAGGAGCACATTTCCTGTTTTGCAATAATTTCTGATTCAAGTTCCTGACAGTATTTCCTTTCATATGATCTAGGGTGGCCATGAAGGGGAAAGCTGGTCACAATGAAGGGGTAATTTTCTAGCACCACAAGTACATATTGTGACAGTTAACATGCCTGCTGCTGGCTGAGCATGCAGACACCTTTGAGATACCTCTAAAACCAGAACATGAGAATACCCTCAAAAAGGCAGCTGGCAAATCAATAATGAATATACCAGAGTAATAACATGAGCATAGAGACAGATTAGTTCTTAGCCACAATTATGATAACACTCTTGAAAAGGGAGTAGATCAGAAAAGAGAGAACTTTGAACAAAATCCTGGCTGGGAGAAAACAGACAGTGATTTAGCTATGTGGACATGGAGAATCCAGCATAGTTTTGGTTGTCCTCAGTGGGGCCTCTAGCTATTCATAGCCAAGGATATTTTCACAACAAATTCCTGATTCCTTGCCAAGAAACCTCCTTTATCATTTGGCTTCCCATATAGGCTCTGCCTGTTGGGATGGAATGTACCATTTCACAGAAGTCTTCCTGGAATGCTTCCTTACTTTAATTTTCATGGTAAAGTAAGGATTGGCCCTTGACAGATGAATGTATGCCAAGGAAATATTTCTGAGCCAATGAAGTTGGACACCTGTATTTAGGAGTGTGATAAGTGTGGCAGAATGGCTTCTAATGTGAGTTTCATCAACTTCACTATTTTACTAATTACAGCCCTGAAATGAGTCATGTTAACTCAAGGATCCTTCATAATTCTTGTTCTGGGGATGCATTTAACTCTGTGAAGACACCATGCCAAACATTGTAAGTTAGGGCTGGGGGAGTAATGCAGTAGTACAGTGCTTGTCTAGCAAGTGTGAGGCTCTGGGTTCAATCCTCAGTATTGAAATTGTACTATTAAAAAAATCTAAGCTTTTTTTTAATTTTAAAAGTTATTTTAAAAATACCACAAATTAGGACCATGGGGGGGGGGAGAATCTCAGTTCTCTTACTATATCAAATATCATTCCACTTAGAGAACTAAATAATTTTATTACATAAACATTTTTAGTATAATGGAATCTTTGGGTTAAAAATGCTTTAGTAGGGCTGAAGAGTTGGCTTAGCATGGTTAAGGTACTTGCCTGTGAAAGCTAAGGAGCCAGGTTCGATTCCCCAGTAGCCACATAATCCAGATGCACAAGGTGGTGCATGTGTCTGGAGTTCGTTTGCAGTGACTAGAGGCCCTGGTGTGCCCATATTCATATTCTCTCTCTCTCTCTCTCATTCTCTATCTATTAAATAATTAAATACATAAAATATTTTAAAAAGCAAAAATACTTTAGTACCTAAATTTGGATATTATCTTTTTATTATATAAATAACAACTCAGAATAAAGATTAAATCTCCTTCCAAGTCAGGCATGGTATACACTCCTGTAATCACTGCAACTGGAAAGTGCAGGAAGGAGGATATGGAGCTCAAAGCCAGCTCCAACTACATAGTGAGTTCAATTATATAGACTGAACTACATGAGACCTTGTCTCAAATAAATATACCTTTCAAAATTCAAGGTAAACAATATTGAATTGGTATGCATAAAGTGGGGACTCTGCGTATCAATCATTACCAAGTCAAACATGTCTCTCTTTTATCAGACAAGGAACTAAATTCCTCCCAGCTCCTGATGATAGATGTGTGACTTTCAGCTCTGATGAATCATTCTACTGGTAGCTGCTATGAGAGTATTCTCCACCCATCAGAGAATCTGGCCTGATTTCAGAACTTAACAAAAACCAAGTTTACAGTTTTGAATTTGTCTATCCCTATAAGACCAATGTCCACTTGGTTCCATTACACTATTTCCAACTACAAAATTCCTTTCTTAGCAGAAAAGGGAGTCAGCCTTGGTTTCTGCCTCTCTACATATCTAGACGGAAGGGCCTTTGAATAATTTACTCAGTGGGATTTCCCTATCTCTCGTGATAAAATATACCTAAAATATGTTGCCAAAGCCACCCTCTAGTTGCCAGATTAGGGAATTAATAGACACGGATAAAACAGTGGTGGAAGACAATCACTGATCCTAGTTTTTACCTCTTGGAAAATCATCTGCAAATCTTTGTCTCTTGATAGACCTCCCATGGAAAGACTAAAAATGGCATGCAGAGCTTATCTCATTCATCTTGGAACCACTGGACATCTGCCTACCCCTCTACCATGTACAAACCATCCTGATATCTCTGCTCAAGATCCTCAAGGATATGCACAGCTCTGCTTTGCTTATGATGTTGACTTGGTATCCCAAGGTCAAGAAGAGAAAAGGAACATTGTCCTACTATACTCCATTCTGTCCCATAAGAATGGCAAGTTCATATGTTTTGACCTAATAATAATAATGTTAATAGCAGCTAGTAATCATTTATGCACCAACTATATCAGGTTCACTAAAGACTCTGTCTTCTTTAATATACTTGCCATCCACTTAAACAAATACTATTATTATCCTCCACATCCCCACATGTTTAAAACAATGAAATGTGAATTCCAATAGGTTAAATAACTTATTCAACATAACAAAGCTAGAAAGGGGAACAAACAAATTTTCAAAACTCAATTCTATTTGATTGCACTGCCTCCTGAGGTTCTCTTTACTTATATATTTTTAATTTATTTATTTATGAGGAAGAAAGAGGCACACACAGAGAGATTGGGAGATAAAGAGAGAGAGAGGCAGAGAATGGGCACACCAGGACCTCTAGCTACTGCAAACGAATTCCAGACACATGCGCCACCTTTTGCATCTGGCTTTACGTGGGTACTGGGGAATCAAACCATGGTCCTTAGACTTTGCAAGCAAGTGCTTTAACTGCTAAGCCATCTCTCCAGCCCCCCCCTTTAATTCTAAATTTCTGTATGTGCACTGAAGAATCGGCTGGCTCCATTTCTTAGAATAATCAACATTTCTGTCTGACATCCTTGACAAGCTAATGGAGAGCTGAAAGGTAACCTCTCATCAGGGTTTTAATTAAACTCAAATGGCTGGAGGATCTATACCAAAAGGAGCTTTAATGCCTTTTCCTGTGTTTTACAAGGCTGAACTACCAGAAACCAGCACTAAGACTTCAAATGTTGGCCCTTTTTCAGGGGACAAGAGAAAGCCATCAGTACATAAGAGGAGCTTGGGTTTCACAGCTTAAGTATCATCAGCATGTAGCATATCAGACGACATGAATCTTAAGTAGTTCTGACAAACCTCAACTTTTCAGCAGCTAATATCTAAGTCATAGTTAACACATCAGCAGGGAAAGGAATAAGAAGGCAGAGTGGAATTATTTCCTCTGGAAGAAGAGCCTGTTCCAATCTCATTGTTAAAGTTTCACATTCATTATTTTCTGTGGACCAACAAGCTAGGGGAGTGGGCAAGGGCAAGTCTATACACAAGGACATGGAAGCACAGAGAGGGTGAGCTGCTTATCACAGCCAATGGGCCAGGTGAGAGGTGTGTTAACTAGAACCTAGTTCGCCCATGTCTTCCTGCCACCAAAGTTCATTGGAAAGTGGTGGTGTCATAATCCACTAATCCAAAGTACTGCCACTAGTAACAGCTTCTAATTTTGCCACCTTGCAATCCTGACCAATTCAACCCCAAACACCTCTCCCTCACCACACACAACAAAAGAAGGTTTAAACATATAAAACAATTGAATATATTTATTGTAAGAACCAGAAGTTTTCCAATCCTGTCAACAAAATTCATTTAAATCAACTGGTTACATCTAATTTGAAAAGTTTAAATTTCCTCCCATTTTCCCTCAGGCATCAGGAAACCTTCTAAGTTCACCCACCATCAATATCTTGTTTTTCCACTTTCCAAATGACCATTAATTTTTAGAATCATAGTTTTTGTCTCTCTGTCTACACATGTAATTAGCAAGTTGACAAATGACAAAATTCCCTGGAAATTGTGTGTTATATAGATACAAGGTGATACAGCTACAAGCAAGAACGTAAGAACAATTTTTTGGTTTATATGTGTGGTTTGTGCATGTTCATATATGTTCAGGTGCAAATGTATGTACAGATGCACTTGTAAGTGTGTACACATGTGTGTGGAGGTCAGAGGTTAATGTCAGATGTCCTCCATAATAGCTTATCCACTTTATTCTTTTTGAAACAAGGTCTCTCACAGAACCTGGGACTCACCAATTCAGTTAGACTAGCTAGCCAGCAAATCCTGGGGAATCCTTCTGTCTCTGCCTCCACAGTGCTGGGATTACAAACATATACTACCATCTCTGGCTTTTATGTGGGTACTGGAGATCTAAATTCAGGTCCTCATGTTTGTACAGCAAGCACTTTACCCAAGAACATTTTTTTAAAATTTTTTTTGCAAGCAAAGAGAGACAGAGAGAAAAGACAAAGGCAGAGAGAGAATGGGCACACCAGGATCTCTAGCCACTTCAAATGAACTCCAGATGCATGCACCACTCTGTGCATCTGGCATTACGTGGCTATTGGGAAACTAAACTCAGGTTGTTAGGCTTTGCAGGCAAGTGCCTTAAACACTGAGCCATCCCTCCATGCCCCCAAGAACAATAACATAATTATTTGGGTGATTAAAAGAGATACCTAGTATTTTCTATCAGAGAAATTTCAATTACATTAAATGATCAAATAATTAGCAATTTTTTTACTGTTTAATTTCATCAATAGCCTTTTCTATACTCTTCCTCAACTGAAATTTGAATACAACCCAAAATAAATTCCTGCTCTGAAGTAAGAGTAGAATTCCCACTTTGAAGTAAGATTAGAATTTGACTCATTCTTGGCTTCAAGCCGTAGTATTCACTTTACCTCAGCAATAGCACATGCTCTAACAAACTTACCTTATCCTGTTTGTCACCAAAATGACTAAAATACCTGAGACTACAGTTTGGACTGGCTCTCTCAGGAGGGCTCCATGTCCATATTACTGTGCAGAGGTTTTCAACGGAGACACTCAAATTCGTCACAGGTGGCTGAGTTTCTGTTCAAATCAAACATATGGGAAAAAAAAGTTTATCATTGCCAGAAAGATTTTTAATGGTTCATTTAACACAGTCTCCCACATCCTAGAGGCAAAGAATAATAACAAAGCTTAGGTAACAATACCTAATACTTACTGAGACAGTCACTGTTATGTAATTACTTACACATATTAATCTGCTGAATCCTCACAGCAAACTTTGAGAGAGGCACAACTGTTAGTCTCCTGTTAAAGATATAGTTACTAGCTGGGCATAGTGGCTCATACCCATAATCCCAGCACTCAGCAGGCTAAGGCAGGAGGATTGCCATAAATTGAGACCTGCATGGGCTATATAGTAAGTTCCGGGCAGCCTGAGCAACAGAATAAGACCTTGTCTCAAAATAAACAAAATAAACAACAACAAAGTGACTGATGTCCAGGAAGGTCAGTAGCTAGCTCAGTCTCTTTCTCCACAACCCATGATCAGTAAACAGCAGAGCTGGGATTATAATATAGGAAATGTAGCTTTGATGTCAAATTCTTTATATTTGTGAGACAGAACCTCATGTAGTCCAAGGTGGCCTTGAACTCACTTTGTAGTTGAGGCTGGCCTTGAAATCCTGACCATCCTGCTTCCACTTCCCAAGTGCAAGCATTACAGGTGTTTACCACTACATCCAACTCGTGTGTGTGTGTGTGTGTGTGTGTGTGTGTTGCTGAGGATAGAATCCAGGGCCTCCTGCATGATAGGCAAATGCTCTATCACTAAACTCCATACCCATTCCCAAGGTCATACTCTTCCTTATATTGTTTCCTTAGTATCCATGAAAGACTGGTTCCAGGACCCCCTGGGAGTATCAAAATCTGTAGCTGCTCTATAAAATGGTGTAGGATTTGCATAGAACTTGTATATGCCTTTCCATAGACTTCAAATAACCTCCAGATTACTTATGATTCCTAACTCAATGTAGCCACTACATAGATCATTGATAAGGAACCTATGCACACAGCACAAAATGTACCTTTTATATTGTAACTATAGAGAAGAGTATACTCTTTTTAAAAATATTCTATTTATGTATTTATTTGCAAGGAGAGAGGGGGAAAGGAGGGAGAATGGGTGTGCTACGGCCTCCTGCCATTGCAACCAAACTCCAGATGCATGAGCCACTTTGTGCATCTGGTTTTACATGGGTCCTGGGAAATCAAACCCAGGCCATCAGACTTTGTAAGCAAGCACTTTAACTGCTGAGCCATCTCCCTAACCCCAAGAGTATGCTCTAATACTAGCATTTCCAGCTTGTCCTATTCCAGGAATTGGGGGCTTCCCACACTTGGGATCCACATTTCAATCAAGACATTGTATCTCAACAGTCCTGTGAGTTTATGAAGCTCATCTTCCATTATACTTGCTAAGCTAACATGATCTGGTCTGTGGTTTTTTAATATAGTTTTCCAAAGAAGTACAAGAAAGAGGTTTAGTAGCCTTTGTTGCTCCCCTGAGGTCTGACACTTAGCAGCAGGAGCTGGACCTTGAGCTAATCTGAAGAGGGAAGGGAAAAAGAAGAAACTGAAATACCATTTCAAACTTTCTGGAGGACTTCTCCTTAAGATCAGGACTATCAAAGTCACAACCCCAAAACTGGGAGGGAGTATACAGAAATTCTCTGTCTTATTCTTCCAACTTTTCTGTAAGTCAAAAACTATTCCCGTGCTGGAGAGATGGCTTAGGGGTTAAAGTACCTACCTGCTAAGCCTAAGAACCCAAGTTCAATTCCCCAGTACCCATGTAAGTCAGATGCACAAGGTGGTACATGAGTTTGGAGTTCGTTTTCAGTTGCTGGAGGCCCTGGTGTGCCCATTCTCTCTCTCTCTCTAAATAAATAAATATACATATGTATATATATATATTTATTTATATATTTTTTAAAGTATTCCAAAATAAAGTTTATTAAAGTTTTCTTAAAATTAATTCCAGCCAGGAAACTACCAAACTGCCCCCTAAACACTTGTGTTTATGCCCTATATATTAATGCTGCTCTCACTTTTGGTTAGAGACTCTTCCCTTTCCAGATGGAGGTAACCACTGGGGTGATTAAAAAATGGCCAAAGTGATGAAAAGAAGTGAAAGTGGAGTGTTCAGCACTGAGACTTCTCTATCATACCCTACAAGGCTCAGGGAAAGAATGTAAGAGCCGAAGGAAAGGGAGAACTGCTTGCAATGCTGTCATCTAGACACAAAGTGACCTTGGCATTCATGACTTCACAGTGGCTGAAGCTACCTACACAAGAAGAAGCTACCTACATAACAGGAAGGGGGAAATGATGGCATCAAAATAGAAAAAGGGGTTCAGTAGAGAGGGGACTTAGGGGAGAAGTACTGAAAGGGGATTATGATCATGGTATATTATCTATTTTATGCAAGTTGTCAATAAAAAAGTTAAAAAAAATCTATCCAGGCATGTTAGGCACACTTGTGTTCTAAACACTTAGAAGATATTGGCAGGTGGATCAACAGTTAAACACCAGCCTGGGCTACACATGGAGAACCCCCCCATCTCATAAATCAAACTAAACAACAAGAAGAAAAAAATAGCCAACAAAATAAATACCAACTCCCTAAGGACTGAGGGGTTAGCTCAAAAGAACATTTGCCTAGTGTTTGTGAAGCCCTGGGTTCTATCCCTATTACTGCAAATAATAATGACAACTATTATTATTTAAGGACTATAATTATAGTGTTTTAGCAAATTATATAGTTAAATTGTATACTCTACATTAACACCTTGGAGTACACTGAGTTATATAAATAGTAATACTTCTACCATGAGAAAAACTTCATTTGCCCAAACAGCAACCCCACAGGTAATATGTTATTGAGGTTTCCGTAATAGTCAATTTCATACATAGCAGCTAACTGGTCAACAGCCTCAAAAGGCCTTTGACCCTTAATATTCATTCTCTCTCCTGACTCTACTGCTGACAGTTCTTCCTAAGGCCCAGCTGTAGGAAGGAACAGCCCTGAGCAGGACAATACCTTGCCAAAGCTGGGAATACCTAATGCACTGCCTTAAAACTAAACTAGTACGCAGCTATGGTGGTTCATACCTGTAATTCTAGCACATGGGAGACAGAGACAGGAAGATCACCATGAGTTTAAGGTCAACCTAAGCTGCACAATGAGTTTTGGTCCAGCCTGAGCTACAGTATGAGTCCCTGGCTCAAAAACAAACAAACAAAACCACAAAGCTAATGGCTGGGAACAACAATGGCTCAGGAACTGGGCCACTACCTAGAATTTTAAGTGATTTTTAGGAGTCTATGGCTATTCTTCTGGGACTTCTTACAATCAAGCCAAGGGTATTTCTAAAGAGAAATCATCTGTCAGGTAAAAAGCCTTTAATAATTTTTTTGTCCCTTTTGGAGACTATATCTACTTTTGGACAAGCTATCTGCTTTAAACAGCAATTTCCAGAAAGAAATTTGAACAGAAATCCAAGATACCTGACTTGGTACTCCCTATCATTCTACCCACCCATGTTTCTCCAACATAAAACAATTAGGACCTGATTAAAAATAATACTGCTTATTAATGGTTCACTTGAATTAGACTCCAACCTTTAAGGGAACTTTAGATATTTTAACCCTGGTATGTTTGTTGCTGTTGTTGTGTTTATTTGTTTCCTTGTTTGAGTCAGGGTCTTAGTCTGTAGCCCAGGCTGGTTAGAACCCACTATGTAGCTCAGATTGGCTTCAAACCTGCAGAGATCCTTCTCCTTCAGCCCCCTGAGTGCTGGGCTAATCCTTATTTTTAATTTTTTTTTTTTTTATTTGACAGAGAGAAAGATGGAGAGAGAGAGAGAGAGAGAGAGAGAGTGGGCGCACCAGGGCCTCCAGCCACTGCAAACGAACTCCAGACACGTGTACCACCTTGTGCATCTGGCTAACGTGGGTCCTGGGGAATGGAACCTGGGTCCTTTGGCTTTGCAGGCAAACACCTTAACCACTAACCCATCCCTCCAACCCGCTAATCCTTATTTTTAAACCTTAGTTCTGAAGCAGAACAAGAGCCTGCCCTGTTCCCAATCTCTCAAATGGGATTAAATTTTTTCCATCTTTTGTGAAATGTCATTTAGTCAGATTTTCTATCTGGTTTGTGTTTTAGGCTACATGGGAATACCTGGCACATTCACATCTCCTTATAGTTCCTTTATAACTGTTGAGATTCGGTGTCCTACACTTTAAAATGTATACATGGATTCTGGGAAGTTGGCAGAAGAGGAAGCATCAGCAATATGTCTTCCCACCTACAGAACAAACGCGTTGACAGAATTGTCTGTTGTACTGTAATCCCCGCAACTCAGGAGTTTGAGGCCGGCTTGGGCTACATAGTAAGTTCCAGGATAGCCTGGGCTACAGAGTAAAACTCTGTCTCAAAAAACAAAAGTTGCTAATTTCTTTGTATTGTTTATTGATAGCATGACAGATGCCAGGCAATATTGTGACATAGCTTAACTAGACATGTAGCTCATACCTGTAAGCCCAGTATTTGAGGGGATGAAGTAGGAGGACTGCCACGAGTTCATGGCCACTGTGTACTACAAAGTGAGATTCTTTGTCAAAAACAAAAGAGAAAAGAAAAGAAAGAAAAGATAAAATACAAAAGAAGACAGCGCTGGGGAGATGGATCAGTACAAAGCCTGCTGGCCACAGCCACCCATGTAAAGCCAAATGGGCATTTGTTTGTAGCAGCAAGAGACTGTGACATGCACACACATGGGCGGGACACACATACAAATAAAATTTTTTTAAAGAAAATAAACTCTCTTGTGTAACTATTTTGAGACTAGAAGTTACTGAAGGTTTGAAATTTTCAGAGAATGGTTTGGACCAGGGAAGTTGCTATTTAATTTGAATCCATGTTTGGTTAGTTTTAACTTTCAGCCTAGCAGTGGCTAATTATTTAGCACCCTGTATAGGTAGATGTGCACTAGACTAGCTGTCATACAGCTTGCTGGAGTCAGAGTAGGAAAAAAGGACCATGCCATGTTAGATACTAGTGATTTGTATTCTGATCACTGATTGGCACTTCTGATTACAGAAGCAAGGACACAAAGGCCAAGGCCATTGTTTTTTTGCACTGCCCTCAGCATTTTAAGTTCCCCCTCTTCTAGGGGGTTTAAAGTACTGGCACCCTTCCTCTCACTCCTTCTTCTCCTCCCTCTCTTTGGAAGCCAAACATTAAAGACTAGGACATTCAAAAACTGCAGCACATATGAGGATAACTTCCAGGGGATTTAAAGTATTGGCAACTTTCCTCTCCCTCATTTTCCGCCTTTGCCCCTTTTGGAAAGCAGACATTAAAACGAGGACATTCAGAAATCATTGCATGTATGGGGGAAAATAGAAAGTAACTTGTTATACCCACAGGTAGTTCCCCAAATACCTGAGAAAATATTTTGATTTAAAAAAAAATATTTATTTGAAGCCGGGCATGGTGGTGCACGCCTTTAATCCCAGCACTTGGGAGACAGAGGTAAGAGGACCACCATGAGTTCAAGGCCACCCTAAGACTACATAGTGAATTCCAGGTCAGCCTGGACTAGAGTGAGACCTTACCTCGAAAAAAAAAAAACCTAAAAAAAAAATATTTATTTGAAAGCAGAGAGGGAGATAGGAGAGACAGAGAGAGAGAGAGGGGCATGCCAGGGCCTCCTGCCACTGCAAATGAACTCCAAATGCATGGCCACTTTGTGCATCTGGTTTTATGTGGGTGCTGGGGAATCAAACCCAGATGATTAGGCTTTGCAGGCAAGCAGCTTAACTGCTGAGCCATCTCTCCAGCCCCAAAATTTTGATGTTTATATCAAGCTGGTCCTCAACACAAAGACTATCTACAAAAAATAAATATATATTTTTTAAACCTGCAAAAGGTAAAGGACCTGCTTTCCAGAATCACCACTACATTTGATCCAAACATCCACTTTTTAACAAAAATATGATAAGACATAAAAATAAACAGGCAAGAGCCAAGTGTGGTGGTACATGCCTTCAATTCCAGCACTTTGGAGGCAGAGGTAGGAGGTTCACTGTGAGTCCGAGACCACCCTGAGTGTTACATAGTTAAATCCAGGTCAGCCTGGGCTAAAGCAAAGCCCTACCTTGAAAGAAAAACCAAAAAAAAAAAAAAAAAACCATGAAAGAATGGACAGTGCTAGTCATTACATATACTAGATAAGCACTCTACCACTGAACGGCACCCTCAGCAAGTATGGGCCAGTCCAAAGGGAAAAAAAAAATTCAGGACAAACCGCTCCTAGAAAAGCAGGTATGTTAGAAAATGACTTTAAAACAAATACCTTCTAGATGTCCAAAGAACTGAAGGAAGCTGGGGAAAAAGTAAAGACGTTCAAGTCAAGGCATAAATACAACAAACAGCAATAAGTAGATAGAAAACCTAAAAGAAATGAAAACAAAATTTCAGAAATGTTAAATAAAATAACTATGCCAAGAAGAGTGGTTCATACCTGAAATTCAAGCATTTAGGAGGCTGAGACAGGAAGATCACAGGAAGTTCAAGGGCTACCTTGGTTACATAGTGAGCAGGTTAGTTAGAAGTACAAAGTAAGATCCTGTGTCAAGATGGAAGTAAAAATAAAATGAAACAACTGAAATTAAAAAAAAAAAACTACAGACATTTAAAAGTTGTGGACTGGGGAGATGGTTGAGTGGTTAAAGGCACTTGCTTACAAAGCCTGACTACCTGGGTTCGATTTCCCAGTACCCACGGAAAGCCAAATGCACAAATTGGTGTTACGTGTCTGAAGTTTGCTTGCAGTGACAGGAAGTCCTGGTGCACCCATTCTCTGTCTCTCTATCTGCCTCTTTCTCTCTCTCTCCCTCTTAAATAAATTAAAAATATTTTTAAAAAGTAGATTTTACGGGCTGGAGAGATGGCTTAGCAGTTAAGCGCTTGCCTGTGAAGCCTAAGGACCCTGGTTCGAGGCTCCATTCCCCAGGACCCACGTTAGCCAGATGTACAAGGGGGTGCACACATCTGGAGTTCGTTTGCAGTGGCTGGAAGCCCTGGCGCGCCCATTCTCTCTCTCTCTCTCTATCTGCCTCTTTCTCTCTCTGTATGTCACTCTCAAATAAATAAATAAAAATAAGAAAAAAAAATTAAAAAAAAGTAGATTTTACTAAGCAAAAGAAATAACCAGCAAATTCAGACACAGCACAATGAAGATTATTCAATCAAAAGAACAGAAACAAAAATGTCTGAAGGAAAGTAAAAAGACATTCAGAAATCTGTTGGCTACCTTCATTGGAATAGCATTTGCACTGGAGTGGTGGTCAGAAGGAAGAGAGAAAAGGGCAGAAAGAATATTTTAAAAAATAAGTAGGGGAACAAGCCAGGGCTAGAGTGAGTTCTAGGTCACCTTAGTATAAGATTCAGGAGTGATCAAGGACCACAGAGACCACTCTGAGGCAAAGATGGAAGGTTTTTTGTTTTGTTTTGTTTTGTTTTTCGAGGTAGGGTCTCACTCTAGCCCACCCTGACCTGGAATTCACTATGTAGTCTCAGGGTGCCCTCGAACTCACGGCGATCCTCCCACCTCTGCCTCCCGAGTGCTGGAATTAAAGGCATGCGCCACCACGCCCAGCTAGATGGAAGTTTTTATTCGGAGGAAAAACACGAGCTGCCAGGACTGACTCTCAAAGAGTGGAGCAGTCAGCTTGGGGGTTACAGATAGTGGGCTTTATAGGCTCTTCAGTTGGGGGAAGGTGAGGAAGGGAAGGAATTTTTTGTTGGGGCAGTAAATCTCTGTTCTTTACATTAGCCATAGGGTGAGACCAGAAGTGACCCAGTGAGAGATAAGGGGGACAGTACTAACAAGGCCTGGAGCCTTGTTATGCTGGGGAGGGATAATCGCTGGACAATTTCTTGAGGAATGTGGATGACTCACTTCGTCCTCCTGCTGGAAATCAATGTGGTCCTGACCTAACACTTAGGGCTAGTGTGAGACCCTAACTCAAAAATTAAAAAAATAGGGCTGGAGAGATGGCTTAGCGGTTAAGCGCTTGCCTGTGAAGCCTAAGGACCCCAGTTCGAGGCTCGATTCCCCAGGACCCACGTTAGCCAGATGCACAAGGGGGCACACGCATCTGGAGTTCGTTTGCAGTGGCTAGAGGCCCTGGTGCGCCCATTCTCTCTCTCTCTGCCTCTTTCTCTCTCTGTCTGTCACTCTCAAATAAATAAATAAAAATAAAACAAAAATTTTTTTAAATTTAAAAATAAAAATAAATAACAAGGGGGAAGAGAAAATAATTGTTTGAAAATACTATAATGAAACATCATTCTTTGTATACTAACAAATAAATAAAAAAGAAATAATGGATCCAGGCCTGTTGGCACATGCCTATAATCCCAGCCCTCAGATGATTGAAGCAGGAGGATCAGGAGTACAAGGCCATCCTCAGCTATATCAAACTCAAGTCCAGCTTAGGCTGCATTAGACCTGTTTCAAAAAACAAAATAAACGAAAAACAAAAAGTGGTTGAAAACATCCCAAATATTATGAAAACCATGATTATACACAACTAAACCCTTAAAGGACACAGTGAAAACTTTGCTAATAGATAAATACTTAACTATAAATATTCATATTACAGTATACAGATGCAAAAGGATTATTGCAGGGCTAGAGAGATGGTTCAGTAGTTTAGGTGCTTGCCTGCGAAGCCAAAGGACCCATGTTTGACTGCCCAATCCCACGTAAGCCAGGTGCACAAGGTGATTCATGTGCAAGGTCATGCAAGGTCGCACATGCACACAAGGTGGCACACACATCTGGAGTTTAATTACAGTGCTGGAGGCCCTGTTGCACCAATTCTCTCTCTCTCTCGCTCACTCACAGTCATTCTCTCTCATAACAAAGGCTAGTCTGTTGGGCTTGCCTATAAAAAGGTGATTACTTCAAGTTCGAGGCAAGACTGGTCTATATAGCTATTTCCAAGCCAACCAGGGCTATGTAGCAAGAAAAGAAAGAAAGAAAGAAAGAAAGAAAGAAAGAAAGAAAGGAAGGAAGGAAGGAAGGAAGGAAGGAAGGAAGGAAGGAAGGAAGGAAGGAAGGAAGGAAGGAGGGAGGGAGGGAGGGGAGGGAATGGTTAATGTTGTTAAAAAAAAAAAACTCAGTTGGAGGAATGGCTTAGCGGTTAAGGCATTTGCCTACAAAGCCAAAGGACCCATGTTCAATTCCCCAGGACCCACATTAGCCAGATGTACAAAGGGCCGCATGTGTCTGGAGTTCACTTGCAGTGGCTGGAGGCCCTGGCACACCCATTCTCTCTCTCCCCCTCCCTCCCTCTTTCTCTGTCAAATAAATAAAAATAAATAAATAAATAAAAACTAACAGGCATGGTAGTACATACCTGCAACCCCACTGCTCAGGAGGCTGAGGTGGAAGGATATCAAGTACAACCGAAATAATATAGATAGACTGTCTTAACAAATGAATAAATAACAATCTTAAATCAACAACCTAATTTTACAACCTTAAGAAACTACAAAAAAAGC
This sequence comes from Dipus sagitta, assembly GCA_036346955.1. Taxonomy (NCBI): domain Eukaryota; kingdom Metazoa; phylum Chordata; class Mammalia; order Rodentia; family Dipodidae; genus Dipus; species Dipus sagitta. Next base: position 122,805,589 of record CM070776.1, read on the forward strand.
AAGATGAATACAAGAAAAAAAGAAAAAGAAGGAAATAATTATTAGAACAGAGGTAAATGATATAGAGTATAAAAATAAATATTACCAATTAAAACAAATCTTTGGCTAGATAGAAAAAGAAAAAAGAAAAGAGCCCTATGTAGCTAATGATGACCTAGAATCTCTGATCCCCCCACAACTGTTGGGATTACAGGCATGCACCACTATGCCCAGCATGGTAAAAGAGTTTTAAAAGCAATTTTGTAGGTTTGTTTCATATTTTATACTCCTGTGAAGTAGGAAAATTATTATTCGCTTTTCTTTAAAAAATGAAATTCTAACAGGAGAAGAATTTGAAAGTTAGTAGCAAAAATGGAACATGAATTTTTTATAATTGCTAATCACTATTATATGATATTGAGCCTAAAACATTTTCCCTAACTTAGAGGTTTCAGTAATGTAGACTCCTTATCAGAAAGTTACATAAATCTATGTTGCTCATAGAAGCTATGCATTATGATAATATATAAAAATATCTACTGACTATCATTTTCTATAAGATAGAACACACTATAATCTGTTTCTGTAAAATCTAGATCTACAATGGTAATTTTATGAACTCAAAAGCAGATAAGCAAAATTTTAAAAATATTTTTATTTAGCCGGGTGTGGTGGCACACGCCTTTAATCCCAGAACTCAGGAGACAGGTAGGAGGATTGCTGTGAGTTCAAGGCCACCCTGAGACTACAAAGTAAATTCACTACAGTGAAACCCTACCTGAAAAAAATTTATTTATTTGTTTATTTGAGAAAGAAAGAGAGAGGGGGAAAGGAGGAGAGAATGCATGTGCATACCAAGGCCTCTTGCCACTGCAAATAAACTCCAGACACATGTACTACTTGGGCATCTGGCCTTATGTGGGAACTGGGGAAATGCACCCAGGCTAGCCGACTTTGCAAACAAGGTCTTTTAACCACTGAGCCATCTCTCCAGCCCAAGTAAAAATTTTCTATAAAAGAGAACACTGCAATTACTAAAATCAGTAATGAAAATGAGTTATATTACCACTAACTCTAAGAGACAAAAAAGGATTATAATAAAGTAGTATGAACAATTCTACACTAACAAATTGGATGCCCTACATGAAATGGACAAATTCCTAGAAACACAAAATCAACCAAAACTAAATCACAAAGAGACATACAATCTGAATAGACCTATTAGTAATTAAGGAGACTGAATTAGAAACCAAAAAATCACCTGGCAAAGAAAAGTCATGGACCAGGTAGCTTTACAGTAAATTATACCAAACACTAAACACTTAAAAAAAATAATGCCATAGTTTCTCACATACTTCCAAAGAACACTTCTAACTGATTCCATGATGCTGCATTTTCCAACCCTAAAAACAAACAACTAAAAGGGAAAAAAGTTACAAGTCTATATCTATTATGAACTAATGTACACATCCTCAACAAAAACCTAGCAAAATGAAATAAAGATCATATCAAAAGGGTTGTATATCATGACCAAGTCAGATTTGTTCCTGGGAAGATGATTGAGCATATGAAAATGTGTCAAACACTAACAATGAAAACGGAAAAGGTTCATGTGATCATCTCTCAATTGATGCAGAAAAACATTTGACAACATTCACCAACTAGGACAGGCGTTTACCAGGAGAGCATACTGCTTAGCATGCATGAGACACTGGATTCAATCCTCAGGAACAACCCTGCCACCAGAATCAATGACCTTTTATAGTAAAACATTCTAGGCTGGGTATGGTGGCGCATGTCTATAATCCCAGCATTTGGGAGGCTGAGGCAAAACGACTGAGGGTTTGAGGCCAGTGTGAGTTAATACCAAGTTTCAGGACATGTAATTTATTGAAACGATTAAAATTCACAATTTGAAATACGGTTACTACTACATGTATTACTTTCACAGCCAGTGTGGGCTAATAGCAAGTTCCAGGACATGTAATTTATTGAAACGATTAAATTCATAATTTGAAATACAGTTACTATTATATGTATTATTTTCACTCCATTGAAAAACTGAAAAGTCTTAAGTAAAACCATTGCTAAGTTTGGAGTCATCAGTAATTTACCACAATAAAAAAAACTAGGGGCTGGCATTACCTTGTATGTTAACCCCCCCCCAAAAATTTAAAATGAAAATAAGAGTTGCAAAAGTTATATCATCATGCATTATATACATGAGGCTCTGGGATCAAACCCAAACACAGCAAAAGAATACAAAAAGAACACACTCTCCGAAACATAAAATACAATCTCTAAAAATGTAAATATATATTAACACATGTAAATTGTGTGTATACATAAATAAGTGGAGACTGCAATTGCAATACTCTCTAGAATCTGGCATTTCATGTTTAATTGCAGAATATCATAATGGTTAATAGCATCAACTGTGGGGCCAAACTCATATCCCATCTCTGCAACTGATAACTGCCAAGTTACTTAACCCTTCCTATTCCTCAGCATTCATATCTATAACATGAAGATGACAATGGTAACCTATTGCAAAGGATTATTATAAGGATTAAATGACTGAAGACAGGTACATACTTGTGTCTTTAAAGCAAGCACTGGGGCAAGAGGATGGCTAAAACTTTGGGACCAGTCTGAGCTACATATGTTACAACCGCCCCCCCCCCACACACACATGTGTTATAGTATACAAGTGTTAGCTAACTGCTTTCCTCTTTAAGAGACTGAATGGTTCTAACAGTTGCTTTAGTTTGCTGTGAAACTGTTGTTTGTATTCACAGGCTTGGAGCCAGACACAAGACAGCTCTTCTGCCTTAGGCCTCTGCTTTCAGTCATTTCTTGGGGGTTGGTCGCTGGCTTTAGAAAGGGAAGTGCGGAGGAGGAAGGGGCCCAAGAGTCTCCTCTAACTCAACTGCAAACCTCAAGTGAGACTCTTTATCATCTAGCACCATATCCTCCGTGAATTAGGTGTTACTAAATCAATATTCTTTGCATTGTGAAGTACACAGCTTAGCTGACAGCTTTTGCTGCCTCCTCTTCAACCTCAGGAGCTGGCAGAGGCTCATACATTTCGGGAATTGTGAAGGAAACTGTAAATCATCTGTGAGTCATCCATCTCCTTTCCTCACATCCAATGGTCAACTCTTGTCCACTTTTTCTTGTGATACCTTCAACATCTTTCTTAATCACTCCAAATCACAATCACAATAATGTACTCTCCTGAGCCCCACAAGGTAGGCAGACAGTATGTCATGGTCCTAGACAGAAGGTGTGTATCTAAAATCCACCTTTCTAATGATGAGCTTCACAGCGCAGGGATGCCCCCACCTTCCCTACTTGCTTCTCCTCATGCTGTGCCTAGCTCAAAGCCTTCAAGTGCAAATAAAGCTCTTCTGCATGGACTGATTTTGCCAACATCCCTCTCTGGCTATTTCTCTGAGTCTCCACTCCTGCTGCCAGCCCCCCAACACACACCACTGGGAATTATTCTTTTATATATGAAAATTCTACCCTTCTTGAAGGTTTAGCCTGTTTGTTCTGTTCTGTGAAACTACCAAACTCTTAAGTTTCGTCTCTTTTGAATGAGTATGGTTTGGATTACATAGCCCAGCCAGTATAAAGCCAGTCTCCAAAATCATCATTTCCTTCTTTTCCATTTCTTATTTTAAAAATATCTATTTATTTACAGAGAGAGAGAGAGAGAGAATGGGCACACCAGGGCCTCCAGTCACTGCAAACAAAATCCAGAACCAAGCACCACCATGTGCATCTGGCTTATGTGGGTTCTGGGGAATAGAACCTGGGTCCTTAGACTTTGCAGGCAAGTGTCTTAACCGCTAAGCCATCTCTCTAGCCTATCATTTCCTTCTTAATGGCTAGTCTGCATATACATTTTCATTGGTCCCAACCAGTCCTACACTGATACCCTGGAAGGTGCCTAATTCCTCTGCCTGCCAAGGACACCCCTCACTCCTTTTGATAGAGGTATGTATAGTTGAGTACAGTGGTTAAGGGCATGGCTTTTGGAATTCGGCTGCTGGGGTTGCAAGCCTGGCTCCTCCGCTTTTTTTTTTTTTTTTAATCTAGCTTCTGGCTGAGTTTTTTTTAAATTTTTGCTTATTTTTATTTATGTGTTTGAGAGCGACAGACACAGAGAAAGAGACAGAGAGAGAGAGAGAGAGAGAAAGAATGGGCGTGCCAGGGCCTCCAGCCACTGAAAATGAACTCCAGATGCGTGCGCCCCCTTGTGCATCTGGCTAACGTGGGTCCTGGGAAATCAAGCCTCAAACCGGGGTCCTTAGGCTTCACAGGCAAGCGCTTAACCGCTAAGCCATCTCTCCAGCCCTCCACTTTCCTTAAGTAAGTCTCTACCTCAGTATGTTTAGCTTCCTCATATGCAAAAGGGAACCACTAAGAGCACTTACATTTTAGGCTGTTCATAAAGATTAAATGAAACAGAAATAAAATATTTAGAGCTAGGTATGGTAGCACACATCTATAATTTTAGCACTGAGGAGGCTGAAGCAGAAGGATTTGGGCAGAGTTCAAAGCCAGTTGGGAACACATAGTCTCAAAACACTAAAGCAAAAACAAAACAAAACAAAATTACAAAGAAGCAAGACATGTAGAAAACTTAAACAGTGTGAATGCTAGCTGTTATTAAGCCATGCCACTATGTGGACTATTGAGCTTAAAGATCAAATTAAATTAGCTACATAATCATTTTTAAACAATGAACAGAATCAGGGATGGCGGAACTCTTAGAATACATGGAGCTCAACCTCTACATTTTACCAATATGTAAACTGTACGGGGACTGATGACTAGAGAGCCATAGGTTCCAGAGCTGGCAAATGCCATACTTATTAAAACTCTGATCTCTGAGTAGCTAAATATATCAATGTTTTTAATAGCATACCTCAAATGAAATCTTATGGATATTTCTAATGGGGAGAAAAGTAACCAAGTAACCAACAAACTATTGTGACAAAACTGATTAAGTTAGGGGTTTAACAGTATTGTCTAGAAGGCCAGCTGTTGTTTCAGGTGTGTGTAGGAGGGTACCTGTAGGAGGGAGTGTGCCAGAATGGTGCTGTGAAAATCAGGAGACTAATGACACAGGTTACCTTAGATAAGTCCCTTCCTTTCTGCGGACTGCAGTTTACCCATACACTTATGGAAATCAGGTATCCTCCACTAAACTAGAGACACATCGTACGCAAGGATTATTCTGTGTATTCTAAGGTTCTAAACCTTCAAGCCTGGCTCAGTACTAAATAAACAAGGCCAACACTTGAATAATTGCTGAAGGTTGGGAGTGTAGCTCAGCAGTAGAGCAAACATCTAAACTTCATGCAGAAGCCAACACCCCAAGGGAAAAAAAAGGCAATTACAGACAAACTTCAAGACTCCCGCAAGTATCTCCTCAAAAGCCAACTTTTTAAAAATTGATTTATTTGAGAGCGACAGACAGAGAGAGAAAGAGAGAGAGAGAGAGAGAGGGAGAGAATGGACACACCAGGGTCTCCAGCCACTGCAAACGAACTCCAGATGCATGCATCATCTTGTGCATCTGGCTTACGTGGGTCCTGGTGAATTGAGCCTCCAATGCGGGTCCTTAGGCTTCACAGGCAAGCGCTTAATCGCTAAGCCATCTCTCCAGCCCAAAAGCCAACTTTTTTAGTGAAGCCTTCCCATCCCATTTACCACTGTTAACCCTCTTGAATTGCCTTTTTTTTCTTCATGGTATTTAGTGCTATGTGACTTACCATGTATTTTAACACACACACACACTCTGCCAATAGCATGCTAGCTCCACAGGGTAGAAGCTTGATTTATTTTGTTTACTGTGGCATTCTCAGCCCCTAGAAACTATGGACATAACAGAACAGGCACTACATACATTTTGTTGACAGGGGCAATGGCTAGTATGGAAGTTTCCAAATTAATATGTGAGCTTGCATTTCAAAACACAACACATTGGTAAATACGAAATAAGCAAATTGTGAATACTTGTGTTAATGTGAAAATGAAACCTATAAAACTTGGAGGTACTACTGTCACTCAACTGTCCAGAGGGCATGGTGTGCCAGACACAATCCATAAAGAAATCATTACCCTTCAATTTTCTCAGCAACTCTGCAGGGCTGATTAATTAAAATTAAAATTGTGCACTCATAAGGGGAACAGAGGAACTCCCCGAACGAACAATTTTTAACTTTTCCATAAATTCAACATTATTCCAGAACGTAAGGATTATTAAAGGTGTGGGGGTGGACATCTGCCTAGATACTGCTGCATTTCTCAACGGATTTCTTAGCTTCCATAGGAGGCCTGGACCCTCACGTTACATACGCTGGGATCATAGGAGCCTCCTTTCAACTTCCATTGCCAAAAGCCACACTTTAGAAGTGTGGAGCGGCACGGCTCTGGCTCTGGGCAAGGAGCCCCGGAAAGTTCCAGGCTCCTCCGGAGTGGGGTCGCCATCCCCTGGTCTTTCATCCCCCCTCACACAGGCAACACAGGCACATTTCGGTCCTGCCTCCAGGAGCTAGCCTCCAGGGCTTTTCCCGACTGCGCAAGAAAAGCGAGAAACAAGTCGTCGTTCTGCTGGCCGGCCACGGCACCCGGGAAAGCCCCATCGCTCCCGGGTCCCCCACCTCGAGTTGGGTCTCCAGCGCCTGCTCCAGAGTCCGGGTGTGGGAAGCTAAGATCGCTAGGGCGCCGTCCCCAGAACCCACCCTCTTTCGCCGCTTTCGCAGGCGTTTCGGGCCCGCGATCCCTGGCACCCCCGGACCCTCGGGGCCACACTTACCTGTGGGCGCGGCGCCTCCGGCGCAGAGCAGCAGCGCCCACAGCCCGCAGAGCTGCGCCAGCGGCTCCATGCAGCCCCTCGCCTCGGAGCCCGGCCGGCCGGGGCTGGAGCCTCCGCAGTCTCCGCCTCCGGCGCTCCCTCTCCCACTTCCCGGCTCTGCCGCCCGGGAGGCTGTAGGGGCCAGCGTAGACGGGAAGAGCCGCCCCGCCCACGGCCGCAGGTAATCCGAGCGCCAGCGCGGGCGGACGGGGCGTGGCCCAGCGACTCCCACGGAAGGACACCTGGTCTCCCGCCGCGTCGCCACCTGCCAGCAGGCCCCTGTCAGATCAAACACGACTTCCTAGACCTAGTCGTGACCCACCTCAGAGTGCCCGACACCCCCCTGCTCCTTCCTGGCCCTTGAGTCAGCGCCCTAGCAGGACTTCAGCAGTGCCAAGGGCTGTGCCCTACTGGACACTGGGGCAGAGTCATCTGCAGAAAGAACCTTGGCCCAGGAGTCTGGAAACCTGGCTTCCAGCCTTTGGCCTCTGAGCCTTTATTTCCTGAGCTCAGACTCCAGGGTTAGTAAAGTGGGCCTTTAGTTGGCTTGAAAGTCCAAATAAGGGTCTTGGTGGTACCATGGTTTGTGAAAAGGACGAATGGGAAACTTTGAAGACTGGCAATGTATTACATTGATTTGGGTAAAAAAGCAACATTCCAAAACTGAGGGACGGTACCATAAAGCAAGTGTGTTGGCTAATGCCTGTAATTCCAATACTCCACTTGAAAGGCTGCCATAGGAGGACTGCAGTCAGTTCCAAGCCAGTCTAGGCTGTATATATGAGTTCACGGCCATCCTGGGCTATTAGAGTGCGACTCAGTCTCAAATGAAGGAAAGAAAACAATATACATTGAGAAGAGCATTGGCATGGAATGAGTCCAAAGGCTATGACATTAGGCACTGAGGGTCAGTGAGACTGGGGACAGAAAATAACCTTTGTAAGTTTTGTACTGATGCTGTGACAAATTGCCACAAATTTAATGTCTTGAAACTGAAGTTTTATTGTATTATGTTGCTAGACGTCAGATGTCTTAGTGAGCTAAAATTAAGGTATGTGCAGAACCATGTTCCTGAGTTCCTTGTGGAGACTCAACTGTAGAATCTTTTCCCCTGACTTTTCCAGCTTCTGAGACTGCCCTTAGTTCTTGGCTCCTTGCTGTACCACTCAGCTCTCTGCTTGCTTCCCTTGTAACATCTCCTTCACAGACTCTGATCCACTGACTTCAATTTTCCTCTTATAAAGACCCGTGGGATTACACTATGCCTACCAGGTAATCCACAATACTTTCCTCATCAAAAAAGCCTTTGAGGGGCTGGAGAAATGGGTCAGCAATTAAGGTACTTGCCTGTGAAGTCTAAGGACCCAGGTTTGAGTCCTACCCAGGTAAGCCAGAGGTACAAGGGGGCGATTGCATCTGTAGTTTGTTTGCAGTGGCTGGAGGCCCTGATGCACCCATTCTCTTCCTCTAACTGCCTCTCTCTCTCTCTCTCTCCCCCTCTCTCAAATAAATAATTTTTTAAGCCTTTGATCCAATTACATCGGCAAAGTCACTTTTACTAGCTAAGGTAACTCATCTCCAGGCGTTAGGCATTAGGACATGGCTGAAAGCAGCATTATTTTGTCATGTCCCTGATAAAGAGGCATATTTGAATGGATGATGACACCCACTAGGGTACATTTTGGTCAAATTAAGCCACTATTTATACATGAAAACAGCTGCAAAACTATAGTGATTTTTTTTTTTAAAAAAAAGGCTGGGTTGGAGAGATGGCTTAGCAGTTAAGGCACTTGCCCATAAAGCCTAAGGGCTCAGGTTCAATTCCCCAGTGCCCATATAAGCCAGATGTACAAGATGGAGCATCAGTCTGGATTTCGTTTGCAGCAGCTGGAGGCCCTGACTGCCCTCTCTGTCTCTCTCTCTCTCTCTTTTTCTCTCTCTCTGTCTCTCCACAAATAAATAAATAAATAAATATTAACAAAAATTGAAGCTAATAATAGCTGGGTGTGATAGTGCACACCTTTAATTCCACACTTGGGAGGCAGAGGTAGGAGTGAGTTTGAAGCCACCCTAAGACTACATAGTGAATTCCAGATAAGCCTGGGCTAGAGTGAGATTCTACCTCGAAAAAACAAATGTCTCATCATATACCTAGTCTTCCCCTCACCCAAAGGTCATGGGGATGTTTAAGCTAGCTAAACAAAGGCTCTGCTCTGGAATGAAGGCTCTTGAATTCAGTAAATATTTATGCAGTCTAAAAACTGTGGAAGACAATCATTAAAAATAGGCTTGGCAAGGGGTATCTTGCTCAGCAGTAGAAGGTGTGCTTAGCATGCATAAGGCCCTGGGTTCATTCCTCAGCAACAAGAGAAAATGAGGCACATATTGCCAATTAAGAGCTCCAGAAAGTTTGAGAGGTTATCAGAAAGGCCAGAATTTTGGGATACAAAGATAGAAGAAGGCATGGAAGGTTCTGAAGAGAAGGGATTATTTGCAGTAAGTCTTGGGATGTTGATTCTTGCAGTTAAAAGTTCAGTATCAATTCCTGCCTCCTCTTCATAAATATTTGAATAAAATAATGTTTTTGAAAACAACACTATCAAAGTTCATAGGACTCAGCATAGTAATAGCCTTGGGTTACAGAATGACAACCTACATGCAGGCTTCCCTTCCTTTAGCACCTTAGACAAGTACACTTGTTAACATTTGTTGTAAACTGTAAATACAGTAAGTTTATGATAACATTTCCAAAATGATTATGTCAACTGCCTTTTAAGGAGTCTCCAGCTGGATTAAGAGGCCCTGGAAACTGGCTAAGTGCTGTCATGAGCACTGCCTACCTAGATTGAGCCAGAACTTAACAAATTAAATAGGAATAGCAGCAGATGATTACAAAAATAATGGTTGGTACTTATAATTAACTTTGAGTTAAGACTCTGAGAGTTTGAATATTGTGGGGAAAGAAAAAGACAAAGGGTAGCGAAGAGAAGGCAGATGAGGGAAGTGATTTCTCTCTATCCAGATAATTCTAGTCTACTGTCCAGGAGTAAACATATGTAGTATGTTCCCTTTCTTTCTGACCTTAAATATCCAGCAATAATTAATAAAATAGATTAGGGGGCTGGGTACCGCTCAGTAATTATAGTTGCTTGGTTTCAGAGCCTGCCAGCCTGGTTTCAATTCCCTAGTACCCATATAAACCATGAAGCCAGATGCAAAGTACCCCATGCATCTGTGTTCCCAGTGTGCCTATAATAATGGAGATGGAGCCACAAGAGTCCCCTGTGGCCAGGGTAGTCTGATATTCCTTTGCAGTCTGGTAGTTGGTTTGTAGTAACATGAGACCTGTCTCAAAGAAGGTGGAGCAACGACACCCTCAAGTTGTTCTCTGAATTCCACAACCATGCCCTGGCACACATGCCCCCTATACATAAATAAAGATAAGTAAATAAATTTGATATGTAGAGCTGGTCATGGCAGCACTTGCCTGTAATCCAAATACTCAGTAGCAGAGGTAAGAGAATTACTGTGAGTCCGAGGCCAGCGTGAGACTACATAGTGAATTCCAGGTCAGCCTGGGCTAGAGTAAGATGCTGCCTTGGAAAATTAAAAAAATAATAATGGTTAGAGCCAAAGAGGTGTAGGAATGTTTATTCAACATTGAACCTTTATTTGTAGTCTCTGTGTGCTTTTATTCAGAGGGCATTTTGGGTTAAATTACATTATTGCATTGGTGTGCAAAAATAATGAAGATGAACGGAAAGCTTTCCAGGAACTGCAGTAAACAAGAAAGTCCATTTGGCTTTGAGTAATCAAAATCATGATGAGGCAACACCAAGTTTCACTTTAACCCCAAGAGCCCTGATGACTTGGGCTAGAGACTACTAGTTGTCTCTCTGGCACCTTGGCCCTGAGGTGGCTGGAGTTCTGGGCCAACCTGTAAAACTTATTTAGGCCAGTTAGCTGCGGGGGGGCGGGGGTTGCTTTTGTTTTCTCCCTCCCTTCCTTCCTTTCCTCTCTCCCTTCTTCCTTCCTTCTTCCCTCCCTCATCATCCTTTTCTTCCTGCCTTCTTTAAAAAAATTTTTTTTTATTTATTTGCAATCAGAGGGAGAGTGTGAAGAGAGACAGAATGGGTGCGCCAGATCCTCCAGCTCCTGTAAATAAACACCAGATCCATGTACTACTTTGTGCATCTGGCTTTATGTGGGTGCTAGGAAATTGAACCTGAGTCACTAGGCTTTTTAGGCAAGTGCCTTAACCACTGAGATATCTTTCCAGCCCCCTGCCTTCTTTGTTTAATTTATTTTTTAGACACACACAGAGAGAAAGAGAGTTTGATAGAGAGAGGGGATGCGGAGAGAATGGGCATTCCAGGGCCTTCAGCCACTACAAATGAATTCCAGATGCACATGCCACCTTGTGCATCTGGCTTATGTGGGTCCTGGCAAATCGAACCTGGGTCCTTTGGCTTCACAGGCAAACGCCTTAAGTGCTAAGCCATCTTTCCAGCCCCCTGCCTTCTTTTTGAGACAGGGTGTTGCTATACAATTCAGGATAACATTTAACTCTATCCTCACAGCCTTCCTAGTACCCAGATTGCCAGTGTGCATCACCACACCAAGCTTGTTAGCTTTTAATTTGCATGCATGTGTGTCTATGTGTACTGCGCATATGACTTTTTTTTTTTTTTTTTTGGTTGTGTGTTTTGAGACAGTCTCACTCTATAACCAAGGCTGGTCTGGAACTATGTAGCTCAGGTTGGATTGGAACTTTCTGTATTCTTCCTTCTTCAGCCTCCCAGGTTCAAGTTCCCAGACCACTCCTGGTTTTAATCTTTTCTTTCTCACTAAGGCTTTTCTCCTCTCTGTTAGTGCAGCTGGAAAGCATCAGAGACAAGATACATGACAAGAAAGAATGTTGTCCCACTTTCCAAAGTCAGCTCTCCCTCTCAACAGTGAGAAGCATCTTTACAAGTTCAAAATGGACACAGACACAAGAATACACTATGAATTTAGCTAAAAATGCTGGTTCTTTAGGGAAACAAATCCATACTGAGCTTTCTATCTTCAATTAAATAAGATCTAAACAGATCCTCATACCATGGTGAAATAAAGAAAAAGGAGAAGTCATAGATGGGGAATTCCCCTCTGACTCTACAGCAATGGCTTCTAACCAGGGCAATTTTGCATCCCAGGGGACATTTGATAATGTCTGGAGATATTTCTGGTTTTCATGGCTGTTGGGAGGGGGGAGGTGGGATGCTCCTGACATGTAGTAGATAGAGACCAGAGCTGTTGCTAAACATCCTACAATGCACCAGATAGTCCCACAACCAAGATGTAACCTGCTCAACATGACAGTGATGCCAAGGTGGAGAAATCCTGGGTTAGAATACTCTGAGTGGTCTTTTGTACTTGGCTCCCACTTACTCATTATCCCGTGTTTGCCAAATCAGTGACAGAGGAAGGCTGAAATTAGTTTTGACACTTCCCTGTCCTGTATGTAGCATTCCCAGATCCCCCATTTCTTTGCTTAATCATAGTCATTTATTATATTATAAAGCATCTCTTAGATCTACCTTCCCCCCCAAACACACACCATGATCTTATTTCTAGCCTTTACCAGGGGTCTTCTAATTGGTCCTGAAGAGCATGAGGCGAAGCTTCTCAATGTATAAATCTGATCATTTAACTGTCCCATGTAAGCTTAAGTGGCTCTTCTCCCCTCAAAAGCTACTTAAGTCCCAGTTTCTTTGTTTGCAGGCTTGCCTTGTCAGTAGAGGTTGGTTCCCCAGAGTCTCATCTGGCATCATGTCTAGCCTGGCTCCCTGGGCACTGGGAGTGCTATCACTACTGGATGGCCACCTTCAGGCTCAGTGTTCCTTGGGGACAATGTAGCTTTTATTTTCTGTTCTGGGGATGGTAGCCAGGGCCTCACTCATGGGAGGTAAGTGCTCTCTATATCTCCCAGTCTCCTTGTGAGCACTTTTGTTTGGTATCAAAAACTCAGGAAAGCCAGGCATAGTGGCTCATGCTTATAATACTAGCAATTGGTAGAAGGAGGCAGGATGATTGTGTTGAGTAAAGGGCTACTACTATATAGTGAGTGTCAGGCCTAGCCAGAGCTACATCACAAGACTCTGTCTTATTTTTATTTTATTATTTTTTAAACCTTATTTATTTATTTATTTATTTATTTATCTTTATTAGCAAGGAGAAGGAGAAGAGACTCCAGACACATACACCAATTTGTGCATATGCCTTTATGTGGGTACTAGGGAAATTAACCTGGACCATCAGATTTTGCAATCAGGTGCCTTTAACCACTGAGGAATCTCCTCAGCCTTTTTTATTCTTTTGCTTGTGTGTGCAGTAGTGTGTGTGTGTGTGTGCATGTGCGTGTGTGTATGTGGTGTATGCATGTGTATGTGCCCATGTAGCGCCTCATACACTCACCTGTGCAGGGGTGGGGGTGCTTGCCTATCTGAAGCCAGTCTTAGTTTGAGATAGAGTCTCTTTACTGATTCCAGAGCTTTCAGGGTTCTAATGATTCCCAGGTCTCTGCTCCTCTGCTGGACTGACCATATCCAGCTGTTCATGTGGGATTCATGTGAGATTCAAACTCTGGTGATCTCAGGCCCCTTGGGCTCTCATGCCTGCACAGGAAGCACACTTAAGTGCTGAGCCATCTCCCCACCCTGACTTTGACTTTAAAAAATAAAATAAAAGGAGGAGAGGGAGAAGATAAGGGAAGGGAAGGGAAGGGAAGGGGAAAGGAAGGAAGGAAGAAAGGAAGGAAGGAAGGAAGGAAGGAAGGAAGGAAGGAAGGAAGGAAGGAAGGAATAGGTATTTACCTAAGGCCCCAGATTCACAGTTGCTTTAAAGAAATCAAATGTGTTGTCATTTTACTGGGCCTGTGTTGCAGTGTGCGGTCAGCGGATTCTAAGTAAGTGCCTTGTCATTAGAGCATGTACTCCCTGCCAGCAGAGGCCTTGTGAGCCCCTGTTGCTCCCTGACCAAGTCCACTTGCCTCCATTATCATTTGCCCGGCTCCTATTTATCATCTCATATTTTTCAACTACAAACATTTCTTTTTGGCATGGGATGCTTTTCCTTCCATCAGATATCACATGTTTGTTGTTGCATTGCCCATTAGTGCAAAATTCTTTGCTCCTTTTCATGTGTTGTGTACTCATGGCACTAGACAAGTTCTGCTGTTACAGCAATACAGAGGGTGTGTGTGTGTGTCTGTGTGTGTGTGTGTGCGCGCGCGCGCTATCAGATTCAAGCCTACTAAGGCGACTTGAGATACCTACCTAATAGAAACTTGGCATGGGGGGGAAGGGGCTGAAAAGACAACCATAATGGAGCTTGCCTTAAAGCCATGTGTGTAGAGCAAGTTCTCTGCATTTACTTAGATTCAGAATTGACCCGGAGTGGTTTAAGTAAAACATTTCCTGATGCCACAAAGAATATAGCAATGACTATGGCATGGTTAGTGGCATATGTCATGCCCTCATAGTTCATAGTTAATTAAATTGAAAGTCCTTGTTCTTTAGCAAGTGGTTTTCTTTTATAGGTGTCATGGAGCTCTCTGAAGGGAGTATGATTTGTGCAAGAGGCCTCTGAAAGAACCCTTTCAGTATAGTACATTAGGTATGGTGCGGTGGGTACTAGATCAATGTCCTAAAGCCCAGAGATTCCTAAGTCTCCAAACTTTATAGCTATCATCAAATTAACTTAGATGTGTGTATACACTGAGGATGGAATCTAGGGCTTCATACATTCTAAGTGGGCATCTTACTCCTGATCTTCCTCCTATCTGCTTAGAAGAATGTCAGTCATCACAGCAACCTGTAAGGTGCTAACCTGTATGATACCACTGCCTCCCTGACTTTCCCTCCTCTAGCTCCCTGATATTTCCAACTCTACCTCAGCACTCAGACCTGTTCTGACACATAGTATGTGCTCAATGAATATATTTTAATATGTGACTAAGTTACACTTTTTAGTTGCTGTGCAAGATACCAACCAACCAACAAAAGACAGCCATTCCTTCTTATGTCCCCAGCCTAAGCAGTAGAAAGGTGCACAGGGAAAATACAATAGATAAGTTAATGAATTAATTAATAGCAAGCAAAAGGAAAAAATGTTTGTCTGTGAGAAACATTCAGAAAAAGGTGGGGCAGACTAATACACTTAGATTTGTTTTTGGAGGCTTCTTGAATGAGACAGGCATTGAACTATACCTTGAAAGATGGAAAGAGAAAGAAAAAGGTAGAGAAGGGGGGGAGGATGAAGAAGAGGAAGGAGGAAGAGAAGCTCTGTTTGTTGCTTGTTCTGATAAGCACTAAGGACACAGGGAGGCTTTTCAAGCACTGGTGATATTATAGAAATGATGTCTGATAGAGCTGGTTTTCTAGAATGAGTTGCTAACACCATGAATTCATGTCTGGAGGCCTGGGAAACTGTATTTCAGGTGTTGGAAATCATTGGCCAGGGCAGTCTCCAGACAAGCTTTGCTTTCCCCTCCAGTGAGAACCCAGGGAGGGTGAGGCTGCTTCATCCCTGTGCAAAAACAACTTGGAACTCCAATGTATCTCCAATGCACCAAGGAGTACTGTTCTAGATCTGGAATTCCCCCCCCCACCCATGCACCAGTAAAGCAGTCAATATTCCCTGCAACTGATCTCTGGCCTCCATCTCTGGAACTCTTCTCTCTGCAATTGGCCCTGTTCTGCTTTCTGGTCCTTCAATCCTTCGGCTTCTGAAAGAGGAAGCATGCTTCCATCTAAAGGACCTCTGGCTTCGGGTTGGAGTGCTGTTGCAACTGTCACTAGTCCAGCATCTCAGTTCCTTGGCCCAGAGAGGACTAGTTCAATTCTTGCTATTGTCAAGGGCCACTTTGCCCTTTTTATTGCTTACCCAGGCTGACCTTGAATTCTCAGCAATCCTGCTGGGATTATAGGCCTGACTCACCACACCTATGTCAAGGATAGCTTTTAACAGCCATATGAATGTATTCCCACTTATCTCCTTAGCATTATATCCTCAGCCTCCAGGTTCTCTGTTTAAAGATTCAAATGTGTCATTTGCACATTGGTGGCCTTCACCTTCACCTTTCAATGTCTCCATTGTTTGCCTTGAAAGAGTAGGATAATAATATTTACATTTAACTAAATTAAAACAACAGTCTCCTTGCCTCAGTCCACAAAGGTTCTCTGAGTGGTAGGCTCTTTGCATCCCAGTGACTCTGCCTAGGAGTCAACACTGATTTGTATACCCTAACTGACTCCCAGAGGTCACTTTGCATATCTTCCTTTTGGATAGATACCTATGCAAATATGGAATCCAGACCTCACTTTTCAGTTGGAAAACATCAGGCTTGGAGAGCAGCAAAAAACCACTCCAACATAGCCCCCCCCCCATATGACATCATCTTTCCCAAACCTCTTCACTTGGGTGCTTTTTCTCACCCTAAACAGCATGCTTGGCTGGATGCCTTGGGACTGTATGCACTCTGGGCTAAGAGAGGCCAGCCTTGCCCCTTCTCAGCTCAGTAGGAAGGGCCAGTCATTCTGTGTAGTTTGTTTTTGTAAATGCTCTATGAGGACTTGAGGAAAATGTCTATTCTTCAATTATTGGGCTTATTGTTCTACATGTATCCATTAAATCAAGTTTATAGACTACCTTGGTCAAATCAATATATTTGCCGTGTGTGTGTGTGTGTGTGTGTGTGTGTGTTGTTGTTGTTGTTGTTGTTGTTTTCGTTGTTGAGACAGTCTTCCTATGCAGACCAGGCTGTAGATCAGGCTTGCTTCAAACTCCCAGTACTCCTATCTTAGCCTCCCGAGTGCTGGCATTATAGGCTTGAGTCACCATAACTGGCTACTTGTTGATTTTTTTCGTGTTCTCTTGGACATAATAATTATATAGAGAGACATTAAAGTCTCTTGCTATATTATAATTCTGTTGTTTTTGGTTTATATATGTATTTTCAAGGCTATTTTTTCAGATACATGCAAATATCTATAATTGTAATAGCTTTTTAGTG
This sequence comes from Dipus sagitta, assembly GCA_036346955.1. Taxonomy (NCBI): domain Eukaryota; kingdom Metazoa; phylum Chordata; class Mammalia; order Rodentia; family Dipodidae; genus Dipus; species Dipus sagitta. Next base: position 122,822,493 of record CM070776.1, read on the forward strand.
AACTCAGCCATTTATCACTAAGTACAATACTGCCTTGTCCTTAAAGTCTGTTTTGACTAATCTTACTATAACTTCTTTTTTATTGACATTTTACATACATACAACCAATAATATTATCTTACCTAATTTGATCATAATCCCCTCTCAGTACTTCTTTTGCCCCCCTCACCCAGCCCCTTTTACTGAACTCCTTTCCCTCTTCTATTTTGATGACTGTTTTTGCCCTCTTCCATCATCCATGACAAAATTTTGATCCATTTTGTGGTGGTCTTGTGGAGGTAACAATAGCTATTATGAGGTCACAACATAACAGTCACTTTGTGTCCAAAAGATAGTATATGAAAATACTCCTTCCTTTTCTCAGGTAGTTTAATGGGCTCATTATAGCCACTGGGTCATTCAACAGTAGTGGCTTCCCCCCTAGGTCTATGACCTTCACAATCATAGGTTTCTGAATAAGATTTTCGTACCAGGCATGTATTCCCTCCCATGGAGTGGGTCTCAGATCCTATCAGATAGCATTTGGTTATCCCTAAACCAGTCATGCTACTATTGCGCTAGTTAGTACCTCTTGGCTGGCAAATCAGCTGTGTAGCATGTAGGGTTGTACAGCACTGGGTAAGCCTATTGATTGATTTTCTCACTCAGTAGCATGTAAGCCTGTATAGCCCTTTTTAGCACCATGCCAGCTAGCCAGAGGTGGCAGCGTGGCAGGGGAGGTGGCAGGGAGGAAGGTTTCAGCTCAGTTCCAGCTTGATTTTTCATTGCCCTGCTACTGACATAAGTGTTGTCTTCAGCAATGGTGTCATACTAGCTAGCTCTTGTGGGGAATCAAGAACTTTGACAATAACCTGTATTGTTTTAGGAGCCTCAGGGACCTTTGTGACCAACAACCCACTGAGAGGTTTTGTAGCCTTGGCACTCTGTTTTCCTGTAACAGTCCAATGGCTTCTGTGAGCAGCATTATTTTACTATAACTTCTTAAATTTTCTTTTGCCTAGTATATATCTGGTATATTTTCCTACACACTTACTTGTTTCTTTTCTGTTTTAGGTTTGCTCTTTCAAATAGCATGAAGTGCAATAGGGATTTAGTTTACTTGCAATTCTAATCTATTTATTCATATCCATCTGATTTTATGCTCTTTATGCTTCTTCTATTTCTTTTTATATCCTTTCCTCTATTGACTTCTTTTAAATGTTGTTATTTCTTTTTTTAAATATTTATTTATTTAGTTGAGAGAGACAGAGAGGCAGATAGAGAGAAAGAAAGAATGGGCACACCAGGGCCTTTAACCACAGCAAATGAATTCCAGAGGCCCTTAGCCACTGCAAATGAATTCCAGATGCTTGTACCACCTCACATATCTGGCTTTTTGTGGGTACTGGGTACTCAAACATAGATCCTTTGGTTGTGCAGGCAAGTGCCTTAATCACTTAGCCATCTCTCCAGCCCTTATTTGGTCTTTTTTTCATTACAAGAGCTCTTTTATCTCTTGTGAAATAAGCATAATATTGCCTTCCACAAAGTTTATTGTAAAGAGTAAATGAGATGGGAAATGAAGAAATTTAAATAATGTTTATCCACTACCTAGTCATAAAATACACTAAACTGGGAGCTATTATTAGAATTTCCAATAGATTTTCATCTTTCATTTTATAGTTCCCTCATTGCTTGTGGTTCCTCTTCTGTTGTTCTCCTTTCTGGTGGCATTGTCCTATTTGTTCTCAGTCCTTTTTCTTTCATTTCTCCTTTGCTGCCACTCAATTTCCTGTTTCCTCCCCCCCCCCCCCACACCATCCTCAGGCCAGCTACATGTACAACTGCAATGACAAAGCCATCTGGGGAAGGAGGTTCATATGGAGAAGCACAGGTGTCTGTCATCCCTGGTTTGCTGATTCTATTCCACAAGGTGGCAAAGGTACTGTCCAACATACAGCTGGTGTGGAGGCCCCTCTAGGTTGGCCATGATGAAACTGGGTCAGCTAGTACCACTGGTTTCTGTGAGTGGTATGAAGGCAGTAGAGTTCCTCAGGCAGAATATAATTTAATTCTGTAGATCTTCCCTGCCTTATGTAGGATAGCTTCATCCTTACTCTACTGTCAGGGAGGCCTACTGGGAGAGTGGGTGTCACCTCACTAGGAATTATATGTGCAAACCTGAGCCTGAAAAAGGGGAACCATTTCTACTAAACACATTGTGGTCAGAGGAAAATTTTGACATGACTTTTGTGATAGTGCTACAACTAAATTTAGCAAGGCATATATATATATATTTCGTGTTGATTGGAGAAAGCAACATAATTTATTTCCAAAAAGCAAAAGGTCCCCAAATCAAAGAAGAAAATAGTCCTTTGGTTTGATTACTCTAGAGATTGCTTACTCAGGATGCTTCATCTCTTTGCCTTTTCTGTGTCCTTTGTAGCATAACATTCTTTCAAGATCTGTTGGGCCACTGGAGGAACACTGGCACTTTGGTGGACTTTTGGGTGCTTTTCTGCCCTTTGGTGGTTTCCGTACTTGGATGGAAATAAACAGAGGTACTAAACTTCCATATTTCTCATATGTCTCACTCAGATTTGAGAATCCAACATTCTGATGACAATCATTTTATTCTTTCAGATAAATTTTAAATAGACAATGTTGGTATTTTCTAAAATTTCTTTATTATAAAAGTGTAATTTGGCTATATACTGTGGATGAAATTCCTGATTGTTGGTACAAAAACAAAATGCCTCTCTATGATTCAAAATTTACCAAACCCAAACTATATTTCAGCTAGCTATCATATCTCTCATAATCAAGGAGAATGCTATAGCCAGCATACTGCAGCAATTTAAGAGCAATCTGGGAGCCGGGCGTGGTGGCGCACGCCTTTAATCCCAGCACTCGGGAGGCAGAGGTAGGAGGATCGCCGTGAGTTCGAGGCCACCCTGAGACTCCATAGTGAATTCCAGGTCAGCCTGGGCTAGAGTGAAACCCTACCTCGAAAAAACCAAAAAAAAAAAAAAAAAGAGCAATCTGATTTCCTACAATCCATAGAAAAAATCTGAGGGGGTAGAATTGAGGTAAACATGTATGAGAAATGGGTGAAGAGTAAAACACATCCAAAAGAAGAGACAATATGGGGAATACCAATAAAGAAAAAGAGAGAGAGACAGAGAGAGAATATGAAAGGGAGATGACGTATAGGAGAGAAGAAAGATTTTAGTCTCTAGACAAATATTTGATTTGAAGTGTGCTGTGAGCATTCTAGGACAGAACCATAGATGAACATGCATGTCTCTACAATGTCAAAACTTATTGAATAACAATAAATTCACAAAGTAAGTGGTTACACTGACATCTGTGGTAATTTGAGGCAGTGTCACTGGGTCAGATCCTGGGCTCCTACTCAAATGTGTGCTTGGGGGTGGATCTGAATTTCAGCTCAAAATTATGCGAAGAAATCTAAGCTCTGTCTGGGTCCCTGCTTGATTTTTTTTCTTGGCTGTTTGGCTGTTTCTCTCTGCTTGAATGTATGGAAGCAGCTTTTTCTGCCATTGATGGAACTCCTCCTGGATCTGCAAGCTTGAAATAAACCCCTCCCTCCCATAAATTGTGTCTGGTTTGAATGTGAATCCACAATGTGGAGCTGGCTACAACAACATACATTTGTCAAGTAGTCCCAAACAAGGTCTTTAATTCTGATCTTAATTACTAATATTAACTATCAGATAACATACAATACACACCAGCAGAAATATCTATCATCTATGTATCTATCTATGTATCTATGTACCTATATCTATCTATTATCTATCTATGTATCTATGTATCTATGTATCTATCTATCTATCTATCTATCTATCTATCTATCTATCTATCTGTCATCAGTCTATAGTTTAAAGAATGGCTACAAAGATTTAAAGAGGCTGCAGCAGATTTTAAAGAGGTCTGAGACTGGAGACAGGCCTAAAGCTGATAGGGATATAAAGAAAGTGTGTGGGGAGATGGCTAAAACAATGAATGCTACTCTACTGGATGTCTCTACCATATCATATTTTTAAAAATATTTTTGGTTTATTTTTATTTATTTGAGAGTGACAGACAGAGAGAGAAAGAGGCAGAGAGAGAGAGAGAGAGAGAATGGGTGCGCCAGGGCCTCCAGCCACTGCAAACGAACTCCAGACGCGTGCGCCCCCTTGTGCATCTGGCTAACGTGGGTCCTGGGGAATCGAGCCTCGAACCAGGTCCTTAGGCTTCATAGGCAAGTGCTTAACTGATAAGCCATCTCTCCAGCCCCTCCATATCATATTTTTGAGCCTCATGGTTGAGTTGAATTGAAGAAGTGAGATGAGGAGCCATGGAAGAAACAAAGGGCAATACCAGGTCCAGATGGACAAACAGCTAACAAGTGGAAGATAAATCCAGAAAGAGAACAGGTGAACTGACCCACAGCAATTTGAGTAGGCCATTGCAACAGTGGGAACTGAGCCAAACTGAGGCTTCTTGGAGAGTTGGGAGTTGTTTGCCTGTTGGTCCCTTGATACACACACTAGGTGTCAGATGGCAGTTGGGGAGGGGTAATTAGGTTAGGTATCCTTCTCCTCTTTATGGGGTCCAGGTGAGGGTGTTGTATCCTTTTCTCAGCCTGGTATGTCAGATAAAGTTCTTGGGCCTGGCTTTCATGATAGGATTTTAATGTACTCATTTGCTCCAAATTTACCTTGATAAATTTATAGGTTGGCAACTTTTACTTTTAGGAATAAGTGTTTATCAGTCTGTGCCTCGTCAGTGTTGCTGGACAGATGGCGTTGTTTATGTGGCCAACAAGTTCAGAGACTTTCTGTCTCTGCCTTGCACTAAAAGTGGAGTTGAGCCAGGCATGGTGGCACATGCCTTTAATCCTAGCACTCAGGAAGCAGAGGTAGGAGGATTGCCATGCGTTCGAGGACACCCTGAGATTACATAGTGAATTCCAGGTCAGCCTGAGCTACAGTGAGACCCTACCTTGAAAAATAAAAAATTAAAAAAAGTGGAGTTGATCAAGGCAAGGCATAATCTGAAAATCCATGGTTTTACACAATCTAAAGCAGGGAACAGTCTGATCTCAACAATATGCCTGAGAGTAGTTCTTAGCATTTTACCTCCTCTAGTTCACTTTGCTGGTGGTTCTTAAGAAACTTGCTCATGACTCTTTAAGCTCTTAAAAATGTTGAGCTGGGTGTGGTGGTGCACATCTTTAATCCCAGAACTTGGGAGGCAGAGTAGGAAGATGGCTGTGAGTTTGAGACCACCCTGAGACTACACAGTTCTGGTCAGCCTGGGCTAGAGGGAGACCATACCTTGAAAAAAAAATATATATATATATTGAGCACCTAAATCCTGCCTTCTTTTCCTTCTTTCCATAAGACTTTACCTTAAGGACATTCCTTACTAAGCAACTTGAATAAGAGTTCAGTTCTGTTTAACCTCCCCTGTGACAAGTGGCTGGCAAAGTGCCTCCCATATAATGTTTACACTATTGGAGCAATTCCTTTCTTCAGCTACAGGTGTACTTGACTTTAAACAAGCTAAATTTAGCAACTTCTCGGCATGTGGTGATTGTACTCTTTTTTTTTTTAATTTTTTTTTGTTCACTTTTATTTATTTATTTGAGAGTGACAGAGAGAGAAAGAGGCAGATAGAGAGACAAGAGAGAGAATGGGCGCGCCAGGGCCTCCAGCCATTGTAAACAAACTCCAGACGCGTGCGCCCCCTTGTGCATCTGGCTAACGTGGGTCCTGGGGAATCAAGCCTCGAACCAGGGTCCTTAGGCTTCACAGGCAAGCGCATAACCGCTAAGCCATCTCTCCAGCCCGATTGTACTCTTTATAAACAGATTGTTCAGTTGAATACCTTATGAGAACCAAAGAATATGTTTACAAAACATATAAACTTAGGGTTATGGAAATAAAAGCCACAATGAAATACTACTTCACACCCATTATCATGGATACTACAAAAATGCAGAATATCTAAGTAGTAAGTTTAAGATAGTCCTGGATTGCCTGACCCTCTGTCTCAAAAAATTATATATAATCCCCAAGGATAGTAGCACACATGTGTAGTCACAGCACTTAGGATGCAGAGGCAGAACTGTCTCGAGGCCAGCTATGTCTACATAGCAAGTTCCAGGAGAGGCAAGGCTACATAGTGAGACCCTGTCTCAAAAAAAAAAAAAAAAAAAGTGCAAGCTGGGCGTGGTGGCGCACACCTTTAATCCCAGCACTCGGGAGGCAGAGGTAGGAGGATCACTGTGAGTTCGAGGCCACCCTGAGATTACATAGTGAATTCCAGGCTGATGAAACCTTGAACTTTGAACAGTGTGAAAAATGGTGAAGACTATGAGGACTTTTGAAATCGGACTCAGTACGTTTTGCACTGTGAGATGATCATGAGCCTATGGGGGTCAGGGGAAGAATATGGTAGTTTGAATGTAAATGGCCCCATAGTCTCAGGTTTTTTTTTTTTTTGAAGTAGAGTCTCACTCGAGCCCAGGCTGACCTTGAATTCAATATATAGTCTCAGGGTGGCCTCACAGTGATTCTCCCATCTCTGCTTCTTGAATGTTTGGATTAAAGGTGTGTGCCACCATGCCTGGCACCTCAGGTATTTTTTAAATATTTTTTATTTTTATTTTTTAGAGAGAGCAAGAGAGACACACATAGAGAGAATTGGCATGCCAGGGCCTCAGCCACTGCAATCTAACTCCAGATGCTTGCACCACCTAGTGATAATGTGTGACTTTGCACTTGTCTCACCTTTGTGTGTCTGGCTTACATGGGATCTGGAGAGATCAAACCTGGGTCCTTAGGCTTCACAGGCAAGCACTTTAATCACTAATCCATCTCTCCAGCCCCCCTCAAGTATTTTTTAAATGTTTTTTTTTTTCATTTTTATTTATTTATTTGAGAGCGACAGACAGAGAAAGAGGCAGATAGAGAATGGGAGCACCAGGGCCTCCAGCCACTGCAAACAAACTCCAGACATGTGCGCCTCTTGTCCATCTGGCTAACATGGGTCCTGGGGAATTGAGCTTCAAATCGGGGTCCTTAGGCTTCACAGGTAAGAACTTAACCACTAAGGGAAGCACTTAACCACTAAGCCATCTCTCCAGCCACCCCCCTCAAGTATTTTTGATTAAGCTTCCTACTTACTCTCCAGAAGTCAGAGTCCTGTTGGAGGAGGTGTGTCACTAGGTGTGGATTTTGAGTCCAGCCTTAAGCTGTGTTCTGAGCCAGCTTAAATTTTGGCTGTTCTTTATTTCTCTCTGTTATGGATCTTTGATGAAGTCAGTCTGCTTCTTCTGCCATGATGAAGCTTCCCTTGGAATCTGGAAGCTAAAACAAACCCTCTCTTCCCATAAACTGCTTCTGGTTGGGTGTTTGTCCCAGCAATGAGAAGGTATCTGCAACAGTTCAACTAACTGGGAGACTTGGAATTTTCCTTCCCAAAGTAGGTAACTATAACACGCATACACCTAAGAGAATTGAAAGTGAACACTCAACCATGTATTTGCATACCCATAGTCATAGCAGCACTAATCACAATAGCCAAATAGTGGGAGCAAACCAAATGTTCACCTGTAGATTAATGGGTGAACAAAATGTAATTATTCAGCCAATGAGATATAATTCTGACACATGGTTCAACATGGATGTACTTTGTAGCCATTATGATACATAGTGAAACCTTGCTTAGTAGAATAAAAAACGAACTTGGTAAACTTTCAGTTATAAATTTTATACAATAAATATATACACTACCTACACAAGACTATCATAATAGGAGGAAAACATCATGACATCAAAATAAAAGAGAAGGGCTTGGAAGATGGCATAGTGGTTAAGGCATTTGCCTGTGAAGCCAAAAGACCCAGGTTTGATTCCCCAGGACCCGCGTAAGCCAGATGCACAACATCCCGTGTGCATCTGGAGTTTGTCTGCAGTGACTGGAGGCCCTGGAGCACACATTCTATCTGCCTCTTTCTTCCTTTCTCTCTTCAATAAAGAAATAAAATATAAAAAATTTAAAAAAATAAAAAAAGAAAGCCGGGTGTGGTGGCACACTCCTTTAATCCCAGCACTTGGGAGGCAGAGGTAGGAGGATCACTGTGAGTTTGAGGCCACCCTGAGACTACATAGTGAATTCCAGGTCAGCCTGGCCAGAGTGAGACCCAACCTCAAAAAAATATATATATATATAAGTAAATAAATAATAAAAAAAGAGAGAGAGTGATTGAGAAGGGGAAGGGATATGATGGAGAGTGGAGTTTCAAAGGGGAAAGTGGGGGAAAGGGAAGGAATTACCATGGGTTATTCTCTACAATTATAGAAATTGTCAATAAAAATAAATTTTAAAAAGAAAAAAACAAAACAACATTATTTTATATAAGTAACTTAGTCGCCTTAAGAAGATTGAGGGCTGGAGAGATGGCTTAGTGGTTCAGGTAGGTACTTGCCTGTGAAGCCTAAGGACCTAGGTTTGATTTCCCAGTACCTACATAAGCCAGATGCACAAGGTGGGGCATAAGTCTGGAGTTCCTTTGCAGTGGCTAGATGTCCTGGCACACCCATTGTCTCTTTCTCTATCTGCTTATTTCTCTCTCAAATACATAAATAAATAAAATATTTTAAAAGAATATTAATGTCAACTATGGATATAACTTAGTGGTTGGACATTTGTCTAGGCTCCAGGTCTTAGGTTCTATTCCCAGTTAATAAAATATTAATTTTTATTGTCATATTAGGTTAACAAAACCATTCACAAAAGTCATCATACTGTGATATTCCAGTTACATGAGCAGTTAGCAGTCTTTAGAAATAGAAAGCAGTTTAATAATCACCTAGAGTTATGAGAAGATGATGTGGGGAGAGGAGTATATGCCAGTGGGCACATGAGTATACTAAAAGCCCTTGAATTCACTATACCTTTAGTTGGTGTCGGGGGGTATTAGAGATAGAACCCCAGACCTCAGAAAATCTAGATAAGTCTTACCACTAAGCCATATCCCCAGTTCTGAATTTACTATAAATGGAAAAATTATACTTCCCTAAAGCTGCTATTGCTAGTCATTGTGGTGCATACCTGTAATCCCAGTACTCAGGAGATGGAAGCTGGAGGATCAAGAGTTCAAGGACTGTCTACGCAGTGAGTTTGAGGCCCTGTCTTGCCACCCTCACCTAAAGCTTTCGTTGACAAAAAGATTAAATAAAACACAAATAATAAAAAGTATTCTGGAGACTATGTCCACAGATTAGTTTAAAAAGTTACCACTTATGCTTCTTTGTGGAAAGGCTGTTGGGTTTTCTTGGGTTTCCTTTCCACTATTCAGTGAGTACTGATAAACCTTATTCTCTGACAACACTGTGAAAGGTACATTCATGACCTACTAAAACAACCTCACTTATGAGGACCCTCAGCGAAATGGGGGTTGGGAAGAGGATTTATAGGCAGATTACATGAGAGAAATATGACTAACACATGATTTTTTTCATAAAGTTTATAATTAATAAAAATAAAGAAATAAAACACTAAACAGTATCATCTTAAAATACTATCTGCTTTTCTTTTTTTATTTTTATTTTTTTATTTTTATTCTTTATATATATATATTTTTTCTTTATTAGTTATATTTGTATTCAGCAAATACAGTTACTATCTGCTTTTCAACTCTCAACTCATGATAACAATCCCACTTTTTGCACAGTGACAACTCAAGGTCTAATTGTTGTAAGATTAGTAGTGCAGAAAATAAGATTTCGTTATAGTTAAGAGCAAGTGATCTGGAGCCAGACTGCCTCAGAGGAATCCTGGCTCCAACACTTGCTGTTTGTGTGACTGTGGGCAAGTTACTTTACTTCTCTGTGCTTTGACTTCCTCCTTTAGAAAATGGGGGCAATGTTTTTGACAGCCCTGTTTCAGATCATTGTGTGGATCAAATGTATTCATACATGGAAGGTGTTCAGGACAGGGCTTGTTGCATAACAAGTACTCAATTAAAGTATTAGCTACAGGGGCTGGAGAGATGGCTCAGTGGTTAAGCGCTTGCCTGTGAAGCCTAAGGACCCCGGTTCGAGGCTCGACTCCCCAGGACCCACGTTAGCCAGATGCACAAGGGGGCGCATGCGTCTGGAGTTCATTTGCAGTGGCTGGAGGCCCTGGCGCGCCCATTCTCTCTCCCTCTCTCTACCTGCCTCTTTCTCTCTCTGTCTGTCACTCTCAAATAAATAAATAAAAATAACAAAAAAATTACAGTATTAGCTACTGTTCTTGCCAGAGAATGATGGCCAATATCTTTGACAAATATTAATTTTCAATCCATTGTAACACTTTAAACATACATTTTTTCTTTGTGTCTTTTGTGTGCTTTATTTTCTTTTGTGGTACTGAGGAGTGAGTCTAGGGTCTCACAAATGACTACTGAAGTGCTTTAGCATTGAGATATGTCTTCAACCCTCTTTTAACTTTTTATTTTATTTTATTTTATTTTTATTAAGAACATAGTTTATATGGATACATCATGTGTTGGTATCATCTTTTCCCCACTCCCTGATTTTAAAGGCAACAGAGTTGTGTCCCTTTTGACGGTAGCACATATGGTAGAATGCCATTCAGGAATGACACAGTATTATTGACTCAAGGTAGCGTTTAACCTATTAAAATGTTTTCTCTTTCTTTTCTTTCCTTCCTGCTTTCTCCTTCCCCTCCCACCTTCCCTCCCTTTGCTCCTTCTCTTTCTCACTCCCCCTTTCCTTTCCTTTCCCTTCCTTTGTTTTCCTTTCCTCTTTTTCTTCCTTCCTTCCTTCCTTTCTCTCTTCTTTCTTTCTCCTTCCTCCTTTACTTCCTTTCTTCCTTCCTTCCTTCCTTCTTTCTTATTTCTAACAGGGTCTAATGTAGTCCAGGCTGCCTTCAAACTTGCTATGTAGTCACAGATAACCTTGAACTCCTGATCCTCCTGCTTATACTTCCTAAGTGCCGGGATCACAGGTGAGCAACACCACATCTGACTATATGGAATTTTCTTTAATTTTTTTCAACTATGTGAAGTAAGAGTCTTATTAAGACATTTCATATATGAATATAACGTATTTGGCTCCTAGGTAGTGTCTAGTATCCTGGTTGAGCATATATAGTGTAAAGATCTCAATAAGTACTAGAAATCAGTGAACAATTTTAGATCAAAATGTAGAATTTCTGAGTAATGGAATTATACTTTTGTTTGAAATTTCTAATGTTTTTGGAAAATTATTGGACTACTTTTGTTTCTTATTTGTTTTATCCTTTTTTTTTTTTTTTTTTTTTTTGAAGTAGGGTCTTGCTCTAGCCCAGGCTCACCTGGAATTAGTCTCAGGCTGGTCTCAAACTCACAGTGATCCTCCTACCTCCGCCACCCAAATGCTGGGCCCAGATTTTATTTTTATTTATTTATTTGAGAGCGACAGACAGAGAGAAGAAAAGAGAGAGAGAGAATGGTGCGCCAGGGCTTCCAGCCACTGCAAATGAACTCCAGATGCGTGCGCCCCCTTGTGCATATGGCTAACGTGGGTCCTGGGGAATTGAGCCTTGAACCGGGGTCCTTAGGCTTCACAGGCAATCACTTAACCACTAAGCCATCTCTCCAGCTCCCAGATTTTATTTTTATTAGTATTTCAAGCATGGAGAAAGTTATGGGGACTAAGATATGCACATACATATACTTACTGCATTATCACATTTACCCCATGCCACATTTACTTGAGGCTTCTTTGATTTTGTTGTTGGTATTATTTTCATTTCTTTTTGGATGTGGGGACCCAACCTAATGTTCTCCTACTACTAGTGACTGGAAATTGCCACTGCTTTGTATCCTGCCAAAATGGGTGATTTGCTAGGCATTTAAAAGTTTTGCCAGGGGCTGGAGAAATGGATTAGCAGTTAATGTGTCTTCCTGCAAATCCAAAGAACCCAGATTCGATTCTCCAGGACCCATGTCAGCCAGATGCACAAGGGGCACATGCATCTGGAGTTCATTTGCAGTGGCTAGAGGCCCTGGCATGCCCATTCTGTCTCTGTCTGCCTCTTCCCTTCTCTTCTCTTCTCTTCTCTTCTCTTCTCTTCTCTTCTCTTCTCTTCTCTTCTCTTCTCTTCTCTTCTCTTCCCTTCCCTTCCCTTCCCTTCCCTTCCCTTCCCTTCCCTTCCCTTCCCTTCTCCTCTCCTCTTCTCTCTCTCTCTCTCTCCTTGCAAATAAATAAATAATATTTATTTTTAAAAATGTTTTGACAATTTGCTTGGTGTGAAATGGCATCATAACTGTAATACTTGCAAAGCCGCCTGACACATAGCAGGGGCTCAAAAAGCATGAGTTCTTGCATTTCCATTTTCAGTATGGAGGCAGGGCCTTTCTATATGATTATGGTCAATAAAGTTTCCTCTTCTGAGCTAGAAAGATTGCTTAGTGGTTAAGGCTTTTGCCTACAAAGCCTAAGGACCTATGTTTGACTCTCCAGATCCCATGTAAGCCAGACACACAGGTGACACATGTGCAAGGTTGCACATGCACACAAGGTAGCATGTAACAGACAGTCTCAGGTTCACTAAGATGAACTTCCAGACCAGGCACAGTTATGGAGGAAGGGATTCATTGAAGCTTACAGACCCAGGGGAAGTTCCATAATGACAGAAGAAACTGGCTTGCCTTCACAGGACCAAACACATAGAGAGAAGCACAAGCCTAAAAGCCAAAAGCCACACAGCACAGCACACTTCAGGAACTCCAGCTACCACACTTTGCATATCTTTAGATTGAAATCTGAAACCCACCACCACACCTTAAGATCCGCCCAGTGACACCGCCTCCAGCCAGGTGGCTGCAGATGCAAACTACAAACTAATAAAAAATTGAATATATTGGGGGCCATCTATTCAAACTACCACATTATGCCCTTGGCCCTCAATAGATTCATAACTATCACACATTGTAAATTGTACTGCGTTCAGTTTCAAAGGTCCCCACAGTCTTGACCAACTTAAGATAGTATGTCCTGTAAAAACAAACAAGTTAAATACTTCCAACATATAAAGGCACAGAGTAAACATTTTCAACTGGTATAATGCATAGCAAGGAGAGACTAAAACTATGCAAACTCAACCACCATCAAACTTTTGCAGTTCAAGTTCAATATAACCAGAGACTGCCAGTCTCCAGATTTTCCAATTTGCCCCTCCAGCTCGGCAGAGTAGCCAAGGAACACTTCCATCCTAGGCCAACAGTGTGTTCTATGGTAGCCCTTGCATAGTCCTGGTATATCCAAAATGTCTTCAGGTCTTTATGCAAACCATGGTCCATCTTCCAAAGGGTCTTTCAGCCTATCAAGGCACCACAAAAATAAAATCACAAAAAAAGTTTTCTCTTCTGTGAAGAACATCTTCATGACCTTTCTCTGTAGAAGACTCAAGTGCAGTGAAGGGAACAAGCAGTTGAGGGACTCTAAAAGCCACAGCTATATTAGAAAAAAGGACATGCACAAGTCCATCTTTGGCTGGATCCCTGGAGTGTGCTGCTCTCATTATAGTTTAGGCTAAGGGGAAAAATGCCAATGACATTTCCTGGGCGCTCAGATAGTTCTAAGGAAAACAGCAACACCAGGATAACATGAGCTTACTTTAAACCCTAGATCCCTTGCTCCCTGGGTGCTTTCAAAGCAAAATGAAAGCTATCCCTTGATATGGTTATGTAAACTCTGTAAATAAAATCTGAGCAGACCAGAAATTTGGGTTGCTATTTCTTGCTACAATCCCTAGTGGTCACTCAGCTTTACCTGAATGATTCTGAGCCATTATTTCATACCAGTGAGACAGTTCCACGTTTTTTGCATGTGCATAGTATATGTGCTGTGTGGTACGTTTGGTGAGTATGTGGTGTATGCAGGTGTATGTGCTGGTGCATTGCCCCATGTGCTAACCTCCTTCTTTCACAGAACATGAGATGTTCCCCTCCGTTACTCACTTATCTGATTTTTCTACTTGGAATAGAATCTATTAATTAATATTAATAGAGTCTATTGCCCCAGCAATTCTCTGCTCTATGCTCCCCTCAGGACTGGGGTTATGGCCGTGTGTGGCAACACTTGGCTGTTTATGTGGATTTTGGAGACTCAAACTCAAGGTATCTCAGTTCCCCTCAGGTCCCCATGCTTATGCTAAAAGTGCACTTAAACACTGGGCTATCTCTCCAGCTCTCCCCTTTTAAAACTGGGTTGGTTGATTTATAGGATTCTTTATACATTCGTACACTAATCCTTTATTGTTTATATAGTCTGTAACATGTTTTAAACTTCATTTATGGAGACTTTTTGTCATTCTGGAATGCATTTTTTAGCCGGGCATGGTGTCCATGCCTTTGTACCTAGCACTTTTGAGGACAAGGCAGGAGGACCGCAAGTTTACAGCCAGCCTGGACTACATGGTAAGAGCCTGTCCCAAACCTCTCATTCCTGAAAATGTGAAATAACATTTTTATACTTAAATGTAGTCAGATACATTTTCTCTGTCTTTGGAATGTGCTTTTTTATATGTGGTTGATTTTTTTTTTAATTAAGTGCTTACCAATTCTTTAGTGACCTCTATGTTCCTACACCAGCCCAAAACCCAGGCCTAGGAATGGCACCAGTAGACACATTTTGTTTTGCTTGTTTTTGAGATAGGGTCTTGCTATGTAAGCCAAGTTGGCCTTGAACATGTGGCATTTCTCCTGCCTCAACCTCTCGAATGCTGGGACTACAGTAGTATATCATCACATACTTGGCTTTTTTCTTTTAAATTTTTTTGTTTATTTTTATTTATTTATTTGAGAGCAACAGAGAGAGAGAGAGAGAGAGAGAGAAAGAGGCAGATACAGAGAGAGAATGGGGGCTCCAGGGCCTCCATTCTCTGCAAACGAACTCCAGACGCGTGCGCCCCCTTGTGCATCTGGCTAACGTGGGTCCTGGGGAATTGAACCTCGAACCAGGGTCCTTAGGCTTCACAGGCAAGCACTTAACCACTAAGCCATCTCTCCAGCCCTACACTTGGGGTTTTTCTTGTTTGTTTCAATTTTGGTATCATTGTTCGTATACTTTTTTGCTTGTTTGTTCTGATATTTTTCTGAGACAAGGTCCCAACTATGTAGCTCAAAGTTGGACTCAAATTCATAATCATTTTGCCTCAGCCTTCAAGGTCACCTGGCTTATAGGCATGTGTGCCACCATAGCCATCAGAATGTTTTTTTTTTTTAAATTTTTCCTAATTTACCATTTCACTGAGGAAAAAACTAGCTTAAAATCCAAGTTTTATATGAGGTTCTTGGTTCCAAGGCCTTAGCTCCTCTCTCTGTATATGATTGATATGTTAGTACAAGGTTCACTTGAGAGCAACAAAACTCTAAGATAACAGTGGCATAAGCAAGAGGAAAACTTCTCTCCCACAGCAGTCCAGAAAAGGCAGTCTCAGACTGGTATGGAGTGTTTGAACCCAGAGTACTCTCAAGCACCTAGTCTCCTTCCATCTTACTAGTTCCATTGGTCAAGTTACCTTATGATCAAAGATGACTGCTCTAGCAATCACATCTTCACATTCTAAGCAGCAGGAAAAATGAGAGATCCAGAAGGTGCATAGCAACTAGTCTCTCTCTCCCTCTCCTCCTCCCTTTTTTCTTGACAGACTGGCCTGGAACTCACTATGTATGTCATATTGGTCTCAAACTCATGGTAGTGTTCCTGTCTTGGTCCCCTGAGTGTTGGGATTATAGGGGTGAGCCACTGTGCCTAGCTATTAGCTGTCTCTTTTTTAAAAATCTTCTTAGCCGGACATGGTGGCGCACGCCTTTAATCCCAGCACTTGGGAGGCAGAGGTAGGAGGATCACCGTGAGTTCAAGGCCACGCTGAGACTACATAGTGAATTCCAGGTCAGCATGAACTAAAGTGAGACCCTACCTCGTAAAACCAAAAAAAAAAAAAAAAATCTTCTTTTCTTTCTTTCTTTCTTCCTTCCTTCCTTCCTTCCTTCCTTCCTCCCTTCCTCCCTCCCTTCCTCCCTTCCTTCCTTCCTTCCTTTTTTCTTTCTTTCTTTGTACATACTAGAGCCTCTTGCCACTGCAAACGAATACGAGATACTTGTGTCATTTTTGGCATCCAGCTTTACCTGGGTGGCTTGGGCATTGAACCCTGGCCTACAGACTTTGCAAGCAAGTTAACCCACTATTCCATCTTTCCAGCTCAGCAGCTGTCTTTTCATGATGATTCCAAGTGATTTTCATATAACATTTACTTTTATATCCCCTTGGATACAGTAGGTGGTCCCACATCAAGTTAAAAATATGCCACTGTCTAGACCCTCTTCTCTCACGCTGTACAAAAATCAATTCCAAATGGATCAGAGACCCCAATAATATGATGCAAAACTGTGAAATGACTAGAAGGAAAAGTAGGGAGAACACTCCAAGATACAGGAGTAGGGAAAGTAGCCCAGGGAATTAGACAAACCCTCAACCATTGGCATCTCATGAAATTAAAAAGCTATTTACAGGGCTAGAGAGATGACATAGCAGTTAATGCACTTGCCTGTGAAGCCTAAGAATGCATGTCCAAATCTACAGGTCCCATGTAGCCAGACCCACAGTAATAAATGCATGCAATGTTGCACATGCTACACAAGGGGAACACGTGTCTGGAGTTTGTTCACAGTGGCTGAAAGGCCCTGGTGTGCCCATTCTCTGTCTCTTTCCCTCTGTCTCTCTTTCTGTCTCTCACTCAAAAATTAAAAAAAAAACATAAAAATGCTATTGTACAGATAAGCAAATCATCAACAGAGAAATAGACAACATACAGCATGGGAGAAAGTCTTTGCTAGCTATTCATCCAACAGAGGTTTAATTTCTAGAATATAGAAAGAACTCAACAAAACAAGGCAATAAAATAGTCAGGGCTGGAGAGTGGCTCAGAGGGCACACTTATCTGAGGTTTGTTTGCAGTGGTAGGAGGCCCTGGTGCACCCATCCTTTCTCTCTTTCTTTCTCAAATATATCATACACACACACACACACACACACTCAGCCAACTAAAATGGGACAGGGAACTAAACAGAGTTCTCAGAGGAAGAAATATAAATGGTCAATCAACATCTAAAACGACATTCATTATCTTTAGTCACAAGTAAAATGAAAATTAAACCTACTTTGAGATTTTTATCTCACTGCAGTCAGAATGGCTATCATCCAAAAACCAAATGAGGGCTAGAGAGATGTCTTAGCGGGTAAGGCACTTGCCTGTGAAGCCTAAGAACCTATGTTTGACTCTCCAGGTCCCACGCCAGCAAGATGCACAAGGTGACACAAGTGCACAAGGTTGCACATGCTCACAAGGTAGTGCACATGTCTCGAGTTTGTTTCCAATGGCTGGAGGACCTGGCATGCCAATTCTCTCTCTCTCTCTTGCTTTTGCTCTCTTGCATAAAATATCAAACAACAAATGCTGGCAAAGGTGTGGACAGAGAGGAACCCTCATCCACTGCTGGTGGAAGGGAAAACTTGTAAAGCCACTATATAAATCTGTATGGAGGTTGCTCAAAAATCTGAAAATAGATCTACCATTTGATCCAGCTATACCACTCCTGGGCATAGACCCTAAAGACTACTCTTTACTACAGAGACACTTTCTCAGCCGTGTTTATTGCTGCTCTATTCACAATGGCTAGGAATTGAAATCAGCCCAGACACCCATCAATTGATGAATGGATAATGAAGATATGGTACATATATACAAAGCAATTTACTCAGTGGTAAGGAAAAATGAAATTTTCAGGAAAATGAGTTTTGAGAGAGGGCTCAGTGGTTAAAGGCACTTGCTTGCAAAGCCTGATAGCTTGTGTTTGATTCCCTACTACCCATGTAAAGCCAAATGCCCAAAGTGGCACATGTGTGTGGAGTTTGTTTACAGTGGTACTAGGCCCTGGTGCACCCATTCTCATTTTTTTTCTCTCTCTCCTTGAAAATAAATAAAATATATATATATCTTTAATTTTCAGGAAAATGCTTACATAGGCTAGGAAAGACAAGCACCACATGTTCTCTCTCATATGTGCTTCCTAACATGGAACAGCTTGATTTCTTTGTAAGTTGTAGTAAGTACCAGTAGTATTGGCAAGGAACTAGAATGAGGCTAGAGTGGAAACAGGGAGGGATGAGAGGAGGGGATACCTGACAGGCAAGTGGAGAGACATAATACAGGAAGCAGAGGGTATTGGGGTATACTGGAGTAAAGGAGGGTGGAAATTGGGAAATTCACAAAAGTAATGATGGCATGAATCAGTAACATGGAACCATTCCTCTTGATTAGCTAATTAAAAGATAAAACTCTTAATAAGAAGGAGGTGCTTTTTCTAGGCAGAATTACCCTGTAGGGAGGGAAGCAAGCTTAGCCCCAAAACCATAGGCTCTTGCTGATAAATTCCTGTACCAGAACTAGGTTATCTCCCACAGTGAGCAGTTGGTCATGGAGGCCTATGAGGCCTCCAAAACAATGCAGACCATTACCAAAGTACTTGGTTACCCACCATATCAAAATGGTAAGACCCTATTGCTGAAGACACCACAGGCTGTGGTGAAAGGACATCAAGAATTCTTGCTAGAACTGAGAAAGAAACCAGCTCCCTGCTGGCTAGTCCTCACAGTGCTGCAAAGTACTATGGGTGCTGCTGGGGGATAATGGTCACTAATAGTTTGAACAAGCAGGGGATCCTGCAAACAGCAAAATCAACCAAATGGTCAAACGATACATACTTGAGCAATAGCGGCACACAGGCTATGGGTTTAATCAACCGCTCTGTCATTGGACAGGAAGCCTGCTCAGTGGGAGGGAATCCATACCTTGTAATGAGAACCAATTCATAAGCCCATGGATAGGAAGGTCATAGACTCTAGAGGGAAGCTCCCACTGTTCTTTGGCTAAGATAAGAGGGCAAACCCCTTGTGGTGGTTTGATTCAGGTGTCTCCCATAAACTTAGGTGTTTGGAATGTTAGGTTCCCCAGCTGATGGCAATTGGAAATTAAAGCCTACTGGAGGCGGTGTATTGTTGGGGGTGGGCTTATGGGTGTTATAGCCAGTTTCCCCATGCTGGTGTTTGGCACACTCTCCTGTTGCTATTGTCCACCTTATGTTGGCCAGGGGGTAATGTCCACCCTCTGCTCATGTCATCGTTTTCTCCTGCCATCGTGGAGCTTCCCCTCAAGCCTGTAACCAAAATAAACCTCTTTTTCCTAGAAGCTGCTATTGGTTGGGTGATTTCTACCAGCAATGTGAACCTGACTGCAACAGTGAAGTGGTACCGAGGAGTGGGATTGCTGCTAGACACCTGACTGTGTGGCTTTGGCATTTGGAGCTGATTTTCAAGAGGAATGTGGAAGGATTTGAAACCTTAGCCTAAGAGATGCCTTGCAGTGCTGTAAGTATGGCTTGACAGACTATTCTGGTCAGAGTTGAAAGGCCTGAATGCAGTAAGAACTATGGACTGTGAGGTTTGGGTTGAGGGTGAAAAAGAGCTTTATTTGGACTGGGCCAGCAGTTTGTGTGAGAAGCTTGCTGTAATGCCCATGTCCTGAGAAGCTGTGCAGGGTTGCTTTGCACAGAAATGGACTGGTGTGAGCAGAGGGATATGGCACAGAAAGAAAAATCTTTGGGTGAACTGTTGCCTGTTCAGCTGCAATTGAGAGATTACAACCTTTGAGACTGGGCTAGCTGACTTGCACTGGGGCAACAGGAAGAATGTAGACTCTTTTGAAGGGGCCTGAGTCCTCAAGGAGTGTCCTGTTCTTTAAAAAAGTCTTTAAACTTTTTAAAAAAGTTCTTTAGTAAAGCCTGCTTTATTCCCCCATGGATTAACAAATTGGCACCCTACCTGGTATTGTGGAGTATAAGAAATGCAGTAAAGAGAGGGTCATTGAATTTGCAACACACTCTTGTGTTTTGTAAATGGCCTTGGGCAGTGTGAAGCAGGTTTGCTGGATGCCTGCATGGAGACCACGTGGGGCCATGAGGATGAACTGTGGATTGCAGTGGAGACCCAGTGGAGATACGGGGACCACGCAATGGCTGCTAAGGAAAGCTGCCAGCACCGGATGAAGTTTTCCAGGACTGTGAGTAGCTAGCTGGAGGGGCGGAATTGGAATGCCAGAGACTTGTTGCGGATTAGAATTATCAGACTTGGAGATTTGTTACTGACTAGAGTTGTTGGACTTTAAGTTACAGAGTTTGGTGTTTTCCCTATTTAAATCTTGTGTTGGTTGAATGTTTCTTTGCTATGCCCAATGCCTTCTTTTGCAGTGTGAATGTTTATTCTGTGCCATTATGGGTTTTGGGGGGATTTTTTGATATTATAGTTCAGTTCAAAGATCTTGGATTATGGGGATGTTTAAATATCATTGGCATTGATAAAAAAAAAAAACTATGGGGAACTTTAAGTGGGACTGAATGCATTGTATTCTACATCATGTATGAATATCGATTTATGGGGGGTTCAGGGGCAGAATGTGGTGGCTTGATTCAGGTGTCCCCCATAAACTTAGATATTCTACATGTTATGTTCCCCAGCTGATGGCAATTGGAATTTAAAGCCTACTGGAGGCCATGTGTTGTTGGGGGTGGGCTTATGGGTGTTATAGGCAGTCTCCCCATGCTAGTGTTTGGCATACTCTCCTATAGCTATGGTCCACCTTATGTTGGCAAGGGAGTGATGTCCACCCTCTGCTCATGTGATCATTTTCCCCTGCTGTAATGGAACTTCCCCCTTGAGCCTGTAAGCGAAAATAAACCTTTTTTCCCACAAGCAGCTCTTGGTTGGGTGATTTCTACCATCAATGTGAACCTGACTGCAACACCCCTCAAAAAGGTTTTTAAATAACTGTTCTTATCCCATTTGATCCATACTGTTCTCACTATTGATTGGAGAATCTGCTTTTTATAAATGGTGGTGAATACCAGGCTGACTCAAGATCCATTAGTGTGATAAGATAAGAAAGACAGTAAGCTAGAAAAGAGATATAAAGTGAAGAAAAAGGATGGGAGGGGGGACTTAATAGAATGGTATTTTATATATGTAAGTACGAATAGATTAATGGGGGTGAAAAGGCCCAAGTGAGGTCAGGGGAAGAGACTGAGTAAAGGAAAGGTGGAGGGAGGGCTTATCAAAATCTAAGAGAATATAAATAAATCATATGGAAACCGACTTTTTTGGACAATGGAACACTCAGGAGCCATAGATTATTACTAGAAAATTTTCAGTGCCAGGGATAGGATACCTTCCAATGAGTTGTTGGCCAGGGAGGTCCCTGATGGCCCCAAAACATTACAGGACATTGCTGAGGCCTTTGGGTTCCCACCAGGAATAGATGGTAAGACCCTATTGCTGAAGACTCCACATACTTGGGCTGCAAGGCCACTGAAAAATCCTGCTGGAATTGAGCTGAGAACCTCCTCCATGTAGACTAGCTTACAGAAAGCTGGAAAAAGCCATTCTGCATGCAGTTCAATGGGAGAGAGAGAAATCACCAGCGAAGATCCTCCACAGTGGCTGTCAGCCAGGCCAAGTGAGCCAACAGGTGCAATAGTGACACATCTGTCATGGTGGAAACCAACTACCCTCTAATTGGACTGGAGGCCTGCTCCATGGGAGGGAATATATCCCTGATACTGAAAACCTAAAACAGGGGTAGTCATGAGCCCTAGGGGTATAACGTCTGCTGCTTTCTGGCTAAATGTATATACTATGTTCATCAAACTGCCCAGGAGGCACTTCTCTTAATGTTCATATCTATATATTAATGCCACTCTCACTTTTGGTTAGAGAAGCTTCTCTTTTCAGGTGGCAGTGACCTTGGGGTGACTCATAAGGCATCAGTGACAGGAGTGCTCAGCACTGCAATATCTCTATCACACCTTCCAAGGCTCAGGGTCCATTGCAAAAGAGGTGGCAGGAAGAATGTAAGAGCCAAAAGAAAGGTAGGACTCCTTACAATGTGCTCCTCCAGACACAAAATGGCCTGGATATCCATGACCTCACAGTGCCTGACACTACCTACACAAAACCATCATACTAGGAGGAAAAGATGATGACATCAGAATAAAAGAGAGACTGATTGAGAGGATGAGGGGATATGATGGAGAGTGGAGTTTCAAAGGGGAAAGTGGGGGAGGGAGGACATTACCATAGGATATTATTTATAATCATGGAAGTTGTTAATAAAATAAATAAATAAATAATAAAAATGGGGAGACATCTCTATCACATCTGCCAGGTCCCAGGAGACATCACACAGGAAAGGGGCAGATTAAACACATGTGCTGCTCTCACTGCTAGCTTGAAAACCTCTTCCAGGGAGATGGTGGTGGACAGTGAGGAGACCCAAATGTCATCAGTGCAGAAAATCACAGGATGCAGAGAGCTCAACACTAAAGGAAACTTATAACACACCCTCCAAGGCTCAAGGAACATTGCAGAAGGTGGTGCAAAAAGATTGTGAGAGCCACAGGATGGGAAGCAGTATCTTGAGGCCATGTTCATGTCTCTCTCTGACAGAGACTGACGGGTACATTCATGACCTCACAGTGAATACCAATAACCCCACTGAGGAGCAGGGTCTTCAGCATAAGGAAGGCAGGTCAGAGTATAACCCAATGGAATATGACCAAGTTGTAATATGTTTATTTATTAAAGTTCTCAATCATTTTTTTAAAACCTAAGGCATTCTGCTACTATGACAATGACAAAGAGGAGTACAGACATTGGAAAATAACAGTTTTGCCACTGAGTCTGAAGCTCATGTTAATAAAACATAGGTCATCTGCATACCACACTAAGTTTTAAAATTCCATCCTCCCTTCTGACACCTGAATTTCTTATAATTACAGCTAAGCCTTTCTTGCATCCATTTATTTATCAAGTATTTACTGAGCACTGATTATGTGCCAGAAACTGTTGGTAGCAGGAGATGCAACAGGGGAGAAGACAATGCTCTTGCTCTCATAGTTTATGTTCCATTTGAGGGGGGAATACACCAGAAAATTTAATGCTGTAAGGTTCGACATGCACTGCTATGGAGGAAAATTAAGCAGATTAAGAGGATAAGGAGTTCTAAGAGTGAAATAAATACTTGTTGTTGCAGGAAAGTCATGTTATTGAGGAAAGTGACATGGGACCCAAATGTGGTGACACATGCTTATAATCCCAGTGCTTAGGAGGTGAAGACAGGCAGATGAGGAGGTTAGTTAATGCTAGCCTGAAAAGATAAACAAAAAGTGACATTTGGGTAGGAACCTAAAATGAGGACAAAATCTGTCATATTATTTGGGTAAGAGTATTTCAAGCAGAGTTAAGAGTCAGTACAAATGTCCTGAGCTACAAGTGGGCTTGATATATGCAAGGCACACTAAGCAGTCCTGTGTGATTCGAGCACAGTGGGAAAGTGGGACAGGTTAGCAGCTGCTCTCTAGAGGTAACAAAGTACAAGTTCAGCCAGGGTTTCATAAGCATTTGCTTTTCCTTGAAGAAAGTAAGCCATTGAAGGATTTAGACAGACACATGGTACAATCAATATTTTTTTGTGGTGCTGGGATCAAACCCAGGGTCTGGCACACGCTAAGCAAGTGCTCTGCCATGGAGCTATATCTAAGACTATCTTATGTTTTAAAAAGAATGTTCTGGATGTTAGGTTGAGAATGGACTCAAGATGGTAACGGGTTGAGGCAGGGAGGTAAGTCTGTTGTGGTCAGAAAGGTACATGTGAAAGCTGTTTGGATTAAGGCAGTTGCATTGAAAGCGGTTGGAAAGGGTAAGGTTAGATGCAGAATTTGAAGGTGGAACAAAAATATTTACTGAAGGATCAGATGTAAGATGAGAGAAAGGGAGAAGACTCTGATGTGAATACTGGTCTGGGCCCCTGATTGAGTGGTGATACCACTTACTGAGATGGGCAACTTATGGAAAAGGACCAGCCTGGGAGATGGAAATCAGGAGTTTGTGCTGGGCCTGGTAGCACAGGCCTGTTATCCTGGCTGTTTGGAAGACTAAGGCAGGAAGTTCAAAAGTTGAAGGCTTTCATGGGTTACACAGTGAGTTCAATGCCCAGCTGGACAACTTAGGGAGACTGTACCCTACCTAAACATATAAAAGTAAAAGGAGGGCTGAAGGATGTAGCTCAGTGGTAGAGCACTTGCGTAGCATGTGTGAGGCCTTGGGTTTTATTTTTAGTATTGTATGCATGCATGTGTGCATAAATAAATAAATAAATAAATATGGCTGGAGAGATTGCTCAGCAGTTAAAGGATATTATTAGCAAAGCCTAATGGCCAAGGTTTGATTCCCCACTACTCACATAAAGCCAGATGCACAAAGTGGTGTATGCATCTGGAATTAATTTTCAGCAGCAAGAGGCCCTGATGAGTCCATATTTTCCCTCTCTCTCTGTCATTCTAAATAAATAAGCAAACAAATTGTTTTGATCATGTTAAATTGGAGATATGCAAGAGGCAAGAGTTTTTACTCTTGGGCATGGGATTTTCTTTTAGAGAAATCTCATTTGGAGATATGAGATTGAGTGCAATTAACAGAAAAGGCCCACTTCCTATGTGCTGGATTAAAGGCAGGCTCCATGATGTGTGGCTCACACAAAGTTTTATTGTTGCATGGCCTAATCCATTTGTTAAATATTATCTATGGAAGCTTTCATTCTGCCATATCAGAACTGAATCATTGTGATATAGGCTGTGTGGCCTACAGAGCCTCAAATATAGCCTTCTATCAATATCTATTGGATTTGAATTTGTGGATTAAATAAACAATTAATTTAAAATATTCAAAAATTTTAAGCCAAGCGTAGTGGCGCACACCTTTAATCTCAGCACTTGGGAGGCAGAGATAGGAGGATCGCTGAGAGTTTGAGGGCAGCTTGAGACTACATAGTGAATTCCAGGTCACCCTGAGCTAGAGTGAGACCCTACCTCGAAAAACCAAATATATATATATATATATATATATATATATATATATATATATATATACATACACATACATATTCAAAAATAATTGCAGTCAGGCATGATGGGTCACACCTGTAACTTCCAGCACTTGGGAGGCAGAGGCAGGAGGATCATCATGTGGTCAAAACCAGCCTGGGCTTCATAGTGAGCTTCTGGTTAGCCTGAATGACAGGGTAAGATCTTGTAAGGGCCAAAATATGGGGAGGAGTGTCTTTAGAATGCTATCTTTGAGACATGAAATGGCCATTGCATTTATGACCTCACGACTGCTGTCACTACCTGCACAAGAACTGTACAATATTGGAACCATCACCATTTTTACATAGTTGATGAGAGAGGGCAAAAAGAATATCAAAATAGAAGAGAGACTAGCTGGAAAGAAGAAGTGTTTCAGTGGAAGGGGATGGGAAGGAGGGCCAAAGTGGGCAATGGTAGGAGATTATGATCAAAAGACATCATGTACATGTATGAAAATTGTCGATGAAAAGTTAAAAAGGGGGCTGGAGAGACGGCTTAGCGGTTAAGGTGCTTGCCTGCAAAGCCAAAGGACCCAGGTGTTCGATTTTCCAGATGCACAAGGGGGTGCGCATGTCTGGAGTTTGTTTGCAGCTGCTGGAGGACCTGGTGTGCCCATCTTCTCTTTCTCTCTCTCTCTCTCTCTGCCTATTTCTCTCTCTCTCTCAAATAAATAAAAAGTTTAAAAAGACAAAAAGAGTACATCTATACTGAATATGTACAAACCTTTTCTTGCCATTATTTCATAAACAATACAGTATAACAACTAGTCATAGATTTTTTGTATTAAATAATCTAGAGATGAACTAAAACATATAGGAGGAAATGTGTATGTTATATACAAATATTACATCATTTTATATAAAGATTTGGGAACCCATTCCCTGTGAATACTTATGTACCACTATACTTCTATATTTGGCCCATATTAGTCAGCTTTTCATTACTATAATGAAAAATCCAGTACAAGGTACTTATGAAAAAGAGGTTTATTTGATGCATGCTTTTGTAGGTACAAAGTCTACATAGCACATAGAATGCTCTATAGCGTAGGCTCATCACTTGGTTGATCACCTTGTGGCACAGGAAGCAATGGTGAATTCCAATTTTGGAGAAAGCAGATTATACCTTGAGCCAAGAAGCAGAGAGGATAGGAGAGGCTAGGCTTGCTCATTTTATAAGAACCAGGGGTCAGCAGAGAACTACTTTATGCCTCCAATGACCCAATAACTTCCTGCTAGGCCCTACGTCTTAAAGGTCTCCCAGTTCTACTACCCTGACAACTAAGTTCTCAACACAAACTTTTATGAGAGACACAAACCATATTCAAACCTTAGCAGGCCCTGTTGGAGGAAAGTATGCTGATCACTAAGTCTAGATGACCTGTAGGTTTCCAGCCAGTAGCAGGAAGGGAGGCAGTATGACCACTGAAAGGAAGAACATAGCATGAGGACTATGTGAAAAGGGAAGAGGAGGAGGCCAGTGGGGTGGGCATGTGTTGTACGAACACTTTTCTAAGGAGAAGCTGATGAACACTTGCTCTCCCAGGCATGGCACCCCACTACAGACTAAATGTTAATTCCACTAAACTTCACCCTGGTGAACCAATGAGTTTATTGAGTTTCTTTACAGAGTATGGGCAAGGGGTTACTTACAGGAGTATGGAGACTCCACAGCAATGGTAGCATTGAAAGGTATCATCCCAGCATGGATGAAGACCTCCCCACAACTACATTGATGGAGGTCCCCATCCCTTGATCTTATGCCTTCTATCTATATATCTATCTATCTATCTGTCTAGCTAGCTAGGTAGCTATCATCTATCTGTCTATCTATCTATCTATCTATCTCCTCAGCCCCTCCTTCTATGGAGGAAGTTATCATGTCCGATCTTGAGAGAGCATCTTATGATTGGTCACAGCTGCTTCTGTCATTTTTCTTGGCAGAAAATGTCATATAACAGCATGTAATCGTTGTGCCTGTGGACCACTTGAGGAAAGCAGCTCAGCAAACAGGTGGATATGCAACTAAGGAAGTAGATATCAACATTCCAAAAATGAATTTTCAAATGCCCAGAGTCTCTTCCACTTACTTTCATACAGGGCTTAGAATTCCAACTGTATCCTCAATTTCACTGTGTGCTTCAGAATTAGAGGTTTAATATCTTATATAATCCTGTGATAGTTAATCTTCTACCTGACTAGACTTGGGATGACCTGGGAGAGAATTCCAGAGATTTAACTGAGGAGGAAAGACACCCTGGATGTAGGTAAATGGCATCATCCTATGCACTGGAGACTTGGATTGAAAAAAAGGAAAAAGTGAGTTGAATACCAACATTTATTAGTCTCTCCTTCCTTAATGTGTATTGAATGTGACCTTCCACCTCCTGCTCTTGTCCCCATGCCTTCCCTGCCATGATGGACTGCACTCTGAAACTGTGAACCAAAAATAGACACTTCCTTAAGTCACTTCTTGTTGGGTATTTGATCTCAGCAGTGGCTGGAAGATGGCTCAGTGGATAAAGATTTTGCTATGCAGATTTGAGGACCTGAGTTGGAGACCCCATTACCCATGTAAAAGCTAAGCATGGTAGTAAGCACCTGTAATCCCAGAACTAGGGAAGCAGAGAAAAGAAGATCCCTGGGACTTGCTAGGTAGCTAGTCTAGCCAAATCAGTGAGCTCCAGATTCAGTGAGAGATACTGTCTCAGAACATCAGGTGGAACCTGGTGTGGTGGCATGCACCTTTTATCCCAACACATAGGAG
Organism: Dipus sagitta; assembly: GCA_036346955.1. Taxonomy (NCBI): domain Eukaryota; kingdom Metazoa; phylum Chordata; class Mammalia; order Rodentia; family Dipodidae; genus Dipus; species Dipus sagitta. Next base: position 122,850,346 of record CM070776.1, read on the forward strand.
GCAGAAACAGGAGGATCACTGTGAGTTTGAGGCCAGCCTGGGACAATAGAGTGAGATCCCACCTCAAAAAAACCAAAACAAATAAATAAATAAATAGAAAAAAATAATGTGGAGAGTGATTGAAGACTCCAGGGTAACAAGCATGAGCCACTACAACGGGTAGAGTTGCAGCTTCTGAACGGCCATATGCCCTTATACCCTGGAATAGTGCAGACTAAACTGAGAATAACTCCAACTTCTTAAATGATTTATTTGGATTCATCCCTGTGGTGCTGGGGAAGAAGCCCAGTGCCTCACACATACTAGATAAGTGCTCCATAATTGCAAATTCAAGGCTAGCCAGGACTACATAGTGAGATCCAGGCCAGACTCTACTACAGAATGAGATCCTGTTTCAAAAAACTAAACAACATAGCTGAAAGATTGCCATTTCCTATTTAAATGGCAGCTAAATGCCAGGGAAAAGGGCATAAGTGGATCTTTGGGTTTTTACTGTGCTATGTTGTGCTTAGGCAGAGATGGGGAAAGTGAACTCAAAGATAGCATTTTCCATTTTCTGAAGTCACATGGATTCCTTTGGCAAACAATTATTTTCCCCAATATAAAAAATAGCATTTATTCCTAGGGAAACCCTTTATATTTCTAGATTAAACCCCTTTGCACAAATCAAATCATTTAAGGAAGCTTTTACAGAGACAGAGGGAGGAGGCTGAAAGTGCTTGGGTTTGATCTACAAAGGAGGCTGGGCATGCTCTAACAACTGCTTTCCAGTGTCTGAGAATGAGTCTTTACTTCTTTCTATTTTTGTTATCTTGGATCTCTCTTCTTTTTCCCTTGTTTTCTCTCAGAAAAAGCCTAAGAATGGAGATTGTTCTACCTGTTTCTCTGGGTTCAATTTCTGGCTCTGTCATTTACTATTTGATCTCAAATAAGCCAGTTTCAGCGACCTGTAGTTTCCACATTCACAAGATGGGGGCTAGTAAATCACCTTCCAGAGTTATAGTGAACATTGAATCAAATAATTTATGAATGATTTAGAACAGCACCAGGTACTGTCTACATTGTTACTGACATCATCATTCCCCTCCATACCCTTTTTACCATTCCTCATTGTTTACCCTACTACAACCAACCCATTTGTATCACTGCCTTAACATAGTTCCTGTTTTACGAAGGCAATGCTTGTTGTGTTTTTCTTAGATATGGTTCTATTTGGGCGAGTAGGGCAAACTGGAACCACTGTGGCTCAAGGGTGAGTCCTCACCTGGACGTGTTAGTTTTTGGCATTAGTCCTCTTGGTAAAAGTTCTACCTCTCAAGCCAGAAAAGGAAAATAACAATATAAACAGAAAAGGCTGATCAAATTTGCACTGGAGAGAAGTCTTTTATTGGCATGCCAAGGGGAATTTTAGCTTTCTTAATCATCACCAAGAAGATGACAATATATCTAAGGGAGCCCAGCTTGTCGTGGTGGTGGGGGGAGTACCTATGGGTGGTAAGAAGCAGGGAGGAAAACTGCAAAGATACCAAGTAAGATGACTCAAGTCACATCAATCTTTAAAAAATATATTGTTACTTACTTATTTATGAGAGAGAGAGAGAGAGACTGGCCAAGCCAAGGCCTCTAGCCACTGCAAACGAACTCCAGATACATGTACCACCATGTGCATCTGGTTTATGTGGGTTCTGGGGAATTGATCCTGGGTCCCTAGGCTTTGCAGGCAAGCGACTTATCCACTAAGCCATCTCTCCAGCCCTGCATCAGTCTTTATTAATGTTTGCTCTCATTTTGCTTTTTGAGTACAATAAATATATCTCCTCATGGGATTACTATGGTTTGAATTTATATTTCCTTGATAATACAGTTGAACATTTCTTCATATGTTTAGAAGCTATTTATTCATCCTTCCTGAAAAATACCTATCCATATCTTTCACCATTTTACCATTAGGCTCAGAGCCTCACGCATGGTAGGCAATTGCCTATCCCTGAACTGTATCCTCAGTCACCCTTCACTGATTTTCTTACTGAGAAATTTTATCTTGTTGATTTGTAAGGACTCCTTTTTATTTGAGAGTTTTTGTATGTATATATATGACCTCTGATTGGGCTGGAAAGATGACTCAGCAGTTAAAGGCACTTACTTTCAGGCCGAGGTTAAATTCCCTAGTACCCATGTAAAACCAGATGCACAAAGTGGAGAATATGTCTGGAGTTTGTTTGCACTGGCAAGAAGTCCTAGCATACCCCTAAATCACTCTCTATCTGTCTGCCTTTCTCTGTTTCTCTCTCACAAATTAAAAAAGTTTTTAAAAATAAAAAAAAAAACCACCAGATCCTGAAGCTGATCTTGTGAGCCCTTAGGTCCCTAAGTTTGGATAACATGCAGGTCAAGTACAGTCAGGTATGAAGGTACACTATGAAGGTCGGGCAGAATAAGACTGCTTATGGTTTGCAAACATGTGAGGGGACTGATAGTTGTCAGGGTAGAAACAGCCATTAAGGGGAAAGAGGGAATTCACAGTGGAATTATTGATGAGATGTCTAGCAAAAGGGTTCTTGGATACAATCTAAAGTCCAGTGAGATAGGCAGGCAGTCCTTCCAAGACACTGCTTCTCATCTTCTGTGATGCTGACACCAGGACCAAGCCAATAAAAGGTATATATTTATGAGAGAGAGGTGGGGAGGAGAAAGAGAGAGAGAAAATGGTCACTCTAGGGCCTTCTGCTGCTGCAAATGAACTCCAGATGCATGCATCACTTTGTAGATCTGACTTTATGTTGGTACTGGGGAATCAAACCTGGGCCATAGGCTTTACAAGAAATTGCCTTTAACTGCTGAGTCATCTCTCCAGTCCTCAGGTCATTTTTGTTGTTGTTGAGGGGCTGCTTGTGCACAGTAGGATGCTTAGTAATACTCTTAGCCACTGCTCACCAGATGTCAGTATAGTGACTTCCTCGACTCAGCTATGGTCCTCAAAAGTGTCTCCAGGCATCTCTAAATGTCCTCTGGATTGGGAAATCATCCCCAGTTAAGAACCATGGTTTTAAGATTTAGAAGATCATTGAGCAAACCACAAAGAAGTGTGTGCAATCACATAAGAGGATGCCAGTGGGAAGGAAGGCTGAGGCAATTCAGAGTCTGGGAAGTTGGCCTCCTGGAAAGGGGAAGTACAAAGTACCACACCCCTACTCTGCCACATCCTGGTATAGGGGTGGGTGGTGGGCCAGTTGACTTCCTAGGGATATGTGTCACAATCAGAGCAGGACAAAGAAACGGAGTAGGAGCTGGACAAAGAAACGGAGTAGGAACTGAGACTGATTTCCTCAAAACCATCTGAGAGAATATATCTTTGCTGCAAAACATCTGCTAGGGAAGAAGACTGAGGGTGGAAATATCCATCTTAGAAATTTTAAATCTTGGTCAAGTGAAGTAGCTCAGTTGGTAAAATGATTTCTTTAAGGACCTGAGTTCAATCCCCAAACCCATGTAAGAAAATAGCTAGAAATCATCAAATTGACCTCTAAATATTTCTGTTTGTGTCCACAAATTAGTGCGGCTCTCACCTACGGTCAAAGAAGCTCCTTTCTGAAGATGGTGGTGACTACTAGGGAGACTCAAAGCATGTCAAAGTGCTGAGAAGCGACTATGGAGTGGTCAGAACTAAAGGAGGCATCTCTATCATGCCTTCCAGAGCTTAGGGAACATTGTGGCAAAGGAGTTGGAAAGAATGTAAGAGCCAGAGGATGGGGAAGAGTGCTTCTGGACATGATGCAGCTATTGCATTTGTGACCTCACAGTGGTCATTACCTGCGCAATATTGGCTCTATTAACATTCTGTCATGTATTATGGAGGTGTTAAAAAAATAGAGCTGGGCATTGTGGTACATGCCTTTAATCCCAGCACTTTGGAGGCAGAGGTAGGAGGATTGCTGTGAGTTCAAGGCCAGCTTGAGACTACATAGTGAATTCCAGGTCAGCCTGAGCTAGAGTGAGACGCTACCTTGAAAAACAAAAAGAAAAACAAAACAAACAAAAATAACCAAACAGATGAACCAGTTGGAAAGAAGTGGTTCAGTGGAATGAGAATGGGGGACAAAGGAAGGGGATGTGAGGGGACTGTGATCAAATAAATTTATGGACATGTATAGAAATTGTCAATGAAAACATCTGGGCATGATGGTGTGTGCTTGTAATGCCAGCACTGGGGAGGTAAAGACAAGTGGATCCCTTGAGCTCACTGGCCAGCTAATTCAGCCTAATTGGTAAAAGACTGTCTCAAAAAGAGTTGCATTGTGTTTTGGTGAATGACATACAAAATTTCCTCTGGCCTCCACACACATGCATACATGTGCACCCACACAAATATGCTTAACACAACTACACACACCCCTGTACTGAAAAAAAAAATCAGACCCTTGATGGACAAGGATATTACAGTCAGCTCCAATGCAAGGAGGTTGGAGATCTGTCTGCTCCTGACTGCCAGTTTACCCCAGTTGGAGCAGCTGTAGGGGCTTAAGTGGTCTTAGGTACAATGAAGTTGGAGTTATAGGGCATGCTTGTGGGAACTGACTCAGCTGAACACTGACATTAAAAATCTAGATTGCATGGCATAGGGATATGTGGGTACCCCCCAGAGAGATATAAGAACTGAGAAGTGGGGACAATGTGGCCTAGTAAGGCTATGGAGGGTAGAGGACAGTGCTTTATTAGAAAAGGAAGGAGAATGTATATCAACTCCAAGCCCATTGCCTAGAGAGAATTAAACAAAACAAAATTGGTTTGGCAGTTTATCCTAAAGTGCTTATAAAGTTATAGAGCAATGAGCTGGACATGGTGGCTCATGCCTATAATCTGAGCACTCTGAAAGTCTGGAGAAGTAAGACTTTTGTGAGTTTGAGGCCAGCCTGGATTACATAGTGAGCTTGAAGCTAACTCAGAGTACACATTAAGAACTTGGCTCCCCCCAAACTTACATAGAAATATGTAGGACGTTTGGAAAGGGAAGTCTGAAAACCTTCCTTGATCCACTTCAAGAGAGCCATAGAATAGTTGCCTGTGAAATTTGAGAGGGTAATCTGAATGTGAGGCATCCATTCAATTTCAGAAGGCTGTGTATGAAAGACTTTCTATCAAGGGCATGCTGGGTAGTTACTGAAGTGGAAAGTGCTAGTAAAGAACCCCTGCAGTGAGGGGTCATAAGAGATTTCCCACCAACCCCCAGATGCTTTTGTAAACTATGGACAATTGGTTTCTGCTTCAAAGACAAAGGCATATGACTACTGTTCAGCCACGATGCATGATATAGCATTACCATTTGGTAACACTCAGCATCTGTGTATAAATATATACACACCAGTGTCTACACCACACAGAAAATGATTTGCTTGCATGAGGGTGCAGATCTCCAGCATATGGTGAGATCTAATGGGACCAGTTGTGACTTATGCAATAGCAAGACAAAAATGGCTTGACCTTAACCATTGTCCCTATCCAACTTCTACCTAGAACTGAGGGATGTAGCCAGAAATAGAGGGTTTGGTGGCTAGCAAAATTCTCTTAAACTTTGAGAGTAGAGTTATAGCTAACATATAGAAAGGCAACAATCATGTAGATATGTCAGACATCATTTCTTTTCTTTTTTTTTTTTTTTTGGTTTTTTTGGTTTTTTGGTTTTTTGAGGTAGGGTCTCACTCTAGCCCAGGCTGACCTGGAATTCACTACGGAGTCTCAGGGTGGCCTCGAACTCACGGCAATCCTCCTACCTCTGCCTCCCGAGTGCTGGGATTAAAGGCGTGCGCCACCACGCCCGGCTCATTTCTTTTTTTAATGCTTTAAAAATGTTTTTTAATATGAGAGAGGGAAAGAGAGAGAGAGAGAGAGAAAGAGAGTGCAAGAGAGAATGGGCATGCCAGGGACTCTATCCACTGCAAACAAACTAGGTGCATGCACCACCTTATGCATCTGGCTAACATAGGTACTGGGGAATCAAACCTGTGTCCTTAGGCTTTGCAGGCAAGTGTCTTAACCGCTAAGTCATGCATCATTTCCTATGCATGGCATACTTCACTGAATCCTTAGGGATATAGGTACAATTAGTATCTCCATTTTATAGATAAGATGAAAGCATAGAGAGAATGAGTCATGTGCTCAAGGTCCCACAGCTTGGTAATTGAGGGTGTGGATTCTGACCTAGCCAGTCTGGCTTCAGAATCAGTGTATTTTGCTCTGGGCCAGTGGTGCAATGGATAATGTGTCTGATTATAGAGCTAGTACACTTAGCTATGCTACACAGAAGGAAAACTCTCAAAATGAGGGTAGTTGCTAAGGGGTGCAGTCAAAGCCCCTGGGTAGGAGAAACCCTTTAAAATGCTCCATATTAGCCAAACAGTGTCATCTAGAATCACAGGGCTTTAATGAATATTGTGGTGGACATTCTAAACAAAAATCAGAAGAATCACAAGATGGGCCATTTGTTGGTTTGAATGCAAATAACCCCACAGCCTCAGGTATTTTTGTTAAGTTTCCTACTTAGTCTCCAGCAGGCAGAGCCCTGCTGGAAGAGGTGTGTCACTGGTGCAGATCTTGAGTCCAGCCTAAGGTGTTCAAAGTCAGCTCATGCTTGCTGGTGATGGCTGCTGTTTCTCTGCTATGGATATATGATAAATGGAGTCTGCTTCTTCTGTCATGATGCTTCTCCAGGATTCTATAAGCCTGAAATAAACCCTTTCCACCCAGAACCTGCTTCTGGTTGTATGTTTGTTCAAGCAATGAGAAGGCAACTGAAATGATTCAACTAATTGGGAGACTTAGAACATTCCCTCCTAAAGATTATCTTTCTAGGGCTAAAACTTCAGAGAATGTTATGTGCCTTTAAGTGTACTTTGTTGTTATTTTTGCATATACTAGTGCAGCAATGTAGCAGTGATCATATTGAATGATCACATTTCATATAATCATTGAAATGAAGTTAGCATTTAAAAATTCTCATTAAAAATTCTGCCTAAATGCTTTCTCAACACACATATGCAGCCTTCAGAGACCTGTTCCCACCCTGTATCCTCTGTGAAGCCTTTTGGTTCAGATCTAACCAGGCTCTGCTTTTTTAAGCATTTAAGATTACTATTGATTACTTATTTTATCAAACATCATTATCTTATCTTTTAAATGCAAATATTTCTTATCTCCCTCAACCACAATATCTCTGAGGGCTGGGATATCTACTCACACTATTTTGCTCTTTGAAAGAAGGCTCTAGAGGGCTGGAGAGATGGCTTAGTGGTTAAGGCACTTGCCTGCAAAGCCAAAACACCTCAGTTTGATTCCCCAGGACCCACGTAAACCAGATGCCCAAGGGGCCACATGCATCTGGAGTTTGTTTGCAGTAGCTGGAAGCCCTGGTGTGCCCATTCTCTCTCTCTCTCTCTCCCTCTTTCCCTCTCTAAAATAAATAAATAAAAATAAAATATTAAAAAAGGCTCTAGAATAGCAGGGCGTGGTGGTGCACACCTTTAATCCCAGCACTCGGGAGGCAGAGGTAGGAGGATCACCGTGAGTTCAAGGCCACCCTGAGACTCCATCGTGAATTCCAGGTCAGCCTGAACTAGAGTGAGACCCTACCTCGAAAACCAAAAAAAAAAAAAAAAAAAAAAAAAAAAAAAAAAAAAAAGGGCTCTAGAGATGTTTCCCTAAATTAGCTTTGTTTCCTTGAGACTACTCAAGTCCTTAGTGCTTATTCTGTGCAATGGTCTGAAAATTCAGACACTAACTCTACCTTTTGCTGGGCATGGTGGCACATGTCTGAGTTTGAGGTTAGAGCGAGACCCTACCGTGGGGAAAAAACAAACAAACAAACAAACAAACCACCTTTACCTTTTTAGTGAGAAATTAGAAGTGTGAATTTGTTTTAGTTCTTCTGGAAAGTTACAAGATGTTGAAGCAGGAGATCATAGGAGTACAGTATAACGGAAAACCTTGAAGTCAGGCTACCTTGGCTCTATCTCTCATTCTACGTATATCTTGAATACATTTCTTGAGCATCTATGCATTTATTTCCCTATATATCATATAAGGATCATATGAATAATTGACATATGTAGAGAACTGAATTAGGAAACAAATGAAAACTCATGTTAGAGAAAACTTCCTGGGCCAGATTTCAAAACAGATGAAAATCCCACAGCTAACACCATACTGAAAGGTAAGTGACTAATGGATTTCTCCTGAGGATCAGGAATAAGACAAAGATGTCTGCTTTTACTACTGTTGTTCAATATTTTGCAGGAAGTTCTAAGTAAGATGCTAAAAATGAAAAGACATTGTTATGATTAGAAAAGAAAAAACATGGACTAAAGAAATAGCTCAGTGGCTAAAGACGCTTGCAAAGCCTATTGGCGAGGGTTCAATTCCCCATTACCTATGTAAAGCCAGATGCACAAAATGGCAAGTGCATGCATCTGGAGTTTATAGCAACAAGAGGGCCTGGCATGCCCATGCTCTCTTACATACAAACACAACTAAAAATATTTTAAAAAGGAAGAAAAGTTATCTATTTGAAGATATGATTTAAATGGAGAAAATACTAAAGTACCCATAGTTCCCTATAATAATAAAGAATTCACTAAGATTTCAGCCAAATATAACTCATGGGCTGGGGACAAGGCTCAGAGGTTAAAGGCTTTTGCTTGCAAGCCATCCAGCCTGAGTTCAAATTCCAGCACTTACATAAAGCTGGATGCCAAGTGGAGCATGTGTCTGTGACCCCAACACACCTACAGTAATGGTAGATTTAGTCAGGAGAATCTGGATGCTCACAGGTCAGCTAAACTGGTGCACATGCAGTGGCAAAACAAGGAGAGACCCTGTACCTCAAGGACCTCTGACCTCTGCATGCACACCATGATGTGCACACTCATACACACATACATAAGAAGTTCATAATTCATAAGTAGAAAATCAATACATAAAAATCCATTGTGTTTCTACAAACTAGCAATGGACAATCCAAAACTGAAATTAGTAAAACCAATTTCATTTTCAGCAGCATCAAAAAGAATATAAGGATGGGGAGATGCTTCAGTATTTAAAGGCACTTTCTTGCAAAACCTGCCAGCCCAGGTTCAATTTCCCCAGCCACCCATGTAAAGCTGGATGAACATTCAGAAGTAAGAGACACTGGGCTGAAGAGACTGCTTAGCAACTAAGGCAGTTTCCTGCAAAGCCAAAGGATCCAGGTTTGATTCTCCAGGACCCACGTTATGCACAAGGGGGCACATGCATCTGGAGTCTGTTTTCAGTGGTCGGAGGCCCTGGCTCTCTCTCTCTCTCTGTCTGCTTCTTTCTCTCTCTCAAATAAATAAATATATTTTTAAAAAGAAGTAAGAGACCCTGGTACACACATGTCCACACATGTATAAATAGAAAAGAATATAAAAATAAGGAATGAAAAAATAAGCGTGCTGGGCATAGTGGAGCATGCCTTTAATCCCAGCACTTGGAGGCAGAGGTAGGAGGATCTCTGTGAGTTCAAGGCCAGCATGGGACTACAGAGTGTGTTACAGGTCAGCCTTAGCTAGAGTGAGACCCTACTTTGAAAAAAATTAAAAAAAAATAAATGCAGGACTTGGATACTGAAAACTACCTAATATTATTAAAAGACATTAAAGATAAAGCAAATGGAAAAATCCTAAATATTAAGGGTCTGTGGAAACAATATTTTAAAGATGGCAAGTCTCCAAATTGAATTATAGATTCAAAGAACTTCCTACAAATATTCCAGTTACCTATTTTTTAAAAGAAATTAACATGCTTATTCTAAAATTCATATGGAAATGCAAGGGCTCAGAATATCCAAGTAATCTTGAACAGGAACAAAGTTTCAAGATTCACAGTTGTCATTTTCAAAATTTACTACAATGCTAAAGTGATTAAGACAATGTGAATCAGGTACAGTGGTGCACACCTGTAATTTCAGCACTCTGGAGGTAGAAACAGGAGGATAGGGAGTTTTAGGGCAGCCTGTGCTACAGAGTTAGAGATTGTCTCAAAAAGCCAAAAAAGGGGGGAAAATCATTCACACAAGAAGGGAACTATGCTTAAGGCCAAAATATATGAGGCCTTTGAGTTTAATTTTAAAGGTAGTCCCAGGTTATTTCTACACCTGAAAAAAGCACCTTGCAAACCATTTATAAAAGGAAATTCTTTTCTAAGGGAGGGAATTGTTTTTTGACAAAGGGTCTCACATTACAGTGCAGACAGGCCAGGAACTCACTCTGGAGCCCAGGTTGACCTTGTACTCATCGTGATCTTTCTCCTACTTCAGCCTCCCCAGTGCTGAGATTATAAGCATGAGTCGTCACACCCAGCATTTTTCTTAATAAACCCCAGCTTTGTTTTATATTGATTCCTCCTGAAATTCTGTTCTGTTGCATAAGTTGAGATCCCGGCCATACTTAAGTGGAAGTTCCTAAGGGATAAACTCTTCAGGCTACAGCCAACATTGTTGAGCTGTGTCTCCTACACTGTCACTGACAGGCTGAGGCACAAGGACTATTTAAACCCAGGCACTTAGAGGAAACCTTTGTAGAATAGAAGACTCTGTCCCTTAGAGAAGATAGGAGGATGGCTGGAGAGATGGCTTAGCAGTTAAGGTGCTTGCCTGCAAAGCATCAAAAACTCATGTTTGAATCTCCAGGTCCCACATAAGCAGTGACACAATCACACAACTTTGCACATGCACACAAGGGAATGCACATGTCTGGAGTTCATTCGCAGCAGCTGAAGGCCCTGGCATGCCCATTCTCTCTCTCTCTCAAAATAAACAAAAAAGAAAATAGGAATATATTCAAATCATAAGTGAAAAGGGACTTGCATCTACAATATATAAAGAGTACTTGCAGCTCAACAATGAAAGCCAAACAACCTGATTTTAAGATGATGTAGACACAAAAGGTCATTTCTCCAAAGATAGAAAAATGGTCAATGAAAACATGAAAGAATCAACTGTGTTAGCCATGAGAGAAGTTATAATGAAAATCATGGACTGGAGAGATGGCTTATTAGTGAAGGTGCTTGCTAAGGACCCAGGTTCGACTCTCCAGGAACCACCTAGGGAAAACGCACACAAGTTGGCACAGGCATTTGGAGTTTGATTGAAGTGGTAGAGGCCTTGGTGCACCTATTCTCTCTCTCATAAAAAAATCAATATCACAATGAGATATCACTTCATGCTCATTGGAATAGCAAAGATAAGAGGCAGATAATAGTTCTGCAAAGGCAATAGAGAACATGCAACCCTCATGTGCTGCTTGTGGGAACACAAAGTTGTGCAGCTGCTATGATCAAATGAGACAGTTCTGATCTAATAATTCTCTTCCCACATATATGTCCAAGGGAACTGTAAATACATCCACTAAAACCTGTATATATGGTCTGAAAGTAGGATGTCCTCCATATCCTCATGTTTTGAATACTTAATCCTTAGTTGGTGGCACTGTTTGAGAAGGTTGTGAAGGCTTTGGGAGGTGGAGCATTGGTGGAGGAAATGAGTCACTGAAGGTGGACCTTGGGATGCTATAGCTTAGCCTTGCTTGCTGCATTCTGCTCTACTTCCTCCATGCTGATGTGGAGACATGCCATCTGGCTGTCTGTTTCTGCCATACTTTCTTAGTCAAGATGAAACTTCCCCTAAAAATTGTAAACTGGAAATAAACCTTCCTTCCACAAGCTGTTTCTGGTTGTCCCTGCAACAAGGAGATAACTACTAAAAGCTCCATAGTGGAAATAATGAAAATGTCTATCTATCAATATCAATAGATAAATGAAAATATGGCATATTCATAAAAGGAAATATTATTCAGGCATGCAAAGGAATATTGACTATAATATGCTACAGCATGGATGACTCATGAACTCATTATGCTGTGTGAAATAAGCTAGTTACAAAGGGTCTTATATTGTATGGTTCCAAATCAGAATAAGCAAATCTCTAGAGTCAGAATGGAGATTTGTGCTGGAGAATGATAGTGGGGAATATGAATCTCTTTTGGGGCTGATAAAATGTTATAAAATTGTGATGATGTTTATACAACTCTGTGAATATATTAAAACTCCATTGAACTCTGTACTTCAAATGGGAGAATTTATATGGTATATGAATTATATCTCAATAAAAAGGAAAAGCAAAAAGCAAAAAGCAAAAAGCAAAAAGGCATGTTAGAGAATGTTTTCAAGTAACATACATACAGGCAAATTCTTTGTAGGATATATCTACAACCCCAATTAGGATTTGGATAAACAGACATACCCTTTTCTTAGAGTGACCTTTATGTGTTTAGGGACTGGAGAAACCAGATAAACAAAGTATATCCTATTGACCATCTCCTAGAAAAGCAACATAGCCTCGTATACAAACCTATTTCCCATCCTTATCCAACAACTTTTTAAACTTTTTTCTTTTTTGTTTTTCGAGGTAGGGTCTCACTCTAGCCCAGACTGACCTGGAATTTACTATGGAGTCTCAGGGTGGCCTTGAACTCTCGGCGATCCTCCTACCTCTGCCTCCCAAGTGCTGTGATTAGAGGGGTGCGCCACCACACCTGGCTCAACTTTTTAAATTTTCATTTCCCCACTATCTTTTGATCACTAAAGCATTATGCTATTAAAACAGGAATAAAGTTTAGGATGGTAGTTATAGCTTAATGGTATAGTTCATGCTTAACAGGCCAAGTCCCAGAATTCAAATCCTAGCATTCATAATATGGGGTTGAAGAGGGAGAGAAATAAATAAGGAAGAGGGGAAGGAGGGAGAGAGACAGAAATAAGATGAGATGGGGGGGATAGAGAGAAAGAATGACTCTGAATGTCGCCTGAATAAGTCCATTATATTATATTCAACATATCATTCATGTTCTTCACCTCAGGTTAAACTAATATTTATAATAAAAGTTTGGGTTCTTTTTATGATGGCTTGTGTAGCTTATTAACCAGTGAGTCATTTCTAGTTCTGTGAAATGTTTGTCATGGCTCCAAGGCTGTTTCCACCACTGTTCCCTATTCCATTTTTCAAAAAGATGTTTATGCTACTTGTAGAGGGAGCCAAATCATATGAATATGATAGCAATAACAATTCCATCTATGGACACGATGCCTTTTGTGATGAGCAACTATAAAACTTTGTATGAAATGATCTATTTTCTATATTTTTTCATGACTACAAATGTTTTATGTACCTTGGTTTCTCCTAAATTACTAGAATAATCTGAGATTCTTTTATAAAAATGTAAACCCAAAGTACCTCTTGCTAAATTTATGAATCTATGCCTCAAGACATGTTGTAGCCATCAAGTTCTATCAAAGTGGTTGTTAATCTCATAAATAGTGAAGATAATCATTATAAAATTTCCACCTTGGATTGCTGCAAAAGCTTTGAAGTTGCCTTAGGATATGCTGATTGCAACTTCTCAGAAATGACTAGCTTAGTTTCAGTGGACAGCCCCAGACCATAAGGTGTGGCAACAAATGGTGCTGCCCCATATAAATCCCTCATCCTGTGTGTGGGAGAGATATTCTCTCTGAGATATTCCTGTTAAATAATGCTTTTGGCTCTTTTAACCCAGCCTTAAGTACTAATAGGCAATGATTTGAACCATATCTCCAATTAGAAATATTGGCATTGCATTGATTTTTAAGTAGGTTCCCCCCCCCTAAGAATTAGCATTTATAATGGCTGGAACTTATAAAATCAAGAACAGTAAGTTCAAAGCATTATTTCCTTCACTTCTAATTACAAATAAGTTTTAGTTTTTATTGTGTTCCATTATACAATTTTACATAGTACCATGGCTAAGCAATAACTAAGCAAATTGAATTAATGGTTTTGAGCTCTACTTTTCAACATATAGATTTACCTAAAAAAAAAGTACAAACCAAGCACAGTGGTGCAATTTTCCAGGCACTTTCAAGTTGCTTAAATATTTACAAATACGTAAGCACCCTGTTTGAAAGCATGAAAATTTTGGTGTCAGGAGGAATCACTCCACATATATCAATTCTTTAAGTTTTAACATTTGCGCAGCTCCGAATATTCCTGAGAAAGGTCAGTTTCATTGACATTGACATTGACATCAAATTTCCTCATACTTCAGCATATCTTGGGGAACCATAACCTCTGTCATTTGATGTACCACTAATTGCACAAAATACATGTAATGTGTTGCTCATCCAGGGAGAATGCATTGTGTCTTCTTGTAAGATCTAGAACAAAAGAAATCCAAATGATTATCATGGGCTGAGATTGCTAATACCAAAAAAGACTGTGTATATGAAATTATAAGCAACTTTCAATTTATGATGGGCACTGAGCTATTTCAAATGACAGAAAACAGAAAGAGCAAATAGTAACATTACCGACTTCAGTCTTCAAAGCTGTATTACAAAGGCAGCACATCAAAAAAAAGCAGAAAATATCAGGTTACTCATTAAGAAAGAAGAGATCTTAAAAAGCAGAGAGCTAATGCAATTTGTAAATTCTTTAAACATGTCATCACAGCAGCTCTAAGAAGAAGGCTGTTCTTTGATAAGACTTTATGGATTTAACAGTGTGATTCTTAGCTATGGTTATCAGCTATGGAACTTTGCAAACATGCACATGGCCATGCCCCTTCCCCAGTGCCTATTTTAAAGACACTATGATTACATATGACAATCCACATAGAACATTTTTCTTGGAATATGTTATATTCTCACAAGTATATAAAGTTACACATTCATATTAGTATAGATATTTTCAGAATTACCCATTTGATGTGATCAAAAGCCAAAGGAACATCAGCCTGACATTTAGAGCAGATGAAGGAATAGAACAGTACATATGATACAGACCACTGTTAAGTCCTAAATTAGGTCTCAAGATTTTAATGGTGGACTTTCATGTTAGCTTTGGAACTTTATAGTATTAAGTACTGGGGTTGGTCTTGGACAACAGCACTGAGTCCTATCATTGGCGTTGCTACAAATCACAGGCTTAAACAGAGAAATTTCATCTTACATAAAGTTCGACTCATGGCACTAATCCAAAAGTGTACTGCAATTTTAGTAGATGGTTGATTATTTACCTAGGCTTGCCAGGCATGGTAAGGAAATGGGGTATTCATTAACAGCAAACCACAAATGCCACAGAGGCCACCACCAACTGTATATACAATTAAGAAACATGAAATTAATAGGAATTTTTTATTTATTCTTCTTTTTATTCTTTCTTTATTTGAGAGACAGAGGAGGGGGTAGAGAGAGAGACGAGAGAGAGAATGGGTGTACTAGGGCCTTCAGCCAGTGCAAATGAACTCTAGATGTATGCACCACCTTCTGTGTCTGGCTTATGTGGGTCCTGGGGAATTGAACCTAGGTCCTTTGTCTTTGTAGGCAAGCGTCTTAACTGCTAAGCCATCTCCCCAGCCCCATAACAGTTTGAATATAAGCTTTCTTAAAGAAAAGCCAAAAGCTTAAAGAAAAACTGAAGATATTGTATGCCTTAGGAAAAGAGATTATATTGAAAGGGGCCAAGGTCAGGCCATACATTTTTTTCAAGTAGTCATTTACAGAAATCATTCTAAGAGTTTCTGTTTCAGTACATACCTATACTTTCTCTTATTTTGTGGTGTTACTATAAACTTGAACATGTATG
The DNA here is from genome assembly GCA_036346955.1 of Dipus sagitta. Lineage (NCBI taxonomy): Eukaryota > Metazoa > Chordata > Mammalia > Rodentia > Dipodidae > Dipus > Dipus sagitta. The sequence continues at coordinate 122,866,031 of CM070776.1, forward strand.
TTTAAATATGCTTTCTTTTACATCAAATCTAATTGATATATTAATCCCTTTATAGAATTCACTATAAATCCAATGGCTGGCATAGATATAAACCAATAGGAACTAAGAGTTTTCTTGGTTAGCTAAAAGTCTGTCAAGATTGTACAATACTGATCTAAGAAAAATAGCAATAACTTTTGGGAATAACTAATAGAGATGGGTGAGAGTAGAGCACCTTATTTGAAAAGTCAAAAAGAAAAGTATTATGAAATAACCATTCTCAATATCGTGATTACAGTAGTAACAGTAAAGTGGATAATTTGCCTTCAATTTGAATAATTTAGAGTTTAAGAGTAGGACATGCAGCTGCATGCAAATGAACTAACTGTCAGATGGTATACACTGGCTTCAAGCACATGTGTGATTGATTTATATCTTTTGTGAAGGAGTTGTTGCTGGTTTTTTTTTCTTTGCATTATGAGGAACAGAAATTCACCAACCAGAGAGCTTGTAAGAACCAGATATGTATAGCAATGGCAATGAGAGACTTTACCCCTACTATGCTCATGGGCTGAATGTGACATATACACAATAACAGAAGTAGAAAGCTTCCCTGCCTTCCTGGTCCTGACTTCCTAGGAAGGAAGGAAGGAAAGAAGGGAAGGAAGAAGGAAGGAAGGAAGAAAGCAAGGATAAAGGGGCCTTAGAGTTATTTGTACTCACTCCTAAGTAGGCTAGTATAGATGACAAAAAAAGAGTCGAACACTGAAGCCTGCTAAAGCCAACAAGATCCCCAGCCACTAAGACCAGATGTGTAAGGCTGGAGTAGCCAGTCTCGTCAAACATTTAACTCTAGCTGACCTTGATTCTCCATATTTTGGAGATGGTAATGGCTAGAAAAGTAAACTTTTCGTCACATTCTAAGCTTAGAGTAATTGTGATTAAATTTCCCGCACTTATTTAGGAAAAAGCACATAAATAAATTCAGAGACCTTGTAGACTTTAATGGAAAGCCAGCTAGCTTTTGTTATCTAATTAATCTTTCTCCCTTGCTTTTCCTCATAGTCATATCATAGTTCTGTGGATACCGTTCACTGGGGTTATTTAGAAATTCAACTTCTGTGTGAGTCTCCCACAGGGATTAATCACCTTCCAACAATCACATAAATGTAGAATCGAGGACAAATGAGTTTCTCCTTTCTCAGGATTAGCTTAGTTTGTTTGTTTTAGATAGGGTTTTGCTATGTAGTCCAAGCTGACCTTGGACTCCTTATGTAGCCCAGGTTGTCCTCAAACTCACAATCTTCCTACTTCAACCTCTTGAGTGTTAGGATTGCAGGTATGTCTCCTCATGCTTGACAAAGTTTTTTTTTTTTTTTTTTTAGAAACATTGTCTGGTGTTTGTTGGCTATTTGTGGTGTCTCTCTGCTATGGATCTATGGAAATAAGACAGCTTCTTCCACCATCATGCTTCTCCCGGATTCTGGCTCACAGTTATGAGACAGTCTTGATTCTCAGATGAGACTTTGGACTTTTGAACAATGTTAATATTGGTAAAGACTCTGGGGACCTCTGAAGTTGGACAGAGTGCAATTTACATTGTGAGACGGTCATGAGTCTATGGGGGCCGGGAGGAACATGTGCTGGTTTGAATGTATGGCCCCACAGAATCAGGCAGTTTTGATTAAGATTAATTTTCCTACTTAAGTCTCCCGCAGTCTGCTGAAGGAGGTGCCTTTTGAGGACAAATCTTTTAGTTCAGCCCTTAGATGTGCTCAGAGCAGTTTGAGCTCTGGCTATTTGTGCTTGCTGGCTGTTGGTGGTATCCCTACTGTGGATCTATGGAAGTGAGCCAGCTTTTCCTGCCATGATGATGTTTCCCCTTGATTCTGTAAGCCTGAAATAAACCCTTTCTTCCCATAAAACTATATGCTCTGGAGCTTTGCATAGTAGGTAGCACAATTGTAACCCCAGTACTTATAAGGAATCCAAGGATATCTTAGCTATATAGTAAGTTTGAGGCCAGCCTGGACTATTTGAGATCCTGTTTCAAAACACAAATAAAAACAAACACAACAAATCAAAACTGACGGTTGTAGTAATATTTGCTTCTTTTAATGATGTCATTTTTTTGCAGTGGTAGGGGTGGTTTCATCAAACCTATTGTCTCATGAATGTTAGTCAAATGTTCTACTACTTACTGAACTCCAGCTCTAGTCTCATCTTTCAATTCTTTTTTTTTTCATATGTATGTGTGTGTATAACATGGGTGGTGGTGGTGGTAGTGTATGTGGTGTATGTACATATGTTACCTTTACTTTTTTGTATTTCTCTGTCAGACAGACAGAATGAGAATTGGTGCACCAGGGCCTCTAGCCACTGCAATCAAACTCCAGATGGTGTGCCACCTTTTGTGCATGTGTGACCTTACGTGCTTGCTTATATGGGATCTGCAGAGTCAAACATGGGTCCTTAGGCTTCGCAGACAAGAAGCTTAACCGTCAAGCCATCTGTCCAGACCTAGACATCCTTAAAAAAGTGTTTCTGAAGTACGCATTGATCTGTTGTATGATTTCATTTGTGGAAAAATTAAACAGGCTTTATGATAAACTGAAAAGGCTCTGTCATTGATGGAGCATACCATTATGTTACAATTTTTATAAACATAATCAAAATGTTTAAATGATTAAGTAAAAATCCATTCCATGTACAAAGTGTTTGTAAACACAAATTTCAGGTCCTCAACATATCATTGAAGTTTACCAAAACAATCTAGGAGTTCTCAGGGTTTCTTCCTATAAGAGACAGTATAGAATCTAAAAGAGACAAGTACTTTATAATGTTGACGTAATTTAGCAAAGTGAGGATCAGATCTTTATTTTTGTATTTTTGGCTCTTTTACTGACCCTCAGTGATAGATTAAAATTCTATAAGGATTCTGACAGTGTTGAAAGCTGTATGGGTATGAAGACCATACCCATATCTTGTAAATCACTCAGCCTCACACCTAAATCTCAGTATCTTCTTTCTTAGAGCAAAGATAGGAACATTTATTTGGGGACTTAGCTCCTGAGCCAATCTTTCCTCCTCTGTAAGACTCTTCTTAATAGAGTCTTGTCCATATTCAAGGTAGATCAGTTCAGACTTGGTCAGCTAGTTGCTCCCAATGTCATTGTCACAAAAAGAACAAAATGGCTTACTACTCATCATTGTTTCTTTAACAGTTTTAGGTAGCTACTTCAAATTTCATTTGTACTCTACCACTTAAATGGTTAAAAATAACATGAGCTGAGCACATTTTGAAATCAAAATTAAGTATTTTCTAACGTCACACATTTTAAACTATAACACTTTAGGTAACCCCAGTTCATGTTCTCAGTTTCAACCACCATAATACTTGCCTGCTCATGGATAATGTCTGACAATTCTTTCACCATGTCTCTGAAATTTGACTTTAGCCCTTCATGGTACTCAATCTGATCCTCCTTAATTAGGCGCTCATTTAATTCAAGTGCAATGCTGCATGCTTGTATGAATTTCCTGTTAATTAACAAAGATATTTATTGTTATTTAGCCTTAGGAATCTCACTGGCCATTAATTTGATGATTTACATCTGAATTCTTTATTTTCCCACTATATTGGTTATCATGACTTCCAAAGTCAGAATTTTTTTTTTTCTTTTCCATCTTTGCTGTCTTTTTTCATTTCTTTTCTCCTTTAGAAGCTGGCTCAAAACATATGTCCTCTTATAAGTTTACCTACTCAGTTATTCACTTCTTACTAAATCAGATAAAGTTGTACTAACATTAAACTGTACCTGAAGATAATCAGCCATCAATCAAACAGAATTCATTTGGGACTATTTACTCAGTAGTGTGGGTATAATAAATGTGAAGTACCTAGGTTGTGACAGGTAAAGGAATGGCTATAACAGTATATTCCCATTATTTCATGTGTTTGTGTTTAATATCTACAGTTAGGAGTGTATTATGAGGTGACAAAGTACCTCATTACCCATATATTTTGTCTACTTGTCATAGCAACTAGCAGTCTTTATTACATGTCAGTCATGTATTAATAAATGTTGGGGAATGAGTGGCAATTGATTACTCTGCAACCTGGAATACATAATGACACACAGACAGAAAAAAGCAAATGATGGAAGTCAAAAGCAAAAGAATACCTAAGTTATATTTCACAGTAGTCTATTTTACCCAACTGTTTCTCTTGTTCTGAATCTAAGCTCCTTTTACAAATTAAACATTTTCCTCCTAGCATACAACCATTCAGACATGCCCTAGCTTACAGGGCTGCTCACCTCAGATAAGACAAGGCATTTCCTACTTCAGCAGAGTCCAGTAGAAGGACATGGGACAGAACCTAGTCTGCAACCCTTCCAGCCTCACTTCACTCCTACCCTGGATGGTCTGAAGTGCTTTAATTCAAGGTCAATCAGGCAAAGAAGAAAATCATATAATGAATATAGGCTTGGGTTTGTGTTACTTAAAATATCCAGAGCAATCAAGTAAGTTAGTATATTTAATCTCTTGTGCCACTGGGGCATTGTTAATATCTACAGTACAAAACAGATCATACACTCCCTTAGTACTTAAAGTACCACTTGGAGGTCACATAAATGCTGGCAAGAACACAGAGAATGCCTTTTATGGAGGGGTATCATTTGACAAACATCTAATTGTTGTTTTTAAGGAAAAACTGGAAGAAAGAACAGAGGTATAAGCTGAAAACTAAAAATCACCTACCTAAACATGTCTTTCAGTTCATTCACTTTCTTAATTGGATACTTGCTGGCTTGACTTTCATTTAAGAAAGCCCTTGCATATGCTAATGGACCAGCATTCACCTAAATAACAAAGAGGAAAATAAGAGTGATGTCAACATGCAATTTAAGTAGTGTTTTCATTTTTCTTTTAGTAAACCCACAAGGGCTGATGGTATAACTTGGGCACCACAAAGTACACAAGAAGCCCACAGCTGAGAAATGTATTTATCAGGTTTACAAGACATTTATGTAAAAAATCATTAACTGAAGCAAATTATCTGGAATGATGATATACCAATAAATTAGTTAATGATTCTTGATATATAAATATAAGGCTTGGCTACTCACAGAGATTTATGCTAAAGTCCTCCAGCATAATACAAAATTCATAAAAATTAAACAGGATTTCTTTAAGTTAAAAAATTAACATGTAGACTTTTGCACTCAGTAAGAACATGAGGTGCTCAGTAAAGGTGGCTAGAGGTAAGGGGACAAATAAAAAGTTAAAAAAACTCCAACAAGAACTTAGTATGCAATTATAGTTATTACTTGCTCTGTGCCTTACAAAAGGAAGAAAAATATCCATAAACATTTCAGATTTGGGCAACCAACGCACCTGCACAGAAACACAGCCCTGCAACTTCAACTGAAGCTGAATCATGTCCACATCTGAGGAGGAGCAGAGCTTCTGCAGTTCTGCAGTTTTATCTTTGATTTCATCAGTAGCAACATCAATTGGTTTTAAATTAACCTGCTGTTCACAGTTTATAGGAATCCTCTTCTTCACATATGGAAATGAGTTTGAAGCTTTTAAAATATGAAGATTGATTACTATTTTTAGACAATCATTTGTTGAGTTGAATTAAAGGAGGGAAAAAAAAACAGTGTTAACTTCACCCCATGATTTTTCTAGAAAATTGCTAAGGGTGCCATATAGTACCTACTGCTTCAGGACTGAAGGATAAATTATCTTAAGCAATTATGAATGGCATATGGGAGAACGATGGTTTATGACAAGGACATGTTTGTGTAAACTTGTAACTGAACAGTAAAACAACAAATGATTAAAATTTCAGTTACGCGCCCCTGCTGGCCAGCTGGTACTTGTGTACATCAAAAAGTATCAAGACAAATAGGAAGTTAACATGAAAAGTCCTACTTACTCGTTAAGATTGTACGGCGTTTACACTGCTCTTCTATACAGCCTTGTTTTTTGCCTGATAAGGTATAAGGAGCCTCAAAAACAAATCTGTTGATATTATGATTTCTTTCAAATTCTGTCTTTCTTTCTGTGAGTTCTTTGTCATCAAAGTAAGGCTTCACATAAGTGACTTGGATATGGGCATATTTTGGATCAAGTTCTTTGGCATTTACCTATAAGGTGAGAAAATTTAAAAAAATTAAATGGAAAGGGTTATGGAAGTACAGGTAACTTACTCCTTTGAGACCCCATGGGAATCATTGCCATGCTGTTTGTGCTCCCAACTGAATTTACACTTGGAGGAGAGATGAGATACTTTTTAAAAAATATATTTTATTTACTTATTTGTCTGAGAGAAAGAGAGAGAGAACGGGCACACCAGGGCCTTCAGCCACTGCAAAGGAACTCCAGATGCATATGCCCCCTTGTGCATCTCGCTTATGTGGGTCCTAGAGAGTCGAACCTGGATCCTTTGGCTTTGCAGGCAAATGCTTAACCACTAAGCCATCTCTCCAGCCCACGAGATGAGATACTTTTAAAGGATAATTTATTTTTGATTATAAGAAAGGTGTAAAAACATATGTGGAAACTACAGAAACAGGAAGAAAATAAAAATTACTCTAACTGTACCCCAAGCAATGACCATTATTCATATTTAATAACTTCCTTCCAATCTTCTAATATGCAAATATTTTTAGAATATTGAAAACATACCAAACATTGTTTAATAACATGATTCCATAAAAATACATTAAATAGGGGCTGGAGAGATGGCTTAGTGTTTAAGCGCTTGCCTATGAAGCCTAAGGACGCTGGTTCAAGGCTTGACTCCCCAGGACCCACATAAGCCAGAAGCACAAGGGAGCACACGCATCTGGAGTTTGTTTGCAGTGGCTAGAGGCCCTGGCATGCCCATTCTCTCTCTATCTATCTGCCTCTTTCTCTGTCGTTCTCAAATAAATAAATAAAAATAAACAAAATACATTAAATAGGTGTATAATATGTGAATTCCACATCAATAAAAATATCGTTACTATAATTTATACTGGAATCATTACCATGACTTTTATTTATTTATTCAATTTTAGCTCGGGCTGGTCTGGGCCTCATCACATAGCCCAGGGTTACCATAAACTCACAGAAATTCCCCTGACACAGCCTCTGAACTGGTGGGATTACAGGTATAAGCCACCTTACATGGTCTGATATAACTTTTAATGGCTGCATGGATCAGTTCTGATAAAAAAGTCACTTAGATCATTCCTTAACCTAATGCTGTTCCGAGCAATGTTTTGATGAACCTCCCTGAATTTAAAACTGTAAGCACATTTTTCTTATTATTTTCTTTAGGATACATTCCTAGGGAAAAAATGTTTAGTTGAAAGATTTACATTTGTATTCCCTACTTATGCTCCAGTAAAGCTTACCAATTTTGAGATCCACAAGCAGTGTTTGATACCATGAGTGGGTATTCTTGACTGTATTATTGAAACCCTATCCCAATGAAGAAGAGGATCACAGTAAAACAATGATTCTATGATTCAATGAAGAAAGGGATCACAATAAAACAATCAATTCCCAACACTACAACCAAAGAAAAAAGAAAAATAGGAGTCTAGTTATAGTTGGAGGTTGCTTTACTGAGTGATCTACTGTGCTGTGAATCTACTGCTGTCCTTCCTGGATCTTCATCTGTGGGTTCTCACATGCTCACTGGCATCTCTCCATAAACCCAAAATGATGCCTAGGATCTTTTGCAGGCTTCTCCCAATGAAACCTGCTTTGTGCCATGGGTGTTGGTGACTTGCTTTATACCCTTGCCATTTCTGTTTAGTGTAAGAACAAAAGTAAAACAGAAACAACAAAATTCTCCCAAAAAACAGACTCTACAACATCTTTTTTTTTTTTTTTGAGGTAGGGTTTCCCTCTAGTTCAGGCTGATTTGGAATTCACTACATAGTCTCAGGGTGGCCTTGAACTCATGGTGATCCTCCTACCTCTGCCTCCCAAGTGCTGGGATTAAAGGCACGTGCCACCATGCCTGGCTTTATATCCTTTGTTTCATCAACATATGTAAGAGTACAGACAGGAGATAATAAATATCATAACACCTAAAATTTCTTAAAACCATTTCTGTATTTTGACTCACTCTAAAATCATTAACATTTTTTCTCTTCCATTAATACTTGATCTTGGCCAAAAGGCTGAGAAGCAATTCTCTCCCATCTAAAAGCTAGAATTTTTCAGAAAGACATCAGGAAGAAGCCAAAGTAGTTATTTGGCTAAGACAAAACAAACAGGAAATAAAAAGAGGTCAAGTATGATGTCTAACTTTACAAAGTTTATACACACACATTCAAATAGTAGTACACAGGGTATATGTACAAAATTCTAGTCACATTCCTCAGAGGCAATCATGAGTAGCAGTTTTGTATGCATGATCCCAGATATTTCCTAAGCTTACATATATGAACTTCCAGTTGTTATACAAATGTACATACTATCCCTTCTGTGTGGCACCATGCCTTTCCTTTCTTTCAATGATACATCTTAATACTAACACTTATAAATTGTTCACTCTGACTGGCCTGGCCACTTACACCTATAATCCCAGTGCTTGAGAGGCTGAGGTAAGAGGACCGTCTTGAGCTCAAGGCCAGCCTGAGCTATATAGTGCATTCCAGGCCAGCCTGGGCAATACAGCAAAAACACTGTTGAAAAAAAAAAAACCTCAAAAACCAAAAAAAAAAAAAAACAAAACACCAGACAAAAGGGAATTCTTTTACTTTTACTTTCACACATTAAGAAAAAAAAATCAAGTTCCCTATATAGAAGAGCAAAATATTTGTATATAGCATATAGATTAACCTCCTGAATACTATACCTCATCTCTAGATGACTTATGAATATCAAAGACCATGTAAATGCTAGGTAAATACTTGTCATATTACATTACTTAGGGGAAAATTAAAAGAAAAAAAGGCTAGTGAGATATGGTGCATACCTGTAACCCAGCACTCAGGAGGATCCTGAATGTTAAGGCCTGCTTGGGCTATGTAGCCAGATCTTGTTTAAAAAATAATTTGAGGGGGGAGGGAAAAGAAATGGATAGATTTCTGCATTTTAGAGTTCTAAGGGTTTCCTTTTCTCTATGTCAACAGAAAGTTTCTTGGGCTGGAGAGAAGCACAGTGGTTAAGACACTTGACTGCAAAGCCATAGGACTCAAGATCAATTCCCCAGGAACCACATAAAGCCACAAGGTGGTACATTCATCTGGAGTTCATCTGCAGTGTCTGGAGGCCCTGAAACACTCATTCTCTCTCTCTCTCTCTCTCTCTGCTTATACATACATATATATATATATATATATATATATATATATATATATATATATATATTACTTTATGAGAACAAGTGAGAGTGAGAACAAGAGAGAAATAGAAAATTGGTGTGCCAAGGCCTCCAGCCACTGTAATTGAATTCTAGACACCTGTGCTACTTTTTGTGCATATGTGACCTTGCATGCATGTATGACCTTGTGCATCTGGCTTATGTGGGATCTGAAGAGTCAAACATGGATCTTTAGGCTTCACAGGCAAGTGCCTTGACCACTAAGCCATAAATAAAGGAATATTTTTTAAAAGAAAGTTTCTCTTGTAGCATTGATTTGAAGCTAGGGGATAGTAGAAGAATAAAACTTGCAGGCTGGGGAGATGGCTAGGCAGATAAAGCACTCACTGCTCAAACTGGAGTACCTGAGTTCAATCCTCAGATCCCAAGCAAAAAGCCAGAAGCCTGTAATCCCAGCATGCTGACCATGAAATATGGAAACAGTTCACTCTTGGAGGCTCATGGTGACTGCAGCAAAGAGCAGCAGAATGGGAATGCAGAGCAAGAAACCTTGCCTCAAATGAGGTGGACAGGCACAAGACTGAGCTGAAAGTTGTCTTCTGACCTCCACACATGCGTTGTGATATGCATGTGCCTGCGTGCGTGCACATACATGCAAAACAAGTACACCAATAAATGATAAGATTTTTTAAAAAACATAAGCTAAAAAGAAAGTCAGCTAGCCTTGGCTACATAGTGAATTCTAGGCCATCCTGAGCTTCAGCGTGAGATCCTTTCTCAAAACAAACAACAAAAAACTAAGCAAATCAAAAGTCTGTACCTATTCATTATATATATAATATTTTTCAAATCTGTGGTTAATTGATTCTATAGCTGTGGAATCCACAGGTATGAAGGACTAACTGTATTTTTTACAAGTAGTGTGTGTTGTTTATGGGAAGTGACTAAAATAGGTTATAACATGATGCCAGGAATCCAGAAAGCCTGGCTCATCCCCACTTTTTCACTTCCATAGCACCCCACGTAGCATGAGACTAAGGATGTGGCTGCAAAGATAATAAACCGATCATCCCAATGCAATATGACAGCACAAAACAGTGAAACTGATAGGGAAGTACAGAGGTTTTGCCAAACATTAATTTGAAACCTAGTAGCAAATATACATCAAAAAATTCATACATTTTCAAGAAGAGAGAGTGAAAGAGAGAGAGAGACAGAGAGAGAGACAGAGAGAGAGAGAGAGAGAGAGAGAATGGGCACGCCAGGGCCTCTAGCCACTGCAAACGAATTCCAGTTCCATGTGCCACTTTGTGCATCTGGCTTTACATTAGTACTGGGGAATTGAATCCAGATCATTAGGCTTTTCAGGCAAATGCCTTAACTTCTAAGCCATTTCTCTAGCCCAGCAAGGTACTTTTAATTGTCTTAAGCATACATTCATGATGACACCATTTGTAAGAGATACAGGTAAATCTAGAAAGTGAAGAGATGATCTCAATATTTTGTTGTCACTTAACCAATTAGTTTAGTGAATACTGTAGTGACAAATTCTGAATCATGGAAGTCCTTTCGATCTCAGTCATCAGTTCTGCTCCTTCATGCACCCATGGCAACCTAGGAGAGTCAGGCACTCTGTGTTTTTCTGAAGTGCTATCTAGAGGGAACTATGTGTTTCCTGCAAAAAGGGCCTTTCTTACTGGAACCTTTTTTACCTTGCTTTGGTACAAGTTACTGGAATGGATAATATTTAGGGCAAGGTCCAAAGCATCTCTCCTAAATTGACTTCCAAACACTTGGAAGGCTGAGGTAGGTTTGCTATGACCAAACGTTGAAGGCTAGCTTGGGTTACAGTGTGAGTCCCTGTCTCAGAAAAATAGGGGGCTATGGAGATTACTCATTGGTTAATGCACTTGCTGCACATGCATGAGGACAGCAATTCAGTTCCCCAGCACTCACATAAAATTCCAGGTGGGCTTGGAGGCCCTGTAATCCCAGCTCTGGGAAGGCAGAGATGGGATACCTGGGGCAAAGTGGCTGGCTTGACTACCTGAATAGGTGAGCTCTGGACTTAAGTGAGCTATTCTAACTTAGTAAATACAGTGGACAGTGACTGAGGACGACACTTGATGTTAACCTCTTGTCTCTCCATACACCCCCACACCCTCACAAATACTACCACATTATACACACATGCAAAGAAAGACAGACTTGCAACTACAACCACTCTTATTTAAGAATGGATATTTGGAATAAAATATGTGCTTCAAGATGATTTTAATCATAAAGTAGACAACTAAGAATTATAGTATCTAACATTTACAGGATAGCTGAACTTTATCAAGCCAACTTGCTTCTGTGATTATTAGTGAATGCTTTTTATGTGCCAGGAACTCTGTAGTCACTGTCTCTCATGAACACATTTGATCTGTGTAACAACCCCATGAGGAAGTTACTATTGTCTCCACTTTACTAATGAGAAAAATGAAGGACAGAGGGACTAAGCAAATTCCCTACAGTCACACAGTTAACAAACAACAGAAAATGGGGATTTGATTCCTGGTCTAATGCTAAAGCTCTTTCTTTCATGATCTGGAAGGCTGTATTTCCATGTTCTTTAACCACCATCTAAAAAAGATATATACAGCAACTTGCCAAGCCTACAATTGATAATGATTTCAAAATGTATGGCATAGATTACCTTGTCTGAATCCTGAATTATTTTGACATTTTCTGTTCCAAATTTTTCACCATAAAGTTTAACAAGTCTCAAGGAAATCTCTGAGAGGCCAGTAAGCTTGGGCTCCTTATAGATGTACTCTTTTCCATCTTCCTCTTCAAAAAAAGACTATTGTAAAGAAAACACGTTTATGCAAAATCTATACAACTAGTGGTAATGAATTTGTAATACATTTAAATAATATTACCAAAAGCCACGTGCATATATTCACCCTTTCAACTTCAAATAAATGAGAATTTTCAAATTTACAAGCATAAGAACATATTATTGTCTGGAAGGAGGAAACTGTATTCTGGACATAGTTTTTCATTAATTTTATTAATGATAATTCTTTTCACATAATATTCCCTTTCGTTAGTGTATACTTAACCTGTTTTGTATTTAGAAGTTAAATAATAGATATTTAACATAAACCTTAAGAAGCTAAACAGAAAATGAAACTGAGGGAGAAATCTAGACCTTGTGTGTTGTACTGAACCATTTAGATAGAAGAGCCAAAGTGAACTTCGACTTTACAGAATAGTCCCTTATTGTAATAGATACTCTAGAGAGAAAGAACTCAAGAGTCATAAATGCTGCTGTAGTAATCTAATAAGCAAAAGTGAATATTTAAACAGTAAGACAACTTCATAAAATAAAATACACTTACTTGACCATAGAAGGCAACTCTGAAGAAAGTACCTAAAAGCCTCTTCTTGGTGTGCATAACCTCCAAAATTTTTGTGTATGCACCATGAAGAGTTCTATAAACTTGAGTAAGTTTCTGAAAAACAAAAATATAAAAATCAGCTTTGAGTTCTACTCAGCTCTTGGGTGTCATCAATTACCATGCAAGGATATAGTATTAAATCTGTTTGCTCTTTTCCATTTCTTTCCTTTCTTTCTCTCCTTTACTTCCTATTTTGAGATGAATCTTGCTAATATATAGCCCAATATTATGAGACTGACCTGGTAATTGCTATGTAGCACAGGCTAGCCTCAAACTAGAGTCAATCTTTCTGCCTTAGCTTCTCTAGTGCTGGGAACACAACTGGTCTAATTACCATGCTGGTTTGACCCTGAAGTTTTTAAAAAAAATGTTTATTTTTAGTTATTTATTTGAGAGTGGAAGATAGAGAGAGAGAGACAGAGAGAGAGAGACAGAGAGAATGGGTGCACCAGGGTCTTCAGCCACTGCAAATGAACTCCAGACACGTGCACCCCCTTGTGCATCTGGCTAATGTGCGTCCTGGGGAATCGAGCCTCGAACCGGGGTCCGTAGGCTTCATAGGCAAGCACTTAACCACTAAGCCATCTCTCCAGCCTGACCCTGAACTTCTTAATAGCATGTTCCGCCTTATTTACATCATGGCAGCAATTTATGTCTTTAAAATATTGTATTATCAGGATTCAATCCCCTGTGCCATAAAATAAATTATTAATTACTATTTTTATATGTCTGAATTATTTGAATTAAAAGGATAGTAAAATGCTTTGTTTGCACCCTTGAGTGGGAAGATGGAGAATAAAAAATTGTGCAAGAGCTTTTGGTGAAGAAAATAATAGCTGGAGTCTGGATGAGGACTGCTTTTCTCCAGGTTCACAGACATCTCCCAATAACACATTCTCCTGTATATCCAGGAGAAGGGAGGCAGGGGAGAAAAAGAGCATTGCTGCGAATATGATGAGACAACCCACAGGATGGAAGAAAATCTTTGCTAATGGAAGAGTTGATACATACTCAGTACCCACAATTTATATTAGAAAAACCTTCTACAACCCTGAAACAAAAAGAAAACCAACCCAATTTTAAAAATCAACAAAGAAACTGAAAGACACTTTTCTAGAGAAAATATGCAAATGGTCAATGAAAAGATGTTCCATATCACTGGCTATGCAGGAAACATGAATCCAAGTCCAAGTCACAGTGAGATACTATAGCACACTCACTGAAATCACTAAGTACAGCTTGATAGACTATTGTGGTCAGAGTTTGAAAAACCTGAATGCACTAAGAACTATTGACTGTGAGGTTTGGCTTATGAAGGTGAAAAAGAGCTTTGCTTGGACTGGGCTAGAGGCAGTTTTTGTGAAAAGCTTGCTATTATGCCCGTGTCCTGAGAAGTTGTGCAGGGCTGCTTTGCGTAGAAATGAGCTGGTGTGAGCAGAGGGATATGACACAGAAAGAAAAATCTTTGGGTGAACTGCTGCCTGTTCAGCTGCAATGGAGAGATTACAACCTTTGAGACTGGGCCAGCTGACCTGCCCTGGGGCAACAGGAAGAATGTAGACTCTTTTGAAGGGCCTTGAATACACAAGGAATGTCCTGTTCTTCAAAGTCTGCATTATTCCCCCCTGGATTAACAAATTGGCACCCTACCTGGTATTGTGGAGTATAAGAAATACAGCAAAGAGAGGGTCATTGAGTTTGCAACACGATCTTGTTTTGGAAATGTCCATGGGCAGTGTGAAGCAGGTTTGCTGAATGCCTGCATGGAGACCCCGTGGGGCCATGAGGATGAACTGTGGATTACAGTGGAGACCCAGTGGAGATGCTGGGACCACGAGATGGCTGCTAAGGAAAGTCTGCTTATTCATTTGAAAGTTACAATATGGAGCTGGGCATGATGGTGCAGTCCTATAATCCTAGCACTTGAGAGGCGGGAGGCAGGGGGAGCAGGAGTTCAAGGTTAACCTTGGCTATACATCAAGCTTGAGACCAGCATAGGCTATATGAGATCTTGGCTTCTAAAACCAAAAAATAAACAGAGAGTGTTAAAATGTGGACTGGAAGATGGCTGTGATAGAGCCTTTGTCTAGTGCATGCCAAGGTTTATCACTAGTACCACACTAAAATACATAAAATAAAATTTCAATGTTCTTTGATAGAATTGAAATGCCAAGCATACTGAACTAAAGATATCAGGAACATACCATATTAGTGTTTTCCCAAAACCAAAATAAAATATATAAACCAGTGATGAAAATGTGTAAATTACCTACCTCAAACTCACGGCGTTTCTCATAAATTGGAATGATCAACTTGGAAATCTCAGAAATTACTTCATAACGCTCTGCCTTCCATAAGCCATCCACACACTGTTCTAGCAATTCCAGCAAAACTTCCTACATTAAGAGAAAAATTCAACCAGGGATTAAAAATATTTTTAGAAATAAAAAGGAGAATTGAAGTTTTTTTTAACTTTATTTTTATTTTATTCGAGAGTGAGAGAAAGTGAAAGAGGCAGAGAGAGGGGAGAGAGAATGGGCACACCAGGACCTTCAGCCACTGCAAAGGAACTGCAGACACATGTGCCCCCTTGTGTATCTGGCTTACATGGGCCCTGGAGAGTCGAACTGGGATCCTTTGGCTTTGCAGGCAAACGTCTTAACCGCTAAGCCATCTCTCCAGCCTGAGAGTTGAAGTTTTTCCCCATCGTATGTCAGAATGTACGATCTTATTTGGAAAAAGGGTTATCATAGATAATAATTGGCTAAGATACACATACTGGAATGGGGTGAATTCTTAATCCAATATGTTTGTAAACCTCAATGAAATCAGATGCATACAGGGAAAAGACCAAGTGCCCACAGTGGCAGAGGTGGGAGATGCAGCTGCAAGCCAAGGAATGACAATGACTAACCATTACCATCAGAAGGCAAGAATGGTTTCACTTAGAGATTTCCAGAGGGACAATGACCCTAATTCAATGATTTAAGATTTCTTGACTCCAGAACTATGAGGTAATATATTCTGTTGCTTGAAGCCACCATGTATGTGGTGCTTAGCTATAGCAGACCTTGTGTGATAGTTAAATGTTTGTGCCCAAAAACTCAAATTCATTTGTGAAAATATTAAGTCTCAAGATGATGGTTATTAGCAGTTAGGGCCACTGGAGGATGATAGGTCATGAGACAGAGCCATCAGAAAAGAGATTTCACTACCATTATAAAACAGAGTCCCACAGGCCTAGCTAAATCCTTCTACCATGTAAGGATATTGTGAGAAGGTTACCATCTATGAACTGGGAAATGTGCCCTCACCAGATACTATATCTGCTGGCACCTCGATTTTCAGCTTTCCAGCCTCCATAAATCCATAACTGTGAGAAATATATTTTGTTGTTAATAAGCTTCCCAGTATGTGATGTTTTGCTTAATATAGCAGCCAGACAGAATAAGACACCTAGAAAATGAATAGTCTCTTCCTTTACTCCTTTAGTTTTCTAATGAGTTTATCACCAAGTCCTCTCAAGTTTACTTCTTAGATGTTTATCAAATCTGATTCTTCCTTTCTGCTTCTGCATTTAATTTTAAGGTTCAAGACCCCACTCCTTTTCTTCTAACTGAACTTCCTGCCTCTAGCTTTGGCACTTTTAAATATACTTTCTACATATATGCCATATGGTTCTGATCATGTCCCTTAAAAATCTGAAAATATCTCAACATTCACAGAACAAATGATAAGCTTCTTCACTTGACATACAAGGCCTGCAATGATCGGGCTGAAAGGTCTATAAATTTCATTGAACATACTGAGTCTTGTATTTTATGCTCCAGTAACACTGAATTACCTGCTAACAGTTCCCCTGATGCACATTTTATCCTTTAACCACCTCCTCTTGATTATCTCTTTAAAATAGCTTAGATATCACTCTTTCAGATCTTCCAATCCACATAATGTAGATGTGATAGTTTGACTTAGGTGTCCCCTATAAACTCATGTGTTGGTCCCCAATTCTTGGTCCCCAGCTGGTGACAATTTGGGAAGTGGAGTCTTTCTGGAGAAGGTGTGTTGTTTGGGGTTGGCTTAGGGGTATTATAGCCAGCTTCATTAATTCTCTTGCTGCTATTTTCTTTTCTTTGTAAATATATTTTATTTATTTATTTATTTATTTATTTGATAGAGAGGAAGATGCAGAGAGTGAGAGAAAGAGAGGGAGAGAATGGGCACTACAGGGCCTCCAGCCACTGCAAAAGAACTCCAGATGCATGCGCCCTCTTGTTCATCTGGCTTACGTGGGTCCTGGAGAATTGAACCGGGATCCTTTGGCTTTGCAGTCAAATGCCTTAACCGCTAAGACATCTCTCCAGCCCCTTGCTGCTATTTTCTACCTACTGTGGTACAACTCATGTCCTGACTCTGCTCATGTCATTCCTGCCATCATGAAGTTTCTTTTGAGACTATAAGCCAACATAAAACTTTCTCCCATCAGCTACTTTTTTTTTTTGTTGTTTTTTTTCGAGGTAGGGTCTCACTCTAGCCCAGGCTGACCTGGAACTCACTATGGAGTCTCAGGGTGGCCTCGAACTCACGGCGATCCTCCTACCTCTGCCTCCCGAGTGCTGGGATTAAAGGCGTGCGCCACCACGCCTGGCTCCCATCAGCTACTTTTGGTTGGGTGCTTTATCCCTGAAATGAAAAGATAACTAGAAGAGTAGGCAAGATTCTAGACACGTTGTTTCCCATCGTACTAGCTAATGGCATAAATATACTTGTACAATATTTGCACACTATCTAGGGATATGACTTTCCAAATAGGCTTTTACTCTTCAAGAATAGAAATAATCTCATACCAGATGGTGTCTTTAGTAACTAGTATAGTGGAACTGTATGGCAGGTGTTCAATAAATGTGGCTACTTGAATAAAGGGTCCACATATTAAAATTCAATGGTCCATTTAAAATTTCCAGCTGCTGTGGAAATCATTATTTTGTGGGCATTAAAATCCAGTCTAAAGTGGAGTATGGTGCCTCACAACTATAGTTCTAGTATTTGGGACGCTGAGTCCACAGGATTACAGGAAGTTCCAAGCCAGCCTGGGCTACAAAGCAAGTTTCAGGCCTGCCAGGGTGATATAATGAGACTCAGTCTCAAAATATCCCCTTCCAAGACCCATCACAAACTAAGAGTGTTTAGCAATAAGAAAATAAAACAAGGACATATATTACAACATAAACCTAATAAAAGAAAAATGTTATTATAACCAACAGATTCTAAACATGGCATTTAAAAAATCCCAACAATTTCCACTCATGATATTCAAAAGGAAACTCAGGAAAAATGGAGTAGCAAAGACCGTTCTCAATTGAGTAAAGCACATCTATTACAAACCTGAGGTAGAACAATTTTATCCTAAAACTGGGAATAATTCAAGTGTCTCCTGTCACCATTTTTATTCAGCACTATATTAGAAGTCCTAGTAAGAAAAATAAAGCAATAAAAAAGGGGTTTGGCAATAACTTAGTAGATAAAGGCACATGCTTGCAAAGCCTACTGGATGAGGTTCAATTACTCAGTACCCACATAAAGCCATTTGTGGGTCATATTCGTTTGCAGTGGCAAGAGACCATGTCTCAAAGAAGACAGAGCACAGACAACTCCTCTGAACTTCATATGTGTGCCCCTCTATACACATACATACACACATGAATAACTTTTTAAAAAAGAAAACAGGCATATAGAGTAAAAAAAGTAAAGCTATCTTTTTTGTGCAGATGATATGACTGTAGAAATCCTACAAAACACAAAGACTACTAAAACCAACAAGAAAATTAAACAAGTTGTATAATATAAGTAAGGTCTGCATTCAAGCTCAATGAAATTTCTATATTCTAGGAACAACACACTGAACATAAAATAGAGCCAAGCCTAGTGGTGTAGGCCTGTAATGCCTCTACTCAGGAACTTGGAGAAGGAGGATGAAGATGGAATGTTTCAGGCTTAGTGGTTAAACGCTCGCCTGTGAAGCCTAAGGACCTCAGTTTGAGGCTTGATTCCCGAGGACCCACGTTAGCCAGATGCACAAGGGAGCCCACATGCCTGGAGTTCGTTTGCAGTGGCTGGAAGCCCTGGCGCACCCATTCTCTCTCTCTCTGCTTCTTTCTATCTCTGTGTCACTCTCAAATAAATAAATAAATAAAAATGTAAAAAATAAACAAAAATGTAAAATGAGTGCTGGAGAGATTGCTCAGTATTTAAGGTGCTTGCCTGTAAAGCCTAATGACCTGAGTTTGTTTCCCTAGTACCCACATAAATCCAGATGCACAAAGCGTTTCATGCATCTGGAGTTTGTTTTTAGTGGGAAGAGGCCCTGGTGTGCCCATTCTCTCTCTGTTGGGTATGGTGGTGCATGTCTTTAATTCCAGCACTCAGAAGGCAGAGGCAGGAAGATTGTTGTGAGTTTGAGGCCAGCATAAGATTACATACTGAATTCCAAGCCACACTGGGCTACAGCAAGACCCTACCTCAAAACAACAACCACAAAAATAAGCAAAATGAGGGCTGGGGATATAGCTCAGTGGTAGAGTGCCTACCAAATGTGGGGTCCTGGGTTCAATCCCCTCCAAAAGAAAATAAAAACACAAAAGTAGTAGTATATATGACAGCATCAAAACATCAAACATTGGGCATGGTGGTGCATGCCTTTAATCCCAGTAATCAGGGAGACAGAAGTGGGAGGATCACTATGAGCTCGAGGCCAGCCTGAGACTATATAATGAACTCCAGGTCAGCCTGGGCTAGAGCAAGACCCTATCTCATAAAACCATTCTCCATACAGTAAAATACAAATATAGCTGAATCACAGAAATACTTCCAACAGGCACAGAGGAAATAGAAAACATGATTCTAAATTTTATATGGAAATTCAAAGGACACAGACTAATTAAAACGACCTTGAAAAAGAATAAGGCCAGGGCCACAGAGATGACTTAGTGGTTAAGGTGCTTGCCTATGAAGCCTAAGGACCCATGTTCAACTCTCCAGGTCCCACATAAGCCAGACACACAGTGACACAAGCACACAATGTCACACATATACACAAGGGGCACATGCATCTGAAGTTTGATTGCAATGGCTGGAGGCCCTGGAGTGCCAATTCTCTCTCTCCCTTTCTTGCATAAAAAAGAATAAAGCCAGAGCGCAAGTGCAACCTGATACCAAGATCACTCATAATGCCATAGGAATGAAGATAGGAGGCAGAAGAAGGTTCATATTTTTCTTTAAATAGTGCAAACAATGTAAATCTAAGTTAAAAAGTGAACCTTAATTCTGGGAATAGGTCAGTGATATATATATATATATATATATATATATATATATGAATATATATATTCATGGGCAAGGCCATGGGTTTAATCAAATCCCAGCACTGAAAAAAGAAGAAAAAACAGTCACCCTTGACCACTACCTTATTTCATGTTCAAAACACATTATTGATAATTATGAACCTAAATAAAACTCAGAAGTAATGCTTCTAGAAGGAAGCACAGAATAATACTATCGTAATCTTAAGGTAGGCAAATATTTCTTAGGCCACATATGAACAGAACAAATCATTATAAATTATAAACTGGATGTCACAATTTGTTTTCCCTGCTAGACATGGTGGTGCACACCTGTTGTTGGCAGGCAAAGGTAGGAAGATCATAAATTCAGGATCTGCCTGGGCTACATCGTAAGATCTTGTCTTCAAATAAATTCTTCCTGTTCAACATCATTCAATTAAGGAAATGAGTAATAAGCCAAAGGCTGATGAATATATTTGCAGAATATACATCTGACAAAGAATTTATATCCAGTATACACAAAGAACTCCTACAAGTAATTATAAGTGAAAAATGCAATTTCTAAAGTGGGACAAAAAACATTTCACTGAAGATAATAGTCAAAAGACCAGGGCACATGAAAAAATATGATGCATCATTAGTCATTAGGAAAAGGCAAATCAAAGTCATGCGAGACATTAATTCATGCCTAATAGAATGGCTCATGAAAAACTACAAGTACCAGATATGAAGAAACTGGAAATCTTATCCATTCATATAAAATTGTCCAACCATTTTGAGGAATTCTAGACATTTCTTACAAAGCTAAATATATACTTCCCCTAAGTTACAGCAATTTCACTCCTAAGCTTAATTAAGAGAAATAACAACATATGCCAGCCAAAGGTCATAGAGAATTTTTATAAAACCCTACAATAAAAATGACCCAGCACCCATCAACAGGAGAATGAATTGAAAATTTATCTACCTGGATAAATTTTACTCAGTAGTAAAAATGAACAAACTTCTGACATACTTAACAATATAGGTTGTGGTAGTTTGAATAGATGGCCCCCAATATAGTCAGTGTTTTATTAGTTTGTAGTTTGGAACTGCAGCCACCTGGCTAGATGAGGTGTCACTGGGAAGTCCAGCCCTAAGGTGTGGGTGATGAGTTTGAAATTCTAATCTCAAATATGCACAGTACGTCTAGCTAGAGTTTCTGAAGCATGCTGTGTGGTGTGGCTTTTGGTCTTTTCTCTCTCTCTGCCTGGTCCTGTAAGAGTAGGCCAGCTTCTTTTGCCATTATGAAACTTCCCCTGAATCTGCAAGCATCAATAAGTATCCCTTCCTCCTAACTGTGCCTGGTCTGGAAGTTCATCTCAGCAGACCTGAAGTTGTCTGCCACATAGGTGAACCCAAAGAACACTGCAGGGCTGGAGAGATGGCTTAGGGGTTAAGTGCTTGCCTGTGAAGCCTAAGGACCCCACTTCAAGGCTCATTCCCAGGGACCCACGTTAGCTAGATGGACAAGGGGGAGCACGTGTGTGGAGTTCATCTGCAGTGGCTGGAGACCCTTATGCACCCATTCTCTCTCTCTCTCTCTCTCTCTCTCTCTCTCTCTCTGTCTGTCTATCACTCTCAAATAAATAAATAAAAATGGACATTTTTTTTTAAAAAGAACATTGCATTAAGCAAAAGAACACACATAAGCCGGGCATGGTGGCATATGCCTTTAATTCCAGCACTTGGGAGGTTCACCATGAGTTCGAGGCCACCCTGAGACTATACAGTGAATTCCAGGTCAGCCCTACCTCAAAAAAAAAAAAAAAAAAAAAAAACAACAACAACAAAAAAAACAGCAAAATACACTCTTCTACTAAAATGTGAAGGTGTATATGATATTATCAACCACAAAAAAGAAATGTTCTTTTTTTTAAAAAAAAAGAAATTATCAACCACAGCAGAGAAGTAGGAGAGATCCAGAGCGTCTAAGGACTGCAGAAGAAGGCAGAAGTGGCTCCAGCAGTGGTGGCACCAGGTCCACATGGCCACGATCACCAGGCTCAGCCTGAGCTTCAGGAAAAGCAGCCAGGTGATGTGATTTTCCACTCACACTAACCTACTCACAAACTTGAGAAGCCTGAAGGGGAGGACAGCAAGAACCAGCGGAATGGTAAGGAAGAAGGATCATAGGGACCAGCGAAACATCTTCAGCCACCATCCATAGCCTCCCCTCCTCACACCACACCACCAGTACAAACACCAGCAACCACTAGAGACCTGGGGAAGGGAATTCACCCACACAACACCCGGCACAGACTACCACATCAGTGACCCACCAACCCAGCCAGCCTATCTGAGCCCACAGTGCAACAAAGAGGGACCCAAACAGGTGGGCATTGTAGCTGAGACCAAAGCAATCCCAAAAGGTAAATGGGCTTGCACCAGGTCAGTACCCTCCAAAAAAGCCTGGTATATAGGCTTGCATTGGAAGTGCTAATTGTACCTTCCTTTTCAGGGTAAATTATGTGTTAAATCTGATGGATGGTCGGATTTGCCATTTAAATAAGCTATATTTTTGGGTTGTCATTTGCACTTCCTGATTTATAATACCTTTGTCTCCTCTCCTGTTGCTTGTTGGGGCAGGGTCTCACAAGCTGAACTTGGAACCCTCTACAGACCAGAAATCTCAGCCTCCCAGTTGAAAGAATTAAAGGGGTGGGGCAACACATATTCTTAGGGACATTAAATTTGTTAGAGTATCTGTTTGTTTTAATACCTACTCTTGCATAAATATTCTGTGCTGGTTTTCATTGAATGTGTATATTGTTCAGTTAGATTTTAGAATTTGCCTGTGTTTTGTTCCACACAGCCTAATAGAATACTCACATAGTAGGCAAACCCAATGCTTAGGGTCACTTTTGTAATTACTCTGAGTATTTTAAGAGCGATACCTAGCACCTTAAGCTCCTACCCTGAAGATATATAAGATCAGATTGAATGATACATCTAATAATACTACTGATAATTAGAAAACCAGAGTATCAAATTAATCCAAGATGCAAAAACCTCTATATTATAATTACAAGAAACATGAAAAAATCAAGACAATATAATTCTATCCAAATTATAAATCCATCAGAAAAGACCCCCACTGAGACTGATTTAGAGGATATGCCTGAGAAAGATTTCAAAAGAATGATTATAAATATGCTCAAAGAAATCAAAGGAATCAAAGAAGACATAGCAAACCAATTTAATAAAATAAGGAGGTCAATACAAGATATGAATAAGGAAATCAAAAGAAAATCCAGTCATAAATACTAGCACTGAAAAACACAGGAAGTCAAATTAAAAAAATCTCTGTAGAAAGTCTCACCAATAGAATGGATGAAGGAGAGAACAGAATAGCTAAACTAGAAGACCAGGTGGCAGATTTAATACAGTCCAACAAAAAAAGACAAGCTAATAGGAAGGTATAAAAGGGAATTTCAAGATATTTGAGACACTATGAAAAGATCCAACAGAAGAATTCAGGGAATAAGCCTGGCGTGGTGGTGCACACCTTTAATCCCAGCACTCGGGAGGCAGAGGTAGGAGGATTGTAGTGAGTTTGAGGCCACCCTTAGACTCCATAGTGAATTCCAGGTCAGCCTGAACTAGAGTAAGACTCTACCTCGAAAAGCCCATATATATATATATATATATATTTTTTTTTTTTTTCAGGGAATAGTAGAAGGAGAAGAATTTCACTCCAAATGCATAGTGGGCATTTTAAACAAAATCATAGAATTTCCTCCAAATTGAGAAAGAGATGCCAATGCAGATACAGGAAGCCTTTAGAACATCACACAGGCAAAACCTGGAAAGAACCTCTCCTCACCATGTTATAATTAAACTAGCAAACACACAAACCAAAGAACATATACCGAAAGCAATTAGAGAGAAAAAAGCAAGTCATGTATAAAGGCAAGCCCATCAGGATAACAGCAGATTACTCAACACAAACTTTAAAAGCCAGAAGGGCTTGGAATAATGTTTTCCAAATTCTGAACTATAACTGTTAACCAAGAATACTTTACCCAGCAAAGCTATTTATCCAAATTGATGGAGAAATAAGGACATTCTCAAAAAAAAAAAAAAAAAACAGGATAAAGGAATATATGACAAGTAAGCCAGCTCTACAGACAATGCTTGCAGGGATTCTCCATGCTGAAGAGAAAGGAAAGCACACATATGAGGAAACAGGGAAAAATAAATCATACTGAAAAAACACTTAATACAAGAGAGTAAAGGGGAAAAATGAAGCACTACAAAACAGGAAGAATGGTGAATACAAATACATAGCTTTCAATAATAACTCTTAATATAAATGGACTCAATGACCTAACCAAAAGACATAGGCTTGCAGATTGGATTAAAAGACAGGATCCTTCTGTTTGTTGCCTCCAAGAAACTCATCTCTCCATAAAAGATAGACAGTATCTTCGGGTGAAAGGATAGATAATAGTATTCCAAGAAAATGGGCCTAGGAAACAAGTAGGTGTTGCTATCCTAATATCTGACAGAATAGTCTTCCTACCAACATTAGTGAGGAAAGATAAAGGTCATTTCATACTGATTAAAGGTAAAATTCAGCAGGAAAACATTACAATTCTAAACATATATGCACCTAACATGGGTGCTTCCAATTCCATCAAACATTATTGGACTTAAGGTCACTGATAACGTCAAGGACAACTGTAGTGGGTGACTTCAATACCCCACTATCATCTATTGACAGATCATCCTAGCAAAAATAAACAGAGAGACAACTGGATTACATGATGCCACAGAACAAATAGACCTAACAGATATTTACAGAAAATTCCATCTAAAGGCTACAGAATACACATTTTTCTCAGCAGCACATGCAACAATGTCTAGACAATATGTTAGGACACAAAGCAAATCTTAACAAACACAGGAAAATTGAAATAATTCCTTGTACTCAATCTGATCGCAATGGAATTAAACTACAAATCAGTAACAAGAAAAACGATAGAGCATATACAAAATCATGGAGACTAAATTGTACACTACTGAATGATGATTGGGTCATTGAAGAACTCAAACAGGAAATCAAAAAAATACTAGAATCAAATGATAATGAGAACACAATGTACCAAAACTTTTGGGACACAATGAAGGCAGTTCTAAGAGAAAAACTTACAGCTTAAAGTGCCTATATTAAGAAATTAGAGGACTGGGGAAATGGCTTAGTGGTTAAGGCACTTGCCTGCAAAGCCTAAGGACCCCGGTTCAATTCCCCAGGACACACATAAGCCAGATGCACAAGGGGGAACATGTGTCTGGAGTTCGTTTGCAGTGGCTGTAGGCCCTGATGCGCCCATTCTCTCTCTCTCTCTCTCTCTCTCTCTCTGCCTCTTTCTCTCTCTGTCTGTCACTCGCAAATAAATAAATAAAAATAAGCCCAAAAATTAATTTAAAAAAAGAAATTAGAAAGGCCATGAATAGACAACTTAATGCTTCACCTTAAGGCCTTGGAAAAAGAAGAACAAGGCAAACCAAAAATCAGTAGATGGGAAGAAATAATAAAGACTAAGTCAGAAATTAATAAAATAGAACCCCAAAAAACAATACAAAGAAACAATGAAACAAAGAGCTGCTTCTTTGAAAGAGAAAACAAGATTGATAAACCCTTAAGAAATCTGACCAAAAGAAACAGAGAAGAGATACAATTAATAAAATTGAAGATGCAAAAGGTACCACTACAACAGATACCAAAGTAATTCAGAAAATCCTAAGGACATACTTTAAGAACATATACTCTACCAAGTTAGAATATCTGAAAGAAATGGAAGATTTACTTGATTCATATGACCTGCCAAAACTAAATCAAGATGAGATAAACCATTTAAATAGACCTATAACAAGTAGAGAGATCCAGGCAGTTATTAAAAAAAAATCCCAACTAAAAATAGTTCAGGCATAGATGGGTTCACTGGCAAATTTTACCAGACCTTCACAGAAGAACTAACATCACTGCTTCTTAAACTTTTCCATAAATTAGGAAAGGAAGAAATACTACCAAACTCCTTCTATAAAGCCAGCATTACCCTGATACCTAAACCAGACAAAGGCAGGACAAAAAAAGAAAATTAAAAACCAAACTCCCTCATGAACAAAGATGCAAAAATTCTAAACAAAATATTGGCAAATAGAATACAAGAACATATCAGAAATATTATTCACCCCGACAAAGTAGGCTTTATCTAAGAGGTGCAGGGATGGTTCAACATACACAAATTGATAAATGTAATACACTATATAAATGAACTGAAGGACAAAAATCACATGATGATCTCAATGGATGTAGAAAAGGCATTCGACAAAATCTAACATCCCTTCATGGTGAAAGTCCTACAGAAACTGGGAATAGAAGGAACATATCTTAATATAATAAAGGTTATTCATGACAAACCTACAACCAATATAATACTAAATGGGGAAAAACTTGAGGCTTTTCCACTAAATTCAGGAACAAGACAAGGATGTCTACTGTACCCACTTTTATTTAATATGGTACTGGAAGCCTTGGCTATAGCAATAAGGCAAGAGACACTCATTAAAGGGATACAAATTGGAAAGAAGAAGATCAAATTATCATTATTTACAGATGATATGATTCTATACATAAAGGACCCTAAAGACTCTACCAGCAAACTGTTAGAACTGATAAACACTTTTACCAATGTAGCAGGATAGAGAGTAAGCATATAGAAATCAGTAGCTTTCCTATATACTAACAACAAACATGCGGAACATGAAATCATGGAATCTCTCCCATTCACAATTGCCTCAATAAATAAACAAATAAATAAAGTACCTTGGAATAAACTTAACTAAGCAAGTGAAGGATCTCTACAAGAACTTTAAAACACTCAAGCGAGAAGTTGCAGAAGACACTAGGAAATGGAAAGATATCCCATGTTCTTGGATTGGAAGAATCAATATTGTAAAAATGTCAATCTTACTAAAAGCAATCTACACATTTAATGCAATCCCCATTAAATTCCAATGGCATCCTTCACAAAAATAGAAAAAAAATCCTAAAATATATTTGGAAGCATAAAAAGCCTCGAACAGCCAAAACAACCTTGAGCAACAAATGTAAGGCTGGTGGTATCACCATACCTGATTTAAGCTATATTACAAAGTCATAGTAATAAAAACAGCATGGTACTGGCACAAACATAGACACATAGATCAATGGGACAGAATAGAAGACCCAGATGTTAATCCAGGCAGTTACAGTTATCTGATTTTTTAAAAATTTTGTTGTTTATTTTTATTTATTTATTTGAGAGCGACAGATAAGACAAAGAGGCAGAGAGAGAGAGAGAGAGAGAGAGAAGGAGAGGGAGAGAGGGAGAGAATGGGTGTGCCAGGGCCTCCAGCCACTGCAAACAAACTCCAGATGCAGGTACCACCTTGTGCATCTGGCTTACATGGGTCCTGGGGAATCGAGCCTCAAACCGGGGCCCTTAGGCTTCACAGGCAAGTGCTTAACCACTAGGCAATCTCTCCAGCCCCCACTCATCTGATTTTTGACGAAAAATGTCAAAAAATAATTGGAGAAAAGACAGCTTCTTCAACAAGTGGTGCTGGGAAAAGTGGTTATCTATATGTAGAAGGATGAAAATAGATCCTTGTTTTTCTCCATGCACAAGAATCAAGCCCAAATGGATCAGGGACCCCAATATCAGACCCGAAACTCTGAAACTGCTAGAGGAAAAAGGAGTGGAGATGCTTCAACATATTGTCATAGGCAATGACTTTCTGAATATAACCCCAGTTGCTCAGGAAATGAAACCACTAATCAACTACTGGGACCTCATGAACTTACAAAGTTTCTGTACAGCAAAGGATCCTGTGAATAGAGAAAAGAGACAACCTCCAGAACGGAACAAAATCTTTTCCAGCTATACACCTGACAAAGGATTGATATACAGAATATACAAAGAACTCAAAAAGCTAAACAATAAAAGAAATCAAACACCACAATTAAAAATGGGCTATGGAACTAAATAGAATGTTCTCAAAAGAAGAAATACAGATAGCATATAAACATCTAAAAAAGTGTTCTACATCCTTAGCCATCAAGGAAATTAAAACTACTTTGGGATTCCATCTAACCCCTGTCAGAAATGCTATCATCAAGAAAACACATGAAAATAAATGCAGGAGAGGATGCGGGAAAAGGGGAACCCTTCTACGCTGTTGGTGGGAATGTTGTCTTGTACAGCCATTATGGAAATCAGTGTGGAGGTTCTTGAGAGAACTAAAAATAGGTTTGCCATATGACCTAGCTACAGCACTCCTAGGCACATATCCTAAGGACTCTTCTCACTACCTTAGAGATACTTGTACAACTATGTTTATTGTTGCTCTATTCACAATAGCTAGGAAATGGACTAGCCTAGATGTCCATGAACAGGTGATTGGATAATAAAGATGTGGTACATTTACACAGCAGTTCTATTCAGTGGTAAAGAAATGATGAATTTCGCAGGAAAATGGATGGATATGGAAAGGATTATACTAAGTGAGGTAACCCAGGCCCAGAAAGACAAACTCCACATGTTCTCTCTCATATGTGGATCCTAGCTACAAATTTTTAGACTTGTGTGTGAGCTGGAATAAAAAATCAGTAGCAGAGGCTAGTAAGCTAGAAAAAGGCTATAAAGGAGAGAGGGAAGGACTTAAGGGGGTGATATTGTGTATATTTAAGTAGAAGAGTAGATTACATGGAGTGGAATGGCCTAAGTGAGGTCAGGGAAAAAGGTTGAGTAAAAGAAAGGTGGAAGGAGGGTCAATCAAACTTCAAGATATTCTGAATAAGACATATGAAAGCCTACTTTTTTGACAATGGCACATCCAGAAGCCACAGATTGCTACTAGAAAATTTTCAGTGGCAGGAATGGGATACCTTCCATTGAGTTGTTTGCCAGGGAGGTCCCTGTTGCCTCCAAAACATTACAGGCTATTGCTAAGGCCCTTGCTTTCCCACCAGAAACAGATGGTAAGACTCTGTTGTTGAAGACTCCACATGCTTGAGGGGCAAGGTTACTGAGAAATCAAGCTGGGGCTGAGCAGAAAACCTTCTCCCTATAGCCCAGCCAACTGAAAGCTTGAAAAAGCTGCTCTGCATGCAGCCCTATGGAGACAGAAGTCATCAGTGGTGAAAGCAGTGGACACTGGGAGCTTTAAGTTTGGCAAGACAGGCAAAATTACTACATGGATCAATAGTGTCATGTTTGTTCTGGGAGAAACCAACTGCTCTCTAATTGGACTGGAGGACTGCTCTATGGGAGAGAATACATGCCTGGTACTTAAAACCTAATCAAAAGCCTATGGCAAGGGAGGTCATGAGCCTTAGGGGTGTAAAACCTGCTCTTATCTGGCTAAATTTATATATTATGCTCATCAAATTGTCATGTAAGCACTATACTTAATATTCATATCCATATATTAATGCTACTCTCACCTTTGGTTAGAGAAGCTTCTCTTTTCACATGGTGGTGAGTACTGGGATGACCCAAAAGGCAACATAGTGCTGAGAAGAAGTGATAGAGTGTCCAGCATTGAAACATCTCTATCACACGCTCTAACCCTCAGAGTCCATTGCGGAAGATGTTGCAGAAAGAATTTAAGAGCCAAAGAAAGGGTAGGACTGCTTACAGTGCAACTGACCAGAAAGAAATTGGCCTTGATATCCATGACCTTGGAGTACCTAGTACTATCTTCACAAGACCCTCATAATAGGAGGAAAAGATAATGACATCAAAATAAAAGGGAGACTTGACTGGAAGAGGAAGGGGATATGATGGAGAGCAGAGTTGTGAAGGGGAAGTGGGGGAGGGGAGGGAATCATCATGGTTTATTGTCTGTAAGTACAGAAGTTGTTAATAAAATATTATACATTAAAATAAACAAAAATGTTAAATATAGGCCCAGTTGACAGACGTTTAGTATGCAGAGATCTGGGTTTGATCCCTAGCACTGCATAAACAAGTTGTGGCACCTCTGTGATCTCAGCACTCAGGAGGTACAGGCAGGATGATCAAGAAGTTCAACACTGGGGATACAGGAGACTTTGTGCCCCCCAAACATATTAAATGTATTTAATATTTAGTCAAAAGCTTTAAAAATTAAAAAAGGACACACACATATAAGATGGTACACAGTGAATGATCCCATTTTTATGACATCAAAACTAATCTAAGAAATCAGATGATGGGGAATGGGAGACTGCTCTTTTCTTTGAGACAGGTCTCACATAGTAGCCTATGTTGGCCTCAGCCTTGCATGTGTGTGTAATATGTGTGTGTGGAATATGCAGGTGTATGTGCCCATGGAGGACATGCTAGTCTACAGTGACCAGAGAGGGACATTGGATGTTCTTCTCCATTGGTCTTCTGCCTGTTCTTACTTGAGCCAGAGTCTCTTACTGATCCTCGAGCTTACTGTAGTTTTGAGAGCCGGGGATTCTTGGATCTCTGTTCCCCATAGGTCTGGCATTGCAGATGTGTGTAGCCATGCCCAGTGGTTTATGTGGGTCCTGGTGACCAAAACCAAGTGTGTCTCCTATGCCTTATCAGGCTCTTACAATTACACAAGAAGAAGTCGTAACCACTAAGCAATCTTTCCAGCACACTAACTTTTGTCTAAGACAAGGTTTCCCTATGTAGCCCATGCTGGCTCAAACTCACAGCATTCCTCTGTTCTCAGTCCTCTGCCTCCTGAATGAGGGGAGCACAGGTGAGCCTGGTTCAGTACAACATCACTTCTAAGTCAGTGTGATTTCTTCCTTGGTGAGGCATGAAGAGGAAGCTCAATTGTATAAGCCAGAACAAAACGATGCTTGGATGAGCATCATCCTGTATTTATAATCAAACTAACACAGGGTCTAAATTATGATAGAACACAAAGTATTTCCAGTGAATGTGCTTAGAAGGCCATTTCTATAACTAAATTGAAGCTTCCATTGGGAAAACAAGGAGCTGAGTTTAGCTATGCGGAACCATCATTTACTTTCCCATGAAACACTCTCACTGTACTGTCAGACTACAAAACCCAGGGTCTCTTGGGAACATTTAAGTCAAACATTGATAACAGTGAAATGACTTGCCCAAGGTTTCATAGTTAAAAATCAAATTGGCTAAAATTCTAGAAGATTAATTAGAAAAATAAGATACCCATTTAGCAAGGTCGTGGTGGCATACGCCTGCAATTCCAGTACCCTGGAGAGCTGATTTTTAAAACACGAGCAAATTAAGCTAGCTCTGATTCAATTAGCTGACATTATATGCCTAGACTCTATCTACTAACTCCAGCTTGGGATTTCTATATATCAGTAAAGCAAGGCCATTAACACTGTCCTGGTTAATTTGCTGTATATGTGGAAACTCTTAAGTATGATGTAATTCTTAGGCTTTATCACTGACTTACTTTGTAGTGAAGTTTCTTTTACCCTCAGAACCTAGAAGAGTAGACAGTTAAAGCATGGTTTCCAGGCTGGTGTAGCTTGGTGGAATGCTTGCCTAGCATGTAAAGGGCCCTGGGTTCAGTCCTAGTACTGCAAAATGAAAACAAAACAAAACAAAACAAAACAAAACAAAACAAAACAAAACAAAACAAATGGTTGCTAAATGAACCAGAACTAAGCATTTGCCTGTATTTTAAATATCAGTTAACAAAGTATTTATATAAAGTATGCCACTTTAGTCTGATTGCTTATATTCGCTTTATGGTGTTTCTTTTTGAGATAGGGTCTTTCCATATAGCCAAAGCTATATATCCTAGGCTGCACTTGAACCCATAGAAATCCTTCCTCTGTCCTGCTAAGTACTGGGTAGGTTTACATGTTTGAGCCATCATGTCAGGCAATAGGTGCTGCCTATGTAGCCCATGCTGGCCTCAAACTTGGGATCCTCCTGTCCGTGTCTTCTAAGGATTAGGATTACAGGCACATGTCACCACGCTTATCTTAACAGTTTTTGTTGCAAAGGGTGTCATATAGCCCACATGAGCCTCAAACTTGCAATGTATCCAAGCATGGCCTTCAACTCCTGACCTTCCTGTCTCTATCTTCCAAGTGATGGAATCACAGTTATGTGTCACCATGCTTGGATTTTGTTGTCCTGAAGATTGAACTCAGTGAGTAATGCATGCTAGGCAAGAATTTTACCAACTTAGCTACATCTCTAGCCCCTCAGCACATCATTTTTTAAATTATTTTTTTAAAAAATAATTCTATGGGACTATACAACTCCTTCAATCTCTGCTTTTGTGTATTTCTTTTCTTGTGTTTCTACTCTTTCATTTTGTGAGCACATGCTATGTTATATGCTAAACTCTCTCTGCTTTGGTTCTGACAAGGATATGACTTCCAGATGCTTATTTCTAACCACAATCTCTCTTTAGCTTCAGTTCTACATTTCTAATGCTCTGATGGTTATTTCCATTTTGATTGCCTTTCAAGTTCAACCCACTTCTAAAATAGAACTCATCATTTTCCCAACAAAACATCTACTGCTTTCCCATCATATCCAAACCTCTTAGAGCTAACTCTTTCCGTCCCCTAGCCATCATTTCTTTCTGTTTTTCTTCCTCACAGTATTTCTTGGATCTTTCACTACTCTGATTTAGACCCTAACTTTTTCACCTATGGACAATTAGGGCAGCTGTCCATCTAGCCACCTATAATCCCTTTCCCACATCATTACTAAATTAACCTTCCTGGCCTTCTATAGCTGACTCTGTGTGTCAAATATTTATACAAGTCAAACGGCGCTGCTTTGGTATTTTCTATTATCTTTTGAGTAAAATTTGGAGGTTAGGAGTGAGCACAATGACTTTATTGTGTCATATGCCAAGTCTCCAGGCTTGCTCATAAGTTACTGCTCAAGAAATCTTTGTTGGTTGATTGACAACTGCTCTTTTCTATCCATCTGAAGTGTAGAGAAGAAAATTTCCATTTTCAATATTATATACATTGTTTAGTTTATATAACAGACAATATTAAATCTCAGTAACTCTTACTTTTAAATCTAAGTCATCAGTAGTAATTTTTAATATAAATAGATTTCTTAAGATAGGAAACTTCTATAACTGACAATGCAGGCCCTGGCATCATACTTCACTATAATGAACGTCCATCATCCCGGCATCTTCTTTCATGGCTCCTTCTTCATCTATGTTGGGAGTAATTTTCTTGAAGGCTGAACATCCATTAGGGAACAATTCTGTGGGCAAAACCAGAAAGAGCTTGATTACAAAAAGACTTTGGTAAATAAAGGATTGACTGTTTTTATATCAGATATTTTGGAAGTATCAAAGTCAAGTACAAGTTTTACTTGCCAAAATATTTTATATATTTCTGCGATATATTACATATCCTTTGTCTTTCCTCCCTAAATGAGTTCAAGTTATTAACAAATAAGTTTTGTTCCTTGTTTTGCTCCATATTCAATGACTTGTATGTCTGTTCCCTAGTCTAATGTAGATCATTGATATTAAAATCTTGATCCCTTTTGTATTTCTGGTTGATCATCTCATCAAGAAAGCAGGCACTTTTCAGCAACCATTGAATGAGCTTTGAAAAAGGCAGCCAGCCATTGGAGGAGCCAAGCTTAGGATTTAAGAGAGAGATAGGAAGTAAAACAAGTGTCAGTGATGAGGCATCCTTGCAGAAATAGGATGAGGCATTAAAAGGACCATAGCTTTGGACCTGGCTATACCTTTGTGTGAATTTAGACATATTTGTCTCCCTAGGAAGGTTAAAAAACTATCATCTTGATCATGACCATGGCCACCAGCACCACAGCAACAACAATAAAAGGTAATTTGTGAGAATTAAATGAAAAAGGGTTTATAACAGAGCCTAGCGTATAAGAAGGAGTACATGAATTATTATTGTTAAACAAGCCTATCAATATAAACTAATTTTCTCAAGCCACAACTAAACAATTGTTCTCAGCTGGAGTCCTGGGAATTAGGAAGTGAACTAATGGGCTGAGAAAAGCTGCTGTAGGACTGGGAACCAAACTGTCACTGTGCAGTGAGAGTCTAGGATTAAGTCACATGGTAGCCCTACAGAAGCTGGTTGTTCTAGAATGCTGTGATTTAGAGGAGAACAAAGAAAGGCTGGAGGTCA
Organism: Dipus sagitta; assembly: GCA_036346955.1. Classification (NCBI taxonomy): domain Eukaryota; kingdom Metazoa; phylum Chordata; class Mammalia; order Rodentia; family Dipodidae; genus Dipus; species Dipus sagitta. The sequence continues at coordinate 122,900,336 of CM070776.1, forward strand.
GATGAGGCTGAACCCATTTTGGGAGTTGTGTGTGTGTGTGTGTGTGTGTGTGTGTGTGTGTGTATACACACATGTGATTGTGGAGGCCAGAGGTTGATATCAGGTGTCTTCCTCAGTGACAGTCTACCTCTTTCTTTGCAACAGGGTCTCTCACTGAACCTAGAGCTCACCAATTCAGGTAGACTCGCTAACCAGTATCTTCAGAGATCCCTGTTTCCATCTCCCAAGTTCTAGGATTATAAGCACCGTGCCACCATACCCAGCATTCTATTATGTGGGTACTATAGATCCTAACTCAGGTTCTCATGCATGCACAGCAACCACTTTACCCACAGAGCCATCTACCTGACCATGTATCTTTTCCTTTTCAAATTGGGCTTCTTTATGTAGTCTAGGCTGGCTCTGAACTTATGGGAATGTTCTTGTCTCAGCCTCTTGAGTACTGGGACTGCAAGCACACACCACTCTGCCTGGTCTGGTGTGTATTTTAAGTAAAAATAGAGCAAATAAGGTTTTATCTCAAGAGCAAAGAGGTCAATGCTTAATTATGGAATTTGCTGCTCATGCCACTAGGAATTTTCAGTGTTAGAGGCTGGCATTCTTGCTAACTTATCTCTACCTAAAAATCCACCTTATTTGCCAGACCTTGTGATGGTCCTGTAATCCCAGCTACTTAGGAAGATGAGGCAGGAGGAATGCAAAGTTCACGCCCTGTGTGGGGTACAGACGACTTCAAAGCCAGCCTGGACAACCCAGTGGGATCCTGTGCCACAGAGAAAAAAGATAACTGGGGATAGGGTTCATTGATATGGTGTTTTATTTTCTAGCATACACGAGGCTCCAGGTTCAATCCCCAGGAATCTCCCCTCACAAAAGAGACCATGTTCCTCCCTTCTTTTGGTCAAAGTTTTCACGAGTCAAATAGTTCTAATGATACTGAAACCATCTGCTTATTAGTCTTTAAAATGCTTAGGGTAATTTTTTCCCCATTCTCTTAGACAGATTTACAGATGAAAGAAGCTGCTGAGTATATACTGGCTAATGTATATATCCCCCCAGAATAAAATGCATCTATTTGAGGGATCTTAAGTAGACCTGTATAGGCTTGTGTAAAGTGGTCCTGGAGATTCTGCTCTTCATCTGCTGGCAATTGACTTTTTTTTTTTTGAGACCAGGCCTCACTATGTAGCTCTGGATCACATGGAAGTTGCTATGCAGACAAGGCTGGCCTCATCCTTGTAGCCATCTTCCATCCTCTGCCTCCCAAGTGCTGAGATTTATAGGTATGCCCCACCACACCAGGCTTTGACCTGAATTCTTAATAGCTGTTTTCCAATTCTTGCATGCTGTCCTAGGGAAAGCAAGATGGAAATGGTCCAAGTAGGAGCAACCATCTTGAGTACAAGTGACCCCATGAAAAGAGAAGGGTAGGGTTCTGGAGGATAAAGTAGCAGCGTAACTCTTGATAAAACGACTGCTGGACAGATGAAGGATAGGAGTTAAGGGTCTTGAGAAGACAGTGTGAAGGGGAAAAAGGTGCAACAGGGAAAGAGCATGGAAATAAAAGGTTTTGTAAAACTTCAGCTATAAGATATGGGGTGCAAAGAATGGGGAAGGAAACCAACATTACCCTATAAGGAATGAGAACAGACTGTATGGAAGAGGAATTTCCATTTTCTGGGTTTATAGTGGAATTCCTCAGGCCTGAAGCTTTGCTGAACGAGGATGCTGTGTGGTGGCAGAAGAATGCAGAGACTTGGCTCTTGTCTTCCCTGGGGAAAATGGTTGTGCCCTCTCTCAGGAAAAGAGAGGAGAATGTCAAAGTCTAGCCTTTACAGAATGTGATCCAGAAATGTTGAAGTTCTTAGACAAAATAGAAATAAAGAAACCATGACTGGCTTGGGATTTTCTATTGGGGATCTGGGAAGAATAACTAAAATCCCTCATTACCACTTAGAAGTGACTTAGGTACTGAGAACTGGATGATCATATTTAAGGTGTCTCTGGTAGGAAGAGCAAGAGTTCAGAGAGCCTGCTTGAGGGTGGGGTTATGAAGAAGCACACGTCTCCTACTTCCTTTGGGGTGGAAGTGTGGGTTTGAGACAAGGTTTCACACTGCAGCCTGGGCTTGCCTGGAACTCACTATGTTGCCTAGGTTTACTTCGAACTCATATCCCTTCTGCCTCAGCCTCCTGGGATTACAAGTGTAGGCTACCACACCTGGCTTTCTCCTTCCTCTTCCCCACATAGTTCAGTGCCTAAGACAAAGAATGGCAATAACTGGCAGCACTCTTTCACTGGTGTTAAGTAATTATACCTGGGGGGCAAGCAACTATCTAAGAAAATAAAATTTAGTTTTATTAAAATGTCTAAGTGGCAGAACATTTCCTTCCAATATGTCAGATAAGCAGTACTTTATTGTATAAGTATCGTTTCTAAGTTTTAAAAATATTTATTTATGAGAGAGAGAGAGAGAGAGAGAGACAGATAGGGTATGGGTGCACCACGGCCTCTAACCACTGCAAACAAATTCCAGACACACGTGCCACCCTCTGCATCTGGCTTTACGTGGGTACAAAGAATTGAACCAGCGTTCTTAGGCTTTGTAGACAAGTGTCTTAACCACTGAACCATCTCTCTAGCCTATGTAGTAGTATTTTGATGGCAAACGTTTTATAATGGACTTGAAGAGAAATGGCTTGGGGACAAATGAGGATATTCAGTGGTGAAGATCTTGGCTAGCAAGTACAAGGGCTGGATGCCATTCCCAGGGGAGGGAGGGAGGAGAGGAGAAGAGAGGAGAGGAGAGCCAGTGAGTAAAAAGAGAGAAAACATGGTTAGGGAGTATGGCCAACTTATATAACTATAACAATTACAGTGTGGTGAGCTTATATAACAATTAGGTCATCATAACTATAGCAATCAAAGAATATAGAATTTTTGTTAATGTTTATGTGTCAAGGACTTAAAATGTACTCTGTCTATCCTTTTGTCTTCATTACCTAAGGATCAAAGGACACTTGAACAGAAAAAGTCTGTTCTATAGTACTTGGCAATTTTTTTGAATTATACTAAATTTATTATTTCAAAGTATAAGAAAACAAAAAGTACATGAGGATGGATTTTTATTATAAAACATTTAAAAAAGAGCCCACCACCACCACCACTAAATTAACTATCTTTTTTATTAATTAGTTTTGCACTCAAGAATTCAGTCAAGTTGGTACCATTGTTAGCCTCCTCCATGTCCTACCCCCTACCCCTGGCCCCACCTTATTCAGGTATATGGGTCATGCATTGTGGACTTAGCCCTCAGTTATGGGTAGGAGAAAATGTCTCTGCATATCATGACCCAACGTGTGGCTCTGACATTCTTTCCACCCCCTCTACCGCAAAATTTCCCTGAGCCATGTTGGGTTCATTTTGGGTCTGCTTCAGTGATGAAGTCTTGGGAGCCTCTGTGTCACTGGATATCTGATTTGGTAGGAGTTGATTGTTCTCTGTGTCTATCTCCTTCACCCTTGTGCTGGCACTAGGTTCACCAAGAAAACAGCACCCTTGCTTGTTTTGCCAATTATTGTTAGTTTCTTTTATTTATAAGAGAGGGGGGAGGGAGAGAGGGAGGAAGGGAGGGAGGGAGGGAGAGAGAGAGAGAGAGAGAGAGAGAGAGAGAGGAGAATGGGCATGCCAGGGCACTCGGCTGCTGCAACTCCAGACGCATGTGCTACCTTGTGCAACTGGCTTATGTGGGTCCTGGGGAGTTGAACTTGCGTCCTTTGGCTTTTCAGGCAAGCGCCTTATCTGCTAAGCCATCCCTCCAGCCATGTCTTTGCTAAATTTCTGTCTTACCTATTCTTTCTTTCTTCCTTCCTTTCTTTGTCTTTCTTTCTTGTACTGTATTTAAAATTTCCTTTTCAATTCCTCACTCAGATCCATGTTCATTTAAGGATTTGGTGGTTGTTCTACACTCCTTCCACTAGGATCTAATAATAGTGGGTTGTGGAGTACTCACCCTGGATGGCAGGTTAAGTGATTATTTTTCACTTATAATTTAGATGGGTATTCTGCCTTGGATCTTTTCAGTTATCAAAGGTAAAGGGTAAAACCCTGCCCTTTTAGAATGAGGTTCTCTAGTGTAAGCATGTTGATTTAAAAAATTTTAAAAATAGATGGAATCTATAAATAAATACGTAAACTACTATCAAATCTAACATTTCTTGGTTTAAAATGTAAAATAACATATTTTTTCCCTACTGAGCCAGAGCTCTTTTTGGTAAAGGATAAATTTGAGAGAACCTTGAAGCTATTATGAAATACTTAAATGACTAGTTAGGAATACTATGTCTACTTGTTAAGACAAGCCATGGTTTGGCAATTTAGGTAGCTATTCAAATGTTCAAATAACTACAGAAAGAAATCTTATTTCTAAAGTTAAAGATTGGTAATGAAGATAAAATTCTTTTTGATTTTTGCTTAGTTTTAAGGTATTTGTACTTGTGAACAAAAAATGCTCAGAAATAATATATATACACATACATGATTATTTTCAAATTCTAAAAGGTACTGTTCATTCTTAATGCGCATGAAACTCTTCAGTATTTACAATATTTACTAATTATGAGATGAGAAGAATGTAATTTCTCTGAAAGGCACTTAAAATCTTATTTAGTATTGCGTACATTTGTCATAGTACTTGGGATTGCAGTTTTGTGGTTTTAATATTTATTCTTATGTTGATTTTTAGAGGCTTATCAGTGATATTAATTTATATAACCTGAAATGTACCTTATTTTAATAATTTCTTTCTCCATTTTAGAACTAGTAGTAGGGGCTGCAGTTGTAGCTTACTGCTAGGACACAAGCTTATTATACCTGAGGCCATAGGTTCAGTCCCCAGTACCAGAAAAAATAAAATCACATGTACGTTAAAATAAGACAGCTAGATTATACTCGTTTTTGTTTGCTTTTTGAGACAGGCCTTGAACTTGTAATCTTCCTGCCTCAGCTTTCAAGTGATAGGATTAAAGTTGTGAACAAACCATCAGCTCCAGCTGAGTATACTAATTTCAAATACATGGATTGTTCAAAGGACTTCAGTGTCAAAATGTTAATTTAGAGCATAATTAAAATGAAGAGAATGGGCTGGGCATGGTGGCACACACCTTTAATCCCAGCACTCAGAAGGCAGAGGTAGGAGTATTGCTGAGTTCGAGGCCACCCTGAGACTACATAGTGAATTATAGATCAGCCTTGGCTAGAGCAAGACCCTACCTTGAACCTCCCCCACCAAAAAAAAAAAAAAAAAGATGAGGATGCAGCTCAAATAGTTAGAGTGCTTCATTAGCTATCATGCATGAGGCCTTGGGCTTGATCCCCAGCACTGCATAAACCAACCATGGTGGTGCATAGCTGTAACTCAAGAAGTAGGAGGTAGGAGGATCAGAAAGTCATCTCTGGCTACATAACAATTTGAGGCCAGCCTGGGCTACACAAGACCCTGGACCAAACAAAAGAAAGAAAAACAAACAGAAAAGTAAAACGGATCTACATTTGTATCATTATACCATATTTGGGAAGAATCTCCACAATGGGAGTTATTACTGAACCTTAGATGTGAACTGAAAGATATACGGAAATTCTGGTCTTAAACCAAAAAAGTTTGAGTTTTCATAGCCAAACCCCAAGTATTATGATTCTCATCAGTTGGTTTCATTTTGCCCTAATGTTACTTGGTTGACTGACTTATAGGAAGTAGCCTGAACATTGTGATAGGTAGCAGATGTATTGATTTCAATCTCCATTGCCAATTAGCTTTTAAACCTAACTGGAATGTTTTACTATGCAAGTAGTTACAGTAGTCAACAATATTATTTTAAGACAGGGAAGGCTTCAGGAAGATTCCTGAATTGGAAATCTTGAATAAAGGATCTACAGCAGCTGGATTCTGATGTCCTTCAAGGGTCTGATTCCCTTTTAACATCTAGGTCTCACTGTACAGTGATAGTTATAGATTCCTAGTCTGTGGAAGTTGTTGGCAAAGTTAAGAGATATGAGAGGATGGTAAATGATCTGTGTTATGCAGAGCTTCTCATGTGCCCTAAGAAGAACTGAATTTGTGGCAGCCTTCCAGGGAGACAGTCTTGAAAAATAAACACTGGGCACCAGGCCTGGCCCTGTATTATTTCACTTTTTCTTGTAACATTTTATGCAAGCAGAAGCCAAAATGAACAACCCAGTCTTTCATACCAACCTCTGTTTAGCACTGAGCAAGGCTGAAAGTGAACATATTTTTCAGAACCCAATTATATCCCACCCATAGTTGCAAGCTACAAAGATACAAACTATAGTGCTTATGGAAATTCCTCCCATTTCAGAAATGAAGTGTCTTACTCTTTCGGTGAAGAAATTCTGCCACCAGAGCTGCTACATGGACATAGCACATCGCAGCCTAGAAATGGGTGACAAGGAAAGAACTGTCAGAATATGCTCAAAGGTCTTCGAAGGGTCAAATTTAGAACAAAATTTTAAGTAGTTACCTCTGAAAAATCTCCATTTTTAATATGAATCTTGGCCATGCTGTCGAGCCAGGTTTTTCTGAGCTCAGGAGTGCTGGCATAGGACTTGGCTAAGCTATACTGGAGATCAATGAGCATTTCAGGGTCCTTCTCATGCTCCTTCATTTGGGCAGTGGCCATAAGAACAGTTCGGATCCTCTTGGTCAGATCTTTGACTTCTGTGGGAAAAGCAGTTGCCTAATTTCAAGACAAAACAAAACAAGGAAACCAATAAAGTTACAAGTATTATTAATATGATCAGTATCCATTCCTGGGAACATAACACAATTTCTACTTCACAATACAGTTCTTGATACTTTATCATCTGTGGCAAGTCCCTTTAGGGATTTTACTTAGTTATATTTTAGTGTGTGTTCATGTTTGTAGGTGTGTGCAGGTTTGTACACATGTATGGAGGCCAGAGGTCAGTGCTGGTTGTCTTTATCAATCATTTTCTACATTATTTAATAATTTATTATGTGTATGTGTTTGTATGCACTTGTGTGCCACAGCATGAGTGTGGAGGTCAGACGACAACTTTGAGGTATCTGTGCTCTCCCTTCTTTTGAGACAGGATCTCTTGACATTGCAAAGGAATGTCAGAGTAGCTAGCCCGTGATCTTTGAACTCTACTGGCTCTGCCTTCCACTGTCATAGGGGTACTGAGCTCAGAGATGGATGTGCCATTTTGCATCTGGCTTTATGTGGGTGTTGTACAATTGATCCCAGTCCAGCAGGCTTTGCTAACAAGCACGTTTAACTATTGAGCCATCTGACCAGCCCCTCCATCTTAGTTTTTGAGACAGGGTGTCCCACTGAACCTGAAGCTCACCAATTTGGCTAGACAATTGTATTAGTTAATTTCTCATTCCTATGGTGAAATGCCTGACAATAAGCAATTTAAGGAAGGGTATATTCTGGTTTATAGTTCAAGGTTACAGTCCATCATGGTGGGGAAGACATGGTGGCAGGAACTGGAGGCTACTGGTCACATTCAGTACATAGGAAGCAGAAAGCAATGAATGCTGGTGCTCAGTCAATTTATCCTTTTTATACGATCCAGAACCCCCTGCCAATGGAATGATGCTGCTCCCAGTTAAGGTGGGTCTTCCCAACTCAATTAACCTAATGAAGATAATCCCTTACAGGTATACTGAGAGGCTCAACTAATTTATGTAATCATAGGCATGCCCAAAGGCAAGTGTCCTACGTGATTCTAGCCCCAGGGATTTTCCTGTCTCTATCACCCCAATACAGAGATTACAGGAGCACACTGCCATGCCTGGCTTTTTCATGGGTACTGAGGGATCTGAACTTAGACCTTTGTGCTTGCAAAGAAGCACGTTACTGACTGAGCCATCTCCTCAGCCCTTAATGAGTTATTTTTAAAATATGCAACTAGCCAAGGCTTCAAAAGCTTCTGAATTTGATGAAAGTCTATTTCCAGCATATTTACAAATATACCTTTAGAACCAGACTATCTAGCTTTGATAATTCTAGCTTCTCTATTGTGCCTTCTGTATGTTTGTGCTTTACTTAAACCAGTAACAGAAAGTTCTTGACAGCCCACTATGTACCAGGCACTGGTCTGAGTGCTTTACATGTTTTAATTCTGACAACAACCCTATGAGCTAAGGTTGCTTATTATGCTTTCACCAATGAGAAAATTGAGGCAGAGTGGTAAAGAAGCTTAGTCAAAGTCTCATGATTGGCGCATTGTAGAGGCATGACTGATACTCAAGCCGTCTGGCTCCAGAGCTAACTCTATTCCATTACTTTTCCATACTGACAAACACACTATCTCATCTCCTGAAAGCAACATACACCACAGTGAAACCATGCTGCCAATTTTCCACTTCCACAAACAAGTCATGAGTCACAGTGCACTCCAAAGAGTTTAAAGAGACAATCTCTCAACATACTTTTGGGCCTCAAATCACTAGTCATGTTTCCTCTACATCAGTGTCATGTTAAGTAAGTCTCCTAGCACTTTGTTTTACCCTCCAGTGGAGTGAGTAATAACAATGATCTCTGCGATTCCTAGAAGACAAGGGTGGGGAAAGTACAAGGCTAGGGGCCTTGTGAATATGAATATAATGAAATGTGGAGGTCAATGTTCAAATAAACTTTCTTGTCTGCTTTAAAAATAATTACACACATATGTTCCTTTTGTACTCATTAATAGAAATTCTATTTGCTGGGAGGAAAGTATACCTTTTTGTAATTGGGTTTACTGGTAATGAGGGTCTTAATAGGATCAAACTAAGACATTTCAGAAAAGAGTCAAGGAAAAGCAAGACATGCATCAATTAAGCCCTACTTAATTGGAAAAATCAGTTAAATACCTACGTAACATGGCATTAAGAATGGAAACAACTCGGAAAATAAACTCTTAAAGTATGAGTAAAAGCATAAATAGTGTGCATTGTTTCTGTGCTCATGGGAATACTTTGAACGTATACTCATCCCCTGGGGAACCAACAAAACTGGTTGAAAAGCAAACTTTCCCAGCCTGTGAGCAGCTGGCACTAGTCAGTTGTTTTTCTCAGTGTAAGCAACATTCCTATGGGAATGTTTTCTGGTACATAGATTCTACACGTCCCAAATATCAAGTATGTTGTGGCTATGAGCTTTTAATTTTTGCAGATTTTATATAACATTGTCAAATATGCTAGAATATGACCTTTCCCAAGAATGGGAACAATTCATTTCCCTGAGAGGAAAAGTCCTCTACTTGTAAAAATTCTCTTGTACACATGCATCACTGAGTATCAGGACACACAGTCTATTCACTCAAGCAACAGACAGATTTTTTAAGGCTCTCTAGCTTTTAAACACACAAAGAAGGGGAATGGTGGCCTTCATGAACAGGCACTTAAGAATAAAAGTCTCTGACTTGGTTTTCCAGGAAGTACTGACAGCAAGCCACAGTCAGTTAACATGAATTTTTAAATTCACAAAACCAACAAATGATGAATCTCTATTGTGCCATTTCTCTTCTGTTGGCAATAGATCAATGGATTTGCTAGCTATTCTTTATTTCTTTCTTTTTTTTTTCTGAGGTAGGGTCTTGCTATATAACTGAGGCTGAACTGGAATTCACTATATAGTCTTAGGCTGGCCTTGAACTCCCAGCAATCCTACCTCTGCCTCCCAAGTGCTAGTTAAGATTAAAGGCGTGTGCTACCACACCTGGCTTGTTATCACATTCTAATAGGTGAGATTTTTCTCAAATTTTTAAAATCAGCTCTCTCTCTCTTTCTCTCCCTCTTTCTCTCTCGGTCTGTCACTCTCAAATAAATAACTAAATAAAAATAAACAATTTTTTTAAGTGGTTAAGTGCTTTCCTGTGAAGCCTAAGGACCCTGGTTCGAGACTCGATTCCCCAGTACCCATGTAAGCCAGATGCACAGGTGGTGCATGCATCTGGAGTTTGTTTATAGTGGCTGGAGGCCCTGGTGTGCCCATTCTCTCTCTCTCTCTCTCTTTCTCTCCCTCCCTCCCTCCCTCCCTCCCTCTTTCTCTCTTGGTCTGTCACTCTCAAATAAATAAAAATAAACAAAAATTAAAAAAAATAATTCAGTGATTACATAACTAAGATAAATGATAATTTTTAAGAAGGGAATGATGCTAGTATTTTCTAAGCAAGTTTAAAAATTAAGCCCCAAAAGAACTCAAATTCTATAAGACCTAATAAGAGTATGTGTATCATCTAACCTAATCAGTAGACATTGAATATGCTATGTACTAGTCAATACTATTGATGCTGGAGATCCACTGGGGAATAACAGTAAATCTCTAACTCATGAAGTTCACATTATATAATTCTATACTAACAATCACTGTGAAAAAATAAGAATTTAAGGACATAAAACTACCTAATACTTAAAGTATACTGCTGGACATCAAACTCAATACTTTGTACATGCAAAGCACACAATCTTCTGTTAACCCACAATCCCAGGCAAGTGATTCTTATTTATTACTTAACATGAGAACATACCTTCATAGGTCTGTCACTATTTGCAAAATTATTGATAATGAATAAAGACTCTTGAAATCTTGATCCTCCACTTAGAGCAACATCAGCTATCAGCTGGCTTACAGCAATTATTATCTGTGGGAAGAAGCAAACGATATTTTTCAAATAGCTTTAGAAAATTAAAAAAAATTTTTTTAGTTTATTTGAGAGCGACAGACAGAGAGAGAAAGAGGGGGAGAGAGAGAGAGAGAGAGAGAGAGAGAGAGAGAGAGAGACAGAATGGGCATGCCAGGGCCTCCAGGCACTGCAGACGAACTCCAGATGCGTGTGCTCCCTTGTGCATCTGGCTGACGTGGGTCCTGGGGAATCCAGCCTCGAACCGGGGTTCTTAGGCTTCACAGGCAAGAGCTCAACCGCTGAGCCATCTCTCCAGCCCTGAACATTTTTTTTCAATCAGGGGAAGCATCTTATTGTGTGCAGATTGCCCTGCTTCAGCTTCTTTAGAAACTGTGATTAGAGGCTCTTGCTGCCACACCTAGCTTTGAGATACTTCTATTAAAGACTCTATACAAATTTCCCTAAAAACCCAGTACTCAAGAGGCAAAGGCATGCGATCATTGTGAGTCTGAGATCAGCCAGGGATACACAGCAAGACCTTGTCTCAAAAAATATTTTTCACAGTAGATATTCAAACAGTGGTCAGGTCTCCACTTTGAATATGCTTGCATGGTGGTATCTAGGTCAAAACTGGAAAAAAATGATACTTTTCTTTGTCAGTTTCTCACTATTTTTACTTGTGTATTTATGTGTTGGACTCCTAATCCCAGTGCCCCAGCAACCTTTGTCTTAGACCAGTATCTACTAGTTTAACAGTGGTTTATGCAGTGGCCATTGATGGTACTTAAAAATTATTCAGACTACCTTGGATAAATGTCAAGACAATTCATGTTAAGAAGTTAATGGCTGGATGCTTTACTGCTTATCCTGAGGACAAACAGTAGTAGCTGTGAGTTCCAGCTCTAGAGTAAAATTGCCTTGCATTCCCATTTCAACTTTAATGTCTTCAATTAACCCTTAATTGAGTTTCCTATTAGCAAAATGCTGTACTAAGTCTGCATATGTATTGTGTTATCTACATTTGAATAAAAGGCTCCACAGAACTGCTGCTTAGGGTCAAAAGAATGGATCGCATTAAGAAATTTCAGGTATACTCATATACTAACTAAAGCCATATTTTGGAGAAAGGCTGGCATTCAAGTGATCTCACATAAAAGCAAATAATAAAGGACCTAATGTGTAAGGGTGGCTGGCAATAATAAGCAAAAGTAATTATAAAGAATATTTTAAGAGATTTTTATTTTCTGTTACATTTTTACTTTACTGGTGACATTTTGACAAAAGAAAGGTGCTTATGGTTGTTTCTCCATAAATAACTCATCTCCAATAAACAACTTCAATGTGACCGACTAAAGCAGTGAAGATATATAACCAAAGATTTCCTATATTACCAAGAGGTCTACTGAGCCAAGAAGTTCCAATTGTGTTGAGGTTTGGAGATATTTCATCAAATAAGCACAATTATGTATAATAATGATGATCACATAAGAAGTGACGAGGCATTGTGCCAGGCACTGTACACAGTTCCTTCTTAAACCTCATAATAACCATGCAAAGTGGAAAATACTTGGCCTCATTTTCACAGATGAGGAAAACTGATTCAGCTAAATTGAGTAACTCACCTAGGGTCACATAGCAAGTAAGTTGCTGAGCTATGGTTTAAACTCTCACAGATCTCTCTATAGACTGTGATTTTCATAAAATTTTAAGATTAATTCCATGTTTTTGAGATAGAGACTTATGTTACCCAGACTGATGTTGAACTTGTGGGTGCCAGTGATCGACCTGCTTTACCCTCTCAACTAGTTTGGACTGTACAGGTGCATGCCACCACACATAGAGAAATCCTTTTTGATTTCTGGGGTATTTTTTGAGACAGTTCTTGCTCTATAGCCCAGAGGGTCTTTAACCTTGCAATTCTGTTGCCTTACCCCTCATATGCTACATTCCAGATATGTACCACCATACTCAGCTCTGTTTCATTTTTAAGTAAGTGGGTATCTAGAGTATATTTAAAAAAACACTACAGTATAAAAATACCTTCTATTTTGAGACAGGGTCTCTCTAAGTTGCTCAGGATGGCCTTGAACTCACTCTATCACCTAGGCAGAACATAAATTTATGATTCTTGAAACTCAACCTGAGAAGTAGCTGTGGTTTTTGCTCTTGGTAGAGGCCCATGACTGAAGTGGAGGATGATGAAGAGAAGTGTTGACACTGACCTGCAAGTGTGTCCTTAAAAACGTTTTCCTCTTGGTGTACTCAAAGTTGTTTCTCATCAAAAGATACAAAAGTGCAGATGCTTCATTCCTGGTGGAGCTAATCTTTGAGGTGCAACACTTTAAGACCTCATAGCAAAATGCAGCACACATGTTTACTCTTCCTTTGAAAAATGCGGAGGGAAACTAAAGAACAAGGAAAGCAGAAATCAGTATCTGAAAGCTTAACCATAAAACCCATCTAATTAAAAAGTGCCTGGGCTGGGGGAGATGGCTCATCAGTTGAAGGCTCTTGCTTGCAAAGCCTGATGGCACAGGTTCAATTTCCCAGTAACCATAAAGCTATAAGCATAAAGTGGCATGTGCATCTGGAGTTTGTTTGCAGTGGTAACAGGCCCTGGTGTACTCATTCCTTCTCTCTCTCATTCTCTTTCTTTGCTTCCAAATAAATAAAAAAAATTAAGGCACCTGTCTGCTCTCACAACACATAATCTACAACCACATGGAGAGTACCAGCCACCCCACTGAGGAGGGTCCTCAAAGAAATGGGGGCAGGGAGGAGGGAAAAGATGGGACCAACACAGGATGTATCCATACAAAGACTATTCTAATAAAAAATTGCCTGTTACATGAACATCTAAAACTATGGCTGGGTGCTTTGAAGGTATCAAATCAACATGAAGCTAGAGCTCTGCTCTCAAGACACCCTGAACCAGTTAACATGCAGAACAGCAGGTGTCCATAATGGAACATGTCATGCCAGTAAATAGGTTACTACAAAAATGTGAAGGTATTTGATATAAATGCTATAGATCTGAGAAGAGTTGAAGATAGTGTAAAACACACAAGCATGCTGAATAAATGAATGACTTTAGGGATGAATGATGATTCTGAAATAGGGCTTTAAAATGGGAAGGACAACCTGCAATACTTAAGTGTTTGCTTAGACACCTTCTTGTATTATGAACTCTTAAGTGCTGAGAAAATGGTAGCTGAAAACCATAATGGGATATAGGTGAAGTGTGCATTCTCACACACTTGTGCATATTCTACTCATAAACAGTGCTAATTAAGATACACTTTGGGGGCTGGAGAGATGGCTCAGCAGTTGAGGCACTTGTCTGTAAAGCCCAAGGACCGAGGTTCCATTCCTCAGTACCTACATAAAGCCAGATGAACAAAGTGGTGCAAATGTCTGGAGTCTGCAGTGGCTAGAGACCCTAATGTGCCTATGCTTTCTATTTCCCGCCCTTCTGCCTCTCTCTCATAAATAAAAATATTTATAAAAAGATACATTTTGGCAAATTAAAAGAGTACCTAAGTATTCATCTGATTCTCAAAACAACCAAGTGGCCTGTTGCTTTGAAAATGCATTGAGCCTGCTGCCTTGTGGAACTTAAACTATACATATGTGATATAGTTTTTACAACCTCCCATGCTTACATGCTTACTACAACAGTTATTTTCAGGGAGTGTGAAACTAGAAGCCATGTACTCAAAATGATTTCTTGGGAACCTTGGATTTAAATCCATATTATAATAATTCTTCTGTTATCTTACCTTCATAGCAAGTGCAGTGCTTTGTAGATAATGGATGTTTAATAAATATTTTCTTATTCACAGTTGGAAAACCTCACTAATAGTTTCACAAGATTATACCAATTCTTTTTAAATTTTTTTTTGTTTTTTATTTATTTATTTGAGAGCGACAGAGAAAGAGGCAGAGAGAAAGAATGGGTGCGCCAGGGCCTCCTGCCACTGCAAACAAACAGCAGACACGTGCGCCCCCTTGTGCATCTGGGTAACGTGGGTCCTGGGGAATCGAGCCTCGAACTGGGGTCCTTAGGCTTCACAGGCAAGTGCTTAAGTGCAAAGCCATCTCTACAGCCCAATTATACCAATTCTTGCCAGACAAGATAATCTAGTATGAAACCATTTAAGGGAAGGCATACCTACAGTATAGCTGATCCCCACAGTAATTCTCCTAATACCACTCTCTACTCTGATGAGCCACGGTCAAAATCATCAACAACCTGGTAGATGCCAGTTTGAATAGCTTGCCCTTTCTTCTTCCTTGACCACTCAGTACTCTGATGACAGTGAGACTCTTTACTCCTTTGGCTTCCATGGAATCCTTCATTCTTGCCTTTCTTCCTCCCTCTTAGTTCTGTCACTGTTCTCTCTTGTCTACTTTCACATTTCTCTTCCAAGCCTTTGTATGCTTTCTGCAATGTTCTGCTCATTTTGTGTGTGCGTATGTGTGTGGTTGTACGTGCATGTGTGCACATATGCATGTAAAATCCTGGAGTCTAAGTTACTCAGAAGCAAACACCCCAATGTGATGCACACACAAGTACAATAGTGGCACACAATCTTTGTGGGTAACCAATAGCTTTCTGATTGGCTAAGAGATCTTCTCCGTGGAAAGGAAAACATATCTGGAACTGGGAAACAGGTCAGAATCATATTCAGACAATGATTTTGCTCTACAATATCAAGCTTCTCCTAATCTTGATCTAAAAGAGGGACTCCACCCATCAAATTCACTCTAAATTAATAACACTTATCCCATTCAACTTGTGCAGACTTCACTCTCCGTTGGAGACTCTGCTTCTCTCTTTCAGACAGGAGCAAGACCTGAGGAGATAAACTACCCATTGCACTGCAGCCTAGCCCCAGCTGAAACCACAGAGGAACTGAGGAGATGAGAAAGAGTGCAGCTTCCATGGTGAACCTGATAATCAGCACCAGGGTGAAGGAGACAGACACTGAGGATGCTCAATACCTACCAAAGCAGAGATCCAGAGGCTCCTAAGAGCCCATCACTGAAGTATACTTAAAACACACCCAACATGGCTCAGAGAATTTTGTGGAAGAGATGCAGAAATATTGTTAGATCCACAAGTTGGGACATTATGCCCAGAAGCATTGCCTCTCCCCCATAACTGACTGCTGCCCCCACAATGCATGAACTACCCCATGGAGATGACCCAAATTCCCAATGAGGAGGGACCCTCTGGAAGAGGGGCAGGGATGAGGGAAAGAATGGTACCAACATGTGATGTTTCCATACTAACTATGTCCATAACCAATAAAAAAATTAAAAAAAAAACAAAGAAAATGTATTAAGGAATGAAAATTATTTTTAATATTATTTATGTATTTGAGAGAGAGAGAGAGAAAGGTAGACAGAGAGAGAGAATGGTCACACCAGGGCCTCTAGCCACTACAAACGAACTCCAGACACACGTGCCACCTGGTGCCATCTGGATTACATAGCTACTGGGGAATCATACCTGGGTGCTTAGGCTTCACAGGCAAGCACACCTTAACCACTACGGCATCTCTCCAGCCAAAGAATGAAATTTTTTAAAGCTTCAAATTCAACTAATTTCTAACATCAGACACAAACACTGAAAGGAAGAATTCATTCATTTGAATACATACTGACTACCGGTGATATATTTGTAAGATATTATACAAGATCCTTGAGTTATAAAAATTGGTTTTAGGGCTAGAGAGAAAGCCCAGCCATTAAAGGTGCTTGCTTGCAAAGTCTATTAGCCTGGGTTCAATTCCCCAGCACCTATATGAAGCTGGATTCAAAGTGGCCTACGCATCTGTGATCTCAGCATGCCATGCCATGCCATTCCTACAACAATGGGAAGTGGTGACAGAAGAACCTGATGCTTGAGGGCAAACTAGTCTGATGTCCCTTTACAGTTTGGCAGTTCATTAGCAGCAGCAAGAGACCCTATCTTAAAGATGGTGGGGCACAGACATCTTGAAGTTGTAATCTGACCTTCACACATGTGCTGTGGCATGCATATTCATATACACAGAGAAACACACACAAATAAATTTCTAAAAAAGAAAAAACAGTGCTGGAGAGATGGCTTAGCAGTTAAGGCACTAGCCTGCAAAGCCAAAGGACCCACGTAAGACAAATGCACAAGATGGTGCATGCATTTGGAATTTGTTTGCAATGGCTGAAGGCCCTGGTGTGCCCATTCTCTCTCTCTCTCTCCCTCCCTCCCTCCCTTCCCTATTCTCTCTCCCTCTCAAATAAATACAAATAAGTACTTAAATTAAAAAAAAGAAAAGCAGTTGGCTTCTGTTTTCAAAGTGCATCTATCTATCATCTATCTAGCTATCTATACTTTAAAATATACAAGAGAACAATTGGCAAATTTGGTAATTTGAAAGTGACATTTGGACTGGGGTATAGCACCCTTAGTTCAGTCCACGAGGGGGGGTCGGAGGGAGAACAGAAGGGGAGGGAGGGAGAGGAGAGGAGAGGGAAGAAAGGAGAAAGAGGAGGGGTTGATGGAGGAAGAGAGAGATTCTTGAAAAGAACCTAATGAAAAGGTGAAGGCGTAACAGTAAACTAGAAAGCAGGTTCTGTTTGCCAGGTGTTCCACCTGCACAGCATTATTCTCTACTTGTGTTCAAAAATACAGAAATAGTCAATGGCTTTGTTTGTATATGTCATCATAATTATCCATTCCTTCTCTTTTCGGCTTTGAAAGTTGTCCTTACCTTACTGATGAAAGATCTCAGTGAGGCAAATACATGTTTCAGTGACACTTCAGATTGTCCGTTTTTAAGAAAAGCAAGATGAATATCAAATACTTTTTTCATTAATGGGTTGTGGCCATCATTATTTAAAAGTTGGCTCTACAAAACATGAAAAATAATTTGCAGAAATATTTTACTATTGTGTACGTATGAAAGAACTGACTTTACTAATACCTGCTTATGAAGCTACTGTTTGGAGGTTTCAGAAAGTAAAAAGCTCTTACATTTAATTTTAGATTATTTATATGATCTTCAACTTGGAAACCTCAAAATACTACATAAAATCTAGCTAGAATACTTAAATTCCAGCATGGAAAACAGGTAAAAAAATTTTCTCACAATGCAACACACTAAAATTTATAACATGACAAGAATTTTTCTCCTCTTCCTCCCTTCTTTCTTTTTCTTTTGTCCCTTAGGCTGACCTAGAACCTGCTACATAGCCCAGACTAGTCACACATTCATGATTCTCCTGCCCCAACCTCCGGAGTGTTGAGATTATGGGTATGTGTAACCATACTTGGCTGGGAGGCATATTTTATTACCTTGTATAATTTGGTACATTGAAAATGAATACAAGACAATCAGCTGTTGCATTTCTCTGAGGGAAGATTACATAATTAAGGAAAATATCTTTTTTTTCTTAAAAAAACCTATTATCTAAGGTGCTGTGGAGATGGCTCAGCTGTTAAAGGCATTTACTTGCCAAGCCTGCTGGATGAAGTTCAATTCCCCAGCACTCACATAAAGTTGGACAGGCATTCATTTACAGTGACAAGAGAACCTAGTGTACACACACACACACACACACACGTGCAAATAAAAAAATTAAGTCTACTATCTACATTATTTTTTGGGAGTACATTTTGTGTAAGATATGTTTAGTCAGCTGTGACAATTTTACCCTTTTAGGAGTAGAGGTGATAATAGATACCACAACTGTTTAAATGACTCTTGCAAAAAGGACATAAAAATGATAAACAAAACAGAAATATGTATTAGTTTGGGAACTTTGTGTTAAAAATCAAACCATTGGCTAACTTCTCCAAGGGGCAAAACTGTGACATAAACTGGTGGCCAGGATGGAATGGTGGTTAGCATTAGGGTCTCTCATGCTAAATGGTATGGTTCTGCATCCAGATTCCACTAATGGCCAGCTATGTAGCATGAACTTCTCTGTGAGCCTGAGCTCCCTAATTTTAAAATGAGAATGCTATTAATTTGTATAAGACTCTTATAAGGATTAAAAGTGAGTTCAAGTTTATTGACACATAATTTGCATACCAAAAATCACCCATTTTAAGTGTGCAATTTAATTAATTTTAGTAAATTTGGCAAATTTTTAGAGAATTTTTGTTACTTCAGTGTCACTCATCCTCATTTGTCTTTACTCCCCCTTGTCACTGCCAGCCTTCACAACCCAAAGGGGAGTTAACTTAGGGATACAACATGTGCTTATAAGGCTCTGAATTCAAACATCAACATCACAAAAGTTAAGATTTATAAAGTACTTAGAAGAATGCTTGACCTCTATCAAGAGATATATAAGTGCTTATTAATTTTAAAAGAAATATCAGAATAGAAGGAAGGAATGTAATGCCAGTTCTTGAGACCAAATGTCCTTATCTACTGGCACGATGAAAAATCGATCTGTGCTGTGTTTTAATCAGAACAAACCTAATGCTTGAAGGATTTTGCAATCTACTTCTTTTTAGTAGTCAATTCAATTCTCCTTTATAAATGCCTTTGAAAAGCAATGCCAGGTTTTCCTGGTAAATCTGGATGGTTAAAACAATTAACTAAATTACTTCAAAGAAAGGGAGGGAAATAGAAAAAAAAATAACTCAAGAGACAGCAAACATTTTCTACTTTGGGTTTGTCTACTAATGCTCTCTTATATTGTGCTCTTATAATTTTTTACTTTCAAAGCATTTTCACATCCATTATTCCACTTTACCCTTTCAACCACCCTGCCAGGTAACTGTTTTTACCTCCTTTAGAAAATCAAAGCAATGACCATTTGCACTTAGAGAAAAATGTGGAAAAATAGCATATCTCAAAGTGCTGAACTAGAAGAGCTTGCCTGGATGCCATCTACCTTGACAGAATATTTTGTCACAGTGGGTATTTTGGCTGGCCTACTCATAACTTCAACTAAAAATTAATGGATATTTTAATAAATGTATGAATGAAATTATTTTCCCTTTTCTTTCATTTTCTTTTGTCTTTTGAAATAGGATCTTGCTATGTAGCCCTGGCTGGCCTGGACCTCACTATGTAAAATATACTGGTTTCAAATTTATGGAGATCCTTCTGCCTCTGTCTCCTAAGCACTGGAATTACAGGCCCATTCAACTATACTCAGAAGAAAGCTTTCCTAAAATGAAAGGGAAAGGGTAGAATTGAAGAGGCAGAAGAGAGTTAAGGGGAAATTAGTCCAAACCCTTCACTTATGGATGATTCCAGTCTCAAGAACTTCACAAGGTCATACTGGGGCAACACTCAGTCTGCCATCCATGTTTCCTCATTGCTCATACCAGGCTTGTTCCCAACTCTATCCTGCCTCTGACTAGGTGGTTACTGCAAAATGTTTTCTTTGCAGTGATTCCAGCTTGAGTTCTAACTTTTCATCTTTACCTTGAAGCACTGGGTGAAAAATGATATGGTATCCAGCACTGTCAGAGAAACTTCAGTTGCAGTATTTCCTTCAAGAAGTGCCTGGTGGAAAATATCTGCTTCTGTTGTTGCAGAACCTAGGATAAAAAGAAGTTAATCACACTTTGGCCAACATACAGATGCACATAATAGCAATGACTGACGTTTTTCATGAACGTGCAGTGAAATGTGCAAGAAGGAAAGGTACTCACAATACCAGCAGGCCTAATCAGCTTCACTGTATTTGTCTTTAACTATTGTCTAAGATAACCAATCCCATTCATTTTTTTCACATTGGCACTTTATCAAGAGCTCTGCAGCACATATTTAAGGGGCCCATTTCTTTGGTGACATGATTCAACAATGAACAAGTGTTTATTATTTATTTATTTGCAAGTAAAGAAGGACAGAGAATATGAATGGGTGCACTAGGGCCTCTAGTCAGCCACTGCAAACGAACTACAGACACATGTACCACTTTGTGCATCTGGCTTTACGTGGGTACCGGGGTATCAAACCTGGGTCTTTAGGCTTTCTTTGCAGGCAAATGCTTTAACTGCTGTACCATCTCTCCAGCCCAAATTTTGACATTTTTAAATGTCCTCATGCTGTTTCTCTCAGGGTCTATCTTCTCAAGATACTATAGATTTTCTGATGTTATTAGGCCTTATCACAAAGCCAGTTTTGCCTGCTTCCTTTTTTGCAACTTCTGATTGACTTAGAAATTAGTTTCCTTCTGAGATTTTAATATTTATTTTTCTTCTTTTTTTTCGAGGTAGGGTTTCACCCTAGCTCAGGCTGCCCTGGAGTTCACAATGTAGTCTTAGGGTGGCCTTGAACCCGTGGCGATCCTCCTACCTCTGCCTCCTGACTGCTGGGATTAAAGGCATGTGCCACCATGCCTGGCTAATATCTACTTTTTAGCAGACAAACTCCATTTATATATTCTTCTAACTTCATTAATTAGGCAATATTTCTCACTTTGACCTTCATGCTGTCTCAGTGTTTTATCCTATTTAAATATTCTACTAACACAATATCATTTAGAGTACACTAATGGTTATTACTTTTTTTGTAGTACTAGAGGTTGAATCTAGGGTCTCACACATGCTAGGTAAGCACTATACTACTAAGCCACATCCTCAGTCATCTTTTGTTTTTTATTTTTTGTTTTGAGGCAGGGCTTAAGTTGCCCAGGAAGGCCTTGAACTTATAAGTTTCCTGCCTCAGACTCTCTAGTATCTAGAATTACAGGCCTACCAGGCCCAGCTAGAGTTCATGACTTTCAGCACTCAATTTAGTGCACACAATTCACAATATATGAATGACAATGCCTCTAGCCAAACTATATATATATATATATATATATATATATATATATATATATATATAATTTTATTAAGATGTTAATAATTTTCATTAAAATATAACAGAAGTAACAAAAGATTTCCAACTTAAAATATCATGACAACAGGAATTGCATGGAAAACAAATTCAATATTAAGAAAAAGTAAAATACAATTAAACTTATTGAAAAAATCAATTTCATCATTAAATAATTACAAATGATAGTATATAAATACATAGCAGAGATATGTAAATATAACTATGCATCGGAAATAATTTCCAGTCATAATGATGATTTCAACCAGGATATATGGTTAAATAGTATTATTTGGCTGTTTCACATAGGTGCCCTGCCATCTATTTTTACTTACTGTGATTAAGTGTAAATGAGCTTTCTAAGCTGCTAAGATGCTGAAGCCGGGCCTGCATTACTCCTGATCTGTTTCGAAGAGCTGGCATGGTTTGTGATTTTCGGTCTATCCCAAAGTGTTTTGACAGCCAGGCATCATGCACCCTAAAATAAAACAGAAAATTAGGAATTAAAGTATTCTGATGATATGCTTCACTGTTAGATTCTTCTAAGCTAAAATGTAACTGGGTTGTCATACGAAGATGGTACTCTGCTCAAGATTCTCCCAAGTGCTACTTGGTTTAAATGAGGCACCACTGGAAATTGTATAATGTTTCACTATCTCTTTAAAATAGTGCATATTATAATAAGGAATTCAGAAAGAGCTCCCCACTTCTGTCCTTCTTTCTCAAAAACATGAGCATTAAGTAGACTGGAACACTCATTACTTGAGCTATCTAGTATTAGATGGTTCTATAGTCATAGTAATAAAACAACATCCAAAGGCTTCTTTAATTTTTAGAACTTCAGCCATGCACAGTTACACGTGCCTGCAATTCCAGCACTTGGGACTTGGAGGCAGGGAGATCAGGAGAGTTCAAAGTCATCCTTATTGTAGGTACATAACGCGTTTGAGGCCAGCCTGGGCTACATGAGAACTTGTCTCAAAAAGATAAGAAGGAATAACCCCCAAACCTCACCCACATTAGTCTAAGAAAAAAAATAACTGCTGTGGAATTAAACTATACAAAGCATTATATTTGAATTCCTTTAGTGAGTAATTTTACTTCTAAAATAGATACAACTGAGATATGCAAGACCTTTCTTTTTTTGTTTATTTTTATTTATTTATTTGAGAGCGACAGACAGAGGCAGAGAGAGAGAGAGAATGGGCACGCCAGGGCCTCCAGCCACCGCAAACTCCAGACGTGTGTGCCCCCTTGCGCATCTGGCTAATGTGGGTCCTGGGGAATAGAGCCTCGAACCGGGGTCCTTAGGCTTCACAGGCAAGCATTTAACTGCTAAGCCTCTCCAGCCCTGCAAGACCTTTCTTTGACTTAGGGCCCTTTAAACATTACTGAACTGTTTTTTCCCAGTATTGGGGATTGAACCTAGGGCCTCATACATGCTAGAAAAATATGCTAAGCGATATCTCCAGTCCAAATCAATCTTCCCTTCTTTCCTTTCCATTTTGTTTTGGGAGGGAGAAGTGGTGCTACATACAGAACTCAGAGCCTTTTACTGAGCTGTATCTCCAGATGCCCAAACATTTCTTAAGTATTTTAGTAGGATTTAAGACTCAAAAAGAATAAATAGATAATGTATGGGCTAATTACTATTTGGGGGGGGGTTCTTTGCCTTAATAATTGAGGTGTTGGCAGATTGTAGGCAAAGATTACACACCTTCCGGCTATCCTCACTTTGTGATTTTCTGCCTCCTTCTGTATCTAGTTCCTACTTAAGTCTTTCAGAAAACATATGTATCTGTTCTGATTTTAGAAAACCTTCATAAGGTAGAAATTTTCCCCATTACTCTAATCATCCTGGAAACTTAAATATCAATTCACATTACTTTACACATTGAATTGGGGGCTAGAGAGACTGTTGATGCTAAAAGGCTCTTGCTTACAAAAGCCTTATGGCCTGGGCTCAACTCCCCAGTACCCATGTAAAGCTATGCATGACATGTGGCACATGTGTCTGGATTTTGTTTGCAGTTGCAAGAGGCCCTGGTGTGCCTATTCCCTTCCTCCTCCCTCCCTCTCTCTGATTTCAAATAAATAATATTTTAAAAAATTAAAAAAAATTAAAATACATAAATAAACTTTGAGTTGATATATGTTAAATAAATCACAGGCTTCTTAATGTTAACCTAAAACTAACACTGTGTTTTACATGGCATGAATAGAATTGCTCACTGCTGGAAGAAAATGAACAATTGAAGATTTAAGATGTATGGGAATTACCTTGCTATGTTTCTTTTCCCCATATACCTAAAGTGAAACAAACATACTCTAGAAAGAGAAACAATAGCATGTTAGTAAGATATTACTATCTGGTGCATTTTACCAATATGTAAAAGGTTACATGTTACAAAGAACAGCCTATTTAAATGAACAACTGCATTCATTTTTATGGAAATAAATACACAGGCAATTGTTTATTGGCTTGTTATATTTTATCTTTCTGTATTTACTTGCTATAATTACATCAGCATGAAAAACCCTATGTCTTTATATACAATTGTAATAATAGGTTACAAAACCCACCAATGCAAGTCATCCGTTTTATACATTAATACCACAAAAGTTTATAAGCTATAGAAGTGGGGCAAATATTCCATTTTATAAGTAACATCAAAGCACTTTCTACTGTTTATAATCTCAAATATACATATTAAAGTAGGGAAAACAGCATACTTAATTTCCACACACTCATCCTCTAGCTTCAACAATGATCATGATTCTTCTTATTTAACTCTGGCCCAAACAGGAGCCCTGATCTTCCTCTACCCTCCCTACCTTCTGTCTCTTTTTAAGCAAATTCCCAACATCAGACATTTTCATTAATAAATAGTTTATTATATAATTGTAACTTTAAAAAATGTGAAGATACAGGTCATAAAATTAGAAAGGGGACCATAAGAAGGGGAAAAGTGTTCTTAAGGGAAGGTTGGAAAAGGATAAAAAAGAGTAATAGAACTCATGTGACAAAAAAGCAGAATGGGGCCTAGTAGGGAAAGGAAGAAGACCAGCAGGAGGGAGCCAGTGGTTTACAGGAGAGGAGTGAGAGAAGATGAACAACAAAAACCAAAGTGTAAGTGAACATTTAATAATGAAATCAAGTATTTTGTACAATAATTTAAAACAAATAAATGTATACATAAAATTAAATGCTAATCGCTAGACATTTTCTGCAAATTTTTGAAAAACTTTTTAAAATATTTATTTATTTATTTGAGTAAGAGAGAGAGAGAGAGAGAGAGAGAGAACAGGCACACCAGGGCCTACAGCCACTGCAAATGAATTCCAGACGCATGTGCCCCTTGTGCATCTGGCTTACGTGAGATCCTGGGGAATTGAACTGGGGTCCTTCAGGGTTGCAGGCAAGTGCCTTAACCACTAAGCAATCTTCTCCAACCCCAAATTTTTTAAAAACTTTAATTAAAGGGTTATTCACTGAATATTCCCTGTACTTTTGTATGTACATAAAATCGTATATATGTGTGTGTGTGTGTGTATCTGTTTACATAAAAATTCTTAAATTTCATTTCATTCCACGTGAAGCTTTTCTTTTAGCTTTTAAGAATGATATAGACACAGCTCAACCTACAATATAGAACAATTTACTATCTCTAGGGTAGGTTTGTCCCTAAATATCTTCTTATAATACATGCACATATACATTTCTATATAGAGATACATGTATTTCCATTTCTGAGGTGTGTAGAATTTAGAATTACTTAGCTCTACATAAGAGCACAAATTCTAAAAATTCTCTTTAGCCAGGGTCTCACTCCAGCCCAGCTGATTGGGAACTCACTTTGTCATTCAAGGTGGCCTCCAACTCACAGTGCTCCTCCTACCTCAGCCTACTGTGTGTTGCTGGGATAATAGGTATGCACCACCACACCCAGACAAATTCTAAATTCCAATCATGTCAACTGTTTATGAATTTTTAGAGCATTTTCTCTAAATGAGTGATGCAGGACAGCTGATACCATTTCTAGTTTTCCAGATAACAGGATGATTCCCATTGGACTGTAAAAAGGGTATATTATCAGCTATAGTTTTTCTGCAATATCACAAGTAATCCACCTCTATTTTTCTTTTATCTATGGGTTAAGAATACCAGACTGTATATTGTTAAAATGGCCTAAAATTTTCTACATTTTAGCAATTATGAGCTATTGGAAATAGAGAATGAATAACATTTAAATTTCCTAAATTAACTTTCTGCAAATGAGGGGATTATTTGGGAAAATAAGTTAATATAACTTACTCTAGAAGAATAAGAATGTTTATAAGCTCCTGGGGAGATACTTTATTCCAGTAAGTTAAGAGTGTATCTGCAAAGGAAATAAATAAGGTATTAAGATTTTGAAAAAAATGAGAGTAAAGCAGAATTAGCCTATTTTTAACAATCACCAATTCACAGTTCTGTTTATCCCTACCTTACTCTTCCTCCCATTGGACCCCACACACTGTATCTATTGGATTTCAGAGTTTGATTCTTATATATGTTAGTCTGGCCTCAAACTCACTATGTAGCCAACTATTGACCTTGACCTCATGTCTTCGCCTTCACTGTGCTACAATTAAAGACCTGAGCCACTGAGGGTCTGAAGGGGATTTTTTTTAAAAGATAGGATTTCTTCATGAAATGCTGGCTAGCCTCAAACTCCCAAATGCTCATACTTCCTGCTTCTTGCCCAACTCTCCTGAACCCTACCTAAAAAAACACCAAAAAAAAAAAAAAAAAAAAAGGGTAATTCTCTTCCCACTTTTTTACTTTCTTTTTCAGTATTCCCTCTTTCTTTCTTTTTTGTTTGTTTATGTGAAATAGGGTCTCACTCTAGCCCAGGCTTACCTAGAATTCACTATGTAGTCTAAGGGTGGCCTAGAAATCACAGAGATCCTCCTACCTCTGCCTTTTGAGCGCTGGGATTAAAGGCATGTGCCACTATGCCCAGCAGTATTCCATCTTTCTGATATATGTATATGTATATGTATACACATACATAAACATGTAGACAAAAATAAATTAGGGCTGAGATGTCTCAGTGCATAAAGTACTTGCCTTTTAGACATGAATATGAGTTTGGATTTCCAAAACCAAATCAAAGTTGGATGCTATTACACCACTGTTTGTAATCTCATCATACCTATGGTGAGTAGGGAGGCTGCCAGAAGTTCCTGGGCCAGCTAGCCCAGCAAATGGAGTGGTGAACAAGAGATCCTGTCTCAAGCAAGGTTAAAGGTGATGACTGACACCTGAAATTGTCCTGCGACCTCCACATCTCTCTCTCTCTCTCTCTTTCTCTCTCTCTCTCTCTCACACACACACACACAGAGAGAGAGAGAGTAACTGAAACTTAAAATTTGTCAGTACTTAACTTTGAATTCCTTTTTTATCCTACTCTGATATAACCAATAGTATTAGCAGACTCAACATTAAATATTAAAGTCTTATAGGTATCATAAAAAGTAGACAAGGAGCTGGAGAAATGGCTTAGCAGTTAAGGTGCTTGCTAGTAAAGTCAAATGGTCCAGGTTTGATTCCTCACATAAGTCACATACATGAGGTTGTCACACACATCTGCAGCTTCTTTGCAGTGGCTAGAGGACCTGGCACGTTTATTCTCTCTCTCTCTCTCTGTCTGTCTCTCTCTCCCAGCACTTGGGAAGCAGAGGTAGGTGGATCGCCATGAGTTTGAGGCTACCCTGAGACTACATAGTGAATTCCAGGTCAGCCTTGGCTAGAGTGATACTCTACCTCGAAAAACCAAAATAATAATAATTATTATAATTATTATTATTAAAATAAAATAAAAATGTAAAAGTCGACAAATGGCTCAAATTCAACACAAGAGACTAGTTTCTGAGAGGAATTGCAGAACAAACAATTTTGGCTTTATTGTGGGGTGAAGGCTGTTGAGAGAGTATGAAGGGATTTTGGTGTAGCTACTACCATTTAAAAAACATTATTTTTAGTGATACAGTTGATTAAACCCAGGGCCTTAGACATCTCAGACAAGTACTTTATTACTGAGCTGTATCAATAGTTCTTTTCTCTCATTCTTCCCCTCCACCTCCCAATGTTTTTCTTTTTCTTTTTTAATTTTTTCAAGGTAGTGACTCACTCTAACCCAGGCTGACCTGGAATTCACACTGTAGTCTCAGGGTGGCCTCAAACTCATGGTGATCCTCCTACCTCTGCCTCCCTTAGTGCTGGATTTAAAGCTGTGTGCCACTATGCCTGGCTAAATCTCCCATTTTTTTTTTTTAATGACAGGGTTTTGCTATGTAGCCCAGACTGCTCAAGTTTTGATTTCTCTGCATTTGCTTCTCCAATGCTGGGATTAAAAGCATGAGCCCCAACACCTGGATGTATTTTCTAAATTTCAGATAGGGTTTAGGCCAGGGGCTCATGAAGTCTGGGATGGCTTTGAAATGTCACTCCTCTTGGCTCAGCCTTCCCATTAGCCTTCCCATTAGAGATTACAGGCATGGGCCACCAATCTCAGTTAACTTCCAACTTTTTATAATACCGCAAATATTAGTAATTCTCAATGTTTACAAAATATTGATCATGAATTAAAGCAGTGAAATAGTCAACTTCAATAACTCAGTTTTGGTTTATTAAGCTAGTGGCAACTTCTGGCCTCCCCTAAAACCTGGCCTTTTGTTATCTGCCAATAAAAGGGCAGAGCATTCCCTAGGTTTTGGGGCTTCTTGTCAAAGTTCATCTAAGCCATTTTAGAAGGTACTTTGCCTTCCACTTTTGTGCTGTGGTTTTTGTCAATGAATACCTGCTGCTTCCTGTGTAGAAAAAATAACAAAAACCATCCTGGGACCTTCAGTCCATCCTGAACACATGCTACTAATGACTGTGTCATAGGCAGCTTCTTAGAAGGTCTGTAAAAGGGGCAGAAAGGCAGATTTGGGTGCCAACAGCTGGTGGCTCTAGTCCAAAGAGGCTACTCAGCCACTTAACGCTGTGCTGCCAGGCAAGTTAAGGACCTGTCTCTATCATTTCTATATCAGTGAAATATGATGCAGTCAAGCAATAGTGCTAGCCAAGACAGGGGTGGTGGTGGTCAATCACCAGAAAAAGAAATGTCACGGATTAGTGTATATGATATGCTGCCTGGTAATTTTAAAAAGACACGGCTAACACTAAAAGAACTTCAAGATAAAGGGCTTCATCGCTTACACACAAAATTGACCTATATGAGGAAAGCCTAATTGACAGAAGGACGGCAGTTGGGCTCAACAGCTAATTAAGAGCTTATGAAACCCAGTGCTGTGGAGTCAAAAACATGTGACCGCTGCTTAATGAATGAATGAAGCATACAGTGATATGCTGCAACAAGAATTTAATAGTATGAAACAGAAGACTCTTAGGCAGATTGCTGTGCTCACTGTAGAAAGGAATAAATTAAAAGAAGAAAATAAAAGGCTTTCTGCCTAGATACAAGAACGTCAGTCAAAATGTCCTTCTTGTTTTCCTGATACTGGGTGTGGTAGTTCCTGGTACTTCAGATGTTGAAACTGAAGATTTCATTCCTGGTACTCCAAACGCTTCAGTTTTTAGAGTCAGGAACCTATTAAAATTACAGCAGTATGTGCCTTGTCGACCCATTAAGATGCTACCTACTGAGCAGATGACACCTGGATTAACACAAAACCCAGAAACTCGGATTCCAGTCTACAGTCACGACATGTTTGAAGTGCCTGAGACTTCTGTTGTGGGAATCTCCACTCCTGATAAATTTCCTATCCAAAAAGTCAAAATCCTCCAGAAGTCATGTGCAGATGATCCTTTAGCACCTATATGGGAACCTCCAAAGAAAGATCAAGGTAAAAGTGTCACAAACCTTCCCGAAGCCACAAAACAGCACTCAAACAAAAATGCAAAAAGAAAAACAACATCTCTTGAAACCCTTCCAATAATTCCTCTGAAAACACACCTGAGATACTAGTATTTGAAACTTCAGATACAGTGGGCCTACTGAGTGTTACAAGAAACTTCTATCTTTGAGAAAGAAAAAGAAAGCATGCAGTTCAAGTGTTTCCTGCAGATTATACTTCAAAATATACTTGGAGAAGAGGATCTGCAGGTGGTGGCTCTAGGTACAAAACTGGCCGTCAGTGAAACTTAATACTACTTTGTGGCTTCCAAAGGAAAAATAACCTTGAAGAATACTAGTGAATCTACATGTACAGAATATGGTGAGATAAGCCTAAATATGACTAAGAGTGTCCTTTTGGGGTCTACAATGGGAAGGAAAAACCAACACATACAATAAAAATAGTAACAGCTTTCCTTCATGTTTCTCAATCAGGAAAATGTTTTTCCCCCCCATAGGACTGTCACTTCCTGTCCATTCTGACTATGTGACTGCTAATGCTGATCAGCTCTTTTAGAATATAATAAATCAGTAAATAATGAATCAAAGATTCTTAAATAGTTGCTGTTAATAAAAAATAGTTACAAATAGAATGGCATTACTCTGAATCCTACTCCTAAAAAAGTTATACAAGTAGACCAGCTTTTTATTATCTTAAGGTTGCCTACTATGTATGACAAGATTTAAAAGCCCAAGCAAGCCTGAAGGATGTAAACTTGTAAGGACTCAATATTCAAGTGTACATAGAATAACAAAATAGGCTAATGGACAAGACAAAGTGGCTAGAATGAATTTGTTGAGAAGGATCCAGAAGCAGACATTTTTCAGAATAATATGAACATGAATTTCTAACATATAGTGTGACTTCATACCAAAGATAAAGAGGAGTTTTGCTACAGACTATACTAGCTATTGAAAACAGAAGAAAGGAAAACCAAAATAACAAGGACTATATATTTGGCATAGATTAAGGAAGGTCAGTATTTGTAAGAGGAGGAGATGTCACGTTCATATGAAACAAAAGTCACAGTTTTACTGGTGACATTAAAACATACAGCCAAAAAAAAAACAAACAACAACAAAAAAAACCATACAGCCAGACTCCTCTGGTTAGCATAGCAGGTGTGGCGGAGTGCATATGCACATATGTGTGTCTGTTTGCGTGTGTGCGTGCATGTGAGTACACTAGATTGGAAGAGAACTCATTAGCAATGCATCTTCTCCCATCCTTTTTTAAGGCTGTAGTGATATCTAACTATTTTTAGTAAAATTTAGCTTTTACCTATATATCTCCTAGGTATTTTTTGAAGAAGAAAATATTTAAACTTCACTGCTGTTCTTCATAATATAGACACAATGTATTCTGATCATAATCCCCTCCCACAACCTTGCTTTGTTCCCACTCCACTGAATCCCTTCTTTCCACCTAGTCTCTCTTCTATAGATATAAGAAAATTAATTTATTAAAATAATTCACATATCATAAAAATATATGTTCAAAGAGCCTAGGTTAAATGATGAAGTTCCATCTCAAAAAAAAAAGGCTACAGATTTTGTGTTGTATAAATGTATTTTATAATTTATTATTTACACCTAGCTAACAAATTCAATGTATTACATTGTAATGGTTCTATATTACAAAAATAAAGCAGGTACTGTTTACTAAAAATAGTTAGGCTGGGAGTATAGCTCATGTGCTAAGCACTGAGTTTGATCCCTTACCCCAGATAAAAAAGAATACCACCAGCTGGTCTCAGTGGCACTTGCCTCTAATCCCAGCATTTGGGAGGCTGAGGAAAGATGATGAACTCAAGGTCACCCTTTGCTATTTTATGACACCCTGTCTTAAAAAAATACTCCAGCTTTTTGTTGTATTTTAGAATTTAATCACATCTTGTTAATGATCTGTTTTTATTGTTTGTATAGCTAGTTTTCAAAATATTTGATAGCTTTATATTTTGAATTATAAAAATATCTCACACAATGTTTACTAAAATAAATAAAAATAGGCTGGGGCTATAGCTCATCTCCTAAGCTCTGGGTTAAAATCTCCAGTTTTAAAAAAAGTTTTTAAAATTACTGGCCAGGTATTTAGCTCAACAGTGAAAACACTGCCTAAGCATGTGTAAGGACCCAAACAGGCATCAGGAAAAACCACCACCCAAACCTAGCCTGGTGTTGTGGCACCCACCTGAAATTCTAGCACTTAGAAGGCTGATGCAGGAGGGCAAGCAGTTTGAGGACAACTTGTGATACCTGGAAGATTCTGGACTTGAAACATACTGATTTTTGTAGTGCAGGAAATTTTTTAATTTTTATTTTTTGTGGTGCTGGGATTTGAATTTACAGCCTCACAGTAAGTACATGTTCTACTATTGAAACATCCTCCAGCCCTATTTTTGTTAATTGTATAAGGCACTATATACTGTTTCTTTACATGCATGCATTCTGTAATGCTTAACCTAGGTGGCTTTTATGTTCTTTATTCTTGCATCCTATTTTGAGCAAAAAATATTGAGAAATGGAAGAAGAGGATGGGAACTATAAATAAATGTGCCATCCTAGAAGAAGATAATGTGATTTTACTTCCAGGGGACATTCAGTTTATCCTTTGGCTATATTTCATCATATCATCTAAAGAGGAACGGGAAACACTAAAAAACAATGCCATTCGACATCAAGAAGAAAAGCAGCCTGGCACCTGGCAACACCAATGATGCTGCAAAGTCTTCATCCATGGAGAACTCTTCCTAAATTTATTTTGTTTCTGAGTTTTTAAAATTGTAGGTCAAATAAAAGCCAAGGTGTTAGGTGTGAAGTGGTTATTTTCTTCCTGTTTTTTAATAGTCATTTAATGAATTTCATGCTTTGCCTGAAAAATTTTTAAGTACTACTAAAATGCCATTATTTTATAAATTATACTCATTCTTAAGTTATTGCAAAGATTCAAAGTTATATGATTAATAGGACCTAGAGGTTTATTTTTTCATATATATGCATTTGTGTATGCAGAAGCACATGCATGGGCACATGTGTGGAGTCTAGAGGAAAAATATCAGGCAGCTTCTATCATTGTTCTGCTTGTTTCCTTAAGGCTAGGTCTCTTAATGAACCTACAGCTGATGATTCTGGTGAGACCAGCTGACCAAGGAGCCCTAGGAATTCTCTCTCAGGATTTGCAGTACAGAAATGCATTGCCCAAATTTTTAAAAATTAAATTTTTATTGACAATTTTTCATACATTTACAGAATGTAATTTGAGCATAATCTTCTCTCATTACTTTCTTTTGTCCCCCTTCATGAACCCCTTTCCACTGAATCTCTTCTTTCCTAGTAGTCCTGCTTCTATTTCTTTTTACTTTTCTTTTTTCAAGGTAGGGTCTTGCTCTAGCTGACCTGGAATTCACTCTGTATTCTCAGGGTGGCCTGAAACTCTCGGCAATCCTCCTACCTCTGCCTCCCAAGTAATGGGATTAAAGGCATGGACCACCATGCCCAGCCCTCTTCTATTTTGATGTCCTCCCCCCTTCCGTCATCCATGATGGTATGTTGATGATCCCAATATTGTGCAGGTCTTGTCATGCCCAGCTTTTCATGTAAGTGGTGGGGATCGAACTCAGGCAGTTTCAGCTTCTCACAATTGGATGGCAAGTGCTCTTATCCACTGAGCCATTTCCCTAGCCTCTTAAGGTTCATTTTAAGGAACATCTTAAAATCAAAGTCTTTTAAGATTCATTTCTAATATGCATATAGTATACTTACAGGTCTGATCCTATGAGGGGGGGTTGTCTAGTAGATTTTATGCTGAATATGCTATACTCTTACCTTCAGAAATCATTTTAACTATATATAAGTAGCACATCAAAAGGTTTCGGATTTCATACTGATCCAGACGGTTATACTGGGACATGCTATTCCTTGCAGAGCTTTGACGGGTCTGTAAAATAAGGATATGACACTTAAACAATATGATAATTTTCCACAGCCTTAATATATTTTATACTTATAAAAATTCTAAACAAATATACCACATATGGCAGGTAAATGGGCTGATTTTTTAAAAATATTTAATTAATTAATTTATTTATTTGAGAGAGAATAGGCATGCCAGGGCCTCTATCCACTGCAAATGAACCCCAGACACATGTGCCACCGTATGCAGCTGGCTTACATGGGTACTTGGAAATCAAACGTGGGACCTTACGTTTCTCAGGCAAACACCTTAACCACTAAGCAATCTCTCTAGCCCATGGGATGAATTTCATGTCACTTCAATACCTAGTAGTATTACTGGAAATTAGTTTGAGGTCTTCATGAAGATTATAACCATGAATGATACATGTATGTTTTATTCCCTTATGCCTTGTCTTTTAGCAGATTTTAAAATGATTACATGTAACTCAGGGATTATAACTTATATGGAGGAGGAATTTACAGTATATGAAGGCATAAACATATTAGGGATGTAGCTAATGCTAAGAGGTAGAATCCTTGCCTAACATATGCAAGATCCTAGGTTTAAGTTCCCAATACTTATCCCCCCCCAAATAGACTCTTTAATTTGAATCACTTCTTGAATTTATTAAAATCCAACCTCTAATCATCACTTAGATTATCTACCTGAAAACAGGCTCATGATTTTATAAGAATTACAATTTAAAGAAGACCTAGTAATCCTTCAAAACTAGAGCCTCTGAAAAGTAATGATGCTCCTGTTATTGCCTTTATTGTACATAATAGGTTTCATCATGACATTTTCATAAAAGTATATAATGTATTCTTTTTTTTATTTTTTGGTTTATTTATTTATTTGAGAGCAACAGACGGAGAGAGAAAGAGGCAGAGAGAGAGAGAGAGAGAGAGAGAGAGTGAGAGAATGGGCATGCCAGGGCCTCCAGCCACTGCAAACGGACTCCAGATGTGTGCGCCCCCTTGTGCATCTGGCTAACGTGGGTCCTGGGGAATCGAGCCTCGAACCGGAGTCCTTAGGCTTCACAGGCAAGCGCTTAACAGCTAAGCCATCTCTCCAGCCCTATATAATGTATTCTAATCATATTGACCCTCTTTTACCTTGTCTTATCCCTTTCTCCCATTCCCATTGATCCATTTCCTCTTCCCAACTACTCCCCTTTCTACTTTCATGTGCTCCTGTCATTTCTTTTTTGGGGGGGTGGTCTTTTTTTAACTGAGAGAAAGAGAGAGAGGGACACAGAGAGAATTGGCATGCCAGGGCCTCAGCCACTGCAACGGAACTCCAGAGGCTTGTGCCACCTAGTGGGAATGTGTGTCCTTGTGCTTGCCTCACCTTTGTGCATATGGCTTATGTGGGATCTGGAGAGTGACTGAGCAGGGGTCCTTAGGCTTGGCAGGCAAGTGCTTTAACCACTAAGCCAACCTTCCAGCCCTCCTATTATTTCTTAATAAAGAAGCTGAATGGGGTACATATGCCTAAGACAGGATTTACTAAGAACTTTGACTTGGAGCACACAAACACACAGACCTAGTAAGACCTGATTGCTTATTATCTTTGTAACTAATAACAAGTTATTTAATTGCTTTAACCTTTATTTGTCTTATCTATGATAGTGTCTATTGTTATAATTATAAATGATGTGAAATAAGAACCTTTGTGACTCAATTATTATTATTTACCCAAAGGCTCAAGGATGTATATTCCAGTGGTTCTCAGGGGGTGCTTCCCACCAGCAGCATCAACATCACCTGGGGACTTATAAATACAAATTAGCAGGCCCACTCCCAGACCTTCTGCTCTCACTCTGAGGGTGAGGCCCTGCTACCAAGTTTTATCAAGTCCTCCAGGTGATTTTGATGCACACTAATAATGCAATGCCACAATGTAATTGAAAAAGAGCTGGAATATAGAAACCAGGGTTTAGGTGTGCCTGTTCTAAGTCAAAATCCAAGTTATCATTTGTAAACTGAGAATGGAAGTTTATTTTTTATGGATCCACTTAGCACATGATTGTTTGATGTTACATAACAGTATGACAAAACTTTGTTATCTTTGCTATAATGTGGTTTCACACTTCAATGTTAACTTTGAAACAACTGGAGAGAAGAGTTGAAGAAGGACTCTAAGCCAGACAAATTCTGGGATCTTGAGACTAGCAACTTCGGGCCTAAACTTCTTTCTCTCAAGCAAATACCCTTTTTAAAGTCTGCTCTGATATGTTTTGATTTAAATGGCAAAGCACTTTAGAAATTTTACTATTTTTTTATTTTATTTATTTTACAGAGGGAGAGAGAATTGGTGCACCAGGGCCTCAGTCACTATATTTGAACTCCAGATGCTTGTGCCACCTAGTGGGCATGTACAACCTTGCACTTGTCTCACTTTGTGCATCTGGCTAATGTGGGATCTGGAGAGCCGAACATGGGTCCTTAGGCTCTGCAGGCAAGTGCCTTAACCACTAAACCATCTTGCCAGCCCTAGACATTTTAAATTTGGGCCATCCCTCTCTAGAATAGACTGAAGTGTGCTAGATTGAAAGGAGATAACCACAGTCAGAATGCTTCAAGATATTTGACTTATTCCCTAGAAACAGTAATAAGATATCCAATCCAAGTAAGTTGGGCATGGTGGTTTCACCCATTACTGCAATTACTGGCAAGGCAGTGCAAAAGGATTGCATGAGCCCACAAGTTTGGCACCAGCCTGAGTAATGTAGTATGGAGCTCCATTCAAAATAACATATTGGGAGGTGCAGGCAGGATTGTGAGTTCAAGTGTAGCCTGGGCCACACAGTGAGTTTGAGGCCAGCTTGAATTGTGTAGCAAGACCTTCTCTCAAACCAGAAAATTCATACTGACTTTGATTATAAGAAAGAAATGATATCCTACTGCAGCTGCCATGATAGAAACAGACTGCTGAAATATCCATGAATTATCGCATGCATTTTACAGATTCAGGACAGAATATAGGAGAGCAGATAGTTTCATACTTATTTTAAGGTTATAACACTGAAATTGTCAACAGGGCTATCCTATATATAACATATATGAGTGCTTACATTTTCACTAGTGCTGCTATGATCTGAAAGTCCTGTTGCTCCTTCTGGGATGAGGGAACCTCTTGAATCTTCCCTCTTAATTCCATGTCCATTTTGAAAAGACCCATAGGCTGGATAAAAAGAAGTCAAGTCCTTGTTAGTAATAGAAGGAATCATCAAAAATACTTTAACGGCTGGAGAGATAGCTTAGAGGTTAAGTACTGCCTGTGAAACCTAAGGACCCCAGTCTGAGGCTCGACTCCCTAGTACCCATATAAGCCAGATACACAAGGTAATGCATGCATCTGGAGTTCATATGCAGTGACTGGAGGCCCTGGCGTGCTCATTTTCTCTCTCTCTCTCTCTCTCTCTCTGCCGCTTTCTCTTTCTGTCTGTCACTCTCAAATAAATAAATAAAATAAACAAGAATATTTTAAAACTTAGGTACTACATTAATAGATATTATAGGAATAAATATGTTACCAAAAATGTGCAATTTGTATATTATGTCAAAACAACATAAGAAACTAAGTAAAGATTAAGTGACTGTTTTTTCTCAAATATTTTAAAATATTTATTAATTTGAGAGAGAGAAAAACAGAGAAAGTGAGTAAGCCCACTTGCTGCTGAGATGAACTGTAGATGCCATGTGCCACTTTGCATCTGGCTTTATGTGGCCTAGGGCAACAGGGTTTGCAAGCAAGCACACTGAACCACTGAGCTATCTCCTCAGCCCTTGTGACATTTTTTAAAATCTCAAAACATTCAACATCAAAGCATTAAACTACAAGAAATTCCTTGGAAGTCACAAAATAAAACCACATAATCCTCAAAATAGTTATATAGATAATAAACTTGGACCCAGAAAAGGGAACTGTCTTGCCCAAAATTTGTGACAGGTAAGGAAAGAAAAATTAGACTTATTCATTATCTTTTATTTTTTTCCACCCATACCTAGCTGTTTTAAGCAAGAGTAGACAACCTACACAAATATTCCTGCAAGGATGAGTCAGATTCTAATTAAATTTTAGTAGAGATCATGTTGTATATGGATTAATCATGAAATATTTTACAAGTACAGGGTACATTTCTAATCAAGCATACAGTATACAATTGTTAAAGGGCTTAATTACCAGTGTCTTTGTCAGTGCTCAGACTTCCTCTACTTGTAGGTGAAGTAAAGCCACACGGAAATTCATCCCTGGACGCCTGTAACAGAATGATGCCTGTGTTATAGAAACCAATTTTTAAAGTAATATGAACTAACAGAATAAAATTGTACTCTGATTTAAAACAAAGCTGACTGTGGAAGTCTAAATCAAGTACCATTTACTTAGTATTTGGGTGATTTTTTTTAAAAAAAATTTAATTCACTGCCACATACAGTTTTAACCAGGGTCTCCAACCAAGTGACATAACTCTAGATGACCTCAAAGGGTATTATCTAACATGGTTCACTTCTTTCTTGGAATGCTGAAAGTTGGATTGTAACCAGAATCTCTAAGTGAACTTGAGCTGCAGAAGAAAGAGCAGTTAAGTGGAATAGTTCCAAATATCACTGTCAAATGTTTGTGTGGTATGAATATTAGCATGAGCTACTGTGTGTAAAGAAAGGACAGCTTGGCACCCAGGGAGGTGATTGAGTATCCATGAAGTTCTATCATGATCAAGTGCCATGAGCAGGCACTATCAGGGATGCTGAAGAGTGGCTTTCCTAGCCAAGTGTGGTGGTGGACACCTATAACCTTAGTGCTCAAGAGGCTGAGGCAGGAAGTTTGTCCCTGAGTTCAATGTGAGCCTGAACTACACAGTGAGACACTGACTAAGAAAAACTCAAAAATAAAGAAGAAAATAAGAGTGGCTTTCTCAGGACCTAGGGAAGGCTTATAAAGGTCATTTCACAGGGAAAATTTCCAGAGTATGTTGTAAAGGACAAACTTTATCCTTCCACCAAACAGTATGACACAGCTGCTCAAAGTGAAGAGGTGATCTCAGACTATTCACAATTCAGAGAGAGGCAGGAGTCAATAGTCCCACTGCACAGACTTACATGAGGCATGTAATTTGTGCACCATCTTTTTTTGAGATGGTGTTTCACCATGTAGTGTAGGCTTGCCTCAAACTTGCAATCCTATGGCTTCAGCCTTTCAGGTGTTGGGATTACAGGTGTCTACTACTACATTTGGTTTGGCATCCTTATTTTTCGTAGGGTCACTGATCAACTGGAGAGTACACAGAATAAGATTGACCAAGAAAGTAAAGAATTTGAACTGATAAATGATCTAGTAGGGATATTTGACCTGGATAAAAATTTAGAAGTTAACATGCAGAAGGGGCAACTTAGGAAGGCAGAAACAAATGTATATATCTTTCTCTCTAGAGTGCAAAACTAGGTCCAGTGGATAGAAACTCTTTTAGGGCTAAGATGAAAAGGAATGGTTAAATCACAATAGCAAACGTTGCCAAATGGGAGCCTAGTCACCTGCAAATTTCCTCCTAGCTCTTAAGATACTAAGGAGAATTGAAAGAAAATACCAACCAATTGTGATCAACTGAAAGGGACTCACCAGAAAGTTCTAGCTAGAGACTACTAAGGAAAGAGAGAAACAAAGAAATACAACTTAATCCCCAGTGTCTAATATTCTAGAAGTGTAGAATCTTTTATTTTCTTGTCAAGTTGAACAGATATATTAAGCCACGTCAACAGCAGCAAATCTTTAGAACAAACCATTGGAATAAAGAACACATGGTATGCTTTTGGATCCTGTTATTTGAAATGTGGTCCTTGGATTAGAGGCAGCCAAAAGCTTGTTAGAAACATTAAATCTGAAGCCCTGCCCAGGGCTTAATGAATTAAAATCTGTGTACTAACTCAGTGTCCACATCAAAGTTTGAGAAGCATTGCTCTACAAAATACAGTGGAAATAAGAAATGAAGTAAAAGTGAAATCTTGCGACTGAGACAAGCTAGCATATGACCTCATTTCCAAATGCGAGATAAAACTCCAGCAGAAATGCACCAATACTTACAGAATTAGGCATGGCTGCACAGGAATACAAAGTATCTCGACCTGCTAGTCGCTGTATATTTTCCAAAAGCAAGCCAACAAATGGGAGGTACAACTGTGCTATTTTGGCTTGCTGGTTCTGAAAAATAAACAACATATTTGTAGATAGTATGTACATACTACAAATGAACAGAATCGGCCCCATATGTCAGTATTCAAAGACTAAGTGTGGAGTAATATTCACAACAAACTACCAGAAGTATATACTGAAGAGTCTTAAAACTAATTGCCTCAAAACTTTGTTAGTGTTTGGACTTATTCATAATATGGAGCTAAATGAAATCCTTCAAACAAAGCTACAAAAAGTAAAGGTTGTTCATAATAGTAGTCCACCCAACACAACAGATGATATGAGTCCTGAGATTGCATTGCAATGGGGACTGAACTTCCTGAAAGCAGGGGCTGTGTAAGTCTTGTGAACAACTTCATTTCTGGTTCCTGGACATACAGCACACAATGAGTACACAGTAGCTGAATGGAAGAGTAAACAGAAGTGGAAAAATATTAAAATACTGTATTCACTTAAAAAGACTTTTGC
Organism: Dipus sagitta; assembly: GCA_036346955.1. NCBI lineage: Eukaryota > Metazoa > Chordata > Mammalia > Rodentia > Dipodidae > Dipus > Dipus sagitta. The sequence continues at coordinate 122,940,385 of CM070776.1, forward strand.
TTTGATTAAAGCTGAAATTAGCATATGTTCTTGGCATGCAATGTCAACTAGATGATTTAGAAGATTGATATATTTGTAAATAAATCAAATTGGGCACTTATACTCAACTAATGTGGTTCCTGTTATGCAAATTTATCTGTTGCTGTAGTCATATATACACACTTCTCACTAGATGTGTTCACTCAAATCAGAAGAAAACTTTGGGACATTTGTTGGAGACATATTCTAGGGCTAAATATCTCATATTTTTAATTTGCATTTATTCTTGGGGCTGAATTATTTTTCATGTTAACTGGCCATTTGCATGTCTTACTGGTCTTTCTTCTTATTATAGTGATCTAGCAATAGTAGTCTTTGTCAGAAGAAGGTTCTGATTTGGAAGTCTGGGCTGCCCCAGATAATGCTGATGAGTAAATAGGTCTTAGAAGCACTAACTTAAGCCATCCTGCTTCCTAAGACAGGAATGTTTCTACTGTACTTACTTGCCAATGGCTAGGTTCTAAAACTTGGTGGTGTTAGAAAGGACGATCACTTGAAAGTATACCCTGCAAGTTCTTCCTTCTAGACACAGCTTTTCCCTTCGAAGCTGGAAAGAATTCTTATTTCTACTCTTACAGAGTAATTCTTCCAATATTTGGAGAGTTTTGTGGTTGTTACTATTTTGAAACATTATCTTTATAGCCCAGGTTGGCCTTAAACTCACACTGATCCTTCTGCCTCAGCTTCCTAAGTGCTGGAATTGCAAATGTGAGCCACCATGCCTGGCATTTACACTTTATTGTTTTATTTTATTCTTTTATTTATTTATTTTTTATTTGAGAGAGAGAGAGAGAGAGAGAGAGAATTGGCATGCCAGGGCCTCAGCCACTACAATCTAACTCCAGACACTTGTGCCACCTATTGGGCATGCCTTGCACTTGACTTGCCTTTGTGTGTCTGGCTTATGTGGGATCTGGAGAGTTTAACATGGGTCCTTAGGCTTTGCAGGCAAGTATCTTAACCACTAAGCCATCTCTCCAGCCCCATTCACACTTTCTTAACAAGGCTGAATGAACAGCTCCCTTTACTTTCATGCCTTTCTACAACCATAACAACTATTTTGGCAGTTCTCTGTGTGTGTGTGTGTGTATATATATATATATATATATATATATATATATATATATATGAAAAAAATTTTACCTATGCCAAAGGTGAAAAATAATTGAAGACTCTCATATATACATATATTAAAACACTATGATATAGTTTTGAAACATGATAGACCTAGTCTTCAGGATGAATTGTTAAGTGCAAAAAATATATAATGGTGTATTATATATCATATATAAATATGTCATATAAGGTTGTGTACACACTAATGGATACAAAGGAAACCAGTAACAATTTTTTTTTTCTGAGAACATGAATTAGGGCATGAGTATAAAGTATAGGAGGGACACATTTTGATTTTTAGTTTTTACCATGTGTGTTGATTACTTTTTGTGTATATGATAGTGTTTCACTACTATAGTCCTAGCTGACCTTGAACTCACTATGTAGCCCAGGATGGTTTCAAATTTGCAGTGATCCTTCTGCCTCTAACTCAAGTGCTGGGATCATAGGCATGCATAGCACGAACTTATCTTTTTAAAAACAAAATTGGTGAGTGTGAGTGTGTGTACATGTGCATGCCACAATGTGCGTGTGGAGGTCAGAGGACAATTTTCAAGAGTCAGTCCTTGTCTTCCACTATCTTTGTCACAGAATCTCTAATTCTCATTGCTCACTGCTGTGTTCACCAGGCTAGCTGGTCTGTGAGCTTCCAGGAAATTTGTGTTACAAAAAGGGGGACAGACAGAACTGGATGGATAGCTCAGTGGTTGAGTGGACTTCTTACACAAGCATGAGGGGGCCTGAGACCACCTGAGTTTGAATTTCCAGAACCCTTGTAAAGCAGCCAGATGTGGCCACAAACATCTGTAACCCCAGTCATAGGAAAGCAGACCCAGTAATTGCTAGAGCTTGTGAGAAAAAGACAAAACAAAACAGCAATCTCTGCCATAAGTAAGAGAATATGGCTCAAACAAAAACGGGCAGAAGAGCAACAGAGCAGGACACCCAATATTCCACTTTGGCCACTGACTAGAGGTGAGATCATGGGAAAATACACATGCATATGCAGACACACACGCGTGCACACACATACACACACAGAAAGAAAAATTATAAAACTGGACAGCACATGAGGAACAACACCCTAGGTTGTCCTACGGTTTCTACATGCATGCACATGAATATACACACATGCACATACATGTCCATACACACAACTAAATCACTGAGCAGGAAGGCTATAGCCTCAAACACTTGAATAGCCATATTATCTGATTTACATGTTACTCTCATAATTTGAAAGTATCCAAAGTTGAGATGTAAAACATTCCAATTCCTTCTCTACATATTTATGAAATCCTGTTTTCCTTCACTGTCATCTGAAAAGGCAGTAGAGAAAGGTACTACTACCTGCTTTAATGAGGAGAGTACATTTTGCACTTTCCTTATAAATCTCCAAAATTTCATAGCTAAAGACATTTTCTTCCATATCACATAAGGTCATTTTCCCCACTACAAGGCATTTATAGCAATTAACCCAGACCAGGCAATTCCTGGTTTGTTTAAAGATTTGACCAAGCTTGGTTAGACTGGATGACCTGTGTGTGGTGTGTGTGCGCGCGCACACACACACACACACACACACACACACACAGACACAGAAAGAGAGAGAGAGAGAGAGAGAGAGAGAGAGTCCAGAGGACAACCATTTATTGAGACAAAATCTCTTAGGGGCCTGGAGCTCACTAATCAGGCTAAACTAGCTGGCCAGTAAGTCTCTGAGTTTCACCTGTCTCTGCCACTTCACAGCTGGGATTAAGGTATGAGTCACCATGCCTGGCTTTTTTGTTTGTTTAATGAGAATGTTTGGGATTAAACTAAGGCTCTCAAGTTTATTAAGCAAGTACTTTCCCAAATGAACTCTCTCTAACCCTAGACTGGATGAATTTTATGATATCTTTCACTTTGGATATACTATTCCAGTTAAAAGTTAAATGAACAACATTCACAATAAAGTAAATGACATATAATAGAGGCAAACTATATAAAGCATGGGTTTGTTATTACAATGGGACAAAAGAAGACAAACTACAGTAAGGAATAAGTTTCAACTTAAAGCAAAAGAGTTGATTTACTTCCACACACAACCACATGAAGGAAAGTAGCAATACATGTAAAATTTTAAATCCTGGTAATTAAAAAAATGAGATGTCACTGGCAGGCATTTTCTAAAGGACAAATTGAAAATTTAAGGGAAAAATAAAATCCATCACCAAATCAGCTTTCAGAATTAATTATAATAAATTACACCATAATTGTATTTATGTTTGAAATAAAAAGTAAATGGACATGGGCTGGAGGGATGGATTAGTGGTTAAGGCATTTGCCTGCAAAACCAAAGGACCCAGGTTCAATTCCCCAAGACTGACGTTAGCCAGATGCACAAGGGGGCGCACACATCTGGAGTTCATTTGCAGTGGCTGGATGTCCTGGTGCGCCCATTCTCTCTCTCTCTCTCTCTCTCTCTCTCTCTGTCTCTCTTTCTCTTTCTTTCTTGTTTGCTTGCTCTAACAAATAAATTAATTTTTTTAAAAAGTAAATGGACAGATTATTATGATGACAATATATCCTTGAACCATTTGATACCAGAGAAAGTAGGTTATTTCAAATCTACATTCTGTACTTTACTTTTTCTAATCCTAAATGTGATGTTAATAAGATGCAAGTTTGCATATTAAAGTAGCAGCAAACAGCAATGATAGATAGACAATATTTAATATATGTAAAATTTAAGGCCACATCCACAGCTAATAATAGTAGCAAACTATAACACCATTGTTCTAAATATCTTATTTATTTATTTATTTAGAGAGAGGAGAGAAACAAAGAAAGAGATAATGGGAATACCAGGGCCTCTTTTCACTGCAAACGAACTCCAGATTCATGTAGCACTTTGTGCATCTGGCTTTACATGGGTACTGGGGAATCAAGCCTAGACCAGAAAGCTTTGCAAGCAAGTCACTTTAACTACTCAGCCATCTCCTCAGCCCTAAAATCTTTTTCAGTAAGAAGAAAAGCTACGTGTTACATCTTTTTAAATTAACTGTTTTTAACCTTTTGCTTCTGTGTATAATATAGTGTTGTGGTGTGTGTGTAGTGTATGCATATGCATGTACCCTGGCGATGCTCCATACATTCCCCTACAGTGGATGGATTGGAACCATCAGTTGCCCCTTCTATTGATCTTTTACCTGGTCTTGTTTTGAGCCTGAGTCTCTCTTTTTACTGTTTCCAGGAAATTGTGGGGCTCTGTCTATTCTCAAGTCTTTATTCCCCTGTGGGACTGGGGTTATAAGTGCACATTGCCACACCCAGATGTTTATTATGTGGGATCTGGAGATTTGAACTCACTTAGTCTCAGGCCCACTCAGGTCTTCATGCTTGTGCCAGAAACACATTTAACTTCTAGAGCCATCTCTTCAGTCATGTTACATATTTTGTACATGATATACTTAATACATCTCATTAAAGACTTAATTATCAAAGTCATATTTATCTAGGAATACATATATTTTAGGATATATTAAGGCATATATTTGCCAGAATATGCATGCCCCAACTCTGCATATTTTATAAAGGTCCTAATTAGTTTATATAATAAAACATGAGGGCTGGGGAGATGGCTTAGCACTTAGATGCTTGCCTGCAAAGCCAAAGGACCCAAGTGTGATTCCCCAGGACCTACATAAGCATCGCCAGGGTACAAGGTGGTGCATGCATCTGGAGTTCTTTTGCAGTGGCTATAGGCCCTGGCATGCCCATTCTCCCTCTATCTGTCTCTTTCTCCCTGACTTTCAAATAAATTAATTAACTAATTAAAAAAATAAAACATGAGGGTCTGGAAAGATAGCTTACTGGTTAAGGGGATTGCCTGCAAAGCCTAAGCACCCAGGTTTCAATGATTCCCCAGTACCCATGTAAAGCCAGATGCACAAGGTGGCACATGCATCTGGAGTTCATTTGCAATGGCTAGAGACCCTGGTGCATCCATTCTCTCCATCTGCCTTTTTCTCTCTCTGTCTTATAAAATATTTAAAAAAAACATGAAACATTTACATTGCCTTTGAATTCTGATTAGAGAAGTTGGGAATTTACAACACTGCCATATTATGTGTGTTCAGTATGTGCAAGGCCTTGGGTTTGATCCCAGCACTAAACTTTTTTAGCAAAGAGAAGGCTTGAGAAAATGTTTCTCAATAGCTAAACAGTATTTAAAAAAACACTAAGATTTGAAATGAAAACAAGATTTTTTTTTACAAAAGTACACTTTCATTAATGCTCAGATAATGCTCCTTACTATAAGCTTCATTCTTGTTTTTTAAATTTTTTTGTTTATTTATTTATACGAGAGAGACAGACAGAGAGTGAAAGAGGCAGAGAGAGAGAGAATGGGTGCGCCAGGGCCTCCAGCCATTGCAAACGAACTCCAGACGCATGTGCCCCCTTGTGCATCTGGCTAACATGGGTCCTGGGGAATCGAGCCTCGATCCGCAGTCCTTAGGCTTCACAGGCAAGTGTTTAACTGCTAAGCCATCTCTCCAGCCCCTAAGCTTCATTCTTGAATGAAAAATCTTAATAGAATTTCACTAATATGAGGACCTACTTAAAGTCAGATGCACAAAGTGGTGCATGCATCTGGAATAAGTTTGCAGCAAGAGGCCCTGACATACTCATTCTCTCTCTTTCCTTACAAATAAATAAAAATAAAATAAAATAAGAAATTTACTAATGTGATCCTAAGATCATACAGACATCCTTACCTTGTGCTGGTATCTAGTGTCAAATGCATGTTTTATCAAAAGATTCTTTATGACTGAGATAGCTGTATATCTGATCTCATAATTGTCTTGAAGGGCAATGGAGGTTTCCCTTAGAAGCAGACCAACCAAGAAGTGATGCTTGCAATACTCATCTGATAAATTGTATTCAAGATTTGAATCTGCAGTACAATAAAATTTAGACCATTTAATACAAATATTCAAAGCCTACTAGCCAATTAAAAACTATAGTTATTTAATGATATATGATCATGCTAGCAAGAAGTATACTTTTTATAATTAATATGATCAATTCTTTTGTAATATAGAATGAGCATGCAAAACTTTGCAAGACAACAGCATTCCTAATTAGAGGTAGGTGACAACTTTAATGATAATTTCAGTCAGCAAGAAAGTCCTTTTCCACCTAAATTCTTTGAAAGTCTTAGTAATCTTAGAACTTATAATGAAATAATTCTAAATTTGACATGAAGAGATTTCATTGTAACTATGAATTTACATAACTATATATCAATGCTTTATTTGCTTATCCATTTATACACATAAAGTGGGGAAAAGATAAGAAACTAGACAACTGATCATTCTAACAGTAGTTAAGTTTTGACTGTTTCACTACATAGTGGCCTGAGTATTTGTATAAGATACAAGAACAATGTGAAAAGCTGCCTCATCTTATTTCAATTCATTGTCACATAAACACACATCTTTCACTCCATAAAATCAGTACTTCAAAATGTGTCTTTCACTTTTTTTTATACCCTGCCCTTATAACAACTTAGAGGGGACTGTGATCAAGTTCAATTATTTCTACAGTAGATTTCAATTATCTTTATTTTCTCTTCCAGACAATTCAGTTAAGCTAGAAAGCTAAAGAACAAGCCTTTCTTCTTTCTTTTTTCCTTTCCTTTCCTTTTGCCTTTTTAGAAAAACACAATGAAATATATCCAGTTAGGATTTGTAAATACTGTAGGTAGTCCATTTTAATCCTAAGTCCTCATCATCTGCCCATTCCTTCTGTTCCCTAACTTCCTTACAGCTATCAATAAACACTGGGGAAATATTCAAGCTATACATGCCCAGAATCTTACAACACAGTAGTTGAATAGTGGTGCTGTGGCCACTGGTTGTAATTCCATCTATAAGACCATCACTAATCAGTGATGACTTTTTTCCTACATGGTCATGCTCTTTTATAAATTTCAATCACTTTTTAGGCCCAAAGACAACACTGGCTAAACAAGTAGCCTTATCTCGGTAGATTTTGCACATAGTAATGACTTGTTTTTAATTTCAGTGACTTGAATAAATCCAATTGGATGTTTTCAGCCACTTTCAAAACTACAGGCAAGTAGCTATTAAATAGGATGACAGAGAAGGAGGAAAGCCTGTGAGAAGTGACATACACTTAAACAACAGGCACTCTCAGCCCATCTCCAAGCTGGTCTGCAGCAGGACCTTGTTTTCTGGACATTTGAAAATTGATTCCTCTGTCAACACTCAAGCTTATTTTAAAAGTAAACAAGTACCTGCCTTTAAGATTGCTGGGCACAATAAAGGCTCACTTTGGCTAGGGAGGATTTGAAAAGCAAACAAAGCCCCCATTCATCTTAGCCATTCAACAAATCAATTGTGTTTTAAGATAGCATACTAGTTTAGAGTGAACCGAGTTAAACCTACCTACTGAAGTCAAACGGTCCACCGCAAATGAAAAAAAATCTAATTAATATATGAAAAGAAAAGGGACAAATAAAAAACATAGTAACATAAGAATAGTGCTATACAACAAAGCATTCAATAAAACTAGCAAAGGAAATTAAGACTGAGGCATTATATAAATTTCGTAAATACACATCATTTACTTTGTCTTTATAGTGCTTTTCTGATGCTTTAGCAGAAATGCATTCATATTTTTTCATTTAGTCTTAAAATTTTATATACTATGATAGAGAGCAATTTTACTAGTTTCTGACATCTGTGTTTAGGTTGCAATCTATGTAAGACACTTGATTTTTATACATAGATTTTTATACATAGATTTTTATACTATGATTACCACCACTGACACTATGAAGGTAATGCAGAATAACCTTAATGAACCTAGCTTGATGGTAACAATTCTGAAGTTAACTTCAAGTTGACTGGTTTAACTAGAAAACATTATGCTACTCTAGTGCTAGCAAAAAAGAACAACAATTCCAAATGATGGAAAATGCAAATACATACCTTGAACTCTTTGCAGTTTAGGTTTTGCAAATGCCATTGGCAAGTTCAGAGGAATGTAATGCTCATGATTGCAAATTGTTTGGAGAAATTCAAACTTGTATTCAGCCAGAACCTAAATGGTTAGAAATTATACACTAACTCAGATTATCAAAATACATGCCTATGAAATGTAACACTGAGCTTTAATTTCCAAATAACAGTGTTTAGTGTCCTATGCACTAAACAGAAAAGAGTTAAAACAGCAGTCCCTGGATTGGTGTATTTTTAAAAGGTTTGTTGCAACACTGACATTGGCTGACATGTTGTCTTTTGTGTCAAGCTCCTAGGCCCTTTGTACATACAATGTGATTTATGATCAACACCTGCTTTTCTTTTCTTTCTGAGAATCCAGTATTTTGACCAGCCCCAATAAGAACTCTAAACTCTAAACAGAATACTTCACACCCGTGACTGTATCTCCACTGCTGGAGAGAGAGCATGCTCCATGAGACCCTTCACAAGAGGAACAAAGCTTGGGTTTCCTGCATGAGGACCATCACCACAGGCTCTATTGCATGTCTTTTTCTTTCTTGATCCAGGTGAATACCCTTATCATGTCACTAGTGAATCTTATTTAGGATTACAGCTACTTGTTGAGTCCTGTTAGGGAATTCTTGAATCTGTGGGTAGTCTTGGGGAGCCCTCAATACTGTCAAATGTACCCTACTTCAAGGTATACCGATACTCAAAGTAGTGAAGTTAAAAGAGCAGTTCAAAATCCCTCAGAAGGGGGAATATAAATGTAACTCTTGGTCTCATGCTCTCTAGTATCCAACATCCAATACAATGATGCCCTTATAACTTACCTTAGGATCTTTAGGGCTGAATCCAGATATATAATCGTTTATCAAATTGAAAACAAATCCTCTATCCATTAGTGTCAAACAGCGCTATAGAAAACAAAACAAAAAAACAAAACAAAAAGGTTATGCAGTTCTAAAAGTATTCCAAATATAACTTTAATTTTTTTAATTGGTGCTACATCAAGGGGATAATATTTTCATTTCTATGGATAATATAATAATAGTTGTTAGAGTTTTGGATGACCTTAAACAAAAATCAAAGTAATGTATCAATGGAATTGAAACTCAAGGCCCTAAATTGATATCTGCATATATAACATGCATGTATATACACACAAATATGTATACATGTACCAACATACACACACCCATCCATATATCTGTAATCTCTTCAGCCAGTGTCTCTTTTTTGGTCAACTCTCAAAGCCCAAAGGGAAGTATAGGGTTGTCAATTAACTTAAAAGCAGATTTGCCTATATAACCATTTTTTACCAAAAAGGAACGTTTTCTTCGTGCCCCATGAAGTTTTGGCCTATGTAATCATCTCTCCTCCTCTCTGACAGACCTAAGAGTACTCATATTTGCTTGCTGCCATTCTTCTGGTTAAGGCTCTCATGACCTGGAAGCTGAACAGCTGAAGTTAGCCTTTAACCTATCATCAGAGCTACTGTCTCTCCATTCATCCACTGATCTCCACATCCTAACCCTCATCATATCACCTCCCAGTCCAAACCCTGTCAATCATTCCTTACTGCCTCTGAGGTAATTTCAACCTTCTTAGCTTGGCATGTAAAGAAACTCACAACTTTATCCAACTTACTTCTCTAGCTTTCTCAAGAGAGCTCGTTGGCTTATGCCATTCAAGATGCACTGGGTGTTCCCATCTGTGGGTTTTGTTCATGCCAAGGCTAGTAATCCTATCATCACTTCTGTTTAATCCTGCTCATTATTTAAGGTTCCCATGAAGTTACACCTACCAAAACCATCTTGGTCCACAGACATATGAAACTCTTTACTCTATATCAAGTTTTAGTTCTCTTTTTTTTCAATTTAGACTTTTAAGTCTTTTACTTATTTATTTTCATGGGTAGGTGTATGTATGGGCACACTAGGTCTCTGCTCCAGTTTTAAGTGGTTTCTGGGGAACTGAACCCAGGCTGGTAGGCTTTGCAAGCAAGTGCCTTTATCCACTGAGCCATCGCTCCAGCCCCCTGTAATTTTCTTATGTTCTCACTGAGATAGGACAGTAAGTACTGTCTCTTCCAGAGTGCCTAAAATATTTCTGTGAGATACAAAAAAATGTTAGAAAAATCTTAGGCACAGTGTCGCATAGCTGAGACCATATGATCCTTTGACTCTCCTCATTTCCTACTTTGAATATCAAGCTATACCTATATATTTCTTTTTGGAGTGTGACTGGAGCATGGTCATGCTACATTGTCTAGGCTGGCTTCAAACTCTTATGTAGCCAGATTGGCTTTGAACTCATCAATGTTCTTGTCCAAGCTTTCTGAATGCTGAGATTCCAGGCATGTGCCTCTATGCCTAGCTGATATTCTTAAGGCTTATGCATGATGAAATGCTATCAGAGGAGTGGAAAGAAGGCCAAACCAAATGCATTTCAAAGCCACAGTCTATCCTCTGTGACAAATTAAATATTGTCATCACCTACTTTGTAAAATGGGTGCACTCTAGCATTGCTGTTTATATTCTGACAATAACAAAACATAATTATAAATGTGCCACCTTTTATAAATATAGGGATTCCTGGCAACTCTCAAAATAATCTAAGAAGGCCTAAAAATTTTCCTGTACATGTACACTGCAATGACACCACTAACTAGGTTGCTTTAGTTCAAATGCTAGTGGGGTCAGCTAAGTGACTTAAATGCATAAGGAGGTCAGGGATATGGTAAAGACTGATAGGGACTCTGGTAACCTACTATGGATTTGCCCCACCTAACAGCATTCAATTTGAAATGTGTTTGAAAATATCCTGTGAAATAAGCACAACTTGTCTTATTTAGTCCTCATTTCAGTGTATGCGGGGGAGGAGAAAAACTGTGTCGAATGATCCATCAATTCATTTAGTCCAAAGAACTATTCCTGTTCAATCACTGAGCCATCTTCCCAGCCCCTCAAAGAGTTATTCCAATAGCCATGTAAATACCTAGCTGAGGGCTATGGATTGAGTGAGACAACACTTGCCTAGTATGCAGGTGGTCCTATGTTCAATCCCAAATACTGAAAAACTAAAACAAGACAACCAATCTGAGGTCCTCCTAGAAAGAGGGCAACTTTTTTCCCTTTGTCTTTCAAGATCTTGCTGATGAAGAAGAGGTCCTCATCATCTTCTAGTTGTCTGTGACTTACCTTCAGGAAGTTAGCCAAACTATAATTTACATTTCTGGACTCATCGGGAATTTCTGCATAACGAATGGTCACATGGGGAATTATTGCAAGAAGCAGTGAATGTAAGACATGATGATATGCCTCAGGAAATCTCTGGCCTCTGGGAAGCTTAAATTAAATAGAAACAAAAAGTCAGAGTTTCAAAAGGTCTAAATCAACTGCCAGTTTTACTTTGAAACACATTCCTTATATAATTTTTCCCCCAACTCACAAATGGCATGACTAACTCAAAGTGTACTTTACTCTAGATCTTTGTGGAAATCATCTGGTTCTCTAATAATGTAAGTGACTAACATAAGTAAGAATGGCCCAGTACAACTCAACTCAAGACTATCATGTTTCTGAGATGCAGGAACATCTCATATTTTTGTTTGTTTGTTTGTTTTGTTTTGTTTTTTGAGGCAGGTTATCACTGTTACCCAGGCTGACCTGGAACTCATTCTATAGTCCCAGGCTGGCCCTGCATTTAGGGAAATCCTCCTACCTCAGCCAAACAAGTGCCAAGACTGAAGATGTACACCACCATACATAGCTTACACCACAAATTTTGTCTTGTTTATGTTTTATTTTATTTTTATTTTGAGAGTGACAGATAGAGAGAGAAAGAGGCAGAGAGAGAGACTGAGAGAGAGGATGGGTGTGCCAGGGCTTCCAGCCACTGCAAACGAACTCCAGATGCATGTGCCCCCTTGTGCATCTGGCTAACGTGGGTTCTGGGCAATTGAGCCTCGATCCGAGGTCCTTAGGCTTCACAGGCAAGTGCTTAACCACTAAGCCATCTCTCCAGCCCTACACCACAAATTTTATTCTGCTTTTTTCCTGGTACAACACACAAGCATGTGTCTCAGTTTAAATAAATTCATTCTATAAACGTTACATCAGGTGGTATTTTTATTGCACAAGTCTCAGTTTTATGAGTTCTAAAACTAAGAAAAATTTGTTGTGCAGATTGAACACTCCTAATTAAAAATTCTGAAATCTGGGGCTGGAGAAATGGTTTGGTGGTTAAGGTGCTTGCCTGTTAAACCTAAGGACATATAGGTTTGATTCCCCAGAACCCATGTAAGCCAATGCCCATGGTAGCACATGCATCTAGAGTTCATTTGCAGTGGCTAGAGGCCCTGACATGCCCATTTTCTGTCTCTTTATCTCTCTCTCTCTGTAATAAATATGTGAATAAAATTTTAAATAAATTCTGAAATCTGGGCTGGAGAAATGGGTTAATGGTTAAAGGTGCTTGCTTGTAAAGTCTGATGACACCAGTTTGATCCCCCAATAGCCATGTAAAGCCAGATGCACAAAGGGGTAATGCATTTGGCATTTGTGTGCGTAGGTAAGAGACCCTGTTGTACCTATTCCTTCTCTCTCTCTCTCTCATTCTCTGTTTGCAAATAAATTAAAAATAAGTAAATATTCTGAAATCCAAAATGCTCCAAACCTGAAAAATTTTGAGCACTGACATAACACCACAAATGACAAATTCCACAACTGACATCTTGAAGTTAAAACACAGGTGCAAAACAAAATATTGCATAACATTCCTTTAGGGTATTTGTATAAGATATACATAACATATAAATGAATTTCATGTGTCTCATCCTCAAGATATCATTATGTGTATGCAAGTTTTCCCATATCTGAAAAAATAATTCTGAAATCTGAAACAGTTCTACCCCTAAGGATTTCAGATAAGGAATCCTCAACCTCTATCATTAAAACACATGTTAAGAACAACAAAATGGGGCTGGAGAGATGGCTTAGCAGTTAAGGCACATGCCTGCAAAGCCTAAGGACCCTGGTTTGATTCTCCAGGTCCCACGTAAGCCAAATGCACATGGTGACACATGTGTCTGGAGTTCGTTTGCAGTGGCTAGAGGCCCTGGCATACCCATTCTCACTCTCTCTCTCTCTCTCTTCTCCCTCTCTGTTTCTAATAAATAAATAAATAAATAAATAATTGTTTTTAAAAAATAACAACAAAATGTATATTGCACATTCCTCTATTGCATAAAGTTCTTTTTAAACTTTGCATAAACATTAAACCTTTTTGATAGAAAGATTATGTATGATTTGGTACTTATTTTTATTTTTTCCACATAAACATTTTTAAATCACAAGAGAAACGCAAAATTTCAAAAGTAATGCATTCTATGTGCAAAATAATGATAGGATTTTACCTCTAATAGGAACTGTAAAATCTCAGACTTATGCAATACATCTACTGTTTTTGTAAGCAACACTGGAAAAGTGAAGTTAAAAGCCTTTTAATATAATATGAGTGTGTAAGATTAATTATCTTTGGGCTGGGGAGATAGCACAATGATTAACAGCACTTAAAGCTTAAGCATGAGGACCTGGGGTGGAGGTATCTGAGACTGTTGGAGTTCAACTGTCTAGAACTCATGTACAAAGCTAGGTAAAGGGCTGGAGAGATGGCTTAACAGTTAAGCGCTTGCCTGTGAATCCTAAGGAGGACAGTTCAAGGCTCGATTCCCCAGGACCCACGTTAGCCAGATGCACAAGGGGGTGCACACATCTGGAGTTCGTTTGCAGCGGCTGGAGGCCCTGGTGTGCCCATTCTCTCTCTATCTGTGTTTCTCTCTGTGTCTGTTGCTCTCAAATAAATAAATAAATATAAACAAAAAATGTTTTTAAAAAGCTAGGTATAGCCGGGCATGGTGGTGCATGCCTTTAACCCTAGCACTTGGGAGGCAGAGGTAGGAGGATCACTGTAAATTCAAGACCAGCCTGAGATTACATAGTGAAATCCAGGTCAGCCTAGGCTAGAGTTGAGACCCTACCTCGGAAAAAAAAAAAAAAAGCTAGGTGTAGCCCTGAACATCCATAATCCCAGTCTGTGAGAATGGTGAAGCATTGGAGAATTAGTAGGATTTGCTGATGGAGGGAGAGACCCTATCTCAAGGAACTATGTGGATGAGCAATAGAAAAGGGCACCCAAAATTCTCCTCTGGCCATTACACTCATGCACATGACATGCGTGCATCTATACATACACACATGCACACACCACACATAATACACCACACCACACATACTCTGCACATGCACACACACACAGGGAATATTAACTATCTTTATACATGTTACATACTCTTATAAATAAATGTATGTAATTATAATTAATTAAAATAAAAAATAAGCCTGATATAATGGTCCAGGCCTGTAAGTCTGGGCTACATAGTGAATTCCAGGCTAGCCTGAACTATAGAGTAATGTCCTGTTTCAAAAATAATTTACAAATGATTTCATTAAAAAATAGATGTTTATCCTACTTACTTTAATTTTATTCTCTTCCAACAAGTATGTGGCCATTGATTTTGCAATTACCTCAAAGAAAAACCATGAGTACTAAAAAACAAACAAATACACACACTTTAACAGTTACCCAAACATTTGAAGCTTACAAAGTTTGACAAATCAGTATAGATCCCATCTTTGAACTTTACTAATCTTTTCAAATGATCCCAATTCACTATCAAAGTTTCACATACCTTTGAACTATTTTAACAAAAAGGTGCTACTGCATCACAAGGCTGACCAGGGATGTATAAGGCAGAATGAGGATGCTTGGCTTGGTACGTAGGGTCACTTCATTGCTAACATTATTTTCAACTGTCTGTAATTGGTGTTAGGGGCAAATCACCTTCTAGATTATTTTGTTATTACCTTTAAATTATCTGCAAATAAGCAATCTTAGTGCTGTCTGCATTCAGTTGAGAGACCCAAACTTGACCTGACAACAATACTGGCACACACTACATGACCTATGTGTTTGTCCACATTATGTAGTTTGAAGGGTAGTGTGAAGTCTCTAGCAAATGTATCCCAAAAGAAAAATAACTGTTTAGTAATGAATGACTTCTAACTGCTAAAACTATATGTTGAATAGTTATAATTTAGACATGAGGTAATGGAGGCTCAGAGATACTAAATTACTGACCACATGTCCCAGAACTCCAACACAAATATGACCCTAACCTAACTCAATCTGATTCAAAATTTGTCTCTTCTACATTTGATTGAGGGTGAAGAAGATTCCATAGAGAAAAAAAGCATGCACAAAGTGATGGAAAGGGTGAAGGTCCCATGACAAAAATAATGGAAAATGAGAATTAAAACGAGAAGTATTAAGTCAATGTGTGGATGGCTGCTTGTTACCAGTTTTGTCTTGTGCCCTTACCTTTAACAGTTTATTTATTGCTAAGAAATCTGCAGACTGTTTCAGTATCGCTATCATTGTAGTAGCCAGGGTTTCGTGGATCAACTGGGCCTGAAGAGCACTTGGTTTTTCAGGTCGGAAGCTATACTACAAACAAAGAAAATGAACCATAAGACACAACTATCCCATAAAACAAATCAACCAGCAAGAAAGCATACCCCACAAACCTTTATGAAAGATCTTAAGTAGCTATCCAAGCCTTCTTCGTGGCACTTTGATACGATATGTAAGAGAACCCTGAAATGACATTCATAGCTACAATTAATGACCATAATATGGTTGCTAAATAATATCAAGACTAACCCTAAAATACCCAATACTGCCTGGGTAACTAAAGGTGGGTTACATAAGATATAATGGTAGTTTAGGCCTAATAAATATTTCATTACCTAATATGCACAAGGCCTTGTAAAATTTATTTCCTGGTTCAAAAGAAAAATAGTTTATATTGGCAGCCCAGGTGTTTTATCACCTTTCTAAATCTGTGTATGCATTTCAAGGATAGTCATAGCTACTATGTAGGGAAAGAGCTCAAGTAAGGCAAATACTGAAACCCTGTCTAGTGAGACTAAAAGGAAAAGTAAAGAAAATGGTTGGGTGTGGTGGCTCATGCATTTAATCCTTGCAGTTGGGAGGTGGGAGGGCTATCATAAGTTCCAGGTCAGCCTAGGCTACAGAGTGAGGCTTTGACTCAAAACAGCAAAAGACAAAAAGTGTGTCAAGCAGAAGGGAAAGACAGATAAAAACCATGAAAGAAAACTAGATGTCAAGAGCCTAACTGAGGGTATCAAACTTCAGCAAGCATCAGAATCACCTGGAACACTTGTTAGCCAATTGTTAGCTCCTCTTCCAGGGTTTCAAATTTTGTGGATCTAGGGTGAAGTTCAGGTGACAGTGGTGCTGCCAGTCTGGGAGCACATCTTTTAAAAAAAATCACCATGTTGGAAAAATGCTTATGTTTTCAAGCAGACAGTCTCTAATAGCACTGTGTGTGAGGAGGTGGAAGAGGAGGCTATGGCAGCAGCAGAGGCAGAAACATTCAGCACTGTGCTCAGTAACTTAAAAAAGTCTTATTTTCCAATTTACGATGCAGTTTGCTCTATAATATGTCCTTGTTTGCTTTCACACAAAATGCCATGCTTTTATGCTTTCAAATAAATATTGATGGCTTAGCGCCACATTCTGTTCAATATGAGAAACACTTTTAACACAGGTGGCTATGTAAATTGGCTAAAGCAAATGAAATAAAATTTATGGCTCCATGCCTCAGCAGAATCACACTTCAAGTGCTCAATATTTACATGTGGCAAGGGGCTACATTATTGGATAGCACAAATATAAAATGTTTTCAAACATTTTATACCTAAATATATAAACTCAGTATTAGCGGGTACAGAAGGAAGAATAAATATTGAAACAGTAACAGTGGGGACTTCAACATCTCGCTTTCAACTATGGACAGGTCAATGAGACATAAAATCAATTAGTAAATATTGGGCTTGAACTACATTTGAAGCAAATGTATCTAATAGTCATACACAGAACATTCCATTCAGCAAAAACAGAATATACATGCTTCACATGTGTGCATATAAAATATTCTCCAGGCTGTATCATACATTTAGGCTCTAAAACACTTCTTAATAATATTTAAGATGTAAACAATACCAAGTATGGTTTCGAACCACAATGGAATGAAACTAGAAATCAGTAACAGAAGGAAATGTGGAAAATGAAAAAAAGGAAGTTAAACAACATGCAACTGAACAACCAATTTAAAAAAAAAAGAAATCAAAATGGATTCGGAAAATATCTTCAAAGGCAAGCATGGTGGTGCATGCCTTTCATCCCAGCACTTGGGAGGCAGAGGTAGGAAGATCGCCATGAGTTCGAGGCCATCCTGAGATTACATAGTGAATGCCAGGTCAGCCTGGGCTAGAGCAAGACCCTACCTCGAAAAACAACAACAAAAAAAAAATCTTCAAACAAATGACAATGTAAATACAAAAAATCAAAACCATTGGGATGCAACAAAGGCAGTTTTAAGAGGGAAGTTTATAGCAATGAATGCCTCCCATTACAAAAAGCAGACCTCGAATAAGTAGCTTCTTTCATTATATCACCAACACTCACATGGTACAGTTGATAGGAACATCATCTTCATGGGTCATGTTTGTGAGAACTCGGAAGAGTTGCATAAGAATTACAGGTAGAAATTGTATCATGACTTGGATCTCCATGGCATGCAAACACTAAAATAAGTCAGTATTAGTTATGGAAACAAACAGAAATATGATATAATTTGCAAATGTGAAACAACAAAAAATTAAATAATGAGACCTATATTGACTAGAATATAAGCTTATGTATATATGAGTTTTCTGAGATAGAGGACGTGTTTTGTTAATTACTTGAACCACCTCTGTATTTTGACATTACAATTCTGTGAACTTACTTGATGTGAATTGTTTAACCAATGATAATGAGCATAATTGGGATTTATGGGCTCTAAAAGACAGTGGACTCTTGGTAAAGCAACACTCAATGATAGGAGTGGGGTTTGGAGAGACCTGCCTACTACACTCCTGCATTCCATTTGCTTTCCAGGATAATGTGGGCCTCCAGTTAACCTGCTGAGAAGTTAAGAGTTTCAATAAAGTTCACTTCTATACATGATTGGCTTTACGCCAGCATCATCTATAAAACTGAGATAGCTTCACATTCTAACATTCGTATAGTACATTTCTTCAGAGTGCTAACAATTTAATAATAGGTGTATTACAGATGTAAAAATAAATGTGTGCAAATGTCTAGAAATATGACACAGTAATGGGTCAGGGAGATAGCTCACTGGGTGGCTTGCAAGCATGAAGACCTGTGTTAAATCCTCAGGGCGTGGTGACATATGCCTATAACCCAGCACTAAGGAGGCAGAGAAAGGTGAATCCCTGGAGTTTGTTGGCTAGCCAGTCTAACTGAATTAGTGAGCTCCTGGCCAGTGAAAGACCCTGTCTCATAAAAAGGTGGGGAGAGTTCCTGAGGATAACACAGGGGTTTGGCCTCTGCTCCACACACATACACACACGTGCATGTGCACCTGTACACACACATTCACACATATACAAACATGCATATGGATATGTATACATATATGCACACATACCACATGCATAAAGTTACAGAAAAATGTGTTAATGTTATTTCTTCTTTCTACATTCACTTACCCTATCACTCATTCAGCCATCAAGAAAGGAAACTGAATTTTGTTGAAAACCTCTTATATCAATTCAATGTATCATGTTATAGGAAACATATAAAAGGGTAAGCCAAGTCTTTGTACTTAAGGTAACTCTGCATTTATTTTTCACAGTCTTACTTTTACTTCATCTTCCCATCCTTATAGTCCCTTCCCATTTTCATCTGAATCCAAATCATTTCAACAATCATGCTCTCCCATCATATTCGTAGAGTAGGATGGCAAGCTCTAGGAACACAGGATCAACCCTTCAAGGTTTTCCTTTCAGTGTACTCCTTTCTGCTGTTATCTCTGTTATCCCCTTTTCAGGATGCTCTAACCTATAACCACAACTCTCTCAATATTTTTCTAGTAGCTCTCTGTACTGTGTCTGTTTACTTCCAATACACTCAGCTCTCATTTCCAAATTAATCTTCCCTCTTCCTCACTGTTTACATTTAGACAACTTTCTATCTACCAAGATTTAAAAATTGTTATTGTTTGATTTTTTTTTTTTTTTGGTGTTTCAAGGTAGGGTCTCACTCTAGCCCAGGCTGACCTGGAATTCACTATGTAGTCTCAGGGTGGCCTCGAACTCATGGCAATCCTCCTACCTCTGCCTCCCAAGTGCTGGGATTAAAGGTGTGTGCCACCACGCCTGGCTTCTTGTTTGACTTTTTTTAAAGAATACTTTTTAAAATTTGTTTGAGACCGAGAGAGAGGAGAGAGAAATGGTCAATCAGAGACAGTAAGTATGGGTGTACCTTGGCCTTCTACTGTAAATGAACTCCAGATACTTATACAAATTTATGCATCTGGCTTTATGTGGGTACTGGAGAATTGAACCCAGGCCATTAGGCTTTTCAGGCAAGTGCCTGTAACTGCTGAGGCATCTCTCTAGCCCATTGTTTTTTGGTTTTTCAAAATAATATATTGTATGTATAACATGTGTGTGTTCATGTAAGAAAGTAGGTACGCACATGCCATGGCACATGTATGGAGGTCAGAAGAGACTCTCCATTGTCAGTCCTCACCTTCCATTTTGTTTAAAGCAGGGTCTCCTGTTGTTTGCCAAAGTGTATCACCAGGCTAGTTGCCCCTAGAGCTTCAGAATTCTTCTTTCTCCACCTCCCTTTTCACCATAGGCTCTGGCATTACAGATGTTTGTACTAAACACCTGTTTTACATTGGTTCTGGAGAACTGAACTTGGTTTTCACGATTGTGTAGCAAGCATTTACCCACTAAGCCACCTCCCTGGCCTTCTTTCTTGGTTTTTGTGGTGCTAGGTATAAGACCCAGGGACTCCACATGCTATTGCTTCCACAAGCACTCTACCACTGAGCTACTTCCTCAGCCCTGAAGGTTTTTTTTTTTTCCCCATAACTTCCTATTACCTTGCACAGAGGTTCTCACTACATGCAGGAGATTTAGCCATGTCTGGAGATAATTTTGGATGTTACACTAAGGATACGAGTGTGTGCTACTGACCTCTACTGGGAAGAGGCTTGTAATTCTGCTAAACATCCTACAACTCACTGGACAGCTCCCACAACAGAGAATTATCCTGCCCAAAATGTCAAGAGGGCCACTCTTGAGAAACCCTGACCTCTACAATTAAGTTCAAGTTACTTCAGACCTAGCCTACATCCTCAACCTTAAATCTCATCAATGTTGCCTAGAAAGCCAAACTGGTGTCACTACTGTCCTTTGACGCTATCAGATGCTTTCCTACCTTTGTCTCTCTCATGCCCTTTTAAGTCAAACTCAAATTCTACTTCAGGGAAACCATTCATTTTCTCACCCAACAGAGATGCACTAAATGTACTTCCAATAGCCAAACATGCCTACCAAACCAAGACCCCAAACACAGTTCCTGCCATTAAGTAGTCTGCAGTCTAAAGGGGGCAAAGACATGGAACTGCTATATTGTCTCTTCTGCCCTGCAAATACCCCACGGTAAAGTGTGTACACTTACTGCAAGATTCTGTTTTCCCCTGTGGCTGTCTGCTCCTTGGTTTCTTTTTTGCTTGAAGCTGGCATTTCTGTAGACAGCCCAACCCTGCCAACTCAGTCTACACTGTTTTATTTTTTTCATTATGCACCCCTCTAGCTAAAGTTTATTTATAATCTCCCTACCCCAACAAAAGCAGGTATGTTACATAAATTGTTCCACATTATACTCCCAGCACCAACAACAATTTCTTGTCCACCTAGTGGGTGCTCAATAAATATATGCATAAATAAATAAGCCAAGAGATGACAAGGCAATCATGGGAGGCTCCTAGTCATTTATGGAGACAACAAACAGCAAAGTTTCCTAGGAAGTTCGCAGGACTAAGACTCAAGAGACACTTGCTACAGGGTCCCCTCACCTCAGCTACCAACTAGTAGAAAATGATTACTGGCAAGTCACCTCTACTCAAGCTTCCATTTCCTCATCTGCAAAAAGAAATCTCTATAAACGTTTTTAGCACTAACATTTTCTTAAAGGACTTAGCTATTTCTGAAATTAGATTGCATTTCACTCAC
The DNA here is from genome assembly GCA_036346955.1 of Dipus sagitta. Classification (NCBI taxonomy): domain Eukaryota; kingdom Metazoa; phylum Chordata; class Mammalia; order Rodentia; family Dipodidae; genus Dipus; species Dipus sagitta. Next base: position 122,961,800 of record CM070776.1, read on the forward strand.
TGCCACCAGAGGGCGAGTATACATCACATAAATATCAGAAATTCCACACCCTTAAATACACAAATGAGTACTTTATTTCATTTGAACAATATGAGCATTTAAAAATTACATGGTATTTTATACCACTCTGAAAACTTTTACAACACCCCCGAGAAGAAAAGCCAATGTCCTTAACAAAGCATTCATGCATAAACATGGAGTCTTCCTAGATTATTACGTAGGACTGGATCTGAAATTTATACAAATATTATACTTCTTAATGATAATTAAAGATAACAGCCACCACTGACACTACATTTTCATATGGCAGGTGGAATGTTACTTTAAAAATCAAAGTCAAGCCGGGCGTGGTGGCGCACGCCTTTAATCCCAGCACTCGGGAGGCAGAGGTAGGAGGATCGCCGTGAGTTCGAGGCCACCCTGAGACTCCATAGTGAATTCCAGGTCAGGCTGGGCTAGAGTGAGACCCTACCTTGAAAAACCAAAAAAAAAAAAAAATCAAAGTCAAGCTAGGCCTGGTGGCATAGGCCTAAAATGCACCTCCCCACCCCCCCAAAAAAACTCCCTTCCACAAGTTCAAGGCTTGCCTGGGCTACAGTGAGACTATCTTGAATTTTAAAAAAATATACAAAAGGTGGGGGGGCTGGCTAGGGATATTGCTGAGTGTCAGGGTGCTTGCCTAGCATGTGTGAAGCCCTGGGTTCATTTATTTTCTAGTACCACAGAAAAAGAACAAAAGTTAAATCATGATTCATGACATTCTACTTTTCAAAGTCCTATTGGGTTTCTTATCTCACTTGGGGAAATTAAACCTCATCACTATGGCCTCTAAGGCCTTACCAGACTAGCTTCCCTGCTGCCCTCCCAAGGTCATGCCTTATCACTCCATGCACCAGCCACACTTGAATTCTTGCTGCTTAACACATCAAGCTCAGGGCCTCTGTACTAATGCTTCCACAGCAATGCATAGAGCTGACATCCTTTTTTCCTTTAGGTCTCTGCTCAAATATCAATTGACCAGAGACATATTCTCTGATCTCAACATAGACATTCCTTCACATGCTTTGTTCCACTTTGCTGCTTTGGTCTTCTTTACAGCACTCATTACCATCTAGCTGGACATCTACTTATCCAGTTCTGTTCCTTGACAGTCTCAAGAAATTAAACACCTTGACAAGAGTCAAGTCATGTTTGTTTTCTTTGCTTATATTACCAATGCCTGGCTTATGAAGTAAGTATGACACAAACAGTTACTATCTCACTTGAGCCCCACAACCTCCTACACAATGAGGATTTGGATTACTCCAATGTGACAGAAGAAACAGAAAAGGCTCAAAGAAGTTAAATAACTTGGTCAAGGTTAATCACAGAGATAGTAAATGACAGATCTGGGACATAAAGTCAGTTCATGATTCAAGAACCCATATATTCCATCTCATGCCATGCTATCTCTCAGAAAGAAATAAGCATTTGTTTCCTGAGAATATCATTAAGCAATGGCATATGGCCAAAGAGGACTCCTGTAGAGGCTTTGCTTCAACCCACAACTCTTCAGACTTTCCATGGCTGACCTACTGAAGGAGCAATCAAAGGAAACAAGCTGCAGCCAGACAGGTCTTATAATGCACACAGCAGTCCTAGCACAGGGAATGAAGCAAGCCTTAGGTTCTCTAATATACCTGGTATTCCTTAAGGTTCCCTCCCCTGTGCTACATACAGAAAATGCTTGTGTCTTTTGATAGTCTCTCACTCATGGGCAGTCTCACACTCATGGGCTCAGGAACCATTTCACATTTTATTCTAAGCAAAGTGTTTGCATTCTTCCTGGTCTCCCCTCCCCACCCCCACACACATTGCATGCTTTCCCTTTATTGGGCAGTTAGCAAGAAGAGTCAAGACCTGAAAAATCAATTTATGCAACTAAAATCAATATTTCCAAGACATTTTCAAAGCCATGGTGTCAAATTCTGGCTATAACGTTTTCTTCCTAATGTAGTAATCTGCTCTCAGCTACTGAACAGCCACTTGATGGAAAAGTACGTAATAGAAAGGGTCCTCCTGAGGATACACAGCCAAACGTAGTTTCTAATGTTTTCCTGGTTCTTTTTTCCACATCAAAATGTCACAGCAGAAAGAGATGAAAAATGAACAATTCGCAGAAATCTGCTGCTCATTTACCTTTAAATATTTAATGAGCTCCCCTGGAACTTCTTTGGAGCCTGACTGAATCAGCTGGCAATGGTGGAAGAATTTGTGCACATGCAGATCCTGGAACACAGATGGAAACAGCCATATGAAATTTGATTCAGTATCCTCAAATGCAAGCTCTCCATCTCTCCCTGCTGCTGCATCCTGCAAAGCTATCTTTCTGGGTATTCTAATGGCCAGATTCCACAGGTGTAGTTGCCAACATATGTGACCACAACCAGAAGTCCTCTTGACCACCACATAAAGCAACAGAACCAGGCGAAGCTGGCATGCATCTAAGCACTCAGGAGGTTACTATGCCTGCCCAGCCAGTTAAGCACTTATTTAATTGGTTTTCTTTTTTTAAAACACAAACTGTGTTCTCTGAAGTTAGGCTGCTTTTCCATTTTAATGAAATGAGCAGCAACAGAGGTCTGAGCTGTGAGGTAAAGAAAACATACAGCAGGAAGCTACGAGAACAACCATCCAGGTATTAAAATCCCCCAACTTATACCACGACATTCTGCTGGTGGGTCCCGTTGTCCTTCAGAGTCCATATACATTGATTTTCTGGTTAGTGTGGGCTATATCAGGGGATAATGAGATGTGGATTTCGATCTTTCCTAATTCTTGCTCTGTGCCTTTTGGGAAGTTACCAAACCTGACTGGGCCTTGTTTTCTTCATGTTTAAAATGGTTATGATTGATTCTATACACACAGCCTTTCAGAGCTTTGTGAACTCAAATAGGCTAATGGGAACAAAAAGATTTTATCGTTTGCAAATTATAAAATCTGCATTAGAATATTATTATTATTAATGAGAAAACCATATAGGCTGCAACTTCTCCAAGGCTGTGAGGAGTCAAATATAGCCTACTTTAAGGAAGAAATATCTTCATGTATTCAAATTGCTGAGATTCAGATGATATGACTTACTTGAGTATAGATGGTAGACTCTAAGTGGCTCTTAATCTTCAGCAAAGGCTTTGCCCCATCTACCCACTTAATATCCACATTCGACTGCTGCACAGAAAACAGACACAGGTGTCTATATCACAGCAGTGCTACATCAATAACATATAACACCTATGCATTCTAACATTTACAGAAACTGAATGTATTAGATTCACACAAAGGGATTATGGAGAATATAAATGGCCTTTAGAATAAATGTGCCCTAAATCATTATAGATTCTCAACCCTTTGCAATTGATATTTTCATAACTCACCATAAAATAACTACCTAAATGAAAATTTAAAAGTGATGCACAAAATCCATGCTACAGTTTTAAACATTATTTAGAATCAATAGACATAAAATGACTATCAAACTGCTGTCTACTCTGAACACATGTTTTCCATACTTATTTCAAAGGTTTATCAGACCTCAGGCCATACTTCCGCAACACTGTCCCAAGCTAGATGAACAGAATTCTATTTTTTAAACATTTAACCATGATTACTTCCACGCATGGAGATATTTCCCTACCCTTCTTGATTCTGCATCATTCACATTCAAGTAGCCTGGAGGAAGATTGGCTGAAACCGGCAGCTGCTGCTCAAATGTGATGATTCTCCCATCTTTCAGCAAAGGCACCCAGGCAAACCCAACTGCCGAGACAATAATCAACCGTAAGAAATGAAATCACAAATGCAATTAGCTACTCAAATATCTAAGAGCTGAGGAGCAGGGCAGAATGAGGATGTTTTCAGGTATTTATCTGTACACGGGAGCCCAGGTATGGGGCAACTGTGGAGTGGGGAAGAACAATGTATTTGGATCATTTCCTAATTCTAGCCTGGCCACTAACAAGTTCTTTATTTCTTTGTCAATAAAAATGGGAACAATAGTCTTTCCAGCATGAGATAATACATGAAAACACGTTCACACTTTAAATGTACATTGAAATCATTAATTTTATATGTTGGGGAGTGTTGGGGTGGATTCGCATTTCAGAAGCTTCAGGTCTCTATTTTCAATTCTTCTACTTACAATTTGAAGTCTTAAGCTGAGACAATCTCAGATACCAATAATTTTTTCCAAAATTTGTTATGTCAACCCTCACATGTGGGACAGTGGAAAATTAAGTTCATAAGTCAAGGTTTTGTTCTACATGGATACAAGGCAGCAAGCATAAATCACTTAGATGGGCAGTATTTTGCTGGTTAGAGGAGGCTGAGGTGCAGTAGTAGAATGCAGCCAGGCTATAGTGTTTGTGATTTGAATACACTTAAGAGATTATTTTCCTCAATCTCATCACTCCTTAACATTTCTACTCCCAAAGGAGAGTCTTGGCTTTGTATTAGAAAACTCATAATGTTCCAGCTACAAACACCAGAGCCATCTGCGTTATTCAAGTTAAACAGTGTCAGTATTTCCATCTTAGCGATTACTTTGGGCTTCAAGTGTTTATAACTCAGCTGTTAAAAAAAAAAACTTACTCTGTTGGCAAATCAGAGGGGTTGTTGGTTAAAGAGCACTTTGTAAAACCATTACTTTCTGATTCTTTAATTTTTTTGCATGAATGCCTGTGCACATGTGCATATGTGTGTGTTTATATTGTGAACACAGAAGTCAACACAAATCTGGCTAGTGTTTTCCTTTATGTGTTTTATTTGGCAAATGTTTTAATTCTTGAAAGACAACCAAAACATTACTCTAAGTAGACTATAGCTTCCTTAGACTCTGCAACATGCCTGAAGGGCATCTCTGCCACTGAAACTTCAGAAATGGTTTACCCAGATGTCTTTTTTTATTAAACAGAAAGCAGAGGAAAGTAACATAAGCCAAAGAGCCAATAGAAATGACACTGTCAATGTACTTAAATTGCAAATTTGACAAATGAAAAAAGATTTCAAATCCAGAAAATAGGAGAATATATTGTCACTGATATATAATTCAGATATTTTTACCCATTTAAACTGTAAAATTTAACGTCTTTTCATATATTTGCCATTGTATCTCCATTACTAATTACAGAATGTTATCAACCTCAAAGAAAAAAAAAAACTCCGCAGCCCCTACCAGTCACTCCCCACTCTCTCCTTCCCCAAGGCTCCAGGCACCGTCCATCTACTATCTATGTGAGTCTGTTTAAGCAACATTTTTGCACTTTAAACTATCAGAGTACAGCCAAGTATGTCCTTTAGTCCAAATTCATATAGAGCACTTGGAAGCTGTAAAGACACAACATCAAGCACACCATCTGGCTCGAAAGCAGGAAGCCACTTAAAGAATGAAGAGTTAAAACTGATGAATGGCAGGAAGAATAACCATCTCATGCTTCGCTGAACACCATGCCCACTTTTGTCTAGGATTTGGATGAGGAAACTGCAATTTATCACTTAGGAGCCACATGCTCTTCACCTGTTTTCATTGTTCTGCCTGTTTCCTTCTCAATTCTCCAGGTCCCTGCCTTGAGCTAATTTCAATAAGAACACAGAATAGGACCATACTATCTACTCTACAAAGGAGACCCTAATATTAAGTCCTGCTGCCTACTGGGACCACTGATATCTCACTAGTACCTTAAGCACATTAGTCCAAAACCTACATGCCCATAAACTATTGTGCTACTGGTAATACCTTCTTCCCAATCACCCAATTTTCAAACCTCAGTGTTTACTTTGAATCATCCCTCTATTAGTCAGCCATTTGTTATGTCCAATATACAGTTGTCCAGTTGTCCCCCGAAATACACAGGAGATTGACTGGTTCCAAGACTCCCCATGGACACCAAAATCTGCATGCACTGAAGGTATATAAAATGGCATAGTATTTGCATGTTACCTAAACATGTTCTATATAGTTCAAATAGTTTTTTTTTTTGGTTTTTCAAGGTAGGGTCTCGCACTAGTCCAGGCTGACCTGGAATTCACTATGTAGTCTCAGGGTGGCCTCGAACTCATGGTGATCCTCCTACCTCTGCCTCCCAAGTGCTGAGATTAAAGGCGTGTGCCCCCACAACCAGTTTTAGTTCAAATAATTCTTGATGATCTGTAATATCTAATATAAGCAGTTGTCTTACTATATTGTTTAGGAGATAATAACTAGAAAAAATCTGCATGTTTATACTACAAATGCAATTTTAAAATATTTTCAATTCACAGCCATTTGAATACATGGATGAGGACCCACACAAATACTAAGGGGATTTACTCTTTTTCATAAAAATTTATTTATTTATTTATTTATTTATTTATTTATTTATTGAGACAGGGTCTTACTCTGTAAGCCAAACTTCCATTTAACTCATGACAGACCCCTGCTTCAGCCTTCCAAATGCTAGCATTAAAAGTATGACCCAGGGCCTGGAGAGATGGCTTAGTGGTTAAGTACTTGCCTGTGAAGTCTAAGGACCCCAGTTCGAGGCTCAATTCCCCAGGACCCACGTAAGCCAGATGCACAAGGTGGCACATGCATCTGGAGTTCGTTTGCAGTGGCTGGAGGCCCTGGCACGCCCATTCTCTCTCTCCCTCTCTCTGCCCCTTTCTCTCTCTGTCTATTGCTCTCAAATAAATAAATAAATAAAACAAAAAAATGTTTGAGGGCTGGAGAGATGGCTTAGCGGTTAAGCGCTTGCCTGTGAAGCCTAAGGACCCTGGTTCGAGGCTCGATTCCATAGGACCCACGTTAGCCAGATGCACAAGGGGGCGCACGCGTCTGGAGTTCGTTTGCAGTGGCTAGAAGCCCTGGCGCGCCCATTCTCTCTGTCTACCTACCTATTTCTGTATCTCTCTCTCTCTCAAATAAATAAATAAATAAAAATAAAATATTAAAAAAATGTATGAGCCGGGATAGAGATATGGCTTAGTAGTTAAGGTGCTTGCCTGCAAGGCCTAAAGACCCACATTTGACTCCCCAGGTCCCACATAAGCCAGATGCAAAGGTGACACGTGCACAAGGTCATACATGTGCACAAGGTTGTGCACATATCTGGAGTTCGACTGCAGTGGCTGGAGGCCCTGGCACACCAATTATCTGGCCCCTCTTTGAAAAAAAAGGCCAGTCTGTTGGGCTTGCCTCAATAAAAAAAAAGTGTGAGCCATCCCACTCAACTTGCTTTTGTTATTCTCATTTTCACTGTCCTCCTGATACTATTATATGGTGGGCCCTTTTTAATTCTTGGACCTTTGAAATAGCTCCTTAACTGGTGTATCTTCTCTCTTTCCTTCTTCCTGTTGCAATTCACACTACCTCTTATTTTGTTGCCTGATCTGTTTCCCTCAAAAAATTGATCTTACTAATATTTATAACCCTTCAATAGGTCTAATGACAGAATACAATCAAACCCATAGCCTAGCACTCATGGCTTTGTTCAAGCTAATGTTTGCTTTTCAAGTTGACATCCTATGATTCCTTACCCAGCATTCAGTGCTCCATCTTTAGTCAGTTATTTGTGGTTTTCTGTCTATCCTCAATATTGTGACCTTGCATCAAGCTGTGTCCCAGAATACTCTATCTTCCTTCCATCATGGTATTACCAAACTCCAGACCATTGTTTAAGATATCACTCATTTCAAATCCTGGAAGCCTCCCCTCCACTAGCTGAATAACTCACTCTTCTCCGAGTTCATATGCCATGACTTTCTCAGCAATCACTATTATCTATCTTGTATTAGAACTGTCTGCATAGGATTCATCTTCTCTATCATAAGCTCTTTGAGGATGAGCTCTATGGATTCTATTTTTTTTAATATGTATTTATGAATAAGGAGGGGGAGAAACACACCAGGACCTACTGTCACTGAAAACAAACTCCAGTCACATGCACCACTGTGTGCATATGGCTTTACATGGGTATTAGAGAATCAATCCAGGGCCACAAGCTTTGTAAGCAAGTGCCTTTAACCACTGAGCCATCTCTCCAGCCCCAGATCTGTGCATTCTTAACTTTATTCTTCAAAGTATCTACTACAAATATCTTTCACTTAATATACAGAAATTATTTTGGAAAGAAAAAAGACAAAAAGGGAAAGACACGGGGCTGGAGAGATGGCATAGCAGTTAAGGCACTTGCCTGTAAAGTATAAGGACCCAGGTTCAATTCCCCAGCACCCATGTAAGCCAGATGCACAGGGTGGTGCATGCATCTGGAGTTTGTTTGGAGTGCCTGGATGCCCTGGTGTGCCCATTCTCTCTATCTGCCTCTCTCCCCCCACCACATCTCTTTCTTTCAAATAAGCAAATAAAAGTATATTTTAAAAAGTACCGTTACCAGCACTCAGGAGGCAGAGACAGGAAGATTGCTGTGACTTCGAGGCCACCCTGAGACCGCATAGTGAATTCCAGGTCAGCCTGAGCTAGAGTGAGACCCTACCATGAAAAACCAAAAAATAAAATAAAATAAAATAAAATGAAAAGTACCATTAAAAAATAGGAAAAACAGACCCAGGATAGAATGACCTGCATAAAAGACTTCCTGAACAAAACCCCAGTAGCTCATGAACTTAAACCATCACTCAACCAATGGGACCACATGAAGCTGAGGAGTTTCTTTACAGACAAGCATACAATTAGCAAAGCCAATAGAGTACCCACAGAATGGGAGAAAATATTTGTGGGTTATCCAACTGATAGAGGACTAATCTCTAGAATCTACAAAGAACTCAAAAATCTAAACAGTAAGAAGTCAAACACCCCATTCACAAGATGGGGCAAAGAGCTGAACAGGCAGTTCACAGAGGAAGAAATAGAAATGGCAAACATACACTTAAGAAAATGTTCATCATCCCTAATCATCAGAGAAATGCAAATTAAAACAACTATGAGATTCCACCTTACCCCAATAAGGATAGCAAGCATCAAAAAATCAAATAAAAACAAATGCTGGCGAGGATGTGGAGAAGTAGGAACACTCATCCACTGTTGGTGGGAATGTAGGATGGTACAACCACTTTGGAAAGCAATATGGAGACTTCTGAAAAAGCTGAGTATAGAGATACCAACAGACCCAGTTATTCCCTTACTGGGCATCTACCCTAAAACCTTCAAACCACAGACTAAAGAGATTTGCTCAACCATGTTTATAGCGGCTCAATTTGTAATAGCTAAGAGCTGGAATCAACCCAGATGTCCATCACTAGAAGAATGGATAACTAAGATGTGGTATATCTACACAATGGAATTCTATACAGCAGTAAGAAAAAATGACACAATGAAATTTGAGGAAAAATGGTTGAACCTGGAACAGATCATTCTCAGTGAACTTACCCAATCACAGAAAAAAAATCGCCACATAGTCTCACTCATCTAAGCACCTAACCTGAATCTACCGAAGATACCTTACATACCCAGCAAGCATCTCCTAGATTAGACACTAGGATGGAAGGGGAGGGAGGGGAGGGCATCAAAGGGGTGGGAAACACAAATCTAGACCCAAACGGCAATGGTACCATAATCTTCTACTTACTAAAAGATAGACCAAATGGCTGATCCTTCACCAGGCCCTTACAGGGAACACCTGAACCACAAGACACTGGAGAGGGTAAGATTAAGACTAACCTTAGTCTCCTACATCTTCCCTCCCTCACTTCCCCTCTCCCTGTCTCTCTCTCTCTTATCTCTAACTCTTGTATATTAGTTATCTTTTTCCTCATTTTCTTAGTGGGCACAGACCTGTAACTCCCAGAACCAGCATGGGGCTATCATCCACAATGAGCTTTTGATCAGAGAGACCTACAAGGTTTCCTAAAAGACAGACAGATTTCTGTCAGAGTACTTGATGACCCACCAAAGGTTAGTGGTAAGACCCTACTGCTGAAGATACCTTATGTGATTGACATGCAAATTAGAATGGCATGGGTGGAAGTTGGATGAGAGTCAGTCCCCAGACAGTCAGCGCGTCTAGTGCCAGAAGGTGCTACATGGGCGACTGGGGGAAATTGACCAATATCTATCCAAGCAACGCATGGTCTAACCTACTTAGCAGCAAATAACTTATTGTGATGCCCACACAAGTGCAGTGGGGGCACACAGCCATGGTGGGGAACCAACTGCTCTCAATTTGGCTAACTGATCCCCTCACTGGTATGGGACCCATAGCTGGAGCTGGGAAACAAGTCAGAACCATATCCAAACATAAGCCCACTCTCCAGTATCAACCTACTATCAATTGTGGGCTACAAGAGGGCCTACACCTATTAAATTCTCTATAAAAAAAAAAAGTAAGGGTTATCTCATTTGTCCTGGTGCTAACTTACTCTCCGTTGGAGAATCTGCTTCTCTTTTTCAGATAGATGTAGACCCTAAGGAGAGAGCCACCCCATCATACCTCAAAAGGGCTCCGGCTGAAACTAAGAAAACTTCGAGAAACAAGCAAGGGGGCTGTTTTTCCTGATGAACCGGACACCAGCACAAGGGGGAAGGAGATCAGCATAGAGAAAAATCAACCCCTACCAAATCAGAGAGCCAGAGCCTCAGAGGCCCTCAACACCTCATCACTGAAGCAGACCAAAAATGAACCCAACATGGCTCAGGGAAATTTTGCGGAAGAGGGGGCGGAAAGAATGTCAGAGTCACATGTTGGGTCATGATATGCAGAGACATTTAGCTTACCCATAACTGTGGGCTAACTCCACAATGCATGACCCGTATACCTCAACAAGGAGGGGCCAAGGGGAGGGGGTAGGTCACGGATGAGCCTAATAATGGTACCAAACTGACTGTATTTGCTGAATACAGAACTGACTAAAAAATAAAAAAATAAAAAAAACTAAAAAAAATAAAATAAAAAATAAAAAAAATAAAAAAATAAAAATAAAAAAAAAGAAAAACCAAAAAATAAAATAAAATAAAATAAAATGAAAAGTACCATTAAAAAATAGGAAAAACAGACCCAGGATAGAATGACCTGCATACCAGACAGGACATGCTGACATTCATAAAGTGGAAGTTGCATGGGCTATGTTTACAGGACACATATGCTCTCCTAAAGCTGCCTTCCAATGGCTTATCTAAAGCCTTCCTGACATGGGACTAGTACTGGCACCTTGCTACTAAAGCTTATTCAACTTCATTAAATCTGTTTCTTCTCATTAGAAACAGACAGCACTCAACCTCTCTCTGGCTCACAGATGTCCCTGGCTCTGGGCTCACTTCTCTCTTCCTCAATAAGAAGAACAGGAATAATCTGGCTGCTGGGCATAAAAGAAATACATAAAAGAAATAACAATATTGTTTCACAATATATGTTTCTCTCTGAGAACAGCAATATCACTTTATGTTGCTTACATTAGTTTCAGTGTACTGGAAAATATGTGTACAATTATATTTAGTGTACACTGTAATAAAATCAACATCATAACATTAACATGATAAAATATATGCCAAGGAACTATCTTTTGTAGATGGATATCACTATGTTGTTCAGGATAACCTTAAATTCCTGGGCTCAAATAATCCTCCGGCCTCAGCCTTCTGAGTAGCTGGTGCACACCAATGAACTTTATGACTCAGAAATTTACTTTTGGTTAAGAGGTAATGTGATTCATAGCTTAATGAAAGTTTGTTATATCCTAGAGAACTTCATTTCAATTATCTGTAGAGACAGACATATAAAGAGTAAATGACCCTGGACTTGATCACAGACACTGTAAAAGAAATAATACAGTAATATGTAATGAGTGAAAAGTGCACATACCTGGAGTTTCTACTGTATCCTGCTTTTTGGTTGTTCCCTTTGTGTTAATCTCACAACTTACATGATAAAAAGTGAAAAGCAAATGATGTTTTTGATGCAAGTGAATGGGTAGCTCAATTTTAACCTGGAATGACAGCAAAATTATATGTGGTACTTTGTTTTACTTTGCTTTAATGGTCATGCTAGACTGTCAGACATCTAGTCAGCTTTACAATATAGTTCCAAAATACTCCCCATGCAACAGTACAAGTGGCCAATTAGCAGGTATCATTTAAATATATTCCAAATACTTTTCTGGTCAGTTTCAGTTCAAGGGCAATATTCTCCTGGGTTGTAAGGGCTGATTTAGTATTTTTTCTGGATAGCCCAATGTATTCTTCTGGTTTCAACTTTGCAACAGGATTTTAAAACACTGGATCAAAGCCACATCCTCACAGCTCAGGGATGCTGTGCAACCCAATCAGAGCCAGTGAATGTAATCCACTGAAAATGTGCACTTAATTTGAAAGGATACATTTACCTAAGTTGTTCCCTTGTGCTTGAGAAAAAAAAATAAACCCTTACAAATAAATGTGCAAAAAGCCACTGTGGTTTTACAGCTACAAATTCTAGTTCATATAAATTTCTCTAGAAGAAAAATACTTTAGGGCTGGAGAGATGGCTTAGCAGTTAAGGCACATGCCTGTGAAGCCTAAGGACCCCGGTTTGATTCTTCAAGTCTCACGTAAGCCAGATGCACACGGTGAATGAGTCTGGAGTTGATTTGCCGAGGCTAGTGGCCCTGGCATGCCCATTCTCACTCCCTCTCTTTTTCTCCCCCTCTCTCTCTGTCACTAATAAATAAATAACTAAAAATAAAATCTTAAAAAAATATTGTCCTAGAATTGACAAAAATTACCATCTATGACTCAGGAATTTAGGTAAAAATTACTCCTTATAAGATACCTTGGCATTTTCTAATCAGAAATCAACTGTGTGTAAGAGACAAATTACGGATTTAAATGATGTAATGTACACGAATGTATCCATGCAGGTACACAAGCAGATATTTTTCTTGCTTTCGTGGACATTATACAGTGAGTGATCAAAAAGTCTATTCATTTCAGGCATCCTAAAAACAATTGGATCACTAACTATATTCCTAGTTCTCTGTACTGACTGACATTGGTTATAGATTTGAACATATTAAACTGCTTGGTGATGGACATCTAGTTATATTATCATACATTCAAGGCATGGTTTGGAATGTTACAACTAAGGTCTGCTGTAGGTTCATTTCACTACAGAACATGTCTATTCACTGTATCCAGACCATCTGGGTATCGAATGCTCCGCTGCACATAAATATGGACATACTTGCCCCCTGGGTGGCAAAAATGCAAGACACTACTAATTCCCTCCCCATTCCCTAGGAAATTAGGGGCATTGTGAGAAAGGAAATGAGTGACGCCTAAAGCTTGGGTATCAGGGCTCCATACAAGAGCAGTTGGACTCAGGGCAATAATGACAGCAGGGAGAATGGTTTCTGACCAAGCCAAGAACAGAGATATGAAGAATAAAAGACAGAACCAGCAGAGCATCTGGCCTGGGATGCCCACTTGGGTCCCATGAAAACAGTAGGAAGCAAAAGATTTGGATAAGCAAAAGCATACAGACTACAAGAGGCTGTGAAAGAGACACACTGGGAAGTATGCAGAGATTCAGGGATAGAAAAGCAGCAAGAATAAAAACAAGAGAGAGACAAAGGCAAAGAGATCAGGAGGGAAGAGCACCCCAGTCCAGTTTATCTGTGCTCCACTGGGGGGGACACAAGGCAGTCAACAGGATTGTGGTACCCAGCTGTGCAGCTTTCTTCCTTGAGTGCTTCACTTAATAGACAGGCTTCCTCCTGCTACATAAAATCACTAGGAAAAAGAGCAAGAAGTACTTTCAAGAAATGCTAGTCTGGCTTTATCTCATTTATGGATTTGCTTACTTGTGGTATTGGAGCCCAAATCCAGAGCCTTGTGCATGCTAAACAAGTACTCTACTACAGAGTCCCATCCCCAGCTCTATCTTCTCCTCCTCCCTCTCCTTTTTTTGAGACAGGGTCTCATGTGGCCCAGGCTAGGCTCAAACTCACTATGTAGGTAAAAATGACCTTGAGTCCCAGATCCTCCTGCTTCAGCCTCCTAAATGTTAGGATTCAGGTGTGAGCCATGATGCCAGACTTCTTCTTTATGTTTTATTTTTTAATATTTTATTTTTATTTATTTATTAGGGAGAGACAGAATAGGCAAGTAGAGAGAAAGAGAGAGAATGGGCGTGCCAGGGCATCCAGCCACTGCAAATGGACTCCAGACACATGAGCTACCTTGTACATCTAGCTTACAATGCCAGACTTCTTTAGTGTTTTTTTTTTCCTTTTTATGTTTTATTTTGAAACAGGCTCTCACTAAATTGCCCAAACAGACAAACTTTACCGACTAGCTGGAATTACAGGCCTACATCACCAGGTCTGATTCTGGATTTCTGTTTTTTAAGGCCAAGGAAACAGAGGCTCAAAATGAGAGCCAGGATGGTCAAAGTGAGTAGGGCAAGAAGCCTGGGTCAACTTTGAGGCTTAGGTCTTATTTTGTTATCTCAACTCAGGCCTTAAAAATGTGCACAGACTGCCCACTGTCATCAGAAGAAGGCAGGAGCCCTTTGCTTAATGCAATGGCGTGTTTTCATGGAACAGAACATTCAAAGATTGCATTGGCAAATAAGGTGATAGAAAAAGAAGTAACAACTACTACATTTATAAATACCAGAATGATGTTTTTACCTCATCATAGAACTCTGGATTCTGATTGTGATGAGAGACAACAGCATAAGCATTTGTGGTAAAAACATACCCTGCAGGTTTTCCATATATACACTGCAAAAGAAGCAAAGAGAGTCACCATTCTGAACATAGCTTTAAACAAGATGCTGTGGAACCATATACAGTTAAAAGCACTATGAACAGGAGGCCATGGCCAAATCCACTCTGCTCTCACCATGAGTCAGTAAGTCTCCAGTCACTCCATATGCCACTTGAAAAACGCCTAACTCTACTTTAGGAGGCTTTCAAACCTCTGGCAATCAAAGAAATGCCCTTCAAAACTAGGTAGTGGTAAACAGCCAAGCACTTCTTGTCATTTATGAGAATTCTACCACTGAACCACTGATGCCAAATACTTTTTGTCATTTAGAAGGCAGATCTGCCGGGCATGGTGGCACACGCCTTTAATCCCAGCACTTGCGAGGCAGAGGTAGCAGGAGCTCAGAGAGTTCAAGGTCACCCTGAGAATACATAGTGAATTCTAGGTCAGCCTGGGTTAGAGCAAGACCCTGCCTTGAAAAAAAAATAGAAGAGAGATCCTCTCACACCAACTCTGTCAGTAATAAGATTTTTTGTATGCTCATTGTGCAGTGGACAACAGTATTTAAAAAAAAAATGGGGCTGGAGAGATGGCTTAACGATTAACACATTTGCCTGCAAAGCCAAAGGATCCCAGTTCGATTCTCCAGGACCCATATAAGCCAGATGCACAAGGGGGCACGTACTTCTGGAGTTCATTTGCAGTGGCTGGAGGCCCTGGTGCACCCATTCTCTCTGTCTCTGTTTCTCTCTCTGCCTCTTTCTCTCTCTCAAATAAGTAAATAAATAAAATATATTTAAAAAAACAACAAAATTCAGAAGCATTCATAGGATAAAAGAATTAAAAACAAAATGTCTATTAAGCTACAGACAAGCATATGTATGTATGTATGTTATTTATTTGCAAGCAAAGAGAGCGATAGACGAGAGACAGAAAGAAGAGGTGTGTCAGGCTTCTAGCTGCTACAAATGAACTCTAGATATATACACCACCATGTACATCTAGCTCTATGTGAGTACTGGAGAATTGAACCCAGGTCATTAGGCTTTGCAGGCAAGCATTTTAACCATTGAACCCTCTCTCCAGTCCAGCTTATATTTTTTAATGTGGCATCTTATGAGGCATATTTTAAAAAATACTGGATTTGACATGCCAATAATAAATGTAAAGATTTCTATGGTTCCATGGACCAATCCAGTTTTTCACTTCCATTGGCTTAATAAGTTCAAAAATGAATATGGACTCAGCATGCCAAAGTACTAATTGCCTCACTGTTACTCCACAGTGAGCCTGTAAGCCAGCTAAGAGATGAAATTGAGACTCCATAAAAGTGCATATCCAGCTCTCCTTAAATATGGTTATGAAGGCAATTTTCAAGAGCTGTTGAGAGGTAACCTAAGAATCTTTAAGTATACAGAAGATACTGCATAGAGGAAAAGGAACAGTTGCTCTCCTCTTTACTGAAGGGAGAAGCAGAGAAACATACAGTGTATTTGAGCTACCTAATCCTTAATTTGTTTCTATGTGAAAAAAATCTCTTTTCAAAGGTCAGAGCTTCGCGATATTTAATGATTTAGTTGGAGGCACATGAGTATCTTTCCCTAGAGGGTTTAAGAACATTTGTCTGATTTACACTCAAGCTAGAATCAAGGAGCCAGAGAAACACTTTGTAATGACTGGGTGTTTTCTGACTCCTCTTTCAGGTCTCTGATCACTGGGACAAAAAACAAAAAGCAAAGACCAGCAATAAGAAACTGTAAAGGCACTGTGTCGTGACAAGTACTTAAAGATTGCTCTGTGAAATCACACTGAGATTCTGCTTTACAGCCAATCAAAAAATCCAGGCTTGGAGGCAGCATTTGGTTAGTCATGGAAGAGAAGTCATATATCAGACCAAAGTAAGCATGCTGTACATCTGTCAGCTCAAAATATCTATTTTGGTTTTAAGGAGAAAAGAGTTTATGGTACCATAATAAACTATCATATCATAAAATGACCTTGTGATTAGGCATCAGAGCAATACAAAATCAAATGGAGCCAATGCCAAAACTTGGTAGGTAAAGTTCACCCCACCCTCCCATTTAAAAAAAAAATTACTTTTATTTATTTGAGAGAGAAAGAGGCAGAGAGAGAGAGAGAGAGAGAGAAAGAAAGAGTGGGTACACCAGGGCATCAAGCCACTGCAAATGAACTCCAGATGCATGTGCCACCTTGTGCATCTGGCTTACATGGGTCCTGGGGAATCGAACCTAGGTACTTTGGCTTTACAGGCAAGTGCCTTAACTATTAAGCCATCTCTCCAGCCCATCCTCTCATTTTTTATTCTTGATGTGGGGGATGAAACCTAGGTCTAGGCGAGTGCTCTATCACTGAGTTATACTGC
This sequence comes from Dipus sagitta, assembly GCA_036346955.1. Lineage (NCBI taxonomy): Eukaryota > Metazoa > Chordata > Mammalia > Rodentia > Dipodidae > Dipus > Dipus sagitta. The sequence continues at coordinate 122,978,896 of CM070776.1, forward strand.
TGATTTACCAAACTCCCCACACTTAATATACCCATTTTTACAGCTGCATATGCTCCCAATCTCATTTTGTTATATATTAACACATAAACTTACTATTACATATTACAGTGGAAAATATCATCTCTCTCACTTAGCACATTTTCTTTTTGACATGTAAAGAAATTAAACTTGGTGGATAGTGCTACTAAGTACCATAATTTCCATGTCTACTACCTCTTCCCAAAATATATGCATATCAATATGAGAAACAAACCTTTAGCGCACAAGCATCACTTTCATCTGAATCCCGGAATTCCACACAGACTGCAATGTTCCTCGCCTAAAATGATTAACCATCCAAAAATGAGAAGATGATAAATGATATTTCATCCTCCAAAAATGTATGGTTTATCTTACTTACCTTGGCAAATGTTTTCTGGCTATCATATTTTAGTTGCAAGGGATAGACATACAGATGGTTTTTGTAAATAGTAAATGGATAACAATATTTTGTCATTTCTGGAACAAACTCTTCAATCTCTACAGTAATATTTTGACAATTCTTTTCAAAAGGTTTCAGGGGCACATACGATGAAGTAATACAATCTACAATAAGAAAAAAATGAACAGGCAAAGAGCATATAATTTAACAGCCATTAACACATTCCTTCATTTATAAAAATATACATGGGTCATGTTCTCAAAGAGCAATATAAAAACAGAATTCTTAGTAGGTGACAAAAGCATCAAACAACCACTTTGAGAACCCAAAAGGACACTATGGAGTAGCGTGCTGCTGATCTCTGGGGAACCTTCACACCAGGCATGGATTGCTATTTCATTTTCAATGTTGAGCTACTTGCCAAATATAACACATCATAATTTTGACAAATTTAAACTCTGCAAAGAAATCTATTATATTTTCCCTCCTGTGGCTGCAATTTAACTTTCACTGCAAATTTTTATTGGGACCAGGGAAAGAAATAAGGGTAAATTTATGCTTCCAATTAGCTCATGGTGAGCCACATTTTTTAAAAAGTTTACTTAGTACAGGTGCAAATTTTCAACAAAAAGGAAGCATTTTGAAATGATAGATCTTACGATGTGTTACCAATAATAAATTCAATACTCCCAACATGTGCCTCAGAGAAGCCTAGCTGCATATGTTTCATGAGCTGCCACTATAGTGAAGTTTATTCACATACTTAGGACTATCAGGCAGCATATCTTTACTGCAGAGCTATACTGATGGATTAGGAAGACCCAGGATGAACTGGGCCCAAGGACACAGGATTTCAGTTGGGTTTGTTTGTTTAAGATTACTAAGGCATCCTCATAATAAAACATCTGGTATCCCAGAATAAAGGTTCACAAGAAGAATTTATCATTCCACTATCCCGGGATAGCTATCAACATTCTGACGCACTTTCTTCCAGTCTTCTTCCTATATATGTTTTACATAGTAAAATATGAATCCTACTGTACACAGAGAACTCAATCTTGATTGTCTGATATTCTATCTGATACCTCATTTGCCAAACTATAAGCCTCAGTCTGAATGATTACATGAACTTTCATGGTACTGGTGGGTCAGAACTGCTTTAAGCACATTGACAGTGTTGCTTTGTGGTTGTTTCTGATTTCCTACCAATGTAAAAGAACATTTCAAAGAACATCTCAATGCATAAACTCCTGTCTAGATTTCAAATTATTTCCTTAGAAAAATATAATCTACTATAATCTTACATGTTTTAAAATGTAAATTGGCTATCACATCCATGCATACAAGCATTTAGTGATTTCTCAATGCATTTAGAACACAAATCTCAAGTGTTACCATGGTCTATACAATTCCCTGAATGACCTCATCCTTCCTACTTCATTCCCTATTCCATTGTTCTCATTACACACAACTATGGTGTAATACTGGCTTCCTTTCTGCTCATAAAAATCAAGTTTATCCCACCTCAAGGTCTTGATAACATACTTAATGCCCTCAGTCTGCAATGTGCTATCTCAACTACACCATATTTGCTCCTTCTCTCCCTATAGTTGCTGGCCTTAAGATAAGCCCTCTCCTGGCCACTCGTGAGACAGTTCAGCCTGCTTATCTACTTCAATTACTCCTTTGCTTATTTACTGTCTTTGAATAGAAGCTCTGTAAGTTTAAAGCACTTAGTAGCTTCTAGATAAATTTTTACTCAAGTACTTCTTCAGTGAATGAATGGATAGAACCTCAAATTAATCACTCCTTAGCTATAAACACCTGAGGATGGTACCTACAAGCCAAACTATTCCTTTCCTACTCATGACAGGTAATAGTGCCTAGTCAAAACATGGTCAGAATTCAATATTTTCCTTTGGATGAAACCTATGGACTTTCATTTTATGTTCTATTTATGATTTTAAACCTTATGTTTCCATAAATTTGATTGATGAGCAAAAATATGTTTTTTTCAAGCCAGACATAGTGGCACACACCTTTAATCCCAGCACTTAAGAAGCAGAGGTAGGAGGATCGCAGTGAGTTTGAGGATGCCCTGAGATTACATAGTAAATTCCAGGTCATCCTGGGCTACAGCAAAACCCTACCTTGAAAAAAAGAAAAAAAAAAAAAGCTTTTTCATTACAACTGTGAATGTTTTTTGGACATTTTCTATCCATTTCATTTTATCTCCTGCAATTGTCTTTTGTGTCTTCTAGATTCTTGTCTTTAGATAGTAACTCCCAATTTTTAAAATAGTCTTGCTATGTATCCCAGTTTGGCCTGGAACACTATTTAGACCAAAATGGTTCCAAACTGGAGGTCCTCCTGCCTCAGCCTTCTAACTGCTGAGAGTATAGGCATGCACCAGTATGCCTGCCTGTCTTCCTTTATTTTCCGAGGTAGGGTCTCACTCTAGCTCAGGCTGACCTGGAAATCACTATGTAGTCTCAGGGTGGCCTCTAACTCATGGCGATCCTCCTACCTCTGCCTCCCAGGTGCTAAGATTAAAGGCATGCACCACCACACCTGGCCTGTCTTCCTTTTTGATCTCTTAGTTTATGAAAAAAATAGAAACCTGAGTCATGTGGCATGGGCTTGTAATGCCAATTACTTAGAACACTAAGTCATGAAGATGACAAGTTCAAGGCCTGCCTGGGCTACAGAGTATGTTCAAGGCCAGCCTGGATAACTTAGTGAGACTCTGACTCAAAATTTAAAAATAATGGAAGAGGGCTGAGGATGGAGCTCAGTAGTAGAATGTTTGTCTACTACTGAATGTACGTCAAGTTCTGGATTCACAACTCAACAGCATGTGCATATGCATATGCGAGCACATGGGAACACACACACCCCAACAGATAGGCTCTGAAGATGGCTCAATGAGTAAGAGCACTTTGCCACATAAGCACAATGGCCTGGGTTTGATTCCCATCACCCATGTAGAAATTCATGTGTGTCCACGCATGACTGTAACCCTTGTCCTGTGGGGAGCAAAGATAGGAGAAAGAGTAGGGCTTGCTTGTCAGCCAGTCTGGCTAGAAAAATGGTAGTTCAAGATACAGTTGGAGACTGTGTCTCAAGGGAAATAACATCAAAGAACAACAGAATAGGGTACCTGTCTTTCTCCTCTGGCCTTCACACATATGCACACAGAACATTCACCTGCATACATATGTACATACATCATATATATACACACACATGAGAAAAAAGAAACTGAGAGGGACATCTCCATAATATCATGTATCATACATGAAGTATCTGACATAATGAACATAACTCACTTCCTAATCTGCAATTATTCACCATGTGTACTGGGTTGAATACTGTCCTCCTTAAATGTATGTCCACCTGAAGTCTCAGAATGTAAATTTTCTCATAATAAACAGTGTCTTTCAAGATGTGATTAATGAAGATGAGGCCATGCTGGATTAGGGTGGGCCCTAAACTAACTGACTGGTGTCCTGATAAGAAGGTCATGTAAGAACAATGTTTTTTAAGAAGGCCATATGATAACAGAGATACCACCAGAAGCTAGAAAGACATAGGAATGATTCTTCCCCAAAGCATTCAGAAACAGCATAGCTCTGCCAGTAACCTGATTTTGGACTTCTTTCCAATTTCCAGAACTGTGAGAAAATGAATTTCTGTTATTTTAAGCCATGCAATTTATAATACTTGATTATGGTACTCCTAGGAGACCAATACACTAGGTAAACCACAAGAAAAATATTGGAAAGACAAATACCCAAGATCCAAATATAACCATCTAGGTTTATTTGCAATACATTCTTACTTGATAAATCCACAGGGACACATTCCACTGTGATGTTTAGCTGCCCAGGAATAATCTGCAACTTGGTCTTTTCTGGCCTAGGAAAAAAGTAGGAAAATTTAAGATTAAATTATGAGTGCTAAATGCACTAATTGCCTTGTATCCAATCTTTAAATGTTTAAGTATTCAGCTTTGCTCATATATAACTCACATTCATCACTTTAAGAAGATGATAATTCATTGCTTGTATTCATGTATTACAATACTGTCACACACTTACTTTTTGTACTCTGATAACAACTTGAGAATGTCTTCATTTGAAAGCTTGCTACTGTCTTGTTTATACAAAGGGGAAAATCTCCCATCCAGATCCAGAGAGCCTTGAATATCTTTGAAAATGGGTCTAGAACAGCAATATAAAGGCTTTTAGAACAAAGTATAAAGTGCTAGCACTGGTGGGAATATAAACGAGTAGAACATTTTTGGAAATGGTTTGGTGGTTTCTCATTAAGTTAAGTGTACACCAATTCTAAAATACTGCAATTTCACTTCTAAGCATATTTCTACATGCTTCATGAATGTTCAAAGATTTGTTATAACCCCAAAGTGGTAGGAAGTCAGCAATTTGTCGACAAGTGAATGGATAAACAAATTGTGGCATGTTATACAATGGCATACTACTCAAAATGAATGCACACGGCAAAATAAATGTATCTTCAAAACACAGTGATCATAAAAAGCAAAACCCAAGTGTGCATGCTGCATGGTCCCGTTTCTATGAAGTTCCAGGATACATAGAAATTCATCCATAGTGATAATCTGATTGATGGGTGCCTGGGGTGAGGGTGTGATGGTTAGGCCCTGAGGAAACTCTTCCAGTCATGTTCTGTACCTTGGTTAAAGTGGTGGTTACACTTCTGGACATTCATTTGGTTAGATATTTAGAATGTATGCATTTTATCAAAGTTAAAAGGTATCACCATAAACTTGTTAAACAAATTCAATCGTTAAGATAGATTTATATAGAGTTGGATTATATTTATGTAGACATGAATTTGAACCATTCCTTCTTCCTCATTTCCTCCTACTTGTAAGCAGCTAATTTTACTACTAAGATGGAAAGTAATAATAAGCACTCAACACACTGAAAGCAATGATAGCCAGAAACCTAATTACCTACAGCAGAGCCTCTGAAGATGCAGTTAAAGTCCTTAACCCCATAGCTCCTAAGTATATATCCTTTATTTCTAGTAACAAGGGCTTATCATACATCTTTTAAATACTCTAGCAAAGTCTTTAGAGTAAATTCTTGTTGCTGACAACAGAAACAATTCAAGAAGGAATAAAACAACATAATTCCTCAATAGATCATGGAATAAAGATGTCAGGGTTGATTTTTTTAACTGGCAAAACATCATCAAGTAGTTGCTGCAACTGGCAAAGGAGAGCTGTATGTCCTAATGGTTAAATGGATTTTTAAAGACAAATGTCCCTGTCCTGACCCCTACTCTACCACACGCTATTAAATTTAGACATGGATTTTATTGTCTTTATCTTTTACTATGATGTCTCCATTTTCTTATCTCCAAGATGGTGTAATGGTACATGTCTATTAAGAAAATACACATTATTCCAACTATGGTGGCACATGCCTATAATCCTATCCCTCAGTAGGCAGTGATAGGGGGATTATAAATTCAAGGCCAGTCTGGTCTATGTGGTAAATTCTAAGCAAGCCAGGCTACACTGACAAGATTATGACTCCAAAAAGGAAGGAAGGAAAGAAGGAATGGAGGAAGTGAAGGAGGGAAAAAAGAAAAGTATACATACATTAAGCACTTGGATCAGTCAATGTTCTAATCAGAGTTATCAGTTAATAACTATTATTCATAATAATAGCAATACTAGCAGCAGCAATGCACTATTCAGACTGGAGCCATATTTCACTCTCTACATGCCAATCTGCATTACTCTTTGCCGCTCATCTACCCTGGGCTATCTAATTTTACCAGTCTGTAAAAACAAGGAAAATAGTGACTTTTCAACCATCAGCATGTAAAATACTTCAAGACCTTCCCGCAAATGATTACAGTGACAGATAGAAGTTATTTAACTCAGAATCTCCTAATCTTGTGCTGTTCCACAGCACCTAATGAACATCGTTGATTGAATTATTCAGAACATGGTGCCCTTTCCCCACAAGTTCCAGTGAGTTGTACAGGCTGTGCCACAAATAATTCAATAAACTTACACAAAGTGAGCAAGCAAAAAATAGTTTTTAACCATTTCTGCATGTAGACTACAAGATTCAGATAAAATAGTACAGGGCTGGAGAAATGACTTAGTAGTTAAGGTGCTTGCCTGCAAAGCCAAAGGACTCAGATTTGATTCCCCAGGACCCACATAAACCATATTCACAAGGTGGCACATGAGTCAGGAGTTTGTTTCCAGTGACTGAAAGCCCTTGGGTGCCCATTCTTGCTCTATCTCTCTCTCCCCCCTCTTTCAAATAAATAAATAACAATAAAATATTTAAAAATAGTACAAACTACCATTGTATAAGGGTTCTACATAATGCATGCTTCCAGATCTTGCACCCCTAAAGTACTATCTGAATTTGTCACGAGGAAGCAAGAACTATACTGATTAAAACTTGCAACTCATGACTGCATTCCTTGCCATCAAATTGTAGGTACATTTTCCAGAATTATTCCATGATAGTGTTTCAAATCACGAACTTAGCCAACTCTGAAAGAATGGGTATATTGTACATAATTCATTAAAAATTTTAGTACTCCTGAAAAAATCCATCATTTTAGCAAATAAGTTCTACCTTAAAATACAATCAAGTTAAGTGGTATCAGTAAGAAGAGTAACCCAAGACATTATTTTTTTCTAAAAAGACATATGAAAACATTAGAAGGGTTTGGGAAGTGGTCTTTGGTGCACAAGAAATTCTAAGAGAATTTCTTTTCTAAGGTACAATTGGCCTTCCAGAAGCAGGCCCCTGAATGCTGGTAAGGACATTGTCTACTTGTAAGATCATTAGAAACAGAAGGGTCAGGATTACGTTTACACGAACCTGGCTGCCCAAGCAAAGGGCATTCTGTATTGTCCAAGGCGGCTACACACTTGTTTAGCTGTCCTGTGAACCTTCTGGGCTGTCTAAGGTTGGAAAGAAGATGGTATTAAGATTTGTTTAGTTGGCCATGGATTTACTCCAAAACATAATCTCCCCACAATTTACCATTATAAAAATTAAGAATCTAGAAATAAAGAAAGAACCATGCATAAAATATAACATATGTCTACTACCTATTTTTTTAAACTGAAATATTTCTTTTTTTCCTTTTTCTTCCTTTTTTTGTGGTGAACCCAGGGTCTGGAACTCTACTACTAAGCCAAGTAAGCTCAAAAGAGATGTCTTAGCAGCTAAGGAGCTTGACTGTGAAACCTAAGGACCCAGGTTTGATTCCCCAGGACCCACGTAAGCCAGATGCATAGGTGATACATGCAGCTATAGTTCCTTTGTAGTGGCTAGAGGCCCTGGTGTGCCCATTCTCTCTCTCTCTCTCTCTCATATACATATATATATGTTTTTTTGAGGTAGGGTCTCACTTTAGCCCAGGATTACCTAGAACTCATTCTGTAGTCCCAGGCTGGCCTTGAACTAACAGGGATGGTCCTTCCCCTGACTTCGAGTGCTGGGATCAAAGGTGTATGCCACCATGCCCGGTTCAAAAGTATTTTTATAGCTTTTCTCCTTAACAGAGCTTTCTACAGCTCAGAAGTCAGGCAAAATAAATATAGGATACACCAAAAGCCTCTTGTGGGGATACTTTAAGCCATCTTAATATATATTTCATTGCACATTGCAGGCAGATGGTCATTATTCTTTGAAGAAGTTGGATCTGGGTACAGTTGACCTTTCTACTCCCAAGATAAGGCATAAGTGACAAGAGCCAATGCAATTAGTCTGGTGTGGGCAGGAGCTGCTATTTGCACAGGCAATGTGACATGACAAAGATCAACTGCCCATAGGGCCTAAAGAGGCTGCCAGGTGCTGGCTGGATGCTTGTCCCTAGGGACACAGACTGCTACAACCTTCTATGTATATTGTCAAGGCTTCCCCCAAACAAATTAGTCACACATCTCTTCGGCATTTTCCACTTAATAAATACTATTTGTATGTATAATGAAATGCCACATACAATAGATTGATGGCTCTTAAATATGCATCAGCTTTAGTGTACTAATGAATTGTTCCACAAACCCTTTCCTTCCCCATGTCTCAGTTTTCTCATTTATAACATCAGAGGATGGGATTTGATCAATGATTTCTAAACAATTGGATGGCATGATTTAGAAATTTTGATAATGATAATGCCAACTTTTAATGTTACCACTTAAGGACAACATTCAGCAGAACAAAACAATAAAAGAAATCTCTATTTAATGTGCCAGAGTCATGGAAGAAAGCCCTAACACTGTCCTCATTGAGAGACAATAGTATATCTGGGTACATATGAGTATCTTCAAAGAATATGACATTCCTTCAAGAAATGTCACTGTCAATGCCATTTAAAATATCAGTAAAAGGTAACTTCTGGGCTGGGCCCATGACTGAATTGGTAAAGCACTTGCTACACAGCATGAGGATCTGAGTTCAGGGTCCCCACATCCATGTAAATGCAGGGCATGATGGTGCACAACTATAATCTCAGCACTCTGGAGGTGGAGGCAGGTGGAGCCCCAGAGCAAGCTGGCTAGCTAGACTAACTGAACTGGTAAGCTCTGGGTTCAGTAAATTGCAATTGAATAAGACATTTGATATTGACCTCTAGCCTCTTCAAGTATACATACACGTATATGCACATACCCATGTGAACACACATATACACACGCACCCTCTCCTCTGCTCTACAAACAAATACATGCAAAGAAAGATACACTGTAAGTTAAAATTTCAGTTTTTAGGAATGACCTTTAATGGATCTGAATTTTTGATGTATGGTTCTGCACAGTGAGTGATGTTTCCTTGGAGCACCTTTTCAATTCTCACAACTAGAAAAATTTCAGGATGTGGATTTGTCACTGAGAAGATTCCCTAGGGGAAAAAAAGTACCTCTGTTAGACAGTTTTATGTAACATTGTACATATGGCTGTTTGGCTAATGATTCCTAGTACTGTACATAGTACAGAATGTTGATATTCAACATAGGACTGTGTCCAGGATTCTAGAAATAAACTTTTTTTGTTGTTTTTCTTTTTGAGTCAGGGTCTGGCTATGTAATCCAGGCTGACTTGAACACGCAACAATCCTCTTGCCTCTGTTTCCCAAGTACTGATATGACAGGTCTGTGCCACCATGCACAGAAGATCGCACTACTTTCAAATATATTTCAAAGCCCCCAAGATTCCTTTCCAGATAGATTCCTTATTTAGTCAGCAACCTTGCATCTGCTAAGTCCCTGAAGTACAAATGCCACTGTTGCACTGTAGCTTCTGTTTGGCTGTATGTGCAAGGTGATTTCATAGACCGAATGAAGAGAACATATAGTTTGGTTTAATTAGCATGTACTAAAATAGTGTATAGTTCCCAAATAGATATATATTTTAAGTGCAGCTGCATGTAACTACAAGGCAATTCATTTATGATTCCTATCGACTGCAATTAAGAAGAGTACAGTTCACTACTATGCCTAATATAAAAACTAAATCATCCTATGTGGTGGTTTTAACGTGAATGTATGTCCCCCATAGCCTGAGGTACTTTTTTACTAGTTATGTACACAGTGTGTATACAGCCATATTGGTACCATCGTTAGCCTCCTCCCTGTCCTTCCCCCTCCGCAGGGACCCTCCTCATTGGGGAATGTTGGTCGTGCATTGTGGGGTTAGCCATCAGTTATGGGTAAGAAGCAGTGCCTGCAACTCAAGTTGCCAGCAGCCTGCTGGAGGAAGTGTTATCAGGGGCAGATCTTCCAGCCCAAAGGTGTGTAAAGATCCAGTTTAACCTCTGGCTGTTTTGTTTGCTAGCTACTGGTGTCTCTGCTATGGATCTATGGAAGTGAGCCAGCTTCTTCTGCCATGATGATGCTTCCACAGGATTCCATAAGCCTGAAATAAACCCTTTCCACACTGCTTGTCCCAGCAACGAGAAAGTAACTATGGAAAACATTCTTTTGTTGCCATTAGAAGAGCTCAGGTGCTATCAATGTGAAGGTAGGAAGGACATGATCCAAAATGTAAAGACACTGTATTTAAGGGTGCTAATGTAGGCACAACCAAAGTTGCATTAGTTTCCCTTTGAGTTTCTGTGGAATAACCATGTCATCCCCTGTCTAATTTGGTTCCTTCCAAATAAAATATCCTCTAAATTCTCTTGGTGCTCTTGTCTGTCATTTGAAGAAGCATCACACAAATGAATTCGAGTAGAAAAATCCATCCCTGGGTCTCTACCAAGTTTTATTTTTCCTGCCTGGTATATTACCACATTTGTTTTCAATGCATTTCAGACACATTAGCTCATCTGTTCCAATTTGAAGGCTCTGAGTGTGATGGGGCACAATAGAAAACAGGGCATAAAGGTGAGCAATTCTCCCCAAAGTCAAACAGCTTGTAATGAGCCTGGATGATGGCTGTGAATTCCCAAATACCAAGCATGAACAAAGTGGTTAAGAATGGCGTGGTGGCACATGCCTTTAATCCCAGCACTGGGGAGGCAGAGGTAGGAGGATTGTCGTGAGTTCAAGGACAACCTGAGAGTACATAGTGAATTCCAGGTCAGCCTGGGCTAGAGTGAGACCCTACCTCGGAAAAAAAAAAAAAAAAAGAATGGCTCAGGGGTCAGATGTCTTGAGTTCATATTCTGAATTGGCCATTTATGGGTTTAGGCACTTCACATCTTTCTAAAGTCTCAAGTTTCTCATCTATGAAATGGGGGAACTGAGAGTAACAATTTCATAAACTTGTGTGGACTAAATGACATAATGCACGCTAAGTATCTGGTTATTACTAGTGTGGTTTATCAAAGTGTGTCAAGGTCACAGAGCTTGGCTGCTGCTATTGCTGGGAACATGTTGCTCAAGCTGTGAGTTGGGCTGGCAGATCACCCAAGCTGCCCCTGCTGAAGGTATGTGGAACAGTACACCTTAAGCCCAATGCTTCTTTTTCCATTTTTAAGAGGTGGGGGTCTGCATTGCCATAACATTTGTTTTTCCATGTTGTATTTCTTTGCCAGTTTCACTTCATCTTTTAAAAAGCTTTCCTGGACTGAGGAGGTGGTTCACTGGTCAAAAGTGCTTGCTGCATAAGCCTGATGATCAGAGTTCAAATCCCCAGTTAAAGTCAGATGCAAGGAATACACATGTCTGTAGTATCAGCAATGGGAGGTAAACTCAGGAGAATTCTGAAGCTCACAGACTAGCTATTCTGGCATTCCGGCAGGAGAGAGTGAGAGAAAGTAAAGAGAAAGCAAGAGAAATGTGAGAGAGTGCCAGCCTGTCTCAAACAAGATGCAAGGTGAGATCCAACACCCGGAGCTTGTACTCTCAGATCTCCACATGCATGCTGTGCCATATGCACCCGCACATACATACACACATGCTCTTATTTTGTGTTTCCTTCCCTTTTTTCCTTCATTTCCCCTTCCTTCCTTCCTCTTCCATCTATCCTTCTATGCTGACTAGGCTGGCCTAAAATCTATGGATTCATATAATCCTATTGTCCCAGTCTCCTAAGTATCTGGGACTCTAGTTGTATAAAATTGACTACAATCTTATCAGTGAAATAACTTACATAGAACTGTGCTGGGTTATCTGCATGCTTTATCACATTCAGTTTTCATTAAACCCTTGACTGTAGACACTAGTATGGACGTATTTTACAGGTTCTGAAAGTAGGAGGGCTAAGAGAAGGTTATGTCGTAAGAAGAGGGTGAGAAGACTACAGCCTGAGCTTCTAGAACAAACAGCCTATACCATATTGCCTCTCACCTTTGGAGTCCATGCTCCCAGCATATCACAGGATTCAGGTAGATTAGACTAGCAAGAACGATCATTGCCATCACTACCCTTTGCTGAGCACCTATTATTCCTCATTCTCCACCATCTTGTCATTTATTTATACTAATGCCAGCAATGAATATTGTCATTTTTATATACTTGAAAGTGGTCAAAAGCATGCCATTTTTACTCACTGTTGTTGCTGTGACTCCTAGCAGCCATGTTTCACTGAGCAATGTGCCTGTCACAGTGATGAGTGCTTTCTGGGAATGCACACTGTGTCTAGGCCTTACAAGCCACTGGCAGGTGTTATTACTAGCTCCATACCACAGAAGAGAATGCTGGGGCATATAGAAGTCCATTTTCACTGACCAGGGAGGATGTAGTCTTTGGAGCTGTTTGATTCCTTTCTTTCTTTCCTTCTTTCTTCCTTTCTTTTGGTTTTTTTGAGGTAGGATTTCGCTATAGCCCAGGATGCCCTGAAATTCACTATCTTGTCTCAAGGTGGCCTTGAACTCACAGCAATCCTTCTAACTCTGCCTCCCGAGTGCTAAGATTAAAGGCATGTGCCACCATGCCTGGGTATGATTTGTTTTCTGTCAGTTTCTAGTGTCTTTCTGGTCCTAGAATGATGTAGAAGTGGCCAGAGAAAAGCCCAGGAATACAGTGTGGGCTGGGAATTTGGTCCCTTTACAAAAAGGCTTCTTGCCTAGTCCTCCTTTTTCACCAAGGAAGTATTGGTCATACCTCTCTCCCCAGAGCAAATCTTACCCACTTTACTGCCCACTCCTTCTAGAGAACAAGAGAGATTGTTGCATAGAGCCCAGGATCTGGCAGGGCGTGTAGTGGTGGTACGTATTCTAGTACTTCTATATATTCTAACACTGTTGATGGAGTTCTCTAGGATTTAGGTCCCAATCCTGCCTTTACCACTCTCAGGTATATAATAATGGGAAGCTTAACCAACATGTTGGGGCTTCTGTTTGCTCACCTGTGAAAGAACAATACTTACACCATTTCACAAGACTATTTTGGCTATAACAGACACCCATGGAAATGCTGTCACACAAAAGGTATTTTTTAAATGTTAAAGCTGGGTGTGGTGGCATATACCTATTGTCATAGCTACCCAAGAGGCTGAGGCAGGAGGATAGCTTGAACCCAGGAGTTCCAGATCAGCATGGAATACAGAATAAGATCCCATCTCAGAAACAAAATGAAATAAAAATGTTGGTCTTCTTTCTTCCTGATCTAGATTACTGAATGACACCCTGATCTACAATTTCAACATTCTGGACCAACATACAAGGGTAAGTACTTTGACATAATGCAATAAATTTATCATTGAAGATATGTGTTATATTATGGGGAAACTGTAATATATAATTCAATAGCAGGTTCACAAATATTTTTAATACCGCTTCCATTGTCCTGGAATGTTTATAATGTGACATCTATAGACAAGTAATGAGCAAAGAGGCTGTAAGTGAAAAAACTTAGGCAAAACCTACCATAGGAACAGTGACAGAACTTATAAAGAAGCCTTATACTACTAGCCAACCTGTAGCCATGAGCATAACTTTGACACTCAAAATCTCAATGTTTAGAACTTAGTTGGAAATAATTTTTTCAAAAGCCATATGCATGAGAATATAAAATGCTGCATTTATGATATTAAAAATTACAAATATTCTAACTAGTAGAATACCATGTTAGCCTTTAAAATGAATGTGAGTGATCTGGAGACATCTACATAAGATACATAAGACATTGAATGCATAAGTGTGTATAAAATACTATGAATATGATATAAATTTCATAAAAGTATATAGAATGTGTATATATATATATATATATATATATATATTTCTGTTGATATATATAATTCTATTGATGTTTTATATATATATATCAACAGAAATTTCTGGAATGAGGTCTATGTAAATTCCATATGGGTGTGATTTTTTAAAACTTTCTTTATATTTTTTATATTGTTTGCATTAAGAATGCAACATTTATAATAAAAATAAAACTATATATTTATTTTGGAAAATGGCAATCTCTATCATGTGATCAGTCTTGTTTATATGTACTCCCACTTCACTTCTTTGCCATGCTTTTATTTCCCTTTAGGGTAAAATGTCCAGAGGGCTCTATCAAATCTCTATGGTCTCCATTCTGATTGGATGCCTGGGAACTGGTAGACTCTTTCTTAAGGCAATTCTTGGCTTATTAGCACCAGACAGAATAGTACAGAGGAGCATTGTGGGTGGAACACAGCAGTCCTCCCACTTTGCTTTTTCAAACAGAACCCTATGTATCAGGAATTTTTACACTCCATTAAAACTATCTTCTTATAATGGACATAAGAATGTAGGGCCAGTGAGAGTCTCTTCAAAAGAAAAAAAAAACTTTTTGTCACCTATCAACTTGCCCAGAAGATACATGTGTTTGGGGTATTGTGTATGTTGTTTGTATATTGCATTCTAACTCACAAAATACTTCCTTTGAATCTCACATCATGGACCCACTTAAAATGTTACTTTGCTAATATGTTATTAGCATGTTCACTGGTCTCCATTTTATGCCCATCACTTTTAGCCACCAGAAAAATTACAGATAGATCTTCTAAGAGATTGAATACCATAAGCAACTTGATCTAAGGGCATGAAATATAAGGCACAGATATTTCTCTTTCTTGTTCCAAATGTGCTCTGAAAGCAAAATATTACTATTTACCTGCTTTATGTAGCGTAACTGAGATTCAGCAATTCCATGAATGAAAGTTTCAGGTGAAGAGCCCTTTAGGTTTCCATCATTGGCCAGCTGGGCTGATGTGCCACAAAGCATTTCACGGACAGATGGAGGGTTTAGGTCTACGTGAAAGTCAGCTGAAATCTTACAATTGTTCTTTACATCAAACAAGGCAAGATTAATAAAAAAGGGCTCAACCTAAGAATGAAAACAGTTACATTTTAAATGTTAAGAGGTTTAAGTGGGGCATTGGAATGGGAGAGAAACAAAATGCAAGATCAGTCTTTCATTCAAGTTTTTGTTAAGATACTTCCTGAGTTCAAACATTTAGTTAAAACTGTACTACTGTACAGAAGAGGGACTATCCAGAACTAACAACTTAGTCTTAACTTCTGTTAGGTACAAATAATTTCACAAGTTGTGAATTTTTGAAAATGAGCAGAAATCAAAATCTACATCGAAACTATTAACCCATTAATACAAATGATTCTCTACACATTCACTGAAACCACCTCCACAAGAATGCCAACAACATAGAGTAGGAAAAAAATCTCCCCTTCTGTTAAGTTCCAACTTACTAGACTATACATGTCATGAGAGCTAATATCAGTCAATATCAAATTCTTGACAAAAGCTTTGCCTCATCAGCAGTTTTGGAAGGCAAGATTCCTCCCTGCAGATGGCATTTGGAAGCTGGTCACAAAGAGAAATTTCATGCCAGATGGCATAAAGATTAACCCTTTATGGACGAAAAAGTGTTCTGGTGCATTTCAGCTACTTTGTAAAATAATCCATCATCACTTGATATTTTTAAAAACTAGACACCAAAAATAAAGAACATAAAATAGAGTCTTTTTGATGATTTTTTTTTTACATATACTGCTTCAAGTATTTCTGGGCATGGCATGTAGTAATTATATAGACCAAAATGAATCTCATTCTATAGACTAGGAAGGGGGCCTAGAATAGCATCTACGTCTCACCAGGGCTTTGGGGATACTTATTCATTGTTATGAACCAATTTCCCAGAAGAAATTATACTCCCTAGTAAAATACACAGTGTGACTCTGATTTTCTAGGTCCTAGAGATGTGTCCCTCCTGAAGGGAAGTGCTCTCTCCATCTGCTATTCTAAGGAGATAAGACTTGCATGAATCCTCTGTAGATGAAAATATTTGGGCAAAAGAGAAGCATGGAAGTCTTTGTGTCAACTTTTTCATAATATGTAACAGTGGAAATTTCATCCAGGAACTTCGTTCTCAGTCATAAGAAAGGAAAGTATCCTTTTAGTATGTTGATAGAAGGAAAAGTCATACGTACATTTGTGAGTGGTCCTTTTGTATTGTCTCCAATGTGACCCAAGATATTGAAAGTTAAATCATGGCAGTTTACCAGGAAACGCTTGTTACACTTTTCTTCAAATGGCTTTACATCAGGTTCAATGCCTGAAAAGTCCAACCTCTACAAAATAATATCAAGCATTTTTTAAAAGGTAAGATTCATATTAATATTTATCGACACAGATTCCAATTAATAAAGTAAAAATGGCAGAGTCCAACAGTTATCTGTCCATTCTTCATTTGAACTGTTTGTCAATGTTTTTATGTCACAAACTTTTGAAGAGCTCTTACACTAATTTTCAAACACTGGTGAAGAAATCCTAGGCAGAGTTGATGAAAATCTGATCTAAGACAATCCACAGGTCACAAACCCTTTTCATGATCTGCAAAGACCAATATGGCATGACTATTAGCCTCTTCTCCTATCTGTGACCTCACCTCCTACCATTTTTGATTCTTCATTTCTCTGCTCCAACCACACTGACCTCTTTGCATGCTCTAACCACAGGACCTTTGGATTTGGGGTTCTGTCAGTAACTTTCTTCCCCCAGATAGCTGAATGGCTTCCTCTCTCATTTCATTCACGTTTGATCAACTGTCACTTCTGCAGAGAGATCTTCCCTTGACTCCCTGTCGAAAACCACACACTTCTTGAAAGTCTGTATTTCCTTTCTTTGATTTATCCAATACTACTTTTTCATATTTATTTAGTTGTTTATCATTTTTGCCCTTCATAAAATATACATTCTAAGATGGTCTAATTTGTTTCCTTTATGAGATCTACAGGAGTAAACTCGACAGCAAGAGGCCACAGAAATAGCACAGTGGTCTCTCACCTAGGAGACCACATAGATATTGATGTTATGGGTGTAGCTGTGAAATACAAACGAATGGAAGAATTGGGGTATGGTAGGTAGAAATGGATTTAGTTTGGCATGTAATTTGAGTCTGAGGTCATTATTAGTAGGTGGATGGAAAACTAGGAAAGGGTTATGTGCTGGGGATCTGGATTTGAAAGTTACTGGCATCGAGGGTGAGAAGCAGTCAGAACTGGAGTCTGGGGGACCACCTACGTTTACAGGATGAACACAGGGAAAGGTGTCTGATTAGGAAATGGATAAATGCCAGCTCGGCTTCTAACAGAGCTGGGGATGTATCCTGGCTGCCAATGAGAAATACTTTTTAAAAAAAATTACTGGCATTTCAAGCTAAATACAAGTTTAAAACACAAAAGGTATTGGGAGTCAAGGAATTCCACTGGGGACACCAGACATCTGTCTCTCCTAAAAGAAACTCCAAGTTTCTCCAGCGGCTCAGGAAATCTAAGTACTCCTGTTTACTCAGAATGGCTGAACATACTTATATTCTGTGCATAAATGGGAAGAAAAGTGGGACAACTTACACTTTCATTAAAGTCACAGACACAATCAGTGGGACATGACTGGGAAAATCTGAGCAAAGTACACTCCCAGTATGGAAAACTCAGGCTAAAAACCACAAAAAAAATTGTCAATTACTTAAGCCACCCAAGCCAAGACAGGTATTATGCCCAAAGAATCTTACATAATTATAGTTGTTCTGACCTATCCTATATCCCTGCAAATTCCCCTTTCAAAGAGCTAATGTATGAAATTTAGACCTGAAAGTATGATTTCCCTGTCCTGACTTTATCTTCAAAAGAAATACAAATGTGTGGGACCAGACAGCTCCCTCTGCAACACTTATCTATCTGTGGAGCCAGCAGAGGCAAGTCATTGCCATGGAGATCAATTCTAATTTCCGCCCATTTATCTGCTCTCTTTTCTGTCTTACTCAGACAGTGGAATGTGAAGGGGAATTGGCCCAAAGCTCCCCAACCCCCAAATCCTTCCCTTTGTGAGGACTGTGAGAGCAAATGTTAAGCCATATTGCCTTCTACCGCAGTTCAAAGTTTGAGCCATCCCCTTCAGTCAGACAGTGTTACATTACTCTGACATCACTGGTAAAAATCATGTCTCTCTACATCAAACTGTAGCCAAAAGAAACCATTGAGATCGAGCCCACACGCCTTTAATCCCAGCACTTGGGAAGTAGAGGTAGGAGGATCACCTTGAGTTCCTTAAGGCTACCCTGAGACTACATAGTGAATTCCAGGTCAGCCTGAGCTAGAGTGAGACCCTACCTGGGGGGGGGGGGGAGAAGGAAAGAAGGAAAGGAAAGGAAAGGAAAGGAGAGGGGAGGGGAGGGGAGGGGAGGGGAGGGGAGGGGAGGGGAGGGGAGGGGAGGGGAGGGAGAGGAGAGGAGAGGAGAGGAGAGGAGAGGAGAGGAGAGGAGAGGAGAGGAGAGGAGAGGAAGGAAAGGAAAGGAAAGGAAAGGAAAGGAAAGGAAAGGAAAGGAAAGGAAAGGAAAGGAAAGGAAAGGAAAGGAAAGGAAAGGAGAGGAAAGGAAAGGAAAGGAAAGGTTAAAATTATGGGATGATACTTCACCTTTTCTACTTGACACAACATCAGTAACTCTGTGGTGAGACAGCCTTCTAAAATCAATGGTAAATTCAGTGATTTTTTTTTTTCATTAAAGCTTCATCACAATTGTGGATTTTTCTCTCACTGTAGCTCATTGATAAACAACTCAAACATAAAATCAGTTCGGTTTCATGACCACAAAAACACTACACCACAAGTTTTTAAAGACACTGGATTTAGTTTCAACCACAGTCAATTGCCTCCTTTGTACACATTCAAAGAGCCTGACATGTCCAATTACAGCCAATCACTGAGGGAAATTAAAGGCACAGGCACGCTTTGGATAAATACATTTCTGAGAGAGTATCTTAGAGCTGACATTCCTGGAGCTGCTATTCTCTTTTCTTTTTCTTTTTTTTTTTTTCAAAATTAAATAACAAACACTAAAGCAATAGAAAACTGCTGTGGGGAAAGAGAAATTAAATATGTTTAAAAACTAATTTTTCCAAAACATGTATTTTATGTAGGTTTTAGTAAAGTATGCTTTATATACCATATCCCTTTTCATTTTCAAGACAAATTTCAATTTCAATTAGGAAACTGCATGAAGCAAGAAGGAAAAAGAAATAATATCAGCCTTCCTCAAGTTATTTCGTATTTTATTAAAATAATTTCATTGAGAAAACACTGTAATGCTTATGTATTACATGACTATTTCAAACAAAATGAAGATTTTAATTAGAAATCTCATGTAGAAAAAGGGACAAAAATGAAAATGTAACTCCCACAAATAATATTTTTTATTTAAGAAGGCTATGTAAAAAACAAAACCTGTGGAAAAAAAGAAGGCTATATATAATATTCAGAGTGCAGCTGCTTTCCATTTAAGTAAATCAGATATTTCATTAGAAGATATCATGGAATTAAATATTAATATTTTATGAAAATAAGTATCTTTATGCAAAATTTCCTAAATCTCATAAATAAGGTTAAAATACACATACACCTGCAGTTTGTTACATAAGCCTACATTTAGAATTACTTTAAGCCAGAAATCAAAATGATCACATTTTTACATGCCAACATCAAACGTGGAAAATACGTCTCACTTTGTTTCATATACTTTGTGTTGCAGACATTCACCTCCACTACAGCACAGCTGTATTTAATGAATTCAAAGAACACTACAATCATCTATAAGCATTATTTAACTTATTCATAGTGAATTAGGGGAAAGGTAAAAGAATCTAGGGAACTGAAAAAAAGCACACATAATCTATGCCATGCTATTAGCTTATGTGATAGTCCTCCTGTTCAAAGCAAACAGACATATATAAAAGAACTTATATTTCCCACTAGTGAAGAAAATCAGTAACTTCAACATTTTAGACATTAATTATCTGAACAAAAAATTCTATGATGTTTGAAAAAATATATCAATACCTGAACCTCCGAATCAAAAGAAAAGAGATTCTGTCGTCCATCTCCTCTACTGAGTTTGTTTAGCTGTTCTGTTTCTCTCCCATACTGAAATTTAAAAGACACACACACACACACACATATATATATAATATTCCATTTTCTACAAAACAGTACTAAATATTATATATATATATATATATGACTTGTAACCTGACACAAATAAAACACAATATTCTTTGTTTCCACATATGTAAGATGGATAAAGGATACTTGACCAGACAGGAAGTGGTATACCACCAACACTATGATACATGATAAGCTATAGGTCAGATTCTTATCTTTTCTATGCAATTTCCATAACACACAAAAAATTTTCATACTGTAGTCAGCATAAAATAAAGAAATCCAGGAGGAGGAGGAAGAGGTCTTAACATACCACCACCCCTCCCAGAGGAGGTATTGGCAGCTAGTGGGTGTTGAGGGAGGAGTCATGCTCCTCAGTGATGTAGCCACTAATAAGTTGCCATATTCCAGTAAATAAGTCCTCACCCACGCTCATGCAAGCAACCCTAATTTAACTCAGTAGGTTGCAAAACAAACAAACAAAAAAAAACATGACAGAATGAAGGGGACTAATTAGGAAGAAAGGGGGTAGGTTAGTAGGACTGGGAGAGGGATGAGGATAATGGGGGAGAATATGATCGAAATACATTATATACATGTATAGTCAAAAGTAAAAGAAAGCTCTTAAATTTAAAAGAAATCCAAGACAACTTGGATACACATGGAAAAAAAAATGAGAAAATATCGTACTTTATATACTCAAAGTGTAAGCCATGAAATTATATATGCAATTTTGATTCCATTGCCTTAGGAATCATAATGATCTGCAGAGCCTGGTATGATAAAGATTAACAGAGTATTTATCTGAAATTAGCAAAAATCCTGGAAAGCATGGGTCAGGGCCTCATGGTTATATTGCTAAATTCTGAAAAACTTTAGTTTAAGACAGGGATAAACTTAAAAAAGGAAAAAAAAACTCCTAAATGTTTACAACTCAGTAGTCTAGGGAGACAAATAAAGTCACAACATAAGTAGGTTCAAAAGGATTTAAATGAGTAAGTGGTTTATAACTTTCTAATTAATAATATAAAACACACAGAGTTAAATATTATCTTACCAACATGCAAGGTAGCTGCCTCTCTACTTTGACAACTGGTTCATTGCAAATGCCACAGAGGAAAGTAAATAACATGAATAATGTCTGTTCACCAGACTTTATCTGATGAAATTATTCATGTAATTTGCATATAAAATTTGCATGTGCCATTCAATTGAACATCATGTGCATGGGCTGCCTTATTAGCCCCTTGGAAGGATATTTATTTTATAAAGGACATATCAGCAGAATCAAATAAAATGTGGTATATAAAATTATGAAAATCGGGCTGCAGAGATGGCTAAGCAGTTAAGCGCTTGCCTGTGAAGCCTAAGGACACCGGTTCGAGGCTTGATTCCCCAGGACCCACGTTAGCCAGATGCACAAGGGGGTGCATGCATCTGGAATTCGTTTGCAGTGGCTGGAAGCCCTGGTGCGCCCATTCTCTCTCTCTCTGTCTCCCTCTTTCTCTGTCTATTGCTCTCAAATAAATAAACTAAACAACAAAAAATTTTTTAAAAATATGAAGGGCTAGAGAGTTGGCTTAGCGGTTAAAAGCTTGCCTGTGAAGCCTAAGGACCCCAGTTCGAGGCTCAATTCCCCAGGACCCACGTTAGCCAGATGCACAAGGGGGCGCAAGCATCTGGAGTTTGTCTGCAGTGGCTGGAGGCCCTGGCACGCCCATTCTCTCTCTCTCTCTCTCTGTCACTTTCAAATAAATAAATAAATAAACAAAAAATATGAAAATCACAAAGCCTTCGAATTACTTCCTGTTGTCTAGAAAAAAAAATAAGATTTTTTAAACTGTTAGTTGACACAACTCTATCTTTAGGAGTACAATGTTTCTTTTCAATTGCAACCTTCTTTACTAATTTGCTGTGGTTTTTTCACTTGGAAATGACATTCCCAAATGGAATCCTGTATGAAAACCTTAACAGCTAATCCTGCATTGTCTCAGTTAAAGGCAAGCTGCCGTAAGAAAGATATACCTTCATCAGTTCCGGATGCATGCTCCTTTCCAAACTGGCCATGATGTTCTCAGCTTTGCCTTGGCTGCTAGTTTCATCCTCTGCAAATTCATTAAAAGCAGATGTTGCAAACCATACAGACCATTACTAATCACCTAAGAGGACTATCCTATCACTCCCACCCCATCCTCTCCTACTAGATTTATGGCAAAGAATTTTGGTTATGAAAGCACAGGGAAAACTTTAATGGACTTTTGAAATTCTGCCATGAATTTCTCATTCGTTTTAGGTTGGTTGTATTTCATGTGTCACAGCCCATGCAGCAACTCTTTAAAAAGTCTATCAGCCCTCATAGTTGCTTTGAATGAAGAAGTAGGTCAATCTTTGGTATTAAGAGTTCTATCTTTACCATGCACAAAGGGCATTCCCATGGATTAAACACAAGGGCTTTACTGCAATAATGAAGCATTTAAAATTTCTGACCTTGTACTGCTTCTACGGTCTCCTTTTTCTCTTGCACTAAACTGTCAGTATTGATCTGAATAATCTTTTTCAGTGTTATCAACCATTCTTCCATTTCCTGCTCGGTTTCAGCAGCCAGATAATGGCTATACTTATCTAACATCTTCAGTTCAAAAGCATGACGACGCATTTTGGGGCACTAGAAAGAAGAAAAAGAAAAGGAAAGCATGTGTTCAAGTTACTCTTGTTACCTTTTAACTATTAGATTTTATCACTTGATTTATTTTTACCTCAGCTCAGCACATATGTACATAAATACTTTTATGAAATAATTGCTTCTTTCAACAAGGAATAGACACATCTGGACCATAAAGCATATCATTGTTGTTCTACTGAGGACTGAGCACAAAGGTACAGACATTTTGCTATTTCTACCTCATGTAAAATTTTCCTTGTTCACAGACCTTCCAAATTAGATGCTATAAAGCTTGCTTAAATGTGACCTGAAGCAAAATGTGATACTTATTTTATATTTAATTAATTCAGATGCTTACTTCATGTCATCATGTGCAATAGCAAATACATTACAGGAGGAATAAGGAAGAGCATACTAAGTAGCTCACATCCAATTGCAACCCTCATCTAAATATATGAAGTGGTCTATGTTGAATACCAGCAATACAAGGAAACAAAAACTTCCTCCTATCTGCAAACAAAATGATATATTCATTCATTTTGTGACCTTCTCTGCACAATATTCCCTCCCAAATGCCTAAGCATTAAATACAAGAAAAGTTCATAAATGTGTTATTCTCTGTTGCAGGACATTATGCAAGAAGGAACCAAGAAATTTACCTCTTCTCATCAAAGCCCAAAGGATGATGAAATTAAACTGCTATAACAATCCAAAAAGATTTATACATTTGAAAATATTGGGGAGAGGGAATCATAAGTAGATAATTGTGGGATCACTACAAAGAAAGGTCAGTGAACTAGGGTTAACTGATAAAATCCAGAAATGCTGTGTGCCTTTTCTCTTCCAGTCAAATTTGAAAAACATCTTATCATATACTTCAAAAGTACCCGTGGACTAAGGCTGCAGCTCAATAGTGTAGCACTTGCAAGGCATACTCAAGACTATCCCCAGTACCAACACTACACACACACAAAAAAATAAATAATAGCATGTTCTATTTACGTAACTCTTTATACTTTTAAGTGTTCTCATAGGAGCCTCATGGCATTCTTACATGGTAGAGTACACAGACATTATCAATCTCACTGTACAGTTTTGAAACTGCCCGGGTAAATCCAGGATACTGAACTGACATCTCCTGCTTCCTGATCAGCTCAGCATTCTTTGTATTCTACCACCCTACCTCTGTAACAATGGCTCCTCCTTCTCAGTCAATTAAATTACCATTCAGATTATTACTATGCCCTATATTTCCCACCCTCCCTTGGTCTATGCCTCCAGTAATTCAAATCAATAAACATTTGCTAACTCCCTAAGGTATGTGCACAGCCTTGCTAATTATTAAAGGAGATATAGAAATGAGTAAGATAGGGTCCTTGCCATCCAAAAAGGAATATGTAGAGTGAACCACAAATTACTGCAATTCACTGACATGACAGAGGAAAATGATAAGATGTAGCACAGGGGACAGGGCATGAGAGTGAGGAAGAAAGAAACAGAAAGTGCTTCATGGTGATGATGAGTCTCAAAAGATAAGGTTCAAGTCACAACTTAAGAGGAAATTATATGGAAAGGGGGGGAGCAGGCCTCAGGGGAATGCCTGCAATCACAGATATTAAGGAGGCTAAGGCAGATGGATGAAAAATGAGCTACAAAATAAATTTAAAAGCAGCTTGGGTGATTTAGTGAGGGACTATTTCAAAATAAAAAAAAAGATGGACTGGGATATAGTGCAGTAAAAGAGCATTTGCCTAGCACGTGCAAAACCCAGGGTTCAAGCACCAGCACCTGCGAAAGGTTTTTAAGAGAAAAGAACATTTTAGGCAAGCCGTATCTGTGAATGACTCCATGGAAGAGAGAGCCTGCTGTGACTAAAACTCAGATGTATAAGGAGATGCAGGGGGTGAGGTCAGACAACATGGTAAAGACACATCACTGTGGGCCTTGAGTGTCATAGTAATAGCTTTAGGTTTCTGGCTGTGAGACAGAAAATCAAAAGCCAAAGAATTTTGAAAAGACAAATGAAGGACCTAATCTACGTCTCAGGAAGATGGAACAGAGGAGGACAGAAAAATCTGTAGGCAAGATGGCAAAACTTTAAGACAGATAAGACACAAGAGAAACACAGATAAAAACAGGGCAAGTTGAAAGCAAACAACACATTCAGGAAGCACTGTGAAGCCAGATTCAAATACTGATACTGAGCAAGAGCAGGGTAATAAGAGGATTCAGATGTGTCTAGTGTGGATGCTTTGGTGGATGGAGATGCCATCAGCCAAGAGAAAAAAAATGCTATGATTCTTTATAGTTCATCAACCTTCATCTCCTTCTTGAAGAAAAACAGGCTTGGGCTGGAGAGATGGCTTAGCGGTTAAGGTGTTTGCCTGCAAAGCCAAAGGAGCCAGGTTTGATTACCCAGGACCCACGTTAGCCAGATGCACAAGGGGGCACACGCATCTGGAGTTCATTTGCAATGACTGAAGACCCTGGCATGCCCATTATCTCCCTCTCCCTCTCCCTTAAATAAATAAATAAATAAAAATATACTAAAAAAAAAAGAAAAACAGACTATATAGTCTTACCTGAACAACATCAATGCAGGCATCCAGGTAGATGCACCCTTTAGATTCTTTTGAATTTTTCTCATCTTTATAGGAATTGAGAATATATGAGCCATCAGGAAGTTGAGTCAAGTAAAAATATCGTCTCTTGAATACCTAGATAGGGGAAACCCAACAATGACAGACTTGTTACATACATATTATATTTGGACAGTTTCTTTGAAGCAAAAACTTCAAATGTCCTGCCAATTATTGTATCTGGACAACCCCTTCAGACAGCCCTGAGAAAGTGTAAGGAATTGTTTTACTTCATTGTCTACTTTTGTGAAAATATTGTGAAGTCAAGTACTTTTCCATGAGGTTACCAAATGCAGAGAGAATAGTGAAGATATAATACTTTAGATTTTATATAGCATTTTTACATTTGAATCATTGACCTTTACACCATAACATCTTTTGCCCACTCATATGCAATCCTTTTAATTTTATATCACCAAAAATCCAAGTTTAAATACACACTCTGTGAACATGTGCATGCATACACATGGTACACATTTACATGTCACCTGCTACATACTACACTCATCTATGCTGGACCAGGCCACTTGCTGCTGAACATTTACAGCTTTCTCCTAGGGAAGTACAAAGAAGTATCAATTGCCTATTAGTTTTTGAATGCCCTCAATGCTATTTGAATTAAGAGACCCAGTAGGACTTGTACCATTTGTTTAGTTAGGGATTCACAACAGTTAAGGAGTAGCCTGCTGCCACAACTCACAGCGAAATCCACAGGAATGAGAAAAAGGAGGGAGGCTGCCCTACTACCTGCATGATGTCTCTCTAGCACCCCCTCAAAACAGTCATGGAACTCGTTGGAGAAGGTAAGCAAAAGGGAGCAGGAGTGTACTGATGTACGCATGCTTCTGCCAACATGTCAAGCATTTGTCATGGTGAAAGTAGAACTTACTCCAGGTAAAATTCCATACATGATGAATTCCTCTTCAAGACCGAAGTGGGAAGAGACTAAAAATAGGCTCCCAGTAAGTATTGAGGAAATGCACTCCGATGCATCATGTCTTACTCATAAACCTTGCCCTTAAGATTTAAACTGCCAACTGCAATCACTCATTGGATTATTCAATGTGATCCCTGACTATTTGAAGGATTTACATGATGAGAAGAGTAAAATTGGGCCAGATCATTCCTACAAACTACTTATGGCAAAGCATCAGAAACACCAACAATTTCTCCAAAGAATGAGTAAGCAATATATACAAGAGTTCCGCATAATTTCTATCTTAGAACAAAAGAAAAAATGCTTGTAACCTAGACCTGTTTAAATGTCATTGATTAGTAAATGAATGACAAAAATATGTCATTGTGAGAAACTCCCTAGCAAGTTAGACTGATAAATGCTACAGCTTCTATTTTAGGTAGCAGCCATGTGGGGTATATGGTATAAACAGAAGGCAGATGAAGCAGAAAACACCAGCTTGCTTTTTTTATGCCAACCAAGTAAATGTTACAGAATTAAGACACAGAAGTACAGAAAGTTATTTGCGTATTTATTTCTTTCACATATGTACATACAAGTTGAATGTTATCTATCTAAAATACTTGGAGTCAGAAGCATTTCACATTTGGAATGCTAGCATAAATAAATTTTTTAGTTAAATATCCTTAATCTGAAAACCTAAAAGCAACAGAGTTGGAGAATTTAGGGATGCTCAACCTGTATTTCATATATATATATATGTGAATACTTATTAAGCAACATAATTATATTACAATTAATGTGTTACCATAATATAGATAGTACATATTTAACCCACATTTAATTTTACAGGATGAAATCTAAATTAATACATTAGAAAAATGTTAACCAAAACAGTGATTATGGGCTGGAGGGATGTCTTAGTGGTTAAGGCATTTGCCTACAAAGCCAAAGGACACAGGTTCAATTCCTCAGGACCCACATAATCCAGATGCACAAGGGGCACACGTGTCTGGAGTTCATTTGCCGTGGCTGGAGGCCCTGGCGCACCCATTCTCTCTCCCCCCTTTCTCTGTCAAATAAATTAATTAATTAAAATAAAATAAAATAAACAGCTATTATAGCTGGTAATGGTAATAGAAGCCTGTAATCCCAGCACTTGGCAAGTAGGAGCAGGAGGATCAGGAGATTATCAGCTGCATAATGAATTTGAGCCCAGCCTGGGCTACATAAAACCCCAGACTCATAAGCAACAAAAAATGATGACTGGGCTGGAGAGATGGCTTAGCAGTTAAGGTGCTTGCCTGTGAAGCCTAAGGGCCCAGGTTTGATTCTCCAGGTCCCACACAAGGCAGATGCACAAGGTGTGGCCCCATGGAATTTGTTTGTAGTGGCTGGAGGCCCTGGCACATCCATATATTCTCTCTCTCTCTCTATCTATCTATCTATCTATCTCCCTCCCTCTCTGTGTCTCTAATAAATAAATAAATAAGTAATAAATCTTTTAAAAAGTCCAAAAACTGATGACTATATATTTATACTTGTTTATTTTTCAGAAAAAAATAATTTAGATTTGTTAATAAAATGATGGAACCAGAAGACCGAAAGTTACATACTGAGCTTATTTCAAGTGAATATGTACTGAATGCTTACTCTATACAAAATGTCACTTTTTAAAAAGTTAAAACAGTAATTAGATGACAAAAAATAGAATACCAGAGCTGGGCATGGTGGTGCATGCCTTTAATCCCAGCACTTGGGAGGCAGAGGTAGGAGAATCACCTTGAGTTCAAGGCTACTCTGAGAATATATAGTGAATTCCAGGTCAGCCTGAGCTAGAGCGAGACCCTATCTCGAAAAAAAAAAATAGAATACCTTTCCAAGACAAAAATTAATCTAGGGCTGGAGAAATGGCTTAGAGGTTAAGGAATTTGCCTACAAAGCCAATGGACCTCAGTTCAGTTCCCCAGAACCCACATTAAGACAGATGGACACAGTGGCACATGTGTCTGGAGTTTGTTTGCAGTGCCTGGAAGCCTTGACATGCCCATTCTTTCTTCTCTCTCTCTGTCTCTCTCTCTGTCTCTCTCTCTCTCTCTCTCTCTCTGTCTCTCTCTCTCCCCTCCACATGCCCATTCTTTCTTCTCTCTCTCTTTCTCTCTCTCTCTCTCTCACACACACATCCTCACATCCTCTCTCTGCCTCTTTCTCTCTCTCAAATAAATAAATAAAGGACTGGAGAGATGGCTTAGTGGTTAAGGCACTTGCCTGCGAAGCCTAAGGACCCAGGTTCAATTCTCCAGGTCCCACGTTAGCCAGATGTACATCGTGGCACATGTGTCTGGAGTTTGTTCTCAGTGGCTAGAAGCCTTGGCGTGCCCATTCTCCCCCCCCCCTTTCTGTCCCTCTGTATCTAATAAATAAATAAATAAAATGATAAAAAAAATTAAAAATAAATAAAAAAATATTTTTAAATTAATCTAAGAAAAATAAACCCAATTTGTATTTGAACTGTGCCTAAATCTAAAATTCAAAGTCTACCAATTCTGTGACACAGTTGGCAAAGTCAATTGCAGAGTCCACAGCCAACGACACAGAGAGGGGCCAAAGAAGGGGAAATGCAGAGCAAAACATTTGTGCCATAGAGTCAAATTACAGTCTGTGGAATGTTTATTCACATGCAGCTGCCTCACCAAGCAGAGAAGTTTTGGAGCAGCCTCCACCTCCAATATTAGCAAAGCACATCCTTACAATAGACATGGAGAGGGATGTGAAATCACCATAAATTACTTCCTGTAACACTGTGATTATATCTAATTGTGACACTGAGGCAAGTAGTTCATGAATCAGAGGAAAGAGAGTGTGACGTCTTGCACTCTGAAACAGCAAATGCTTTGTTTGAGGTAGGGTCTCACTGTAGCCCAGGCTGACCTAGAATTCATTCTATAGAAACAGGGTGGCCTTGATCTCACAGTGATCCTCCTACCTCTGCCTCCTGAGTGCTGGGATTAAAGGTGTGTGCCACCACACTTGGCTTAAAATTGTTTTTTTCTTGGTCTACAATCTATAATTCCATTGAGCAAGAAACACAACAGCTTTCCTAGGCTGCATTACCTTCCCTAAGAGAGTGCTCATAGTTAAGAAGCACATGGTTTACACAGCAAGACTTTTGTTTTAATGGGGATCTCACTGTGTTCCCTAGGCTGACCTTGAAATCTTGGCATCAACTTAGCCTCCTGACTCAGACTCCAGTGCAGCTGGGACTACAAGTATGACAGAGCGTAGGAATTGTTTCTTTAAAGTCATCCCTATGTAGAAATCTATACCCCAACAACATACAGGGAGGAAATTTAAGATCTCTAAATTTTGTGGTATTTCTTCATTTTTTATTTCTGGGAAGTTTAAAGGTCCCTTTCTCAAAGATAGAACCAAAAGGAAAATCAGACTCATAACTTCTCTGACACTTTTAATATGTCCAAGATGTGTTTAGGACATAAGTCTACATTTTTTACATTTCAGAAAGAAATCAGGTATCAAAATATATAGAACAATTATGATCATATATCATATTTAAAGACCTCAAATTCTTTGTACTCAATAGCAAATACTTTTAATGTCACTTGAAGATAAATATCAATATCCATATCTTACCTAAGAGCATACTGCAGGGCCAAGAGCACATTTCAGTTCACACTGACATGTCACTGGTAGAACTGGAATAAGGTTCCTATGACATCAACAAACAGAATCTTGCCTACACCCTCCCATGGCTTCCTACCAATGTTAAAATGAGATCTAAGGTAAGGAGGGTAGAGAGTAAAGAAGGATGGGGAGGGATTCATCAATGCCTAGTAAGTTACACTTAGACAGGAGCAAGAAGCTCTGGGATGCTACTGCATAGTAAGGAGATAATAAATAACAATGTATAGTACACTTCAAAATCAAGGAATGTGAAACCTTTCATTTAAAAGAAATGATAATTTTTGACAAGATATGATTAAACATTATACAATGTATACATGTTTCAAAAAATCATGTTAATTTGTGTATTTTACATACCAGTTAAAATTAATCACCAAGTGTGGTGCTCAGCACTTGGGAGTTGGCAACAGAAATGTGAGATCTAACTGGGCTACATGAGACCCTGTTTTTTGTTTTTTTTAAAGCCTTTAAAGTAATAATCTAAAAGTAAATAAAATAACCTGGGACATAGTGCATAATTTAGCCTCAGTTTACCTCTTAGATTTTCTTTTTTTTTAATTTTTTTGCATCTATACAACACCTGGCCTATGATCCTTAATCACCATCTCATTCATCTATCCCTGTTTTATTTTACTGTTTCTTTCTAGGACATTAAGGTACACATTTCATCTATAGTTTTATGTCCAACAGAATTATGTTTTTCTCTGGAATGCCCACATCTTTTCTCCTACTCCTAAAGAACATGGATCTTGAAGAATGGCTTACCCAGGAAAATAACTAAAACAAGGGAAGTCAAAATCATATTTCTAGTAGCAGCAAACCCATTCCTTTGGTACCAATTTCCTGTTGTAGTTACCTTCTCATTGCTGGGACAAAGCAACTGACCAAACAGCTGATGGGAGGAAAATTTTTTATTTTGGCTTCTAGTCTCTAGAGGAAGCTTTATGAGAGCAAGTGAAAATATGCCATGAGCAGAGACTGCACACCACTTCTGCCACAGCGGGTGGACAACATCAGCAGGACAATGTGCCAAGTTCTGCTAATGGAAAGCTGGCTATAACAACCCCTAAGCTTGCCACCAAAAACACATCTCCTCCAGGAAGGATCTACATCACAAAACTGCCATCAGCTGGGAAGACATGTTTATGGGAGACATCTCATTCAAACCACCACAAGATCTCAGAACTGTTCTAATCAAAGATGAAAGAAATAACAAGAAGAAAACCCCAAGACTTATAAGAAAATTGGTAATTATACTAGACTGTCAAGAACTTTGTCCTGCTGGAGAACTCCTACCAGTAGAATAGAAACCTAATATATCACTCATTTCTCTCCATCATACAATTTTTAAGTCCTAACAAGATTTTTGTAATGAAATGCTTTTCTTTATTTATGAGAGAAAGAGTGAGACAGAGAATGGGCATAGTGTCATGGCCTCCTGCATTGTAAACAAACTGCAGACATGTGTGCCACTTCTGGCCTTATGTGGATGAATTGAACCTAAGTTGTCAGGTTTTATAAGCAAGGGGCTTTAACCACTGAGCAATCTCCCCAGCTCATCCTAAAAAGCTTTAATAAATACTATGATTCTAGCATTGGGGAAAGTGAGTGAAAATTTAGTAATTTTTTCCCATGAATAATTTTACACAGCCAAGCACTTGATATTGTTAAAATTAATTTGGGGCTGGAGGGATTGCTTCGTGGTTAAGGCATTTGCCTGCAAAGCCAAAGGACCCAGGTTCGATTCCCCAGGACCCACGTTAGCCAGATGCACAAGAGGGCGCATGTGTCTGTAGTTTGTTTGCAGTGGCTGGAGGCCCTGGCCTGCCCATTCATTCTCTCATTCTCTCATTCTCTCTCTCTCTCTCTCTCTCTCTCTCTCTCTCTCTCTCTTTCTCTCTCTCTGATAAATCAATAAAAATAAAATATTAAAAAACTAATTTGAAGCAAAGTATAATAAAAGGTGTCTAGAATCTGCCCCACCTTACAATAGTCACATTATTTCTTATGCAGATGGATGGCCTTGTTCAATTTTTCTTTCTTGTTTTCTTTTTCTTTCTTTTTTTTGTGAGATGGAATGTCACTCTGTAGTATAGGCTGACCTCCACACTAAAGACAATCCTCCTACCTCAGCCTTCAAAGTGCTGGAATTGCAGCATCATCCATCACACACAGTATCATCACAAATTTGAGCAAAGAAAAAAGATTTGAGCTCCTTATATGCTAAGATTCACATGTCTGTTTATGATCTCTTTAATTATACAAATAATAACAATTGGAGTGTATTCTGTTTTACAGTCTCTGGCTAAGGACTTCTCTCATATTGTTTTATCTCCATAAACAACTCTATATGGCCATTACTATTAGCATCTCCATTTCATAAGAGAGAAACTGAGGCAAAAGGAGATACTAAGAAGCAAACAAACTTTACCTCAAATGGCTACCCAAGTTCATCTATCATACATACCTGTCTCTACATACTGCCTCCACACTCACTTTCTCCTTTATGATACCACACCTTCAAAGCTTGGTCTTTTGTGAGTCCATGCTCATGTACTTAATATCTTGACAACAACTATTTTCACTGTGTGTTTCTACCTAACAAAAGAGATCCTTAGCTCCACAAGTGACACTTCTCTCCTTCCAAACTGCTAATTCCTTGTACTAATTAGGTATTTGTTATCTATTTGGTGATGAACCTTGTGATTTCTAGGAGGGCTTGGCTCATAGAAAGCACCTAATTAGTGGGTTTTGAATGGTTATCACTGAATGAGATCTAGCAAAAAACACAAAAATTATTAGTGAAGAATCCCTTGTCCTGGATAAAATAATACTAGTCCATGTATTAACTGCAAAACGCAGTCTGGTACCCTTGGGGATATACTTGGAGTAAAATATCAAAATAAGAGGTTTGTCTCTTCCTCTTATTCTATTACACATAGTTACCTTGAACTTCTAGCAATTATTTTCACATTATATATGGTTTCTTGGATAAAAATCCCCTTTTGATTGTTGTTCCCCTGCTGCCGAGGAGAAAATCCTCTTTAACAGCCAACTAGTAACAAGGACTTTTAGGCTCTTGGATGTGTAACAAATGGCTCTCTTTTGAAAAAAAAGGGGGGGTGCACCAGAAGTCATACATCAAGCAGTTGAACTTGCAACCCCAATAACATACCAAAGGACTTCAACATTTAACTGCTGAGACTGAGGAGGAGAAAGCCTGAGGAATGTGATCAAATTGAGCCAAGAAGATGTATAAAGGTGGGTGTCCCAACGGTTAGCCAAGAATATGAAACTTTTCTTAACCAAAAGTACACTCACAAGATGAAAATTTTCCTTCCTGCATATATCATTATATCCTTTGGGAAAAATGGTTCAAAATAATAGGGAAACACCATATCCAATATCACAGCTACCAAGTCACATCAAGTTCTCTCACTCATATGGAACAAATTGAATACAGCAGATATCCTAGCAGATACTTGGGAAAAAGAATAAAATGAATAGGTTTCTCTTAGGCTTGCAGTTTCTGCCCAAGTGATCATGTATTTTCTATGATATCTTAAAATTCTCTCCAATCCTTTTTCCAGGAATTATAGCGGGGGCAACGGGGTGGATTCTTACTAACTAGAAAGCACAAATTGAGGAAATTCATCACTATAATAAGGCCTGTCCTGTTCTAACATGACTACTGAGCTGAGAACAAAGTAATTTACAAATGCTGGATACAACAGTCACTGTGCCCAGACAACAATGAGAGCTTTTGCAAGCGCTGCAGGAAGCCAGCATCCTCTTCAGGAACAGGAAGTGCTTGGGCATCAAGCACTGTGACTTGTGGAGTGGGGCACATCATTAGCTGCTTTCACACAGCCTGGGCTTTTCAGCACTACTTTCTTGACTGAAAATGGGTTACCTACCAAGCACTATGCAGACTATAACTTAATATAACTATAACTTAACTTCCCAGAGTTCGAGGAAAAGGTATACACCAGGTACAATACAAATTTTATTCCTGAAATATGAGGTCTTATAATCTTTCAGTGTGAAGCACTTAGCTTAGTTTCAGCACTAGTCCCTCTTTTCCCTGGTTCCATCACTATTAATTTGAATGCTTTTGAAAAGCTCTGGCCAGCTGAGGAAGTTGAATTTAGCTAGTATGCAACCTGCTCTGGCAAGGGTATTTATGTTGCATTAGGCCCTGTGGTTGTTCTCTCAAAAGATCACATAAATTAGGAATCTTCTGAGTTCTTTTTGCCAGCTGGACTTTGCTGAGCTTCTTCTAATCCTATTTGCTTCATTTATCTCTGCACCTTCTGTTAGGATTCTATTACTCCCTCCCTTGTTCTTTGATTCTCTTTATTTTTGATCATTCGAATGTTTAAAGGAGACTCAGGATTGTTTATAAAAATAGTTTCAGCCGGGCGTGGTGGCGCACGCCTTTAATCCCAGCACTTGGGAGGCAGAGGTAGGAGGATTGCCATGAGTTCGAGGCCACCCTGAGACTCCATAGTGAATTCCAGGTCAGCCTGGGCCAGAGTGAGACCCTACCTCGAAAAAAAAAAAACAAAAAAAATAGTTTCAGACATTTAAAAGAACTAGTTCTTTCTACATAACTTGCTTTTTTTAGACAGCATCTCACTCTGTAGCATAGGATGTCCTCAAACTCACGATCCTCTTGCCTCAGCCTCCTGAATGCTAGGATTATAAGCCTGTGCCACCATGGCTTGCTAATTACACAGCATATTTTTAAATGCAGAATTTTTGTTTTTAAATGAATAAAGATATTTAAATATATAACTTACTGAGCCCAAGTTACCTCAGTTAATACAATATTTCCAGTTCCATCCATTTGCGGACAAATTTCATAATTTTATTTTTTTATGATTAAATAAAATTCCATTGTGTAGATATACCATATTTTCACTATCCATTTATCAGTAGATGGGCATCAGGGCTGAATCTACTGGATAACTACTATGAACAAAGTAGCAATGACCATGGCTGTACAAATATCTGTTGTAGGATATAGAGTCCTCTGGGCATATGCCTTGGAGTGGTATAGCTGGATCATATAGTACTTCCATTTTTAGTTTTTAGAGAAGCCTCCACACTGACTTCCATAGTGGCTTTGTGGGGAGGGTAACAGAACCCAGGTGACATGAAAATGGAAGGGAAAAGACTACAGATAGAAGGGTACACGTGGGGAGGGGGACAGGGAGATAGGGAAAAGGAGCCAAAGAGAGGAAGATCAACTGAAACAAAGTATTGTAAAAAAATAAAATAAAAATAAAAAAAAAACCTGGGCTGGAGAGATAGTTTAGTGATTAAGGTACTTGCCTGAAAAACCTAGATTCCCCAGTACCCATGTAAAGCCAGACGCACAAAGAGGCACATGCATATGAAGTTCATTTGCGGTGGCTACAGACCCTGGCACACCCATTCATTCTCTCTCTCTCTCTCTCTCTCTCTCTCTCTCTCTCACTCTGCAAATAAAATGCACAATTGCCCGTCCCTAAGAGATGTGCAGGCTGGTGTTAAGCCACAGGGTACCAAGGAGACTCAGATAAAATATAAAGGAAGATGCCTGGCTTCTGTGGACTGTTATTTGCCAGTGAGTCATGATTAATACATAGGTCCTACTGCAGCAGCTTCTGCACAATGTGCTGACAGTTGGCAGGGGCTCTCAAAGCATGAATTTTCTGATAAGAAAAGGTCCTTCACTGTAAGCTCTGTGAGTTCTGGCACTATGATGCTCGTGCTAAGCTACCAACGCTTCTCACCAGTAGGGGCTTGGGGGTCCCAGAAGACTGGACTCCGGCACACCCAGGATAAATCTGCCTCCAGTACAGGGAAAGCAACAGATAGTAGTAGTCTCAAATCATATTCCTATTTGCTTATGAGATTCATTAATATTCTTCACTTGGGGATTCCCATAGTAGAAACAAAACAAGAAATTTTCCTTTTAGCATATCTCCAACTCTCAGCCTTTCACATTAGTGCTGCTTCTGCCTTTTTTGACTATGGAAGAGCTGGGTCCGCTGCTCACCCACAATAGGTTAAGCTTCTCTCCTATGCCTGAATGAGTGCAAGCTTGCAAACAGAAGAACTTCGATGACCCTCAACCCTGCCTTGGTTCATAGGACTGAAGTTCTGCTTTGGCAACTACAAAATGACTATCAATTTCCAGTCCTTTGCAACCCACATACTCTCGTAGGCCCTCCATTCCCTCAGAAAGAACATAATGAAAGAATGACAGTAAGTATTCTAGGTTCTAATTCCAATAATGTTGAGCTACATCATAGGATAATAAAGACAAGGCGCAACTCACATGGGATAAAGTATGAGACCCATAGCTGGAGCTGGGAAACAAGTCAGAACCATATCCAAACATAAACGCACTCCAATATCAAGCTACCGTCAATTGTGGGCTACAAGAGGGCCTACACCTATTAAATTCTCTATAAAAAAAAGGGTTATCTCATTTGTCCTGATGCTAACTTACTCTCCATTGGAGAATCTGATTCTCTTTTTCAGATAGATGTAGATCCTAAGGAGAGAGCCACCCCATCATACCTCAAAAGGGCCCCGGCTGAAACTAAGAAAAATTGGAGAAACAAGCAAGGGCGCTGTTTTCCTGATGAACCGGATACCAGCACAAGGGGGAAGGAGATCAGCACAGAGAAAAATCAACTCCTACCAAATCAGAGAGCCAGAGCCTCAGAGCCCCCCAACACCTCATCACTGAAGCAGACCCAACATGGCTCAGGGAAATTTTGCGGAAGAGGGGGCGGAAAGAATGTCAGAGCCACATGTTGGGTCATGATATGCAGAGACATTTAGCTTACCCACAAGTGTGGGCTAACTCCACAATGCATGACCCGTATACCCCAACAATGAGGGGCCAAGGGAAGGGGGCAGGTCATGGATGAGCCTAATAATGGTACCAAACTGACTGTAAAAAAATAAAATAAAAAATAAAAATGAAAAAATAAAATAAAAGCTGAGCCATCTCTCAAAAAAAAAAAAAAAACAGGCACAATCTCTCAGAAAATTCTGGCTGAAACTTCCTCTCATGCCAATTCTAGCTGTAAATAGATTAATATTCTTTAGGCTTAGGAGATGAAACCAGGGTATATAGAATATATGTTTAGGTTGCATAAGTACAAATGGAGATCCATAATTCAAGTGAAGAAAGGCAAGAATAAATGAAATCCATGATCAGAGACAATTCTCAAACCCCATTAAATTCCAAAATACCATTTTGTTCCAACTCTGTATAGCATCATATAACCAACCTGATCTGTTCTTTTTCTTCCTTTGGAGCAGTTTTAAGAAGAAATAAATGGGCTTACACTATAGCTCAGTTAGTAGTGTTTGCCCTGCATGGACAAAACTATGGGGGCCACCCCGAGCATCACATGATGGCAAATGTCTGTAATCTCAGCACTTACTTGAGAGGTGGAGGCAAAAGAATCAGGAGTTGAAGATCATTCTCAGTTACTTAGCAAGTTTGAGGAAAGCCTGAGCTATCTGTCTCAAAAAAACAAAAAAAATGAGACGACAAATATTTTTATGACATATGATACATATTTTACACATAAAGAAATAAGTGACCAAAATGTGAGCAGATGGAGATAAAAAGAGACAAAGCAAAGAACCCAGCTTGACAATAACAAGGCAATGAGGCAATGATTGACTGGAAACAAGTGGAAGCTGTCCCATTCATCTGGGCCATGTGGTCACCAGGTTACCTCAAACCCACCATCGACTCCATGGATTTATGACTCCTCCCTGGCCCTTGTAAGCGCTAGAGTCTTCAACCTCAGGGCAAGCTAAACCATCAATCTTTGACTGACTGTACTGGGTTTCCTACTACTATAATAAATCACCAAAAACTTGGTGGCTTAAAACAACACAGATTTATCATGCTAGAGTTCTGTAGGCTAGAAGTCTGGCATGGTCTCATTGAACTAAAATTAAGAAAGGGAAAGAAACATTC
Organism: Dipus sagitta; assembly: GCA_036346955.1. Lineage (NCBI taxonomy): Eukaryota > Metazoa > Chordata > Mammalia > Rodentia > Dipodidae > Dipus > Dipus sagitta. The sequence continues at coordinate 123,017,140 of CM070776.1, forward strand.
TCATTTCCTTGTCTTTCCTGCCTTCAAGAAGTTTCCCATCTTTGTGGCCTGTAATTCCTTTCTCCATCTTCAAACTCAGCCACACAGTACCTTTCTTTGATCATACTTCTTTTCTCTTGTATTTCTCTGGCTCTCCTGCCTCCCTCTTCCACTCATCAAGACATTTGTGTTTTCAAAAGAAGAGAGAGGTATTGAGAAAGGGTGGGGTGTACAAAAGGACTCTTAAAACATGAAAGTGGAAGTCAGGATAGGGTGTGGGGGAGGAGGAAGAAGGGAAAAGAGATAGGAAGGGACACAAAATAATTTGTTTGAAAAACAGCAAAAGGAAACCCAATTATTTATATATTAATAAAACTTTTTAATAAAAAAGACGATTGTGTTTTTACTATATCTGCCTAAATAATTCAAGATGACCTGCCAATTGGCTGATTAGCAAATTTAATTCCCCTTTGCCATGTAGTGAACTTTTACAGGATCTGAGATTAAGACATGGCATCTTTGAGGATTTTTAGTCTTACAACCACATCATTCAATCTGTATTTAACAAACTATAAAGAAAGATATAAACCATGCACATTTTCACAAGCAACTGGAGTTTTATCTATATGGGATCTATTTCCTAAACATGATTTATTTTATGACTTCTCATTCCAATACAGTGTATTTGCTTAGTGTTGGATTAAAATTTAAGTAGGGATATACCACATGTTGGTTATCCATTCATCCAATGATGGGCACCTGGGTTGATTCCAGTTTTTAACTATTATCAATTGAGCAGCTATAAACATGGTTGAGCAAATATCTCTGAACTGAGATGTGTAGCTTTTAAGGTAAATGCCTGGTAAGGGAATAACAGGGTCTGCTGGTAACTTTATATTCATCCTTTTCAGGAGTCTCCAAATTGATTTCCACAGTGGTTGTACCAGCTTACATTCCCACCAACAGCGAGTGAGTGTTCCTATTTCTCCACAGCCTCACCAACATGTGTTTTCAATTGATTCTTTTAATGTTTGCTATCCTTACTGGGGTAAGGTGGAATCTCAGAGTTGTTGCTTTTTTTTTTTTTTTTTTTTGCATTTCCTTAATGGTTAGGGATATTGAACATTTTCTTAAATGTGTGTTAACTATTTGTAATTCTTCCTCTGAGAACTTACTATTTAATTCTCTGCTCCACTTAGGGAGTGGGTTGTTTGTTTTTTTATTGTTTAGTTTTTTGAGTTCTTTGTAGATTCTAGATATTAGGCTTCTGTCAGTGTTATAGCTGGAAAAGAGATGTGGTATATCTACACGATGGAATTCTACTCAGCAGTAAGAGAAAAATGACATTTAAATTTGTAGAAAAATGGTCGAACATGGAACAGATCATTTTAAGTGAACTCACACAATCACAGAAACACAATGGTCGCATGATCTCACTCATCTGCAGTTCCTAACCTGGATCAGCCCAACTTGCTGACATAACTGAATAGCATCTTGAGGCTTGGACAATAGGGAGGGCAGGGTTTGGGGGAAGGGAAAGGGGGGACACAAAATCTGAGCCCAAATTGAAATGGTACCATAAAATCCTATATCCTGGAAATCAGACTAAAAGGTTGAACCCTCAAGCAAACCTTAGAGGGAGCACCTGAATCGAAGTGACATGGAGAGAGCAAGGCAAAACCTAACCTCAAATTTCTCCTGTTTCAGGCTGGAGGAATGGCTTAATGGTTAAGGTGTTTGCCTGCAAAGCCATAGAACGCAGGGTCAATTCCCCAGGACCCACATTAGCCAGATGCACAAGGGGTTGCACACATCTGGAGTTCGTTTGCAGTGGCTGGAGGCCCTAGCATGCCCATTTCCTCCCCCCCCCCTCTCTGTCAAATAAATAGATTAGTTTTTTTAAAAAAAATTCTCCTGTTTCTCTTTCTTCTCTGGATTTTGCTTGTCTTCCCTCACACCCCCCCCCCCCCGGTGCTGGCCTGTAATTCCCTGTACTAGGATGTGGTCTAGATCCACAATGAGCTGTTGATCAGAGAGACCTACTAAATCTCCCAAAAGAAACAAAACAGACTTCTTTCATAGCACTTGATTATCCACCAGAGGATAATGGTAAGACCCTACTGCTGAAGACATGAATCGCTGTTGCCAGGGACCATGGAGAGACCTGATTGGAATCCAGAGGAGAGTCATTCTTCAGACAATTAGCCCATCTAGTGCTGGAAGGTGCTACATGAGCTGCCAGGGGAAAGTGGCCAACATCTGTCCAAGCAACTCAAAGTCTAAGTGACTCAGAAGCAAACAACTTGACATGATGCTCACACAAGTGCAATAGTGGCACACAGCCATGGTGGGTAACCAACTGCTCTTGGATTGGCTAACAGACCTGCTCAGTGGAAAGGAAAGCATATCTGGAACTGGGAAACAAGTCAGAATCATATCCACATAATGATTCTGCTTTCCATTGTTAAGCTCACACTAACCTTACACTACAAAAGTGCCTAAACCCTTATAATTCTCTCTAAATTAATAATGGTTATCCCGTATAACTGGTGCTGACTTCACTATCCATTGTAGAATGTGCTTCTCTTTTTCAGATGGGAAATGGACTTGAGGAGATAAACGACCCAGCATACTCCATCCCGGCCCCAGCTGAAACTACAGAGGAATTGGGGAATGAGCAAGAGTGCTGTGCTCTCAGTTAAGCTGTTATCAGCACAAGGGTGATGGAGAAAGACTGAGGACACTCAACACCTACCAAACCAGACATCTAGATGCTCCTAAGTGCCCATCACTGAAGTAGACTTAAAATGCTCCCAACATGGCTCAGGAAATCTTGCAGAAGAGGGGACGGAAAGACTGTTAGAGCCACAAGTTGGGGCATTTTGCACAGAGACATTGCCTCTCCCCCATACCTGACTGCTGCCCCATAATGCATGACCCACAATCCCCAAGGGGTTGACCTGCATCCCCAATGAGGAAGGCCTTTTCAGAAAAGGGGTAGGGAGGAGGGGAAGGATGGTACCAACATGTGATGTTTACATACAAAATTTGTCCATATCTTATAATAAAAAATAAAATATGAAAAAAATTAAGTATGGAATGTATTTTATATTTTGATAATGTTAGGGGAGGAAAGGAAGTCAAAAACTACAAAACTCAGAGCTGTAGTCATATGAGAGGAGGCATTTGTACTGCTTTATAGCTTAGTACATTTGACAACAATTAATGATATACTTTTAAATAACTACTACAGAATATTTTGAATGTTCCAAACACACAAAAAATGGTGACAAATGTTTAGACTTATGGATGTGCCAATTACCCCAATCTATTCATTGCACATTATAGACATGTATTGAATGTCACACTGTAACTCATAAATGTGTACACTACATATCCTCTAAGATTTCAAAAACTATATAGAACCATTTTGTGACAGTCTTCAGTGTTATAACCTCCATACATGCATTTCTATAACCTAATGACTCTGACAGGAGATGTTCTCTAATAAAGACTTCTGTGTCACTCTACTAGAAAGAATGAGAATACTGGCTCTGGAGTGAACCAGCATAGTGGCCGAGGGGATAGGACTACCTAAGTTCAAATCTCACCTCTTTAAACTTGGCGCTCTGTTTAATGATCAGTTTTCCCTGTGTTTTACTTACCACATATGTAAATGCACAAGAAATGGGTAGTACCTATTTCATGAGGCTTGTATGTGAGTTAAATGAGATGCAAAACATAAAAAATGAGCTGCAGAACAAATTCAGGATGATGCCTGGCACACATGAAGTCCCCAATAAATGGGCTCTCCCAGTAGCATGAATGCTAAGGCCCATACTTAGATGCACCAGACACACAGGAAGCATCTTACAACTGGGACTCATTATCTTAGGGGTGGAAAGTGAAAGTGAGAACACAACATAAGCACTGAAGGGAAAGCAGCAGGCAAACTATTAAATTAAGATAAAATTTGAGTTTTCCCTTGGTAGACACCCATGGTTTCTGCTTGCAGGCTATTTGAAAGATTGAATGACCTTTAATTCTTAATGGAAGTGTGAATCATCCTCAGCAAACCACATGATCTTATATTCAATATCTGAAAAACAGTTATATTTAGTCTCAGGGAATAATTTGTTTTTCTGCTCCAAATCTTCAAGCAGCTCGTTAGTTTTTCCCTTTGGATTTTAATGGCTGTTCACTGCCTCATGAACAAAAGCCAGCCTCATGTCTGAGGCATTCAAGACTCTATGTGATTCACCCCATTTTTACTGTTTCTACTTTTGTCTCCCACAAGCCAAACTACGAAATCCTCTAAACTAGGCTCTTCTTACCACCCTCAGGCTCTCTTCTATGCAGGAGCTAATTTTTTATGTTTCTTACATAGTGTGAAGACATTGGACACAAGGGGCCCTCATAGTAATATCTAAATAGTTCCCCACAGTCACTTATTTAATAATCACTTAATTAATATTTGCTAAAGAAACAGATTATTCTATCCTTTCATTTATTACATTCATTGCTACATACAAATCTCTGGTGCCATTCTTTTTCAAGCAATTTTCATTCAATTGACAGCTTCCTTCTTAAACTGCCTCATTTGAATGATAATAACTACACCATATTCCTTTAAAAAGTTATACTTCTAAATTCATCTGGATGGTTTGGAGTTTTAAAATTCCATGTACCTGTTAGAATTCTTTAAAGATTTTTTTGGAAGGAAACAAAGTACAGTGACACATGTGTATGAGAATGCCATAAAGAAACCTATTACTTTATATGTTAACCTAAAAATTAATAAAAGGAAAAGGATTTTGTGATAGCTTATTATAAATAATAGAACACTTCCTACCTTCATGGTAACTGTGATGGTGCTATTTACATTTGCTTTATGCAACCAGCCTTGTTTAATCACACCACCCTTCTGAGAACATAAAGAAGATGAGTCCTGAAATAGAGGAAACACCATCGGTAAAATAGCAGCATGACAGCCATTTAATTAGTCAACATTTGGGAGGCACGGAACTGGGTCTTGTCCCCATTTCCCAATCAAAACATAAAGTTATCCTCCTCATAAATATTTAAAATTGTTGACTATACAATGCAAGGTCCTGTGCTATACATACAATAGGAACTCAATAGTTACTGAATTGCCCACGATGTTGTCGGGGATAGTCTTCTACAGTCAGACTGTACCTTGAAATGTTACAGATACTGGGACCATCTGTCCCAAAAGGGATGTCTCAGGCAGGTGACTTTAGATGAAATCCCAACACCACATGTGTAATAAAAGGGAAACAACTCTACAAGCCCATCCAAAGGTGAGGGAACATGTTTACACACATATCACTGCCCACAGCACTTATTTTTTTTCTAAACCCCATTTAGAAATGCAACAGTTTTTAATTCATTTGTTAGAAAGTTGGTCACTGATGCTCAAAAACAATGCATTTCAGGATCTTTTCCCAAGGATTTTCTTTAATATCTTTTTCAGCAGAAGTGCCCTCAAAGAAACTAGTACAATTGCTTCCTTCATTACCTCATCTTTCTCACAGTCCTCATCAATCTCAAAAACATGATTAGGAATCTTTTCTGGTCTCAGAGATTTGCTGAAAATGCAAGAAAATTGTTTTAGATACTAAACACAACAGGCCAACAACATACAAAAGTGAGATGAGTAGATTTCATTCTTTCACATGTGAAGGAGAAATCCTTCTCTCCATTCAAATGCAGACTCTCCTGCTGGAGGACACTTGCATAGCTTTGGCTTGTCTGCTTGCCTGCATGACTGATTGTTTGCATGCTTGCAGCATGAGAGAGAAAATGCCAGGCCTCACACATGCTAAGCAAGAGCTCTACTACTGAGCTGCCTCCTCAGCTGGGCTTTGCTTTGTGTTTAAGAACTCCCACATGTGCTGCCAGCTGCAGAGACGCTGGAGCAGATACTGAGTCCAGGAGAGCAGAAGTCGTTAAGAAACATATGCCAGAGCTGTCAGCAGTGGTGGAACCTTATCTTTCCCTGGGTCAAAACGGCAACATAATGTGATTCTGGCTTTACCATTTGTTTGTTTTGAGAACTTGGACTGGTAATTTTAGTATTTTCCTTTCTGGGAAAGTGGTTCTGAAAACTTTATTTAAAAAGGTTGTATTAATGTCTTATTTCTCTCTTGTTTTAGTTGTAATTCTTATTTCCCGTATGACATCCTGAGAGGCTAGTGATAGTATAAAGGAGGAATAGGTGAAAAGGGAGAGCTCAGACAGGTTGAATGGTGGTCCAAGATCAGCTAGTTAGTAAGCAGCAGCAAAAGAAATAAAGAAAGACTTGACCAATGACAGTTTGGCTCCAAGGTCATTGTTCTCATGCCATTCCTTGAACTCAGTTGATAGAGATAGAGATGTGCTTTCCCCAAAGGATATCTGAACTAAATATCTTCTAACATCTTCCCTGAACCACTGGGAAAATGCACACGACATTTTCCAGAATCAACTCAAGATTATTTGATGATCAATATAGATGCACCAAAGCCAAAAAGTGAGCACAGACTTTTTACAAAGAGTGCCAATGAGCAAAGTTAAAACACAGTCAGCTAGTCAAAATGCTGCAAGCCAAGTCTACTAGCTGTGTGAAGTTTTGCTTTGCTATAAATTTCAACAGAGGTTTCACAAGTGGTTTTTAAAAATGCAATTACTAATTCCCCTCTTGGTTGTTTCCCTTGAATGCAAAGCTTACCATGGCAACATTCGAAAGTCCCCAGAGAAGTCTTCGTACTTGTAGTTTACCACATGCCAATCTGTGCTGTAGGTCTTAATACACTAAAAGAAATAGAAACAGTAATTTAAACATTGGAAGAGGATACATATATCTACTTTTTAAAAATATTTATTTATTTGAAAGACAGGCAGATAGAGAGTAAAAGACTGGGAACATCAGGGCCCCCAGCCACTGCAAAGGAACTCCAGACACATATGCCACCTGTGCATTTGGCTTTACGTGGATAGTGGGGAAACAAACCTAGGTCCTTTGGCTTTGCTGGCAAGTGCCTTAAATGCTAAGCCATCTCTCCAACCCCTATATCTACTCCTTTAAAAGCCCAGTAACCATAGTGGTGCATGGCTATAATCCCAGCACTCAGGAGACTGAAACAGGAGGACTGTGAGTTTGAGGCCAGCCTGGGCTACATAGAAAGACTGTCTCAAACAGACACAAAAAATAATCTGGTGCAATACAAATAGACTTTAAAAACAACTTGAGAAATCTTGCTCTGGGGATCTTTCTCTGGAGGGATGAAGTATGGTTCTCTGACCCAGTTGATGACAATAAATTCAAATTCATAACTTTTTGAATAGAGTACTCAAATATAAAAGAAACACATACAAAGAACATACACGACTTGCAAACTTTTTAAGCTGTATTCTCCCTAAGACATCATTTAGACTTGCTACTCAGGTCAATTCAGCTTAATAAAAATGCAAAATAAAATTACTAAAGGAAAAGTATTATAACTAGTTCATATAAATTTTGAACTTTTATTTATTCATTCATTTTTATATTTTAGAGAGAGTGGAAGAGACAGAGAGAAAGAGAATTGGTGCACCAGGGCCTCAGCCACTGCAATCAAACTACAGATACTTGTGCCACCTAGTGGGCATGTGTGAACTTGCACTTGCCTCACCTGTGTGTCTGGCTTATATAGCATCTGGAGAGAGATGGAACACGGGTCCTTAGGCTTCTCAAGCAAGCACCTTAACCATTAAGCCATCTCTCCATCCCCAAATTTTGAACTTTTAGATCACATACATATGATGAATGCTCTTCTGTGGCTGGCCACTGAGCCCCTTACCTCTTTGACAAATAAACTCTGGGCCCTCTTCTCTGCATCTTCTGGCACAGTAGACTGCATGGTTCTGCGCTGGCGACCTATCACTGAGATCTAGAAGGCAAATCATATTCTTGCTCTTAGATCTGATTTCAAAAATGAAGTGCTTATTGTTTACAAAAGTGCTTGTGAACTCACAGATATGTCTTCCATGGGGAACATAAGCAAGTCTCTGAGGGGATCGCTGTAAATCTGTGTTTTCCTTTGGGCGATAACATTCTCATAGTCCAGAGGCTCAACAACCTTGGCCTTTTCCTTTATAAGAGACCAAAGAGCAAGCTGTTATGGTCAAATTCTCAGAAGAGAGCAATTTCTCTTTGTGTACCAAAGATACACTATTTAACAAGAGAAGAGGTTATTGATACTAATAAATACTTAAAGACTCTTCAACAAGAGAAATCTGCACAAGTAGACACAACAAATAAATGCATATACCAAACATGCAAACATGGACCTCCCCCTTACTAGCAAGAACAGCATTGAAGAAATAGCACAATATTGTACTTATTTGTGTGTCTTCTAAAAATGCAAAATAGAATGGCATGGCTGGAAGTTGGAAGAGAGTCAGTCCCCAGACAGTCAGCACGTCTAGTGCCAGAAGGTGCTACATGGGCGACTGGGGGAAAATGACCAATATCTGTCCAAGCAATTCAGGGTCTAACCTACTTAGCAGCAAATAACCTGTTGTGATGCCCACACAAGTGCAATAGTGGCACACAGCCATGGTGGGGAACCAACTGCTCTTAATTTGGCTAACTGATCTACTCAGTGGTACTGGACCCATAGCTGGAGCTGGGAAACAAGTCAGAATCATATCCAAACATAAGCCCACTCGCCAATATCAAGCTACCATCAATCATGGGCTACAAGAGGGCCTACACCTATTAAATTCTCTATAAAAAAAAGTAAGGGTTATCTCTTTTGTCCTGGTGCTAACTTACTCTCCATTGGAGAATCTGCTTCTCTTTTTCAGATAGATGTAGATCCTAAGGAGAGAGCCACCCCATCATACCTCAAAAGGGCCCCGGCTGAAACTAAGAAAAACTGGCGAAACAAGCAAGGGTGCCGATTTCCTGATGAACCAGATACCAGCAGAAGGGGGAAGGAGATCAACACAGAGAAAAATCAACTCCTACCAAATCAGAGAGCCAGAGCCTCAGAGGCCCCCAACACCTCATCACTGAAGCAGACCAAAAATGAGCCCAACATGGCTCAGGGAAATTTTGCGGAACAGGCGGCAGAAAGAATGTCAGAGCCACATGTTGGGTCATGATATGCACAGACATTTATCTTACCCATAACTGTGGGCTAACTCCACAATGCATGACCCATATACCTCAACAAGGAGGGGCCAAGGGGAGGGGGTAGGTCACGGATGAGCCTAATAATGGTACCAAACTGACTGTATTTGCTGAATACAAAACTAACTAATAAAGAAAAAAAGAAAAGAAAAGAAAATTTAAAAAATGAATCAGTTGTATGTAAACAGACAAACAGATTACTGAAGGTGGGATGGCCTAAGCAAGGTCAGGAGAAGAGATTGAATATAAGAAGGGTGGGGGAGGGTTAATTAAATTCCAGGACAGTGTGAATAAGACATGATAACCTACTTTTTTGGATAATGGCCATCCAGAAGCCATAGATAGCTATTAGAAAAAATTTCAGTGCCATGGATATGATACCTTCCAGTGAGTTGTTGGCCAGGGAGGTCCCTGATGTCCCCAAACAAGACAGGATATTGCCAAGGCTCTTGGTTTCCCACTAGGAATAGATGGTAAGACCCTATTACTGAAGACCCCATACGCCTGGGCTACAAGGTCAGCAAGAAATCAAACGGGCTGAGCTGAAAACCTCCTCCCCGTAGATCAGCTGACAGAAAGCTGGAAAAAGCTGCACTTCTTGCAGCCCTATGGGAGACAGAAGCCATCAGTGGTGAAAACAGTGGGCACTGCAAGCCTCAAGTTTGGCAAGCCAGGCCAAATGAGCCAATGGGTGCAATAGTAGCACATCTGTTATAGGGGGAAACCAACTGCTCTCTAATTGGACTGGAGACCTGCTCTATAGCACAGAATACATGCCTGGTACTGAAAACCTAATCAAAAGCCCATGGTAGGGGCTGGAGAGATGGCTTAGCAGTTAAGCGCTTGCCTGTGAAGCCTAAGGACACCGGTTCGAGGCTTGATTCCCCAGGACCCACGTTAACCAGATGCACAAGGGGGCACACGCGTCTGGAGTTCGTTTGCAGTGGCTGGAGGCCCTGGTGCACCCATTCTCTCTCATGCGCGCGTGCTCTCTCTCTCTCTCTCTCTCCCTCTTTGTCTCTCTGTCTGTTGCTCTCAAATAAATAAATAAAAATAAACAAATTTTAAAAATGCCCATGGTAGAAGAAGTAGGAGTGTAATGCCTGCTCTTGTCTGGCTAAATGCATATATTATGCCCACCAAACTGCCCTGAAAGCACTACACTTAATGTTGATATTCATATATTAATGTTACTTTCACTTTTAGTTAAAGAAGCTCCTCTTTTCAGATGGCGGTGACCCCTGGGATGACCCAAAAGGCACCACAGTGCTGGCAAGACGTGATGGAGGAATGTTTAGCACTGAAACATCTCTATCACACCTTCCAAGGCTCAGAGTCCATTGTGGAAGAAGTGGCGGAAAGAATGTAAGAGCCAAAGGAAGGGTAGGACTGCTGCAATGCAATTTCAAAAACACAAATTGATCTAGATATCCATGACCTCACGGTACCTAGCACTACCTTCACCAGACCCATAATAGGAGGAAAAGATGATGACATCAAAATAAAAGACGAATGGAGAAGAGGAGAGGATATGATCGAGTGTAGATTTGTGAATGGGAAAGTGGGGGAGGGGGGAATTTTCATGGTTTATTGTCTGTAAGTATGAAAGCTGTCAATAAAAAAATAAATTACTGCCAGGTGTGGTGGCGCACACCTTTAATCCCAGCACTTGGGAGGCAGAAATAGGAGGATGGCTGTGAGTTCAAGGCCACCCTGAGACTACATAGTTAATTCCAGGTAAGCCTGGATTAGAGCAAGACTCTACCTTGAAACACCCCCAAAAAACATTTTTTTAATGAATCAGTTGTTTACATGTACCATATATGACTTCCAAATATGAAACTTACCAGCCTATGGGGTATGAAGGTCATATGTGCATTCTACATTAAAAAGGGTGTCTAGAACTGGGTAGATGGCTCAGCAGCTAAAGGCACTTCCTTACGAGCCTAACAGCCTACGGTTTGATTCCCCACTACACATTTTCATTCTTGCTCACTCTCTTCTTGCAAATAAGTAATAAATATTTTTAAAATTGTTTTATTTATTTATATTCAAGCAGAGAGAGAGAGAGAGAAAGAGAGAGAGAGAGAGAATGGGTGTGCCAGGGCCTCTGGATGCTGCAAGTGAATGCCAGATGCAGATGTCACTTTGTGCATCTGGCTTTATGTGGGTACTGTGGAGTCAAACCTGGGTGATTAGGATTTTCAGGCAAGCACCTTAACCATCTCTCCAGCCCTAAATACTTTTTAGAAGCTTTCACTTTTCACTTAATTTGTCCAGAGTAGAATAGTTAGGGTATCTATTCTGTGGACCATGAAGCTTTCCCCTACTAGAATAGAAGGGACTGAAGCATTACCTTTCCCTTCTGGAAGGATTAAGCTACAAACTTAATCATCAGTGACAAAGAACAAGTTGAATTCAGAAAATTATCATAATTGATTGACTAGTGGTTCTTCCTAGAGGTCTAGAACACATCTGCTAACTGCTAAGCTTCACCAGTCAATTATTAGACTCGCATGTTTACTGTAAAGCAAGTTTCTACCACATTTAAATTTTTTCTCTAGGCTAGAGAGATGGCTTAGTGGTTAAGCGCTTGCCTGTAAAGCCTAAGGATCCCGGTTCAAGGCTCCATTCCCCAGGACCCACGTAAGCCAGATGCACAAGGTGGCGCATGCATCTGGAGTTCGTTTGCAGTGGCTGGAGGCCCTGATGTGCCCTTTCTCTTTCTCTCTCTCTCTCTCTCTCTCTCTCTGCCTCTTTCTCTCTCTGTCGCTCTCAAATAAATAAACAAAAATATACAAAAAAAATTTAAATTTTTCTCCCAGTTTGTGCAATGACTGGCCTACAAAAGTTATTTTTTATAACCCCAGAAACTTGTATAATGATGAATGGGACTTTATATCATTCAAATAATAACAGGGTCCCACTGTATACGCCTATGCCATTTGCAGCAGTGCTAAGTAAAACTCAAAGGCATTTCTACAGTCTGGAGTGAAAAGAGCATATGTTTCAGTCTTTTCTTCCTAAGTAGTGACAGGAAACCCATCAACCTAAATTTAGAACCTACTCAGTTTTCAGCATGGGGAAAACAAAACAAAATAAAGCATCTGTCTTTGAAAATTCACATTCACTGAGTCCAAAACTCCCCTGTACTAGCATTACTACATTTTGGTTAATTCATTTAAAGATCACTTTGAGACTTTAACAAACACTTTCATCTACATTCTACCTGTGTCTTATAAGAAATCTGTCAAGGAGACAAGAAAAATACTATCATTTCAACTTGCTACATGAGGAAAATGGCTCAAAGGCTCAAGTTCATCTTTTCATATTAGTAGCAGGATCAGGATTCAAAGCCCAGAATTTTGGCTGGGGATGCTACTTTGTACATGTGGGCTGAGCTATAATGCAGACCCAAACCCACATCTTCTAACTCCTGATACTCGTTTTACCAGTCTTATAAACCAGATATGCCTACTCCTACCAAAAATATCTGCACTGAAATACATTCATTGCAAAAGAAAGATTTCTACAACTTCCATGAAGGACAGTCAGCCAGCATTTTCTTAAGCCCTAGTCAAATTTAAAAACATTCACTTTGGAATCATGGTTTGGGATCCAGTTCATTCTTTCATGCCTACTCAAGCCACTAAGGTTCGAATCTCACTGGACTTTTATGAGTGAATCCTACAACTGAGAAGAAATGTCCAATTCCACAAACAACTAAGAATTTTTTTTTCCACTTCTAGCAAAGGGAGAAAGAATGGAGATCAAAACAGAAAAATCACTGGTTAGGACTCAGTTGAAATCTTGTCCTTGGTCCAGAGGCAGAAAAGAATGGATCCCAACTGAGGGTCCCCAGCAGCATGACAACCTAGGCATTCTGATTTTTAAAAATATTTTATTTTTATTTATTTATTTGAGAGAGAGTGATAAAAAAAATAGGCAGATGGGGAGAAAGAGAGAGAGAGAATGGGTGTGCCAGGGCCTCCAGCCACTGCAAACGAATTCCAGATGAGTGCACCCCCTTGGGTCCTGGGGAGTCGAACCTGGATCCTCTGGCTTTACAGGCAAGCACCTTAACCACTAAGTCATCTCTCCAGCCCGGCATTCTGATTTTTGTGGCAGTTCTTGTACATTCACAATGCAGGATGGTTATCATTTCATCATTGTAACTATATGTGTATAAATACAAAGCCATGTTTGTAATTCTAAAATAAATATGCAGGGCTGAAGAGATGGTTTAGCAGTTGAGGTAGTTGCCTGCAAAGCCAAAGGATCCTGGTTCAATTCTCTAGGACCCATGTAAGCCAGATGCACAAGGTGGCACATACATCTGGAGTTCGTTTGCAGTGGCTGGAGGCTCTAGCATGCCCATTCTCTCTCTGTCTGTCTCTCTCCCTCTCTCATAAATAAATAAAATATATTTAAAATAAATATGTAAATATGTGTGTGTCTGCATTATAGTTGCCCATGTAATCATTAACATATTCAAAAACACCCAAGATAATTAAGTCTATGTTCTCATTAGAAACATAACCATGAATCTCATTCATTTAAAACCCAATAATATGCTCATATGTCTCTGCAAAAAAAAAAAAAAAAGAAAAAAGAAAACCTGGGTTGCCTCTACGTAGGTATTACACCAGAGGTCAAAGATTTGCCAGTAAATCTTTTACTTTAGAAACCAGTTCTCTTTAACAATTTGAAGAATGTCTCTTCTGCAAGTCTAAAGTGAATACTGGCTACATAGAATCTCTCCTTTATCACACTGGGAAAGAGAGCAGAAAGCTTAGCAGTGGGGCACAAGGCCAATTCCCGAACTTGCATACCCCCGACCCTATCACCAACACCACTACCACATTCTCCAAATTATATTTCAATGCAAGAAGGGTATGGCAATAACTGATTAAAACAAGTGATTTTGCCCCAATGAAACTTAGTTTTGCAGTATTGAGATTAGGCCAGAGTTACGATGGTATCTGAACATTTTTGCTTGTGTTTGTTTAGATACAGGGTCTCACTCAACCCAAGCTGGCCTGGAGTTTGCTATGTACCCCAGGCTGGCCTTACTAGAATTATGGGCATGAACCACTATGCCTAGCCAAGCATTTTCTTATGGAAAATGACATTGTTAGGAAAGAAGTAGCATGCTTAACAAGAGGCAAGTCTCCTTCCCGTCATCCCTCCACCCTTCTCACTGGGGACTTTTTCCAGACCTCCTAGTCATTCAACTCTCCATTCCTTTTAGCTACCCATGGCAAAGTTTCTAGTTCTTCCTCCAGAGAATATCTTAAAATAACACTTTGCACTCAGAATGGCCACTGGGGGCATGTAATTTCCGGCAACAGAGAAAAAAATAAAGCAGTAAGTTTGGTATGCGTCTTATTTACTGTGTCTGTACTGAGGTCCTGTGCTAGCGCCTGAAGATGGGTACAACAAGACCTTGCTGCTGAGAAGCCCATGGCTTAGAGTGGAAGACAGCTAAACCTGAGGCATTTGAGTTGATCCCAGAAGCTGTCATAACTGAAAGCCCCACTTGGCACTCCTATCACACTCTCCAACTGCTACGAATTCTTCTAGGAAAATGATGGCACAAGCTGTTCTCCATACTAACTCATGAGAGTCCATCAACCCCAGTTATTTCCATCAGAAGAACTTCACTGTATAAAAGCAGGTGGTCTCAGATTATTTCGTCTGCTCTGCTACTTTTGTTCATAAAGTCTGGATGACAGGCATGGCATGGGGGGAGGCACACACTTGGAAACCAAGCACTTGGAAAGCTGAGACAGAAGGGTTGCAAGTTTGAGGCTAGGCTGGACTACACAGTGAGTTTTTGTCTCAAAAACAAAGCACACGCTAACCCTGGAAGATCAGATATTAGAAAACTGTTAGGAGAGATCTTTGAAAAATAAGAAGAAACAAAAGCTGTGTTGGGATTGACAGAAGTGAGAAATGTTACCACTAGCAACCAGAGATTTCTAGACGGGTCCGCCCATGGCACAGGAGCAAAGCAATACAGATTTAAGGAAATTTTAATAAGGTTCAAATAAAGAGTCTACCTCTTACCAGCTCATTTCTTCGAAGTACTGAAGGAACTATAATCTGGTGGTGATGCTAGGGGAAGATGGGCCATTTTTTCAATTTAGTACCACCCAACTTGGCAAAATAGATATGGAGACATTTTATAAATATAGTTTCTCAGGGAAAATCTTGGCATAAGAACCCAAATACGAGTTACATTTAAGACACTGACTTTTCATAAACAGCTATGGAATAAGTTACACTTTTCCTGAAATCACTAGCTCATGCTTGTAACCCACAACACCTTGGCTCACATTACTTTTGAGATAGCCTGACCTCCCCCTTCTCTAACCCACACTGTTTTTACCACATGTTGTGACATGTACTCATAAATAACCTTGCTTTAGAACCTAACTGCTTTGTAGTTCCGTTTCCTCAGCAGAATCTTAAACACCTGCTGGGCAGGGAAACGGTGCCTCATACTTTGCTTACAATTTAGATGCAGTATCACTATACACAAAGTCAATAATTATATTATCTCTTATCTCACTGCTCTCACAAACCCTGCAAAGAAGGTTCTTTTATTGTGCCCATTTTATAGATGAGGAAACTGAGGCTTGAGCAGATCCAAATCTCTGTTTGACTCCAGAACCAAAGTTCTTACCATATACCCGGGTGCATTGATCTCAACATAAATTCAGTATGTCCTCACTCTCACTCTTGCTCCTACAAACCATGTTTAGTTTTCTTTGAGGAATTTTGCATGTTAGAATTTTCTATAACTTAAGAGAGCTTATAATGTAACTGGATAAGCAGTTTTGCATTTCTAAACTGTTGCTTCCAATTAACCATTTGCCATCAATGAGTAGGGTTTAGCACCTTAGGTCTTTTACTTTGGGGGAAAGAGCTGGCAGATTCAAGTGGGTAAGAATCAAATTACCAAAAAAAAAAGTAAGATATTGTCAAGGGACCATACCCAATTTATCTCAATATCCTTCACAGAACCTAGCAGAGAGCCGTGATAACTCCAAAGCCAGAAGCTTCTATGGGTCCCAGAGAGAACCCGCTATAAAGAAGCTAACCTTGCACATGTGCCTTCCAAGACAGTATGGCAGTACACAAGGAGAGAGGGGCAAGTCATGCTAATGCTTTCAGAACTGATGTTCAGTTTCCAACTTTAATATAGGATGACTTACTGCTCTAAGAATCAACAAAATTAGATTTTCAAAGGTATTTGAAATCTAACATAAAAACCATGAGGAAAAATAATCCTCTCTCGTTCTCCCCATTTTTAGAGCTTTCACATAGGAAAAAATATCATACAAATGACTTCCCTTTTCCAATTCTACTTAATTTAGACAACTTTTCTGAAAAAAACCTACAAAGATATTTTGAAGATTAAGAAATAAATTACTACATGCATGCTATATGATTGGTTCAACACTAGTTTAACAAATATTTTTCTTTACTGCCAACACAAATATTATGCAAATAATACGGATTATCTTCAAATGGGTAAACAGAGTTTTGGTGAACTCGACCCCAAACTTCACAAATCATGAAGCAAATCATGATAACTTTACTCAACAGACTGGCTCACAGGCAAAAACTGATTTGCATTCAACTCTTCCTAGCTTCACTTTTTTTTTTCCGTTTTCTCGAGGTAGGGTCTCACTAGTTCAGGCTGACCTGGAATTCACTATGTAGTCTCGGGATGGCCTCTAACTCAAAGCGATCCTCCCACCTCTGTCTCCCGAGTGCTGGGATTAAAGGCATGTGCCACCACGCCCGGCTTCTGGCTTCATATTTTTATGCCAGTGGGTATTTTTTAAAAAGTAAGATTTCAAAAGAAGAATTTTTAAATTAATTGAGAAAATTTCAAAGTGCTGGTTTAAAATTGGTCTTTGGAAACATCATTATTAATAGAAAGACAAAAAGGTACTTTAGTTATACATGACTTTCCAGAAAAAAAAAATCAAAAAATTTAACAAGTTTTCAGACATACACAATTATGGCAAATAATTCATTCTGCACCTATCAACTAATTTACAATCTAATTTGCCTTAGATGTCTGGGCTCGCTATAAATTTGTAAAGCAACCTTAAATATTTCACTGGCCATGGCAACCCACCTCTATAGCCCCAGCTAATTGGCAGGCTGAGGCTGGAGGATGGCTTGAGCCCAAGAGTCCAGGGCAAGCTTCAGCCTCAAGGTTCTCACTGGCTTCTTCCTAGATTTTTTAAACAAAGCCAGGACATACTATGCATTCTTCAGCAGAAAAAAAATGAATGCACATATGTCTATATGGATTTATCCAGCTAAATTAGTTATATTCAATCAAAACAGAAATACCTGAAGACCTTCTCATATCATCTGAACAATACTGTTTAAACGTTATAATGTGCAGTTACCAAAGTTCAGTAATCTATGAAGCAGTCACATCATCTTCAGCATTGGACCTTACAATCAGACCATCCCATTAATTCATACCTGATAATGGGACAAAGAAAATTCAAAGGCCCTGTTTTGAAAATTAACCTGGACAAAGACAAAAATGAATGTTTCTTGGTTGGAGAGATGGCCTAGTGGTTAAGACACTTGCCTGCGAAACCTAAGGACTCATGTTCAACTCTCCAGGTCCCATTTAAGCTAGACACACAAGGTGATACAAGTGCACAAGATTGCACATGTGCACAAGGTGGCACACGTGTCTGGAGTTCAACTGCAGTGGCTAGAGGCCCTAGTGTGCCAATTCTTGCCCTCTCACTCTCTAACATTTTTTTTTTTTTTTTTGGTTTTTCGAGGTAGGGTCTCACTCTAGCCCAGGCTGACCTGGAATTCACTATGGAGTCTCAGGGTGGCCTTGAACACAGGGCAATCCTCCTACCTCTACCTCGTGAGTGCTGGGATTAAAGGTGTGCGCCACCACGCCCGGCTTCATTCTCTAACATATTTTTTTTAAAGTCCAGTCTGTTGGGCTTGCCTTAAAAAAATGCATATTTCAACCAGTAGTCTTTCATAGATTGGTCATATTGGACCTACCCATTTAGCTGAAACGATCTTTTCTTGAACTCCTTTTTTAAAAATATTTATTTATTTATACTCAGAGAAGGACACAGAGAGATAATGGGCAAGTCAGGGCCTCTAGGCACAAACTCCAGATGCATGTGCTACTTTGTGCATCTGGCTTTACGTGGGTACTGCGGAATTGAACCCAGGTGGTTAGGCTTTGTAGGCAAGCACCTCAATCACTGAGTCATCTCTCCAGCCCCTTTTTTATTTTTATTTATTTATGTGCAAGTAGAGAGAGAGGAGAGAGAGAGAGAGAGAAAGAATATGGGTGCACCAGGGCCTCCAACCACTGCAAACAAATTTCAAATTTATGTGCCGCTTTGTGCATATACCTTATTCGTGGGTACTTGAACTCCTTGATATTTTAAGTCTATATCACCATGTCAGATATTATAAGAGCTATTTAATTTTTTATTTATTTTATTTATTTATTAGAGAGAGAGAGAGAACGAGTGCACCAGGACTTCCAGCCACTGCAAACAAACTCCAGACACATTTGCTAACTTCTGCATCTGGCTTACATGGGTACTAGATAATCAAACCTGAGTCCTTAGGCTTCACAGGCAAATGCCTTAACCACTAAGCCATCTCTTCAGTCCTGTAAGAGCTATTTAAAGTAAACAAACCATTATCTCCTTTAGATTGCTTTTAAATTTACCCCTTTAAAATGTCAGGAGCTGTCCCATTTTTTTTTTTTTGATATAATATTGCATGACAAGGTGATCCAATCCACGTTAATCCTATCTATCCCACTCAAGACTCAACAGGAACCCTGTGTCAGCTAGGTTCCATTTTGTCATGAGGTGAGGCAGAAGCCTGCACATGACTTCCACAGTGCTCCCTAATCACATTCTGCATTTTACTGCCATATTGGCCCAAATGCACCCTGGACACATGGTCTTTGGTGGCCAATATATAGTCGTTTCCATGTTGCTTTAGTTTGGTTGAATTAGGTTCAGTACTTCCTCTCCTTCCTAATACGTTTGATTTGTTTCCCCAACTCTTGCCCACTTAAAAACTCAACTCTGCATTTCTTATGCACATTGTTGCAGCTTTATGGGATCTCACTGCTACTGTGGCTCGGTCATCTTTACATCAGGAAAGGTACTCATCAGGCCATCCAATGAGTACTCTGTCCTGTCTATAACCTTTGTTTCCTTCTTTAAGCCAATTCCCTTCCCTACGACAAATTGCCTATCCCTAGTGATACCATTTGAAAGAAGTCATTGTGGGCTGGGATATGGTTCAATAGTAAAACAGCTGCCTTGCATAAGTAAGGCTGGCTGGCCTTGGGTTCAATCCAAAGAACTACACACAGAAAAGATTTAAAGTGTGATGGGTTGAGGCCTATAAAAGTTTTCTTGAGGGCTGGAGAGATTGCTTAGTGGTTAAGCACTTGCCTGTGAAGCCTAAGGACCCCGGTTCAAGGCTCAATTCCCCAGAACCCACATTAGCCAGATGCACAAGGGGGCGCATGTGTCTGGAGTTCGTTTGCAGTAGCTGGAGGCCCTGGTGCGCCTATTCTCCCTCTCTCTCTGCCTCCTTCTCTCTGTCGCTCTCAAATAAATAAATAAAAAATAAACAAAACAATAAAAAGTTTTATTGAACATCTTGAATAAATATACTTGAGGGATGAAAACTGGATGTAAAGTGGTGCATGCATCTGTGACCCAACAGGCCTACAACAATGGGAAGTGGAGTCAGGAGGATCCAAGGCCAGTGAGTCTGAAGTGCATTTGCAGTCTGGCAATTGGGCAAGAGACTATTTCAAAGAAGGTGGAGTACAGACACCTTGAAGTTGTCATTTCACCTCCACACACATGCTACTGAATGTGCTCCCATAAACACACAAATTTAAAGAGACAACAAAACTGAAATTTAAACATGAAAGCAGATGAGGGACTATGAGGAGCAGAAGTGGAGGGAGGATGAGAGTAAGGGATAAGAATCAACAAAAGGCAAGTAGGAAAACACCATAATGAAACCCATTACTGTGTGTGCTAATTTTATTTTAAAACATAAAACATGAAAAAAAATTTATACAGTTTCACTTCCTTGTACAAACAAAAGAAAAACCTCCAATACCTCCCAAGAGATAAGTTTCCAGGGTAGAAACCCTGCTGCTCCTCATTAGTGCAGGAGGGTTTCAGTGCGGGATGGTCCTGCCCTGAAGCCCCAGATTTCAATGGCCAACATGCTACAGAAGGGTGACCCTCTGCTCTAGCATTCCCTGAGAACCCTCTTCCTGGGCACTTGTGCTAGATGCTGGGTTACCAGACTACAGAAAAACACATGGACATGAAATAGACAGGGCCCTTCCTGACCTGTGAACTA
Source organism: Dipus sagitta (assembly GCA_036346955.1). Taxonomy (NCBI): domain Eukaryota; kingdom Metazoa; phylum Chordata; class Mammalia; order Rodentia; family Dipodidae; genus Dipus; species Dipus sagitta. The sequence continues at coordinate 123,037,727 of CM070776.1, forward strand.
CAGGGGGAGATGGTGCCCAACCCCCACAGAGAATTACCATACAACAGAGCAAGGACTGAGATGGTATCAACTTTTCCTGGAAAGACGTGAACACACACGCGTTCACCCAGACAGGAATCTAATGACACCCAAGGGAATAATTTCACTCAAGTCTAGCATGGGAAGCTAATGAATTTAATTGGGTTTACTTATAGCACCATGGGCAACTTGTGTCTGTAACATGCAAAACAAGTCCCCCTCCCCAAGCAAGCATTAACCACTTATCAATCCTTGTGAAGGGGTGGGGCCTCAAGAGCCACACACCTCTATGAAGCAATGTTAACAGGTCCAATCATGTGCAGGTAATCACGTCTGCTCTAGTCAGGACAACAGCTATATCATGTCATGAGGACAGAGTTCCACATCAGATGAAGATATTGAGAGTACTGTGTGGACACCTGTCAGCAATGATGAATGAACAAGTCCCACACCAGGTGATTACAGACAGCACAAGGAAAGCAGGGAGAGAATGGCATTGAGAAATAAAGGATAGTGCTCAGCGAGACTGAGCATGAGCATCAAGAGACAAATGGCTGAGATGAGCTGGAAAGGCCTATTTATGGAGGGCCATGCATGCCAAGGCAATGACTCTGAACTGTTTCCTAGTGTAGGCAATGGGGAGCCAGCAGAAGTTTTTAAGTGAGAGAATGACAAGAACAGATGTTTTACTCATATTTATGCACTGAAAGCCAGAAGGTCAGAACTAATGGAAATTAATCCATAAAATGACAGCATAGGCTGAAAATGTGTCCCATTGTCTATATTTTCCAAGAGCAATACACTGAATTATGGAAAACTACTCATTATAGTTACATATAAAACTACTGAGGAAAAGAAAGTAAGAGCTACATTTACATGAAGAGTCATTTTCTAAAGGACACAAAGAGGACACTTGTATCTATCTCCTTTTGTGACAGAGACTAAATTAACCTGAACATTTCATTGTGCAAAGATCAGCTTCCAATCTGAATTTAATTTGTTCCCAACACCTTTTCAATGGCTAATGTGATCCAAAATGGTAATGCTTCTGATGAGACAAAATTTGGATCACAGTATTCCTTTGTTTAATCCTATCCAATGGTTTGCTAGAGCTTGCAGGATAAGACCCAAACTGCTCAGGAAGGCTTCTAAGACCTTTTTTGATCTAGTCTCCACCCCTAGCTTCCAGCCCATCCTCTCCAACTACAATAGACACATCTCTTAAGGTGGGCTAATATCCCACCTTTATAAATCCTGATTTCCTCTGTTCCTGATTCTCAACCCCCACTCCATTGCAAGATCCCAGAAGCTGCTTGATATTTCCAGATGCAAGTGGCTATTCCCTGATACTCAATGCTTTTCACATCCTCAAGCCTATAACCTGCAGTCTACTTCTTTCCCCATCCTACACTACACATGAAGGGCCTGGGTGTTGTCAGCACTTATCTATTTCCTCCCCTCCACCTACCATGAAAATAAAGCTGTCATTGAAGGCAGTTTGTTCATCTTACTGCCTGGTCCCCATTTCCCTCACACTGTATCTTCAATGAATAAAATAGCAAACTATAGATCCATTGCCAGTATCTTCCTAATCCTCAGCATTAAGACTGTCTTTCTCTTGTAGTCTTTCCAAGATAATCACAACCTCCAAATTGCTTACCAAAAGACACACATTAGGAAAGGGATCCTGGAGCCCTGCCCTGCACATGTGAACAGCTTGAGTCACCATCCACTCAGTTATCCTTTAGTAAATTTAAACATCATATATGGAATTTTCATAGGACAAGGGATATCTTCTCAGAGAAATATAAACATCAGGAGGTTGAAAATTGTTTGATTTGAGCATCTGAATTAAACCCAAGATTAGATAATGACTCAAGCAAAACTTGGATCTGGCCAGTGTTTTCCTTCACCACGCTTCCAATCAAACAACTGGTCTCTCTCTTTCTGCATCCCTCTTTCTTTCTTTTGAGTTCATGATTAGTCTGTATACACAGCCGACTTCCTCCCATAAAAGTGCATGTGGTTAATGGCATTCCTCTCATTAGCTTTTGCTACAAGCAGCACTAGCAATAAGCCCTCCCTTGCCAAAGAATCCCTACGGTGCAATGTTAACCCCACCCCTTAAAATTCTACCATCAGGACCAGATTAAGAGCAACCCTGCCTCCACAGGCTTCTACCTATGCCTTTGATTACAACAGTGTCAATGACAAACATCAGTCCTACAGAAACACAATACCTTGTCACCACTATATTCTTCAACTAGACTGACTTAATTTCACAGTGCATTCTGGCCCCACTTTCATTTTCAGTTCATCTGAGATCTAAAATCTGAAGGCCCACAGTAGTCTCATTAACCTTTTGTCATTTTGAACCACATCCACTGCCACACCCCAGCCCTGGATGAAGCGCTCTGTTTTCTTTGCTGCTGCCCCAAGAGGTTTCCATAGCCTTTGCTGCTGCTAGAGAAAATGCCAACTGGGTGCTGATGGGCTTCATTCACAGATTCAAGTGCTAAGATCAGCTGGGCTCTGAAAGGGAACGGAAATGGGAAAGGGAAAGGACTGGAGATGTAACTGGTGGTTGAGTGCCTGCCTAAAGAATAGGAAACTTGGAAGTTTCACAAATGTAAAGCCTCATTTATAAACAGCTAGTTGATTCACTTGCATAGCCTGATGCAAAGGCTGCGTATGAGTCAGGTGAACACAAAGTATTGACAGCATGCATTTAACTCTCTCCATCCTTCCATATTCATTTTGCAGCCAGCATCTTTTGGATACCACTTTATATGGATCCTGAAGTAGTTTCTAATCCAAGCTTCTAAGTGATTCATGGATGGGCTACATAGTATCTGTGAATTTCCGAAATTATGCATAAAATGCTTTATGAACATCTTTCTGAGAACAGGGTCTGGAATTTCCCAGAGTCTTGACAGTGTGTGACCTAAGAAAGGTAAAGATTGACTACTGTACTAGATTTCACATAAACAAGGTGCACTATTTTCATATGAGCTTAAATGGTTCTGATAATTTTAAAGCAATAAGTTTTCACTGAAGAATTTGAATACAAAATATAACTGAAAAGAAGGTCATTTAGAGACCGGGCATGGTGGCGCATTCCTTTAATCCCAGCACTTGGGAGGCAGAGGTAGGAGGATTGCGGTGAGTTCGAGGCCACCCTGAGACTCCATAGTAAATTCCAGGTCAGCCTGGGCTAGAGAGAGACCCTACCTCGAAAAAAAAAAAAAAAAGAAGGTCATTTAGAAGCCCACTACAGGTAAGCATGGTTAATGTTTTATCGTTCTGCCATTTCATTTCTATTTTTTTCTTACAAATTGGAGTCTCATTTTAGATGAAGTTCATTTTTGATAGTCACAGTGTCCCTAATGATCTCTGAGAAACTTCAGCATATAAGGAATTTGGGATGAGTGTTCCAAAATTCCATTTGATTTCAAAGACACATCCACTAGTACATTCCTTTTTTTTTAAGTTTAGTGAGCACATTATAAGATGTCAGCAGGCTGGACAGTAACTAGAGTACTCCTATGGCCAACATGTGATTATTTAAAATACTATTACTACTTTAATTTCTTCTTTTTTCTTTTTTTATTAGTTTTGTACTCAGTGAATCCACTAATACATTCTTAATGAGAACCTGCTTGAACATGGCACACTGCTACAGAAGGAAAAGACATAAATCTTTAACCATATTCTCGGTCAAATCTAGGGTTTTTGTTGGGCATGCTGGCAAGCACCTAAACCTATAATCCTAGCACTTGGGAGGTGCTGGAAGAAGGATCATGAGTTTGAGGCCAACCCAAATTGTACAGACAACCCTATCTCAAACAAATAAATAAAGAAAATTTCTAGAGAAATCAATAGACCATGTACATGCTCAAGCTAAGAGAATCTTTTCACATAAAATGTCTGTACCAAATCAACTGGGCGGGAAAACAAAACAAAGGCAGATGGCAACAATGATTTAATTGTACACTTGGAAAAATGCAATTCAACTACCAGAAGTCAGATTTTTTATGATCATTTTCCCTTTACTACCAAAATGCAGACCCTCATGATAAAATATATAGAGAAATAGTACATGAAATATGAATGCATAGTAAAGGCCATCCCACAAATTTATACACTTACTGTGAGAGAAACTCCCTGTATTGAGCAAGACAACATTAGGGAGTAAGCATGTGACCTTCTACTATGGTAGGTAGTTATTTAAAGGACATCACCTGTTTGCAAGTGGAATCCAACTGTGTTTAGAAGACCAGTACAGTTATTCTGCAATTACTGCTTATAGGTTTCACCATCATGGTGATTTTTACAAGGTAACATCATTGCTTTTTTGGACCAAGTGAGGGATTTATAGCCACTTATACACATTCTCTTCAGTGGAATTTCTTTCCTATTAGTAGTGTCAGATATGGAAGACATATTGTGCATGTTAGGCAAGCATTCTACCACTAGGCACACCTCCAGCCCAATGACAACCCCATTTTCATTGTTTTTAATATTTTTGTATTTATTGATTTCAGAAAGAAAGAGGGAGAGAGAGAAAGAAAGAAGGACAGAATAGGGACACCAGGGCCTCCCACCACTGCAAACAAACTCCAGATGCATGTGCCACCTTGCACATTTTGCTTTATGTGGGTTCTGGTAAATGGAATTGAACCTTGGTCCTTTGGCTTTGTGGCAAGTACCTTAACTGCTAAGCCATCTCATTAGCTCAACAATCCCATTCTCATCTGTTTCCAGAAGTCAAGGGAGAACCCAATGAAAGGCTTATTACCTTTCTGTAACTATCACCCCTTCCACTGTTAAACCACTGAGGCTTCTCTTCCCTGACAGTGGGAGCTTTCTCTGAAGGAAGAATCCCTCCAAACTGAAAAGAGAAAGGAGGCTCTGGGGATTCAGAATCATGTCTTGGAGACCCGAGTCTTGAAAGATCACATAACCATGTTCCAAGGTTACGTTAGCTAGAAACTGCAACATCCCTTCCTAGGGTGGGGTAGGAAGGAAGTTCCAGAGACTCAGGAAGTCAAGATTAATCCTGGAAAGGGCTGCAAAACCCTGCCCTGTGGCTACAGAAAGGGGAAACAACTGCTTAGGGGTGAGACTCTCTGATGGAGCTGCCTGCCAGTGATATAGTGTGCCCTAGAGACTCTCCAGTGGAGATGCCTGCAAGTGGTGCAGTGTGCTCCAGAGATGTAGATTCCATGAGTCCTCACCTATGCTGAGGTGGGCTTTCTGCTGATGCAACTGCCTTTGAGTCAAAGCAATCATCCATGATGGTGCAGCTGCATTTAAGTCATCCATGCTCCTGTAAGCAACCCCTCACCCTATTCTGTATGTAATACCAATAAACTCATTGGTTCACCAAAGTGGTTTTGGTATAATTATCCTTTGGTCTGTGTGTCCCCTATCTGTGGAGAAGTATATTCATGTCACCCCAGGGAAAAGGTTTTCCATAACATACCTTTCCCAGAAAGAATAGCCCAACACTCAAGAACCCACTGGCACACATACTCAAGGGTACAACTTCTATCCAGGTCCAGTCTTTGCTCCTGCTCTCCAGTAAACTCCACAGCCTGATAATGGCACTTTTAGGCTGTAAGCTGGGTAGTCAACCCACAGACAGACAAAGGTACTCCCCTTCTAAAACTGCAGCAGCACCTTTCTCTGCCTTAGAGATCCTTGGTCAGAGTGGTCTTTGGAAGGCCCTGGAGTCAACCAGTGGGCAGAGCAGCCAAGACCCAACAGGATTGCTAAAGAGTTCTCACCATCTTTCTTCTTAGTGTATATAAGGAGACCCATGAAACTCCCACAGCAACACAGCTCCAGGGCTCCCTCACAATGGCCAAAGACTTTCAAATCCTGTTACATGCATTTCAAAGGCTGATCCTGCTGATATCAGGTCTCCACTCAGTCCTGGCAGCACTGGGACAGGATGCCTGCCATAGGAGCTAGACTCTTCCCAGCTCATAGGCCTTTTCATTATTTTTTCTTTCTGATAGTATATCAGATACCAAAAGTTCACTGAAGAAGTAGGTGACACTGTATGACTTATACGAGAAGTGGAAGAAAGTAACTACCCTTTTTACTGACAAGGGCAATGGTGGTTAAAAACATATATGTTGAAATTAAAACTTTATGTATTCAGAGTGGTAGAAGTATATAGGTGACTTTCTCTTCTTTTCTACTTTCTATTTTCCATGATATTTCTAACACAAACAAGTATTCTTGATATAGTTGAAAAACATACAAATGATTTAATTTGGGAAGGAATTCTTTTTGGGGGGGGATGGGAAGGATTCTTTATGTGGTAAAATATACATAAAATTTTTTTAAGGCCACACATCAGTGGCATTAAGTACACTCATACTACTTGGTGCAGTGGCATGCACTTCTAACACCAGCACTCGAGAGGGTAAGGCAAGAGGATTTTGAGTTGAGGCTAGCCTGGAGTAAATAGTGATGTCCTGTCACAAAAAAATTTTTTAAAGGAAAACAGGACTGGGGGCTTAGCTCAGTGGTAAAATGCTTGCCTGGCTTATACAAGGCCCTAGGTACAATCCCTAGCACCCCAAACAAATGTTTTTCAATATATTTATTTGAGAGAGAAAGAGAGAGAGAATGGGCATGCCAGGGCCTCTAGCCAATGATCTCCAGATGCATGCACCACCTTGTGCATCTGGCTTTATGTGGGTACTAGGGATTCAAACTGGGGTCTTTGGGCTTTGCAGGTAAGTGCATTAACCAGTGAGTAACTTCTCCAGCCCCCAAATAAATATTTTTAAAGGAAAAAAATGTTGGGCTTTAATCTCAACATTCCTGGAGGCTAAGAGATAAGAGAATCTCTATGAGTATGAGACCAGACTGGACTAGAGTGAGTTCCAAGTTAGCCTAGGCTAGGGTGAGACTATTGTAGTTGCCTTCATATTGCTGGCATAAAGCACCTGACCAAAAGCAGCTGATGGGAGGACAGTTTTTGTATTCTGGCTTAGAGTCTCAAGGGGAAGTTTTATGATGGCAGGGGAAAGAATCACATGAGCCAAGTCTGGACATCCCCTCTTCCACACAGCAAGTAGAAAACAGCAGTAGGAGAGTGAGTCTAGTTCTAGTAAGGGATAGCTGGCTATAACACCCCTAAGCCTGCTCCCAACAATACACCTCCTCCAGCAGGGATCCACCTCCCAAAATTGCCATCAGCTGGGGACTATACATTCAAAACACATGAGTTTATGGGAGACATCTGATTGAAACCACCAAAGAGATCCTTGCAACTCACAGTTCATCCTCACAGCTCCATGGGGTCTCCATGCAGGCAATCCTGCTTCACACTGCCCATGACCATTTCCAAATAAAAGACCATGTTGCAAACTCAATGATCCTGTCTTTTCTGCATTTCTCATAGTCCACAACACCAGGTGAGCTACCAATTTGTTAATTCAGGGTGGAAAAAAAGCAGACTTTGAAGAATAGGACACTCCTTCAGCATTCAGGCCCCTTCAAAAGAGTCTGCATTCTTCCTGTTGTCCCAATGCAGGTCATCTGACCCAATCTCAATGGTTGTAATTTCCCAATTGCAGCTGAACAAGCAGCAGTTTCACCCAAAGATTACATTTTTTTTTCTGTGCCATATCCCTTTGCTCACACCAGTCCACTTCTATGCAATGCAACCCTACACAAGTTCTCAGGACATGGGCATAACAAATCTCTCACACAAACTGCTGCCAGCTCAGTCCAGGTAAAGCTTTCTCACCCTCACAAGGCAAACCCCACAGTCCATAGTTCTTACTGCATTCAGGTCTTTCAACACTGACCAGAATAGTCCATCAAGCTGTACTTACAGCATTGCAAGTCATCTCATAGGCCAAGGTTTTAAATCCTTCCACATTCCTCTCAAGTATCAGCTCCAAAAGGCCAAAAGCCACACAGCCAGTTGTCTAGCAATAATGACACCACTCTCGGTACCAGCTTTACTGTTGCAGTCAGGTTCACATTGCTGACAAAAAACACCTGACCAAGTGCAGCTTGTGGGGGAAAAGGTTTATTTTGGCTTACAGACTCGAGGGGAAATCTCATGATGGTAGAGGAAAACAATGGTACAAACAGAAGGTGGACATCACCTCCTGGCCAACATCGGGTGGACAACAGCAACAGGAGGGTGCGCCAAATAATGGCAAGGGGAAACTGGTTACAATACCCATAAGCCCATCCCCAACAATACACTGCCTCCAAGGTGTGTTAATTCCCAAATCTCCATCAGCTAGAAACCTAGCATTCAGAACACCTAAGTTTATGCAGGACACTGGAATCAAACCACCACAGTGGCCCTGAACGCACAGTGATTCTCTTCCCTCTACCCCCAAATTGCTGGGATTAAAGGCATGCACCACCATGCCTGGCAGATTTGTAATTTTTAAGTATTTTATTTATTTATTTGCAAGAGTGAGAAAGAGGCAAAGGAAAAGAGAGAGAGAAAAAGAATGGGTGTGCCAGGGCCTCTACTCACTGCCAACAAACTCCAGATGCATGCACCACCTTGTACATCTGGTTTACATGGGCAGTAGGGAATTGAACCTGAGTCCTTAGGCTTCACAGGCAAGTGCCTTAACTGTTAAGCCATATCTCCAGCCCAGATTTCTAAATTTTGTAATCACCTCAAACACAAACTCTGTATCCATGAAACACTAACTCTCTATGCTCTGTTCCTCCTATTCCCTAGTAAACTATGTTTTCTGCCTCTATGTTTGCCTACTCTAGGTGCCGCATATAATTGGAATCATTAAAAAAAATGTCTTTTGGCAACCAAACTCTATCAATAAGACAAGAAAAAATGGGTGACTCCTTATCAGGAGATGAACCATTCCTCACACACCAGATAGGGCATAGGTGAAACCACAGAGGAATTAGTGAGATGAGCAAGAGCGCTGCTTTATTTCAAGCCTAACAACCTGTGCCAGGGTGATGGAGACAAACACTAAGGATACTCAAAACATACCAAAGCAGAAATTCAGACGCTGCTGAAGTACAACACTAAAGTAGACTTAAAACACACCCACCACAGCTCAGGGAATTTTGCCAAAATGGGGGCAGAATGATTATTAAAAGCAACAGACTGGGAGGGAAAATCCAGAGGCATTGCTTCTCCCATGACTGCTGCTCTCCTAACTCATAACCCATAACCCCATGGCCCTCAGTGAAGTGGGGACAGAGAACAGGGAACTGATGGTACCAACAATGATGTGTCCATACAAAATTTCTACTTAATTAAAAAAATCTGGCCAGGCATGGTGGCGCAGCCTTTAATCCCAGCACTCAGGAGGCAGAAGTAGGTGGATCACCATGAGTTCGAGGCCACCCTGATACTGCATAGTGAATTCCAGGTCAGGCTCGGCTAGAGTGAGACTCTACCTCAAAAAAGCTATATATATGGGGCTGGAGAGATGGCTTCGTGGTTAAGGCACTTGCCTGTGAAGCCTAAGGACCCATGTTCAACTTTTCAGATCCCACATAAGCCAGATGCACAAAGTGGCGGAAGCGTGCAAGATTGTAGATGTGCACAAGGGGGCACACACATCAGGAGTTCGATTACAGTGGCTAGACACCCTAGCATGCCAATCCTCCCTTTCACACATAAAAAAACACCAGTCTGTAGGGTTTGTCTCAAAAACAATCTGTCCTTCAGGTGGGTGTGGTGATGCACACCTTTAATCCTAGCACTTAGAGGCAGAGGTGGGAAGATTGCTGTGAGTTTGAGGCCAACCTGGAACTACAGTGAAAGTTCCAAGTAAATCTGGGCTGGAGTGAGACCCTACCTCAAAAAAAAAAAATTCTGTCTTTTTGTGTCTGGTTTATTTCACTTAACATATTTTCATGGTTCAACCATGCTTGTAGTGTGCCAGAATTTCATTTTGTAAAGCTGAATAACATCGTGCTGTCCATAAATGCCACATTTCAGCGTTGTGTTTGTGTTCTGCTGCTGATGGACATTTGGGGTGTTTCCACCTTTTGGCAATTGTGAATAATCTTGCTGTGAACATTAGTGTGCAAGTATCTTTTTGAGTCTCTGTTTTCAGTTCTTTGGAGAAATGCCCAATTCTACCCAGAGGCAATTCTCTACCTTTCTGGGGAACAACCATGCTGTTTTCCATAGCAGTTGCACTATTTAAAATTCCTACCAACTTCCAGGTGTGGTGGCACATGGCTTTGATCCCAGCACTCTAGAGGAAGAGGTAGGAGGATCACTGTGAATTCGAAGCCAGCCTGAGACTACATAGTGAATTCCTGGTCAGCCTGGGCCAGAGCAAGACCCTACGTCAAAAACAACAAAAAAGTAAATTCCTACCAGCAAAAGACATGGTCTCCAGTTTCTCCACATCTCAACACTTATTATTTTTTTTATAGTTTTCTGGATAGCAACCATCCTAACAGGTGTGAAGTGGTATCTTGTTACAATTTCAGTTCATAGTTTCCTAATGATTATCTTCCTATATACTTTTGGCCATTTGTTTAAACTTCCTGAGAGAAATGTCTATTGAAGGAGTGTATTGTTAAATGCAGTTCTTCATTATTTGTTGAGTACTTTGTATATTCTAGATATTAATACTTTATCACACATGTTTTGCAAAGATTTCTACCCATTTTGTGGATTGTGTTCTCACTCTCTTGATAGTATACTCAACTGTGAACAAATATTTTAATGATGGGGAGATGGCTTAGCATTTAAGGTGTTTGCCTGCAAAGCCTAAGGGCCCAGCTTTGATTGTCCAGTACCCACATAAGCCAGATGTACGAGGTGGCACATGTGTCTGGAGTTTGTGTGCACTGGCTGGAGGCCCTGGTGTGCTCATTCTCTTTCTCTTTCTCTCTCTGCTTCTCTTTCAACTAAATAAATAAAAATATTTTTTCAAGTGTTTTGTTTTTTGAGACAGGATTTGACTATATAACCCAGGCTGGCCTTGAACTCGCTATGTAACCCACACTAGCCTTCTGCCTCAGCCTCATGTGTACTGGAATTACAGGCATGTACCACCATCCCCAATTTATGTGGTCCTTGGGGATTGAACTTGGCTTCCTGCATGCTAGATAAAAACTCTACCAATGGAGCTATATCCCTAAGCATCTTTTAAAAATAAGGTATGGGTAAAAAAAGCCAGTAGGTAACTTGAAATTTCTTTTAGTTTCAGGTAAAGGATCAAGAATAGAGGTCTTTTCAATGAGGTCACAAACTCATGACTCCATCCTCTGGCTCCTCCAGAGGAAGCTGATGTTGTCAGACCCTGATGGACTGGTGAGAGTCAGAGAAAGGGAACCTAAACTGGGTGTGGCAGCAAGTCCAGTTAGGGAAGGCCAGGAGATAAGGACATCAGATCTTACAATGTTCCCAAGCTCCACCAGCTCCCTTTTTCTAAGTGGTTATTAAATACGCATACTTCCAAACTTTCACATGGAAGACACACTGAATTATAAGCACTGAAAAACAGAAAATCTGAGTCATTATTGTAAAAAGTGACACCTTGGTTTGTTTGCACCACAAAGAGTCAAACACTCCAGAACTGATCCACCAGTTCTAAATACATGCATTCCTTTTTGTTGTTATTTGTTTTCTAAAACAGGCTCTCACAGTATAATAGCCCAGGATGGCCTTAAACTCCTGTTTCTCCTGCTTGGTCTCCCAAGTGCTGGAATTAATTACAGCCACCATTCCCAGCTCCAGGCATTTATTCTCATATTCATTTTCATTCTCAATCATTCTCTCTCCCTTTTCCTCCCTGTGCTAAGTACATTACATGTGTTATCTCATGTAATTTTAACAATAATACCATGAGGTAAAGAATATGATCATTACTCACATTTTATCAATGGGAAAACAGATTAAGAGAGCTTAAGCAATTTACACAAGTGAATGACAAAGTTAGCAGGTAGAGATATACAAGGACCCCTAAAATCGTTCCCTGATCTATCCCACTCTTAAATTTGAATGATACCTGTAACTGTTACAAAATATCACTTGACTGATTAGTAAAACAGACAGCTGACATTAAGTTCATCGAAAGGAGGCCTGACTTAATCAGGTGTTCCATAGAAAAGGAAATGGGCCACCTGGAAGAGAAAGATTCACCTGCTTGCTTTGGAAAAAAATAACTTGCCAAACCGGGTGTGGTGGCGCACGCCTTTAACCCCAGCATTTAGGAGGCAGAGGTAGGAAGATCGCAGAGAGCTCAAGGCTACCCTTAGACTACATAGCGAATTCCAGGAGAACCCGAGCTAGAGTGAGACCCTACCTCGAAAGAAAAATGCCAAGTGGTAAGAAGCCCACCTTGCTGGACCCAAGAGTGTTCTGAGCAGTTGATGGAGACAGTCAACTAACAGCCAGCAGAAAGAGGGGACCAGTTCCCACAACTACAAGGAACTGGACTATACCAACTTGCATGATCTTGGAAAAGCCTCCTAAGTCTCCAGAGGAGAATCTCGTGTTGCCAACACCAGTGAGTCCCTGAGCAGAGCCTTGTGCTGGGCCCTGGCTATGCTGTTTCTGTCCAGAGAAGCTGGAAAATAATAAGTGCATGCTATCTTAAACAGTTAAGCTTATTAATGTGCTAGGCAGTAAGAGAAAACTAACTCAGTATCAGGTCAGTATTTAAAGCCAGGGCTGCTTAACTGTGGAGTGTATGCTCTTATCCATGACAGCCCTTTTATGAATTCCTAAACATTGTAATGCTCCATAAACAGTAGAGGAACTGTATATAACTACGTAGTAGAGTGTTTGCCTAGCATGTATGAGCCTCTGGGATCCATCTTCAGCTCTCCCTCCAGTAGGGGTGAGATAGAAAGGACATAAATCTCTATGAAACAGTAACGCTTATCATCTATTCCTCTTCTGATGCAGTCTTCAAGGTTTAGAAAAAGAATCTTGCTATATCATAGCACATAAGCACAATCATTGATCTTCTATATGAGTTCTGGGGGAAGAATACATATTCAATAGAAATCTGCTTAAAGACTGTAAGAAGTTGTAAAAAATAAGGACAGAAACCATAAGCTTTTATTTACCCAAAATACCTTATTACAACAGAGTTGAGTTTTACTAGAGCTCCAGGCTATACTACTTACACATACTTTCATTTTGACTATTATCATCTGGTGCTTCCAAGGAGACAACACAGTACCTCTTTAACGGGGCTGCACTAAAATCTTCCTGAGTGCAAGAAGCACACAGAGCTCTGCTGGAAAAAAAAGTCCTGAACTTAGAATTCCAAAAATCAAACACTGTGATTGCATCTTGGAAATCCTCCTCCCATCTCCAGTTCCTCCTCTACACAAAACAACAGAGACCTCTCAGAGAAGAATGCCAAGGATGACCTCCTTTAGGTTAGCTTTATGAAGTACAGCTAATTATTAGCACTGTTCACATTTTGTAAACAAAGAAACTAAGATGGAAAGGTTAATTAACTTTCCCAATATTCCACAACCACAAAGTGGCTCTTCAAGCCAGCAGCAGACATCATGGCTCTGATTTTCAGGCACTTGCTACATTACCCATTCTGTGCCTGCACTCCAACTAGGTATTCTCCCATCCCTCACACCTAGCAAAGTGCTTTTCCACAGGAATGCTCAATAAATGTTCCCCAGTAATGATAAGGAATGAGGCCAGAGCCCAGGGGAGTAGGGAAGGCTTCTAGATCATTCACCATTGTAGGAACACTGGAAGTCTGAGGAGGACATAATGTGGAGTAGGATAAGGGGGCTGGCTGAAGGCAGGCCCAATTTATGTAGTCGTCAATCTAAAAGTAAGTGAACAGGATCTTAGCACCAATAACCCTTAATTAATGTTGGCTAACCACAAACAAGGAGAACTGACACTGGCTCTAAGATCAGTTAAAAGAAATAAAGCTAACCCAGTTTTCCAAAGTTTATTTCTTCTTTTTGGAAAAGTTTCTGCTACACATCTGGAAATGATTTTCTAACACACTAATTCCAATGAGTCATCTACAATATTAAGCAATGATTCCATAGGGTGAACCCTGATCATATTTTTCCATTAACTGGCATCTACTGAGGTCAATGAAAGGCAGAGGCTGCCCGGGTCTTGAAGAAATTCACCCTCCACAGCCCAATTTTATATTGTCAAGAATATGTGTCTAAGTACAGAAGTACAATCTCCCAGCAGTAATGCAAAATGCACTCTGAAACCCTGAGCTTGCTTTTGCTGGTCATACAAAGAAGTCAGATTCAGAGGCTGCTAGAGCTGGAAGCAGCCATAAGTAAAGCTGGAAGAAGAAACATTTGGGGCCATGGATAAACATGGGACCCTCAAAAGTGAAATGGGTGGGGTTAAGTATGAGGTCCCTAAAGATAACAACAAGACAAGGTATATACTCTTGTGTGAACGTCTCTGGGAAGATGTAAACAAATGTCTGCACTCTCCCCAGGCAGGACACCAACAACAGAAGAAAGTAACAATTTCACTTCAAGCCAAGCTTGGTGAAGCAATGAGTTTTTTGGAGCTTAATTACAAAGATGGGCACGGGGTTATTTACAGGAGTATGGGTGACCTTAAAGCAGCAGCATTACTGAGAAGGACTCACGTCAGCATGGATGGAGTCCCTCCCTTTAGCTAACCTTCCACACAATGTATACACTAGCACCTCCCAAGACCACATGTAGCTGGGGCAAAATTACATACAGCTGGCAAGGAGGAAGAGAAGGGGGGGGTGACTGATATCTCAAATGAGGATCTAATGACCCTCCACATCCTCTTCCTCTATGAGGGAATGTCAACAATCCCAGTCTTGATGGTCTCCTGTGAGTACTCATAGCTGTTCCAATAAAGATGGGAATGGTTGTTATGCTCAGAGGACAGTGTTCTACAAGTACACAGTCTAGCCAGAGCTCAGAACCTACAAGCCTTCCAGCAAAAATTGTTCCAAGGACTAGGAAGATGGCTCAGCATAAAGACCTGAGTTCAGATCCCCAAAATTCATGTAAAGTGTCAGGCATGGTGGGGTGCACCTGTAATCCTAAAACTTGGGGGACAAGTAAGCAAGCCAAGGAATCCCTGGGGCTCACTGGCTACCTACTTTAGCCAAATCAGTGAGCTCTTGGTTCAGCTGGAGACATGCCATCAAAGAATAAAGTGGGAACCGGGCGTGGTGGCACATGCCTTTAATCCCAGCATCTAGGAGGCAGAGGTAGGAGGATCACCATCAGTTCGAGGCCACCCTGAGACTATATAGTGAGTTTCAGGTCAGCTTGGCCTACAGTGAAACCCTACCTCGAAAAACCAAAATAAATAAATAAATAATAAAAAAAAGAATAAAGTGGAGAACAATTGAAGACAGCCAACATGAATCTTTACCCTCTAGACAGATATGCACACGTGTGCCCATACACATGAACACACACATCTACATACACATATATGCAAAAAATAATTTCTACAATGAACAGTCTACAAAGGTCTGCCAGCCTACCACCCATTGCCCTTTCAGCCACATCTTAAAATAGTGGATCCACCCGCAACACACTTTTAACCCACATCACATCAGTTTCCTAATATTTAAGATTTCAGCTGCTCATGTTTAGAAGCAGAATCTTGGTCCATTTCTCAATGTATTCTGGCCACTGGATTTCTTTCTGTTTACAATAAAATGTGTCATGTCCTTTTAGGAATAAAGCAAGAACTATAGAGGCAGGCATGGTGGCACATCCCTGTAGTCCTAGCAGTCAGCATGTGGAGGCAGTAGGATTACTAGTTCAAGGGCAGCCTTGGATACATGAGGCCCTGTCTCAAAAGATAAAAATGCAATCTGGGGAGATGGCTCAGTGGGTAAAGACACTTGCTGTGCAAGTGTGATCACTAGAGTCCATATCCCTAGAACCCATGTAGCACCAGACACACTAGAAAGATTCTGTAATCCCAAGTGCTCCTATAGCAAGACAGGAAGTGGAGAAAGGAGAATCTTGGAAGCTTGAGGGAACAGCTAGCCTGCCTTTTGCAGTGGTAAATTACAAAGAGACTCTGACTCAAACGGGGTAGAAGGTGAGAGTAGACATCCAAAGATGACCTCTCATCTGTGTGTGCATGTGCACACACACACATGCACACACAAAGACTGAAAAAGACAAAGCAAGCAGACACTTTAAAAGGCTATTTAAGTCTTTCAGGTGAGAAGTTTATTATTTATTGCTCAGAAACAAGAACCAATTAAATATTTTCTTCAGGTTAGAAAGAATTAATGCAAATTACTCGAGTGAGTCTTCTCTCTCTGATGAGACAATGTGACTTTAAACGGCATGGAAGTGTCCCTGTGTTAGAAGCACTTACATCCTACCTTACAAAATCCTGCCTTATAAACCATATCACCAGTGGATGATCATTTCCATTACAAACTATTATTTTTGTCAAAGGACTCCAATAAAGTTCATTTTTAAAATATTTTGTTTTATTTATGCGTGAGAAAGAAAAGCAGAGAGAGAGAGAGAGAAAATGGACACGCCAGGGTCTACAGCCACTGCAGACAAACTCCAGACGCATGTGCCACCTTGTGCCTCTGGCTTTACGTGGGTACTGGGGAATCGAACCTAAGTCCGCTGGCTTTGCAGGCAAGCACCTTAACTACTAAGCCATTTCTCTAGCCCTAAAGATTTTACTTAAAATCAGTTTCCAGGGCTGGAGAGATAGCTTAGCCGTTAAGGCACTTGCCTATGAAGCCTAAGGACCTAGGTTCAATTCCCCAGTACCCATGTAAGCCAAATGCACAAGGTGGCACATGCATCTGCAGTTCGTTTACAGTGGTTTGAGGCCCTAGTGTGCCCATTCTCTCTCTTTCTCTCTCTCTCATAAATAAATAAAGAAAATAAAATATTTAAAAAATCAGTTTCCCCTGGTGTATATTTAAATGATTTAATTTGACAAAATTTGATTTACACACAGGCTGAATTAAGCAGACACACCTGTACCAAAGCCTGAATTTGATTAGTAGCTATCTGTGCATTATAACATTGGGTGATTCACATAGCCCTTTCATGGGCACACTGCATCCAGGGTCACACAGTGAAGGGTACATCTTGAAATTTCTGACTCATAAGCTCTCACTATAACAATAAAAACCACTTGGTTTTTATCTAGTACCTTTCATCCAAAACCTTCAAAGTGTTCAACCCACATTTGCTTGTCCTCATAATTATACCAAACAAGTTGGCCAGAAAGCTGGGACTGCAACTTCCCAAACCACCACCAAGGGGACAAATTCTTTAAGGATTGTGAACAACGACAGCAGAAAAGTGAGAGATTCATAAATGCACAAAAGCACGATAGTTGATTTTTATAAAGAGAAAAAATATTTTGTGCATTTTTATAGACTATTTTCAGAGTAATTATAGGTTCACTGGAAAAATGGAACAGGAAGAAGACAGTTTAGTTCTTATTATATACTACATAGCCTCTCTTCATTATCAACATCTCACATGAAAGTAGACCATCTGTTACAACTGACAAATCTACACTGGGTGGCCTTTAATCCCAGCATTTGGGAGGCCAAGGCAGAGGGATCTTGAGTTTGAAGTTGGCCTGAGCTACACACAGAGAGATCCTCAGTTCTGTATAACGCTGCCTCCTGGACAAGACATGGTTGTTACAGTCATGAACTCACAGCAGCTGTGCTTTCCTGAACAAGATAGAGCCTGTCAACATTCCACCTTGGATGATGGAGGGAGTCGGGTTCTTTAGAGTTACAGGCACTGGTAAGGTGCCCATAATCTAGTAAATATTACCCTCCACCCATGTTCATGCAAGAAATCTTAATTGAACTCAGTGTGTCCAAAAAGAGACACGAAAGTAGGAAGGGGGTTAGCTGAGAAGGAGGAGTTTATTGTAAGGAGATAAAAGAGGGTAAGGCGAGTGAATATGACCAAAATGAATTATATATGCATGAAAGCACCAAAAAGATAAATTAATTCACAACTCCATGGTAAATACCAGCAATCCCACTAAGGAGGGCCCTCAGTGGAGTGAGGGAAATGATGGTACCAACACATGATGTATCCATACAAAGTTTCTACTTAGTGAAAAAATAAAAACAAAATAGGGCTGGACAGATGGATGTGTGGTTAAGACGCTTGCCTGTGAAGCCTAAGGATCCATGTTTGACTCTCCAGGTCCCACATAAGCCAGACACAAAAGGTGACTCAAGTGTGCAAGGTCACACATGCACCCAAGATGGCACTCATGTCTGGAGTTTGATTGCAGTGGCTGGAGGCCATGGTGTGCCAATTCTGTTTCTCTCTCTCTCTCTCTCTCTCTCTCTCTCTCATAAAAAATACAAAAATTCCCGGGTGTGGTGGCACATGCCTTTAATCCCAGCACTCAGGAGTTAGAGGTAGGAGGATTTCCATGAGTTCAAGGCCACAATAAATTTCAGGGTTTTTTGTTTCATGAATTTATTTTAGATTGTTATTCATATCTAGCTAATGATGTTTACAAAGTACTAAGATTGAACCTAGGAGATATGCAAGCTGTGCAAGCAAGTGCTCTACCACAGAACTTCATCCCCAATTCCCTTTTTACCCTGGCTTTGAACCTAGCATGCTTTAAACATGGGTCCTCCTGCCTCGCTCTTGTCACCAGGTCCAGCTACTATGACTTGTTTTAATGTTTCTCTATCTAGGTGACTATCCACTAATTTGATATATTTACTTTCTACATTATTGCATGTTTTGCCATATAATTATGCTATACCACTGAACTATATCTGCATGTCTTCCTTTTAAAAAACACTCAAAATGGGTAATAATGTTTATGAAAAAAATAAAAATAGGCTAAACTATAGCTGGTGTGTTAGGTCCTAGGTTCAAGACTCTTCAGTACCAAACATATGTTTCTTTAAGTATGAGCTAGTGTGTTACTCCTGTGGTAAATGCTTACATAAGCATGTGAAAGACCTAGAGTTAGATTTCCAGAACACTCAAAGTCAATAGGGATCACTCTTGGTGTGTTATTTTCTGTGGGTCTAGACAGAAGTATAATGCCATGTGTCTATCACTACAGTAGCATGCAGAGTAGCCTCACGGACCTAAACAACCTATGTTCCAACTATTTACCATACCCACAACTCCCTCTCTACTTTTTAAGTTAGAACGAAGAAATATTCAAAACAGTTTAAATACAAAAAAGTCAATTTGTGTGTCAATGTTATATTATGATGAGAATAGTGTTTCAAAGAAAAGAAGTGACACAATGTGATGGGGAAGATATAAAAAAGAGATATAAAAAAGTGAAATAAATGTTCTGCTTTCTTTTGGGAAAATGGCACAAAAATACAGAGGGAAAAGGAAATCTTGTTTATCATGATTTGTGCCATAATCTAATTGTCTTAAATGTCAACGCCAAGACCTTCCATTTCAAAGCTACAAATTCATCAGTAATTCTCCCATCCATTTGTTTTTAAGTCCCCAGAAAACTGAAAGATTATTTTAAATAAAGTAACAATGATACACCTTTTTCAAAATATGGAAAATCAGAGCAAGAAATGCCTATGACTTATTAATTAATAGTCCTAGAAACTTAAGTCATAATCCAATACAGTAGCTTATAGATATGAACACTCCAGAGCCTAAGGCAGAAAGACTTCTAGTCCAAGGTTAATCAGCGCTCATTGTCAATTCCAGACTAACCTTTACAGAGTGAAAATTTGTCTCAAAAAATAAAAAAATAAGCCTACCAAATGATTGATTTCAGTAATGGAAGCAAAGGATTATTCCAGTATCTAAAATCTGAGACACATGACACATGCAAAAAAATAGGAACTATTATAATTTACATTTCAGAAAATGCAGGGTAGCTATTTCTACTGCTCCCAGTTTAAAAGATAACAGTAACTATTATATAGATCTATATGTACAAATATATAAATGCTACCTGATAAAAATACTTACATACACACAAGTTTAAAAATCTCATTTTATAGAAATACATTATGAATCCAGGCATGATATCACAGCCTGTAATCTCAGCACTTGAGGGGCTGAGGCAAGAGGATCACAAGATCAAGCTGAGCTACATAGTGAGACAAAGGGAGGAGGACAAAATCAAACCCATTAAGACCAAAGCATGAGGAGTACTCAAGCAGACAGAAATGAAAAGAAAATAACAGAAATGAAAAGAAAATGTGAATTGAAGTCTGTAACTTCTAGAACCATCCTCATTTTATGGGTTCCCAAAACACAAGATTTGAGATGTACCGAGCAGTAGGCAATAAGCTACAAGAGTATAGGTTAAATTTTCTTAATAATAATAGTGAAGCCAGGCATGGTGGGCCTGTAGTCCCAGCACTCGGGACAATGAGGCAGGAGGACTGCTGTGAGTCTTAGGCCAGCCTGGACTACATAGCAAGATCCTATCCCCCCAAAATTAAAAAAAAAACTTAGAGAATTACTATACAGATACTATATGTTATATGTGTATGTCATATAAGTAGCCCAAAAGGTAGGTACAACTCTTGTTTTGAACTCTACATTTTCTGTTTATATAATTTTTTTAGGAAAGGAAGGTGTTATTTTTGGTTTACAGTTTTGAGGGGAAGTTTCACCATTGTGGGGAAAGCTATGGCAGAAGCAGATAGCTAGTATCACATTGTTACATCAGCAGGGGACAAGTAAAAAGAGCAGCAAGTCAGGCTGGATTGTAATACCTTAAGGTCGGCCTCCAGTGACATACTTCCTCCAGCAATGCTCCACCTCCTAAGGATTACATGACCTTTCTGAACAGTGCTACCAACTGGGGAATAAATATTCAAATATATGAGTCTATGAGGGACATTTTATATTCAAACCACCACCATTTTATTTCATTTTGTTTTGATTTTTGTTGTTTATTTTGCAAAGCCCTTTATATTTGGACATCTTATTCAGCTTAAACTTCAACATGAACAAGTTGAAAATCTCCAATATAGTTTGAGATAAGAGGGAAAAATCTTTTAAACTTTCTCCTTGTACCAATTTAACACATATTTTATTTATGTATCTTTTTTATTGAGAACTCCAATATATGACCATATTGTAAATTGATCACTTTGACCAATGTAAAATAAATTAATTAGTGTTTTAAAAACAGAATGCAGTGCTGGAAAGATTGCTTAGTGGTTAAGGCACATGCCTGCGAAGCCTAAGGACCCAGGTTTGATTCTACAGGTCCCACGTAAACCAGATGCACATGGTGGCACGTGTGTCTGGAGTTCGTTCGCAGTGGCTAAAGGCCCTGGCACGCCCATTCTCTCTCTTTCTCTCTCTCTCTCTCTCTGTGTGTGTGTGTGTGTGTGTGTCTAATTAATAAATAAATAAACAGAAAGCATGTAAGATGTGGTGATACATGCCTGTAATCCTAGCACTCAGGAGATTAAATCAGGAGGCTACTCACAAGTACAAGACCAGCATGGGCTACATAGCAAGATTAATGCTAGCCACAGCCATGTAATGAAACCCTGTCTCAAAAAATCTAAAACATTAAAACAAGAATAAAATTTATTCATAATCCCACCATCCACAAGTATGCACCCTTAATATCATATAGACACATTATATACACATATGTATTATAAGCACACAACCCTCCACTGAGGATGTTTTTTTTTAATATGACAACATCACAAATTGCTATATTCATCCAATGCCTCTTAAAGGGCCAGGTATTACTCTAAGAGTTTTACTGTGTTATTTTAACAAATCTTCCCAACAATCCTAAGGTCAGTACTATCATCATTTCCATATTATCTATGAGTAAACTGGGTCATGGAATGATTAAACACCTAAGTTCACATATGTACTATTCTACAAAAATAGAATCAAAGCCAGGCATGGTGGCACACACCTTTAATCCCAACACTCAGGAGGCAGAGGTAGGAGGATCACCATGAGTTCAAGGCTACCCTGAGACTACATAGTGAATTCCAGGTCAGCCTGAGCTAGAGTGAAACCCTACCTTGAAAAAGCAAAAAAAAAAAAAAAAAAAAAAAAAAGAATCATACTTTATATGCTGTTTCATAATTGAAACTTTTTCCTATGTAAATCATATACTGAGAGGTCATTTTAATGACTGCATGGTTTTCTAATGAATGGATGTATATTTATCCAACGTTTTACTTTTGACAACTTAGGTTTTTGTTTCTTTTGCTATTATAAAAAATTCTGTAAGTTCCAAAGTCTATCTTATTCTTTCCCTTTTACAAGTAGGTCCCAAAAGTTAAATGCTTTGTCAGTTCTATGCTAGGCCCTTCTGGCACTGACTAGTAAGCATTAGCTCTTTCCACTTTCTGGCTGGCCACTTAAAGCATTAACATGCTAATGGAAGACAAAAGCTATCAACAACTACCACAAGGGGGAATGAAATCAATCAATTGCTCTCTAAAACATAAAAACTATCAGGGCCAATGGGAAAAATGGCCCCTGAAACACAGACCCCATCGGGAGCCCTGATACCTGCAAATGTTACCTTATGGCAAAGGGGCCTGAAGAGATGTGATTAAAGATTCTGAAGTGAGAAGATTGTAAGGCTCAGCCCTAAATGCTATTCCAACTGCACTTTTTGACATAAGAAAGAAGCAGAGGGAGATCTGTCACAGGGCAAAGATGAAAAGACATAGACCCTCAGAGGCAGAAACTGAAGTGACACAGCCACTAGCCAAGGCAAACTGGTAGATACCAAAGCTGGGGAAGGGAAGCATTGGGAACTTGCCTGGGGTCTCCTAAGGTAATGTAACCCAGTAATTTTGATTTTGGACTTCTGACCTTCAGAACCTTGAGAGAATAAATTTGTCACTTTAAGCCTTCCAAAGAAGCCATGTACTCCAAATGGGTGGTCATGGTGAAGATGACCATCCATTCTGACCCCTGCAGGACAGAGGAGTCTCCAACAAGCAGGAAAGGGACTGGAAGGGCATTCCAGAATGAAGAGGCTGTGTGCACAAAGGCAGGAAGACGAGAAGCAATAGTGTGTTTAGGGAACAGGGGTGGCTGAACATGGGAAGAGTCCAGGCTGCAGGTAAGGATGTGGTGAGGGAAGACAATACAAAGGTGAGATGCCTTTAACTGGTGGAAACAAAGGAAAGCTGGATATTTTATAGTCAAGTAGAACCAATGTAGATGGAGTTGGTATTTTTTTTAGAATTTTATGTGTTTGTTTGTCTGTTTATTTGAGAGAGAGTGAGAGAAAGAGACAGATAGAGAAAATGGTTGTGCCAGGGCCTCCAGCCACTGCAAATGAAATCCAGATGCATGTGCCACTTTGTGCAAAATCTTTACATGGTTGTGGGGAATCCAACTCAGGTCCTTAGGCTTTGCAGGCAAGTGCCTTAACCCCTGAGAAATCTCTCCAGCTCCTGAAGTTGGTATTTTGGTGGAATTGGCAATTTTGTTTTGTATCCTTACTTTCAGGAGAGGTAGCAAGGTAGTGGACCATTTCAGCCTAATCCAAGTTGATCATGTTTTGGCTCAACATCAAGATGATTGCTTCTAATTTGTTATAGCCCTGGGGATATGGAGACAAAACCCTTCCAAGGTAATTTCTCCAGGGAGGGAGCAAGAAACATGAGGGTGGAGCCCATCTTCTCAACTCCACCTCCTCACATCTGGACAGATGCTCCTATGCCCCAGGAGACCCAGTGGGTCTGAAATATAGCTGGCCTGTGCCAAATAATGATTCCAATGAAGTGAAATCCTCAATTAAACTGAGCTGCAGGAACTGCATTTGCTTCTTATGCAAAAGGTTTAACTGTCGCAAGGTCTATGAAGCAAAAGCCAATATTTACCAACTAATCCCAGCAGCAAAGAGAAGAAAAAAAATATGTAAGCTGGGTTCTTTTGTTGTTGTAGCCAACAGCTTCATGTTTGCTGAGATGAACTTCCAGACCAGGCACAGGTATGGAAGAAGGGATATTTATTGAAGCTTACAGATCCAGGGGAAGTTCCATAATGGCAGAAGAAGCTGGCCTGCCTTCACAGGCCCAAGGAGAGAGAGAGAGAGAGAGAGAGAGAGAGCACGTGAGCAAGCGAGCGAGCCACAAGCCAAAAGCCACACCACACAGCACACTCTTCAGGAACTCCAGGCAGTTTGCCTATCTTTAGACAGGAATGTCAAATCCACCACCACACCTTAGGGCTGGACACCTCCTCCAGACAGGTGGCTGGAAATCCAAAAAATGTTAATAAACTCCTGAATCTACTGGGGGGCATTTATTCAGACTACCACAGTTGTAACCAGTGATTCCCCCATTGTACAACTAGAACCCCCCCCCTTTTTTCTGATGGACGCAGCATCAAAGCCAAGATGTTTCGGAGGGGAGGGGGACAACCTTGCCAGATGATCAGCTCCATGAGATTCCCTTTCTACTCAGGCCACTGGATTTCCAAAAATAAGGTATCCAGCTATCACTTATCTCAGGCTTTTGGAATTTTCCATCCTTAACTAAAGAAAAGGTTTAAAAAACCAGTGGATTCTTTTTTTTAATATTTTGTTTATTTATTTGAGACAGACAGAGAGAGTGAGTGACAGAAAGAGAAAGAGAGAGAGAGAGAGAATGGGGCATGCCAGGGCATCCAGCCACTGCAAACGAACTCCAGATGCATGTGCCATTTGCCTCTGGCTTACATGGGTCCTGGGGACTTGAACCTGGGTCCTTTGGCTTTGCATGCAAGTACCTTAACTGCTAAGCCATATCTGCAGCCCAACAGTGGATTATTTATAGTCAAACAGGAGAGAAAGAAAAAGTATGAAATAGATAAGAAGAGGAAAGTAGGAGCAGGCATGGTAGTAATCTCAGCATCAGGCAGGTGGAGGCAGGTGGATCAGGAATATTGGCTACACAGTGAGTTAATAACAGCCTGGGCTACATGAGACTGAAAATGAAAGAATGGTTGGGGAGGATGGAGAGGAAAGTAGACATGTGTCACCATAGAATGATGTTTCTAGAGGATGATGGGAGGTGAAGCAGAGGGTGGCCATGGGGAGTTCCCCAAATGGAAAGCCAGATTCATAAAAGATTAGCCTAGAAGGTGGCAGTGCAGAGAGGTCAATGGCAGGTCCATCAGTCAGACTGAGGGTTGGGATATAACTTGGTAGCAGAGTGCCTGCCTAGCATACAATTTCCCTTGTACCACCACACACATACACAAGAAGAAGAAAGAATGGATGAAGAGAGAAAGCAGTTTGTGTGGAGTAGAAGGTAGAAAGGAGAAGAAATTAGGTTGAAGAGAGAGGAAGTAGTGAGTAAGAGGAAGCCAGCCAGGGTAGGGACAGTTCTCACAGAACCACAAAGGCTCAGAAGTCAAGCTTCCATTTGCTGCCATTCCTGTCAAGCAGGGTTTGCTGCCTTGAGAAATGCAGATCTGGAATAGGTGTAAGCTACTGCCCCATTCCAGGCTGTGAAAGTCTAGGATTGAGGGAGAGGACAGGTAAACCTAGTACCTCAGTTTTTCCACCTGGCCACTATAGGTGCCTAGTAATCACACACCACTGACTTCCATCGAAGCTGGACCATTAGGTTCCAGTTATTTACAGTAGAGAACTGCATAGAAGGGCTTTCAAAATTCCTTAACTAATTGATTTGGGGTCTTAAATTATGCAGGTTGACAGCATATACTGCCTCCAGGTCTCCAGTCATGTCTACTTAGTCCTTCGCTCACTCCCAGACAAAGTCATTCCATTTGCCTAGCACAAGGTCTAAAGGGTTTGATTTCTTACTGAGTTCAAAAATGCACTGCTATCCTCACAAAATATTGTTACTATTTTAGTCTCTGATCCCTTTATCTATTGTATTACAAAACAAAATTCCTTCAATTCCCTCAGATTAAGCCCTTCTTTTACCTACTCCCATTTTTTTCACACTATCTTGCCGTAAGTAGATTTAATCTATTATAAGGAAACCAGTGGAGGGTTGGAGGGATGGCTTGGTGGTTAAGGCATTTGCCTGCAAAGCCAAAGGACCCAGGTTCAATTCCCCAGGACCCACGTTAGCCAGATGCACAAGGGGACGCACGCATCTGGAGTTTGTTTGCAGTGGCTGGTGGCCCTGGCATGCCCATTCTCTCTCTCTCCCTCTTTCTCTGTCAGATAAAATAAATAAAAATAAAAATAAAAACATTTTTTTAAAAAAGAAACTTGTGGAAGGCTATAGAGAATAGCTCAGCATTTAAAGGCACTTGCTTACAAAGCATGATGGCCTGGGTTCAATTCCCCAGTACCCACATAAAGCCAGATGCACAAAGTGGTGTATCTGAAGTTTGTTTTCAACAGCAAGAGGCCCTGGTACACCAATACTCTCTCCCTCTCTCTCTCTCTCTCTCTCTATCTATCTATCTATCTCCCTCAAATAAATACATAAAAATATGAAAAACAGAAACTGGTAGAAATGGATTTTCTGCTTCTGTTCAAATTAAGCAATAGTGCTGAAACATTTCCTTTGGGGTTTTAGTATAATGTGAATGAAAATATCGCTATTTTCCATCAGCCAAGGCAGTGATCTAGCACAGCACAGCACACCTTTCTATCCTGTTAGCGTGCTCTCCAATGAAACATTGCTGTCTAGTTCCTTCTCCTGTATATCACAGGCCCAGAAGTTCCAGATGTCTCAAGCATCAAGTCTGTTGTGAAGCTCATAGATGGATTGCACACTACCCATAGGCTAGGGAACTTGGCTGAGGACCAGCAGTTAAAGGAGAAACTACTTCAAAACAGAAGTCAGTAAATCAAGAAAATAAAGTAAAATGAAAATTAGTTTGAAGGAAAATAACTCATAATTTGGAGAAAATGAATATCCACTTCTAAAGAAGACAAACAGAACTATAGTTAATAAAATTACAGGTAATAAAACTTATATATTTTAAAACTTAGTAGATTAATTACTCTTTTTTGAAAAAATGTTTATTTTTATTTATTTGAGAGCAACAGACAGAAAGAGAGAGAAAGAGAGAATGGGCATACCAGGGCCTCCAGCCACTGCAAACGAACTCCAGATGCATGTGCCACCTTGTGCATCTGGCTTATGTGGGTACTGAGGAATTGAGCCTTAAACCAGGGTCCTTAGGCTTCACAGGCAAGCACTTAACTGCTAAGCCATCTCTCCAGCCTAATAGATTACTCTTATATAAGCACATTATGACACTTTAATATAATTCCACTAAAAATACCTGAATTTCTACTTGCTAGCTTATAAGGTGAGAAAGAACTGTTTTGCTATTGAGTAGTCTGGGGAGGGGAAATGGAAGAAGACAAAGTGAAGACAGTAACTATATATTTTGTATTTTCAGATTTTTGAAGCAAAATCTATGAGTTTCCCCTATCTTGTGGATAATGATTTTCAATGCATTACAGCCAGATAGTTACCCAAGAGCCTGTAAAAAGATAGGTTGGGCCTGGGAGAAATATGGCCACAACCAATTGTAACTGATGTAAAAATAGCAAATGCAACCCACACCTAAGATAGAGTACCTCTTAAGATCTGTGAGGCTCTGTGCCATAATGGACATTATATTGGCCAGCAAAAGTGAGGAAGCTGACGCAAATGTGAGCAGCCAGGAAGCTTTTATGGTGCAGCTCTGGAAGACCGCAGGGACTGCATTTGGTGGAGGGAAGAAGCTTTCATTTATCACTCAATTGAAAAATCTTCATGAAGCCAGAAGGAAGTCAGATTGTCCAGTCTTTCCCTCTGCCTTCTTCAACCATGTGTTTGAGAAACCTATTTCTGGGAAGGGGTCCTATGGTTACCTTGGAAATGCAAGATGGCACTGCCCCATCTAACTTGACCTTCAGCTTAGGTAAAGCATCTCTTACACAGGATAGATGAGAGGCATCTTGGGACTTGTTAGCCACAGTTATTCTCATCGATGGGAAACCATCTCTTTTTCTTGTGCACATGCCCCTTTCCACACACATCCACACCCCCCTCACCCACACACACATACATCTTTACTGGTTTACTCATTTCTTTAGCTGAGAGTGGAAAATTCCATAGGTCTGAGCTGGCAAGGCGCCTGTATGTGTCTGGCCAGCTTGTATCCTGAAACACCTCAAGTCTGAAAGCAGTGCCCACAATAAGAACTACAGACTAAGGAAGTCCTCTGTGGAGGAAAAATAATAATTTTGAAGAATTTAAGAAAACATCTGAATGGAAATTGCAGACGACAAACCTGCACTGTGTTCTTTCAGCTAAAATTCTGAAAAGGGATTGTGCTTCCTCACTGGAGTTCTATGAAGACATCCACACCTGGTTCACAGCTTGCCAGTCTATCAAATTCGAGTTTTCCTCTATCATGTCAGGATCCATGCTGGGAACCCATCTGACCCCAGAACACCAGCCACTCCTCAACTTCTAGCAATGCCTCATGGGAT
The DNA here is from genome assembly GCA_036346955.1 of Dipus sagitta. NCBI lineage: Eukaryota > Metazoa > Chordata > Mammalia > Rodentia > Dipodidae > Dipus > Dipus sagitta. The sequence continues at coordinate 123,066,138 of CM070776.1, forward strand.
AAGCACAACAATGGTTCCCCAAACTTGCACTCATTCCCGTTCCTGGAACCAATGAATATGTTATTTTACACAGCAAAGGGGACTTTGCAGATGTGAGTAAATTAAGAATTTTGACATGGGGGCTGGAGAGATGGCTTAGCGGTTAAGTGCTTGCCTGTGAAGCCTAAGGACCCCGGTTCGAGGCTCGATTCCCCAGGCCCCACGTTAGCCAGATGCACAAGGGGGCGCATGCGTCTGGAGTTCCGTTTGCAGTGGCTGGAAGCCCTGGCGCGCCCATTCCCTCTCTCTCTCTCTCTATCTACCTCTTTCTCTGTGTCTGTCGCTCTCAAATAAATAAATAAATAATGAAGAAAAAACTTAAAAAAAAAAGAATTTTGACATGGGAAGATTATTCTGAGTTATCTAGGTAGGTCTGACGTCATCATCAAGGTTTTTCTATGTGGCTAGGAGTGTAGAATGGTATTAGAGCAGTTGTCTAGCATGCACAATATCACAAAAACCAAGTAAGGATTTTCATAAATGAAAGGGGGAGGTAGGTAAGTCAGAAAGGTGGATGTGATGGTGGAAGCACAGTCAGGGAGACATAATGTGGGAAAGACTCAGACAGCCAATAAGGATGGATGCAAGCTCCAGATGCTAAGGAAAACAGGAAGTCTGTAGAAGCTGGAAAAGAAGTCAACTTGAGACACTGTCTTTTAGAACTTTTGAAAAGTATAGATTTGCCAAACCTTACTATTATTCCAGTGAAACCTATTTCACCCTTGTGACTTTTAGAACTACAAGAAGCCCATATTCTTTGAAGACACTAAGCTTGTGACAATTTGCTAAAGCAGCAATGGGAAACTGATAACCCACGTGCCCAGTCCAGGGTCATTTTCTGGACCTCCTCAGCCAGGTGACTCCCTCCTCAGCACCCTCATCAATGCAGAGTTCCCCTGTACAGCACTGTAGTTCCAGGTGGTCACAGCGAAGACAAGGCATCCTTGCTCTGGAGAGCTAGCAACAAGACCAAAACTTACTCCCAGAGGAGCTAGAAACGGGCCAGAAAACCAAGATGGGGATCAGATATGATTGGGCAAGGAAGTCAGGTCAAGGAACCAAGGCTGGATGTAGCATGTGGTAGAGTATCTACTTGGTGTGTGCAAGGCTTGGGGTTCCATCTCTAGCAATTTGTGTGTGCACATGTGCATTTACACACACACAAAGACAGGAACAAAGGGACAGAAAGTGGACAAGGAACAAGAGCAGAACCCATTGACCACATGTAAATTTTAAATAGAGAGTAGATGCCAGGCCTGGTGGCACAGGCCTGTGATCCCAGCTATTCAGGAGGCTAAGGCAGGAAGATAGCAAGTTCAAGATCTGCCTTGGCTACAGAATGAATTCAAGGCCAGTCTTGTATTATCCGAAGCCTCTCTCAAAATAAAAAGTAGAGAGGGCTGTAGATGTAGTCTAGTAGTGAAACAGCTCTTGTGCAGCGTGTGTGTGTCCAATCCCAGGTTCAATACCCCCAGTGCTACCAAAATATAAATTATATAAATAAATAAAGCTGGGTATGGTGTCAGACACCAATAATCCTAGCACTTGGGAAGTAGAAAAGACCAGAAATTCAAAATCATCCTCAACTACATAGTGAGTTCAAGGGCCAGCCTGAGATATGTAAGATCCTGTAAGATATGTAAGAGATATGTAAGAAAAAATAAATTTGGCAGATTAAATATTAATGTTGCTCCTCTCAAGAGAACCTCCTCCATAGAGGTGGCAGTAGACACTGAGGAAACTCAAAATTCATGAAAGCAGAAAATCAGAGACTGCTGAGAGCTCAACACTAAAGGAGACCTATAATACGCCCTCTAAGTCTACATTTGGGAACAGGGAATGGAAAAAATGTAAGAGTCACAGGGTGGGAAGGTGTACTCTGAGGCTTTGTTCCCCCCACAGGGACTGACTGATGCATCCATGACCCAGTGATTATTGATAATTCCACTGAGAAGGGACCCTCAGTAGAATGGGGGCGGGGAGCAGGAAAAGAAGAGTATAACCCCATGGGAATATGACTAATTTACAATATATTCCTATATTAAAGTTTTTAATCATTTTTAATTAAAATTAAAAAAACAGGTGGGGGGTGATCGTGGTGGTGCACGCCTTTAATCCCAGCACTCCCAAGGCAGAGGTAGGAGGATCACCGTGAGTTCAAGGCCACCCTGACACTACATAGTGAATTCCAGGTCAGCCTAGGCTAAAGTGAAACCCTACCTTGAAAAAAAAACAGGTGGGGGGGCTGAGGAGGTGGCTCAGTGGTTGAAGGTGTGTGTTTGCAAAACCTGCTTGCCTAGGATCAATCCTCAGCCACCCATATAAAGCTAGATGCAAAAAGCGGTGAGGCACATGTGTCTGGCATTCATTTGCAGTGACAAGACAGCCTGGCATACATGTGAGTCCCCCCACCCCCAACACAAATTAATTAATGTCACAAAACAGGTAGATGCAGAAGTTTATATAACTTGAGACTTAAAAACCGGGGCTGCTCTGGATATGAGAAGCTCCCGATGGCAGCAGGACAGCTGGGCTGGAAGGGGGCATTCCAGCTGCAAGTACAGAAAGAGGGATAGCTGAATGTGTTATTTTAGAATTGAAGTGAGAAGCCTTATAGAAGTCTCTTTGGTTCTTCTGATGAGAATCCCACCAGATTTGTCTGGAAGGGACAAACAGGCTAACTTGCCTTGCAAGCAGCCATGCCAGTCACTAGTAGTGTAGGAACAAGTCTCCTGGTGGGGGGAATCCACAGGGGCACCTTCTTTGCTTCCCAAGCAACAGAGCATGTCATAAGCACTCTGCTGGACTCCAATGAGAACTACTGGCCCCTGCAAGCTTTGAAAAAACAATTTAGTTCAGTTTCTGCAACAGTTGATTCCAAGCCTTCTTGGACTTAAGTCATTCTTGGTGGTAAGGCACATACCTTGGAAAGTGACATTCCCTTGTTCAGGTCTCTAGAGACTATTTTGTGCACTGAAACATTTGGAACTGATTAACCTATGAAAATAAACTGGTCATGCCAACAGCACTGTTCCAGTCACACATGAACACTATGACAACAGGGCCTGCAAAGCATAAAGCTGGCCATTTCTCAAGTGAGAAAACTAAACTTCTAAAATAAAAGGCATAAAAATGAATATATACATTGTTATTTTTGGATAGTGCTGACCCATTTGAAAAGTCAGAAAAGCAATTCCATGAAACTGAACCCAGGTACTTTTCCAAAGCCAGAGTTCTGAATATGCTTCCCCATATAGTTATTCAAATAACAAACAGCGGAAGAACAGTCAATTGTAAGCAGTTCTCACAATCCTAAGGCTTGTTTTGGAATAGGAAAAAAATTATATATATGTACCGATCTTGTCCACATTTCTCAATAACAATCCCACCCCTTTAAAAAATCCTTTTCACTAAAGAAACCTAATCTAGGTTAGAAATAAACATGATCTCCCATTGGCTATTACTAAAACCATACAGGAAAGGTTTCCACCACCTGATTTCTTGTGGAAACTAGCAGATACACTCATGTTTCTTTGTGTTACCATGAAGGAATCAAGACAGCTGAAGCTCATTGTCCTGTCACTTAGCAAATATGGGCTGGAGAGATGGCTTAGCGGTTAAGCGCTTGCCTGTGAAGCCTAAGGACCCTGGTTCGAGGCTGGACTCCCCAGGACCCACGTTAGCCAGATGCACAAGGGGGCGCACGCGTCTGGAGTTTGTCTGCAGTGGCTGGAGGCCCTGGCGCACCCATTCTCTCTCCCTCTCTCTCTCTCTCCCTCCTTCTCTCTGTCCCTCTCAAATAAATAAATAAAAGTAAACTAAAAATTAAAAAAAATAAAGGTGTTTGCCATCACACCTGGTTCTAAATTACTATAAAAAAGCAAATATGGATGACCTATGGCCTGCCTCCCATGAAAATAGAGCTCTGTTTCCCCATTTGTAGAAAAGAGGTGATGACAATGTGGTATATGTTTAACAGTGACCCACAGACATATAAAATCATAGACATAACAGGCCTTTTAACTCTTCTTAACATTGGGGCTAGGAAAAGACAAGGACCTGTCATTGTGTGGAAAACATCTCGTACAAGTGAATTTCCCTGGCCTTTTGACACACTTCACTGAAGCACTTCAAATAAAGACGTTCTGTCGAGAGTTAGAAGAATGCTTGACTTCTCAGTTACATCTTGCCCAGTAAAGTATCTCTGTTCGTTAGGGAAAGCAATATCATGGGGACATGGAAGTATCTGAATCTCTTCAAGTACTTCTCAGCACCCTGACACATGTACAATCCAACACAAGCTGACAAGGAAGGAAAAAAAGCTTCCCGTGAATTATAAACTCCATAGCCAATAAAAATAAAATGGACAAGAATCACAGGAAGTCATTAAGAGCAAATTTAGGTATGATTCTACAAGGCTGTGCACAGACAATGAACAAACCATGAAACCACGTGTAGCTGGAATGGTTGGCCTGTTTCCCATACTGACTCTGCTGGGAATATGTATACACCATACTAAATAGAATTTATCGTGCTATCACAAACCATAGCCTGACAGAAAAGGACACTAGGCCAGGCTTGGTGACGCACACCTTTAATTCCAGCACTTGGGAGGCAGAAGTAGGAGGACTGCCTGAGTTCAAGGCCACCCTGAGACTACACAGTGAATTCCAGGTCAGTCTGGGCTGCAGGAAGACCCTACCTCGAAAAAGAAAAACAAGAAGAAGAAGGAATGAGGGGGAAAGGGAGGAAGGGAGGAAGGAAGGAAGGAAGACAGAATGAAAGAGAAAGAAAGGAAGGAAGGAAGGAAGAAAGACATTGGGATTATGGGTGTATCTCAGCGGTGCAGCATGTGTTTGGAATGTGTGAGGTCCTGGGGTTCTACTCCCAGCATCACAGAAAAAGGACAATAATTTCTTAGGAGATCTTTAAACTTTTTAACTTATTTATTTTAGTTTTAATTTATTTATTTTAGTTTATATCCATTGTACAAAATATTGAGTTTCATTACAACATTTCCACACATGTACATCATATGTGTGTATGTGTGTGTGTTTATATATATTATATATATATATATATATAATATATATATGATTTGGTTTTTTGAGGTAGAGTCTCGCTATAGCCCAGGTTGTTCTGGAATTCACTATTTAGTCTCAGTTTGGCCTCAAAGTCCCTCACAGTGATCTTCCTTCCTCTGTATCTCCAGTGCTGGGATTAAAGGGGTGTACCACCACACATGGCTAACATCATATACTTTGGTCATATTCACCCCCTAGTCATTTGCTTTTTAAAAAACAAGGACTGGCAAGTCTCCTTTGAGAAGCACACCCCCATTGCTCTTGAGTGTACTTTATTCTTCCCTGAGCATCTTTCCATTTTTAATAAACTTGAGCTCTGCTTTGAGAAAGAAATAGACAATGGGGAGAAGGTTCACTGACCACTTGCTCCTCAAGCAACAGACCTGAGTTTAATCCCCTGAATTCACATATAAAGCCAGACATTCCTATGTGTGTCTGTAACCACAATGCTTGCTGAGGGGCCAGAAATAGGAGGATAGCTGAGGCTTGCTGGACAGCCAGATGAGCTGTAAAATACTAAGCTCTGGATTCAGTGAGAAATTATCTCAAGGAAATACTGCAAAAGAACGATAGAGGAAGGTATGTGACGTCTTCCTCTGCCTCTGCACATGTGTGTACAGGATGCATATATACTTGCATACAAGTGTATACACCACCACCACCACCCTAAAAAAGGGGGCTTGGGGAGCTGGCTCAGTGGGTAAGGTGCTTGTCTTGTTAAGTATGGGGACCTGAATTGAGATCCTCAGAATCCACATAAACTATTGTGTGTTGTGGCATGTGCCTGTAATACCAGAGCTGAGTAAGTAGAGACAGGAAATCCCTGGGGCTCAGTGGCTGGATAGTCTAGCAAAATCAGTGAGCTGCAGGTTCAACGGAAGACCCTGTTTTAGAGGGCCTACACCTATTAAATTATCCCTAAACTAACAATGTTTATCCCATTTAACCTGTGCTGACTTCATTCTCCACTGGGGAATCTGCTTCTCTTTATCAGATGGAAGCAGAACCTGAGGAGAGAATCAGCCCATTGCACTTCACCAGGGCCCCAGCTGAAATCATAGAGGAATTGGGGAAATGAGCAAGAGTGTTGCTTTCCTGGTGAACGTGGTACCAGCACAAGGGTAAAGGAGATAGACACAGAGAACACTCAACTCCTACCAAACCAGAGGTCCAGAGACACAAAGGTTCCCAAGACCTCACCACTGAAGTAGACCTAAAATGAACCCAACATGGCTCAGGGAAATTTGTAGAAGAGGGGCGGAAAGACTGTTAGAGCCACAAGTTGGGATATTATGCACAGACGCCTCTTCGCTATAACTGATGGCTACCCCCACAATGCACGACCCACAATCCCCATGGGGATAACTAGCATCCCCAATGAGGAGGGTCCCTTTGGAGGGGGGAGGACAGGGAGGAGGGTAAGGATGGTACCAACATGTGCTATTTACATACTGAGTATGTCCATAACTAATAAAAAAAGAAAGAATGATACTGTCTCAAATATTGGAAGTACAGATCAAGTGAGGAAGACATCTGTCATAGTCAGCTCCACATTGCTGGGATGAACATCCAAATCAGACACAGTTTATGGGAGGAAGGGATTTATATCAAGCTTACATATCTAAGGGAAGTTTCATCAAATAATGGAAGACTCTGGCTCCCATTCATAAATCCAGAGACACCACCAAGCAGCCTGCACCACAAGCAAGCACAAACCAGTAAACAAGCAGCAGGGACTCTCCAGCTCCCGCCCGAACACAGACTGTCTTGCATACCTTTGAGCTGGAAATCATATCTGCCCCCAAATATACCTTAGGGCTGGACCCCAGGATCCACTCCCAGTGATACCTCTTCTACCCAGGTGGCTAGAAATCCAAGTGATAAGCCTTAATGAATCTTCTGAGTCTATGGCGGACATACACTCAAAATGCCACAACATCCTGTATCTATCATTGTTCTGCATACACATGTGCATATATATGTATAACCACACACATACACTCAAACACATACACTCATACTACATATACATATACATGCAAACTAAAAAAAAAAACATAAAAATGAGGCTTATTATGCCTGGCATGGTGGCACATGCCTTTAATCCCAGCACTTTAGAGGCAAAGGTACAGGATCATTGTGAGTTTGAGGCTAGCTTGAAAGTACATAGTGAATTCCAGGTCAGCCTGGCCTAGAGCAAGACTCTACCTTGAAAACACAAAATATAAAATGAGATCCAGGTATGGCGGCACATGCCTTTAATCCCAGCACTGGGGAGGCAGAGGTAGGAGGATCACAGTGAGTTCAAGGCCACCCTGAGACTACATAGTGAATTCCAGTTCAGCCTGGGCTAGCGTGAGACCCTACCTTGAAAAACCAAAATAAATAAATAAATGAGGATAACTGAGTGAAAGGAGTATGAATAAAGTTTTTAGAGGGAACAAAAAGTGTCAAGTCTCTACTTTTCCACACAGAGCCCAAATTTATTCATCCTTTTCAATGAACCACACTGAACTGGCTAGTGGAAACACAATTGCTTTTGCCAATAGCCATAAATACGGGTCTCCTGGGCTGGAAAACCTTCTCCCAGAATAGCAAAAGGTATTTCTCTCTCCTGTCCAATCTCCCCACTCAATCATCAGACTGGTCTGGAGGCTGTAAGAGTGAAAACCCAAAGCCCTAGCTCACACGCACTGCCCTTTCCAGTATGGCTCAAGCAGACTGGAAATGGATACTACCAAAAACCTACTACAGAGGGGTCTGCCAACTTATTCCAGGAAGGGTTTGACACTTGGCTCACCCCTCTGAGTCCAGATCTGAAGCAAGGAAATAAGAAATCAAGGGTACCTGTTTCCCCTCTGCCAGTTTACAATTCTGTCTTTGGACACAAAAGGCTTTACCTGCCCACCATAAAGTCTGGGAATGCTAATGAGAAAATAGTCGTGCTTAATGTGTCCTTTGTATGCATCCAATGTAGCAGCTTTTCAACAAGCCTCTGATGGGTTACCAAGGCTCTGGAAGGTTAAATAACTGGCCCAACATCACCCAGCTAGTAAGCAGTTGCATGGAACTTTGAACTTGATTGGTGTGCTTCCAGAGCTGACACTTTTAGTCACTGGCAGCTAACTGAGACAATCCCTCAGGGAGCCTCCAGCATGGGCCCCCCACCCCGGGGGGGAAAAAAAACCTCACAAAGGCATCTAACTCCAGGCTGATACAAATGACAGATTAGTGTTACCTTCAAACTTTTCTCACGCCTGACAAAGCCTACAGGAAACAAGACATCTACATCCCAAGAACGAATTTCTTCTAAAAGTGCCCTTAGGATTTACAGAAAAGAGAAACCACTTAAGTTCTGTTCCCTCCTGTTGTTTATGGTTTCCCCTACAGTGTAAAATACACTTAAAAAATAAATACTAATAGATGGCCGGGTGTGGTGGTGCATGCCTTTAATCCCAGCACTCGGCAAGGCAGAGGTAGGAGGATCGCAATGAGTTCAAGGCCACCCTTAGACTACCAAGTGAATTCCAGGTCAGCCTGGGCTAGAGCAAGACCCTACATCAAAAATCCAAAATAATAATAATAATAATAATAATAATAATAGGTCAGGCATAATCCCAGCACTTGGGAAGCAGATGCAGGAGGATTTCTGGAAGTTCAAGGCCACCCTGAGACTACATAGTGAATTCCAGGTCAGCCTGGGCTAAAGCGAGACCCTACCTCAGGGGGAAAAAAAACGAATAAATTTTCAACATGCTTTGCTGACCATTCTGTATGTCAGGAGAAAACAAACTCCAGTAGATAAATTAACCCTCTGTACTAAGTTGCAACAAAAAAGTAAGGGTGGTTCCTGAAAGGGAGCATGGAATTTGAGAAGGTAACAACCTCTGTTTATAGTTCACAGAGGTCAAGTAAGGGAATGCCAAGGTGAATTATACATGTACACTACACATTTCTCTGACATGTTACTGCTAAAACTCTCCCTGTTCCCATAAATTAGAGAGGGAGGGGGGAGCTCAGAAGCCATAGAGATTAACAATGTTCATTAATAAACGTCTATTTCGCCTTGTTAAGAGCAGGAAAGACCAAAAATGGGAAAAGGAGAAAGATGATAGAACTAACGAACTAAGATATTAGGTAGAACCATGGCATCCTACCTGGCTTCTATCTTCTCTATGTCAGTTATCTGCAGGTAGCTCATCTTCCTTTATGGATCAGAAATCCCTTAAGGACAGGAAGTATTCCTGTCCATTAGCCTCTATTGGCACCAGAAGGAGGTTGGATAGCCCCTTAGCTCCATGCTATACTAAGGGCAACTGTTAGAGCAGGATCTCCCTCTTTCTCTCTCTCTCACCACACACGCGCGCGCGCACACACACACACACACACACAATCTCTCTTTCTCCCTCTCTCTCTCCTGTGTGCAGGTACTAACTTCCATCACCATTCTAACTGGAAGTCTGGGGCTGGCATCCAAATTATTATTCATCTCCACCCTGTATCCTATTTCCTCATCATTCCCAAAAGTGCAAGCCTCTTCCATAAACTAATTTCACCTACAATCTCATCTCTGTCTACTCAGCCCTGGCTCTCCCATGGCTCTTCCTCCCTTTCCTGTTCCCACTTAGAACACTTTCTTTTCTGCCCTCAGCAACCCCAGTCTTCTGCCAAAATACAACCCTACATGCTCAGCCTTCCCCTAGAACATTCTCTACTCCCTTGCTAAACTGAAACCTGTCTTTGCCCTGACAACTCTTTCAAATAAAGGCTGCTCATTTTCCATTCTCCTATCACCAAGCACATTTTTCTTCTTGTTTGTCCAAGCTGTAAAGCCTAAAAATCATCTTGACTCCACCTCCTCTTCCTCTTTTCCTCCCTCTTCTCTTCCCCCTTCCTCCCACCTCCCCTTCAAGAATCACCAAATGCTGTAGATTTTATCACTGTCTCTCACATCTTTCCCCCTTACCTCTGTTCTCACTGCCTTTGTTATAATTATCACTCTCTTGAATTATATATTTTCACTAGTTTCCTGTCTTCCAGGCTCTACTCTCAAAACTAAGAACATCCTACAGTTTCCCACAAAACACCCACTGCATTCCAAGCACCATGCAAGGTGCTAGAATGGAAATGAATTTATAGCCTCTGACTTTTTGATTCATAGCCAGAATGAGTAAGAAACATTATCTGGTACATAGATCCTTCTAGAATACTAGAAGACTTTTTTCCAACTTTCTTTTTCAAAAGCTTCATTTATGGGCTGGAGATATGGCTTAGCGGTTAAGGCACATGCCTGCAAAGCCTAAGGACCCACGTTCGACTCTCCACATCCCATGAAAGCCAGATGTAGATGGTGGCACATGCATCTGGAGGTCATTTGCAGTTGCTAGAGGCCCTGGCGTGCCCTTATTCATATTCTCTCTCTCTCTCTCCCTTTCTCTCTCTCTCTGTCTCTAATAAGTTAATTAAATTTTTTTAAACTTCATTTTAAAAAATTACATAATCCTTTCTCACCACCTTCCTTTGTCCCCCTCATGCCATCCACTGAACCCCCACTTTTTTCCTGCCATTCCCTTTCCTATATTGATGTGGAATTTTTTTTTTTTTTTTTTTGCTGTCCTCCAGCATCCATGACAACCTGTTGGTGGGCTCAATATTATGCAGGTCTTGTTCAACTAACAACAGCCACTGTGAGGTCATGAATTCAATAACCACTTTATGTCAGGGAGACAAGTGTTCCACCTTGGCTCTTACATTCATTCTGCTTCCTCTTCTGCTATAGTCCCTGAGCCACTGGAGGATGTAATAGTGATGTCTCATTAAGTGCTGAACACTCAAATGTCATATCTCAGCACTCTGAGTTTTGAGTCTCCCAGCAGTCACTGCCATCTGAAAAGAGACTTCTCTAACCAAAACAAAGTTATTTTTAAAACTTTAACAATCACTTATATAACAGGCACTTTTCATACGTTAACTTCCTGACTCTTCACAGGAACTCCAGAAGAGTGGTCCTACTGTCTGACCCCATTTCGCTGATGATGAAATTGATAGAAGTTACCTGCCTCCACTCATAATGCAATAGTAGCAGAACCTGGATTCAGCACCAGGCCTGACTTTGGAGCCAGTGCTTATTCTGCCTCTCATCTTTTCATTAGGACATTGAAAACTTGGGAAAGAGCCCAAATGGGATGATCCTGACATGAAAAATTTTGAAACCAAGTCACATGAGGAATGAAGGGAAGAAATGAGGAACCTTTGGTGAATTTTAAAACATGGTTAAAGGGAGCCGGGCGTTGTGGCACATGCCTTTCATCCCAGCACTTGGGAGGCAGAGGTAGGAGGATCACCGTGAGTACAAGGCCACCCTGAAATTACCGAGTGAATTCCAGGTCAGCCTGGGCTATAGTGAAACCCTACCTCGATAAAGAAAACAAAAAAAAAACATGTTTAAAAGCACCTGCTTGCAAAGCCTGACAGCCTGAGTTTGATTCCCCAGTACCCATATAATGTCAGACACAAAAAGTGGCACATGCACCTGGAGTTTGTTTGAAGGGGCAGGAGGTCCTGGCACACATTCTCTGTCAAATAACTAATAATTTTAATATTTATTTTTGTTTATTTGAAAGAGAGAGAGAATGGGCATGCCAGGGCCTCTAGCCACTGCAAATGAACTCCAGACACATGTGCCACCTTGTGCATCTCACTTACATGAGTCCTGGAGAATCGAGCCTGGGTCCTTTGGATTTGCAGGCAAGTGTCTTAATTGCTAAACTATCTCTTCAGCCCACTAAATATTTAAAGAGAGAGAGAGAGAGAGAGAGAGAGAGAGAGAGAATAAGCAAATATTCCATGTGGCTCCAAACAGTAGAGCTTAAGCCCAGGTCATGGTAAATTCAACAGAGTAAATTGCAGCTCAAGGATCTTTTCTACCACAGCTCTCTACCAGGCAGGAGGTGTTTAAACAACCATTTGTCAGAGATGTGTCCAGGAGACACTCTTGCCTTGTGTGAATGAGCAGCCTAGATCAGCATTTCTGTGCGCATCAGAATCATTGGGGGGCGGGGGGAGAGGAGGGGCGGGCTGGAGAGATGGCTTAGCGGTTAAGACTGCAAAGTACAAGGACTCCAGTTCAATTCCGTGTACCCATATAAGCCATATGCACAAGGTGGTGCATGTATCTGGAGTTTGTTTACAGTGGCTGGAAGCCCTGGCATGCCCATTTACTCTCTCTTTCTATCTGCCTCTCTCTTTCTATCTGCCTCTCTCTCTCTCTCTCTCTCTGTGTGTGTGTGTGTGTGTGTGTGTGTGTGTGTGTGTCCCTCTCCCTCTCTCAAATAAATAAGTAAAATAATCATCTGAACATTTTTTTTTTCTTTTCGAGGTAGGGTCTCACTCTGGCTCAGGCTGACCTGGAATTAACTATGTAGTCTCAGGGTGGCCTTAAACTCACGGCGATCCTCCTACCTCTGTCTCCCAAGTGCTGGGATTAAAGGCATGCGCCACCACGCCCGGCTTCATCTGGATATTTTAAAGAATACAGATGCCTGGCCCCACCCCGACTTAGTGAAACACAATCTTGAGAGGTGGAGACCATTATTTCAAGAATCCAAAACAAGGAAATAAGTCTGTAAGAAGGTTCATTGTCCAAAACAATATGAATAGCAGATCAAAATAGGAAATATTGTTCAAACAAATACAAATTGTATCAATGTGCCATTTATATTTTATCATATTACAAAGATTAAACAATATATTCATCACTGTCAGCATGGGAGAGGGGAAAATATTCTCAAACTTTGCTGGTAAAAGAATACCCTGAACAACTTCATGCAGAATAATTTAACATTATGCTTAAGAGGAATTTTTAGTGGTACTAATGATGGAACCCGAGGCTTCACATGTGTGGGCAGTTGCTCTCCCAATGAATTACATCCACAGCTCTAGGAGGATTTTTAATATTAAAATGTATATAGTCGTTAAACACAAAATTCTGTTGCTAGAAATTTATCCAAAGGGAAAAATCCAGCAAGTTTGAAAATACTTTCTTAAAGACGTCCATTTAGTTGTTTAGACCTGTGCTGTTCAAGAGAACTTTCTGCAATGTTTGAAATGTTCCCTTTTAGCATGGCCTAATATAACAGCTACTAACCTAAATGTGGTTATCATGCAGAATTGACTTTAATTAATTTAAATTTAGATGGCTTAGAGGTTAAGACGCTTGCCTGCAAAGCCAAAGGACCCAGGTTCAATTCCCCAGGACCCATGTTAGCCAGATGCACAAGGGGGCACACATGTGTAGAGTTCATTTGCAGTGGCTGGAGGCCCTGGCGTGCCCATTCCCACTCTTGGGTTTTCTATCTCTCTCACACACTCTAATAAAAAAATAATAAATTTAAAGATGTTTAGTATAGTGTCACACACCTGTAATCCCAAACCCAGAAGGCTGTGGCAAAGGATTATAAATAAATTCAAATCCAGACTGGGTTACACAGAGAGTCACACTCTCAAAAATGACAAAATTTTAAAGGTGAATAGCCACATGTATCTAGAAGCTAAGGTATTAGACAAGTCATGTTTACAACAGTGGCAAAGTAGAAATTATCAAAATATCAAACAATAAAAGATGACTAACCTATGGCGTATCCATAATGGAATTGGTGGTGGTCGTATTAAACATGCTTATATAACTATGTATTTACTGACATAAACAAATATTCATAAGATATTTACAGTGGAAAAATTATTTAAATGTTTGTAAAATAATGTATATATTTCTATTCATATATGCACAAAGTCTTGAAATGCATATATTCAAATATTAGCAGGAGCTGGAGAAGTGCTCAGTAGGTAAGGGCACTTCCTATGCAAGCCCAAGGGCCTACGAAGCCCTGAGAAAGCACTTGAATTCAATCCCTAGGACCCACATAAACCCATGGGCCACACACACATCTTAACCTCAGTCCCATGGGAGAACAGAGACCCTAGAATCACCAGAGTCTATGGGGAGGGGGGAAGAAACAGCAAGTTCCATGATTATTAAGAGATTCCAGCTCAAGAGCTGGGCATGGTGGTGCACGCCTTTAATCCCTACACTTGGGAGGCCAAGGTAGAAGGATTGCTGTTAGTTCAAGCCCACCCTGAGACTACATAGTGAATTCTAGGTCAGCCTGGGCCATAGTGAGACCCTACCTCAAAAAACCAAGACAAAAAAAAAAGAGAGAGAGAGAGAGAGAGTCCAGTTCAAATAAGAATGGGCAGAAGAGGGCTGGAGAGATGGTTTAGCGGTTAAACGCTTGCCTGTGTAGCCTAAGGACCCTGGTTCGAGGCTCGATTCCCCAGGACCCACGTTAGCCAGATGCACAAGGGGGCACACGCGTCTAGAGTTAGTTTGCAGTGGCTGGAAGCCCTGGCATGCCCATTCTCTCTATCGCTCTCTCTGCCTCTTTCTCTCTCTGTCTGTCACTCTCAAATAAATAAAAATTAAAAAAAAGAATGGCCAGAAGAGCAATGGAGCAGGACACCCAAAGTTCCGATAACAGCCACCACAGGTGAGCACATGGGGTGCCATATGGGAACAAACATGTTGCATACACCACACAAGCAAAAAAAAATTAAAATAAAGAAATTTTAGCAGAGTATCGTCTGAGTACTGAGTGAGATAGTGATGCTTTAGTCTTTTTTGCTCTTCTAACTTTTCTATAATGAATATACACTTTCAATTAATAAAGCAATCAAAATCAAAAGAAGGCTTACCGCTACATTAGAATAGGAAACGACTTAATTCAGAGAATTGATTTAACATGCTAAGATTAGAAAATCAACTCTATTATTTGATGCTAATGAGGGCTAGCAAAAGGTATCTCTATGCTTTCACATTTCACAGCAGCCTGTTTTGTTCTTCTAGAGAGATTGTTGAGGAGTGGGGTCACTCAGGACCCTTCTAACCAAGAAGCCACCAGAAGAATTATTGAGGCAAATTTCATGATCAGGTGTGCCAACATTCTGGTTCCTGTTCCTCCCTCTCAGAGAGATAAAAAAAAAAAAAAAAACACAGAACTAAGACTATGAACTGGGAAGGTATGGTCCAGAATGCCAAGTCAGAGCCAGGTATGGTGGTACACACCCATAATCCTAGCATTCAGGAGGATAAAGCAGGTTTGAGACCAGCCTGGGCTACGTAACAAGACCTTGCCATGATAAACAAACGAATAAGCCCAAGTTGTGTTAGCCTTGTGGCTAGGTGGTAGGGCAAGTCCCCAGCTTACTCCAGGCCCTGGGTCCCATCCTCAGTATCTAGGGGAGGAAAACCCTAGCTGGAACTGGCTTTATCCCACAACACAATGAAAGTTCTCACTTCCCTACAGGTGAAGCAGTGGGTTTTGTCCTATATTAAGTAGTTTCAACACCCCCACCCCCCGACATACACACACAAGTAGGAACAGAGTAGCTGCTGCATTTACAGGGCTTCCCTAAATGTGACCATGACAGCCTTTCCACACAAAGGTAGTTGTGAATGGTGGGTGGGGGAGGGCCACAGCTGCTGGCCCTTGTCAGCCTTTCTCAGCTTGTGGACAGCTAGCGTCTCTCTATTGCAGTTACCATATGGAATCCCCCAGTGCCAGCCAGAGGACCTGCCTGTTTTGCTCTGCCTCAAGGGGCTACTACTAGTAATATCTAGCAACTCTTTCCTGATCCTCCACAGCAAACACTAAACACCTAGGAGGCGCAGCCATTGTACAGTACATTTATGAAATGTCTCAGTTCTCCTCTGGCACAAAGAATATTACCTGAAGTATAACAAAAACACCATTGGAACATGCCTATATGCAGACACTTCTCCATTAATCTCATACACTCTCGGGTTCTAACACTTCTGAAATCCCTCTTGAGAAATTCTGCTCAATGGTGATTCTGTAATCCCTTTCCCTGGGTAAAAATCGACCTTCATAAAAATGCTGAACTTACAGGAGCATGCAGCAATGAAACAGCCTGTCTTCTTCTGCCTGTTTCATTATATTGTTAATAGATTCATGGAAGTACTAATAATGGTATGAAGGCTTGAATACACAATGGTATGCTATATATAGCCTAGGCCTTCTGAATTTTTCTAACACTGAGCAAAACTGAATGATGTGAATGACGGGAACACATGCCAACAAGAGTGTAATTTAAAAAATAAGTAAACAGGAAATGCTGTATATTTGTTGACCATGGTAAGGTTTTTCTGTGGAGTTACACGGAAGGAAGGCATGACTTGCTGTGCTAATGACTCCGATTCATGCTGAAACGGTAACATTAGTATTTTGGGTTTATAGCAGCAAGTGTAAATCCTACCTCAGCTGTCCATTAATAAACACTTGGGGTTTAAATCAGAAATGAACCAGAAGTTGGCAGCAGCTACAACATGGTTGCCTTGCTCTTTAGACACTCAGGGCTTTACTAACCAGCTAATGGCTCTCTGTGTCAGAAAAAGAAAACATGGGAAATAGTGGGATGTTTCAGAGTGTTTATGGCTATTTCTTTATTTCACAACTGACAAGCTGCATTATTATATTAAGATGCTAAGAGCTGGACCTTTAATCCCAGCACTTGGGAGGCAGAGGAAGTAAGGATTGCTGTGAGTTCGAGACCAGAGTGAGACTCTACCTTGAAAAACAGTAAAAATTTAAAAAAAAAAAACACATGGTAGGAAGACTAAAATTGATTAGTGCACAAAATCTGACAAATACACACACCCAACCTAGATAGGAACTAATGAAAACAATTTTTTTTTAAAAAAAAGCTGTCTTTGTTTCCTGAATTCTAGGCTTCTGGCATTAAGTCTTGCACATTGTAGAGAGTCCCCCAAATGTTGGCTCCTTAAATTACTAGAATCCCCAAATCTCATACTAGAGATATGAGTAAATATTTTTCCTCTGCATTGCCTGATATAAGTGCTAAAAAATCAGTGGCCTTGGTGCCAAATAAGCAAGGATGACCAGGGAACTGTGGCCATTTGCAGTAGCTCCAAGACTCTAATCCTGTCAACAACAGTTTTTCTAGCTCTTATCACAGAATCAATGGTGAGAAAGACGCCATTGCACCTGTGCTGCACAAAAAAAAAAATAAAAATAGTCATTTTTAAGCCAGATGTGGCATCCCAGGGCTGAGGCAGGAGTTCGTAGCCAATCTGAACTATATACTGAGGCAGTCTGGACAACAGAATGGAACCCCGTCTTAAAAAATATTTTTTAAACATAAATATCTGTAAAGAAATGTTATTAACTTTTTGCTGCTGAGGGTGGCAGGTCAAATGCTGGTCAAATCCCAGTGGAGGTTCCCCTGTCCCATTTATTCTCTTGAGACCATCTGTCCACCTCACTGCTCACATCACATGGTGCGGTAGAGGGCCAGCCACCCAATGCTCAAGGAAGGCTTTCTCTCTCTCTCCCTCCCTCCCTCCCTCCCTCCCTTCCTTCATTTAGAAAAGTGTTCTCTGTGCCAGGCAGACTGAATCACTTGTTAATAACCACCAAAGATGAGAGCCCTGGTATAAATGCCCTGCACACAGCTTGCAGTCCTCTCTTAACTGGCTATGATGACAAGTGAGGTTCAGATCTGACCTCAACAGGTCTTCAATCCAAAATCAGAGTGAAATATACAATAAGCCAAATCTATTAAAACAACATTAAAGGTCTGGATTTAGCTTCACTAAACAGCAGGATTAAACTTTCAAGGGTCCAGCACGATCAAGAGATTTCTTTAAAGTCACTTGGCTCTGCACAGTTGTAGCTAGTAGGGATCAGATTTTTATCTCAAAGGTCCATATTTTACCCTTGATCCTCCTCCAGAACTCCCACTAATGTCAAGTTTCTCCACTGTTAGGATCAGGCCCCTGGTTTCTCTTTAATGTTGGTTTTATTGCTGATTCTACAAAATCAACAGAAAAATTACAAGGAAAAGCTGTGAAGTTCCCTTCTCGGGACAAGTTGTGTTAACAAAAAGCCCTCTCTTAAATGATGAAATTCTAACACATCAAGTGACAAGTTGTAAGAGGACTGAAAAGAGAGCCCCCCCCCCAACAAAGCAAAAACCAAACGCTAATTAACCGTTCGTTTGCTTATTATGTAGAGTTTCTGCCCTGGTCCACAAAATTGAGGAGTCTTGAAAACAGGAGTGGCCAGTGCTCACCGTCTGCTTCACGAAGCTAAGGTGCGCTGGAAGGGTTCCCAGGGGGTCGGCGCATTCTCCAACCCCCATCCCCTAGCCATGCCGCTTCCCTGGCGCCCCCAGCCTCAGGCTGTAGGTCTCAGATAAAGCTCCTTCATTCTTGGACTGGCACACCAGCCTTCCCCCATCTTCTTGCCTCCGTAGTGATTGAGTCACTGGGGCCATTCTCACTCAGCAGCGACCAAGCTCGCGCCCACTAGTGCTCAGAACCCCGTTGTTTCCAATTCCCTCTGGCTGCAGCGGCGGCGGCAGCACCCCTCAACACCCATCACCACCCTCTCCTCCAGTAACAGGAGGAAGTCACTGTGCTTCCTCTGTTCTCACCGCCCGCCTGAGCTCGGGCGCCCCGGGCTTTTTGGGTGGGGTTCTTTTTTGTGTGTGTACATGATGTGTGTGCCCGCGCAAGGGTGTCTGTGGAAGAGGCTTAACGCATCCTTCCGCCTGGGTTGCCCCCGGTGCCCTCCCGAGGGGATAAGGATCTCCTTGGGTCCCCAGCTCTTTGTGCCAGGTCTGGGGCGGCGCGAGGTGCGCTCCCCAGCTCTCTCCGGCCCTCGCCCAGGGTGGGAGCCCGCGCTTCTCCCGCAGACGTCCGAGCCTGCCAGCTACCATCCTGGCGCACGCCTTAGGCTCGCAGGGCAAAAGGAGCGCGGTTCCCCGGCGTCGCGGACTCGGACCCCACCGGCGGCCGCTGGTGCGAAAACTTACTGGAGCGGGGAGAGGGAGGAGGAGAGGGGAAAGAGAGAAGACACAGGAGAGGGAGGGAGAGAGGGTGAGGGGGAGAGAGAGAGGGAGAGAGAGAGAGAGAGAAAGACTGAGAGAGAGCGCGCGCTTGTAGGCTCTCGGCGCACTAGGCGGCCGCCGCAGCGCGGCTCTCTTTGCCCCGGGGCCCCGCGCGCGCACGGGAAGACCCGCATCGCTGCCATGAGGAGTGCTTCCCCCGCCCGGGAGTGGACGCCCCGTGCCTTGGCCACTCACCAGCACCACAGAGCCCCGCACGGCCTCCGACACGCTCTGCCGGAGTTCAGCCGCCGTTCCCGGCTTGCTGAGCCGCTTGGTGAATTTGCGCACTTCGGCCATGGCAGCTGCGGCGGGCAGGTCTCAGCGAGTGCGCTCAGTGCCCCGGGCCCGGGCGGCCGCTGCTGCCGCTGCTGCTGCCTGTGTTTACACGCCGGCCGGCCGGCCACATCGCTGCTCGAGGCGGCGGCGGCGGCGCGGCTCACAGGGCTCCTCCTCCCGCCCGCCCGCCGCTCCTCCCTCGTTCCCTCCTCTTCTCGCTCGCTCAGCACGCTCCGGGGTCCTACCCCACAGGCGGCGACGGCGGCAGCGGCGGCTCCCTCCCCAGGCGGCCCCGAGCTCGAATGGCCACCTCGGAAGAAAGAGGGTGTGCCTGGTGCTAGATAGGATGGGAGTGCCGGGGAGGTGGGGGCGAGGGTCACGAGGGAAGAGGGGGAAGTAGCAACCGCTCGGGCTCCGCCTGCGCTGATGTTGCTGGTGCAGCCGCATCCGGGAGGCGAGATGAGGCTGTTGCTTTTTTTGAGTACGTGGGGCGGGGGGGGGGGGGGGGCGGGAGCGGTGTCAGAGGTGAGTGATGAAACGTCTCCGAGACTGGAGCGTGCAGTGCCCCATGGTTCCTCTCCTGCCCTGGAGGCTGCAGGCCCCGTCGGAGGGTTGGAGAAGTCTCACTACCCACACTCAGCAAGACCCCCGGTCCCAGGCGGCGAGGCGCTGGGAAACAGCCCAGCCATCTATTGTGTGCACAGCCTAATAGGGTCTCCTAGAAGTGAAAGGAGGGAAAGCAGGTTTCCTGGCCCAGAGGTTCCTCTGGGTCCAGCACCCCACCCACATCATTCATTTCCTTGTTCAGGTGTCCACCTAATATGGTCAACTCCACCACTCCAACGAGGGGACTAGCTTCAGGAAGTGGGACTTGCTGTGGATGCATCCCCCTCCCTCAAGTGGGGAAAGAGCTGGAGTGGGGCCTGGAGCCTGAGGGCGGCTGTGTGAGGCGCTGCTTCAGCAGTGACTATGCCAGGAGTAGGACCCCTGGCACTTGAATGACCCTAGCCTTGGCTTTGAAAGACGACCACCTCATAGCTTTTACAAATGTGCTGAAGCCAGCTCTCCCTTTTCATTGCCTGCTCTTTTCCTTCCCTCTCCAGCTTTCAACAAATTGTTTTTCCAAGAATCAACGAATATATGACCAGGTGGAAAGCGTGCATGCTTAAGACGGAAACAAGAACAGAAATCTTGAAGAGCTAGCAACCTTGTCAGAAGCTAAGGCAAAATGAAAGACTGCACAAACCTGGCAGTACTGAATGTAGTTACTTCGTTGGTGGAGAGTGAAAATGGCATTCAATCTGCCCTTCTGAGAGGATTACCACCACTGCCCATATGGCACTTTCCCCACTTCTCCCAACTTTAAAGAGCAAACAGTCACACCTACACAAAGGATTTGTTATGGAAACAAGGGCAGTTAGATGGTTTCTGTGAACCCAGCAAAGGCCAAGTCTCTTAGCAGCATGCCTCTTCACTAGCCATCACATTAGTCCTGATAAAACACAAATGGAGGCTTCCTACACGACCTGGACCTAGGAGTCCACTAGAGAGAGGCACTGTGTCACAAATGGTGGCTTTGCACTGTTTGTGTGTAAAGTGTGTGGTTGTGTACAAGTGGGGCAGCACACATACATTCCTTCTGTTTCATGAATGTCAGTGTAGCTGCCTCACACTTGCTGAAATGCATAATCCCCATCTCTTTTTCCTTGCTTGCTAAGGGAGTCCAGATGTGCTGCTTCGCCTTGATAAAGAGATGAGGAAGGAGACCTCTGATCTCCAGTTTTCTTGAGAGTGTATATTTATTTTTATGGAGTTAAGCCTCAGCAACCATGTGGGAACCAGGAGGAAAGGCATGGACAACCTCTGAAAAGCCAGTCTAGAACCCAGCAATATTGAACTATTGAGTCAAGCCAGGCACTACCTATTTCAAAATTTCTTTTCATGAGAAGAAAATAAATCTTTAAGAATCATGCCACTTCCTCTCTTCTCTCCTCTTTCTCCAACTTTTCTTCTGCCCCCTCCTTCCCTCCCATTATTTTTGTGAGGCAGGGTCTCATGTATCCCCAGGATGGCCTGCTGTGGAGCTGGGGATGATCCTGAACTTTGAATCCTCTTGCCTCCTCTTCATGAGTGCTAGAAATACAATCCTGCACCACCATACCTGGTTTATGCAGTGATGAGGGTGGGATCCATGGCTTCAAGCACACTAGATAGGAACTCTACGCAGCCTTTTGTGCCACTTTAAAAAATATTTTATTTATTTGAAAGTAGAGAGAGACAGAGAGAAGATAGTATGGGCACGCCAGGGCCTCCAACCACGGCAAACAAATTCCATATTCATGTGCTACTTTGAGCATCTGGCTTATGTGATTACTGGGGAATTGAACCTGGGTCATTAGCCTTTGCAGGCAAGCACCTTAACCACTTAGCCATCTCTCCAGCCTCCTTTGTGCCACTTTTATGTGGTCAAATATTCAGTTATATTCAAGCAGAAGCATATTTAGCACTGCAGCATTGCAGGTGGTGATGGTATGTAGCATTCATTAGGAAAGGCAATAAAGCCCCCCCAAAACACTTGACATGGCACCTCCATTCCAGTGCAAACAAATGAGTATGTTTACTTCAGGAATATAAATTCCATGCAGGGAATGAAAACGACTGAGTGCAAGTCACTGGAATGGGAGCCTTATTTGGAAGACATGGTCAAGAAAAGCCCAGTTAGCTTTTCCACTAAAATCAGGAACAAGACAAGGGTGTTCACTGTCCCCACTTTTATTTAATATAGTTCTGGAAGTCTTAGCCATAGCAATAAGGCAAGAGACATGCATAAAAGGGATACAAATCGGAAAGGAAGAGGTCAAGTTATCATTATTTGCAGATGACATGATTCTATATATAAAGGACCCTAAAGACTCTACTAGCAAACTGTTAGAGCTGATAAAAACCTACAGTCATGTAGCAGGATAGAAAATAAATACACAGAAATCAGTAGCCTTCATATATGCTAACAACAAACACACAGAGGATGAGATCAGAGAATCACTCCCATTCACAATTGCATCAAAAAAAATAAAGTACCTTGGAATAAACCTTACCAAGGAAGTAAAGAATCTCTACAATGAGAACTTTAAAACACTCAAGCGAGAAATTGCAGAAGACACTAGGAAGTGGAAAAACATCCCTTGTTCCTGGATTGGAAGAATCAATATTGTGAAAATGGCAATCTTACCAAAAGCAATCTACACATTTAACGCAATCCCCATCAAAATTCCAAAGGCATTCTTCATGGAAATAGAAAAAACAATCCAAAAATTCATTTGGAATCACAAAAAACCTCGAATATCTAAAATAATACTGAGCAACAAAAATAAGGCTGGTGGTATCACCATACCTGATTTTAACCAATACTACAGAGCCATAGTAACAAAAACAGCATGGTACTGGCACAAAAGCAGACTTGTAGATCAATGGAACAGAATAAAGGACCCAAATGTAACCCCATGTAGTTATAGCCACCTGATATTTGATAAAAATGCCAAAAATACTCATTGGAGAAAAGACAGCCTCTTCAGCAAACGGTGTTGGGAAAACTGGATATATATCTGTAGAAGGATGAAAATAGATTCTTCTCTTTCTCCATGCACAAGAATTAAGTCCAAATGGATTAAGGACCTTAACATCAGACCTGAAACTCTGAAACTGCTAGAGGAAAAAGTAGGGGAAACCCTTCAACATATTGGTCTTGGCAAAGACTTTCTGAATACAACCCCAATTGCTCAGGCAATAAAACCACAGATTAATCACTGGCACCTCATGAAAATACAAAGATTTTGCACTGCAAAGGACACGGTGAAGAAAGCAAAGAGGCAACCTACAGAATGGGAAAAAATCTTCACCAGCTATATATCTGATAGAGGATTAATATCTAGGATATACAAAGAACTCAAGAAGTTAAATAATAAGGAATCAAACAAACCAATCAAAAAATGGGCAATGGAGCTAAATAGAGAATTCTCAAAGGAAGAAATACAAATGGCATATACACATCTAAAAAAATGTTCTACATCCCTAGTCATCAGGGAAATGCAGATTAAGACTACATTGAGATTCCATCTCACTCCTGTCAGATTGGCTACCATCATGAAAACAAATGATCATAAATGTTGGCGGGGATGTGGAAAAAGAGGAACCCTTCTACATTGTTGGTGGGAATGCAATCTGGTCCAGCCATTGTGGAAATCAGTGTGGAGGTTCCTAAAACAGCTAAAGATTGATCTACCATATGACCCAGCTATAGCACTCCTAGGCATATATCCTAAGGACTCATCTCATTACCTTAGAGATACTTGCTCAACCATGTTTATTGCTGCTCAATTTATAATAGCTGGGAAATGGAACCAGCCTAGATGTCCCTCAACTGATGAGTGGATAATGAAGATATGGCACATTTATACAATGGAGTTTTACTCAGCAGTAAAGAGAAATGAAGTTATGAAATTTGCAGAAAAGTGGATGGATCTGGAAAGAATTATACTAAGTGAGGTAACCCAGGCCCAGAAAGCCAAGAGCCACATGTTCTCCCTCATATGTGGATCTTAGCTACAGATGATTGGGCTTCTGTGTGAGAAGGAAAAAACTCAGTAGCAGAGGCCAGTAAGTTAAAAAAGGAGATAGAAAGGGAAGAGAAAGAAAGGGAGGAGGGCTTTTATTAGGTTGGTATTGTATATATGTAAGTAGAAAGATTGAGATGGGGAGGGGATATGATGGAGAATGGAATTTCAAAGGGGAAAGAGGGGAGGGTAATACCATGGGATATTTTTTATAATCATGGAAAATATTAATAAAAATTGAGAAAATAAAAAAAAAACTATGTGAGAAAAAAAAAAAAAAAGAAAAGCCCAGTTATGTTAGGCCTTGAGAGGCCCGGACGCGAGGCCTAGTGGAACTTCCTGAGCCTAGCTAAAGTTTGGCGACCTGTCTCTGGCCAGCTAGGACTCAGCAAGACACCTAATGGCTTCTTGCCTGCTACTTCCGCGTAGGAGTTGGAATTATCATTTTAATAGTGACAGTTTACTACTGGCCCTTACCTCTCCCCCCATCCTAGAATCCCTGCCTTCATTCTCAACATTATATAGGCAACCGCCTGTAAACAATAAAGCGAGTTCCTGCTTCGACAAGACTCCCGACTCAGTGTGGTTTTTCTCCCATGACTAGGAGAGGTTCTGAGTTGTCCGACGTTCACCCTCTTCCTCAACCCCTTGGGAGGAACCAGCGGGCCTGGCCCTTCCTCAGCACTACCTGCGGGGGGGTGGGGGGAGCCCGGCATCTGGCGCCTAACGTGGGGCTCCGCGAACCCGGTAGACTAGTGCCCCGTGAGAGACATTCTTTGAGGAGGTCAATCGGTGTGCAGGTGAGCGTACCCTCATAAGTTATGAGGCAGTCTTCATATTTAATGCGCTAAACTTTGCTTCTATAACCTGTACTTGCTTGTCAACATCTCTTCGTTCTCTTTTTCTTTCCTTTCACTTTCGGTTCACAGGCAAGCTGCATCTGCGGCTTTTGTATTTCTAAACGGGTCATAAGTCCCTAGTGGACACACTATGTGGCTTTTGACCTTTAGACTTGTGCTTCTCTCTCTCTCTCTCTCTCTCTCTCTCTCTCTCCTTGGGCCTGTGAAGGCAGGCCAGCTTTTTCTGCCATTATGGAACTTCCCCTGGATCTGTAAACTTCAATAAATATACCTGCCTCCATAACTGTGTCTGGTCTGGAAGTTCATCTCAGTGAACCCAAAGCTGTCCACTACAGAACTTGGTACCAAGGAGTGGACTGAGATGAACCTGACCATGTGGATGTTGAGCTTTTGGAACCTTTGTTTTGGAAGAATAGGCATGGACTTGGTGCTTGCAACTGAAGGTGTCTTCTGGAGTGGTAAGCCAAATTTTATGGACTCTTCTGATGAGAGTCTGCAAATACTAAGTGCAGACAGCATTGAACTTTGAGGCTTGGCTTATGAGCTTTCTAAGGGGAAGGAAAGACTGCAGAGGACTTTGTTGGAACTGGGCTACTGGCATAAGGGCTGGCTACGTCCTGCTGCCCAGGCCCAGAGAGTTTAATCAAGGTTAAATTTGTAATGGACTGATGTGCTTGGCTAGAGATACTGGACTAAAAGATTTAAGATTTTAAGCTGGAAAACCTCATGCAAGTTAAAATTACAGACACTGAGACTGATTTTAGGTTACTGAATCTGCTATTGTCAAACACATTAACAATCTTAAAGGAATATGGTCCAATTGCTTTACCATGGAAAGGATGCCTGAGGGAAGACTATCATAGAAATACAAACACTTTTGGATGGTAGTTGAGTTTACATTGTTTTAGTCTCTCCTTGCTATGCCTCATACCAGTTAAAAATGTTTACTCTGTGCCTTTATATGTTAAAAATGTTTAACTTGTTTGATATTACAGGTCTTAATATCTTAAATTAGTCAAGACTGTGGGGACCTTTGAAATTGAACTGAGTACAATTTATAATGTATTGTTATAGATCTATTGGGAGCCAGGGGCAAAATGTGGTAATTTAAATAGATGGCCCCCAAAATATTCAGTTGTTTATTTGTTTGTACTTTACATCTTTAGCCACCTGGCTGGAGACAATGTCACTAGGTGGATCTTAAGGTGTGATGGTGGGTTTCAGATTTCAATCTAAAGATATACAAAGTGTGCCTAGCTGGAGTTCCTGAAGTGTGCTGTGGCTTTTGGCTTTAGGCTTGTACTTTTAATGTCTAACTATCCTTCATACCAGCTTTAAAATAGCTCCTGAAAAAGTTCAAACTGTGCCTCTCTTTAAGATCTTGGGCTCGATCCTTACCCTAGATACAGTTTCAACTGTTAGATGCTCTGTATGATATGGTTACGTATTTGGGCAAAGAGATACTAGGGTTAAAAATTAGAACTTGTTTGGAATGTCATGTAGATTTTCAATGGATTTGTGTTACTTCTAAAAAATATAATGACAGTCAACAGCGTTGGAAAAATACATTTAAGAGGTATTTGGCGTAATGATAATATTTCCTTGGATCTGATTCAATTACATTCAAAGATTTTTGTCTTTACAAAATAATCATCTTACTTTTGATACAGCTAAAGCTGCTGATGACTTAATATCTGCATTTAAGTCTATCTTGCCTGGATGGAATTCTCTCACTTCTTGGATAGGAAGCTTTGCTGCTACAGGTGTTTGTCTTTTGGTCATTCTGTGTCTGCTGCCCATACTCGTTAAATGCCTTTTAAAATCCATTATGGATATCTGTACAGAAGTACAAGGGATACAGCTACAGACCCGATCACAGCTTCCTGAGACATTATCTTAAATCCCCTGCAGAGGCTGGTAGTCAAAGACGGATAACATTCTCTCGAGTTAGGTCAACCTAAAACAGGGCATAAATGATAAAATTCATGTACCGATGATGGGTAAGGCCTAAATATTGTAGAGGACAACCTAAGACAGACACAGTCTTTCTACACCGAGGCCCAGAAGGGACCAATTCATAAAAAATTTAAAAAAGGGAAAATTGTCTGGAGCCATTTGGGTGGCCTTGTATCCATAACTCTGGGCCCTTTGGAAGCAAGACTTTAGCAAGACTGTAGCACCTACATGTAAGCAAGATTATGTATATTCAGTGTCAGAAGCCATTTGGTTGGCCTTGATAGTCGTTTGTACTGAGAAGTGATTAAAGTGCAAAACTCTATAACAGAAAGGAGTTTTTTGATAGACACTTGTGTGAAGCTCGTGGAATTTTTGTCAATGGGAAAACTTTGTAAGAAGAAAAAGACCCGTTTGGGTACCAGCAAGAGACCTAAAATATTTGTCCCAACAAGGGGACACTGACAATCACTTCTCTAGGGAGTGTCCCACCCCTGAGGACTCTTCCTAAAATGGTCCTTCACCCTGCTAAACTAAACAATTCCCTCCCTTGCGGAGGATTTCTGGCTTTGCCTCTGATCTGGGCCTCCCCAGCTGTTTGCAGTACAGTTGCCCATACGACCTTAAAAAATTGCTCAGCCACCTTCCCCATCCCCGTCCAGCTTTTCACAATGTTTCCTCTGGAACTTGCATTTGGGCCCCGCCTTCCCCTAATAATTCCAGTATAGATGTGGGATACATTCATCCTTCCTTCTGTACTTTTAACACAACTGAGCCCAGTGCTCAATGCTGCCCGCCTTCTGGAATGGTTTATGTTTGTGGAGGCGGGATGGCCTATAACTTTCTGCCCACCAATTGGACGGGCCTTTGTGCCCCAGCCACCTTAATCCCAGATGTAGATATCATCCCTGGAAATGAGGCCCTCCCTATGCCCTCTTTTGATTATATGGGGGGGGGGGAGACCTATCTCCAACAACAGCTAGATTCCCTGGCTGAGGTAGTCCTACAAACAGGAGAGGACTAGACCTACTAACGGCCAAAAAGGGAGGCATATGCTTGTTTATACAGGAAAAATGCCGCTTTTACGCCAATAAATCGGGAATTGTCCAGGACAAGATTAAGAGGCTCCAGGAAGACTTGGAGAGGAGGCGGCGGGACCTCCAGGACAACCCCCTGCAGATGGGCTTACATGACTTCTTACCCTATCTTCTCCCTCTACTTGGGCCCCTCCTTCTCCTTCTCCTTTTCCTTCTCCTCACTGTCGGGCCTTGTGTAATTAATAAGATTACACAATTTATTCACCAATGGCTAGAGGCAATAAAACTTCATCAGGTCAAAATACGTTATCATAGGCTCGCTACTCAGGAGTCAAGCTCCTCATATGACTGGCTGTCCTCATATGAGCGTCCCTCCTCCGCCCTCCATCTGACCAATGATGGGTAAGATCTCAGACAGGCCAGGACAACCTAAGACAGGTCATGGAATGGATTCTCAATGAGCTGGATACATGGTACCCAGTGATGGGTAAGATCCCCAGAGGGGGACAACCGTGCTTACAAAAACAAAAGGGGAGATGTTGGGCCTTGAGAGGCCCGGACGCGAGGCCTAGTGGAACTTCCTGAGCCTAGCTAAAGTTTGGCGACCTGTCTCTGGCCAGCTAGGACTCAGCAAGACGCCTAATGGCTTCTTGCCTGCTACTTCCGCGTAGGAGTTGGAATTATCATTTCAATAGTCACAGTTTACTACTGGCCCTTACCTCTCCCCCCATCCTAGAATCCCTGCCTTCATTCTCAACATTATATAGGCAACCGCCTGTAACAATAAAGTGAGTTCCTGCTTCGACAAGACTCCCGACTCAGTGTGGTTTTTCTCCCATGACTAGGAGAGGTTCTGAGTTGTCCGACATTCACCCTCTTCCTCAACCCCTTGGGAGGAACCAGCAGGCCTGGTCCTTCCTCAGCACTACCTTCCAGGGGAGCCCGGCACAGTTAAGTTGCGTAGTGGAAGCAGAGAAGAAGCAATGCAGGGAGAGCAGCAAGGCAGTGGAAATTCCAAGAACATCCTGGAGATGGGAACAGAATTAATGTGTTCAGAGACCAGGAAAAAAGGGCCCATGAGGCTAGAGAATGAAGGAAGAGGAGTGGTATGAGGTGGAGTTGGAGAAGTAGCAATTTCTGCAGAGGCTTATGAGCCATGGGAAGCATATGTCACATTGATGGCACACAAACACCATCTGGCCGTTGTATGGATTCAGTGTTCCTTTCTGAAAGTGAAGGTTTGACTTTGTCTACCATAAGACTTCAGTTTAATTACACACACATTTAGCATGATGCTACACACCGAGGGAGGATGCACAATGAATTAAAGGCATTGTCATTCCCTTCTTCAGGAGAAAATATAAAGTCTCTCTGAGGAGATGATTATGATGCATGGTAGTCTGTGAATAGGTCTATACTCCAGGTAAAGAAGCGTGAGAGGGGGTTGGAGAGATGGCTTAGCAGTTAAGGTGCTTGCCTACAAAGCCAAAGGACCTTTGTTCGATTCCCCAGGACCCACATAAGCCAGATGCACAAGGGGTGCATGCATCGGGAGTTCATCTGCAGTGGCTAGAAGCCATGGCGCACCCATTCTCTCTCTCTGTCTCCTTTTTTCCCTCTGTCAAATAAATAAATAAATAAAAATTTAAAAATATATTTTAAAAAACAAAGCATGAGAGATCAAATCCGATTAGAATCTATGGAGTACTTCCTGAAGGAGGGAGTATTAGAGCTGCACATTGAAAAATAAGGGGGTCGAGACAGGACTATACTCACATACTAATGGGAGATTGCAGGGGAAGTTCTCCAGCCTCCAAGAGGACATTTCTTTGAGTGATTTCTACGTTTATTAAATGGCTTGGCTTTTTTGTTTGTTTGTTTTTCAAGGTAGGGTCTCACTATAGCTCAGGCTGACCTGGAATCCACTATGTAGTCTCAGGGTAGCCTCGAACTCATGTCAATCCCCCTCCCTCTGTCTCCGGAGTGCTGGGATTAAAGGCGTGCTCCACCACGCCTGGCTGGCTTTTTTTTTTTTTTAAGCACAAATTTATCTGCCACTTTAACAATATCCAAGTCAGGCATGGTTGTGAATGCCTATACCCCAGAACTTGGGAGGCTGACACAGGAGGATTGTTGTGAGACCAACCTGGACTACATAGTGAATAACAGGTCAGCAAGGGCTACATAGTAAGACCCTCTCTCTAAAAATAATAAAATAAATTTAAAACCCACTATTCTAATTGAACAAGTATTAGAAATGCTGGACACAGTGGGGCACCATAGCGATCCCAGTGCTTGGGAGGAGGAGGATTCATAGTTCAAGAACATTCTTGTCTACATGAGACCCTAACTTAAGAAATTTAAAAAAAAAAAAAAAGGAAAGAAATGCCATTGCATCACCTCTAACCCAAGCGGCAGGACATAAGACATAAGGATCCCCACAAGTCAAACTAACCTGATCTACTTAGGGAGTTCCAGGCCAGCCAGAGCTGCATAGTAAG
Source organism: Dipus sagitta (assembly GCA_036346955.1). Classification (NCBI taxonomy): domain Eukaryota; kingdom Metazoa; phylum Chordata; class Mammalia; order Rodentia; family Dipodidae; genus Dipus; species Dipus sagitta. The sequence continues at coordinate 123,096,484 of CM070776.1, forward strand.
TCCCTGTCTCAAAAACACAAAACAACACAAAACAAATAAATAAATAAATAAAAACTAAAAGATAAATATCACTGAGTCATTTGACTTAGAAGTTCTAACTGGATAAAGTCATGCTAAATAAAACCTCTTGCATGTGCATTGTGATATGTGTATAAGAACTGTCATTTTATCAGTGCATCTATTATGCATTTCCTCCTTTCGTTGCAACTGGGGCAATGGCGATGATGAGATCCAGAGTTACTACAATAGCAACTAAGTCCCTCCAGGATTGGGTCACATTGGAATTGTTGTACCTGATGTCTATGGTGCTTGTAAAAGATTTGAATAACTAGGAGTCAAATTTGTGAAGAAACCTGATGATGGTAAAATAAAAGGTCTGGCATTCATTCTAGATCCTGTTAATAGCTGCTGGATCAAAATTGTGATTCCTAACAAAATGGCAACCTTTTTTTTAGTTCTGTGAAAATGTTCTTTGAGATGTCAGTGAGGATGGAGATAAAATGTACTTGAGAAAAATATGAACTAGGACAGATGTGGTGGCATATGCCTTTAATCCCAGCACTTGGGAGGCAAAAGTAGTAGGATCCCTGTGAGTTCCAGGCCAGTCTGAGACTGCATAGTGAATTCCAGGTCAGCCTGGGCTGGAGTGAGATGCTACTTGAAAAAAAAAACAAAACAAAACAAAAAATGATTATTGACCCTCAGCACTAAAAAATAGATAATAAAATAGATAACCTGGGGAATGCCCATACTTATTAAGGAAACTGAATCTGTAATTAAAAATCCACCAATTGGGAGAAGGAGTCTCCAAGGCTCATATGAATTCTAAGTATTGAAAGAATAATCTATTCTAAATTCTTCCTAGAAATTGAAAAGAAATGGACACTTTTTAAAAATTCTTGTCTATGACCTACTGATACCAGACCCAGAAAAAGATATGAGCTAAACTACTGATCAACAACCCTCTTGAATAAATATATGAAGAACAACATGTCATGAACACTTTCAGTTCATCTCAGAAATGGAAGGTTGGTTTACCACTGGAAAATAAAATCAATCTGCATTTCACTATATGGTTTAAAAAATAGTTATCTCTTGCTAGGTGTGGTGGTGTATGATGGAGAAAATACATTTTACAAACTCTTACATGCATTCTTTTTTTTTTTTTTTTCGTTTTTTCGAGGTAAGCTCTCCCTGTAGCCCAGGCTGGCCTGGAATTCACTATGTAATCTCAAGGTGGCCTCAAATTCATAGCCATCCTCCTACCTCCGCCTCCTGAGTGCTAGAATTAAAGGCGTGCACCACCACGCCCTCCCTGGCTCCTAGCATGCTTGATAAATCATCTCATCTTCCTAAATTCATAATAGAAGATTGCTTCCTCAACTTAATAAATGGAATCCATGAAAAACGTATGCAATTAGCATTGTGCTTAATGGTAAATGACAGAAAAATTTTCCTCTTAATGCCAGATATTAAATAAAAAATAATATCAACTCTCACCAACTCCATTCAATATTTTACAATACTAGATTTTTTTTTTTTTTTTTGGTTTTTCAAGGTAGGATCTCACTCTAGCTTAGGCTGACTTGGAATTCACTATGTAGCCTCAGGGTGGCCTTCAACTCATGGTGATCCTCCTACCTCTGCCTCCCAAATGCTGAGATTAAAGGCATGCGCTACTACACCCCGGCTTCAATACTAGAATTTTTTTTTTTTTTTTGGATGTAAGGTCTTGATGCAGCCCAGGCTGACCTGGAATTCACTATGTAGTCTAAGGGTGGCTTTGAACTCATGGCAATCCTCCTACCTCTGCCTCCTGAGTGCTGGGATTAAAGGCATGCGCCACCACGCCCTGCCCCAACACTAGAAATTTTTATCTAGGGTAACAAGAGAAGAAATAAAGGATATAAAGAGGTGGAACAAGAAGAATATAAAAATCTACGATAAACAGAAACAAGAAACCTTCTTAGAACTTATAAACAATTTTAACTGGTTGGAGGATTCAAAATTAACTTTTAAAATATCATAATTATGTATTTATTTTATTTTTCTTGTTTTTTTGTTTGTTTTGTTTTGTTTTTCGAGGTAGGTTTTCACTCTAGCTCAGGCTGACCTGGAATTCACTATGTAGTCTCAGGGTGGCCTCTAATTTAAGGAGATCCCCCTACTTCTGCCTCCCAAGTGCTGGGATTAAAGGCGTGTGCCACCATGCCCAGCTTTGTTGTTGTTTTGAGACAATGTCTCATTCTAGAACAAGCTGGTTTGAAACCAGGATGGCTTTAAATTCATTAAAATTCTTCTGCCTCAGCTTGCTAAGTGCTAGAATTGCAGGTGTGAGCCACCATAGCCAGCTAAGGGTATATCTAAATGCTAGCAATAAAGGATAAATAAAAAAATACCATTTAGAATGAATGAATATCTATGGAATACCTTGGATTAAATCTAACAAAAGTTGTGAAGGATTTGTACACACAATTACAAAACATTCTAATAAACTCTTAAAGATCTAAATCAATGGATTCATATAACCTGTTCAATGATCTTAAAATAAGTTTTTGTTGCCAGTTTTTATATATGTATGTAATGTATCTTGATCATAATACCTTCTTATTACCTTCTCTTGACTCCCATGCCCATCCCTGTCCACTAAACTCCTACTTCTTCCCAATTAGTCCTCTTATACTTCAATATCTTTTTTCTTGTATGTGTGGGTGTGACCCTCTGTTTAATTATGGGCATGGGTGTGGGGGGAGGTGACCCATCAAAGCAGGTGGATCCTTCCAGTTGCTATACCATTGCAGAAAATGTCTCCCACTCTCCCAGCTACCATTAACTATCTATAATTCCTCAGGGAGGGCTAGGGGCCTCATGCCCTCCTCCATCATCCATGATGGAATGTTGATGGTCTCAGTATTGTGTGGGTTTTGGGCAAGTTACAACAGTCACTGGGAGATCATGAATGCAATAAGCATGCCATTCCTAGACGACAGAATTTCACAGCACTGCTCTACATTCTCTGGCTCTTGTACTCTTCTGCATTGTTCCCTGAGCCTTGTAGGGGATGATATAGATGTCCCATTTAGCATTGAGCACTCCAGTTTGACTTACTTTTAGCACTTTGTCAAGTTTTGAATCTCCTCAGTGGTCACCACCATCTGCAAAGGTTAGCTTCTCTAACCAAAGATGAGAATTACACTAATCTACAGGCACAGACATCCTTATTTAGAGGGCAATTTCATGGGCATGCAAATTATCCATTTAGCCAAACAATAGTAGTTTCCCCCTAAGGGTTAAGAACTCCCTAGCCATAGGCTTTTTTGTTGTTTATTTTTATTTATTTATTTGAGAGGGACAGACAGACAGAGAGAGAAAGAGGCAGGGAGAGAGAGAGAGAGAGAGAGAGAGAAAGAGAAAGAGAGAGAATGGGTGCACCAGGGCCTCCAGCCACTGCAAACGAACTCCAGATGCATGTGCCATCTTGTGCATCTGGCTTATGTGAGTACTGGGGAATCAAGCCTCGAACTGGGGTCCTTAGGCTTCACAGGCAAGCGTTTAACCACTAAGCCATCTCTTCAGCCCAATCATAGGCTTCTGATTAGATTTCCAGAACCAAGCATGAATTCCCTTCTATGATTCAGGCCCCATATCCATTCAGAGAGTAGTTGGTTACCCCCATAACACTCATGCCACTATTATGCCAGTGGGCCCATCCTGCCTGGCTGATCACTCATGTAGCTCATAAGGACTACTGCAGGATAAGACTGTTGATGCCTTTTCTCCACCAGGAGCCTATGTAGCACTATCCAGTACTACAACAGCTATGCAGCAGGAAGGTGTGAAATAGTTTTTAAACCTTCACCCATTATTGGTATTCAAAACCCAGGATGCATTAGGGGAACAAATTATATATAATTTAAATAGCATGCAACAATCTTAGCATTTGTTTTGACAGAAGACAAAGCCTTTTAAATAATAAGAGCAATCCATGATAGCTGTCATTCTATAAGCCCCCATGTTATTAGACTTTAAAATAAAGATACTTTTATATTACATATGTATTCATTTCTTCAGTAAAAAAATAATTCCAGGGCTGCAGAGATGGCTTAGTGGTTAAGCGCTTGCCTGTGAAGCCTAAGGACCCTGGTTCGAGGCTTGATTCCCCAGGACCCACGTTAGCCAGATGCACAAGGGGGTGCATGCATCTGGAGTTCGTTTGCAGTGGATGGAGGCCCTGGTGCGCCCATTCTCTCTCTCTATTTGCCTCGTTCTCTCTGTCTGTCACTCTCAAATAAATAAAAATAAACAAAAAATAATTTAAAAAATAAAAAATAATTCCAGGAAAGTTTATTTTCCTGGCAGTTACCACTCATCTGTTCCTCACCATCTCTACTGAGCAAAACTATCCATGTTCTGAACAAAACAAGCTTTACCAAGTTATTTAAAAGAACAATTATACCAAAGACAGAATAAAATGAATTTTGTATTAATAGTGTCTTTGGTGATGATTCTCTTTTTAATGACACTCATAGGATTAATCTAAAAATAGCACACAAATGTTAGGCTATGCCTGATAAAATTTATTGAAACTGTATAGGTACTTTGAGTATATATATTACTAGAAACAAAGGTGACATTACTTTATACAAATACCAATATTAAATATAGACAGAATGAGGACATTTGAAAAGCCTTATTTGATAGAAAGTAGAAGGAAGAGATTCATTAGGTAGTTAGGGAAGGTACACTGAAAATTGGCAATTCTTGCACTGGGTATTTAATAGCTAAAGTAAATGTTAGGTCCATTATAGAAACCAAATTTATATTATCCATCATTATAACCTCACATCTTAGGAAAGTGGTTGGCACACAACAAATACTCAAATTTCTATTGTATGCTACAAAATAAAAGACAGAAATGAAACATATGTACAAATATTATTTGTAATGTTATCATAGTGTCACAGGACAAGACATGAGGTTCTTTGACAGAGAGAGATCTAGAAAGACTTCAGGAATTTGTGGACACAAATGAAATTTCAACCTATAGCAGAGGAGTGGTGAGAAGAGAGTAGAGGGATTTAGATAAAACAACCCAAAGATGAGATAATATGTGTCCTTTCTACTGAATTTTTGTTTTTGTTTTTGTTTTTGAGGTAGGGTCTCACTCTGGCCCAAGCTAACCTGAAATTCACTATGTAGTCTCAGGGTGGCCTCGAACTCACAGCAATCCTCCTAGGTCCTCCTACTTCTGCCTCCTGAGTGCTGGGATTAAAGGCGTGCTCCACCAAGCCCAGCTCTACTGAATTTTGAAACTTAGGCTTATCTATTATTGCTGCAAATTCTGGATCAAAAGTATCATCTGTGGACATCAAGAACAGGCTAAAAAAGAGTTCAAAAGACAGATTAGTAACCACTTATTTTTTTTTTCTAATCATATGTTGTATCAGGTACTTTCTCATTGCTAGAAAAAATACTCAACCAGAAGCATCTTATGGCAGGAAAAGGGTTAAATTTGGTTTATAGTTTCAGAAGGAAGAGTGCATTATGGCAAGAAAAACATGGTGGGAGCAGGAAACTAGTCACATTGTCACAATAGCAGGGAAGAAGTAGAGAGAAAGCATGAACAGCAAGTGGGGCTGGACAATAAAACCTCAAAGCCCACCCCCAGTGACATACTTCCCCCAGCAAGGTTCCACCTCCTAAAGGTTTCACAACCTTCCAGAACAGTGCCACCATCTTGGGATTAAGTATTCAAATATGTTATCCTATGGGGACATTTTTCATCCAAGCTGCCACATATGATAAATATGTTCATGATAATTATATTTTGTGACAGATCATAAAATAATGAGAGCTGATATAGGTCTGCACCCAGAGATACCACCTCAGTGCAGGTATATGCAGAGGAATTAAATTAATGAAAAGGCAAAAAGTGAACTCAAAATTCCTAAGAGCAAAGCAGTGTACTAACATATGTATGTCCCATGCTCTCCTACACAATTGCCCAAGTGTGGAAAAAAACTTTTGAAAATCTGTATTGACATATCCTTCTGAGAACATGAAACAGGAAACGTACCATGTTGAATGGATGAAAGGGAAAAATAATCTCTTGCAATGCAACCCATTTTGCATTGAATTAAGATTGTAAAGGTAAACAGAAGGCAGAAAGTTCAATGTTGGCCAGGCACATGCTAGGTAAGGCCAAACCAAGTAGGCAATTAGGAACTAGCAAAGGCTCTGAAGAGAAGAAATGACAAGAACTGTTCTATGTTTTACAAAGCTAGTGCCACCCTCTTGCCAAAATAGAGGAAAGTCAACAGAAGACAAATGCCACGTGAGAGGAAAGGGAGGACTAACCTTGGAAATGATAAAACTACTAAGGAAAAGAAAAGAAAGGAGCAGAGTTAAAAGGCCTTGATCTATGCACAGCTCTGGGAAGACTAGGCCCAAACCTTCCTCCACCTGTGTGGCAGCTGGGCTAATAGTTACCCTTGGGTGGTGGAGGACTTCTTGCCCTGGGGATAGTGGGCAGGTCACACCTTATGCTTTTATGGTTTGATACAATGCTATGGGGTTACTTGGCTGGCTACATGGACATTGGATGAGCAAAGAAAGACCCAGAAGTCCCAGCAAAGTGTAGATGATGGAACCACTATAAAGGTATTTTCTCAGAAAAATTAAAAAGGTCCATTCTTGCCTAATTGTAAGAATTATTTGATGAGATGCTGATTAAAATCCTATAGAGAATGACTATCAGACACATTCTTTCAGTGATTCAAAGGCGAATAATGAAAGAACAGAGCTTGATTTCAGGATGAGCCCAGTTGTGATTTAATTTTGGAAGAAACACATGGGACAAAACATCACTGACTGGTTGTAAATGATCTTATTTTTTCCCCACCTCTCCTGACCCTTTGAGTCTTTCCTTTTCTTTCGTCCTCTCTTTCCTTTCCCAATTGTTCCTTCCCCTCCGATCTGTCCATCTTTTCCCAATTGCCCTTAGCTCCTTTCAGCAGGACCAGTCTGACTCCCTCTTGTGAGGTGAGCAGCACTTCTATATCAGGCAGGAGCCAAGTGCTCAGGAGGCCTGTGAATGAATACTGCTTCTAGGCAAGAAACTGTGGGATGCATGGCCAGCTAAAGGAAAGAGGGTAACATCCTAGGATTCTGGGTCCATCTTGTCCTTGTCCTCCTTCTCTCTTCTGTATTCCCAGTGTGGCCATGGCTGACATTAAAACTTTGCAGCATCCACAGGCATGCAATTGACATCACAAATGTAGGCTACACATTTTCAAAATACACCTAATGGTGAAAATGAGACTTGTGATCCCTACATTGACATCAAAGAGAACAAGTAAATTGCCAGTCAGGGCAGTTGCCAGGTCATCTTCTGTATGGGGTAAGCACGTTAAAAGTATACTCATAGGCCAGCCTTCCATGGCCGGAATGAGTTTGTTATCAGTTAAGATGAGCCACTATTGAAAAATTATAGTTCTTAGTTTAAAAATATCCCCTTCTTGCAGTTGAGAAGATGGCTCGGTGGGTAGAGCATGACGACCTGAGTTCAGATCCCCAGTACACATCTGCTGGTGTGGTGGCACATGCCTATAATCCCAGGGTTGAGGAGGCAGAAACAGGGAATATCTGTAGCTCACTGGCTAGCCAGTCTAGCCAAATTGGTGAGCTCTAGGTTCAGCAAAAGACCGTGCCTCAAAGAATAAGGTGGGGAGTGATAGTGTAAGATATATTACATTGACTTCTGGCCTCCACAAGCACTCACACACATATGCACAGGCACAACATACACACACATACACACACACACCCTTCTTATGCTACTTCTGGCTTCTGTAGTCATCATAGGATAACTGAAAAAAAGCAAAAGAGGGAGAGAAACAGACTTGTTCCATTCAAGGCAGCTGAAACAATGCTCTTTTTACAGTTAAAACTTTCATTAGGAGAGTTGGAAACACTACACCAATGTGGCATAGTAGGGACCAAAGCCAGAGAGAGAGAGAGGCTCCAAAAATCCAAATTCCAAAGAACAAAGCAAGGTGGTACCCTTTATGAATTTCTGAGGGGAAGGGAGTGTGTGTCTAGACACAGACTATGTGAGAGACGTCATGGAGGCAATGGACAAGATCTCTAAGGAGGGGTTGTTCTCTTGCCCTGTTCTTAGATAGGACCCAAGCCCATAACTCATGTGACTTTGGGTTTCCCTGGCAACAGGGGAGCTGGTTATTGCTTTTCTGGTCCTGATCTTGGGCAGCAGGGACCTCTTAAGGTTACCACATCTATTTCTTAACAATAACCAAAAATAAAAGCAAAACAGTTTTCTTGAGGATCACTTTCATTGGTTATTTAAAATATAATAAAATCAATGAAATTATACAATTTCCTCATCACATACAAATTCTTCTTCCAAGTATCATTTTCCTATGGGGGCAAACTTCATTATTTTTTAATTTTTTTTTTTTTTTTGTGTGTGTGTGAGAGAGAGAGAGAGAGAGAAAGAGAGAAAGTCAGAGAGAATTGGTATGCCAGGGCCTTCAGCCACTGCAATTAAACTCCAGATATGTGTGCCTTCTTGTGCACATGTGCGACCTTGCACACTTGTGTCACTGTGTCTGGCTTACATGAGACCTGGAGAGTAGAACATGAGTCCTTAAGCTTGGCAAGTAATCGCCTTAACCACTAAACCATGTCTCCAGCCCCTTTCCTAGTTTTTAATCATTATGATTCTAGACTTTCTAGGATACAAGAGCATTTGATTGAGCTCCACTAGCTTGGCATGGAAAAATAAGCCACCAGGAGATACATGAATTGGGGTCATGCATGTAGATTTTTAAAAATTATTTTATTTATTTATTTCAGAGAGAGAGAGAGAGAGAGAGAGAGAGAGAGGAGCAGAGAGAGAGAGAGAGAATGGGCACACCAGGATCTTTCAGCTACTGCAAACAAACTCCAGATGCATGTGCCACCTTGTGTATCTGGCTTACATGGGTTGTGGAGAATCAAACCTAGGTCCTTTGGCTTCACAGGCAATCGCCTTAACCGCTAAGCCATCTCTCCAGCCTCTTCATTGCTCCCCCACCCCCTGAGGTAGGGTTTCACTCTAGCCCAGGCTGACATGGAATTCACTATGTAATCTCAGGATAGCCTCAAACTCACGGCGATCCTACTACCTCTGCCTCCCAAGTCCTGGGATTAAAGGTGTGCACCACCACACCTGACTCCTCCACTGGGTTTTTTTTTTTGGGGGGGGGGTTTCGAGGTAGGGTCTCACTTTAGCTTAGGCTGACCTGGAATTCTCTATGTAGTCTCAGGGTGGCCTCAAGCTCACGGTGATCCTCCTACCTCTGCTTCCCGAGTGCTGGGATTAAAGGCGTGTGCCACCACGCCTGGCCTTCACTGGTTTTTAATCATTATGATTCTAGGCTTTCTAGGATACAAGAACACTTGACTGAGCTACCACTAACGCATGGAAAAATAAGCCACTAGCAGTTACATGAATTGGGTCATGACTGTAGCTTCCTCTTTTAAACTCCTGAACCCATATTTGTCACAGAAAGTAAATAGAGAAATAGGTTTTTACAAAATTAATTAATTTGTGTGTTTTATGGATGCACCAGAGTATCTTGCCATTGTAAACAAAATGCCAGACACTTGTGCTACTTTAAAAAAAATTTTTTTGAGGCAAGCGCAACAGACTGGCCTTTTGTATTTTATACGAGAGAGAGAGAGAGAATGAGAATTGGCATGCCAGGGCTTCCAGCCACTGCAATCGAACTACAGACATATGCACCACTTTGTGTGCTTGTGCGACCTTGTGCTTGTGTCACATTGTGTATCTGGCTTACATGGGACCTGGAGAGACAAGCATGAGTCTTTTGTTGTTGTTGTTGTTTTGGTTTTCCCAGGTAGGGTCACACTGTAGCTCAGGCTGGCCTGGAATTCACTATGTAGTCTCAGGGTGGCATCAAACTCATGGTGATCCTCCTACCTCTGGCTCCTGAGTGCTGGGATTAAAGGTGTGCACCACCACACCTGGCAAACATGAGTCTTTAGAGTTCACAGGCAAGCGCCTTAAATACTAAGCCATCTCTCTAGCTATTGTGCTACTTTTTGTATCCTGTTTTACATGGGTGGCTGGAGAATTGAACCCAGACTGGCAGGCTTTGGAGACAAGTGCCTTTAACCACTGATCCACCTCCCCAGTCCCAAGAAACCAATTTTTTTGGTCTTTCTAGGTAGGGTCTCACTCTAGCCCAGGCTGATCTGGACTTCACTATGTAGTCTCAGGGTGGCCTCGAATTTATGGTGATCCTCCTACCTCTGCCTTCCAAGTGCTGGGATTAAAGGCATGTACCACCACACCTGGCCCCAAGAAATTAATTTTTGAATTGTATTATTTCTACTAAGAACTGTGTCACATATGCAGAGTTCAAACACTCTTAGTAAGAAAATGCGTATCTATGTACACTGCAAATTTACCTATTATTTTGCTATTGATTTGTTGAGACATGGTATCACCATGTATTCCTTGCTGCTCTGGAAATCACTGTGGCCCAGTTTGGCCTTGAGCTCATAAGAATCTGCCTATTTCAGTCTTTGGAGCACTGTGATTGCAGGTGTGTACCACACCCAGATAGCAAAATTATTTATTTATTTATTTGCAAGCTGAGAGAGAGAGAGAAGAGAGAGACAGAGAGAGAGAGAATGGGCATGCCAGGGCCTCTAGCCACTGCAAACAAACTCCAGATGCAGGTGCCCCTTGTGCATCTGGGTTATGTGGGTCCTGAGAATTGAACCTGGGTCCTTTGGCTTCACAGGCAAACGCCTTTACCACTAAGCCATCTCTCCAGCCCTAGCAAAAATACTTTTAAGGTATAGAAGCCTAAATACCATGTTTAGATTAGTGATAAAGATAATTGCTAAGTAAAGTCTTCAAGGCCGATTTGAGTGTTAGAAGCCAATCCTTGTTCTCTGGTGTATTCTGCCTAGATAAGCGTATGCCACCACGCCGGGCTGGGAAATTTCTTATGAACAATAACTGAGAAAATAACTTCAACAATAATGTCAGTATTTCCAATGTTAGATGAACGAGTGCCACCCAGTGTTCAATTTCTGCAACTACAAACCTTAATTCAAAATAGGTACTACTAAACCGGGCGTGGTGCTGTACTCCTTTAATCCTTGCATTTGGGAGGCAGAGGTAGGAGGATCGCCCTGAGTTCGAGGCCAGTCTGAGGCTACATAGTGAATTGCAGGTCAGCCTGAGCTAGAGTGAGACCCTACCTCGAAAAACCAAATAAATAAATAAATAAATAAATAAAAATTTAAAAATCGGTGCTATTTTGCTCTGGAGGCTCACACGTGACTGGAGCTCCTGCTATCATCCTTTTCTGGCTTGGTCCTCCTATTATCAGCTTCACCTCTGGACTCCACATAAAGCTTTTCTGTCTGCATTCTTTCTCTCTTTGGTAGTGGAGGAGATCATTGGAAACTTTTTGCACGCAGTTTCTGCTCCCCCTGGGAGTGAAGTGAAAACAAACAAATGGGGCTGGAGAGATGGCTCAGTAGTTAAATAAGGCACTTGCTTGCAAATCCTGATGGTTTTGAGTTCAACTTCCCGGTACTCACATAAAGCCAGGTACACAAAGTGGCGCACGGATCTGAAGTTCGTTTGCAGTGGCAAGAGGCCATGGCGCGCGCCCCTATTTTTTTTCTCTCTCTCTCCCTCCTCCCCTCTTTCTCTCAGCTTCCAAATAAATAATACATAAAACATTGAAAAAAATACAACAGATTCGGCCGTTTTTCCCTGTTTCAATCAGCAGATGGCGCTGCCGAGGTATGCCAGCCGGAGGGGGACACTGTTGCTGCTTTGGAGGTCTTGCCTGCCTCTTTCTCTGCACAGCTATCTCTTTCGGGGTGTTCTTCACCATGTGGCCTCTGTTCAGTTCTGGGGGTCCAGCTGGGTGCTCTTCCACTTTGCCCTTCCTTGGACGCTCACGCAAACCGTGGTACACGAGTGAGATAGCGGAGACCTACATAGTGGCGACCCGGTAGTGGGAAGTAGATCCAGTTGTTCGCTCTGGGCAGGAGATAGAGATGCTGGGTACTTTGGAACTTCAAACCCGAGAGGGATGGAGAGCGAGGAGCGAAGACTCTGGCCTCAGGAGTGAGTCCTGACTGGGGATGTGGGCAAGTTGAGACTGGAGACCACTGCTGCTGACCCCAACAGTGGCTGAAAGAGGGGACAGAGGTGAGGATCTGAGGAGGCGCATCACTGATGGCTTGGGCGGCGCAGAAAGCCACTAGTGAGGACACATGGATTTCCCTGATGAGTGAATGCTTAAAACCTGCTACACGGTGCTTCAAAAATCGACGGTTCATTGCCAGTTTAATGGGAGACAATAAAATACAAGTAAAAAGAATGTGAAATTAAGGCTAAGCAGAAAGCAAGGCTAGGAGGCAGGCACAGTGCGTTTGCAGTTCTCCTGGAGGTCATGCAAAGGGGTCACTTGAAGAGCCTGAAATTGTGATAAATCACCATATATGATGTCTGCAAGGCAGCCCGCAGTTACCGCATCTGAGAAGTAGAAGGGAAATCATGAACCAGATAGAGATTTACGGTTTTCAGGAGAGATTTATTTTTAAAATATTTTTATTTATTTATTTGCAAGGAGAGAGAGACAGAGAGAGAGAGAGAGAGAGAGAGAGAGAGGGAGCATGACAATGCCTCCGGCCACTGCAAACTAATTGCAGATGAATGTGCCACTGTGCATGTGGCTTTACTGGGTACTGGGTCGTTGGCTTTGCAGCTAAGTGCCTTAACCACTGAGCATCTCTCCAGCCCAAGATCAAGATTTTTTTTCTGGATACTTTAAGCATCCTGAAGTTTCCCTGTACTTTAAACCAGTGCTATTCTGGCATTTGTACTTCTAGCTGATTTGACAGGTTGGTTCTGCTCACATCAATGTGGAGGCTTATTACTTCTACTACTAAGTAAAGAAGAAAAGTTGATGCCCTGTTTGTTTAGAGTGTTATTTCCTCCTTTTTGGGCAGAGTTGCTATTCTAAGCAATCCCTTATTCAGTACAAAGAGATTTAGAAAACCAAGATGTCATAATGTAATGCAATGGCAAGTTCCCTACCACAGTGACACATTCCAGACCTGGATCTGTGTATATCTGGATGATTGAGATGTACAGAAATGCCATTATAATGTTCTCAAAATAAAAATGTTTTAGGTTAATTAAAAACTATTTCAGGATCTGAGCAGATGGTTCAGCTGTAAGAGAGCTTACTGGACATTATAAGGACCTGAGTTCAAGCAGGTGGTGTGGTTGGCAGGAAAGGTGAATTGGTGGGGCCCTAGGCTGGGGGCGGGCCACTGTCAGCGGACCCTCAGTCTTCCTCCTGATCTACAGGCTCTGGTAGCCTTCAAACATGTAGGAGCTGGTGGTGGACATCCTGGTCATATAGCTGGAGAAGAGTGGGGATGTAAGCCAGGTTGGAGAAGGAGTCTGTGCTTTGGGGTGTCAAGCACTTTCACTGGACAAGGTGGCCTTGTCTAGGGTAGTGGCGGGAGGAAGTTTCCCATTTGGAAGGCAGATGGGCTGAAAGCAGTGACAGATCAGTGATCACAAATTTGGGCATTTTAGATGGTGGTTCTGTGACTCCTTTGGGAGAAGCTGCCCTGGTGCACTCAGGCTGTTGAGCAGACTACAATATGGAGATGGTTTCTTGGCTTGCTGCTGCTGGTATGGCCACTGCCTGTTCTTATGGGGCTGGGCAGGGTCAGCTGCAGCCTCTGTGACTGTGGCACATTGGTCATGTGTGTTGCTAGGCTAAGTTGAAGAGATGTAGGCTGCTGCAGCTGAGGAGGGTTGGGAGGAGGCATCTGTCGCTTCCCTTGAGGGGAAAGGCTTAAACAAACTGCTCCACCACAGCATCGAAATGGGTTTGGGGATCCATTCTTGCATTTCAAATTTGCATAAATGTCCCTTAAGATACATCATTGCTACAGCTATGATCCCTGATTCCCACTAAAGTGGCAAGGTGGTACAGAGACTGTCATTGACAAGTGCCCATGCCATTCGGACCAACTTTTCTTTTCTAACTACCTTTTATTTTTTTAAATATTTAATTAATTAATTTAGTTATAAGACAAAGAATGGGCATAAGAGGGCCTCTAGCCATTGCAAATGAACTCTAGATGCATGCACCACCATGTATATCTGGCTTACGTGGGTTTTGGGGAATCGAATGTGGTTCTTAGGCTTTGCAGGCAAGATCCTTAACCATTAAGCAATCTCTCCAGCCCATGGACCAACTTTTGAATTTTGTTTTTATCATCTTTGAGTTATTTTGCATATTTGAGTAGGAATTGGTGTGGATGTTCTACTTGTAAATCAAACTTATTAGTCTGCAGTAAGATTCTCTCTAGAACCATTGCTTCTTCCTTTGGGTCATCTCCAAACTAGCTAAATTGTACATCATTTAATAAATTACATTTTTGATGTTTCTTCTAGTTCTCTAACCAGAAAGAGTAAACAAACTCCATTCACATATCTTGGGAATTTCTTAAAGGCATTAAACATATAGAAGTAATGAAAATAAATTATTTCAATTGTAAGAGTATCATAGTATAGCTCTAAATGTGTGCCTACATCAAAGATAAAGCAAGCCCCCTCCAAGCGGCACTGGGCCTCAGTGGCAGGATGGAGTGCTTCATGTTGGAAGGGTGTATGAGCCAAGTCTTTCATATCCCAGCACAAACATGCTTTTATCTGACACAGGTTTGCTGACTTTACTAACTGGCTTGGATCTTCTTTATTCTCCTTCATTTATTGAAGTAGACTCGTTCTTTCCACAAAGTTCTTTGGAAATGTTACAATCTGTAAGCGACTCCAGCATTAATAAATCCTAGATCCCATAGTAGTAGAATGTGTTTCCTTACCATCCTGAGTAGAGAGTGAAACAGTAGCATGAGTAACTCAGGCACCTGTGTCACTGAAAAAGCCCCACAGCATGAGTGACAGCTCATGAAAGCTGCATCTCCAGGGTCCTGTCCCCATCAACCTTCTCCCTCCTATGAATTCTAGTACTCCCCAAGACCAAAGGGGTTTGGGTGTGGGGTGGAAGACTGGCTAAGTTCTCAGATGAGGGCCTAGGGACACGCCTAACCCCGTTCTTCTAGGAGGAAATGTTAATAGGCCCAATCTTGTGAGGGGCATGTAAACTTGTGAGGGTCTTGTGCTGGTAACCACAGTCACTATTACTTCAATATAGTAAAGGCCACATCATATCCAGAGGACAGAGTTCTACAATAGCATACCAAGTGGCTACTCTTACTTCAGGCAAGTCCCTTAGCAATGTCCCTCCTTGATAACGAGGGCCATCTTGAATACAGACTGATAAATATATTCTTACATATATTTTACTACTGACATGAATTTTACTCTTTATATATATACATATACTATTTTTGTTTTTCTTGAAATTTTCATACTTACATATTACACTTTGATCATATGTGTCCCACATTACCCTTCTTTATCCCTCCCAGTCTCACTATACTTCTTCCCTCTTACTTGTGGCTATAACTTGGAAGGAGTGACTCTGTCTCCCCTAAAACCTTTAATTGTCATTATCTCATTAGGGAAGGTAGTGGCCTCCCAAACTCCCTAATCTATAATATTACTATCAATTTTATTTTAGGTTGTTCATGGATATAGTGTAAGGATGTATGATATTTTTATTCAAAATTTGCTTATGATTTTCTTGCATTTATCTGCTAGCACTAATATTTAATGGATTCCTCAAAAATTTCTATATATAATGGTAAGTAATCTGTAACATGTGAGTAAATAGTTTCTTTTCCCTTTGTGTATGGAGCCTCTAATTTCTTTCATTTTTTTTGCTGATGTTACCACACTGCCAGCCCACTGAGGCTGACTCTGGCCTCTAAGCCTACTCTGTTCCCTCTGCCTACATGACTCTAAATCATGTTCCACTAAAAAGCCTTGTTTCATCCCATAGTAGGCATAGACACTTAACTCTACAGTGTCATGACTTGTGTAACATTTCCCAGGCCATATGTCAGTGTGACAAGTGGTGTGGGTTTCTTCTCTTTCTAGGCTGCCAAAGTGAGCTGCCCTGAGAGGGCCCTGATGACACTGACTGCCTGTGACAGGGTAGGCAGCACATTAGCTGCCCAGGACCATAAGTTGCAGGCTTGATATGGATATGGTGATAGATGGCATTGGCCTGAGAAGAAATAATGTATTGCTTTTTTCATATGCCATACTCAGACAAATCTACAGAGATGGAAAATAGATTTATGGCTGTCAGTGGCAGGTAGGGGAGAGGGCAAAACATGTATGAGGTATTTTTCTGGAGTGATGCAAAGTTTTAAACTGGACTGAGTTAGTTAATGGTTGCACCACATTTTGAATGGACTAAGTGTGAATGAATTGTACACTTTAAAGTGATTAACACTGAGGTGCAAATTTCAGCCTAATAAACAACAGAGCAAGAACAGTAAAGGAGGGAAGTGGGGGCAAATATAATCAAGATACATTAGTAAATAAACATGAATATGCTAAAATGAAACCCATTATTTTCCATAATTAATATACACTAATAAAAATACAGAAAAATAATGGGTATGATGGTCATAGACTAAGATAAATTAGCCAAAAGTCAAGAGGTGTTGAAGCTGGATGATGGGTACATGAGGATTAATTCAACAATTATTACTGCTTTTGTGTATGTCATACATAAGCTTCTCTGTGATAAAAAGAGAATTTTTTAAACTTTTTTTGTTTTATAGAGAGAGAGAGAGAGAATTGGCATGCCAGGGCCTCAGCCACTGAAATCGAACACCAGATGCTTGCACCACCTAGTGGGCATGTGTAACCTCGTACTTGCCTTACCTTTGTGTGTCTGGCTAACGTGTGAGAGTCAAACATGGGTCCTTAGGCTTCACAGGCAAGCACCTTAACTGCTAAGCCATCTCTCCAGACCTTAAACTTTTTTTAATTGACAATTTCCATAATTATAGATAATAAGCCATGATACTCCCCCCCCCCACTTACCCCTTCCCAAATCCACTCTCCATCATATCTCCTTCCCCTCTCAATTAATGTGTCTTTTATTTTTTTATTTTTTTGGTTTTTCGAGGTAGGGTCTCCAAGCCCAGGCTGACCTGGAATTCACTATGGAGTCTCAGGGTGGCCTCAAACTGACAGTGATGCTCCTACCTCTGCCTCCCGAGTACTGGGATTAAAGGCGTGTGCCACCACGCCTGGCTTCTCTTTTATTTTGATGTCCTCATCTTTTCCTCCTATTATGTGGGTCCTGTGTAGGTAGTACCAGGAATTGAGAAGTCATAGATATCCAGGCCATTTTGTGTCTGGAAGAGTGCATTGTAAACAGCCCTACCCTTCCTTTGGCTCATACATTCTTTCTGCCCCATCTTCCACAACGGACCCTAAACCTTGGAGGGTGTGATAGAGATGTTTCAGTGCTGAACATGCTTCTGTCACTTCTTTTTAGTATTGTGGTGCCATTTGAGTCATCCCAGAGGTCACCAAGGTCTTAAAAGAGAAGATTCTCAAACCCAAAGTGAGAGTAGCATTAATATATGAGTATGAACATTAAGAGAAATGTTTACTGGGCAGTTTGGTGAGCATAATATATGAATTTAGCCAGACACCAGAAGGCTTTGCACCTCAAGGGCTCATGACCTCCCCTGTCATAGGTTTTCAGTACCAGGCATGTATTCTCTCCTGTGGAGTCAGCCTCCAGTACAGTTAGTGAGCAGTCGGTTTCTCCCATAACAGACACACCACTATTGTACCCTTTGGCTCATTTGTCTGGCTGGTCAAACTTAAGACTTGCAGCGTCCACTGCTGTTTATCTCCAACGATGACTTCTCTCTCCCATTGGGCTGCATGCAGCATAACTTTTTCCAGCTTTCTACAGGGAGGAGGTTTTTGGCTTAGCTCCAGCTTAATTTTTCAGTGACCTTGCAGTCCAAGCATGTGGAGTCTTCAGCAATAGAGTATTACCATCTACTCCTGGCAGAAAATCAAGTCTTGGCAATCACCTGTAATGTTTTAGTGACATCAAGGACCTCCCTGGTCAACAACTCACTGGAAGGTATCCCATCTCTGCACTGAAATTTTTCTAGTAACAGTCTGTGGCTTCTGGGTATGCCATTGTCCAAAAAAGTAGGTTTCCCTAACCCAACATGACTCAGGGAAATTTGTGGAAGAGGGGGTGGAAAGATTGTTAGAGCCACATGTTGGGACATTATGCACAGAGACATTGCCTCATCCCCATAACTGATGGATAACCCCACAATGCATGACCCACATTCCCCAATGAGGAGGGTCCATGTGGAGGGGGGAGGACAGGGAGGAGGCTAAAAATGGTACCAACATGGTTGTATACACACTGTGTACATAACTAATAACAAGCATAACCATGAAGGAGATAGACACAGAGAACAATCAACCCCTACCAAACCAGATAGCCAGAGACACAGAAGCTCCCAAGATCTCAACACAGAAGCAGACCCAATATGAATGCAACATAGCTCAGGGAAATTTGCGGAAGAGGGACCAGAAAGAATGTCAGAGCCACACGTTGGGTCATGACATGCAGAGACATTTCCTCCTACCCAAAACTGATAGCAGCTAACCTCACAATGCATGGCCCACATACCCCAACAAGGAGGGTCCCTGTGGAGGGTGGAAGGTGGAGGGGGGAGGACAGGGAGGAGGCTAACAATGGTACCAACTTGACTGTATTCAGTGACTACAAAAGTAAAATAAAAAAAGAAAGAAAGAAATATGTTGGAAGATAACATAAAAATAGGTTTCCATACAGCTTATTCATACCCAAAAGAAAGAATTTTTGTTTATAAAATTATAGCAATATGATATATATATATTCTTTTTTTCACAAATGTACTTATTCTAAAAATTCAAGCTGTTTATCTGTGCTGGTTTGGAGTAAGGGAAAAAAGTGGAAAAAAAAAACTGCCAAGGAAGCAGAAAGTGTTGGGAACACATTCATGTAGTCATTATTATGTGCTGTGTTTAAGAACTAGTGCAACGAAAGTCAATTCCAAATGGACTAAGGACCTCAATATAAGACCTGAAACTCTAAAATGACTGAAGTAGCCGGGCATGGTGGCGCATGCCTTTAATCCCAGCACTCGGGAGGCAGAGGTAGGAGGATTGCTGGGTTAGCCTGAGCTAGAGTGAGACCCTACCTTGGGGAAAAAAAAGTGCAAGAAAAAACAGGGAGAACACTCACAATATAGGTGTAGGGAAAGACTTCCGGGACCCATGAAACTAAAAAGCTACTGTAGAGACAAGTAAATTATTAATAGAGTCAATAGATATCCTACAGAATGGGAGAAAATTTTCACCACCTACACCTCCATCAAAGGTCTAATATGTAGAATCTACAAGGAACAGAAAAAATTAAACAATAAAAAATCAAACAACCCAATCAAAAAATAGGGTAGAGATTTGAACAGAGAGTAATCAAAGGAAGAAATACAAATCGCCATTACACACTTGAGGAGATATTTATCTTCATCATCAGAGAAATGCAAATCAAAACGACATTGAGATTTAATCTCACTCCAGTCAGGATGGCATTCATCAAAAAGCTGAATGACAAGAAATGGTGGTGAAGCTATGGAGTCCTTATCCACAGCTGGTGGGAGTGCAAGCTGGTACAACAAGTATGGAAATTAGTATGGAGACTCCTGAAAAAGATGAAAATAGATCTACCATTTCAACCAACTATACCACTCCTGGGCATATACTCTAAAGACCCCAGTCTTTATTGCAGAGATACTTGCTGAGCCATGTTTGTAGCTGCTCTATTGGAATCAGCCCAGATGCCCATCAACTGATGAATGGATAATGAGGATGTGGCACATATACACAATAGACTTCTATTCAGTAGTGAGGAAAACTGAAGAAAAAAAAGAAATTTGAAGGTAAACGGCACACGGGCATCAAAAGACAAATACCACATGTACTCTCATCTGTGGTTTCTAACTGGGAACAATTGGAGATGAATGCAAACAGAAGTAAGTATCAGGAAAATGGGCATAAAACTAGAATGAGGCCAGGAGAGAGAAGAAATAGGGTGAGAGGAGAGGAGGAGTTACCTGACAGGTTAGGATAAGGATAGACTATCAGGGGTGGGAGGGGCTTGGAGGGATAGGAGTAGGAAAAGGGAGGTTGGGGAGGGAATTACACAAAAGTTAAGACAACGTGAATCAGTTCAATAGAAACCCTCATTCTGATTAGCATTCCACAAGATATAACTACCAATAAAGGGCCCGGGGGGGGGGGGACAGTCTAAACAGAAGGTGGGAAAAGCTTAACTTTAAAACCACATACTCTAGCCAGTAAATCCCAGGCCCAGAGTTAGATTGACCACACAGTGAGCTATTGTCCCAGGAGACACATGAGGTTCCCAAAACAATGCAGGCCATTGCCAAAACACTTGATTAACTTGCCAGAGCTGAAAGGTAAGACCCTGTTATTGAAGACACAACAGGTTTCAGTCACAGGTCATTGGAATAGCATGCTGGAACCAAAATGGAAACTCCTAGCTAGCCCTCATAGTGCTGGAGAGCCCTATTGGAGCTGCTGGAGGACAATGGTCACCAACAGTATGAATAAGCAGGGGACCTTGTAGACTACAAAATCAACCAGCCAGACAAGAAGTATATACTTGTGCAATAGTGGCACACAGCCTCTATAGGTAACCAAGGGTTCTCTGATTGGACATGAGGCCCGCTAAGTGGGGGAGAACTCATATCTGGTACTGGAAACTAAGTAAGGATTCCATGGTCAGTAAACCCAGACTTCAGAGAGAAGTCCCCACTGATCTCTGGAGAACAAGAGTGGGTTTCCACACCAAATGTCTCCCAAATAGTTGGGCATGGTGGCACATGCCTTTAATCCCAGCACTCAGGAGGCAGAGTAGGAGGATCACCATGAGTTCAAGGCCAGCCTGAGACTACATAGTGAATTCCAGGTCAGCCTAGGCTAGATCAAGACCCTACCTCAAAAACAAACAAACAAAAAATACAAAAAAAAACAAAAACAAAAACAAAAAAACCTTCTCAAATAACTTTGCATATGCCCTTTTTAACCCAAGTAACTCTCACTCTTGCTTGTACAATCTTTTATTTTACAAATGGCAGAGAAAAAGGAGAAAAACCAAGATTCATTGATAAGATAAGTGGACATCTGACTGTCCACCATGAGACTAGTCACCTATACTACATCTGCCAGGGCCCGGGAGAAATGCAGAGGAAGTGGTGATATGAATATTGCTCTTATTGCAAGCCTGACAACCAGACTCAGGGTGATGATGACAGTCATGGTGATCAATCAAAACCTATCAAAGCAGATATCCAGGGGCTATAAAGAACTCAACACTATATCAGACTGCCAACAGGCCTGCCATGGCTCAGGGAACATTGCAGAGAAGGTTGGGGGTGATTGTAAGAGCAACAGAAAGGGTAGGAATATTCTGAGGCACAGTCCTTCTGCTACCCCATAGGGACTAGTTGAGGCCTTCATGAACCCACAGTGAATACCACAATACCACTGAAGAGGGCCTTCAGGGTTGTAGCAGACAGATTCAGGTTCACTGAGATAAACTTCCAGACCAGGCACAGTTATGGAGGAAGGGATATTTATTGAAGCTTACAAATCCAGGGGAAGTTCCATAATGGCAGAAAAAGTTGGCCTGCCTTCACAGGCCCAAGTAGAGAGAGAGAGAGAAGCACAAGCCTAAAGGTCAAAAGCCAGAGCACACTTCAAGAACTCCAGTTAGGCACACTTTGCATATCTTTAGATTGAAACCTGAAACCCACCACCACATCTTAAGATCCACCCAGTGAAACTGCCTCCAGCCAGGTGGCTAAAGATGCAAACCACAAACAAATAAACAACTGAATATATTTGGGGCCATCTATTCTATTCAAACCACCACATTCTGCCCCTGGCCCCCAATAAATTTATAACCATCACACATTGTAAATTGTACTCAGTTCAATTTCAAAGGTGCCCACAGTCTTGACCATTTTAAGATATTAAGACCTGTAAAATTAAACAAGTTTAACACTTCTAAAATACAAAGGCACAGAGTAAACATTTTCAACTGGTATAAGGCATAGCAAGGAGAGTAAAACAATGCAAACTCAACCACCATCAAACAAACATCAAACTTCTGCAGTTCAAGTCCAATACAACCAAAGACTGACAGTCTCCAGATTTTCCAATTCCACCCCTCCAACTGGGTAGAGTAGCCAGGGAATACTTCCATCTTACACCAACAGTGCACTCTATGGTAGCCCTTGCATTGTCCTGGTGTATACAAAACATCTTCAGGTCTTCATGCAAACCACAGTCCATCTTCCAAAGGCTCTTTCAGCCTATCAGGGCATCAGGCCCTACATCATGCCGCATCTCAGCAGCAGCTCCTGGAACCGTGTGCAATTCACGACCACTGCTCGCATTTTTCATGCTTCTGAAACTAATACCAGGTGTGCAAGACACAGCCATATTCTTCATTCACAGACAAAATAAATCACAACCTTGAAAAGCAGGTTCCTTCTCCAGTCAACTCTTTCCAAAAGTGTTTGCATTTCTATGATAGTCTTTCCTCAGGCATCCTTTCCATGGTAAAGCAATTGGACCATATTCCTTTAAGATTGCTCATGTGTTTGACAATAGCAGATTCAGTAAACTAAAACCAGTCTCAGTGCCTGTAATTTTAACTTGCTTGAGGTTTTCCAGCTTAAAATCTTAAATCTCTCAGTCCAGTATCTCTAGCCAAGCACATCAGTCCATTACAAATTTAACCTTGATCAAACACTCTGGACCTCAGCAGAAGAACGCAGCTAGCCCTTATGCCAGTAGCCCAATTCCAACAAAGTCCTCTGCAGTCTTTCCTTCTCCTTAGAAAGCTCATAAACCAAGCCTCAAAGTTCAATGCTGTCTGCACTTATCATTCTCAAACTCTGATCAGAATAGTCCATAAAACTTGGCTTACCACTCCAGAAGACATCTTCAGTTGCAAGCACCAAGTCCAGGCCTGTTCCTCCAAAACAAAGTTTCCAAAAAATCAACACCCACATGGTCTGGTTCATCTCAGCCCACTCCTTGGTACCAAGTTCTATAGCAGACAGATTCAGGTTCGCTGAGATAAACTTCCAGACCAGGCACAGTGATGGAGGAAGGGATATTTATTGAAGCTTACAGATCCAGGGGAAGTTCCATAATGGCAGAAAAAGTTGGCCTGCCTTCACAGGCCCAAGCAGAGAGAGAAGCACAAGCCTAAAGGTCAAAAGACAGAACACACTTCAGGAACTCCAGCTAGGCACACTTCATATATCTTTAGATTGAAACCTGAAACCCACTACCACACCTTAAGATCCACCCAGTGACATTGCCTCCAGCCAGGTGTCTAGAGATGCAAACTACAAACAAATAAACAACTGAATATATTGGGGGCCATCTATTCTATTCAAACTACCACAAGGGTAATGAAAAAAAATGAAATTCCAAAATTTCTAGAATTGAATGAGAATGAGAACACATTGTACCAAAACTTATGGGACACAATGAAGGCGGTCCTCAGGGGAAAATTCATAGCACTCAATGCTTTCATAAAAAAGAAACAGGGAGATGCCAAATAAATAACCTAACCATCCACCTAAAGGCACTGGAAAAGCAAGAAAAGTCCAACCCAAAGAGCTCCAGAAGGAAAGAAATAATTAAAATCAGAGCAGAAATTAATGAACTGGAAACCAAGGAAACAATTGAGACAATTGACAAAACAAAGAGCTGGTTCTTTGAAAAAATAAACAGGATTGACAAACCCCTGGCCAATTTGACCAAGCCAAAAAAAAAAAAAGAGAAGCTTCAAATTAACAAAATTCAAAATGAAAAAGGAGAGATCACAACAGACATAAGTGAAATTGGGAGAATCATCAGGAATTATTTCAAAAACCTCTACTCCACAAAACTGGATAATGTGGAGGAGATGGATAAATTCCTGGATGCATAACATCTATCAAAGCTGAACTCAGAGCAGATTAATCACTTCAATGAACCCATCACACTCATGGAGATTGAAAAAGTAATAAACAAACCTCCCCAAAAAGAAGAGTCCAGGACCAGATGGTTTCTCAGCTGAATTCTATCAAACCTTCATGGAAGAACTCAAACCAATCTTCCTCAAACTGTGCCACACAATTGGAGAACAGGGAAAGCTACCCAACTCCTTCTATGAAGCTAGTATCACCCTAATTCCAAAACCAGGCAGAGATGTCACAAGAAAAGAAAACTACCGGCCTATTTCCCTGATGAACTTAGATGCAAAGATCCTGAACAAAATCCTCGCAAATCGAATCCAACAACACATCAAAAGCATTATCCACCTCGACCAAGTGGGATTCATCCCAGGAACACAGGGGTGGTTCAACATACGGAAATCTGTCAATGTAATACACCATATAAACAAGGTTAAACATAAAAACCACATGATCATCTCGATAGATGCAGAAAAGGCCTTTGACAAGATACAACATCACTTCATGATCAAAACAATGGAGAGAATTGGCATGGTTGGTTCATATCTTAACCTAATAAAGGCAATATACAAATCTCCGAAGGCCCAAATAATACTTAATGGAGAGAGACTGGAGGAATTCCCATTAAGATCAGGAAAAAGACAGGGTTGTCCACTCTCACCTCTGCTTTTCAATATAGTACTGGAAGTCCTAGCTCAAGCAATAAGACAGGAGAAGGCAATAAAAGGGATACAATTTGGAAAGGAAGAAGTTAAGTTAGCTCTATTCACTGATGGCATGATTGTATATGTAAGAGACCCAAGAGACTCCATCCCAAAACTCCTGAAGGTGATTAACTCCTATAGCAAGGTAGCAGGATACAAAATCAATGCACAAAAATCAGTAGCCTTTCTATATGCAAATGACAAAGATACAGAGAAAGAAATAAGGGACATAGTCCCATTTTCAATAGCAACAAAAAAAGTAAAATACCTTGGAATAACGTTAACCAAGGAAGTGAAAGATCTATACAATGAAAACATAAAACCATTCAAAAAAGAAATTGAGGAGGACTTGAGAAAATGGAAAGACCTCCCATGCTCCTGGATAGGCAGAATTAACATTGTGAAGATGGCAATCCTACCAAAGGCAATATACAGATTTAATGCAATTCCAATTAAAATCCCTACAGTGTTCTTCACAGAGATAGAAAAAATGATCTCAAACTTCATATGGAAAGGCAGAAGGCCTCCCATATCCAAACATATCCTCAGCAAAAGAAATACCTCTGGAGGCATCACCATACCTGATCTAAAGCTATATTACAAAGCCATAGTAATAAAAACAGCATGGTACTGACATAAAAACAGGAGTATAGACCAATGGAATAGACTTGAGGACCCCGACTTTGGGTCAAGCAACTATAGCTACTTGATATTCGACAAAGGCCCTAACAATATAGGCTGGAAAAAAGACAGCATCTTCAAAAAATGGTGCTGGACAAACTGGATAACTATATGCAGGAAACTGAAACTTGATCCACACATTTCGCCATGCACTACACTCAAGTCCAAATGGTTCAAAGACCTCAATATAAGACCAGAAACTTGACTACTACTGGAAGAAAATATAGGAAGTACTTTCCATGATATAGGAATGGAAAAAGACTTCCTGAACAAAACCCCAGTAGCTCATGATCTTAAGCAGTCACTCAACCAATGGGATCACATGAAGCTGAAGAGTTTCTTTACAGACAAGCATACAATAAGCAAAGCCAATAGATTACCCAGAGAATGGGAGAAAAATATTTGCAGGTTATAGAACTGACAGAGGCTTAATCTCTAGAATCTACAAAGAACTCAAAAATCTAAACAGTAAAAAGTAAACACCCTTCTCACAAGATGGGGCAAAGAGCTGAACATGCAGCTCACAGAGGAAGTAATACAAATGGCAAACACACACTTAAGAAAATGTTCATCATCCCTAATCATCAGGGAAATGAAAATTAAAACAATTATGAGATTCCACCTTACCCCAATAAGGATAGCAAACATCTAAAAATCAAATGAAAATAAATGCTGGCGAGGATGTGGAGAACTAGGAACACGCATCCACTGTTGGTGGGAATGTAAGATGGTACAACCACTTTGGAAAGCAATATGGAGACTCCTGAAAAAGCTGACTATAGAGATACCAACAGTCCCAGTTATTCCCTTATTGGACATCTACCCTAAAACCTTCAAACCACAGGCCAGAGAGATTTGCTCAACCATGTTTGTAGTGGCTCAATTCATAATAGTTAAGAGCTGGAATCAACCCAGATGTCCATCACTAGAAGAATGGATAACTAAGATGTGGTATATCTACACAATGGAATTCTATACAGCAGTAAGAAAAAAATGACACAATGAAATTTGAGGAAAAATGGTTGAACCTGGAACAGATCATTCTCAGTGAACTTACCCAATCACAGAAAAAAAAATCGCCACATAGTCTCACTCATCTACAGCACCTAAACTGAATCTACCCAAGATACCTTACATACCCAGCAAGCACCTCCTAGACTAGACAATAGGATGGGTGGGGAGGGAGGGGAGGGCAACGGAGGGGTGGGAAACACAAATCTAGACCCAAACGGCAATGGTACCATAAAATTCTACTTCCTAAAAGGCAGACCAAATGGCTGAACCTTCACGAGGCCCTTACAGGGAACACCTGAACCACAAGACACTAAAGAGGGTATGATGAAGACTAACCTTAATCTTCTACAGCTTCCCTCCCTCTCTCTCTCTCTCTCTGTCTCTTTCTCTTTCTCTCTCACTTTTGTATATTAGTTATCTTTGTCCTCCTTTTCTTAGTGGGCACTGACCTGTAACTCCCAGTACCAGCATGGGGCTATCATCCACAATGAGCTTTTGATCAGAGAGACCTACAAGGTTTCCTAAAAGACAGATTTCTGTCTGAGAACTTGATGACCCACCAAAAGTTAGTGGTAAGACCCTACTGCTGAATATACCTTATATGGTTGACACGTAAAATGGAATGGCATGGCTGGAAGCTGGAAGAGAGTCAGTTCCCAGACAGTCAGCGCGTCTAGTGCCAGAAGGTGTTACATGGGCAACGGGGAAAATGACCAATAACTGTCCAGGCAACTCAGGGTCTAACCTACTTAGCAGCAAATAACCTGTTGTGATGCCCACACAAGTGCAATAGTGGCACACAGCCATGATGGGGAACCAACTGCTCTTGATTTGGCTAACTGATCCCCTCAGTGATACGGAACCCATAGCTGGAGCTGGGAAACAAGTCAGAACCATATCCAAACACAAGCCCACTCTCCATTATCAAGCTACCATCAATTGTGGGCTACAAGAGGGCCTACACCTATTAAATTCTCTGTAAAAAAGTAAGGGTTATCTCTTTTGTCCTGGTGCTAACTTACTCTCCATTGGAGAATCTGCTTCTCTTTTGCAGATAGATGTAGATCCTAAGGAGAGAGCCACCCCATCATACCTCAAAAGAGCCCTGGCTGAAACTAAGGAAAATTGGCAAAACAAGCAAGGGTGCTATTTTCCTGATGAACTCGATACCAGCACAAGGGGGAAGGAGATCAACACAGTGAAAAATCAACTCCTACCAAATCAGAGAGCCAGAGACCCAGAGGCCCCCAACACAGCATCACTGAAGCAGACCAAAAATGAACCCAACATGGCTCAGGGAAATTTTGCAGAAGAGGGGCCGGAAGGAATGTCAGAGCCACATGTTGGGTCATGATATGCAGAGACATTTATCTTACCCATAACTGTGGGCTAATTCCACAATGCATGACCCATATACCTCAACAAGGAGGGGCCAAGGGGAGTAGGTAGGTCATGGATGAGCCTAATAATGGTACCAAACTGACTGTATTTGCTGAATACAAAACTAATTAATAAAAAAAATTAAAAAAATAGAATTGCAACCCACGGGCCGAGGAGGTGGTACTTTCCACATAAGAATTAAGACCTGAGTTCGGATCCCCAGAACCTACATAAATGTCAGTGGGGGTGAAGGCCTGTAATCCCAGTGCTTAGAAGCAGAGACAGGGTATCTTCAGTACAAGCTAGTTAGATTAGCCAAATCAGGGAGCTCTGGGTTCAAGGGAGGGACCCTGCCTTAGTGAGTAAAGTGGAGAGCAATGTATAAAAACACCTGACTTCAACATCTGGCTTCCACAAATACATGCATGCATACAAACACACATATACACAAACACATAAAATAAAAGAAAAAGAAAAAAATTACAAGATATTCCCACCCCCAAGAACCCCTTACTTTCTCCTGTTCCCTGTTTTGTTCTCTGTCTGTAGCACATATCACTTTAATGCTTTGCATATTGCTTCTCTGTTTCCAGTAGAGTATAGTTTTTTTTTTTTCATCTATTTTGTTCATCACTGCATCTGTAGCACCTAGCTTGGCATGTTGGATGACATGCATGATTCAAACTCCTATAAGGTAAAATTGTTCCCAATGTTCATAAAGTATATACTGAGATGACACAAAAGCACAGTTGTCATTTGTAAACATTGCCCTTGCCTGTCATACTTTATAACAAATGTAAGAATACAAGGTATCTGAAATTTTTATGTATATATATCCTTTTTTTCTTAATAAAAACAATTCAATCTTTTACATATGCTGCCATAGTTATTTTTATGTCTCATAAAACCTTTACTTATTTATTAATTTGCCTTTACCTCTGTGTGTATTATGCCAGGGTCTCTTTATGCTGCAAATAAATACCCAAACAGCTTTATGTGGGTGGCTGGCGAACTGAATCTGGGTCAGCAGGCTTTGCAAATAAGCACCTTTAGCCACTGAGCAATCTCCCCAGCCCCTGTTTCATAAAACTTTTAAAGCCAATAAATTGAATTATAATAGTTTTGGGGCACAATTAATTTGTTAGTGAAACATTTTAGCCCTCTGCCTACTACAATTCAAATGGACACTATATATTGAGCTCCTCATGGAAGTCCAGCCATATGTATTAATTTTAAGAGCATCTATTTCCAGGCATGGTGGTATTTGCCTGTAATCCTAATACTTGAGGGGCTGAGGCAGAAAGACCACAAGTTCAAGGTCAACCTGGAGTACCAGGTGAGGCCCTGTCTCAAAAAAAAAAAAAAAAAACTGAAAAGAAAAGCATGTCCTTGGGCTGAGGAGATGGCTAAGTGGTTAAAGGTGCTTGATTACAAAGTCTGATGGCCCAGGTTCCATTCCCTAGTATCCAAGCCAAGCCAGAAGTACAAAGTGGCACATTCATCTAGATTTTACTTGCAGTGGCAGGAGACCCTGATACACCCATTCTCATTCTTTCTCTCTCTCTCTCCCTCTCCCCTTGCAAATCGATAAATAAAATATGTTGTAAGAAAAGAAAAGCATGCTCCTGATGCTGGGTTTACATCTTAGTGGTAGAGTGCTTTCCTATCATGCATAAGACTTTGGGTTCCACCCCAGTGCTGCAACATAAGGGTGTGTGTGTGTGTGTGTGTTGGGGGTGACCTATGACCAAATCCTTGTAGAAATGCTGCTGAATCTGAGTATATTATTCTGTGTCTGCTGCTCCATCTCCTTGGTCCTCTACTTAGTTGTCTGACTTCCTCCAGCTTAGGGAATCTCATATGACCATATCCTGATTTGTGACTGTAAGAGAGCCCACTTCTCTCCATATCGTGTACTCTGTCATTGTAGTTAGAGTTGAATTTTCACTTTTCTCATGTTACATGTTTCATGGATTTACTTTTGCATCTAATACTTAATGGCTATTGATTTCCATTTCATATTCTCTCCAAATGGCTGAACATGTCTCAGAGCCAATGCGGCTGCATTTTACTTCTTTTTAAATTTCCTTATCTTTTAAAATATTGTATTTTTATTTATTTATTTGAGAAAGGGAGAGAATAAATGGGCACACCAGAGCCTCCAGCCACTGCAAATGAACTCCAAACACATGCACCACCTTGTGCATCTGGCTTACATGGGTCCTGGTGCATCAAACCTGGCTCCTTTGGCTTTGCAGGCAAGTGCCTTAACAGCTAAGCCATTTCCCCAGCCCTGCTTTTACTTCTTATCCTCCTCATAGAACTTCAGGCCAAAAGCTTTCTGAGACTATCTTTTTCTGCTGTCTTGAAGGGTAGTCCATTTGAAAACCTTAGGTCTCAATTATCTCAAATGTTAAATACTTTCTTCATATGTTCTTTGCACTACCTAAACCTCTCTCTCTACACACACACATGCACACACACACACACACACGCATGCACAATATTGGTCATATTCATGAATATCTATTTATTTATTTATTTATTTTTGGTTTTCGAGGTAGGGTCTCACTCTAGCCCAGGCTGACCTGGAATTCTCTATGGAGTCTCAGGGTGGCCTTGAACTCACAGCGATCCTCCTACCTCTGCCTCCCGAGTGCTGGGATTAAAGGCATGTGCCACCACGCCCAGCTTCATGAATATCTATTTATATATTTGTCCCCTATGACAGATTTTGAAGTGATTGCTAATTAATATTGTGAATAATTAAAACATATTCCACTATGTCTACATGTTCACAAATTATATACATTCATGTATGTGTACATGTGTGGAAGTGCCCCTATACATGCATTTACGTATAGTCTATGTCTACATTATTACTAGTTTTATATGTTCACTGCATATATATCTATCCATGAGCAATACATAATGGTTCCCCTCCCTTTCATTGCCTAGCTTCTGAAATGAAGGATGGAGCATTGCTTCCCCCTTGCTGACAATACTTCCAGAGCTGCCTGTTACCTGGCCTCTGAGAACTGCTCAGCAGGCAAAATGTTCTCACCAGAAAGTCATCAACTCAGCAACCTTTCCTCAGTCCTATTGCCTCAACTGTCATTGTTTCTTTTCTTCTCCTTCTGGGATCTCTTTTCCATTAAATGCTTTTATGGCCTGGCCTTTGGCCATAAAAGCAGATTGGATGGAGCTCAGGAGGAATGTCCTGCTTTGTCACTTGTCTTTGCAAGCTCATTTCCTGTCATGATCTCCAGCTTTGCATGTCCTGGCGTGCATCTTTGGCTGGATGTTCTGCTGGTTCCTTAAGCTTTTCATGGCTGAAATCCAGCTTATCATCCCCATGAAGCCAGTTTCCTTGCTTCTTTCCCAGTTGCTGTCATTATACCAGATACCTGAGTCATGCTGACTTCTTTCCTGACTTCACACCCATTTTCTGTCAATCACCTCCTCTTGTTCAGCCTTTTAAAAATGTTCAAAAAATATTTTATTGATTTATTTATTTTTTTAAATTTTTTTTAATTTGACAGTGACAGAGAGAGAAAGAGGCAGTTAGAGAGAGAGAGAGAGAGAGAGAGAGAGAATGGGCACGCCAGGGCATCCAGCCACTGCAAACGAACTCCAGATGTGTGCGCCCCCTTGTGCATCTGGCTAACGTGGGTCCTGGAGAATTGAGCCTCAAACTGGGGTCCTTAGGCTTCACAGGCAAGCGCTTAACCCGCTAAGCCATCTCTCCAGCCCTATTGATTTATTTGATGAGAGAGAGAGAGAGAGAGAGAATGGGCATGCTAGGGCCTTCAGCTATTGCAAATGAATTCCAGACTCATGCACCACCTTGTGCCTCTGGCTTACATGGGTCTTGAGGAATCGAACCTGAGTCCTTTGGCTTTTCAGGCAAGTGCCTTAACTTCTAAGCCATCTCTCCAGCCTCCAAAATGTTTGAATTTATGAAATATTTCAAAAACATCGAGGGCAGAATGAACCACTCTTTCATATCCACTTATATCATTATACAAATAAGCTATAGAATTTTCAATAGGTAAAATATTATTCATGCACTTGAAGTCCCCTCTATACATTTACTTAATCCTATTGTCTACTGTCTTAGAAGCAGTCACTACTTTCTTTTAAATATAATAAAAATTGTCTGAAGGGTGGAGAAGTGACTCAGCCATCAAATGCACTTCCTGTGCAAGTATGAAGGCCCAAGGGGGCCTGAAACTGCCCAAGTTCAAATCTCCAGATATCACTTAAACAGCTGGGTGGCCATATGCACATGTAACTCCAGTTCTGCAAAGGGAAGTAGAGACTAGGCAATCCCCTCGCCCCCTGGAATCTCAAAAAATAGTGAGCTCTGGTATCAGTAAAGATACTCCAGCTCAATTAGAAGAGCAATGGAAGGGGCCACCAGGTGTTCTTCTTGGGCTACCACAGGCGGGAGTGCCCCCTGCCACAGGTGAACACATAGAGTGCTGCAAGGGCACAAATGTGTATGCACCACACACAACACACACACAAACATAAACACACACACACACACACACACACACATATCACATTACATACATGCAAGCAAATACAATTGGATTATTATATCACTTATTGACATTGGAAAGGCTAAAGGGGATTAGAGAGGGCTTTGGAGAAGGGAGCAAGAATTCAATTTTGGACATGTTAAGTTTAAGATTTTTCTTGAGAGAACCAAATGAACTACCCTAATCCTGCTTATGCAGTTCATATATTCACATATTTATCCAGATATACTGCGGAGCACAGCTTCTTAACCTGTTGGCCCCAACATGTACCTGAATGTTGGAATTGTGAAAAAGTTGTCAACACTGAAAGTTTTTTGGGCATGCAGTGACCAAATATTAACTCAAAATCAGATGCATGTGGGACCTGATGGCTTTCTGGGATCCCTCAACTATGCTGCACTGTGTGACTTGCAGCATGTGCACTTTGCATTGAGCACCGCACCACATAACACAAATGAACACTGACTGAAAGAAACAACTTGGCTCCGATGTGAGGTTATCACATGTTAGGAATTGTAGCTGTTTTACTGTACACATATTTCTGTCCATATAGAAACATTGGTTTAATTATAGAAAATAAAACTTTTAATATTTTCCTACTATCATGCCTCAGCATGTTTGAGTTACTGACTTGAGTTTCATAAAATATCATTACAATTTTTTGGCTAAGGGGCCGGAGAGATGGCTTAGCATTAAGACACTTGCCTCCAAAGCCTAAGGAACCAGGTTCAATTCCCCAGGACTCGCGTAAGCCACCAGATGCACAAGGTGGTGCTTGGGTCTGGAGTTTGTTTGCAGTGGCTGGAAGCCCTGGCGCACCCATTCTCTCTCTCCCTCTTTCTCTAATAAATAACTAATAAAAATATGTTATAAGAATGTTTTGGCTTAGGATTGAGATAAAATCTCCAACAATTTCTGAACCAGTCCTAAACATACCTCTGCCATTTTGTGCTACATTTTATAAAAAGCAGTATTTTCAGCATGGATACTTATAACATAAAAATATTAATCAGCTCTGAAAAACATTGAATATGCTGTACCTCCTGCAGTATCAAATATCCATCCAAGATTTACCTTTTTAAGTAAAAATAAACAAGCACATCCATCTCCTCAGCATGCAAATTTACTTCTATCTTCAATAAATGGTAAATTTTGTGACTCAATATCCCTTATGAACAGCTTTTCTGCTCAATCTCCTACACTCAGCCTCTGTTGCCTGTTACTAAGAACCTGGACTGACACAGTATATATCAGACCCATAAACACATGCAAATCCAGAGCCAGATGTGGTGGTTCATGCCTTTAATCCCAGCACTCAGAAGGCTTAGGTAGGAGGATCACCTTAAATTTGAGGCCAGCCCGGTCTACGATGTGAATTCCAAGTCAGCCTTGGCTGGAGTGAGCCCCTGCTTCAAAAAGAAAATACCTCAAAATATGCAAGTCCTTTGAGTTTCCATTCTAAGGCACTTGCCACTGTAATGCTCATTTCATGGTGCTGATACAATTTTGCATGCAAAAATGCTTGTGCAACTTTTTAAAAAATTTATTTATTTAATTTTATTTGAGAGAGAAAGAGGCAGATAGAGAAAGAGAGAGAATGGGTGTGTCAGGGCCTTCAGCCACTGCAAACGAACTCCAGATGCATGTGCCACCTTGTGCATCTGGCTTACATAGGTCCTGGGGAATCAAACCTGGGTCCTTTTGGCTTTGTAGGCAAGTGCCTTAACCACTAAGCATCTTTCTAGCCCTTGTGCAAATTTTAATTTAAAAAATTGACAAATCAGAGACAATTTAAACTGGCATTAAGTGAATGAGTAAATTTTTGTGCATCTAGATATTGAGGCACTAGTGCCATTAAACAGAATCATTAGTGGATTATTTAAGATAAAAACTTGTGTGTTATGACCTATTATGCAAATAAAGTCAGAGATAAAAGCTGGAAGAAAATAAAATAAAATGGGATTGCTCTGGGTCATCAGCTTATATTTTTCCTGCCCCCCTCCCAGATTTTTAGCAAATGATTCTTGAAGCCACCGAAAAAAAAAAGCCTCTCCACTAATCATACTGAATGACCTATACCACACCAGTAATTTCCATGGTGCAAAACCTGGGTGACTTTTGCAGGGATTGGAATTCCAGAAATACAAGGTTTCTTAGGGGAAGAATAGCAAAACTGTTCTCTGCTCATTTCTGTATCATTCACAAAAGAATTTCTAGTGAAATTGTTTAAATACATTGAGGAAATGCCACTCTTGCTGATTGTGATTGTTTAGTTTTCACATGGTAGAGGCCTTCAACTTGCTGGAAGAATCACTGTTGGAAATCCTTCTCTTAAAAGATCTACTCATACCAATCTATTATTTTTATTGTTTATTTATTTATTTGAGAGGGAGGGAGGGAGAGAGAGCGAGAGCGCGAGCATGCCAGGGCCTCTAACCACTGCAAATGAACTCCAGACACATGCACCATCTTGTGCATCTGGCTTACATGGGTTCTGGGGTATCAAACCTGGGTCCTTTGGCTTTGCAGGCATGCATTTTGTGGTGGTTTGATTCAGGTGTGCCCCATAAACTTATGTGTGCTGAATGCTAGTCTCCCCAGCTGATGGCAATTGGAAATTAAAGCCTCCTGGAGGTGGTGTATTGTTGGGGACAGGCTATGGGTGTTTTAGCCAGTTTCCCCATGCCAGTGTTCGGCATACTCTCCTGTTGCTGTTGTTCATATGTGTTGTTGGCCAGGAGGTTGATGCCCACCCTCTGCTCATGCCATTGTTTTCCCTACCATCCTGGAGTGTCCCCTTGAGTCTGTAAGCCAAAATAAACACTTTTTTCCCACAAGCTGCTCTCAGTCGGGTGATTTTTGCCAGCAATGCGAACCTGACTGCAACATGCCTTAACTACTAAGCCATCTTTCCACTCTCCATGCCAATGTAAATCCAATAATCTGGTTAATAACTTTAACCCAGTGGCAAAAAAAAAAAAAATCAGATTTTGTCAAATAGATAAATGAACCTGGCCAAGGTTTGGATAGGATCAGGAAGAGAGTCATACGTAAGAAACAAGGTGCATCTTCCTAGAGTATCTATTTTATTAGACAGTGAGTAATTTTAAGTGATTTTTTTGAGGCAAAGATGAAAGTTTTTTTTTAAATTTTTTTTGTTTGTTTATTTTTATTTACTTGAGAGCGACAGAGAGAGAAAGAGGCAGAGAGCGAGAGAGAGGATGGGCGTGCCAGGGCTTCCAGCAACTGGACACGTGTGCCCCCTTGTGCATCTGGCTAACGTGGGTCCTGGGGAATCGAGCCTCGAACCGGGGTCCTTAGGCTTCACAGGGAAGCGCTTAACTGCTAAGCCATCTCTCCAGCCCAAGATGAAAGTTTTTATTCGGGGGAAAAACATGAGCTGCCAGGACTGACTCTCAAGAGTGGAGCAGTCAATTTGGGATTACAGATAGTGGGTTATATCACTTGGGGGAAGATGAGGAAGGGGGAAGTAAAAAAAGTTTCTTTAGGGGAGATCTAAGATAGCCAGGGTGTGACAACAGACAGTAGCCAGGTGACCTGGGAGATAAGGGGGGAGGAAACCTAGAGCTGGTGGCATTGTTAGTCAAGGGAGGAATAATGGCTGAGTGGTTCCTTGAAGAATGAGGTGTCTTCAGTGACTCCATTTTGGGAAGCCCATCTTGACCTAACATTCTAGCCTTTTGTTAATGACAAGGGACTGTGGTCTTTCTTCTGTAGTGCCTTCATGCTGACCATAGGGGGTGATGAGCTGTTATGGGGGAGGCTGGATAATGTGGTTGATGTGTGTCTCTTTAGGGCAGGTGATGAGGAGACTGGTTCCTCCATGGCTAAAGGCTGGTAGGAGATAGAGGAGAGACAGGTCAGTAAAAGTTGGTTGAATTTTCGATGGATGAATTGGTCCACCTGATTTTGGATGCATCTCAGAAAGCAGGGGGCCAGAGAAAGTAGCAAGAATAGTCCAGATATAGGCCCTAAGAGTGGCAAAAGCCAGGGCTAGACTTTTCTAAAGATGTTCCATGACTCAGAGGAAATTGGTGTTCATATCTAAAGCTGGTCAGCTAGATTTTTTAGTTTTTTAATTTTGACCTCTATCTTGCCTGGCCGGTTAACATAGTAACAGCATTCCTCATTCAGAAAAAGGCAGGTCCCTCCTTTTTCTGCTATCAAGAGGTCTAGGGCTTGGCGGTTCTGTAGCACGACTGAGGCCAGAGAAGTTACTCTTAGCAGTTCCAGGGCCTCAGTGGATCCCCAGTTCTGTAGCAAGCCTTTCATAGGAGATTAGGCTGTGGCTCAGGCCTCCTGTAGCCAGTCCTGTGACATCTGTAGAGGCTGCCAGGCTTACCCCTACCATCACAGGCAAGTGGACAGCTCTTGTGTAATGATGAGCTCATTTAGGAAGAAGGACTGCCAGCTCTCCCTCTGTATACATGGTCAGGCTAGGTACAAAGTGACTGGGGTGAAATGGCCTGAGTGCATTCTCAGAGAGATACAAGTATACAGCATGGAGTCACACCAAAAATAAATTCCCTTAGGTAAGGTGTGGTTTTTAACAATAGTGTTATTCCTGAAAGCTCCTGACCAGCATTGAGAGATGTCATTATGCCAGCAATCAAGGTGGTTCAGAAGAGAGCATGGGATAAGGAGCTTGGAAAGAGGATGCCAGAAGCAGGGAGTGCCTGAAGCAGTGGTGACATTGAACAGGGGGACTGCAGTAATGAGGGGGCACTCAAGGGAAGTGCACAGAAATCAGGCAGAGTGATTGGTAAGATTGAGTTGACTGAGGAGGGAGAGAGAATTAAAGATGGACATCCAGGGGGTGGTGGAGAAGGTTAGATCATGCAGATCTTCCTGGAGCTTGCCATGAGCCTGTTTGATGTCCACAACTGGCTGGATATGGGCATTTTGGGCAGTCACTGGCAGACACCTGTTATAGAGAAGGTGAGGGAGATGGGCTCTGTGCACCCTGTGAGAAGACAGAAGGGAGAATAAAGAAGCTTGTTACTCTTGTCAAAATGCCAGGTGTAAAGGGAGGATGAGCATTCAGAGGTGAAAGATAGAGGGCTTGGGGCAAGAGAGAGGAGACAGAGGGGCATTTTGGGGTCAGGGGAAGAGTAGGAACATAAGAGTGTTTAAGTTTGAGAGTGCCCATTGGGGTGGCAGTGTACTTATCCCTGGATGAGATAGGGTAAGAGCTAGGGAAAGAGGGGCCTGTGGGATAGCAAGTGGGAGGAGCTTGGGTCAGGGTAGGTGAAGTTAATCAGGGACAGGCAGGGGCAGAAGGCATGAGTTAATATAAGTCAGCATCAGACAGGGGAATCTATTAGTCTGAATTATTGTTTATATTGTAGGTATATTTTTCTCATTGGGTGATTAAGACCATGTAGGCTGTCAGAATTAACTGTATACCTTGTAGGTCAATAATGGCTCTGTAGGAGAGACTTTCAGGGACCTGTGAGGAGTTCTATGACTCTCACCATTGTCATCTGCTAGGATAAGGCAAGATCGTGCTGACCAAGTGGCCCTCCCTCTTTTAGGAAGCCAGGAGGACTGATTTTCCTCCAATGTGACTTTCCTGTTGCAGATACACTGACTTGGAATTCATTTTTGGGTCTCCAACTCCTTTCCTATCAAGAAGACAGGTAACTTACCAAAGGCTAGAAGTTCAAGTGTCCCATCATCTCCTGTGGCCTTTTGACCCGGGAGCAGGAATGAAAATATTGGTTATCCTTTTAACTCCAATGTTTCCAATTGATTTTGGCTTCTACATATGATTATTACTCACTTGGAGAGACTGTGCATATCTGATAACAAAACATATTAGTTAAAAAGGTGCACAGGAGATCTGGTTAGAAAAGCAGATCTGGTTAGAGGATGACACAGTAGTTTAAAATCATTCTGATTAATATTTAAGTTTAGTTGTCAGGTGACAGTGTAAGCTATATCTGGAACATAGAAAGCATACACATTCTATCTTTTAAGTATCTGTCAATTTTAAGTATTTATGACTGTTACATGAAACTTAGACAAACTATATTAACATTGTTTGTATTTCCATGTTTCAAGTATCAATATCTCTATAAGCAATGAACTTAAGATATCAGAAATGAGACAATTAATTAAGTGAAACCTTGACTGAGACTGATTACACATAGCTCAAGAATAAAATAAAACTAGGTCATTGTTGAGTTACATTAGAGACAGTATGAAAGACACAAAGTAATTTCTTAAATAAGCACTTTTTACCATTGAACAATTTTAAGGTTTAACTAAAATATTTATGACTGTTACATGAGGCTTAGACAAAGTATATTAACATTTTTTGCATGCAGTGGATTTTTTAAGACATAGGGAGTTTTTTCAGCTTTTCTAAGAACAAAATCACAATAAGTCACTTTTTATAAGACTTATATTATAACATCAGTGATAATCGTCTAGCAAAACCAGCATGAGCAAGACAAGAACCATCTTAAAATTACAGAGTTTTTGCCAGGCATGATGATGCATGCTTATTGGTAGCTAAACATCATGGACTTTGTATAAACCAAATTAGAATATTCTGATATCTGGAAAACTTGGATACTAACAAAAAGTAGAGTTTACATATTTAAGGCACATGAGGCTACAGAGAATAAACTATGAACAAAAGATCTGCTGACAAAATTTAAAATAAACAAGAAATCTATATTATGTAGTAACATTTTTTATCAAAGACATAAAAATTAGATAATTTTTAAGCTTATCAGAATTGGGATATCTTTATATACATACATTTTTTGAGAATATTTTAGCACCCTTAAAAGCTAAATAAAATGTCCATTAATCTATAAATCAGTTTTTGAAATTAATTTAGCTATATTTAACATACCCAAAGAATAGAGGAACTGGATTAAACTGCCATGATCTAATAAAAAAGGAGGCAAATCTCATGGAAAAAGAGGGCATGGTCATACCAGAGCCACTTGTCACTGCAAACAATTTCCAAATGTGTGCTCCACTATGTGCATCTGGTTTTGTGACTTTATAATTCTGTTTGTGGTACTTTGGTAAACTTGTTCAGTAATGACGTAAGTTAAATCTAAACTATTAAGACTGATTGTTGGAGCAATTGAGGAATTACATCTTAAATCACAACATAACTTTGTTTAGAAATTTTCTTACTGTTCACCATGAAATGAATAGCTTTTTTTGGATTTTAGATATAATAACCTTAGAAGAGCATATTAATGAGTGAATTTTAGAGTTTTCTCTCCAGTTTATCTTTTTCAGTCAGTTCATCTCATAACTACCAACAAAAACTTTTATATTGTTCTTACCATAACACTTTTTAAAAAAAATTGTTCATTTTTATTTATTTATTTGAGAGTGGCAGAGACAGAAAGAGGCAGATAGAGAGAGAGAGAGAGAGAGAGAGAGAGGGAGAGAATGGGTGCACCAGGGCTTCCAGCCACTGCAAACAAACTCCAGACATGTGCGCCCCCTTGTGCATCTGGCTAACGCCGGTCCTGGAGAATTGAGCCTCAAACCGGCATCCTTAGGCTTCACAGACAAGCCCTTAACCACTAAGCCATCTCTCTCCAGCCCCCATAACACTTTTAATATGACAATTTTTCCCCTCAAAAGGCCTTTTGAAATAACTTTTTTAAAGAAAGAGTAGATCAGATTTGACTTATGCTATTTACCCAGAATAAACATAGATTTTGGAACTTTGTTTCTTATAATTTTCCTGACACACATTTTTAAAACCATGAAAGCAGATTTAAACATTAGAAAATTTTTAACAAATTTAGTATTGAGTACTTTTAAATTTAAACATAAATCTTGAGGCTACTGTCTGTTAGTAGTTCTATATAAGCATAGAAAGATAAAGTCATGCCGGGCGTGGTGGCGCACACCTTTAATCCCAGCACTCGGGAGGCAGAGGTAGGAGGATCACCGTGAGTTCGAGGCCACCCTGAGAATTCCATAGTGAATTCCAGGTCAGCCTGGGCTAGAGTGAGACCCTAC
The DNA here is from genome assembly GCA_036346955.1 of Dipus sagitta. Classification (NCBI taxonomy): domain Eukaryota; kingdom Metazoa; phylum Chordata; class Mammalia; order Rodentia; family Dipodidae; genus Dipus; species Dipus sagitta. The sequence goes on from CM070776.1 coordinate 123,136,988, forward strand.
CTCGAAAAACCAAAAAAAAAAAAAAAAAAAAAAAAAAAAAGAAAGAAAGATAAAGTAAGTGTAAAACAGTTACAAATTTCTTATAAGAAGTCCCCATAGCAACTTGGCATTCACTCATCATCATGCTGGGGCCAGGATCCTGAGATTCCCTGTGCTTGCAACCCCCTGGCTCTGCAAGGCAGGGAAGCTAAGAAAGCACCATTTTTCCCTGAATTCCAGGGAGAGATTTGATCTTCCCTCAGGGCCATAGGCTGCTTTCTGATCCTGCCATTTTACAACTCTTTAAGAGTAGGAGAATCTTGCATTTTTTGTCTATGATCTTAATTACTTTTTGTGTTCCTTATGGGGCACACTCAACAGTAAAAATTGGCTTAGCCATCTTGTATAGTGGGCTTGGTGGAAAACATCCCCACAATGAAATGTCACTGCTCAGAACAGAAATCATTCTGCTGCCTTAGGGCTGTGAGCCACGTGCATATTCACACACATTCATTTCAAGTGCACTTTTCATATAGACTCTAGACAACCATTTCCCTTCATATATTCATTCATTCATTCATTTATTCAGAAGTGATGCATTCCATTTTAAATTTCTATTCTATTTACAACTCCGGAGATTAAAACCAAACCTTGTTACCAGGCAGGGTGTCAGGAGAGGCTGAGGGAGCTGGAGAAGCTGTTGAGGTGAGGTCCTCTATGGCGTCAGGGTCAAAAGTGGAGTGTGAGGATGAATATAGGGGAGGGGTTGAGTGAGAGCATATTCCTGAGACTTTGGCTAGAAGGGCCTCATGAGAATGGCAGGTAGAACAGAGAGAAGGCCTTGCATACAGAGTGAAAAATAGGGTATTTCAGACCATCTGTCTGTACATTGGCAGAAGTTTTTTTAATCAGTGAGAATTTGGAAATCAAAATATCATTTTCAGGCCACTTGGACCCATTGTTCAGCTTATGGATGTAGCCAAGCAGAGTTGCATAGAAAGATAAGATGTCATCTAAGAGTCACAGAGGCTTTAAGTTCTTAAGGAGTCAGGGAAAGAGCAAAGCAAGGGTGAGAGAAAAAGAAACCAGAGCTTAAGCTGGGTTTACACAGAACACCAATATGACCCCCTGGCTCTTTATGGTGAATGGGGCCTGCACCTCCCATGTGGGCAGAGGCTGTACAGGTTGCAACTGTCTGCCTTTTAGCTTGTTAGTGGGCAAGGAGGGCGACTGTGCTACCGATGGTGAAAGCAGCTGGCTGTGGAAGGTGAAAGTGGCTGGCCATGGAAGATGACAACTCAGGAGGCAGAGGGAGAGGACAGAGGGAGACAGGGTGTCCCGAGATGGGGCAACTGAACCAAAAGGCGCCCCTTAGGGTACGGTAAGGCCAGAGCAAGAGACCCTAGGTCCAGAGTGCGTCTTTCTGGAGACCTGGAGTTGGGCCCTAGCAGCCGAGGGTTGTAGCCTGGCATGCTGGCATGGCTTCCATAAGGAGGGGTGAACCCCGAGACAGGCCAACCTGTGAGAGAGGGACACTTACCGAGAAGGAGGGAGGAGACGGAGAAAAGAACAGTGAGGCTAAGTCATGGTGGGTGTGAGAGCCTGTATCAGGCAGAGATGGTCCAAGGCCTTCAGAGGGTCGAATGGCAGCTTGGTGGTCCAGTCAGAGAAAAGGCGGTCTGGCCACCCAAGAGGGCAACCGGGAGCCTCCTCCTAGTCATGAGCACCAGATGTAAAGTTCAGGAGTGGCCAAGGGCCACAGAGAACACTCAGAGGCAAAGATGGAAGTTTCTATTTGGGGAAAAACATGAACTGCCAGAACTGACTCTTAAGAGTAGAGCTGTCCTGCTTTATTTTTTAATATTAAACTTGGAGGTTGGTTGTGTAACTCAATGGTAGAATGCATGCCTAGCATGAGTGAGGGTCTGGGATTAATCCCCAGTATAAAAGCAAAACAAAAAAAAAAAATCCCACCTAAAAAACAAAGTAATGTGATATGGAATATAAAGGAAACTTTGCATGAATTTTTAAATAAAGCCACAAACTTCAAAAAATTTCATGTTCAGTCTCTGGTTGTATTAAACTTGATCTGCAGAAAAAAAAAATTTCATGTTCTCAGCATTCATATGTCTTTGGAATACTTCTGTGGGAAAATGTGGGGAGTACAGAAGGCATAGGTAGAAATTTGTGATGGTTAATCTTAATTGTTAACTTAGCAGGATCTAGGATTACTGGAGCCAAATCCCTGAGTTTATCTGTGAATGGTTTCTAGATTGGGATAATCTAAAGTGGGAAGACCTACTCTAAATGTGGATGGTACTATTTCATAGTCTGGGGTCCAAGTCTGAACCCAAAATGGAAAGCAGTTGGGCTGGAGATATTGTTCAGTGGTTAAAGCACTTGTCACACAAGCATGATGACCAGAGTTCAGAACCCCAGAATCTCTTTAAATACTGACTGGGTGTAATGGATCACCTGTAATCCCAGTGCTCAGGGAATCCTCAGAGCAAACTGGGTAGGTAGACAAATCAGTAGGCTCTGGGTTCAAGTGACAGACCACAACTCAGTAAAATAAATAGAGCGCCATCTAGGCCACTCGATAGGAATACATCCAAAACACAACAACAACAATACCAGCAAAGATTTGGGCAGGAGAGTGGCTCCGTGGGTAAAGTGCTTGCCATGGAACTTTGGAGACCTGAGTTTGGATCCCCAGCACCCATGTTAAGTGCGGGGCATGGTGGTGTGCACCTGCTGTCACTGGGGAGTCACAGACAGAGGTTAACTAGAAAGTCTAGCCAAATTGACGGGCCCTAGATTCAGCAAGAGAATTTGTGTAAAAAAGAATGAAATGGAGAGTGATTGAGGAAGATACTCGACCTCAACCTCTGGCCTCCACACATATGTTCACATGCACCTACCCACATACGTATGCCCACCCACATATAAACACAATACACTCAAAAAAAGGAGAAAGCTAGTTGAGCACTAGCATTCCTCCCTCTCTGCTTCTTGAGTACAGATGCAGTGTGACCTGCTATCTCACACTCTTGATGTCATAACTTCTCTGTCATGATGGACTGAACCCTTGAACCCTTCCTTCCTTAAAGTTGTTTTTTTCAGGAATTTTGTCACTGCAATGAGAAATGTAATGAAAGCAATGCAGCATTCAACTCCCCTATTTCTGGACAATTAGTTTCTTCACGAGGATATTTTTGTCTGACTACTCAGGGAGCCCTGAGAAGCTGAGAATAAGAACCATTTTATTTAACAATTCAAGACTGATTCAAGGGGACTAAATAAATGAGCAGTCATGATTTCCTTTTCCTCTCAAAGCTTGTTTAATGACTTTCCTCCTTTGCCTACTTGTTTTGTGTCCTGGAGTTTTTGTGCAAGGCTAATGTATTTCTAGTCAACTGTACTGGGTGATTCCATAAAATCAATTGTCTTCAGAGTGCTTTTTCTTATCAAGGCTTTCCAGATAGCCTGTAGTTGTAGTCAGTCCTAAATCCAAGCTTGTATATTCCTCTTGCAGAATCTCTTAAACAAGCTTTTATTTATTTATTTATTTATTTATTTTTAATTTATTATTTATTATTATTGTTATTTTTTTTTGATGTAAGGTCTCTCTCTAGCTCAGGCTGACCTGGAATTCACTATGTAGTCTCAGGGTGGCCTTGAACTCACGGCGATCCTCCTACCTCTGCCTCCTGAGTGCTGGGATTAAAGGCACGCGCCACCATGCCCGGCTAAGCTTTTGCTTTTTTATAGTATTTTCCCAACCCCCTTTCCACACACCAACCTCTGTTCCACAAAGTGATTACAGGGCATTTCTGATAGAACTGTGAAACACTCTTGAGCTTTCTGAAAGAGATGTGTGATGTACCACTCCAACAGAAACACAGAGAATATGCACCCATTAACATTTCTCAAGTACCTTCTCTAATTCTAGGCGTTAGGACTGGGGTTGGCACTAAGCAGATAGAAAAAAAAAATAGACACCCTTCCCATGAAAATCATAGCTTATCTCTTACCTTTGTTTGACATATTTTTTTCTCATTATTTCTTTTTGTTTCCTGCTTTAAGTTGGGGTCTTTATCATCTACTAATAACATACATGAGAGATCTCAATGTTGTTTATAGTGGTCTTCAGTTTGCACTTATCAACAACACACTATTTTTTTTAGCTCTCTTGTACTCTAAAAACACATGTATATTTTCATCTCCAATAACATGGAATAATCTGTCTCCTTTGGGAAGAACAATGTTTGCTTGTCAGTGCCTATTAGTCAAAAGTGATTGGAGGGCTGGAGAGATGGCTTAGCAGTTAAGCGCTTGCCTGTGAAGCCTAAGGACCCCGGTTAGAGGCTCAATTCCCCAGAATCCACGTTAGCCAGATGCACAAGGGGGTGCACGCATCTGGAGTTCGTTTACAGAGGCTGGAAGCTCTGGCGTGCCCATTCTCTCTCTCTCTCTCTCTCCCTCCTTCTCTCTGTTGCTCTCAAATAGATAAACAAAAAAAATTTAAAAAAAGTGATTGGAAATTTACATTTTAAAATTCTTTCTTGAGTTATTAAACATTTACTTACCATAAATAAGTTCATTTAAGGCATTTCATATACATCAATGTAGTATGCCTCATGGCCTTGACCTTTTTATCTGAAAGTTCATTCTAACCACAAGCATGTAAAATGGACACCTTCTCTTCTTAGTTCTGTGAAGTGGAGAGGCTTACTTCTCTCTAAGGTTTTAAAGTGGAGACAGAACTGGCAGGGTATCTGGCTCCTATTCATTCAAAAGTTGTAGCAAAGAATACCAAAAGTGTTAGGTAAATTATTGCATATAATCCATCCAACGCTCCTATGGTGAGTTTTCATTACATGCATTACCAAAGTGGATGTGGTTGCACATGCTTATAATCCCAGCAGCTAAGGCAGAAGAATTGTGGATTCAAGTCCAATCTAAAATATATAATGAGATCCTGTCTTTAAAAACCATACCAACTCCTCTCTGAGGTATTATTGGTGGTTAATGGTAGATGGAGGAGAGGGAGAAATTTTCTGCAGTGGTGTAGCAGCTGGTAAATTGTCCATTCTCTAGTAAATAAGCCCCTACCCATGCTCATGCACACAGCCCTAATTAAACTCAGTGGGTCAAAAAAGGCATGAAAGTATGAGGGGGGACATTATGGGAAGGAGAAGGGGTTTAATAGGAATGGGAGGGGACAAAAGAAGGCAGTAGAGGTGAATATGATCCATGATATTACATGATATACATGCATTAAATTGCCAAAATTAATTAATTAACAACAAGCAAATAAACCAAGGTTGGGTGTGGTGGTCCATGCCTATAATTCCAGTACTTGAAAGGCGGAGGCACAAGAATCAGTAGTTCAAGGCCAGCCTCATCTAAATTTAGCAAGCTCGAGGCCAGCCTGGGCTACATGAGACCCTGTTTCAAAAACAAACAAGTCAAACAAAACATTACTAGCACCTACTATGTGCTGGACACTATTCTGGAATCCTGGGATATGGTATTAAACCAAATAGACAAAAATCTCTGTCCTTGCAGATGAAGACAGAAAAGAAACTGTTAAAATACTGAATAAGGGCTGGAGAGATGGCTTAGCGGTTAAGCACTTGCCTGTGAAGCCTAAGGACCCCAGTTCGAGGCTCGATTCTCCAGGACCCATATTAGCCAGATATACATGGGGGCGCATGCGTCTGGAGTTCCTTTGCAGTGGCTGGAGGCCCTGGTGTGCCCATTCTCTCTCTCTCTCTCTGCCTCTTCCTCTCTCTGTCACTGTCAAATAAATAAATAAAAATAAAAACAAAAAAATACTGAATAAACTAGTAAAATAATATTTTGGAAATTGTAAGTTTTATACTAAAAGAAGGTATAACTATAATCATTTTTGGAAACAGAGTATTTGTATGAGACTTGGGTAGTTCTCAGAGCTATAACTTAATGAATAGATGATCTTGGGCAAGCTATTAGCCTTTCAAGTCTCACTTTCATGAACCCAGGATGAAATCTCTCTGAGTGGACCATTTCAAGGACAGAGAAAATGCAGGCAAATGTGAAAGCCTTGATCACGAAGTCATATAGGCTACCTGTGTTCACAGGCATCTAAGGGGTTGGGACAAAGTTTGTAACCACACCTTTTCTAAATTTTATTTATTTGAGAGAGAGAAAAAAAGGGGGAGGCAGGGAGGGAGAGAGAGAGAATGGGCAAGTTAGGGCTTCTAGCCACTGTAATTGAATTCCAGAAACATGTGCCACCTTGTGCATCTGGCTTTATGTGGGTAATGGAGAGTTGAACCCAGGTCCTAAGGCTTTGCAGGCAAGTGCTTTAACTGCGGAGCCATCTCTCCAGCCTCATCTCTAAATTTTAAACTTTTAAATTCCGCCTCAAATTTGTAAGCCTCCTGCCTCTACCTCCCACATGTTGGGATTAAAGGCATGTACTACCTCACCTGGTTTTCCAGCTGGACTACTACATAAATGATGGAAGGTCTTTCTCAGGATCACAAACTGAGAAGTGAGTCATCTACATGCCTCTCCTTGGAGATGCCAAATTTAATGATTTGTTCAAGTGATGTATAGTTATTAAGTGTATTGTTTGCTGTGCAATTAGCAGAGTAAATATTGGTTTGTTCAAGAAGTAGGATATTTGTGCAGTCTTAAGTATAATACTCAGAATCAAATTCATTGATGATACTTGTCTAAACCAATATTTACTATAGAGGTCATAAGATGCTGGCTTTCCAAGTCTAGGATTTTCTCTGTATTTAAGCAATGAATTCTACAGTAAAAAAGATCCCTCCCCAATTAATTTTATTTAGCTAGTTATCTACTTATTATGGGAATGGACTTGTGGCTTTTTAATCTTTAATACTTCCCAATTAGTTTCTGTACTATTTACTATTTCTCACTTTGTCCCAGATTTAGTTTATGACCCTTCAAGCGGACTTCTGTCCTTACAACACACCATCATTTTAAAGACATGCTTAGCCCAGGTATGGTGGTGTACTTTATAATTCCTGGCATAACAATATGTGTACTATATGCCTACATCAAGTCCTGGAATCAGCCATTTTTCCAAAGAGTTCTGGCACCATAAAAATCTTTTGACTCCAACTTGCTATTTTTCCTATCACAGCACAGCTACTCAGCACTGCAAACAACAAGGCTATGCTTATTGGATGTGGAATGTCACTTCGCTAGAAGTACAGGATTACTTTTTTCAGGGGAGTAACGGGAAACAAAGCTGATTGAAAAGTTGCCCAGAGAACGAGAAAATTCTATGCTGATCAAATGGGAAGCAATGAAGTTTCCTGATTAGAATTTTCAATTGTAAGTTCTAAGAAAAGAATGGAAAATGGATGGGCATCAAAACTTACTAAACATTGGATTTATTCGTTTAAAACAGTCCAGACAAGTATCTAATTGATCTTTTTATATTAATTGATATTTTGCAAAATGCCTGTGTTCTAATTTACTTGAATAATATAGGAACACAGATTAAGGTGAATAAAACCAATAGAAATATTCATTTCACATTTGCCCATGTGAAATTATCAGTTTCTTCTGTTTATTTATTTAGGCCAGATTTCACTGAAAAGAACACAGGAAATTGGTTTGGCTTCATCTATTTTCCCTCACCACCCTCTAGTGGATATGAACTGAAATTATTCAGTGGTTTATAAACAGTGAGGAGAAAAGAAGCAACTAGATGAATTAGGCCTTGAGTTGACCAGTTAGAGTGGGAAGGACTTGAAATATCTGTGTGCAATCCCTTATATTTCAGAGAGCAAAGTTAAGGCCCAAGGAAGGGAAAGCTAGTTGCCCAATGTCATAAATCCAATAAAAGAACCAAGACACACTCTGCTCCCTCGTACATACCATCATGTTAATAACATTCTTGAGCCAGGCATGGTGGTGCAGACCTGTAATTCTAGCACTTAGAAGGTAAAGTAGAAGGATCAGAAGTTAAGCATCATAATCAACTTCAAACCTGAGCCAAATAAGACTTTGTTCCAAAAACAAATAAAAAATGCATTCTTGAAAGCTTTTCTATTTTAAAAAAGTCATGAATCCAGACATGATAGTGTCTTGCAGCTTGGCAGCCTTCCTTTGATGGTGCTGCTCAGAGGGGACTGTAGTCCTTCTCTAATAACATATTGCAGCTGGGTCACCCTCCTTTCATGACTTTTCCAGTGGGCTACACTCCTTTAATGACATCTTGCAGCAGGGCTAGGGTAACTCTTTTGAAGCCTTGCAGCAGGCTAGCAATTCTTTGATGACATCTTGCAGCTGAGACCCCCCACTCTCTGTTGATGTCTTGCAGCATGGCCACAGTTAGATGAAGGTTTTCTTTTTTTAAGGTAGGGTTTCACTCTAGCACAGGTTGACATGGAATTCACATGTACTCTCAAGGTGGCCTCAAACTCATGGTGATACTTCTGCCTCCCAAATGGTGCCACCACCCACCATGCTCAGCTCGGCTTTGATGAAGTTTTACAGTGGAGCAGGCTGCCTTTTTATTTATTAGTTTTGGATATACTCAGCATGTACATAGCACATGTTTGTATCATCCTTACCCTCCTCTCTTCCCCCCTCCAAAGTGACCTTCCTCATTGGGGATGCCAGTTATCCCCATGGGGACTGTGGGTCATGCATTGTGGGGGTAGCCATTAATTATGGGGAAGAGGCAATGTCTCTGTGCCTAATGGTCCAACTGTGGCTCTAACAATCTTTCTGCCTCATCTTCTGTGAATTTCCCTGAGCCATGTTGGGTTCCTTTTAGGTCTACTTCAGTGATAAGGTCTTGGGAACCTCTGTATCTCTGGTTTGGTAGGAGTTGAGTGTCCTCAGTGTCTATCTCCTTCACCCTTGTGCTGATATCAGGTTCACCAAGGAAGCAGCACTCTTGCTCAATTCCTCTGTGGTTTCAGTTGGGGCACTGGTGAAATGTGATGGGATGATTCTCTCCTCAGGTCCTGCTTCTATCTGAAAAAGAGAAGCAGATTCTCCAATGGAGAGTGAAGTCAGCACCAGTTAAATGGTATAACCATTGTTAGTTTAGAGAGAATTTAATGGGTGTAGGCCTACTTGTAGCCCAAGATTGGTGGGAGCTTGATATTGGATTGCGAACTCATTATGTGGATATGATTCTAACTTGTTGCCCAGTTCCAGATACAGTTTCCCTTTCACTGAGCGATCTGTTAGTTAGTCCAAGAGCAGTTGGTTACCCAACATGGCTGTGTGCCACTATTGCACTTGTGTGAGCATCACGTCAGGTTGTTTGCTTCTGGGTAGCTTATATCTCGAGTTGCTCAGACAGATGTTGACCACTTTCCCCCAGTAGCTCATGTAGCACCTTCTGGCACTAGATGAGCTAACTGTCTGGGGACTGGCTCTCTTCCAGTTTCCAGCCAGGTCTCTCCATGTTCTGTACCAACAGCATATGGTGTCTTCGGCAATAGGGTCTAAATGTTAACCTCTGGTGGATAATCAAGTGCTCTAACAGAAGTCTGTCTTCTTTTGGGAAACCTTGTAGGTCTCTCTGACCAACAGCTCATTGTGGGTGTTAACCACATCCTGGTACTGTTATTGTCCCATGAGGTGAAATGTGATTAGGCAGATGCCATCTTGACCAGAAATTCCCAGGCTGCCCTTCTTTGATGACATCTTGCAGTGGAGCTACCCTGTCCTGATGACATCTTGCAGCTGAACAGACAGCTCTGTTTGCATGACATCTTATAGTGGAGTCATCCTATTTGATGAAATCTATAGGTGAGTCATATGTCATGCTTTGACCAACCCTCCTTTGACGACTCTTGCAGTAAGGATGTCCTGTTTGAAGATGTCTTGCAGCTGAGCATGTGGCTTCCCTTTGATGGCATCTGGCAGTGGGGTCACTCTGTTTGATGATGTCTTACATTGGCTCTCTTGTTTGTTGATGCCTTACAGTGAAGTCAGGGGCCCTCCTTTGATGACAACTTGCCGCAAAATAACACTGTTTGGTGATGTCTTGCACTTGAACTAGAAGCCCTTCCTTTTTATTTTTAGCTAAGCATTTATTGAAGATCTGCTGTGTTATGGGAAACTCAAATTATTATAGATGCTTGAGGCTCATCATGGAAGATACATAAGGAAAACAAAGTTTAACAGATCACATTCACCAAATGCCTATTTCATGAAAGCCACTGTATAATGTTGGGGAGACAGAGAAAAAGAAATGCTTCATGTTTTAGGACCTTCATTTTATGAAGTAGATGAAAAAGGAGGACCTGCCCACATGCTGAGATAGATCAATAGCTCTATTGATATTTGGGTTAATTTGGAATAGGTGTGGCATGCACCAGAGATGGTAAGAATGAAGCACACCTTTAATACCAGCACTCAGGATGCTGAGTTAGGAGGATCACTGAGTTCCAGGCCAACTACTGAGTGAGTTCCAGGTTAGTCTGGACTATAGTGAGACCATGTAGGAGCCCTTCTTTGATGACGTCTTGCAGCCAGGCCTTCCTTTGAGGATTTACTTCCTTTTGCTTTCCATCTTTCTGTATGCTTTTACATGTCCCCTGTTTCAATTTTGTTCTTTAAAGAAAAATCCAGTCTGACCATTTTTCTAAATATATATTTAAATGCAGAAGAGTTGATTTAAATTTTATATTTTGCCACTATATATACACATATATGGGTACCTATGTATTTCCTTTTCTTGCTCATTTCATTCAAAGCTGAAGGAATTGTCCTCCAATTGCCACAACTCTGGTACAAGCCACTGTCATTTTTTGCCCTGATTACTGCCACAGTTTTTCTTGGTTATTCAGCCTCTGTTCTCATCCCCTCTTATCCTTTTTTGACACCTTTAATGCACTCCCTTCTCACTGCAGCCTATTGCTTTTAGAACAGGGCTGTTGTAGATACCATCACATTTCTGGGACAAAACACCTGACCATAAGCATCTGATGGGATTAAAGGGTTAGTTTCAGCTTATAGTATCAAAGGAAAGTTTCAACATTGCGACGAATGGATGGCAGAGGACTGGCATCACATATTGCCACAGCATCTTGCAGAAAGCAACAAGAGTGACCTGAACTACTACTGGGAAGAGAAACTGGGCTTTAACACCCTTAAGTCCCACACCCCAGCAACTTATCTCCTCTGACAAGAATCCACTCCCAAAGTGCCACCAGCTGGTGACCAAGTATTCAAAACACATGAATCTATGGGGGGCATTTACTTAAACCACCACAAATGCCCTATAGCCCAAAAGTACCAGCTCACCTTTTACCTGGCGTCCTTGTTCTTTAAGTTCTGCTTGCTATCTGTCTTTCTATCTCTACCCAGCAACTATGGATAGGAAACCAAGGTCCTTGTAGGCAAAAACTACCACTGATGCCTAGCACTTCCTGACACATTTAAAGGATATTTAAACTTTTTTCTTATTTGACATTTTAATACATGTATACAATTCTTTGTGTGTGTCTGTATGTATGAGTATGGTGTGGATATGAGCATGCATGTAATACATGGTATGTATGGAGGTGAAGGCAGCCTTAGGGTGTTTGTTCTCTCCCTCCACTCTGCTTGAGACAGAATCTCCCGTGTTCATATTTTGCTTTTGCCACTTTGCTTCATGTGTGCCAGTCTAAATGGCCTGTAAGCTTCTGGATTCTCCTGGCTCTGCCTCCCACTGCTGTAGGCATGTACCACTTTGCATCTAGCTTTACATGGGCATTTTGTGAGTTGGATTCAGGCTGGAAGGCTTGAAAGCAAGTGCCTTTAACTGCTGAGCCACCTTCCCAGCTCTATAATGACACCCTCTCTTTCCCCTCCTGCCAAAACATTTCTTCTTCCCTTTTGGTCCCCATCCTGCTTTCATGCCTTGTTTACTCATTTGTTATGTAGTGGTGAATGGGCACCGCACCAAGTGGCTAACCACTAAAGGACACATTATGGAATTTTGTAAATCCTTTAGAAGACATTTCACATTACATTTAGTGGAATCTTAATACCATACCAATGTGTTTCTTCTTCTCAAACAACAGTTTTAGATAAATTTCATATAATACAAGATATTGTGATAATTTGATCACTTACCATTACTTTCAAAAACACAAACTCAGTCGGGCATGGTGGTGCACGCCTTTTATCCCAGCACTTGTGAGGCAGAGGTAGGAGGATCACTGTGAGTTTGAGGCCACCCTGAGACTACATAGTGAATTCCAGGTCAGCCTGGGCTAGAGTGAGACCCTACTTTGAAAAACCAAAAACCAACAAAGAAAAAACAAACTCCTTTTTAGCAGTTTAAAAATGTGCATTATCCTTTCTTTAAACTTACAGGCCCATTCCTCTTCACTCTCAGCTTTTTATTCTAGTACAATATATTTTCATTCTTTTTAATAATAATTTTGTTTATTAATTATGAACTTTACCATATGAAGAAATCAAGTGTTGGTTATATTCCCCTTGTTATCCTCTTATGTCCCTCTGTCCTTCCCCTTTTTCACTGAGGGCCCTCCTCTGTGGGGTTATTGGTATTCACTGTGGGGTCATGAATATTATCAGTCTCTGTGGAGGGGACGGAGGGCAATGCCTCAGGATACTCCTTCCCACCCTGTGACTCTTCCAATCTTTCTACTCCCTCTTTCTCAATGTTTCCTGACCCTTGGCAGGTATGTTATAAGTCTATTTTAGTGTTGAGATTTCTGCAACCTCTGGATTTCTGCTTTTATGAGTTTTGAGTGTACTCAGTGTTTATCGCTATCTCCCTGGAGCTGGTGGTCAGGCTAGCAGTGAGAGCAGAATTTGTGTTTAAGTTTTCACTTCCTCTGTAATGTATCCTGGGCCCTAGCAGACACACTAGAGGTGGCTTGTCTTGTGATAGGCATTTGGCTATCTTTTCTTGTCATATTGTTGGGTCTTGGTTCTCCCTGAGTGCATATTGCCATCTGTAAAACAAAACACAACAAAAACAAACAAACAGGAAAACAAAACAAAACAAAACAAAAACAGATTCTATAGCCCAGTGTGAGAGCAGCTTGTGTTAAAAGAGATAAGCACATTTAGGAGACATTTTGGTATGTAGAGCCACTCTTCCTGACCACAGATCCATGGGGGCTTTTCTTTGGTGTCTATGATCATCCTATTCCCAGGCGACTGACTTGGTTCTCAGTGCCAGATTCTCTCCCATTGAGCAGGCCTTTTATCCAATCAGTGAGCCATTGATTACCTGCATAGGCTGAGTGCCACTATTGAACAGGTGTGTATATCTTATCCAGCTGGTTGATGTTGTAGCTTGCAGGATCTACTGTTTGTTCACATTGTTGGTGGCTATTATCCCCCAGCAGCTTGCATAATATTTTACAGCAGGGAACTAGCTTGCTTCTAAGTTCCAGTGTGGCCACTCCAGATCCTGCATCTGCAGCCTGTGGTGTCTTCAGCAACTGGGTCTTACCACTTAGCTCCAGTGGGTAACCAAGTACTGTGACAATAGCCTGTATTGTTTTGGGGACCTCATGGGTCTCCCTGATCAAGAGCTCACTGTGGGGTATACTGCAGTTCTGGCACTAGGATTTATAAACCAAAGCCTATGGTTTCAGGATTAGGATTTCTCCACCCTCTCTCGGGTCCTTTATATCTTTTAGTGTGCTATCCAGGAGGAATGTTTCTATGGTACTCATTATGATGTCATTAGTTTTGTGTATATCCTATTTTCACTCTTAAGAGTGTTCATATTCATATTAAGCATCTTGCCATACTTCTTTGAAGCAAATATACAGAAATTTATGTTAAACTTGAAAACAACCACTTTGGAAAGCAATATGGAGACTTCTGAAAAAGCTGAGTATAGAGATACCAACAGACCCAGTTATTCCCTTACTGGGCATCTACCCTAAGACCTTCAAACCACAGGCTAGAGAGATTTACTCAACCATGTTTGTAGCGACTCAATTTGTAATAGCTAAGAGCTGGAATCAACCCAGTTGTCCATCACTAGAAGAATGGATAACTAAGATGTGGTATATCTACACAATGGAATTCTATACAGCAGTAAGAAAAAACAGCACAATAAAATTTGAGGAAAAATGGTTGAACCTGGAACAGATCATTCTCAGTGATTTTCAATTTCTTATAACCATAATTCTCTAAGTTTTTCTGAATTGAATTTGCTTATATAACTTATATAGTATACAAGTAACACAATCAACATGTTAACAATTTTAATAAATAGTTATTAATCAGAATAAATTAATTTTTATTGGAACTTAGCTCTAAATGGAGAATATGGGTCATTATACATCAATTCATATATATGTGAATCACTATTTCTTATTGATAGGACACAAGGCAACAGCATTAGCTATATTTCTGTTACTCTTTTTTAGATATAAGCATGGAGGACCTCAAAATTTAGGTAGCTGAAAATAGAAATTTTGTTATAGCAAGGTCCTTTATTTCTTTAAACTCACTCTTTCTTTCTTTCTTTCTTTCTTTCTTTCTTTCTTTCTTTCTTTCTTCTTTCTTTCTTTCTTTCTTTCTTTCTTTTTTTCTTCTTTTTTTTTTTTTTGGTAGGATCTCACTGTAGCTCAGGCTGACCTGGAATTTACTATATAGTCTCAGGGTGGCCTCGAACTCATGGTGATCCTCCTACCCCTGCCTCCCAAGTGCTGGGATTAAAGGCATGTGTCACCATGCCCGGTTTACTTTAAACTCTGTCTAAGTCAAATAAAAATGTTGTTGGGCACTTTCCTGTGAAGCCTAAGGACCCAAGTTCGATTCCCCTCTACACACACAGAGCCAGATGCACATGGTGGTGCTTATGTCTGGGATTTGTTTGTAGTGGCTGAAGGCCCTGGCACACTCACTCTCTCTTATCTATCTCTTTCTCTCTCTCAAATAAGTAAAAATTTAAAAGAAATAAAAATATTATCAAAGTTACTTTTTAATGATTAGTTGGCCATTGGGTCCTCTTTCAATTTTGTTAAAAACAATGGATGAGCCACTCGGCTGGCAAAAAAGCTATGCTGTCTTTTACTGAATCACTAGTTTTCTTAGCACCAACATCAATATGTTCAATTGTCCCTCTTCTTGTCTCAAGATTTTTACCTTTTGCAGCCATGCCCTATTCTGTGTTTTGGGATGGGTGAGAAGTATGATTTTATTTTGTCAAGGTAAATACGAAATCTGAAGAGGGAGGAGAAAAGAAGATTCTACAGGTTGCCTGCTTGCTCAGGTAGATAGATTTTGGGAAATCTGAGAACATGGAGGAGGACTTTGAAATTGAGTCCTTTAAAACTACCTGTTCTAGCTGGACATGGTGGCTTATCCCTGTAATCCTAACACACTGGAGGCTGAAGTAGGAAGATTTAAAAATATTTTATTTTTATTGATTTATGAGAGAGAGAGAGAGAGAGAGAGAGAGAGAGAGAGAGAGAGAGAGAGAATGGGTATGCCAGGGCCTCTAGTCACTGCAAACAAACTCCAGATGCATGTGCCACCTTGTACATCTGGCTTACGTGGGTCCTGGGAAATCGAACCTGGGTCCTTTGGCTTTGCAGGCAAGCACCTTAACTGCTAAGCCATCTCTCCAGTCCAGGAGGAATGCTTTGAGTTTGAGGTCACCCTGGGCTACAGAGTGAGCTCCACATAAGCCTAGACTATGTGGTAAGACCTTGTCTCAACAAACAAACAAACAAACAAACAAACAAACAAACAAACAAACAAACAAACGGCTGAGATGGCCCATCAGTTAAAGTTATTTGCAAGTTTATTGATCTGAGTTCAGTCCTCCTCAGCACCCACATAAAGCTGGAGTCAAAATGGTGCTAGCATCTATGATCCCTGTGTAAATATAGCAATAGCAGACAGAGCCAGGAGAATCCTGAAGCTTGTAGGCCAGCTAGTCGGGCACATGCAGTGGCAAAATAACAAAAGAAACCCTATCTCAAAGATGTTGGAAGGAGAGGATAATCATTTTAAGGTTGTTCTCTCACCACCACGTGTGTGCTATGGCATATGCCCCCCACAAATTAATACATATATGTTAAGAAACAAATTGTAAGCCTATCTGTCCCTACAAATGCCATGCCTCCTCAGAAGAATGTACACTTATTTTTTCAGCTGCTCCCAACCAGAGCTGGGGTCTTGAATTTTGGTGTTTATCAGACTGTAAGGCTGTAACCATGTATATTCTAGACCCTGCTTCTCAGTCATTCTGATTCCACAGGTCTGGGGTTGCATCCAGGGCTCTGCATCGTAAGCATTTTTCATCTTCTGTTTATCTGCTACAAGTTGTCTGTGCTTCTGAAGAAGGCTTGAGCTGGAACATAAAATGCAGAGACAGATTGCCAGCAGAGTAAATGTATATACACAGTCCCAACCACTGGTCATTTGTCTTAGATCAAGGTATATGATTAGCCTCTGAATGAGGACAGGGTGGCTACCTAGTTGGTTCTATGCCACACTAACATTTTACTTGTATTTCATGTTGGTTACTGAGTAAAGCCACCCCTAAATAAATGAATCAGGCCAGTATTCTCCCATCTTTTTTCTCTTTCTCACTTGGCAGATGGCACATGTCCTGTGGAGTAATGTATGTCTTCCATACACGATTGTAGGTAGTGATGTGCTAATGCAGACTTGGGTGATCTGTTAAAACACACAAGCCATTTATTAAACACTAATTATAATTAAATTTTATATAACAATAACAAACTTAATACTCAAAGCATCTCTATTTATCTGTGTGTGTGTGTGTGTGTGTGTGCGTGTGTGTGCGTGTGTGCCAGGGAGCCTTGATGCTGCAAACAAATGCCAAATGCTTGCTTGCACCACTTTTTGTGCTTGGCTTATATGGGTGACTTGCGAATTGAACCTTCGCTGGCAGGCTTTGTAAGCAGGCACCTTTAACCATTGAGCAATCTTCTCAGCCTCACTTCCTAATTATTTTGTTACATCATGCTATTACATATAATACTGAGATTACTTACATTTACTACATCTGCTTGGAAGAAATCAATGCCTATGTCAAGGCATTGAGGCAGTGAAGTCACTGATTGATTCTAATCTCACTTTACTTTTGCTAACCTTTTTTTTTTCATATTGTTCTATACATAGCAGCAGGTTCCATTTAGGTTGACCAATTGTTGAGTATCTCATAGTTGCCAAATCCTGTGACTTTCAGACACATCTCATGGGTGAAGTCAATCCACATAAGGCAATAATCATGAGAGATGATTCTCTTGTATCAGCTTCAACTTGACTCCCAGAGGGTTTCCACTCCCATTGCCCCTAATTGTAAGCCTCAGTTGCTGCTATGTCTGTGGGCTGTCTGCACCTACTCTGCTCCCATGACCCTCAACTTCTGTATTTATCACTACTGATCTTGCCATACCCATAGTTTCATTAGAACCAAGTAAATGTGATTTTTGCTTTTTCCTCATCCAAAACTTACATTGAGGAAGACTGTTCTGATGAATGGTTTAGGCTAACCAAGGTTAGGGTCAATTTAAGTACTCTTGGGGTACACTAATTTTCTCCAGATAAGGTCATGTTATGTTGCACAGGCTGTCCTCAAATTTGTGATCCTCCTGCTTCAGCCACCTGAGTAGCTGGGGTTACAGCATATGCCACCACCTCAACCTTGCCCATAATCTTAATAAATTGAGTTACTGACATACAACAGGTATAGAAAACTTACTCAGTTCTAGTTTGTACTAGAATACTTTGTTTTCAAAATATCTTAGATCAATTTCATGGTTCACTAAAAGTTTAATATTTGAAACTGGACATTCAGCAGGTAATGCCAATTTGTTCTTGGTTTTTGGTTCCCTTCTGGTTTGGTGGTTTGAAGCAAAGCACTTATATCTACCACAATGTCCCTCCTCTGCCTTTTCCCACCTCAATTAGGAATGGTGAGAATCTAAGGTATCGTGTTCCTCTAGTAATTTCAGATTATGTTTTTGGTCTTCCAGTTCAGATAATAACTAAATATGTACTGCAATATTTTTCAATGTACTACCAAGGAGATAATTTTTTTTTTTTTTTTACCAAGGAGAAAACAATCAGAGAAAATGATTGGCAATGTAGTATTTGGGGGCATGGTCACATAGACATTCTAGGGGTAGAATTCATTCACTAAGTGTACCATTCTTGTGCCACCAAAGAACACAATTCACACTGTTAGTAGTGATGCGAATACATGAATGAGAAAGTGAATAAACCCTTCCCACATTGCTTCTTAAGAATTGATAACAGGCATATGGATCACTGAAGTTAGACATTCAAAACACTTCATTTCATTAGGCTCTAAAGAATAACTTACCTTTTCTTTTTTAACAAACATATTTTATTTATTTATGAGAGGGGTGGGGTAAGAACAGGCACAGCAGGTCTTCTAGCCACTGCAAACAAACTCCAGATGCATGTGTCACCTTGTGCTTATTTGGGTACTGGGGAATTGAACCTGCATTCTTAGGCTTCACAGGCAAGCACTGTAACCACTAAGCCATCTCTCCAGCCCATGACTTACCTTTTCTGAAGTGTCATTAGGTACCAGAAACAGGACTCCCAATTCCTATGAAGAAGCTGAACAGAATCTATGATACTGCTCATCCTTCAGAGTTTGTGCTCAACAACCCCTTAAGGATCCTCCTCATGTCAATAGTTAGAAATCCTGAAAGATATGTACCGCTGTGTCCTACTGTAACTCATTGTGACACAGGCAGGTTAATTCAGAAAGTTAGATAGGTTGCTGTGGTGGTTTGATTCAGGTGTCCCCCATAAACTTAGGTGTTCTGAATGCTAGGTTCCCAGCTGATGGAGATTTGGGAATTGACACCTCCTGGAGGGAGTGTATTGTTGGGGTGGGCTTATGGGTATTATAGCCAGTTTCCCCAAGCCAGTGTTTGGCACACTCTCCTGTTGCTATGGTCCACCTTACGTTGGCCACGGGGTGATGCCCACCCTCTGCTCATGCCATCATTTTCCCCTGACATCGTGGAGCTTCCCCTTGAGCCTGTAAGCCAAAATAAACCTCTTTTTTTTCCACAAGCTGCTCTTGGTCAGGTGATTTCTACCAGGAATGCAAACCTGACTGCAACAGTAAAGTGGTACCTAGGAGTGGGATTGCTGCTAGACACCTGACTGTGTGGCTTTGGCATTTTGGAGCTGATTTTCAAGAGGAATGTGGAAGGATTTGAAACCTTGGCCTAAGAGATGCCTTGCAGTGCTCTAAGTACAGCTTGATGGACTACTCTGGTCAGAGCTGTAAGACCTGAATGTAGTTAAGAACTATGGACTGTGAGGTTTGGTTTATGAGGGTGAGAAAGAGCTTTGCTTGGATTGGACTAGCAGTTTGTGTGAGAAGCTTGCTGTAATGCCCATGTCCTGAGAAGCTGGGCAGGGTTGCTTTGCGTAGAAATGAACTGGTGTGAGCAGAGGGATATGGCACAGAAAGAAAAATCTTTGGGTAAACTGCTGCCCATTCAGCTGCAATTGAGAGATTACAACGTTTGAGACTGGGCTAGCTGACCTGCAGTAGGGCAACAGGAAGAATGTAGACTCTTCTGAAGGGGACTGAGTGTTCAAGGAGTGTCCTGTTCTTCAAAGTCTGCTTTATTTCCCCCTGGATTAACAAATTGGCACCCTACCTGATACTGTGGAGTATAAGAAATGCAGAAAAGAGAGGGTCATTGAGTTTGCAACACAGTCTTGTGTTTTGGAAATTGCCATGGGCAGTGTGAAGCAGGTTTGCTGGATGCATGCATGGAGACCCCATGGGGTCATGAGGATGAACCATAGATTGCAGTGGAGACCCAGTGGAGATGTTAGGATGACAAGATGGCTGCTAAGGAAAGCTGCCGGCCTGGATGGAGTTTTCCAGAACTGTGAGTAGCCTAGCTGGAGGGGCAGAATTGGAATGCCAGAGACTTATTGCTGGTTAGAATAATCAGACTTGGGGATTTGTCACTGGCTAGAGTTGGACTTGAAGCTACAGAGTTTGATGTTTGCCCTGGTTGTTTTAAATCTTGTATTGGTTGAATATTTCTTTGCTATGCCCAATGCCATCATTTGCAGTGTGAATGTTTATTCTGTGCCATTATGGGTTTGGGGGGGATTTTTTTTGGTATTATGGCTCAGTTAAAAGATCTTGGACTATGGGGATGTATGAACATCATTGGAATTGATAAAAACTATGGGGACTTTTAAAAGTTGGACTGAATGCATTGTATTTTACATCATGTACCAGTTTATGGGGGCCTGGGGCGGAATGTTTTGCTTTGATTCAGGTGTCCCCCATAAACTTAAGTGTTTTGAATGCTAGGTTCCCAGCTGATGGAGATTTGGGAATTAATGCCTCCTGGAAGGAGTGTGATGTTGGGGGCAGGCTTATGGGTGTTATAGCCAGTTTCCCCAAGCCAGTGTTTGGCACACTCTCTTGTTCCTGTTGTCCACCTTATGTGGGCCAGGGGTTGCTGTCCACCCTCTGCTCATGCCATCGTTTTCCCCTGTCATCATGGAGCTTCCCCCTTGAGCCTGTAAGCCAAAATAAACTGCTTTTTCCCACAAGCTGCTCTTGGTTGGGTGATTTCTACCAGCAATGCGAACTTGACTGCAACAGTTGTCTAAATTGTGCCTACATGATTAAATGCTTAAATACTCTGAATATACTGGCAAAATACAATAGATATGTAGCATGCTTTTGTGTGTGTTTGCAATGTTTGTATGTATGTATGTTGGCACATGTGAAGAAGAGAAGTCAACAGTGATTTCCTCAATTTTTTCCATCTCTTTCTTGGAGACAGGGAATCTCAGTGAACCTAGAGATCACAAAAAATGCCACGATTCTCTCTCTTTGCCACTTTCTCTCTCTCTCAGTCGCTCTCAAATAAAAAAAAAATAAACAAAAAATTTTAAAATAAAAAATGGATGGAGAGATGGCTTAGTGGTTAAGCGTTTGCCTGTGAAGCCTAAGGACCCTGGTTTGAGGCTCGATTCCCCAGAACCCACGTCAGCCAGATGCACATGTCTGGAGTTCGTTTGCAGTGGCTGGAGGTCCTGGTGCGCCCATTCTCTCTCTCTCTCTCCCTCTTTCTCTCTGTCGCTCTCAAATAAATAAGAATAAACAAAAAATAAAAAAAAATGCTACATATCTGTTGTATTTTGCAGGTATATTCATAGTGTATAAGCATTTTATCATGTAGGCACAATTTAGGCAACCTATTGAACATTTAGTATTAATCTGCTTGTATCATGACATACAACAGTAGGGTATAGAGCTCACTAATTAGGCTAGACTAGCTAGCCAGTGAGCCCCAGGGATTCCCTGTCTCCCTTTCCATACTGGGATTACAGGTGTGTGTCACCAAGCCTGGCATTTTATGTTGGTAGTAAGGATCTGAATTCATGTCCTCATGCTTGTGTGTCAAATACTTTATCCACTGAGCTTTCTCTCTATCCTGTAGCAAGATTATTTCAATTATACAGTATAATTATATAAGCTCATCTATGCATAAAATGAAGTTAAATATATTAATATACTAACACAGAGTATCTCTGCATAAGTATGAGAACCTGAAACAGCCCAAGTTCTAAGCTCCAGAACCCATATAAATAGCTGGACATGGCCATGACTGCCTATAATTTCAGTACTGCAAAAGAAAACAGAGACCAGGGAACACCCCACTCTTGCAAAAAGTGCAACCTGAGTTATCAGTAACAGACTAGGGCTCAAATAAGAATGGGTTGAAGAGTGATGAAGCAGGACAGCCAATGTTCTGCTTTGGCCACCACAGGAGAGTGCCTGCCATGAAGTCACCACAAAGGCACATGCATACATTATATATACCACACCAATCACACATGGTACACATATACACAAGCAACAGAAAATTTTCATTTTAAAGCTGGGTGTGGTGCTATGTGTCTGTAGGACCATCAATTTGGAAGACTGAGGCAAAAGGATCATTTGAGCAATGGAGTTCAGGGCTGCCCTAGGCAATATAACAGACTGTTTCTTAAATATATATTTTATTTATTTTTTTGGCTTTTTGACGTAGGGCCTCACTCTAGTCCAGGCTGACCTGGAATTCAGTGGTCTCAGGGTGGCCTCGAACTCATTATGATTCTCCTACCTCTGCCACCCAAGTGCTGGGATTAAAGGTATGCACCACTATGCCTGGCTAAAAATATATTTTATTATTTTTTATATTTATATTTATATTTATTTATTTGAAAGTGACAAAAAGAGGGGGAGAGAGAGAGAGAAAATGGGCGCGCCAGGGCCTCCAGCCACTACAAACGAACTCCAGATGTGTGAGCCCCCTTGTACATCTGGCTAACGTGGGTCCTGGGAAACTGAGCCTCGAACCGGGGTCCATAGGCTTCACAGGCAAGTGCTTAACAACTAAGCAATCTCTCCAGCCCTAAATATATATTTTAAATTGCTGCTTGTGGTAGTGTTATAGAGTGAGTTATATTATCCAAAGATATATGTGTTAAATCCCCAACCTATAGTAACTATGAATGTGACCATATCTGGAGATAAGGCTTTTAAAGGGGTGACTAAATTAAAATGAGGCCTCTAGGCAGGCCTTAATCCATTAGGAATGATATTTTTTTATTTTTTTAAATTTAAAATTTTTTTATTAACAACTTCCATGATTATAAAAAAAATACCCCATGGTGATACCCTCCCTCCCCCCACTTAACCCTTTGAAACTCCACTCTCCATCATACCCCCTCCCCATCTCAATCAGTCTCTCTTTCATTTTGATGTCTTGATCTTTTCCTTCTCTTATGATGGTCTTATGTAAGTAGTGTCAGGCACTGTGAGGCCATGGATATCCAGGCCATTTTATGTCTGGAGGGAGCATGTTGTATAGAGTCCTGCCCTTCCTTTGGCTCTTACATTCTTTCCGCCACCTCTTCCGCATTAGACCCTGAGCCTTGGAAGGTGTGATGCAGATATTGCAGTACTGAGCACTGCACTCATTTCTTTCCATCACCAGAGACGTCCCAAGGTCACTGCCATCTGAAAAGAGAAGATTCTCAACCAAAAGTGAGAGTAACATTAATATTATATTATTAATATAATATAAGCATGCCTATAACCTAGGTCTTGGTATTTAATGTCATTCTCCAATAGAAGGAGCCAGGACTCTGTGCATAAATGGATAATTTTAGGTCAAGGGCAGGGAATGCAAGATAGTCCTGGATAAATGAGAAATGACAAAGTAGAGAAGTACTGAAAAGAATAAGAGAAAAAAGGAAGGAAGAAGAAAGGAAGGGAGGAAGAGAAGGGAAGGAAGCAGGGAAGGAGGAAGGAAGGGAGATAAGGGCCATGTTAAAAGGACATAGAATCCAACCTGAAAGAATTTCCAATGGCCAAGGATGGAACAAGATTGATAACCAACTAATGCAGTACTAGATTAGTACTCAAAGTATAAAACAAACATCCAAGTAATAATGTTGATACAAATAAATTATCATTAAATGAATGCACAAGGGAGAATTCTAACTTCTACATAGAGTAAGTTCTAATAATTTATATAGATACTTCCCTCTCAATTAAGTAGGACTTAACCTCTTCCCATCTCTTGAGTTTGAGCTATGCTTAAGTGATTCTCTTCTGCTTTGGTTTGGATTTTAAGTCTCCCAAAGGCTTATGTGCTAAAGCCCATGGCACCCTTAGGAGATGGAATCTTGAGGTTAGTGAGCTCCTGCCCTTTCTTCTTCCTTCGTTTTACTCACTTGTCATGAGATAAAAAGGCTTTGCTTGATTACAAATCCTCCATGATGTATTGCCTCACCACAAACACAAAGCAACAGGACAAACTGATAATATAGACTAGAAGACTGTTTTTTTTATTATTTCATTTTTTAATTTTAATTTTTTTGAGGTAGGATTTCACTTTGTCCAGGATGACCTGTAACTCACTCTATAGTCTCAGCCTGGTCTTGAACACACAGTGATCTTCCTACCTTGGCCTCCCAAGTGCTGGGATTAAAGGGGTGCACCACACCTGGCTTACACTGGATCTTCTCAAACTTTGAGCCACCATACCAATTTTGCCTTTTCTCTTTATAAGTTGATTATAGTAGGTATTTGATATTTTGACAGAAAGATGACCAACAGAACTTTCAGAGAGTTAAGTATGGGTTAGAGTGAGACTCTACCTCGAAAAAACAAACACCCCCCAACTTTATTGTGGAGAAACTGGACAAGATTACCTCAGTGTAAGTCATGTTGACCATATGCATTACCCTGGATGTGAATACAATAAAAAGAGCACTTTAGTGGTCTTTTTCCCCAAAATCTATAACCCCACCTGAATGAATCATATGAAAAACACAGACACAGAGAGGTATTTGACAAAATACTTAACTAGAACTCCTCAAAGCTGTTGAGTTAATCAGAAGCATGGAAAGTGAAGCCCAAGGATTATACTAAGGCCAAAAATAATGTATTCTCAATGAGATCTTGGAAAAGAAATAGATCATGAGGTACAAATAGTGAAATCTAAATAAAGTGAAGAGTTTGAGTAATAGTAACAATGTTCTTTGTTTTTTGGAAATAGGGTCTCACTCTAGCGCAGGCTGACCTGGATGTCATTCTGTAGTTCCAGGCTTGCCTCAAACTCACAGCAGTCCTCCTACCTCTACCTATCAGGTGCTGGGACTAAAAGCATGCACCACCCAATGTATGTTTCTTAATTAAAAAAAAATGCATCATAGGTATGTAAGTCTCAGTGTGTGTGGGGGGGTGGGTGGGCATAGAACATATAGGCACTTTTCCTCAACCTCCTTTAAAACCTTTATTCTAAAATAAAAAATTTTAAAAGCAGAATCTGTGCAAATGCAATGTAGCATCCCAATCTGTATCTTAGGATACAAAGAGGACATCAGTGGAAAAATTGGTAAACCAAATAAAATTGACATTTATTTAATATATACTAGTGCTGTTTTCTTACTTTTGATGAATGTACTCTGGTAATATAAGATACTAACACTAAGGGAAATTGTGTAAGGAGTATATGAGAACCCTGTGGGTTTTTTTTCATTCCTTTCACCCCATTGCTGAAGATTAAAAACAGGACCTAACACATGCTAGACAAGTACTTCTATGAGAATTCTCTATTTTCTTTGCAACATTTTTGTGAATCTATAATGACTATAAAAGAAAAATAATACAATACATGGCAGATGAATATACAAGAAAAATCAATTTCCTAGAAAAACAGTGCAAGAGTACTTTATTTGTTTGGGACATTGTTGTGGTCCTGTTGGATGAATGGGAATATATTTCTTGTGCATGTATCTACTGTAGAAAGTGGTATGGTACACAAGGGAAGCCTGGGCTTCTAGGAAACTAGATGAGCCAGATCTGAGTTTCAGAGCTGAAGAAAAACAAGAGAAGTTGGGAAGATGAAGTCTATTAATCAGACTTAGCTCGAAGCATTGACTGTTGAGATTTTGTTTAGAAGGGCTGGGGAGATGGCTCAGTCAGGAAAGTGCTTGCCTTCTACAGTATGAAGACTTAACTTCAGGTTGATTCCAGAAGCCACATCAAAAGTTTGGTGACATGCACTTGTAATCCCAGGGCTAGCAAGGTAGAGAGAGACAGATTCCTGGGTATCCCTGGCCAGCCAGTCTAGCCCAAGTGACGAGTGAGAGACCCGTTTCAAAAAAGGTATACAGGGCTGGAGAGATGGCTTAGCAGTTAAGGCATTTGCCTACAAAGCCAAAGGATCCCACTTTGATTCTCCAGGACCCACGTAAGCCAGATTCACAAGGGGGTGCAAGCATCTGGATTTTGTCTGCAGTGGCTGGATGCCCTGGCGTGCCCATTCTCTCTCTCTCTTTCTCTCTCTCTCCTCTCCCTCTTTCTCTCTCTCAAATAAATAAATAAAATATGTTAAAAAAAAGGTATACAATGTTACTCAGGGACATTACCTGATGTCCGAAATACACACACACCCATACACACATTTCAGGAAAAAGGCAGGATGGGTACTTTTTTTTTTTCTCTACAAGCTCTTTTACCCAATATAATCCTTTGCTACTTATAACATTAGATTAATAGAGTGGCTTGAAAACCAAGTGGCCTCCATGAGTTACTAAAGGATAGAACGCACAGAGATAGGGAGAGAAGGGGATATATCTAGGCTACATCCATAAGACAGTGTTAAGCCCCTGACTTGTTTCTGTGGCCATCTCTACCACACTGTAAACTCTTCTGGCCCAAGGATTCTCCCTTTTTCTTCTCTAGTCCCAGAAGTGTTCTGCACATAGTAGGTACTTAAACCTACATTTGCTCAGAAAGTAAAGTGAGAACCTATAAACCAGCGCAACTTGGAAATTTTTTGTTTTGAAAAAGCCAATCATGATGGGCACACCTGTAATCTCAGCTATCCGGAGGTACAGGCAGTATGAGGATAGGAATTTAAGGCCATCTTTGGCTACATGAGTTCAAGGCCAGGCTGCACTACATGATCCTGTCTCAAAAAAACAAGAGACTGAAAACAGAAAATTTATGAGGAAACAATCCCAAACATGTCTTCACCTTTAGTTCCTATGTTTAGGCAATTAGCTAGAAAGGAGCCACGAAGGGATGGAGATGAGGCTTAAGGGGAGGGGAAGGGAGATATGTAAGGTAAATGGTAGGATATTGGGGATAGAAAGGTTAAAATACTGTCTGGGGAGAGTAACGGAAGAGAGGACAGCAGATGGTTAACTAAAACTAAAGATATTATGAAAAAGCTATAAGGAAACTTAACTTCTTCTTTTTGTTGCTGCTGTTGTTTGAGGTAGGGTTTCGCTCTAGCTCAAGCTGACCTGGAATTCACTCTGTAGCCTCAGGGGGGCCTTGAACTCACAGTGGTTCTCCTACCTCTTCCTCCTGAGTGCTGGGATTAAAAGAGTGCGCCACCACACCTGGCTAGGAAACTTCTTTGATAACTAATTAAAAATAAAATTAAGCAAGGCGTGGTAGCACACACCTTTAATCCCAGCACTCATGAAGGCAAAGGTAGAAGGATTGCCGTGAGTTCGAGGCCACCCTGAGACTACATAGTGAATTTCAGGTCAGCCAGAGATAGAGTGAGACCCTACCTTGAAACACACACACACACACACACACACACACACACACACACACACACACACACACATTTAAGAACAAAAAAAGAGAGAGCTCTAGTTTAGGCAGAAACTTCTTATGTGTTGATTAATGATGCTTTCAGAAGCTATAGGTTGTTATAGGAAAACCCCAGTGCTGGAGATGGGATACCTTTCAGTGAGTTGCTGATAATTATGGTGATTTAAATGTAATGTCTCCCACAGCCTCATGTGTTTTGAATACTTGGTCCCCTTCTGGTGGCAATTTGGAAAGGCCATGGAGCCTTTGTGAGGTGGAGCCTTGCGAAGGTGTGTCACTGGGAAGAACCTTAAGGTTTATTATTCCAATCCTAGGTAGCTCAGTCCTGCTACCTCCCTGTTGATGTGTGATGATGGGATCCAGTTTCTTGCTTGTGCTATACTTTCCCTGACATGATGAAACTTGGCCTCAAGACTATAAGCTGAAATAGACCCTTTCTTTCCATAATCTTCTTTTGGTCTAGTGTTTTGTCCCAGCAACGAGAAGGGTCATACAGGCTCTGGAGGTCCTCCAAACAAAACAGGCTATTTCCAAGGCTCTTGCTTTCCTAGCAGAACTAGATGTAAAGACATTTGTTGAATGTGCCTACTGGCTAGGCTGTAAGCTTTATACATGCATAATTTCTCAGCAAATCTTTATGTTCTGAGTTAGTTACTATCGTATTACAAATAAGGAAATAGAAGGTAACACAGGATAAATAACTTTCCCAAGGAATGTGCTAACCGAGCGAACCAATCTAAGTTTACCTGTCTCTAGAATCTGCTCTTTAAAATTTTTTTTTTAGAGAGAGCACATGAGAGAGACAGAGAGAGAGTGAGAGAGAGAGAGAGAGAGGATTGGTGTGCCAGGGCCTTACCCACGGCACTTGAACTCTAGACGCTTGTGCCACCTAGTGGGCATGTGCAATCTTGCACTTTCCTCACCTTTGTGTGCCTGGCTTATGTGGGATCTGGAGAGAGATCGAACATGGGTCCTTAGGCTTTGCAGGAAAGCACCTTAACCGCCAAGCCACCTCTTCAGGCTGAATCTGTTTTTTTCTATACAACACTTATAAAGCACTTCTAAGATTCATTTTAGGGAAAAGTTTTACCTGTTCTTTGTGTGTGTGTGTGTGTGTGTGTGTGTATTTTTTTTTTTTTTTTACAGAACTGGGATCAAATTGAGGGCCTGGCACAGGTAAAGCAATCTCTTTACTAATGAGTTACATATCCAGCCTTACTTTTTATTTTTATTTTGAGACAAGGTCCAAGTTGTCCAAGCTGGCCTTGAACTTGGTGAGTTGCCCAAGTAGGGCTTGAACTTGTGATCTTCCTGCCTCAGATGAGATTATGGGTATGCACCACACTGACCAACTTCTCTGTATTCATTATGATGCTTATTTTGTAAACACACTTTCTGAGTTTTAACTTTTATATAGTGATAGCAAGTGTTAGTACTATGCTTTTAAACTTGCATCTAAATTAAGTAACTGTGCAGCACATACCAAAAAATATCCACACAACAATACCCAACTATCAACTATATATAGTTGAGCTAGCCAATGTCAAAACAGGCTACTGGTGTTCAGGGAGAAGTCAGTGAACACAGGCTGCCTTAGAGTTGACATCAAGTTCAAAGCAGTGGCACTGATTTGCCACCCAGACTTTTGAGAATAGAAAAAAAAAATAATGTCACTGGTTAGAAAGCCAGTGACTAACAATTCAATGTCAGGTAGAGTACAGGAGAGTGAGGGAGGTATGAGAGAAAGCATTTTTTCGGGTGCAGTGGCACATGCTTGTAGTCCAAGGTACTCGGGAGGCAGAAGGATCGCTTGAGTCTAGGAGTTCTGGGATGTAGTGTGCTATGCTGATCGGGTGTCTGCACTAAGTTTAGCATCAATGTGGTGACCTCCTGGTAGCAGGGGACCACCAGGTTGCCTAAGGAGGGGTGAATTGGCACACATCAGAGACAAAGCATTTTCAAAAGGAAGAAGGAAAATGACATACAATTAAAGAGAAAGCCTACACATCTCCAAGACTATGATAGAATAACAAGAATATGATGGTGACTCCCCAGCAACTCACTTACTTACTGGATACAAGTGCAGTAATGAATATTTCAACATAGGTGACTCTTAGTAGTATTCACTTTAGAATTAGATTCAAAATGTTTTCAAGGCATGTTGCAAATGCACCATAACTTAGGACTCTAAAATCTCGCCTTTTGTTATCAAGTTATTAAGACAAGAGTTTGTTTTTCTGGCATCCCTTGATTTTCTGAAGTAATTGGAAAAAATAAGTCACGATTAACAAGTGTCGATGACCAACTTTAATATATTTAATTTTCAGAAACATATGCTAACCATCAACAACATGACCAGGGTTCCACTGACCCTGATGTTATTTCATTTGGTTCATTATATTGATATTTACAAAGGCTTTCAAATTCAACAACGCAAAACAAAACAGCTTAGTTTTAAAAACTACAATGTTTTAAAAAAAATGTAAACAGTTCGTTTTTACATTATTGTAAAAAAGAAGACTCACTCCTTAATGTGGCTTATTTTTTTAAGTGAGCAAAGCCTGGTGCTCATGGATAAAGAATGAAAAGAATTCTTTACATAGAAACATTGTGCTCCAGTGTGGCAAAGAAAAAAAAATTATATATACACACATACAAAGGAAAGAATAAGTCCACAATTTAGACCACAAAAAAAATCTTGTCCCCAAATTGAGAAATTTATAAAAAACCATTTACACATGGTAATTGACCTATTGAAAACCTATATAACATTTTCAAAACAATAATTCGGTCAAAAGATAACACATTTCTTTAAAATGAAATTTTGTGCAAAAGAAATTTTAGAGCTAGAAATATGACTATCTCCCAGTAAGAGGCTAAAAGAGCCACTGAAATAATTTAACTTTGTTAGACTTAGTGCATGGAACCAAAAGGCACGCACATGTGATTAATATATTAATATCTTTCATGCAGAAACCTGTGCATGTTCATATTTATATAACAAAAACACAAACATAACAAAACATAAAGCCTAAAGCTTGGCAATGTTAATCTAGCCACATTCTTTTCTAGTCTAGCAGTCTAGGGGTTCCTAGATCACTAACACTGCCTCTCAAAAAATATATTATATTTGAACAACTTTCAATAAAAGTTAAAAAATGATGTTAGTCTGAAACACTATAATACTTTTTTCAGTTCTGATATATATAGAAACTTACTGATATGTTTATTTTAAATGGTATTTCAAATTACGATACAGTTTTCCTTTTATTGATAAACACTTTGATTGCTCCAGTGAAGTCAGCAGAGAGAAGAACTTCTGTGGTTTCTGTCTTCACAGTACCTTAAAAGCATAGAAAAAAAAAAAAGGTTTAAAAGGACTAGATAGTCTGCTGCCAGCACTACCATATGTCCATGGCATCTGATTTGTTGCAGAACCCTTTATCTTCCTGCAGTACTTTTCCTCCTATTTGAGGCTTACTTCCACTTACTTTTTCCCACCTGTATTTTTCCTGGCGAGTGGATGCTACAGATCCTTGAGACCAGGATGCCTGGATTTACTCCCAGGGAACCCAGGCCTCTAAGTCATTTAATGTTTCCACTCAGGCTAGTGTGTTATTCAACCTCAGGATTAGAATGGGATCAGCTGGATAAGCCTGTTGCTAACAAGGGTCACAGATAATTCTGTTGCTAACAGGAGTCACTAATGAGGTTCAAAATTAGGCTGACTGTACCACTGGCATACTGAAACTATCATGAAATGAAGTACACATGTGTGCTCTGTTAATGCTGACAGCAATTTTCACCTTTATGGTCCATACTGATGACCTATGTAGCTATACTGATAGGTAAAACGGTTTCCTTTCACATCTGCCAGTTGTGTAAAAGTATTTAACAAATAAATTCATTGTAACTAAATTGATATCTAAGTAAAAACTGTGGTTGTAAGAAAGACTGATGACTAGTATAAGCTTTCATTGTAAAATTGAGTCCAGGATGAGTCAGACATAATAGTTTCCCTCTCATGCATTAAAAGCATATTCTAAATCTTTGAACACTCCTTACCACCCCCTTGGTATATCTTTTTTTTTTTTTTTTTTTTTTTGAACTAGGGTCTCACTCTAGCCCAGGCTGATCTGGAATTCACTATGCAGTCTCAGGGTGGCCTCAAACTCACGGCGATCCTTCTACTTCTGCCTCCCAAATGCTGGGATTAAAGGTGTGTGCCACTCCCCCCCCCAGTATATCCTGAAAAGCAAGCAGTATAGCAGTAGCAATAGTAAAGAACTCATGTATATGAGGTTGGTTAAAGAAGAAAATAAAACACAGGTACATAATGTTTTATAAGACTCAATAATAGAGTCAGGTGTACTGGGTTAAGCCTGTAATTCCAGCATTAGGAAGACTGAGGCAAGAGGACTGCCATGAGTTCAAGGCAAGCTTGGAGTACATAGTGAGTACCAAGCCAGTCTGGGCTATAGAATGAGACCAATTTACACAGCTATCTTTAATTCTAATCACAATATTATAAAACCAGTTCACTCCTATCTGGTTTGGAGGTAAAACATGAAAACTGAGGTTCAAACTGCTAAATGTCAGGAAGAAAGAAAGAGGGCAAGTGGATATGTTTTATACTATCATACTCTGGGTTTAATAATTTATTCTTACATTTTATCTAGATAGTACAAATTACCAGACACAAAATTGAAAAAAAAATCATTAAAATTTGTAACTCAGGATGGAGAGATGAATCAGCGGTCAAAGTACTTGCTTTCAAAGCCTAAGATTGGGGCTCCCTTCTACAGTACACACATAAGGCTAGATGCAGAGTGGCACATTTATCTGGAGTTCCTTTGCAGTGGCTAGAGGTCCTGGCATGCCCTATTTATGTATGTATGTATGTACGTATGCATGTATTTATTCATTCTCTCTCTCTCTCTCTCTCTACCTTGCTCTCTTCTTGCAAATAAATAAATAAAATAGTTAAAAAATAGTGACTTTTCAAAGAGGACCCCATTAGTTCATGGAACCTTGTTAATGTGGTACAGTAAGAAGACTTTCTTAAAGAATGTACTTTTACTTCTTAATTGTTTGAAAAGCTAGGATTTCCTGTACAATGAGCAGAAGGAAGTGCATAGAGTATAAAAGCAAATAACGCAATTAAACAAAAGAAGAGAAAAAAACTTAACAAGTCAGAAGAGAGAAATTTTGAGAAGAAAGAAAACATAAAGCAAAGTTCAGGCATATGGGAAACATTTCACAATTCTGATGTGGCTTATTTTAAAGTCTTGAAAGAATTGCTAGGTTGCAATTAATCTTTTTTATAACACTTTTTCTTCAAATGGGATAGCATGCAGAGTGCAGAGGATAGTATAAATAATACTGTAAGGGAAATTAGTTTGGATTAAAATGCTTGAGAACTTTTCAGCATTAAAATACTTTTAGAAGTACCCATCCTCTGCATATCATATCTATTGCCATGATTTATAGTGTGTAGAGTAAGAAAAACGATTTAATAAATTATTCTAGAACTAATTTTCATAAAACAAACTTATTTTCACAAACTACTAGTCCAAATCTTCATGTTTTCAGCATCTTCTTATAAATAATTAGCTGTTATTCACTACTTATTGACAGTTTCTTTTCACTTCCCAATCTGAACCTTTTATATAATGGAGATTATTACTCATGCTCAAAGCATATGCTATAGGTGGCAAGAAATTTCACTTATAAACAGTGGCCTATCTCAAGAAGCTGTGAATTTGTAGAAAGTTAAACAGAACCTTGCTTTCATATAAATTTCTTCCATTTAGCCAGCAAATGTTTATTAAGCACCAACTACATGTACTGTGCTAGGCACCAACATTAAATGAAACTTTTAAAATCTCTCTCCCTCTAAAGATTATAATCTGCTGGAAGAAACAGATTATAAAGTTTGTATTTGTGGATTTTGTTTCATTTCTCTAAGAAAAACACTGTCTATAAAAATTATGAACTTCTAATATTCTATTAATTCTTAGGTGAATTTAAAATAAGACACATGCAAGAACTGTTACTGAGATGATCAGAAACAGACATTTGACAACTATTAAGATATATACAAGATCTAAACTTATGGATATTTTCAATAAAATGTTTCAAAAAAAGATGTACACAAGAAATGTTCTTTAATTTTTTTTTTCATTTCTTACTATGCCAGTGAGTCTAAGTGTTGACTACACAAAATGTATGGCAAGTAAAGTATAGGTATTTACCAGTACTTGTGGTATCTAAGACTTCAGAATCTTCAGTTTTATCACTCCCTTCAGGTTTTTCAGATTGCACATCCAAAGATAACATCAAACTTGGGTTTGGAGCAAATATGGCTGATGTAACAACTGCATTATGAGCTGAGGGAAAATTTATTTCAGGATAATTAACAAATTTGATAGTAAGAACCAGGACAAAAATATGACAGATGTCTTTCAAAGCTAACATATAAGTATGCTCTATGTCAAATATCCTTATAAACTAACAGAAGTAACTAAGACTAATGTCATATACAGGTTGTACAACTATGACTTTTCCAATTTTAGTTGAGAATAAATTATTTTTTGGCAAGTAAAAATGAGATTTAGTCAAATATGACACATAAGCAGTAATAGTTGCCAAACTTCTTCTGAAATGTCTTTATAAATTGATTCTAATATATCAGTGGAAAGCAGGCTGTATCCTACTCTGAGTTACTCCAAATTGTGTGAAACAGTGGCTTTCAGGGTATGCCTTGTTCTAGGTGACTTCATTTTACAGGCAATATTTGGCTCCATTTTGAGTGCAAGTGCAAATACCACCAGCTGCCCAATAGCACCCATGAGGCAGGAACTGATAATTTACTTTTTCCTACAAGTA
Organism: Dipus sagitta; assembly: GCA_036346955.1. Taxonomy (NCBI): domain Eukaryota; kingdom Metazoa; phylum Chordata; class Mammalia; order Rodentia; family Dipodidae; genus Dipus; species Dipus sagitta. The sequence goes on from CM070776.1 coordinate 123,171,030, forward strand.
AAAAGATACCACCTACAAACTTACCAAAGTAGATTAGGAACATATGAGTACATGGGCATATTAGAACCGTATCAGAAAAAGCAAGCAAACAAAAACATGCTAGTGGAATTCTATGAGCACACCAGATTTGATAAAGGGTGCAAGACCCTCACCTGGATCTCCATTAAAAAAGGGCACCTAACACTGTGTTGGCAATGGCCCCAAGGGCAGATGTTCCCAGCTCAGTTCATTCTCTACTGCTTAGACTGGCCCACTCAAATTGTCTGTTATCTGCCCATCTGTTACATCAATCCAGACCAGATCCCGCACCTTGCCTCCATGGCCCTATGTTCTGCAGCTTGGCTTGACCCTGTGACCCTACAACCCTACAGGTTGGATTTGGGAGCTTCCAGTGGCTCTTCAACTTGGTCTGCTAATATATTTTTTTTCCTTTTTTTTTTTTTTTTTTGAGATAGGGTCTCATTCTAACCCAGGTTGACCTGAATTCACTATGTAGTCTCAGGGTAGCCTCAAACTCTCAGCGATCCTTCTACCTCTGTCTCCAGAGTGCTGGGATTAAAGGCACATGCCACCATGCCTGGCTTGGTCTGTTAATATCTTATATAACCACCTGTGGTAACTTGTTTTTGCAACTTATAGCCTGTGCCTCCTTAACTTTTTTGTAGTCATTCTGTACCAGAATACATGTGTGCATGTGTGCATACCCCATAGGTACTAGTACTGTGATGTGGGTGATCTGAGAGCTAATAGAGAATTAAGATTGGAATGAAAGAACCTATGTTTGTCAGTGGTCAGCTATCAAGGGAAATCCAGACTACTAGGCAAATTGAAGCTAGAAAAACTTGACACAGTTTGTGATTTACTGCTATTCAATAAATTCTCACATTGAGGAAAGACACAAATGCATTTGTATGTGTTTTGTGACACACTTCTACTTTATACACTTAGAAGACATATATAAGTAAGCTGGTATTTACTTACCTTTAATACCTTCCCAGAAGTCATTACGATCTCTCCTGACTGAAGTAAACTTGCTTAGGTCATGGTAAGTACTCCATATGTACACATATTTATCTTCTGAACCACTAACGAGGTAAGTAAAGTCATGGCTACATTTAAGGAAGACGTATAAAAAATATAAAAGAAAAAATAAGGTTTCCATATTAATTTAAAATAGTAAAAACAAGCCTGGTGTGGTGGCACACACCTTTAATCCCAGCACTAGGGAGGCAGAGGTAGGAGGATCGCCATGAGTTCGAGGCCACCCTGAGACTACATAGTGAATTCCAGGTCAGCCTGGGCCAGAGTGAGACCCTACCTCAAAAAAAAAAAGAAAGTAGTAAAAACAACCCCGAGGGAACTTGATGAAAACTAGATTCACCTTCACATTCTGCAGATTCTGAATGAGAAGGTTTAATGTGAAGCCAGGTCTTTGTTTTGTTAGTTCATTGCTACTCACTTGTTCCAGCACTGTTAAGAGTGAGTATATCTCTTGGGACACTCAGGTTAATCTGTAAGGAGGGATATTAACTATTGTTGACATTTTTAAGCACTATCTGTTAGTGCTGGGGACTCAACACAAGGCTTCATGTATTTAGCAAGGGCTCTACCACTCAGCCACATGGACAGCCACATGGCATGTTTATTTTCATCAAAGCTCTATTAACTGTGATGTTAGTTAGCTCATACCTAGTGAAATAATGGCTTAAGGGATCAGAGAGGCAGAAGCCTTACCAACTCAATTACTGGGCAACTATTATGTAATTGAAAAAGAAAAGAACTGAGCCAGGCATGGTGGCACACGCTTTAATCCTGGCAATCAGGGAGGCAGAGGTAGGAGGATTGCTATGAGTTTGAGGCTACCCTGAGACTACATAGTGAATCTCAGGTCACCCTGGGCTAGAGCAAGACCCTACCTTGAAAAAATTAAACAAACAAACTGATTTTTTTAAAAGAGTATAAAGAAAGAGAATTAGAAAGAAGAAAAGCCAAGCAGGTAATCCTATTTGAGGTAAGCCTATAGATCCCAAATTTAAAAGTTTTAAACAATAATGATAAGTAAAGGTATAAAGACAGGATATTTTGCTCTAGGCTTTCTTACCCCATGCACCTAAACTGATCAAGACAGTATGTATGAGTGTGTAAGTCTTCTCTTAAAAGCTTACATAAAAGTTCAAAAGTAAAAATTCTGGAACTGAGAGTTTCTAAGTCTTGTTCTGCAACTGTGACTTTAAGTTAATCACTTGATGTTCTGGGCTATGGTTTATCTAGAGAATAGCAATAATTTTAATCCTTTTTGTTTGTTTGTTTTTTTCAAGGAAGGGTTTCACTCTAGCCCAGTAATTATAATTCTTATCTACCATGCAGGTAGACAAAGTAAGTGTTGTATGAAAATACAATGAGATACCAGGTATAAAAGTATAAAGACACTAAAAAACCCATAAAAACCCACGGCACAGATCAATGAAAAAATGGCAGAAGGGGAGAAACATTCTGGGCCATTTAGGGATTTCTCAATGCCAATTTACCTGAAACTTGCTTTGATCTGGCTGCTGCTATTGACATAACCCTTATACTTCATGGACAGTGATAAGTCTCTGAGATCATACAGTCTGATTCTGGAGTCATTTGAGGTTACCAGTATCTAAACATAAATCAAAGAAAAAAATTAAAATATCAATAATCTTTTAATACAAATTAAGCTGTAACTCCAAAGAATGTCATATGCATATAAAACAAATACCAAAATTAGAAAAAAGTCTTATTCTATAACAAAGAATGTACATTCTTTGCCCAGATATTAAAACTAATTTTTCAGGGATCTCTACATAGTGTGGAGAGAAATGGTTTGGAATACTACAGTACCTTATTTTCTCCAGGTAAAGGTTCAATGCCAGTAATTTTTCTTCCAACCTTGTTGCGCCCTCTGGTAGATCGAACATGTATTTGTGTATGGTATTTTAGATGCTAAAATGAAATAAAAATATCAAAATTAGAAGAAAACACAAAGATCATCTAATCCAATTCTTAGACAAAGCTGGCATTACTTGCTATAATTTATAAATGAAGCAGTTAAATGCCAGGGAGGATAAACAACTTGTCTAAAACCATGAAAGTCTTTTATTAATATGCAATTTTGTAGTTAACACATGATAATCATTTACCTCTGTATCATAGAAAATACATCTACCATCATATGTCCCAATTACAGCATATTTGCCATTCTGACAAAAATTTGCAGCTGTGATCAATTTTGTCTGACCATCTACTTCATTCCATAAAGCCACTTTTTTGTCAGGTATGTTCCAAAGGCGGAGCTTTCCATCCAATGACCCACTCAGAAAATACCTGTCATCCTAAAAAGTGATAAAAAAGAAAGTTTTAATTTTTACCATATCAAGGAAATCTTAGCAAATCACAACATTAAGGTATTAGAAATAAGATTTTAAAATGTAATCTCATTTTAAAGTGTTTATTATTGTCTCTTTCTTCTTCTTTTTGGTAAGAGGATGCTGGAGATTCAACCTAGGCCCTCATATATGAAGGCAAGTACTCTATCACTGGGCTATACTTACTCCTAGTCCCAAAGTACTGTTTTTTGAGCAAACATTACTTTATGCACTAAAAATGATGACAATTAGAGATGTCATCATTCAATTTGAAGAAATGGAATTCTAGACACTTTAGCATATTTTCATAGAGATGAGGAACTGACTAGAAATGTAGCCATCCATCAAATGAGGGCAGGGAGAGTCAACATAGGGTCAGCTTAAGTTCTCAACTTCTTTTAATCTAGCTAGTGGAGTTGGCACCAACATGTGATTTACCTGGTGCTTACAATTACAGGAAACTAAAACTAATTTAGTCTTAAATATTTGGTGGCTCAATCCCGTACAGGTATATAACAGACCTGTGGTTTCATGAGAGTAGATTTTTCTACTTTGTTTGAAATCATATAAAATACCTTTTTTTTTTTTTGAGATAGGGTCTCATTACTTAGCTCAGGTTTCCCTTGAACTTATTATAAGGTAGCCTAGGTGGTCACAAATTCAGATTATCCTATCTCAGCGTCCCAAGTTGTGGGACTACAGACATATATACCACCACACTTGTGAAATACTTCCTTTCTGAAGGTAAGATATTGAAGGATCTTTAGATCAGAAATGAAAGAATAACAATGTGATCCCAGGCTCAATGTTACACATATGTAGTAAGACTGAGATACGGATCATTAGAAGCCAGGAATTTGATTCCTGCTGGAAAAACAGTGAAACTTTTATCTCAAAAAGAAGAAACAGTGTGAAGAGATTGCTCAGTGGTTAAGGCGCTTGCCTGCAAAGTCCAAAGACCAGGATTTGATTCCCCAGTACCCATGTAAAGGCAAATGCACAATGTGGTGCATTGCACTGGCCTCACTTTTGAGCATCTGGCTTACATGGGATCTGGAGAGTAGAACACGGGTCCTTAGGCTACACAGGCAAGCGCCTTAATCACTAAGCCATCTCTCCAGCCCAATAAATATTTAAAACAAAACAAAACAAAACAAAAAAGAAACAACAAACAATAAGATGACAATGTTCTCAAACATTCAGTATGTATTCAGGATATATTATAATGAAATTTGGTTTTTGTCTATTTCACCAAGTGCCTTTAACCACTGAACCATCTCCCCAAACCAGGTCTTTGTCTATTTCAGTCTTTTCAACTTTGTCTCTTCCTTCTTCAACCCTAATATATTTCCCTTAACCACTTTACACCTGATGTTTCCTTCCTTTTTATTTTCTGACACACTGTCTTTCTATGTAGCCCATTCTAGTCTCAAACTCATGCTCCTACTACCACAACCTCTCAAGTTTTAGGATTACAGGCATGTGCCACAATACCCAGCTGTTTCTTCTTCCTCTATCTTTACTATTTCTCATCTTTAACAGGATACTTATATTTTACCAAATATATATTATTAAATATTTAAGATTACATTTTACTATTATATTTAGACTATAACTTCCCCACTTATAATGCAGATTGCCAGAATATTTATTTCCTTTCCCACTTTTTTTTTTTTTTTTGGTTTTTTGAGGTAGGGTTTCACTCTAGCTCAGGCTGACATAGAATTCACTGTGTAGTCTCAGGGTGGCCTCAAACTTATGGTGATCCTCCTACCACTTCCTCCCAAGTGCTGGGATTAAAGGTGTACGTCACTAGGCTCGGATTCCTTTCCCATTTTTAAAACAAAACGGAACAGTAATTTAAGTTGTTCTTAATTATCTGGCTACTAGGCTATTAATCATTTTTTTTTCTGGTGGTCCAACTGCCTCCCAGAAAAACCAAGTTCTCTCATTTTTCCTTTTAGCAAGTCAAAAAGGATATACTACTTACTCTTGGATGGAAAGCAATGGCAGTGACAAAATCTATATGTTGAAAACAGCAAAGGCATTCTCTTCTAGAAATATGCCATAACCTGACAGTTTTATCCATAGAAGAAGAAAGCAGAAAGTAGTTCTATGGAGAAAATGATATTTGTTATTTTACTACCATATAAAAAACTAATTGTACAATAAAATTAAACTTTTAGATTTATTATTCAGTTTCATATTATCTTCAATATCAGAAAGAACAAGATTATTCCAATTCACTTACAAATCTTAATTTTTCTCAAAATGTTATTTAGAATATTTCACCAACTATAAGATCTTTTCATATTACCTACTATTAAATTAGTGTGAATCTTACCAAGTATGATGGTGAATGTCAGGCACTAGCTGAGGACTAAAGAGTACCTTGGTTGTTTTGATTCTGCACATACTGAAACTTAGCTATGAATATATAGCATCTATTTATTTTGGTTCAGTTATTTTCCACACTGGCAACACTGGTGAATTCTAACTTAAATGGATCCTACTTGTCACTTACATACTATTCTACAATGCAGCATGGGAACAAAAAGTTACTGTGCTCCTGTCATACACTAGGCAAAAAAATCAGAGAGAATTGTTAAACCTCTCAAAATAGATCATAGACCCTTCAAAGAATCTCAGGCATTACAATGGCTCCATTGCCCTAGAACCAAACATTGCTCTGTCAAAAGCTTCCAGGTAGCAGAAGTTCAGTAACTTCTAAACATAATCTATTTAAGAGGAGAACCATGTATTACACTGAATGAAGAAACTCAAACAGGGCTTTAGTAGTTTTTGAAATGCAATGCCTAAAGGTGATAAATCAAGGAAATAACATTTATTGAGCACATACAATTTGCTCAGCATTGTTTTACTATGGTACAGTAACTGTGTGAGATAGGTATGTTATTATTCCCATTAACAAGTGAGAACAATGAGACAAACAGAGGTAAAATACCTTGCCTACAGTTACGCAACCTGTCAGTGAGAGAGCTAGGTCTCAAATTCAGGTGGTCTGGCCCTAGTTCCAGGCTCTAACCATGTTCTACAGAGTTCAGAAAAATAACCAAAATACTTTGTTGTCTGCTAAGAGTAATTAAAATCCCTTAAGTTTTGTCTTGCCAAGGCAAGGCAGGAAAATACTGAGTTCAAGGCCACTGGGCTATAAAGCAAGTCCCTTTGAAAAACACACACATACATACAAATAAAATTTAGGGGTTGGGGATGGCAACTCAGTGGAAAAGCCCTTGCCAGGTATAGAGTTTCATTCCCAGCATCAGAAAAAAAAGAAAAAAAGAAAAAGAAAAAGAGGATGATCTACAATAGTGTTTGGGAGATACTTAATAATTACTTCTACTTTCAAGATTGATCCACTTACAGACAAGCCTTAAAGAGCATATGTAGTTTGGATTACAGTTTCTGGTGATTAACAGCATTAAACCTATGAGAAACACTTCCTTAAAAAATGGCTTTAGGGCTGGAGGGATGGCTTAGCAGTTAAGGTGCTTGCCTGCAAAGCCAAAGGACCCAGGTTTGATTCCCCAGGACCCACGTTAGCCAGATGCACAAGGGGGCGCACGCATCTGGAGTTCATCTGCAGTGGCGGGAGGCCCTGGTGTGCCCATTCTCTCTCTCTTTCTCTGTTAAATAAATAAATAAATATTTAAAAAAAGAAAAAAAAAATGGCTTTAGCCAGGCGTGCTAGCACACGCCTTTAATCCCAGCACTAGGGTGGCAGAGGTAGGAGGACTGCTGTGAGTTTGAGGTGAGGCCACCCTGAGATTACAGAGTGAATTCCAGGTCAGCCTGGGCTACAGCAAGACTCTACCTTGAAAAACCAAAAAACAAAACAAAAAAATGGCTTTATTCAAGGATGGGGTATAGCTCAGGGGCAGAGTGTGTGCTTAGCATGCATAAGGCCCCAGAGTCAATGCCCAGCACTAAAACCAAACAAATAATTTCAGCAAAATAAAATTTGACTTTATTCAGTTCCTGCTTTATGCATATGAGGGAGACATGAAGACATCCCAAAAATATTAAGTGCAGGTGTTAAAGAAATGGTGAGTTGTATTCTACTATGTCATGAGGTTTATACTCAACAAATTCTTATCAAATAAATACAATTAATTTCTTTAATTAAGCAAGAAATAATTTTTGGAGTCACAGAAATCATATCCAAACTGAAGTTCTATACCCATAACTAGTCTTACGATCCTTGTACTGGTCAGAATCTAGCTGCCTCATTCCACACAAGGAAAGATCCTTTATTCCATAGTTGTTACTCCAAGATTCAACATGGTAATTCTTGTTTGCCTTTTATTCATTTCTGCCTTTTTGAAACTTATTATTTTTCATATAGGTTATAGCCTTATATCCCCTCACCCCCAGTTCCCATTTCCCTGAGGACCCTCCTCAGTAGGGTTCATAGGAGTTCACTGTTGGGTAATTAAGGCCTCTGTCAGTTTTTTTGGGGGGGGTATGCCTCAGGATAATTGTTTTTTGAGGTAGGTAAGCTGTAGCTCAGGATGACCTGGAATTCACTATGTAGTCTCAGTCTGGCCTTGAACTCACAGTGATCCTTCTACCTCTGCCTCCAAAGTACTGGGATTAAAGGTGAGTGTCACCATGCCCAGCTCGCCTCATGCTATTTCTATTGACTCTGTGACTTTTACAATCTCCCCACCCCCTCTTATGTAATAATCCCTGAGCCTTGGTGGGTGGGTTAGCAGTTTGTTTTTAGTGTTGAGTTTTCTGTAGCCTCTTTATTTCTTAAACAAGGTATTTCTTGTTAGCTGGCACAAAGTAAGTCTTCAGCTATAGAAAACTCACTATAAACACAGACTGTGATAGACAGACATGAAGAGCACCAGCAGTGAAATAAGATTTGGTCCCCACTATGGAAGGACTTGGACTACTGTAAACAAGACCTAGGAATGGATGTAGGTAACACACTGTTCAATAAAAAATGAAAGCTTATATGAAGAGTATAAGATATTGGAAAGAGCAATTTACTGAAGCAGGTCAGTATTCACTTTAGTTGTCAGGGGAGGCCTTATTAAGAACACGGATTTAAGAAATATAATAAAGGATGAATGTGTTTCATTAGGTGGAGTAGACAAAGGCCCTCTATGTGTAGGGATAGAACAGCAGAAATTTGTTCTTTTGCTCTGGCTTGGAGGTGGGAAATTTGTTATGTGATAAGCCCTTAGGGATCATTCCTATATAAGGCAAAGTTCCATTCAAATAACTCACCTAGATCAGTGCTTCTGACACTATTTTGAGTGTTTGTGTTTTAAACTTCCAATGAGTACTAAATAAGAACTATTAAAAATACAGAAAACAGTTAACACAAAATGAAAAGAAAATAAAAGGCATATATATACAAGGCTCATTTTATCATCATTACACAAAAGGAAAAGCTGGGTTTTAAAAGATTAGATTCAGTAGGCATAAAATTACTATTAAAGATTGCCCTAAACATTTCTAAGAGGCTTATCTTGGATTCTGTGTTTGAGGCAAGTAATGTGTAAATACTAGCTCTGTTAATCTATCTCTGCAATGCTATGAGGAAGCTACTTTTATTATGCTTATTTTGCAGATGAGGATGGTAAGGAGTTAGGCCCAAAGTCTCATAACTATAGGGACAAACTAGGTAGATATAGATCCCAATAGTCTCACTCTAGAGTTTCTATTTTGAACTACATGGTAAAGTGAACAAGTTATGATTTTTAAAATTTTTTTATTCATTTAAGTGTGTGTGTATGTGTCAAGATCTCCAGGTTTATTTGAGTGGCTAGGGAATTGAACCCAAGCTAACAAGCTTAGCAAATAAGTGCCCTTAACCACTGAACCATCTCCCCAGCCCACAACAGATGTTTTGAGTGAATGAAAATATATGGTATTAACAGGTTTATGTACCTTTTCAGTAATGTACTGATTAAAAGATTAAGATATTTTGATGTTCAATTTTTTGTTTATTTTTACTTATTTATTTGAGAGCAACAGACAAAGAAAGAGGGAGAGAGAGAGAGAATGGGTGCACCAGGGTCTCCAGCCACTACAAACGAACTCCAGATGCATGCGCCACCTTCTGCATCTGGCTTACGTGGGTCCTGGGGAATTGAGCCTCGAACTGGGGTCCTTAGGCTTCACAGGCAAGTGCTTATCTGCTAAGCCATCTCTCCAGGCCTTAATGTTCTTTTTTTTTTTTTTTTTGGTTTTTCAAGGTAGGTTCTAACCCTAGCCCAGGCTGATCTGGAATTCACTCTGTATTCTAAGGGAAGCCTTGAACTCACAGCAATCCTCCCACCTCTGCCTCCCAAGTGCTGGGATTAAAGGCATGCACCACCATGCTCAGCTTAATGTTCAAATTTTAATGCAAGTGTGTGTGTGTGTGTGTGTGTGTGTGTGTGTACGCATGTGTGCACACACATGCATGTGGAGACTAGAGGACAACCTTGAGTGAAACAGTAATGTTGTCCACGTCCTTTGAGACAGGGTCTTTCATTGCCCCTGGAGCTCACTAACTAGACTAGAATAGCTGGCTGATGAGTCCAGGAATTTTCCTGTCTTGGGTTTATCAGCACTGGGATTACAGGTATGCCCAACATTTTACCTGGGTACTGGAGATTGGATTCTGACCCTCATGCGTACAAGGCAAACACTTTACCAACTCATCTATGTTCCCAGTCTGAGTAACATTCTTTTTCATATATATTTTTTGAGACAAAGTCTTACTATGTAGCCCAGGCTGACCTCAAATTCACACTCCTGGCCTAAGTAAAGTTCTTTTCACTATTTCTAATATAAAGGGGAGTGGTCAGTCCAAAAGGATGACTTCAAGAAAGATTCAGAGCATCAAATGCTACAGAAAGAATGAGTTAAAAGTAAAGCTATTAATTTTGATAAGAAGGAATTATAATTAATATTATATACTGATTTTGCAAGGCTGTAGTACCAGCTAATTAATCAAACACTACTTGTTGCCTGGAAAGTATACTTGAGAAAATTAGTGGATATTAGGTATAGGCCAGCATCTTCGATGTGAGTAGGCCTCATACAATTAACTAAGAGCAAGGCCCAGTGAATACTGAATAGGGAATTTGGCAGCATCATCTGTTTTCAGCTTACAGAGCTTTGTCAAGTTTGCTGCCCCCACAATTACATGAGCCAATTTCTTTAGAGCACAAAAGTGGCCACTAGAGGTTAACAAGGTTAAGGGACTTAGGGGATGGATGAGAGGGGGTTAGTTCAGTTGGATGAATAATTTCTAGTGCTCTACAGCACAAGAGGATGTCTATAATCTACAACAATTTATTATATATTGTATAAAGAACTAAAAATAGGAATCTGAAGGTGCCCAATAATGAGACTGAGTTAAGGAAAGGTAGGGGAGGGTTAATTAAAATCAAATCTAAGAAGGTATGAATAGGTCATATGGAAACCTACTTTTTTGGACAATAGTGTACTCAGAAGCTATAGATTGTTAGTAGAAAATTTTCAGTGCTAGGGATGGGATGCCTTCCAGTGAGTTGTTGGCCAGGGAGGTCTCTGAAGCCCCTCCCCCCAATATATTACAGGACATTGCCAAGGCTCTTGGTTTCCCACCAAAAATATCAAAGGATAACAAATATATAGGTTGATCTTTACATAAACTATTAATTAACATGAACATTTACTTATCAGCCTAAACTGATTACCCTTTTCTTTTTAACCCAGACTAACTTGTATCCAAGTTCTACAAAGGACATATGAACATCCAAACACTTGCTAATGTGACTATATATAAATATATATATATATATATATATATATACATATATATATGTATATATATATATACATACATACATATATGTGTGTGTGTGTGTAGTATATATATATATATATATATATATATATATATATATACACACATAATTTTTGAATTAATCCTAAGGTTAATTATATACAGAACTAATGTATAATTCAAATTTCTTACTTTAGACCATGAAAGATCAAGGAGATCAGCAGTATGACCTTTATATTTGCAAAATGGCCGTTGCCGAAATGGTGCATTTTTGTCATCAGGATCTTCCTCAGTGGCACTACATACCTAGTTAGACATAAAGACAAACTTTAAAATTAAGATGTAAAATTAGCAAAGCAAAAGCCTCCAGATTTTCCCCACTCCGCCTGTTCTCTTATCAATCTGTAGATGCCCAAGTAAAATCTTGAGTGACCATAAGCAGACTCCCTTTTGTACTGATCTACTACTTTTACCACCTTTCATCTCCTTGCTATAACCAGAATCATTCCTGAAGAAATTGTCCTTTTCTGAGCATGTGTTTTTCTAGGAGAAGTGGGGCCAGCATAAGAGGATGAGTAATGACTTATCTCTCAGTGATGACTGATTTAGGCACAGATGTGTTATAGTTTTTATCAATTGGACAAGCACAGGAGAAATTTACAGAAGTTAGTAGAGTTAAGAGGAAGCTTCTAGAGAGGTTTTTTTTTTTTTTTTTTCACTCTTAAAAGCCAAAGAGTTAACACTTTCCCCTTTCCTGTGTTTGAACACTGCTGTCTCCATGTGGCACGTCAGACTGTAGCAGCCTTCTTAAGATCACACAAAAGCCCAAGAGAAAACAACAGCTAAGAGTACAGAGCAGAAAAATGGTAGGAATCTATGTTCTTGATGACATTGAGCTGCTTAGTTAATGAACCCTGAAGTGCCTTATCTCTAGTCTTACTTCTTCATTATTCAAGCCACTTGCAGTTGGATTTCTGTTAATTTCAGTCAAGAGCATAAGGAAAGAGGTTGGTAGAAAATGCCATGCATGTGTGCCAAGCATTTAGTTAAGGTATGATATTTATTTTTTGTTTTTTTGAGGTAGGGTCTCACTCTAGCACAGGCTGATCTGGAATATGTAGTCTCAGGGTAGCCTCAAACTCATGGCAATCCTCCTACCTCTGCCTCCCAATGGCTGGGATTAAAGGCATATGCCACCATGCCTGGCAAGGCATGATTTTTTTTTTTTTTTTTTTTGAGACAGGGTCTCACTGTAGGCCAGTCTGTCCTTGAACTCAATGACTTACTACCTATCTCAACTTTCAAAGTGCTGGAGTGTAAGTGTTAGCTACCATGACTGGATTTTTGTACTCATGGTATGAGGGAATACTAGCAACTCTTTGAAGTAGGCATTAACACTATGAAGATGGAAAAATTAATAAAACACTGAGCCTCAAAGAAGTTAAAACAACATATTAAAGGTCAGCGAAAAAAAAAAAAGAAAGGTCAGCAACCTGTGAACCATAAAACCAAAGCGGGAATATTAGTTATTTATAACTATAAATCCATGTTAGTCCCTAGACTGCTTTAGAGGAAGCAGCATCAAAAATATGGAATATCAAAAATGTTAATGGGGCAACATAAAGGGACTAGAAAGGTATTTTGAAATCACATGACAAAGGGTCTAAAACATGGACAGTGTAAGGCCATGGAGAGCCACCACATTCTAAAAAGGACACAGTAACATGATTTAACTGGTGCTTTAGAAAAAGGACTCTGGACAATGTCAAAAATGGATTGTGACCAAAAATGAACCCAACATGACTCAGGGAAATTTTGCGGAAGAGGGGGCGGAAAGAATGTCAGAGCCACACGTTGGGTCATGATATGCAGAGACATTTATCTTACCCATAACTGTGGGCTAACTGTACAATTCATGACCCATATACCTCAACATGGAGGGGCCAAGAGGAGGCGTTAGGTCACGGTTGAGCCTAATAATGGTACCAAACTGACTGTATTTGCTGAATACAAAACTAATTAATAAAAATAAATAAATAAATAAAAGTGATTATCTGCAAAAAAAAATGGCTTTTGGTCAGAACAATTGAGTTTGTATGGAGCAAATGGAGGCAGGAAAAATAGTCACATTCAAATAAGAATGAAGAGGGCTTGAACTAGGACAATATCCAGGCAATAAGTTAAAGCTAACACTGTTATTTGTCTACAACATGATTTTGGATAGAACCTAGGGCCTTATGCATTCTAGTCAAGTTTTCTTAAACTGGAGCTACATGTCCAGCCCTCTCTAGAACTTGAGTTTATGTAAACATCTTCATATCATGCAGACAGACCAGCAACACAGAGCTCTAGACCAAACACTTCTAATACTAGGTAACTAGAACTTCTTCCTCTAATTTTGCTGCCAGAATAGTGAGCACTGCTGAAAGACGAAGTTAGCAGTCTTGTCCTATTATATAAAGCCAACTTCTTGTTTAATAACTAACTTTTCGTTAACTCTTTAGTAATTTTCCCTAGAAGAAATCTAGAGCTCTTTTTTTTATGGTGTGTGTGTGTGTGTGTGTGTGTGTGTGTGTGTGTGAGAGAGAGAGAGAGAGAGAGAGAGAGAGAGAAATTGGCACGCCAGGGCTTATAGTCACTGCAACCAAACACCAGATACATGCACCACCTTGTGCGCATGTACCTTTTGTACTTGTGTCACCTTATGTGTCTGGATTACATGGGATCTGGAGAGTCGAACATGGGTCCTTAGGCTTTACAAGCTAGTGCCTTAACTGATAAGTCATCTCTCCAGCGTGACTATTCTTTTAAAACATCCATTTTCTTTTTCCTGTACTCTTTAAAAACATTTTATTATAAAGTAATATATGATTAGTATATTATTTAAAGATGTTTTTGTGTATATTCAGGTGTATGCAGATACATAAGTATGATGATATGTGTACATGTGTGCATGTGGAGGCCAGGGGACATTCTCAGATGTAATTCCTCAGGTGATATGTTATTTTGAAATGGATTTCTCACTGTCCTGGAACTTGCCAAGGATGCTAGATTGGCTGGCTAGTGAGAACCAGGGATCTGCATATCTCCTTCTCACCAGCTGTTTTACATGGATTCTGAGAGATTGAACTCAAGTCCTTATGCTTGCAAGCCTGTCTGCCCAGCCCTACTTTTAAAATATTTTAAAGTTGTTTTAATATAAAGTATCAAGTAAAGTATTACTTTAATATAAAGTAATAATATAAAATTGTTTTAATATAAAGCGTAAATAATTCAAGCAAGTGTCTTTAACTGCTGGACCATCTCTCTAGCCCAAGTGTACATAATCCAGGAAATATAGAAAGTGGAAAAGCTAAACTAAATATCACATTCATAATCTGCAAAGATTTTTGACCACCTTCAAACTCATTTTTAAAAACATTTGAAATTTTATTGTACATATAATTTTGTCAACTGTCAGCTGCTAATAAAAACATGAAGATGAAAATTCTTTTTACATGTATCTTTGGGTATATCTAATTATTTCCTTGTGATAAATTATTAAAAGTAGAATAAGTAACATGTTATGTATTTTCTGTCTATGTGCATGTACACATACAACAAATGGAGCATGAAAACTTGGATGGAGGGAAGAGGAAATGGGCAGAAATAGAAAGATTACCTCTATTAAACATTTTATATGTATGTGTGTGTGTGTATACATATATGTATGCACACACACACATATATATATAATTTTTCATGATAGTATAATGGATATATAATATTATAATGAATGCAATGTATCTCCCACCTACTTTAACAATTATATAAACATTTTAGCCATCTTGTTTTATCATCTTTCTTTTGCTGGAGCATTTAAAGAAAGATCTAGCTATTATTTTATTAAATATATCAATATGTATCTCTAACTTATAAGCCTTCTTTTAAATATAAATTTCATGCTTCCGTCACACCGAATAATATCATTTGTATATAGTATTAAATCTATTTCAAATGCAGGTTCAATCTCCCTTTTTCAAAATGATGATTGGTATGAGAGGGAATTTTGGATTTCATATTTCTCCAGTATTTTGAAACATATGCATGAACACAAACATTGTTAGATTATCTTGGTGGGGGGAACCATGCTTATACACAAAGTTCATGTTTCACATGTGCCTAACATACATGGCCAGTGATTATATAATTACTAATACACACACACACGTGCACACACACACACACGAATGACTTGGCATGGAAGACTGAACCTAGAGGTTCTGAGCTCCACCTTAAGTCCTCTGGTATTTTTTTAATTTTAATTTTAGAGAGAGACAGAGACAGAGGGAGAGAGAGAGCGAACTGCTGTGTCAGGGCCTCAACCACTGAAATCGAACTCCAGATTTTTAAGCCACCTAGTGGGCATGTGTGACCTTACACTTTGCCTCACCTTTGTCTGGCTAACATGGGATCTGGAAAATAGAACATGGACCCTTATGCAGGCAAGCACCTTAACCACTAAGCCATCTCTCCAGCCCCCCTGATATTTTTTTTTAACTTTAATAAATCTATTTATTTATTTGGGGGGGGAAGTACAGAGAGAATGGGTGCACCAAAAAACTACAAAATAACTCCAGACGTGTGTGTCACTTTGTGCATCTGGCTTACATGCATTTTGGGGAATCAAGCCTGGGTGTCCATTGGCTTTGCAGGCAAGCACCTTAACTGCTAAGCCAACTCTCCACCCGCCCTCTCATATTTTTTTTATTAATCTTGTACATGAGTAAAGGTCTCATGGTGTGGAATTTTCCACATGTGGTGTCACAGTGGTGCTCAAAGTATGTTGAATTTCAGAGCATTTTAGATTTCAGATTAAGTATATTCAACCTGTCTCCTGGTTAGCTAAAAATATCTTTTTAAATTTAGATGGTTATGCCAAAGTCCTTATTTATACTTCTGTGACTTCATTACTCCTTCTTACCGTACACTAGTTCCAACTACCCAGGTCTTAAACACATCAAAACTCCTGCCTTAAAAACATATGTTATGCTCTCTTCCAGACATAAAGAAGATCACTTCCTCACTTCCCTCAGATTTTACTCAGATTATATCTCTTGATGAAGTTTTGTTTGCCCACCTTATTTACCTCTGGCTAGTTAATTTTCTCAGCATCTTATTTCTCCATACCAACTATTACTTTCTGGTAACAGGCATGCAAAATAATGAAACCATACTCTTATGCTATTGACAAAAATCAACTCAAAATGGATTAAAAACTTAACTGAAATGATTACACTGAAAAACTTCTGGAAAAAGAAGGAAAATCTTGACATTGGTCTTGGCAATGACTTTTTGGATATGCTGTGGAAAGCACAGACCATAAAAGCAAATGGAAACTTGTGAGGTTTCAATGGTCCTTATTTGCCGTCTTGAGCTATATTTCAGTAACCAGCAGTCAAAAGCATTAAAATTGTTTTTACATTTTCAAGAGAGAAAGACTACATTCATATAATTTTACTATAATGTATTGCTACAACTGCCCTGTTTAATTATTAGATACTTTTTTTTACCTCTTATGCTAAAATTCATAAATTAAACTTTATCATGTTTGCATATAGAGAAAAAAAACATGGCATATGTAAGGTTTTATAATACCCATGATTTCAGGTATCCACTAGGGGTTTCACACTATATCCTCCATGGATAAATGAGGCTACTGTACTAAACTAAAAACCTTTCTGCACAAAAAGTAAGCAGCCAACTTAAATGAAAAGGCAACTATAGAACGGGAGAAAATATGTGTAAACCAATTATCTCATAAAGGTTAATACCTAAAATATATAAGGAACACAAACAGTTAAATGCTAAATCAAAAACCATACCAAGCCGGGTGTGGTGGCACACGCCTTTAATCCCAGAACTTGGGAGGCAGAGGTGGCAGGAGCACTGTGAGTTCAAGGCCACCCTGAGACTATATGGTGAATTCCAGGTCAGCCTGGGCTAGAGCAAGACCCTACCATGGAAAAAAAAAAGAACTACACCAAATAATTACATACTGTCAAAGGAGGACTGGGGAGATGGCTCAGCAAGTAAAAGTGTTTTCTGTGCAAACATGAGGACCTGAGTGCAATCATAAGTATTCATGTTAAAAGTAGGGCACAACAATACATGTTTGTAGACCCAGTACTGGGGGGCATGGAGACAGGAGAATCACTGGGGCTAACTGGTCAGCCAGTTTGAATGAGAAGCTGGGGCTTTCTGGTCAGGCAGTATGAGGAAAAATTGGCAGCAACAAGTTCACTTACAGACTCTGTCTTAAGGAAATAAAGTGGAAGAATGATAGAGGACAGTCTTCATTCTTCTCTGACCTCTGCAAGTGTGTGCATGGAACATGCACATCTAAACACACATATTCATAAACCAGACACACAAACACACACCACAGTTTTTAGTTAAAAAAAATAATAATTGTTAAAGGAGATGAGGATGTAGTTCAGCATATACAAGGCCCTGGGTTCAACTGTTGGCATTGTAAAATAAAAACAAAAGGTTGGAAGAACTAACAGACATTTCTCCAAAGACATACAAATTGTCAACAGGTATACAAAAAAGCACTGAACATCATTAATCACTAGGGTGATATGATTTATAGCACTTCAAATTAAAGATACAATGACACATCTCATGACTGTTACTAGAATGGCTGTTATAAAAATAGCAAGTGTTGGCAAGGATATAGAAAAAAAGATACCTTGGGCTGGAGAGATGGCTTAGCAGTTAAGCGCTTGCCTGTGAAGCCTAAGGACCCCAGTTCGAGGCTCGATTCCCCAGGACCCACGTTAGCCAGATGCACAAGGGGGTGCACACGTCTGGAGTTCGTTTGTAGTGGCTGGAAGCCCTGGTGCGCCCATTCTCTCTCTCTCTCTCTCTCTCTCTCTCTCTATCCCTCTCTCTGTCTGTCACTCTCAAATAAATAAATGAAGATAAACAAAAATTTAAAAACAAAGAAAAAAGATACCTCATATACTATTGGTAGGAAGGTAAGTTTGTGTAGCCACAATGACAAGCAGTAAGGAGATTCTTTAAAGATATATATATATATATATATATATATATATATATATATATATATATATATGAATGAGATGCCTTAGAAATTAAAGTGCTGGCTGTGAAGCCTAAGGACCCAGGTTCAATTCCCCAGTACCCACGTAAGCCGGATGCACAAGGTGGCTACAGAGTGAGTTCCAGGTCAGTCTGAGCTAGAGTGAGACTTTGCCTAGAACAAGCCAAAATAAATAAAACCTAAAAAATAGAATTACCATCTGATCAGGAAAATCCCACTGTTTGGTATATATCCAAATGAACTAAAGTCATGATTTCAAGAGATATCTGTACTTTTGTGACTGCAGCACACTAAGCATGCACCTCTTTCTTATATTTTCTGAGTAGCTGCTTTTGGAAATTAACAAAACACCATTAAAATCTGAATACTAGGCATGGGAACAAAACCATTGAGTTGGTGAGTGAGCTTGGATATATCACACTGTCTGATCAACTGTATGAGAGGTACTTTCTATTCTATTTTGCACAGACGACAAGAAAACAGGAGTGAGAAAGTCTTTCAAAAGAGATAAGATTATCACTATCATGAAGGACATGAAATGCATGCATGAGAACAAAAATCCCCATTGTGCTTACTGTGCTCTATTGCACCTACAGCTAGTTTAAAAAGTAATTCCAGGGCTGGAGAGATGACTCAGTGATTAAAGGCACTTGCTTGTAAAGCCTGATGGTCCAGGGTTTGATTCCTTAATACCCACGTAGAGCCAGATACATACAGTGGTGCATGTATCTAGAGTTTGTTTGCAGTGGCAGGAGGCACTGGTGTGTCTATTACCTCTCTCTCCCTTTTTCATTCTCTCTCTCTCTGCTTGCAAATAAGTAAATAAATAAAAAAATTTAAAAGTAGGGCTGGGGCTGGAGAGATGGCTTCGTGGTTAATTAACCACTTGCCTGTGAAGCCTAAGGACCCTGGTTTGAGGCTCGATTCTCCAGGTCCCACATAAGCCAGATGCACAAGGGGGCACATGCAGCTAGAGTTCGTTTGCAGTGGCTGGGGGCCCTGGTGTACCCCTTCTCTATCTGCCTCTCTCTCTGTGTCTGTCACTCTCAAATAAATAAATAAACAAAAACAAAAATGTAGGGCTGGATAGATGGCTCAGTGGTTAAGTGCTTGCCTACAAAGCCAAAGGACCCAGGTTTGATTCCCCAGGACCCATGTAAGCCAGATGCACAAGGTGGCACATGCATCTGGAGTTCATTTGCAGTGGCTGAATGCCCTGGAACTCCCATTCTATTTGTCTCTCTCTCCCGCTCTCTGCCTCTTTCAAATAAATAAATAAAAATAAAATACTTAAAAATTAAAAACAATTAAAAAGTAATTCTAGATATCAAACCCCAATAATATATGGAAGCTTCTTTTAATGTTACCCAATTAGTATGAGAGAAGTCAAAGTAATTCCAATAACCTTTTCCTGAAAACAACTGAAAAGATTTACTAAAATATTTCAGAAGAGAAAAATCACAGTATTCCAGGAAAGATCATTAATTTTTCTGTGAAAGAGTGCTCATTTTAAAAGTGTTTTATTCAGTTAAGACTGTAATTATGAGGCTGGGAAAATGACTCAGTGAGTAAGAACTCTTGTGCTTAGTATGAAGACCTGAGTTTGAACTCAAGCACCAATAAAAAGTCAGGCATGATCATGCATTGAATGGGAGCAGAGTTGAGAGGAGAACTGGAGCTGCCTATGAGCTCCAGGTTCAGGGAGAGACCTTGTCATAAGGATAAATGGTAGAAAAGCAATAGAGGACCCCTGAAAGCCTTCTCTGGCCTCTGTCAATGTGCACACAGGTCATGTGCATCAGCACACATGTGCCTGTCACACACAGACACACACACATACACACACAGAGAGAGTCTGTAATCATATGTAAGGATTTGGAAGGAATTACGTAGAGGTAGTTAAGAATCTATAAAAAGGCCTGGTACACACACACACAGTCTGTAATCATATGTAAGGATTTGGAAGGAATTACGTAGAGGTAGTTAAGAATCTATAAAAAGGCCGGGGGTGATGGCACACACCTTTAATCCCTGCCCTTGGGAGGCAGAGGTAGGAGGATTGCTGTGAGTTCAAGGTCACCCTGAGACTACATAGTGAATTCCAGGTCAGCCTGGGCTAGAATGAGACCCTACCTTGAAAAATAAAACAAAATGAAAAAAAAAAAAAAAGAATCTATGAAGAGAGGGGGGTACTGGGGAAATGGGTAAGTGGGTAAAAGTGCATGATGCATAAGCATTAGGGCCTGAGACTGAGTTCAATTTCCTAACATGAACATAAAAACCTGGGTATAACCCCACTCCTGTTGGGGAGTAGAGACCAAAGGATCTCTGGGGTTCATTCAGCCAGTTTGACTAAAAAGTAGCAGGTCCAGGTTAAGTTAGATGTTCTGCCTCAATAAAATGAATGGAAGAATAGTCAAGGATGCCTGACATTCTCTTCAGCCCTCAGAATGGGTGTGCACGGGACATGTGCATCTGCACACACACCACCACCACATTTATATCCTACTACACACACCAAAAAAATCTATAAGGGTGTGGTTTGAATTAGGTGTCCCTCATAAACTCATGTGTTCTGAATGCTTAGTCCCCAGCTGATGGCAAATTGGGAGAAGGATCTTTGCATGAATTAGGTGTCCCTCATAAACTCATGTGTTCTGAATGCTTAGTCCCCAGCTGATGGCAAATTGGGAGAAGGAGGTATTTCACTGGGGTAGACCCTAAGGTTTATGAACCCTCAATTTGCCAGTGTTGGCACACTCTCCTGCTGATGCTGTTCTCCTGACGTTAGCCTGGAGGTGATGTCCAGCCTCTGATCATGCCATCCTTTCTCCTGCCATCATGGAACTTCCCCTCCAGTCTGTAACCCAAAATAAACCCTTTCTTCACATACGCTGCAGTTGGTCATGTGCTTGGTGCTAGCAATGAGAAGGTAACTTCAACAGTAAGTAAGATTGCTCAAGTAAGCATAATATAAGGTGGAATAATAGTCTGCTTTAATAACAATCAAAACCTGGAAATTTTACAGTAAGTAAGGAAACCCTTTCCCCTAAAATAGTTAAAATTTTCACCATTGTATTAGTCAGTAAAGACTGTACGGAGGAAGTAGACCATAAAGAATAGTCAAAATGGCCTCTTCCCCATAACTCATGGCTACCCTCCCCACAATGCACAACCCACAATCCCCATGGGGATAACTGGCATCCCCAATGAGGAGGGTCCCTTTGGAGGGGGGCAGGGATGAGGGTAAGGGTGGTACTAACATGTGCTGTTTACATACTGAGTATGTCCACAACTAGTTTTTAAAAAAAAGAATAGTCAAAATGGAAACAAGGAGACTGGAGGCATTCCATTAAGGGCAATACTAGGAATAAAAGCACAGAGGCAGGGACATGGAGTAAGATGCCATGAACAAGCCAAAAGGCTAGGTAGGTAAACAAACTGACAAGGTTAAATAATATCAATATACAAGTACATATATTATCAGAACACACATAAGGAATAATTTTGCCTGCTGGATTCAGAGAACTATCAAGAGAAGGTAAGATATTTAAACTCGATCTGTGAAAAAAGGAGAACAGAGAGGGCACTCAATCAAGGCTAAGTAAACATCAAGATATCATTGTCAAACAGTTTACTATATAGACCCAGAAGCTGGGCATAGTGGTGCATGTCTGTAATTCCAGCATTCAGGAAGCAGAGGTAGGAGGATCCTTGTGAGTTTGAAGCCAGCCTGAACTACAGAGTGAGTTCCAGGTTAGCCTGGACAAGAAGGAGACTCTACTTAAAAAAAAATACAGATCTATATCCAGCATGGCAAGTAGATAGACAGGCACTAGGGAATTAGAACTGAGGTAGGAGGGCAAATTTAGGCAATATTAAGAAGGACGTTTTCTGGGAGTTTTGATAAGAAGCCACCAAAATATTTAAATAACAAACTGCCACAGGGCTGGTGAGTGGTTTAAAGCACTTGATTGAAAACCTGATGGCCTGGGTTCAATTCCTCAGTACCCATGTAAAGATGGATGAACAAAGTGACACATATGTCTGGAGTTCATTTGCATTGGAAAAAGGCCCTGACACATTCATTTCTCTCTCTCTTCTCCCAAATAAATAAAAAAATAAATAATTTTTAAAGTAAGTAAAATGGCATAATAATCATCTTTTAAAATGTTTAGCAGAGATTTAAGGAAGGTGATTATATTTTATTTGAATATATAAATAAAATATAGGTTTGTATTTACAGTAATCACTATCTGACAGCCTCTAAATATCAACAATTTTCACTTAGCAATATTAATAGAAGAAACTCTTGTTTCTAATGCAACATCTTAATTTCAATTAAATGCCTCAACACAACTGTGATTTCTAAACTAAGGTATTTTAGGGCAAATCAATCATAGAACTTTACAACAGCCATCATAAAATAATGAACATACCCCTGTATCTGTGTCAGATTTTGATGAACTTAGACTTTCCTGAGATGGTGATGGTGATACACGTCCTAAAAACAGCATAGTAATTTTTAAAAAAGCATATATGTAAACAACCCACCTACCCACCAAACATTCTGAAATAATAGAGTACCCCATTAACAGGTGTAAAATATAATATTCTGGAAAGAAACATTTTAATAAACATGTTAAGTATAACTCTTCAAGCACTCAAATCTTTGTCTTTGTCATTTTAAATAATATTCAATAACTGATCTAACTAGTTCCCTAAAGTAGTAAACAAAATACTGTTAAAGCCTCGGTACTTATAGTGAATGCATCCTTACTCATTACAACAAACATAAGAGGAACAATAATGGGCCAAAAAAAGTATGGGACGGGGTTTTGTCTCAGGGACCACTGAAACAGTCTTTCTGATCTAGGTAGGGCAAGAAAGTAAGTAATAAACAAAACTAGAAGAACTAATTGTTCAATAAACACAGCTGAACTTCTTGTTAAACACATCACCATGGTTAAGTATATATATAATATAGTGTGAAGAAATTCAAAGAGTTTTTGAAAGAAGAAAGGATTACTAAACCTGGTAGCAAAGGCCTGTAATCTCATGAAGGTGAGGCAGGAGTCTCACAAGTTCAAAGCCTGCCTGGGCTACAGAGTAGGTTCAAGGCCAGCCTCAGCAATGTAATAAGACCCTGGCTTAGAATGAAAAGTGAAAACAAATGGGGGGGGGTAGAGGGGTGGCTTGGAACATAGCTCAGTGGTAGAGCATTTGCTTAGCATGTGTAAGGTCCTAGATCTTTAGGACCCACCAACCGAAAAACCAAACCCAACCAGAAAGCACAGGATCTAGCTTATCAGTTGAATGCATTTCTATAGATATAAAATTACTGCATTGACTACACTTTATATTGTCACAGATGGTCACCTGTATTTCCCTTTCTCCCATCCTTTCATGCTGTCAGCCTTGGAGGACTGGGAAGAGGTTGATTTGCAGAACAAATTACAGAGTTATTATAAGAAAAGAAACTTATAAAATTAAAGTCCTTTTTTATATTAATTCCTCATACTTTCTGAACTCACCACAAGATAAAAATAGTTTACAAAAGTATAATCCCTGTTCTCCTTGCAAATGGAATATTCTGAGGCTTTTGTTTTCCACTTGACATTTTCCCCCATATATCTCTTGACATACTGACAAATTTAATTTACTTCCTTTGCCTATTTTCTTAATCATCTATGTGTGTCTTCTTATTCTTTTTCTAGTTTAATTAGACCTTTTATTTTAACCAAGGACAGGACTCAAGGTTACCAGGGGAAGCCAAATAATTTCTAAGTGGTTAATGAAATTACACATGACACTCAAGTAAAAAGTGAGAGATACCTTTTTTTCTACTGGGTTTAGAGGCATTTTGTAGTTGCTTTCTATTTATTTATTTATTTGTTTGTTTGTTTATTCATTTATTATTTATGACAGGATCTTGCTACGTAAGCCAAGTTGGCCTTGAACTCTGGATCCTCCTGCTTCAGCTCTCCAAGTGCTAAGATTCTAAGTGCATGACACAATGCCATGTACATTTGGGCTATTGCAGTAAGTAGTGGTTACTACAACTGACTAGCCAATTAAGGAGATTAGTACAGTTTAGTCTTCCTTACTAGATTCTGGAGCTTCTTGCAGTTTGGAATATTTTCATAGACTTTAAAAACTAAGTATCGCTAATCTGCAAATAGAAAAATTTAAATGCTCTAAACTTTGAAATTTTTTGAATGTTCTGCCAGAGTTTGGAAAATCTCAGATTATACAGCATTATGGATTTTGAAATTTTGGATTGGAGATGCTTAATCTATATTGCACCTAAAATAGTAATATATTTATTTGTTTTTAAATATTTGAAAAATACCTTCAGTGTTGTATTTCATTCGCATATTATTGAAATAGTCAAAAGCATTTTTTAAAGCCCATATTCTCACTACATTATCTTGTCCAGCTGAGGCCAGTAATCGGCCACAGTGTGAAAATTTCATGGTCCAAACAGCTCCCTATGAAAACAGAAAGTACAAAGTTATTACTTTAGATTTAGACACATTATCTGAAGCCAAAATTTAAAATTATATGTACTAAGGATAATGTTCACTTTACTGCTACTACTACTACTCCTCATGGCCAAAACACCAATGGGTGCTAACAGTACCACAGAGGGAAACTTTCAGAAGAAGAGCGTGATAGGATGGTTGTCTATAATGTAAACTAATATGTTTAAGATCCCAAAACATGTTCATATATTAATAGTTTGTGTGTAGTATTTGCGGTGTGTGTGTGTGTGTGTGTGTGTATAGATGCGCATGCCCCATGTGTACTTGTCTGAGGCCAGAGAGTATATCAAATGTCCTCCTCTATTGCTCGTCCATGTTGTTTCCTTGAAATGAAGTTGATCATTGAACCCTGAGCTGGAGTTTTTCAGTTAGACATGCTGACCGAGTCTTGGTGATCTTTCTGCCTTCTCCATCAGCACTGGAGTTACACAACTACACTTGCTTTTACTTTTGTGCTGGGGATTGAATTCTGTCTTCATGCATACACAGCAAGTGCTCTTACCCATTGAGCTCCAAAATAAGAGTTCTCAAGCAACCACAAATCTTAATCACAAAAGCATAAATCCCAGCTTGGGAATCCTAGTATCCTAGCTGAACATGTAAAGGGAAGGGAAAGTTCTCACATGGCAATAATAACTCCTAAGCAGGGTGGAGAAAGAACAATGCCCATCTTAGCCATGACCCTTATTGCATGAAACTCTTAGAAGTATCAGAATGGTATAGCCTTATCCTGACTTTCTCTCTAGCAACAAGGCCCTATAGTATATGAATAGTCTCTCTATATAGTAGAATGAGTGGGAAAGTGTATGTGTGAGTTGGGGCTTTTCCTTACTATGGAAAGGCTAAATCTTATTATAGCAGATATTATGATATTAATTATATTATATTATTATAACACATCATCCACGTATATTATAAATATCCAGATTTTCTTAAGTAATCTTTATTTCTACAAATTTCAAGTATAGTATCAGAAATTATCATTTGGCTCTCACTACAATGGAATTCTACTTAAATAGGAAATAATGACAGACTCAATACAGTGAAAGAAAGTTCAACATGTTCCTTAGTGGAGTTACTGTAATCAACTTAAACATTTTACGTATACATTATAAACACAAAGATTTAAATTTCAGTGCAGCTACTACCTTATGTTTATAAATATCTTTCTAGTTAAGCCAATTTTATTTTTCAAGGGTGCATCATTCATTCATCCAGTTCTTAGTTTTTTAATATTTAATTTAAAGGGAGGGAGGGAGGCAGGGAAGGAGGGAGGGAAGGAGGGAGGGAGGGAGGGGGAGAGAGAGAATAGGCACGCCAGAGCCTCCAGTCACTGCAAAAGAACTCCATACACATGCACCCCTTGTGCATCTGGCTAATGTGGGTCCTGGGGAATCGAACTGAGGTCCTTTGGCTTTGCAGGCCAATACCTTAACCACTAAGCCATTTCTCCAGCCTCCAGTTCTTAGTTTTATTGCTACCTTCCCTATGTTTCTAAGTTTTCAGAGGCTGTCTTTAATATAGTCTGTATACTTTCATCTGTGTTAGCACATTTGATTTTTTTTTTTTCTTTGCAGTGGTAGGGATCAAACCCAGGGTCTCATACACACTATGGAATCACTATCTTTAAGCCATACCCTCAGCTTGGTAGATTTGAATTTTATGAGAATATAAATCTCTACCTTTCTCCTTGTAGTTGCCTCACTGCAGAAAATGTATTGGGCTTCTGTAGAAAATATACTGAAATTTTTGCTGTGCTGGAAATTGAAACTAGGGACTTGCATATGCTATGCAAATCTATATCACTGAGTTACATCCCTGGCCCTGAAATGTTTGTTTAAATCACTTAAAATATAGTAGGGAACATCTAAAATATTTTTTGGGGGGTTTCGAGGTAGGGTCCTACTGTAGCTCAGGCTGACTGTAATTCACTATGTAGTCTCAGGTTGGCCTCGAACTCACAGCGATCTGCCTACCTCTGCCTCCCAAGTGCTGGGATTAAAGGCATGAGCCACCACTCCCAGCATCTAAAACATTTTTCATATATTTATTTATTTATTTATTTGACAGAGAGAGAGAGAGAGAGAATGGATGCGCCAGGGCCTCCAGCAATTGTAAATGAACTCCAAATGCTTGTGTATCTGGCTAACGTGGGCCTGGAGATTCGAACCTGGGTCCTTTGGCTTTGCAGACAAATGCCTTAACTGCTAAGCCATCCCTCAAGCCCTAAAACATTTTTTATTTTATTTATTTATTTGAGATTGAGAGAGAGAGAGAGAACGGGCATGCCAGGGCTTCCAGTCAAGGCAAACAAACCCAGATACATGTGCCCCTGTGCATCTGGCTTACGTGGGTCCTGGGGAATCAAACTTGGGTCCTTTGGCTTTGCAGGCAAATGCCTTACCTGCTAAGCCATTTCTCCAGCCCATCTAAAATATTTTTGAAAGAGAGATCACTGTATAATTTAAATGCATTAAAATTTGCCCCTTGCTGGGCGTGGTGGCGCATGCCTTTAATCCCAGTGCTCGGGAGGCAGAGGTAGGAGGATTGCCATGAGTTCGAGGCCACCCTGAGACTACCTAGTGAATTCCAGGTCAGCCTGAGCTAGAATGAGACCCTACCTCGAAAAACCAAAAAAAAAAAAAAAAAGTTTTGTTATTCAAAACCACACTTTTATTTATTTATTTGGAGACAGGGTCTCACTCTATAGTGAGAGGCTGCCTGGAACTCATGATCTTCTTGCCTCAAGCCATGAAATGAAGTGGCTAATCTGGCACGAATCCAGACTAAAACCTTACTTTTTGGACAATAATTCAGAGCTAGACTCTACATTATCTCTTCATTAAAACATATTAATGTAAATTCACTGTTCTTAAATCAAGCTAGTAACAGAACATATGTAAGTAAAAATAGTTTAGTAGAGATAAAAGACTATTTTCTCAACAAATACAGAGTCCTGAAACATGAAAAAGTTGCTTACCATATGCTCACCACTAAGATCTTGTACTACTTTGATCTGATCAAAATCATAAGGTCCCTTGAAACCATGAGCTGCTTTGAATTTCACTGGTCTTGTATATGGCATTCCTTCATCATCACTTGATGAAGGATCATCTTGATCCATATGAAATACTAAAGAGAAAAGCAACAGAAATCATTACTAGCTAAGATACATATAGCTGCTCTATTTTTTTTGTTTTTTTGGTTTTTCAAGGTAGGGTCTCACTCTAGCTCAAGCTGACCTGGAATTCACTATGGAGTCTCAGGGTGGCCTCAAACTCACGGCGATCCCCCTACCTCTGCCTCCCAAGTGCTGGGATTAAAGGCGTGCGCCACCACGCTCGGCTAGCTGCTCTATTTTTAAATTTACTGCTTATCAAGAAGACACAAAATGCAAAAGCAAAATACGTTTCCTACCATATAACATACTGATTAAGAACATGGGATCTGGTGCCAAAGTGCCTGGGTTCAAATCCAGCTGTTATTATCTCTGTGGCCACAGAGAAATCACTTAACCTTTCAATGACTATCAGTTTTCTCATCTATAAAATGGGAATAATGATGGTACTCACTTCATGGAATTTTTATGGCATTAAATAAATTAAACTAATAGAGATAAAAGTGCTTAGAACAGTACCAGGCAGAGCACAGTACTATACAAGTGTTAATTAAATAAAACAAATGAGTATAATAATGGTAAGGGCACAGGAAGCTAAGATCTGTGCAGATTTAGAAAATTTACCTAATTTAGAAAACCTTTATAAGAATTAAACAAAACTAATGAAATTAACTTACAACTGATTATTACAAAGTTGATTCTTCCAGGTTGTCACAATAATGAAATGCTGCACAAATTCATATTTAAGAATATTCATTTGTTTTTCTTCCTATTCATAAAATTGAGTCACTTATGATTAATTGAAATACTAAGATGTTAGCTATAATGATTTACTATACTTAATAAAATACAGTGCTTCTTATAAATGGCAAGCTAATAGATAATTAAACACAATTGAATATTTAGTTGAAATGTTCTCATTTTACTGACCTTCACCTCTTACACTTTTAACCTTATTTATAGCACGTTCACCATATTCTTCAGCGAGATGCTTTGCTCTCTTTACTGATTTTCCAAGGAACTTCTTTAGTTGAGTCCTTTAAAAGTACATAAAAAACTTATTGCAATTTGTGAAAATTTAATGATCCATAATTTAATGGGCTATGACTGATTACAATATTTTATATTGAATAAACTTTGAGTTCGCAAATACCCTGTTTTATGGAATAAATATAACCAAGTTCATATACTACAGAGAAAATACATACTGTTTCTCCCAATTAACAGTATCATATATTCTAAAGCATCAGTTTTCAAGGGTGAACAATAATTGATTATTAGCAGTGGGTAGGGGAGGTGGAGTGTTTAAGCAGACACATGGACCCCATCCCCAGATAATCTGATTTTTAAAGCCTGGGTAAAGCCAATAAATAGGAAATCAATATTTTGAGAATATTGCTTTATAAAGATTCCCTTAAAAAGATTTTTACCAGCTGGGTGTGATGGCATACGCCTTTAATCCCAGAACTTGGGAGGCAGAAGCAGGAGGATCACTGTGAGTTTGAGGCTGCTCTGAGACTACATAGTAAATTCCAGGTCAGCCTGAGCTAGAGTGAAACCCTACCTCCAAAAAAAAAAAAAAACCAAAAACACATTTACCAGCAAAAAATGGTAAAATAAAGAAAAAGAGAGAGAGAAAGGGGGGGGGGAGGGAAGGAGAAAGAAAGTTTTTCATCTACAAAATATACTATATTGGTAGGCTAAGATGGTTCCCTGTGCCTTCTCTTTCAGTTTGGGTATTTGCATGTGATAAAATTAGGGTTATACTTTCCCAGTTGATATTCCCAAACACACAGTAACAGAAGTATCCAATGAAATATTCCATAAATAGAATTTATTAGCTTTTCAATCATTTAGGTCCTAAGTTACATACATTAAGATACAAGAGTGGGGGAAGGGAGGGAATTACTATGGGATATTATTTACAATCATGGAAGTAGTCAATTAAAATAAATAAAAATTTAAAAATAAATAAATAAAACTGCAACTAACAGAAAAAGAGACAAGAAATGAAACAGTATACACGAGAATTGAGACCAAACAATTTACAAATTGAGGATCAACTTCTATTTATGGGAGCTGATGCTATTAAGGATAACATAAAATTTGTTAGGTTATATAGCACTGGCTCAGTTTTTACAGCAATCATTACAAATATAGCTACATTTATCTGTATAATTTATTCAGTGTCTGTATCTTTATATTTAACAGGAAGCTCTATAAAGGTGAGAGTATAATTGTATCTCTAGCATCTAATTTCCATGTGTGGTTCATAGAAAGATTGCAATATTTTATCATTTGTACTAATATGAAGATCTTGATGATCATATGATCATGATGTATTAGTTTTTCAATAACATAAAGGAAACTGACAGGCTAAAGATATAGTGAAATCCCACTCTGTGAGGAAAATAATCTAGGGCTGTGGACTGTGGACATAGCTAAGTGGCAGGGTGTATTTAGTCTCTAGGTTTAATTCCCCAGCACTGTAAAAAAATATGAAAAGACTAGCCGGGCGTGGTGGCGCACGCCTTTAATCCCAGCACTCGGGAGGCAGAGGTAGGAGGATCGCCGTGAGTTCGAGGCCACCCTGAGACTCCATAGTGAATTCCAGGTCAGCCTGGGCTAGAGTGAGACCCTACCTCGAAAAACCAAAAAAAAAAAAAAAAAAAATGAAAAGACTATACCACACTACTGTACTGTTTATTTATGGGAGTAAGATTATAAGAAACCCTCATTTCTATTTTATTTACTTATTTTATTACTTATAAAATTCAGAAAACACAGAAGATAAAGTATTTTTGTAGTGCTGGGGATTGAACCCAGGGCCTTGTACATGCTAGGCAAAACTCTTAACACTGAGATATGTCCTTATCACTAAACAAATGAGTTTTAAAATCAACATAAGGTCTTTAAAAATTTTTTTTTGAGGTAGTCTCATTCTAGCTCAGGCTGACCTGGAATTCACTCTGTAGTCTCAGGGTGGCCTCAAACTCATGGCAATCATCCTACCTCTGCCTCCCCAGTGCTGGGATTAAAGAGGTGCAACACCACACCCGGCTTAAGGTCTTTAAAAATTTGTGTGCAAATGTATGTTTGCATAGGTATGGGCACACGTGTGTGTGTGTAGGAGGACTCAGGTTGATGTCAGGTGTCTTCCTTGATTGCTCTTCCCCTTACTTATTGATACAGGATCTCTCACTTAAACCCAGAACTTACTGATTCAGCTAATAAAGGTATGCACCTTACCCTGGGCATTACCTGTTTTCGTCTTGTAAATGCTGGGATTACAGGCACACTACAACATCACTCAGTATTTACGTGGGTGCTGGTTACCTGAACTCACATGGTCACACTTATGCTGCAAGCACTTTACCAACTGAGCCATTTACCCAGGCCTAAAGAAACCACTGTAATAATTTATGATGAGAATATTTCTAGAATATAGAATTTTGTGCCTTCTTAAATGACACTTAATGTTGAGTGGATTTCTGGATGAATAGGGACATTCTTACTATTCGGTACTATTCATAAAAAAGGATGCAGTCAGGCCCAACTAGTGATTATCTCTCAGACTGCAATGTGCCTAGTAATGGTTCAGGGAAGTTAAGAACCACATCTCTTCTGGCCATAAACTGCCTCATCAGTTTACCCCATCATTCAGCATAGCATCTTCATGTTTTGTATGTCATGGCATGGGAAAATTACTCTAAGAGCTACTTTACAGAGCACTATGTTATGTATGTGTCCTTTTCATCATTTTCTGATTATTATATTGTAACCAGAATTATTACCTGACATTATTATGTGTCAATTTAACTTGTCAGTATCCTATTTTCTATTTTACTAGATACTCAGACACAAGATGACCAGATTTAAAAATGATATAGTCATCATGAATAATGGCTTTGAATAAACCTGAAAAACTTTTCTCTTAGAAAAATTAACTTTCTTTGGGCATGATGGTACATGCCTGTAATCTCGACACTCAGGAGGTAGAAGCAGGAGGTTGTGAACTCAAGGGCAGCCTGGGCTATACAGCAAGTCCAAGCCAGCTTGAGCCATGTACTGAGCTATATTACGTAGTAAGACTTTGTCCAAAAACAAAACAGAAAATAAATGAGTTTTAGGGCACGGATTATGTGATAGCTCTCATAGATATGCAACTGTTTCCTGAACAATTCCTAATTCTGATAGTTGCCACTGCTAGCCTGCCATGTTTCAAATATCTGAGGTATTAACATACATATATTTTGGGCATATCTTTTCTAAACATTCTTAATGCTTCCTCTAATATACACTGGAGAAAAATGCACTCAAGAGGGGTAATTGGTCTGGAGAGATGGTTCAGCAGTTAAAGTGCTTGCCTAGGAAGCCTAAAGACCCAGGTTCAATTCCCTAGTATCCACATAAGTCAGATGCACCAGTTGGTGCCTGTGTCTGGAGTTCGTTTGCAATGGCTATAGGCCCTGGTATACTCATTCTCTGTCTTAAATAAATAAATAAAATATTAAAACATATATTTTAAGAGGGGAAATCACTTTGGACTTTAAATATAAATATTGCCAATTTTGTGACCAATGTAAAATCAAGCACAATCCACATGACCACTGTTATATTACATCTTCGTGGGGGAAATATAAGGATCACATGATCAAAAGCCTTTCATATCCTATTTAGTTGATTATTATGCATTTATTCTGCTTTTTAAATTAAAAAAAATGTTTCAGATAACATGATGAAGTAAAAAAGTTAGTGAACTATAGGTATTACTGAAATTTAGTAAAGCAATTGCCACAAACTGGGATAGTCAAGAAAAATCTCACATACTGAGTATAGACAGATGAAGAGAAAGAAAAGACGTCTAAGGACAATTATGTTCTTCTACTAATACTTCCAGTACCTACCATGAAAAATAGTATTACAGCCATTTACTATATTTCAGATCCTTTAAAATGACCAATAAAACCTTAAGAAAAAAAATCAATCAGCAGAGGGCAGTGGTATTGAGTGGTACATATAAACTAGTTAGAACATAGATTTAATACCATCCGGAGGTAGGTGGAAAATTCTATGTCAAAGCAGCTTTGAGCCTGCCAAGTAGATACCATGCATAAAACCTATACTCTTAAGCTGAGAAAACTTATAATATTGGGATGTTGGTAATAACAAGGAAATACTATTGTTAGAAGATTTGGAAGAACTTTAGTAGAGAAATTCATGTCTCCTATTCAAAGGGCTTGTTTTATTATGATGAAAAAAATCAGGTCATGTAGAATCTGGCAGTTCTCAGATTTTTTTCTAATGTTTAAAAAGAAGACAAGAGATGTGATGTAACTCACGTTTTCTGTCTTAACCTTCCACCATCAGTATCTGTTGGTTGAGACTGTAACTTCTCTTCATCATCAGACTGTGCTGCATCATTACTACAGGAAGGGGAAGTCATTTTAAAAGAAACCATTTCTCTTATAATTCTCAAAAAAACTTATATTTTACCACCTAGTCAAATAATCAGAATAAGACAAAATATGTTGATAAACTTTACATAACTTTAATTTAGGAAGACCCTGAGAATTATTAAATGGCTTCAAAGAATCTCAGAGCAAGATGCAGTATTCAAAATCTAAGTGAATATAATTTAGTAGCTTATTAAAAAGCTACTACAAATAAGGCTTTCTGCTGAGCCAAATGTGGTACACAGAAACAATAAAATAACATGTAAAGATCTCTTCCCTGGTTCTTCAGATATGTAGAATATATTACACTTGATAAAAGCTATTTTCTAGGAATTATTCTTCCAAACTACATACATCTCACACTAAAATCAATCACTTCACTGTAAAGCCATTGTCTGATTAAAAAACAGTACAAATGCTTAACCAAATGTACAGTCCATAAAGCATGGTTTCAAAAGACTAAACTGTTCCTACCACATGGCTTTTTAGTTTCCATGTTTTTATACTGTCAGTAGTATTAATCATTTTAAAAGAAGAGACTCTAAATAATATGGGATTTAATATTTATAGCTTTCTCTCTCAAGTAACTATTATATGACTAGAAGAGAGAACAAAGGTAAAGAACACATACATTAGCTAATGTTAACAAATAAGGACTGTCAGAGATCATAAACATAGAAAGCATCACTCTGAAATACTATAAGGGATAAATAACATTAGGTCATACCTTACATATTCCTTTGTCCTTCTCATGATGTGTAGAGTAAGAGGATTAATACCTGTTGGTAACTTCTCTTCAGCAAGACTTAAAGGTATTTCTTCACCAGTATCCAGGTTCTTAATCATTACACTGGCTAAAATTTCCTGGGAATAGAAATTACCAAGATGATTTACAATGTAATTATCTTTTTAAAAATATTTTATTTATTTGTAATGTGAGGAGAAAGAATATGGATGTACCAGGGCCTCCTAACACTGCAAATGAACTCCAGATTCTTGTACCACTTTGTGCATCTGTCCTTACCTGGGTACTGGGGAATCAAACTTGATCCATAAGGCTTTGCAAACAAGTACACTGCTGAGACATCTCCCTAGCCCCTAATTATCTTTTTGAGTCTACAAAATGCTTAAAAGTTTAAAAAGTTAAGGATTTTCTAGATACTAATGTACATAATAATATTGAACATTTTTATTGAGATATATTTCTCATACCACAAAATACACTCATTTAAAGCATATGATTCAATGGCTTATAGCAGATTAATAGAATGATGTAACCATTGCTATTAAATTATGACATTTGATTACTCCAAAAGAACACCTCAAACTCACTAGGAATTATACCTCATTTCTTTTTGTCTCTTGGCCCATGCCAATTACTAGTCTTTCTATCTCTTTTTAGGCCTGATTGTGACATTTCATATAAACTCAATCATATAATATAGAGCTTTTTCTATCTGGATTCTCTTGATTGGATGCTGTTTTCAAGGATCATCAACATTTTTGCATGGATCAATACTATGTTTCTTTTAATTGCTGAAAAATATAACATTGTATGGATATATCACATTTTACTTATGGGTTAATCAGTAATGTATGATTGGGTTGTTTCCACTTTTTGGCAATTGTGAACAATGCTGCTATGAGTATGTGTGTCATTTTTTGTGTGGATATGCTTTCATAGTGCTTCAGGATATTCACAGGAATAGTCATTGGGTTATGATAACACTATGATAAACATTTTGAGGAACTGCCAAAGTATTTTTTAAAGTACAATAATTTTTTAAAAATGTATCCTTGTAAATATGCATACATACACTAAATTTGAAATAGAGTCTAGCTATATAACTCATGATGGCCTAGAATTAACAATTAGCCAGACTCAACATCCCAAGTGCTGGGAGTATCATTGTGTACCAACATGACTGCCTTTTAAAAAAACATTTTGCTTCAAACTTTTTGAAAAATTGGCCAGTAAATGCATACAATTTTTATTTTTATTTATTTATTTGAGAGAGAGAGAGAGAGAGAGAGAGAGAGAAAGAAAGTGAAATAGGCAGATAGAGAGAATGGGTGTGCTAGGACCTCCAGCCAATGCAAATGAATTCCAGATGTGTGCATCACCTTGTGCTTCTAGCTTTACATGGGTCCTGGGGAATCAAGCCTAGGTCCTTTGACTTTGCAGGCAAGTGCCTTAACTGCTAAGCCATCTCTCCAGCCCTGCATACTAAATTTTAATGGTAAGAAACTATTATGGTTGTGACAAAAGTATTATGCTTGTATAAAATCCTTTATTTAAAACACCTAGGTTTTTTAAACCTAATTTTTTTAAAATTTGGGTCCTGTATGGATATGAGCTCTCTCTCTCTGTGTGTGTGTGTGTGTGTGTGTGTATGTGTGTGTGTAGCTGCAGACTGAACCCAGGATCTTGTGAATGCTAGAAAAATGTTCTACAAATGAACTATATTCCCATATCTTTTTCTCCCCCAACTTTTCCTTTTTATTTTGAGTAGGGTTTCACTAAGTTGCCAGGCTGGCCTTGAACTTACTCTGTAGTTCAGGCAGGCCTTGAACTTGTGGTCTTCCTGCCTCAGCCTCCTGAGTCCTTTGATTGATTATAGGCCTGCATCACCTACTCCAGCTTGGACTCTGCTTTTAGTGAATTTATTACAGTGTATATCTTTGTGAAATGGAAAGTTTTAGTCAGAGATGCAAACTTCTGCATATAAAGAAAATCCAAACCTAAGACAATTTTAATTTTTAGCATGATTTTTGGCTTGACAACATATCAAAATAACAAGAAGAGTCTAATGTTTCTCAAAATGAAATAATAAATGTTTGAAAATAGAAATGCTGATTATTCTGGTTTGAGCATTATACATTGTACCCGTCTATTAAGCCATCATCCTGTTACCCCATATATATGTACAAATGTTAAGTATCAATTAAAAAGAAAAAAATGATAATGATATAAGACATGAAAGTCACCATTTTAATCACTTTAAATGTGTAGTTTAAGTCATTAGGAATACTTACAGTGCTGTGAAACTATCACCACTATCCATCTCTAGAACTTTCTCATTTTCCCATTATCATTTTTATATTTTATGCTTTTAAGAACAAAAAAAAAAATGAATTCTACCTCATCAGTAAGCTCTCTCCCAGAGTTGGATCTAGGTCTCTGAGGGCCCATCACATCACCTGCTATTGTCTGCCCATCAGGTGCTTTTCCATTTTCCTGAAATTATAATAAACAAAGAACTGAATCCACTTTCATAAGTTTCAATTATTCATCAATATGAACAGATCTATAGGTTTCCTCAATTCAGATAATGTAGACTACTGAAAATATAAATGGAACATTTTATTTGAGCCTTTTATAATTCTCACTATGCTGAAAAATATCAGATAACAAAACTATTACTGCCAATGAAATCATGCCTTAATTGTTTTATAAACGAATAAATGTTCTCATTGAACCCGGCCAAAAAGCAGTTCTTTACTAAGATTGCAATGCATTCAGGCCATATGTGGGTATCGCCAAAGAAAGGCTTGGAAAACTTTTCTATGCAAGAGCCAGGAAATATTCTGAGTCTTGTTTTTGTTCACATATAATTTCTATAGCCTATTATTCTACATTTTAAAAATACTGCTTTCTTAGTTTAAAAATGTACACATCATACTTAGCCCACAAAAACAGACTGCTTATGACCTCTACTATGGCTATAGCAAGATATTGGCCAGTCTGCTACCCTACCCACCTTAGCAATCACTTAGATTACTCTCAGTTCTAGAATTTGGCTGTGGTAAAATGTTACACAGTTCTTTGTATAGCCCACTGTCTAGCATATGAAGTGTTTTGTAAGTAGGAAAAGGAACTTACAATATTAAAAATAGCAGCATCTGTCATTTTAAAATACCTATGACTTGCTATATAATTGGCATACTTTTCATAAAGTATTTTATTTATTTGAGTGACAGAGACACACAGACACAGAGAAATTATGGACATGCCAGGGCCTCCTGTCATTGCAAATAAACTATAGAAACATGCACCACTTTGTACATTTGGCTTTACATGGGGTACTAGGGAACTGAACCCAGGCTGCCAGGCCCTGCAAGTAAACACTTTGAACCACTGAGCCATTGTGCCATTGTTCCAGCCCCCTGCGTGGCATATTTTAATACATTTCATCATTGTAGGAAATTTGCAACAAGTTCACTTTTTCTCATTTTATCAGAGGTCACATCTAATATTAAATGCTAACTAGCTTGATAAGCTTACCAAAGCAGTTAGCAGCAGCAGAGCTAGATAAGGGAAGTAAGAAGGTCAGGTTCAAGGGACAAGGGCATATTCTACCTGAAGGAGGGTTCAATAACAAACAAGTAAGCCAGGTGCAGAAAATTTGATATACCCTGTATCAAATATAACAGTGATTCACCAACCTGGGCAGTAACTATTTTATCTCCACTGGTTGCACTTGCCAAATCAAGAGAAGGCTGGGAGTCTCTATTTGCACTCTCTGAAGCCATACTTGTTGTTAGGAGAGAATCAGATGAAATATTCTCTTTGGGTACTGCAATGATAGTAATAATAATTAATCAACAATTAATATTTAAATGTTTATTATTTGCGAAATGGGAGGAGAGGAAGAGGGAGAAAAGGAAGAGAATGGGCATACCAGGGCCTACTGCTACTGCAAACAAACTGCAGATGTATGGTCCACTTTGTGCATCTGGCTTTACGTGAGTACTGGGGAATAGAACCTGGGCTGGCCGACTTTGCAAGCAAGCACCTTTAACTGTCTTTATTACTCATATTTTCTATATTAAAAATAGTCATGGTTTGAATGAGTTATTTAGCTTCCTCAATCCTACATAGTTTACATAAGAGATGTAGGAATAAAATTCAAACCTCAGGTTTCCCAATTCCATGTTCTTTCTGCCATGCACAGTTTCTCAGAAGGCAAAAATGTCCAATAATATTAATGCAACACATCACAAATGTAACACTTTTATTTTTTGTCAATTTACTCAGGAAATAATTTATATCACACAGTTAACCACTTTGGTTTTACGTAGTATAAACTGAAACCAGAACAGAGAAGCTTCAACTGTCAAAACTCCCCACCAAAATAGCTGTTTCTCAATACTTGCCATCTAGATCAGGTGTTTTAAGAGCCTCAAACTCCAGTTCACTTTTCTTTTTCCTTGGTGGTGGAGCAGGTCGAGAAGGAGGTGGGGGTCTAGGAGGTGGGAAATTAGTCGGTGGGGGTGGGCGTGCAGGAACAGCCTTCTTTGTACTAGCTACTATGTCAGGTTCTGGAGTAAGGTGCCTTGGGGGTTTGGCTGGAGCCCCTTCTTCTATAGCAGCAAAATCTTTAGTAGCTGAAAAATTGGAGGATGCAGGATCTAGAACATCACCTTGTTTGACTTCTCCTTCCTCCTTGTTCAATACTTCAGTTTCCATTTCAGGAACACTAAGCTGCTCAGTTGAACTTGCTTCAATCAAATCTGTGGTCTCATCTACTGACTTCTCACAGGTGTCATCAGAAGGCAAACCTTTTTTTGATTCAAATTCAGTTTTTTCAAATATATTCTTACTGTCTGCCTTTTTGGAATCTTCCTGTAGTTCATGGTGTATGGCTAGTAGTCCAGGTATGGTACTTAGTTCCATCTCAGCCACAGCAGGATTGGCAGTAGCCTGATCAGAGAGTCCTTTTCCCTTGGAATCCAAAGAATCATCTTCAAGCTGCCGCACTTTCTGACTTTCCTCAATAATACTTTCGATTATCTAATGAAAGGTTAAATGGCAGTTTTAAAAAATGAAGCTACTTATATAATAATAGCTAATCATGTACATAGTATTTAGCATATGCCAGGCAATGGTCTTAACACTTCATATATTTTAACCTTTACAATAGCCTTATAAGGTTGCACTTTTACTGTCATCATTTTAGAAATTAATGAACTAAAACATAGATGGAACAAGTGATTTATCCAAGGTCGCAGAGCTATTAAATGATAAAGCTGGCAAAAACACAAGAGTTTGGTTTATGAATTAAGTACTGTAGTACGGACTCTGAGTTAATACATACTCATTGAAGTTCAATCTACCTTGTAATATCAAATCAAGCCTAGACTCTTCAGTAAGACACAATATTAAGAGTTCCTTCACATAGCTATGCCAAACTTATTGCAATGACTGTCTGTTAAATTTGAGTCTAGTTGACAAAAAACATGAGAACCAAAACCCACTCTAAGAATTCAACTAGTTTCAACTAGCCTATGTTAGGAAAACCCACACATACAAGATTAACATTGTTGAACCAACTATACATAATGCTTCACTATTCATATTGATGGCAATTTCTATGAAAAGAGCTCAAGCATCCACCCACACTGCCTTATTTTTCCCATTATTTACCTGTGTTCTACCAGTATTCAGTAGAAAACATATTTTCAACCCAATCTCATCATTACAAACAACACTAAATCACCTCAACTCACTATCTTTTACCATCCCAACCATGGATAACTTCTGCTTCCTCAATTCCTCAGGTCCAGTTAGTTAATGGAGTATGTCACAGACCCATCCTGATCTGCTTACCAGAGGTCCATGTTAATTAAAACTGGATATTACTGCTGCTTGATAATATTCATCACTGATTGCCCAGCTTTTTTGTTTTACTTAAGGCAGGGTCTCACTCTAGCTCAGGCTGACCTGGAAGTCGCTCTGTAGCTCAGCCTGACTTCAAACTCAAGGCAATCCTACCTTAGCCTCCCAATTGCTAAGATGGGGTATGAGCCACCACATCTGGCTTATTTCCAGGAATATTACATGGAATAATTTTTCTCTATCTTTCAATTTTTAATTCTAGAAATTACATCATTTTTTCACAAGCACTATTATCACATGAGGTCAACATCATTTATCAAGTACAGAAGTCAATTATAATGAGGTTAAGAATGATTGAGATGTGAAGACACAGAGCCATATGGTATGGTATAAATTTTTCAAAAAGCCTGGAGTTTGACTTCTCATTGCTAGCATAAAGTACCTGACCAGAAGTAGCAAAGATGTTTATTTTGAATTATAGATTCAAGTGTTAGCTCCATGATGGTAGAGGAGAAATGATGGCATGAGCAGAGGCTGGACATCAGCTCTGTCACAGCAGGTGAAACCCTACAGCAGAAGTGTGAATACAACACTGGCAAGGGGATTCTAGCTATAATACCCATAAGCCAACCCCCCAAAACACACCTCCTCCATCAAGGCTCAAAATCCAAATTTTCCACCAGCTGGGGACCAAGCATTCAGATCACATGAGTTTATGGGGTACACCTAATTCAACCCACCACATTCCAACCCTGGCCCCCATAAACTGATAACCATTCCTAATGTAAAATACAATGCATTCAGTCCAACTTTAAAAATACCCATAGTTTAAAATCAATAATAATATAATTAATATTATAATTATATTATAATATATTATATTATAGTATATTAATTAATATTAATATAATTAATATTGATAATATAATATTCAAACATTCCCATAATCTAAAGTCTCTTGAGCTGTAAAACCAAAATAACATAATGGCATAACATAAACAATCATACTACAAAAGATGGCACTGGCATACCAAGGGAAGATTGAATACAGAATCTAAAACAAATGGGGCAAGCATCAAATCCTGTAGTACCAAGTCCGACATCTCTAACTAGTGATGCAAAGTCTCTGGTGTTTCAATTTCATACCTCCAGCTGGGCTGCTCACAGTCCAGGTAAAATTCCATCCGAAGCAGGCAGCCCTCTTTGGCAGCTGTCCCATAGTCCTGGCTGGGGTCTCCACTGCAACCCACAGTTTATCCTCAAGGCTCCATCAGGTCTCCATGCAGGGACTTCCAACAAGCCTGCTTCACATTGCCCATGACCATTTCCAAAACACAAAACCACACTGCAAATCCAATGACCCTCCCTCTCATTCCTGTATTTGTTATACTTCATAGTTATCTGGTAGCCTACCAAATTTGTTAAACCAGGAGGGAGTAAGGCTGATTTTGAAGAGCAAGACACTCTTTCTGTATCCACGACCCCTACTTTCAAAAGAGTCTGCATTCCTTTTGCTGTCACAATGTAAAACAGCTGGCCCAGTCTCTCAAACAACTGCAGCTAAATTGGTGCAGTCTTCAGCCTGAAACTTTCATTTTTTTTCTGTGCCATATCCATCTGCTCACACCAGTCCATTTCTATTCAACGCAACCCTATAAGTTTCCAGGATATGGGAAGAATTAAATAAGAATCTCACATAAACTGCCTCTAGCTCAGCATCAACAAAGCTCTTTCTTACCTTCATAAGCCAACCACACAATCCATAGTTCTTACTGCATTCAGGTCTTTCAACTCTGACCAGAATAGTCCAGGAAACTGCCTTCAGCACTGCAAGGCATCTCTTAGACCAAGATTTCAAATTCTTCTACATTCCTTCCACAAATCAGTTTCAGAAGACCAAAAGCCACACAGTCAGGTTTGTAGCAACAACCCCATTCCAGCACCATTTTTTTTTCTGTTGCAGTTATCTTCTTGCTGTCACAAAGCACCCAACCAGAAGCAGCTTATGGTAGAAAGTTGTTTATTTTGGCTTACAGACTCAAGGGGAAGCTCCATAATGGTAGGGGAAAGGATGGCATGAGCAGAGAGGTTAGACATTACCTCTGCTGCAACAGTTGAAACCACAGTACATGAATGAGTGAGCTGGCTATAATACCCATAAACCCATCCCCAACAACATACCTCTTGCAGCAACGCTCCAATTCCCAAATTGCCACAAACTGGGGAGCAAGCATTCATAACACCTAAGTTTATGGCGTACACCTAATTCAAACTACCTCACTTAGTATTTAAGACGCCCTGGGTTTGATCCTGAGTACAATGGGAAAAATGACTGTCTATAAATGAAAGAAGTTTCAAAAAGTGACACAGACTTTTTATAAGCTGAAGGGAA
Organism: Dipus sagitta; assembly: GCA_036346955.1. Taxonomy (NCBI): domain Eukaryota; kingdom Metazoa; phylum Chordata; class Mammalia; order Rodentia; family Dipodidae; genus Dipus; species Dipus sagitta. The sequence continues at coordinate 123,213,452 of CM070776.1, forward strand.
GGAGCCACTAACAGAAAGCAGAACTAAGTTCTGTAGAGAAAAAGGAAAGGCCTGCATATATTACACTGAGAACATATTCATATAGTCATATAGTCATCACAGAAGCCTCATGAGGCACTTGGATCATCTCCATTATACTCTGAGGTAAATGCACTAAGAAATTTGTGCAATCCCTGACAGTAAACAGCAAAGCCAAATTTGAAACTTAGCTCGTAAAAAATCCTGTATTTTTCGTGCTTTCATGCAATAGTTTCAATGTGAAAAATAATATACTAAATTCTCAATAATAGATAACATAAAAAGGAGGTCAAAAATGGAAAAAAATGTAGGTAAAGGGAAGAGAAAGCTAATGGTAATTAAGGGATTTAATCTTTGTAGCCTCCCATGTCTACATGCATGCTGAAAGTAAAGGGAATTTAAGTGGACTCAGTGAGAAAAAGGTGACTATAGAGGTTTCAAATGATTGCTGTGCATAACAGAAAGACTCATGTAATAAGAGGGATGAAAATGAGGTTGAAAATCACGTCTTTCCTAGATAGTTCTTATTATTTCTCTCTCCTCTGAAACACAGCTCACAGTAGCATAACAATTATACAACATAGTACACAGGCTGGCTCTGCATAGTCACTGCTTTCATGTAAGACAATCAGTTCATAGAAAGCAAGAAACATGTTTTCAGTATCTTGATGGGTTCCCAAACCATCCATTTGTCATCTTTCATGGATTTTAGGGGATAATGAAAAGAGAAAGACTAAGAAAATAATGAGAACTATGATCAACATGGAGATATTATGTTTCCTTCAAAAAGTTCACTGCTTTTTTCTGATTAAAATAAACTCCAGATACTTTAGTATGAAACAATCATTTCCATAATCTGTTCCTATCTATACTCATCTGCAAACATTCAGTACATTTATAATTTCCATGCTTTTGGTCATGTTTACCCTCCCTTACATCCACCTGTCCAAATTTTATCAATTCATCAACAATTAATTACCTTGCATGCTACTTCCTTCATGAAGTCATCCCCATTCCTACCTTCAAGTAGGAGGTTTCCCTTGGAGTTCTTATAGTATTTTGTAAGTTTATTTGAAGATTTTCTTACATGTAGTTTTATATTTATCCAGTTCTCTTGTCGTTTTTATTTGAGACAGGATCTCATGTAACCCAGGCTGGCCTCAAACTCGTATTAAATAGCCAACTTTGAAATTCTGATCTTCCTGCGTACACTTCCAAATGTGCTGGGATTATAGGCGTGAGCCACTACATCCAGTTATGTTTATCCATTTTCTTCTACTAGAATGTAAGCTACTTGAGAGTAGTGTCCTGGTCCAGGGCATAACCCCTATACTTGATGCTAAATTAAATTAACAGTCTAGAAATTTAAAAGTATTAAGTTTCACTCTCCAATCCTATAGGGTTTCTCACTTCCTTTTCAGATTCTAAACTCTTTCAAATCACCTGTTTTGCTATTAACTATAGATATGATAAATTGCACATGGGTAACTGATTTAAAAAAAATTAAAAACCAGGTATGGCAAGTGTCATGATATATACAGCTATAATCCTAGCACTTTGGAGGCTGAGGAAGATGGAAGAGGTAGCAGAGAAGAATTGTTATAGTAAAAAATAAACATCCCAAGCTTCAACAATAAAAGCATCTAAATACTCTGTAAAACGTTTGACAAAAATGGCATAGAAATATGGAGAAAGCCTATACATGCTAAGAATAGAGTACAAAAAATTTAGAATATAAAATCTTACCTACAATGTACATTGACATACATCAGGAAGAAAAACATGCAAATGGAAGAAAACCAAGAAAGAATCATGAAACAAAAATCAAGGAATCTTCAAGTGTAGAATTTTGAGTCATTTCTTTATTTAATATTTTTTTTTACTTATTTGAGAAAGGGAGAGAGAGAGAGAAAGAGACAGATAAAGAGAGAGAATGGGCACACCAGGACCTCCAGCCACTACAAAGAATTCCATATGTATCTGCCACCTTGTGCATCTGGCTTTATGTAGGTCCTGGGAATCAAACCTGAATCCTTAGGCTTCACAGGCAAGTGCCTTAACCACTAAGCCATATATCCAGCCCTTGAGTCATTTCTTATTGCTAAAACGATAGCTCCATTCCTGTTCTATAAGCTGATACACAGAAACACCACTTCTCCCCAAAGGATAACCAACATTAAAATGCATAGCCTATTTGTAAGTTTATAAGGACAGAACAACACCTCTCCATTGGCAATAATTCTGCCTAAATTATTGCCAGACATTTGGTGATATCTAAAGACATTTAAAGTTGTCTTGTAAGGGGGTGAAGGTGATGCTACTGGTATCCAGATAGGTAGAAGAATGACAATGCACCTAATACGTCCCCTTGCCCTCACACAACAATGAATATATAGCTCCAATTGTCAAGAGTGTCACTGTTGGAGAAACTATGAAGTAGAAAATATATCATTTTTGGCCTCCAGAAACTCAGTTAACTAGAACAGTGCCTATGACACAGAAAAATATTCAAAACTTGTACAAACAAATTAACAGATATCTTTTCTCCTTGAGGTTTATCCTGATACTGTGTCTCATCCATTTTCAAAATGTTGGTCTTGTGTTAAGTCACCCATCCAGTGAAATAACCTCTGGAGTTTCACACTATTGATTATATAAATTATCAAGGACACTATCATAAGTAAGGACTTTTTGGTACCCCTAACTCCGAAAGACATCAGAATTTGTTGCACCAAGCTTCTTAGTATCTATAACTCCTGGTGAAAACTCAGAAGAATAGTAACAGATAAAACAGGTCAAATATAAGCATAATTTAAAAACACTGTTTCATGGGTAAATTACCAAGTAGAAGAAAAAATGATTTCTAAAACGCTTGATGGGTCTTCAATCACAAAGTTGGAATATCAAACATTTGCTGAAATATTCACTATGTTTAGAACAGTATGATAAAGGAACATACAACATTTTATGTTTGAAATATACCACAGAAATATGAAGTACATTATAAATTAACATCTTTCCAACCTTTTTAGACATATCTTGCTTCAATTCTTGTACAGGGGACTCATTTCCAACTTCACATGTTGTGTTCTCTGTTTCCTGTTTTAAAAAAAGAAAGAAACAGGGGCTGGAGTGATGGCTCACTGGATAAAGACACATGCTTGCAAAGCTTGACAGCTTGGGTTCAATTCCCTAGAACCCATATAAAGCCAGATGCACAAAGTGGCACATATATCTGGTGTTGATGTCCAGAGACAAGGAGGCCCTAAGCATGCCCATACTCACACTCTCAAATAAATAAATATTTTTTAAAAAATAAGGAAGAGGGCTGGAGAGATGGCTTGGTGGTTAAGCCCTTGCCTGTGAAGCCTAAGAACCCTGGTACGAGGCTCGATTGCCCAGGACCCATGTTAGCCAGCTACACAAGGGGGCGCACGCGTCTGGAATTCCTTTGCAGTGGCTGGAGGCCCTAACGTGCCCATTCTCTTTCTCTCTCTCTCTACCTGTCTGTCACTGTCAAATAAATAAATAAAAATAAACAAAAAAGTTTAAAAAATAAAAAAGAAGGAAGCAAAAAATGACCTCCTTTCTTTAAAAGTCTGCTCAACACAGGTGTAAATGAGAAAATGTAGCATCAATAAGGCAAAGATTACATGAAGCTCAGATGCCATAAACTAAAATATAATAATAAAGCAAAGATACATAAAGCACTTAGATATTTACATATTGATAGATACCAAGAGATATTAGGAAATTGGGGGCATTGTGATTTATACAGGAAAGTTAACAATTAGCAAATTTAGATGTGAAACATGCCTAGCTTATTAACATTAAAAACCCATAACTTCCCCAAAATATTCTTTCAGAAACACACTAAAATGCACAGAACAGAAAAACATTCTGAGAATAGTTTTTTAAAAAAAAAAACCTATATGCTTTAGACAAAAAGAAGAACCAAACAGAAGTTAAATAAATCCCCTAAATCCGTAACAGATGAAAAATATCAAGCCCACCAAAAATACATATATATCTACGTATACATTTATATACACATACGTACATATATATATATATTTGGGAGGTTAGAGAGTAGAAATATATACTGCATTTCTGCTAGGAAAAGTTAGAGCAACATAATACAACCACATGTTTTCAAGTTCCTTTCTATCATATGTTGTTTTTACATATATAAAAGTAACGCAATTTGACTGCCGGTCGTGGTAGCACATGCCTTTAATCCCAGCACTCAGGAGGCACAGATAGGAGGATCACCATGAGTTCAAGGCTACTCTGAGACTACATAGTGAATTCCAGGTCAGCCTGGGCTAGAGTGAGACCCTACCTTGAAAAACCAAAATAAATAAATAAATGAATAAATACATAAATAAATAAAGCAATTTGAATGCTACTAGAATTAAGCTCCATGAGAACAGAGACTTTGTTGCAACTATTGCTTTTTACCCAGTACTTAAAACAATGTGCAGCTGAATGCTGAGGAATGAATGCTGTTTTTTCTTCAGTTAGTGTATGTATGTATGTATGTATGTATGTATGTATGTGTGTGTGTGTGTAGAGAGAGAGAGAATGTTCTTTAATTGCTTTTAGATTTTAAACCAAAGAAAATCTAATCAAAACTATTCATCAAGAGGAATCTGACAAGCCAGGGGAGAGAAGATTGAAAGGTCATTAAGAATAGTTAATTCATGGGCTGGAGAGATGGCTTAGTGATTAAGGAGCTGGCCTGCGAAGCCAAAGGACCCAGGTTTGATTCCCCAGGACACGTGTAAACCAGATGCATAAGGTGGTACATGCATCTGAACTTTGTTTCCAGTGGCTGAAGGTCCTGGCATGCACATTATCTCTTTGTCTACAGGCCTCATTCTCTCTCTCTCAAATAAATAAAATAAATAAACAAAAAAGTGGTTAATTCATTTATTAGAAAACATCATTAATTATCCTATCGATCAAGTATTTTAATCCAATTTCCCTCCTACTGCTCATTACTATAAAATGCATTTAACAACATAATTCTATGGCTATTTTTTTTATAAGTTAAGCTAAGTAAAAATACACACTAATTATTCCAGGATCTCAATTTGAGTTTAGATTAGCACTTCCAAAGAGTTCAGATTAACATTCTTCCATTGACCAAAACTGTTAAACTGTGATTAAATTTCCATTTTATGTGGCTTAAGCATAACTCTCTTGGACTTTCAAAAGATATCAACTCTTATAAGGTAAATTGCCAGGTCAACAGTTTAAAGGGGCAACATGGCACCTGTCAAAAGACTTGCTCTCTAGAGACATTAATTAGAAGATCTCTGAATAAAATATAACTAAGTACATATACATCAACTATAATTCTGACTGCGAGAAACTAATACTAGTTGACTTTATAGATTTAGATCCCTTTTCAAGCACCTCTATCAAGCTGTGAGGATAAAGCAATGTAAGCAAAGCATGTGCCTACAGAGAGCCAACACTAACCTATGTATACTTGAGACTGTTTTCATTTAGTTCTTTCTTCTGGAATGGAGGCTGTCCCATTACTGAAATAGAGTTCTTACTAAGTTCTAGCTTCCTCATTATCAGGCCAGTTCTATAACCCTTACCTATTGTAGGATGAGAAACATACTTCCTTAAAATGGACAATACATTATTCAGTCTCTGACAGTTCAAATAGCAGACCCCACTTATATTGGCTAATAGAGAGCTGCCTGTACCCTTCCCATGGTATTTGATTATAAAAAGTAGATATACATGTAAAACAATTTTGTTTATTTTTATTTATTTATTTGAGAGCAACAAACACAGAGAAAGAGACAGAGAGATAGAGAGAGAATTGGCACGCCAGGGTCTCCAGCCACCGCAAACGAACTCCAGATGCATGTGCCCCCTGTGCATCTGGGTAACATGGGTCCTGGGGAATCGAGCCTTGAACCAGGGTCCTTAGGCTTCACAGGCAAGCACTTAACCACTAAGCCATCTCTTCAGCCCTAGATACACGTTTTTAAAATAAATATATCTAACAAAAGTTTGTAAAACCTCACAAATAATCTTATAAAAGTCATCTATTATCCCAGAAATATTTATTATTATCTTCTAAAGAACATTAAGCTATGGTGTGGTGTCTCACATTTGTCATCCTAGCACTTGGGAGGCTAAAGCAAGAGGGATAGCAGCAAGCCAAGGCCAACTTCAGCTATACAGTAAGTTCCAGGCTAGCATAAGATTCAGAGTGAGACCCTGTCTCAAGGGGAGTAAAGAACATTAGGCTAAAAAAAGGTCTAGACACTTCTAGTTCTCATTAGTGAAGGAATGGAAAAATTAACAGTGCCTACAGTGACAAAATATTAGAAATCTAAATTCCACTCTTGTTTTATGACAAAGTAAGAAATTTAGTTGTCTCCATCCATCCATCCATTCATCCATCCATCCATCCATCCATCCAGTCCTTTCAATGCTATTTTCTTTGTTGTAATCTCAACTCTTGAGAATCTATGTACCTCTTAATAGCTTTCGTTGCACTGACATCTCCTGCCTCCATTTTTTTTCTACCTTTCTACTAGATTTCTAAATTTCCCAGTAAGAAACCTTAGCCAGCCAGGAGTGGTGGTACACACCTGTAATCCTGGCATTTGAAGTTCAAGGCCTGAACTACATGATGAAGCCTTGTCTGAAAACAAAACAAAATACCATACAAACAATTAAATTACAACCAAACACACAAACCAAAATACTCATCAGAACAACTGGAAGACATAAGTGACTTAAATGTCCTGCTTCAAAAACTTAAAGGCCAAAATTCATACCTGACATTTAAGTCTCATCATAATCTTATTAAATCATTTTTTCAACATTCGATCACTGAAAGTTTGTTTTTATTTATTTGAGAAAGAAAAAGTGGCAGAAAGAGAGAGAGAATGGATGCACCAGAGCCTCCAGCCACTGCAAACGAACTCCAGATGCATGTGTCACCATGTACATCTGGCTTATGTGAATACTGGGGCATTGAACCTAGGTCCTTAATTTTCACAGGCAAGCACCTTAACCGCTAAGCCATCTCTCCAGCTCCACTGAAACTTTTTTTTACAGCTGCCACACTAGTATTTTAAAACCTCCATGCCTTTGCACATTAATAAGTTCAGACTATTTCCTAACATACATTTCCCAATTGTTCTCTATCTACATATGCAAACCTCAATTTTTAAACCCTAGCACAAATTCTACCTTCTTTCTAAAACTTTTTCTGTTATTACAGGTGGCAGCACTCTCATGTCTACTGTATCTTCCCCTCCTTCCTCTAGCTTTCTAGAGGTACTTACGTCTAGTCTCTTCTATAAACCTCAAGACCTCATATACTGTCCCTCTGCATTCACGTCTCTTCTGTAAGACTTCAAAATTACCACAAACTGAGATTGTATCACATCTTTCTTTGTTTTACTTAAGAAAATCATAGATACATTGCTACACATAAAATACACTCAATAGCCTCAAAGTATCCACACTATATAAAAGGAACAAACCACTGATACTTAGATCAACTTGGATGGATTTTAATTCTTGCATCTAATATCAAAAGGCCACATACTGTACTATTTCATTACATAACATCCTTCAAAATGACAAATTATAGAGTGGAAAACACATTTAAGAATAGTGAGAAGTTGGTGCACATGGGGCAAGAGGTAGCACGGGGAGATACTGAATATACATCTGTGCATCTAGGTGGTGATAGTTACATAGACACATAACAAATTTGCATGTACTTATATATTCACATTGTGCCAACATTATAATTAATGTATAATAATTGGGGAAATGGATGAAACATACATGGAACCTCTCTATACTACCTCTGCAGCTTCCTGTAAATCTATAATTATTTTGAAATCAATGTATAAATGGAATAATTTTGAATCTCAAGGGCAATCTCTAATTATTTAAATAAAGTAAATTGCCCAAATTTATTTGTTGTAATCCAAAAATATCTTAGAGCAAAGTGGCTTTTCAAGTCTACAAACATGAAAAGAAACTGCTTCTGAGCAGGGAGATTGGGAGGTGGGGGATGAGGAATGGGATGAAAAGCTACCTTTTCCACCATATACCTTTTGCTCTGAGTACATTTTAACCATGTATATGTGTTATTTTTAAATCTTTCTTGTGAAATGCTAAATACAAGATAATTTTCTGAGAGACAGAGAGAGAAGGAGGCAGAGTCAGAGAGAGAGGGAGAGAGAGAATGAGCACACCAGGGCCTTTCAGCTACTGTGAACCAACTCCATATGCATGTATCTCTTTGTGCACATGTGCAACATTGCACACTTGCATCATTTTTGCTTCTGGCTACATGGGACCTGGACATTTGAATATGCATTTTTAGGCTTCACAAACAAGCACCTTAACCACCAAGCCATCTCTCCAGCCCCAAAATAATTTTTATAAAATGTAAGAAATAAAGAATAATGATACAACCTTTTAAAGCACTGTTTTAAGAAAGAGAACATTATCATTAGCATTCAACTCTCTTGTATATTATTCCCACTTTCCATTATCATTTTTCCTGACATTACTGGTAGCCTAAATTTTGTGTTTATCTTTTCTTTGCTATTCTTTCAAGTTTTACCATGTTTATATTTCTAAGTGATCTATCTCTAAACTTTCTGCATACAAAATATTCTTTTGTGCTATGTTTTTGTACTTAACATACATACAAATCAGAGTGTACATATTTTTCTCTGTCTTGTCCTCCCACTCAACACTGAGCTATTGAAATTCATTCATGCTTGTGTATATAACTAATTCATTTATTATTTATTATTGTGTATATAACTAGTTCATTCATGCTGTAATAATTCCACATAAATATACTACAATTTATCAGATGCTGATATACAATGTACATAAAAGAAGGTAGGTATATCAGAACTTAAAAGAAGCTGGGATTAATTTTTATATATAGTAATGGAATCAGCAGATGCACCCATAAGAAATATACAAGTGTCAAGAGAAAAAAATAACAAAAAAAGAAGAAAAAGAAATATACAAGTGTCTCTGCTAATCTACAATTTTGCAATACAAGTGTTACTTATTCTGTTAATACACCCACAAAGAAGTATTGTATAGTGCTTTTCCCCCAAGTACTAGAGATTGATTGAATCTACAGCCTAGCACATGCTAGGCAAGTATTCTACCACTGATCTCTACATGGTGAGTGTTCGTTAATTCTGAAATTTATAAATCAAATGACAATTAGTAAAAGTCTGAAAATTATTGACAGCCCCTTCCTTACATCATGATATTCAGTTAGCTATTTCTGGAATAGCTAATGGTGTCAAGCAAGGTGTAAATGCAATGTTGTTGAGCAAAAACAAGTAAAAGAACAGAAGCAAGAAAGTGACAAGTACACAAATACGAAAATGAATAAAAAGTCAACATGATTTCTGAAATATGTCTTTAAGAAAGCAAAACTTACCTTGAATGATGAAAGTCCAGCTTTTTCTGGAGACCTGTTCAGAAATAAAAGAAGGTGTTGAAGAGAAAAGATATGAAAGAAATACATCTATATAGAAAAGTCATGCCTGAATTTTTGAAAAAAAAAAGTTCGTATTTCCTAACTGAAAGGTCTTGTTTGCAATAACAAGATGTAAAAAAATAAGCAAAGAAGAAAATTAAATGACTCATAATTTTATCAGCTACACAGTCAATCGTTTTTGCTTTACATTGTATTTCTTTAATTTCTAGTGTAGTTGAAAATTTTCATAAGCATTAGATATATTGTGTTTGGAAAGAAACATTTTTTTGTTTTGTTTTTGCGTCATTTTCTCTACCAAGGCAAAACTATCCATAAACGTTGACTAGTCTAGATATAGTAATTTTGAAGGAAACATTTAACCAATTGCTTTCACCCTTGTCTACCTTTTTGTCCAAATAGGAATAGTCTGATATCTGCTTTAAAGCATCAACGTAAGAGTTACCCTTATGACTACTAATTATACTTCAGGGATGTGTAAATTTTAAATAGTTAACATGTGACTTCTGACCTTTGAAAAATAAAGTGCAATGATCACCAAAAGTACAACTTTAAGTTGAAAGGCAGTTTCAGGGTCATCTAATTACATAGTCTTTCTATAGATAAAGAAACAGGTTTCAAGAGTCTAAATGACTTTTCTTCAAAGTAATATTTAGAGGCAGAACTTAACTATCATATTCTTACTATGCCAAAACCAGGTGATAAAATATGTCCAAGATACCTCAACACCTAATTAAAATTTTGTTTGAAACAAAGTTTCAAATAACAGAGTAATCCCTTGATCGAATAAACATTTATGGAATACCATTATGCACCAGGACTAGAGATAAGATCAATTAGATAATTCTAGTTTTTTCCCCTAAGGTTGCTTAAAAACTAACACAATTTGCTGTCATAACATGTCTGATTAATCACAGTGCTTGGTAAATATAAAGTTGTGTTACAAAAGATAATTTCCATAAATGAAAACTTTGTATTTTTTTTTGAGATAGACTTACTATGTAGTCCAGGCTGGCCTCAAACTCAAGATTCTCTTGCATAGGACTCCTGAGTGCTGAGATTATGGGCCTGCCTCAGCAAGTTGGACATGTCAACAATTATTTGAATCCTCTGTCAAATCTATATTGCTATGTAATAAAATCCTGTCTACCAAGGGTTTATCAGGACTGAAGTAATTCCAACTGAAAAGAAAAAAAAAAGTGGAAAGATTCCACACAAATGGCTACTTAAACCAATGTAGGTAATAATCAAAGCAAAAACAAGAAAATCGTGAGAGGCTCAAATTTCCATGTAGTACAAATTCAAAATGTGAACCTTGGAGGAGGGAAGAGAGAAATGCAAAAGACATGTAAAGGCAAAAGAGCTACGTTTTTATTGTTTCAATTAAGTCCCATATGAAATACAGAAGGAAAGAAATTTCTCTCTCCCCATGACTTTCATAACCAGCCAGTCTCTTTAACAGCCCATCCTCTTACCCCCAAGAAAGCCACATTTATCTCCTGTGTGTAATAGGTTTCAAAAATAGCACTTTCTGGCTGTTGATTCACAGGATCTAAGTTACTGGCCAGTAGCTGACATACATGGAAATATTCCAGATTGCACACAGTAATTATTTCCTTCTGACAGACAAGGGTACATAGTAAAAATAGTATTTCCAACAAACTAACCTTGCTTGAATATTGTTTCTACTAATTTATCCTATGTGTGATCAAATCATCTAACGATTCAGATTCTCTAAGATTCTATTTTGTTTGTCCTTTGTACAAAGGGGTAAAATCGTCTACTTTGGATTGCTGTGACGATTCAGTGACAGCGCATAGCAAGAGGGAAACATAAACACTAATAGCAGTTTCTTCAGCTGCTTCTAACTGCTCCATGTTTCTCACTGATACTTTGACAATGGAGTGAGGACTAAAATCAATTTCTAAATATAGAAAAGGTAGCCTATAGCCTATCAAGCTCCAGCTCTTTTAGCAAAAGAACTTGAATAAAAAAGGCCAGATTGAGTTAGTGAGTAAAGGAGACCTTGCAATGGGTGACACAAAACAACATGAAAAAAAGGTAACCAAAGGTACTCATAAAGTTGTCAAGGTCTTGGTAGGTAACAAATATTTCATACACATACTGTGTTTTTTTTTAAAACTATAAAGCTTAAAACTGTCTTTTACCAGTGTACTCTGCAAGCGTAGAATTCTTTTATGATACACTTCTGATATATTTACAGAATATTAGTGGTTAGTAAAAAAAGTGAAAACATATTTAATTTTTAAAGTTGGCTAAAATTAGGGCTGGAGAGATGACTAGTACTTATGGGTGCTTTCTTGCAAAGCCTGGAAGCTTGGGTTCAATTTGCCAGTACCCACCTAAAGCCAGATGCACAAAGTGCATGCATGTGGAGTTTGTTTACAATAGCAGGAGGCCCTTTTGTGCCCATACACACTCTTTCTGCCTCTTTCTCTCTGCCATTCATAAATAAATAAATAAATTGAAAGTTGGCTAAAATGATCTGTATCATGGACCACAATGAGAAAGAAATAATTCATTTCACTAGAAGCAGGAAAAACATTACAGAATATTTCCACTTGAGGCTGTCCTACCACAGGGCTCGTAAATAATCAAACAATGACCATCACTTATTAAGTTTATGCCAAAACAATGCTACTGTGTTTTTATTTTTATTAAAGCAGAGTATCTCTTGAACCCAGGCTGGCCTTGAACTCATGACAGTGACCTTCCTACCTCAGCCTCCTGAGTGTTGGGATTAAAGGCATGAACCACCAGTGTCTGGCTTTCTGTTTTAACTTTTTAAATTTAATTAAAAAAAATTTTTTTTGGTTCTGTTTTAACTTTTTGTCCTCAAAATCCAACCAGTAGTTATGTTACTCTTATCTATTTTATAGAACAAAATTTGACTTGGGTCAGCCTCAATCATTTAAGTTGCATAGCTAGTAACCAGAAAACCTAAAATGTAACCTTAGTTGGTCTGACACCAGTGTCCACTCTTTCAACCATTTTGCAATGCTGTCTGTCGCTGTATCCTGGGTAAGGCCATCAAATATTACCAAATGTTTGGCACTCAAAGAAAAGCTTCATTTCTCTGGAAATTTTACAGATGGAACATTTTATTATTGTATTCCCAGGCAATGCCAAGGCAATTAGGCATTAATTGTACTTGTTAAAGGTAGGGCAGGATTCAAAGCTTCTGACATAATAGATTTTGTCCAAGTCAGAAGTCAGCACCAATTGCCTTCACTTTGGTGTTTATACATAGCACCACTACCATATTTTCATAGCCTTTGTCTTTTAGTTATTTTGAATAAGTTTTAAAGCATCCTGGAAATAAGTATGTGAACAGAATAAGCCTCTCAGTGATCTGTCCCTTAGAAATACCTCCTTAAATAAAAAATAATAATTTTTCCCTTTTTCGTGTGTGTGTGTGTGGTTTTTTGAGATAGGGTCTTGCTCTAGCCCAGGCTGACCTGGAATTCATGATGTCATCTCAGGGTGGCCTCGAACTCACAGTTATCCTCCTACCTCTGCCTCCGAGTACTGGGATTAAAGGCACGCACCACCATGCCTGGGTCCTTTTTTTTTTTAAGGTTTTATTTTTACTTATTTATTCAGTAGAGAGAGAGAATGGGCATGCCAGGGCCTCTAACCACTGTAAACCAACTCCAGATGCATGTGCCACCATATGCATCTGGCTTACAAGGGACCTGATGAATTGAACTTGTTTCCTTAGGTTTCACAGGCATGCACCTTAACCACTAGGCCATCTCTTCGGACCAATTTCCCCTTATGATAAAGTTCAGAAAATGCATTTGCTTTTACACTAAAGATCCTAGGCTATTATGCTTGGAATGTGTATTTTATAGTTTTGTGTTTCTTTTCTCACTTTTAAGTGCTCGCTCCTTACAGTTGATCATGTTACTACCTTTAAAAGTTTTCTTCCCCTTCTAATTTTGGTTTTCATGTGCACTGAACTGGGAAACCAAATTTAAAAAATAGAACTGTAAGTTGAAGGAATAAGGACTCTGGGAGGCTTCCCAGGACACTTTCTGTATATGACTTTATGTTTGACTCCATGACACTTTCTTGATAGCTTCAAAGGCTTCTAAAACATTCAGTTGTATTTGAGAATTATCATTACCAAAGAAGTGGCTGCCAGATAAGCATGTTACTAATCTTCAGTATCCTGGGACAATTCAACTCTTTTCTGTAACTCAGTCCCTAGTTTCAAAGTAAAGATGACTTTATACTGTTTCAGAGTGTGTGTATATGTACTATAGATAATAACTATTCAGGTCAGCATGAAGGATGGGAGGGAGAAATGAAGCTGTCAAAATAAATTAAATTCTACTTTTGGCTCTTCCATCAACTATGCAAGATTTAAAGCAAGGGTCCCTAGAACTTTTATAATTTTTAGGAAGTTTGTTTTTTTTTTTTTTTTTTTTTTTTTTTTTTTTGAGATAGGGCTTCTTTCTAGCCCAGGCTGACCTGGAATTCACTACGTAGTTTCAGAGTGGCCTCAAACTCATGGCAATCCTCCTACCTCTACTAGGATTAAAGGCATGAGGCACCTTGCCTGGCCGAAGTTTTTTTTTTTTTTTTAATACTAGAAAAAGTCAAAGTCTAACCCCCACAGTTTGCTCCCAGCTAGACAGCATAACAAAATATTGCCAACTAAAAAGCTAAATTCCGGGGCCCAGAGATGACTTAGCCATTAAGGGGCTTGCCTGAGAAGCCTAAGGACCCAGGCTCAATTCCCCAGTACCTACGTAAGCCAGATGCACAAGGTGGCACATGAGTTTGGAGTTCGTTTTCAGTGGCAGGAGGCCTTGGCATGCCCAGTCTTTCTCTCTCCCTATCTGCCTCGTCCTCCCTTAAATAAATAAATATTTTTCAAAAGCTAAATTCTTTATATTAATTTGACCAAGTTGACTTCAGTCATTTTCTAAAAGCTAAGGCAGACTAGAAGTTCAATACTAGTCTATGAACAAATTAATGAAAGAAGGTACACATGCAAACTGCATTTTCCTTACGAAGCAGATAAAAAGGTTGAAAGGTCTGCTTTGAAGTGTAAAGTATTTTCTGTATGTAATAAAACACAGCTTATATTATGACAGTACATAAGCAAAGATACTGATATATCAATAAACTTCTGAATCAAAAGTTGGGGCAAAGGAAGTGGTTCTATTAAGTCACATTGAATTTTCATCCCCTTAGAAGTTGAGGTTTGGTAATTGCTCAGCAGTACTTCTAGAATTTATTTCATCAAAATTTCATCTCTCTGAGTTTCTTTTGTTCAATGAGAATAAAGATTAGCTGAGTAAATTATATACAATCAACATATATTTAGGAAGTTTTAAAAACTTCCATTTTTTTAGGAATGAACATACAATTTAAACATTTGTCTCAATTTTATGCTTTCTGATTTCCCTTAAATTTGAGATACATTACTTAAATGGAGATATAATATGGCACACATGCAGAAATACCCAAGTACTATATAACTTAAGTAGAAAAAAATTTTTTTTTTGTATTTCAAGGTAGGGTCTCACTCTAGCTCAAGCTGACCTGGAATTCACTATGTAGTCTCAGGGTGGCCTTTAACTCACAGCGATCCTCCTACCTCTGCCTCCCAAGTGCTGGGATTAAAGGTGTGTGCCACCATGCCTGGCACAAGTAGAAAAAAATTTATTCAAAATATTCTGTAGGAGAGAACTATTAGAAAACAGGAAGGGGAAACAGGAGGAAAGATAAGTATGAGTAAGACACTAGGAATGATTGAAATACTTCATATATATGCATGAAAACACCATAATGAAACCCAGTATCTTGTATGATTAATACACAAAAACAGGGGCTGGAGAGATGGCTTAGCAGTTAATGTGCTTGCCTACAAAGCCTAAGACCCCAGGTTTGACTCCCCAGAACCCATGTAAGCCAGACGCACAAGGTGATGCATGCTCACAGGTGGCTTATGCACACAAGGTGGTGTACATGTCTGGAGTTTGTTTGCAGTGGCTAAGTCCCTGGCATGCCAATTCTCTCTCATAAATTTAAGAAAAAAATGCAAAAATAAAATATTATGTGGACACAAATAGGGCCAATTGTATATTTTTACATGTTAATGCCAGTAATTTTTCCCAAAAAGGCCCAATCAAAAACTTATATAAAGCTGGGCGTGGTGGCACACGCCTTTAATCCCAGCACTTTGGAGGCAGAAGAAGGAGGATCACCATGAGTTCGAGGCCACCCTGAGACTACATAGTTAATTCCAGGTCAGCCTGGGCCAGAGTGAAACCCTACCTCAAAAAAACAAACAACAACAACAAAAAAAACTTTTACAAAAGCTAGGTGTAGTGGCACACACCTTTAATCCTAGAACTTTAGGAGGACTGCTGTGAGTCTGAGGCCACCCTGAGGCTGCATAGTGAATTCTAGGTCAGCCTTTGCTAGAGCAAGACCATACCTTGAAAAAACAAAACAAAAAAAAAACAAAAAAACATATCTTACATAAAATAACATTAAGCTTCACACAAGCAAATAATCTTTCAGAAAATCTTAATGTAACATGTACACGTGTTTAAGTCTTAGTGGTATATATCACTTCTAAGGAAACCAAACAAATAAAAATGAAAGCTTTCAAAGTTCATTTTTCATTAAAAAAGTTTTATAATACACAACTTTTTATTTGAAATACAATCTCCCTCTATAGTCCAGGCCTGGAACTTGCTGTATGGCCTAGGCTTGTCTGGACCTTATGATCTTTTTGCCTCTGTCTCCCAAGTTCTTCATTGACAGGTATGTGCCACCATGCCTGACAACTTACATACGTATTTCTTTCTGAGAACATTTGAAATTTACATTCTTTTTTGCATGACAGGGTCTCACTTAGCTTGGGATGGCCTGGAATTGGCTAAGTATCAGAGGATGACCCTGAACTTCTGATTTGCCTCTGCCTCTACCTCCCAAGGGCTGAGATTAGATGTATGTGCCTCTATGCAAAGTTTATACAGTGCCAAGGACAGAACCCAGGGGTTCATGCATGTTACACATTCTTCCACATGAGCTACATTCTCTCCCCCACATAGCAATTTTTAGATGTGCAT
This sequence comes from Dipus sagitta, assembly GCA_036346955.1. NCBI lineage: Eukaryota > Metazoa > Chordata > Mammalia > Rodentia > Dipodidae > Dipus > Dipus sagitta. The sequence goes on from CM070776.1 coordinate 123,230,117, forward strand.
TATTATTTAGTATGGTCACATGCTATATCATAGTTCTTAGAAATGTACTCCTCCTAACTGAAATTCTATACCCTTTGAAGAACATCTTCCTACATCTCTCTCTTCTCTCCAGCCCCTGGCAACCAATGACCATTCTACTTTCTACTTCCAAGAGTAAAACTTTTTTCAGATTTCACATATAAATGAGATCATGATGCCTTTATCACTCTGTACCTGTTTTATTTCACTTAACATAGCATCTTCTAGGTCATTTCTTCTAAGCACAAATGACTATTCACTGGGATTTGGGTTTGATGACAACACCGGTAACATACCCAAACACTGTTCAATAGGTGACAAAATCTAATCATAAACTCTGATATAATAGTACTGCAATCAACATAACTTCAGTGAAAGGAGGAAATATTTAAACAAAGCAGCATTTTGTCAATGCTTGTTTTTATATGAGTGGACTTTGAACCTGATCCTCTTAATATGTGAGAACGGAATTCACTTACTTTCACAGAAATGAAAATTATTCCAACGGCAAGTATACAGCATGAAGACACAGATAAGGTCTCTAGCACCCTCCCATAGTACGGTAGGGTAGGACAGAACCAAATGGAAGAAGCCTATTTTTCATAGATTTGGATATAACAATTATGGTTTATTTGTCTATCTTAGTTGTTAAAGGTGATTTTGTGTGTATGTGTTGTGTGTGCACGTATGTATGTATGATGCTAGTGTTATAAGAATAATAATTATTTTCAAAATCATAAGCATATTTTAAAAATAAGTCAGAAGGCAAGCTTTTTTCAGTGTTTGAAGTAACCTTAAGAAATATTTAGACGCACTACCTCATTTTGTAAATGAAAATGAGGCAAAATGATTCAACTAATTTAACCATTATCTACTGGTTAGCATATCTCACCATGATGCTAAGCACTAGTTACAAAGCAATGAACAAAACAGAAGACATTGTCTCTGCCATCCAGGAACTTATGGTAGCTAATATTAAAAGGTCTCTGTAGGGTGATGCGTTAAGTCAGGACTTCCCTATCACTAACCAATCAACCAACCAAATAAACAAAGTCTGCTTGGGACTACACCTGAGCAGTTTTTTTGCTATTTCTAACACTGACTCTCTCAATACACATTAAAACAACTTTGTGTCCTTTAATGTTTCACATGGGTAGGTACACAGTTAAATGAAACTGTAGGCATTTAGTAAAGCGTTGATTTATCTAGAAAGTACCACCAATTTCTAAATTGAAGCCAGCGGTGCATCCAAGAAGTTGAAAGTTTAACATGACATCAATGTACAGGTAGAAAGGCTGTAATTTTAGTTAAATAATAAAAGAATATGAGTGACAATCAGGAGAACTGAGTTTTGCTACTGAATCTGCCAATACATGGCAATAAAAGTATTTATTTTTTTTATCATTTTTAAATCTGTGAGTATTTAAGATATATACAAAACCAGGAGAATATTATAAACCACACCATATAACACATTGACCATATTCAACAATGATCAATAAATACTCCTCTCTTCACTCCACTGTGCTGCTAGATAACTTTGAAGCAAATGATAGAAACAATTTCCTTTTTGCTCACAAACATTTCAATATACATCTGAAAAGGATAAAGATTTCTCTTTAGAACACAATCACAATACCACTATAAAATTTCACAATTACTTATTATATGTATTTTGTATTCAGATTTCCATAATTGCCTCAATCTTATTACAGTTGGTTCATTTCAATCCAATAAGATCCCCAGGCTAGGAAAAACCAAAATCTATGAAATCTATCCAAATCTATGAAAAATAGGCTTCTTCCATTTGGTGTTCATTAGAAGTTAGCAAGCATTCACAGAAGCCAATCATGCAAGATCACCAAGATTTCCCTTTTTGATAAGTTTATTGGTTTAGAATAAAAAGGAAGTAACTGTACATAAAAATACAGATTAAAATACTACTTTTTTTTGATTTTTCAAGGTAGGGTCTCACTCTAGCTCAGGCTGACCTGGAATTCACTATGTAGTCTCAGAGTGGTCTCAAACTCATAGCAACCCTCCTACCTCTGCCTCCCGAGTGCTAGTATTAAAGGTGTGTGGCCCCATGCCTGGCTAAATAGATTTCTTATTCTATTTGGCATTTTTACTAATGTCTCAGATGACGGCATTGGTCATATACCTACTAAATTTGAAGATGAGACAAAGTTGTGATATACTAGAGAACAATACATCAAATCTTACCAGAATGAAATGTAGAAGGAATAGATGTAAAATGCCTAATAGGGAAGTCATGGCTTAATTGTAAACTATGTAAAACCTTTATGTATTTTTGGTAACAGCTCAGACAAAGTAATGGGTGTCATCTCAGGGCTGAATTAACAGAACTCCTATGTGAACAGTAGTTCTCTGTAAATTTTCTCATTGATAAGAGCACACTGAAGAATATTCTTTACAATTTGAGGTATTATATTTTGGAAGGAAGGTTGATGAAGTAGAATATATCTGTAATAGAGAAACCAATGTGGTGAATGTTCTGGAGCCTGAGTGGTGCAATGTAAAGAAATGAAAAACCAAAAAAAAAAAAAAAAAAAAAAAGAAAGAAAGAAAAGAAAAAGAAACAGCTATTTCCATGATAAAGTATTCAAACAGAAGTTCAATGATAACTTTAATAAAGACAATACTAAAAGTTGGAACAAATTACCCCTATGGTCTCTTGTTTCCATTTAAAAATTTATTTATTTGCACATGTGTGAATGTGTATGGGTGTGTCAGGCCTTCTTGCCCCTGCAAATGAACACCAGACACTTGTGCCACTTTCTGCATCTGGCTTACATGGGTAGCTTGGGATTTGAATGCAGGGCCAGCAGGCTTGGTGACCAAGCAACTTTAACCAACGAGCAATCTTCCCAGATCCTCTTTTTTCTATTTCTTAAAGTCATAATCTCTTTACACCTGCTTCCATAGCTGTTAAATGAAGGAGTTATATTTAGATAAGCTGACCACTTTGGTGCCTGTATTTATTCAACAAACCCTTATTAGTTGCCTTCCATGTGCAAGAATTGCCAAGCATCGAGGAACAAGAAAGTATTAGACTTAGCCCAGAGAGAGGTCATAATCTGTTAGGTAAGGCAAGCCCATCAACAGATCATTTAAATATAAAGTGATAATTGCAGCAAGAGATATAAACAGCATGACACAAGCATAGGAATGAACACTCACGTGTATGTAAGAAGAGGATATGTTTGGAAAGATTCACTGGAATTGCCTTCCAGCTATTTCTACAATAGGAAATTATACAGCAGTAAAGAGAACTAGAAATGCTTTGCAACAATAAATGCACAGAAAGTACTTCAGCTTAGTGTACCAAACTGATACTAAAGATGAATCTTTCTACTTACTGATATGTGTATGTGCTTGATTTTTGCAGTGCTGAGACTAAAACTAGGGCTTTGTACATGCTAAGCAAACACTACCACGGAGTTACACCTCCAGATCTTACTGATGGTTGTTATAGACTGTCCAAATATAGGCCTGTGTTGGTTAATAACTAGGATACATACTGAGAAATGTGTCGCTAGGCAGTTTTGTTATGTGAATATGACAAAGAATGTTCTCAAACAAAATGAAGATGGCTATGATATCACCAAGGAAGATATAATCTTACAGGACCATTATTCTCTTTATAGCCTGTTTTTGACCAAAAATGTCATTATCCAGGACCTAGCTATTGTTCTTAAACAGGAAGTGTTTGAAATTTAATTTTAAATACTAATCGGGGGGCTGGAGAGATGGCTTAGTGGTTAAGTGCTTGCCTGTGAAGCCTAGGGACCCTGGTTCAAGGCTCGATTCCCTAGGACCCACGTTAGCCAGATGCACAAGGGGGCGCACGCATCTGGAGTTTGTTTGCAGTGGCTGGAGGCCCTGCTGTACCCATTCTCTTTCTCTCTCTCTATCTGCCTCTTTCTCTCTCTGTCACTCTCAAATAAATAAATAAAAATAACAAAAACATTAAAAAAATTAAACAATAAAAAAATTTAAAAAATACTAATCAGGGAGAGCAGAGGTCTTTGTGAGTTTTTTTGTTCTGTCCTAGGAATCCTATTTTTTTTGGGGGGGGTAGGGTCTAACTCTAGCCCAGGCTGACCTGGAATTCACTATGCAGTCTCAGGGTGACCTTGAACTGACGGCAATCCTCCTACTTCTGCCTCCCTAGTACTGGGATTAAAGGTGTGCACTACCATGCCTGGCAGGAATCCTGAATTTTTAAAATTTATTTTTATTTTGAGAGAGAAAGAGGGAGAGAGAGAGCAGAACGAGAAGAGAGAGAGAGAGAGAAAAAGACTGGATATGGGCGCTCTAGGGCCCCCAGCTGCTGTAAACAAATTGCAGACTCATGTGCTACCTTGTTCATGGGTTCTGGGAAATTGAAGTTGGGTCCTTTGGCTTTACAGGCAAGCGCCTTAACCACTAAGCAATATCTCCAGCCCAAATCCTAACTTTTTAAAACCTGGGTTATATCAATTACTTTTTCATTGTTGAGACAAAATGCCCAACCAGAAGCAGTTTAGGGAAAGAAAGGGTTTATTTTACAGGGAAAGTCTATCATGGTGGGAAAAGCATGGCAAGAGCAGGAATCCAGTGTCACTTTATCATATCAGCAAGGAGGAAGTAAAGAGCAAGAGAATGGCAACTGGGGCTAGGCTCTAATACCTCATGGACTGTCCTCCAGTGACACACTTCTTCCAGCAAGGCTCACCTCCCAAAAGCTCCACAAATTTTTCAAACAGCACCACCAACTGAGGATTAAGTATAAAAAGCACATCACTCTATGGGGGACATTTTACATTCAAACCACCACATAAGGCATTTGAAGCAATCGAATCTTTACATGCTACATCAGTTTTCATCTTTCTTTAAATTGACTATAATACATTTGAACTGGGGGCTGAGTGGGTGGCTCATTGGATAAAGTGCACGCCACTCAAGTGTTAGGACTGCAGTTTGAATCCTCAGTATTCAAACAAATGCTAAGTGGGCATGACAGCCACCAGCATTCCTGGCACTCCAAGGGCAGGCACAGAGGATCCCTGGGGAAAACTGGCGAGCTAGACTACCTGAATCAGCTAGCTCTGAGTTCTAGTGAAAGACCCAGTCTTATTAAATAAGCTGGATAGTGACTGAGGTAGATGCCTGATATCAAGCCCTGCCTCCACCCACTTGTTCGCAAACTTGCTTGTGAACATGCATACATGCAGGCGCACAGACATCACACAAATGCAAAAAATCGAATCATTATTTTTTTTTCAAATGAAAAAAATGAAGCTTTGCTACTGTAGAGATCAAAAAAGAAACAAAGGTTTCATAAACTGAGTTGTTTTACAAATATTAAAAATAGTCAAGTAGGCCTGAAGAGATAGATGGCTTAGAGGTTAAGGCGTTTGCCTGCAAAGCCAAAGGATCCTGGTTCAACTCTCCAGGACCATGTAAGCCAGATGCACAAGGGGACACATGCATCTGGAGTTCGTCTGCAGTTGCTGGAGGCCCTTGCACGCCCATTTTTTTTTCTCTCTATCTGTTTTAAAAAAAAACAGTCAAGTAATTATGTTGAAACCTATTAATCACTTGAAATGATCTTTGGGAAATTAGTGAATGTCTCTTAACTTTTCTTTCTGGATTTTGAATTTATTTTAGAAGTACATACAGTGAAACTTTATGTACTGGTTAACTTTCTTACCGAAGTATTTTTCCTTTAATATTTTAATGGCAGTTCTATAACTGATATGTAAAAAACTATGGGTAGTATATACAGGTTGAGCACATCAATCTGAAAATCTAAAACCCAAAATGTTCAAAATCCAAAACATTTGAGTGCTGACAATGATCTCACAAGTGAAAAATGCTACACCTTACTCATATGATGGGCTCAAAGTGCAGGCATATGAAAATATTGTCTAAGATTATCTGCAAGCTATATGCATAAGGTATATATGAAATATAAGTAAGTTTTATGTTTAGACTTGGGTCTCATTCTGAGTATATCTATTTATGTACATATAAATATTCCCAAACCCAGAAAATTCTGAAATCGTTACAATTTCTGTTCCCTAGTATTTTGGAAACAGGGAATTCATCCTATACATGTAATTTTGAAGCATAATAAATTAAACAAACTCCCGTGATATACCTTTTTACCTGGAAATATGGGAAGCGTACCAGCATCAATACCAGTGTAGCTACTGTATGCTCTACTGCATCTGCCAGCCTCTCCATAATGATTACTGTCAAGATTTTATTTCTGTCACTCTCTTACTTTTGTTTCTTTGCACATAAGTGTGTTTCGGGAGGGGCGGGGGTCAGAGTCTCTTGTTAATACAAACAAACAGCAGATGCTTGTACCACTTTTGGGACCAGTTTGCATAGGTGGCTTGGAAACTGAATCCAGGCCAACAGGCTTTGCAAGCAAGTGCCTTTAACTTCTGAACCACCCTTCTCAGAAGCCCATTATACTCTTCCTTTTAAAATATTTTATTTTTATTTATTTATTTATTTGACAGAGAAAGAGAGAGCGAATGGGTGCAACCAGGGCCTCCACCCACTGCAAACGAACTCCAGATGTGTGCGCCCCCTTGTGCATCTGGCTAACATGGGTTCTGGGAAACTGAACCTGGGTCCTTAGGCTTTGCAGGCAAATGCCCTAACTGCTAAGCCATCCCTCCAGCCATACTCTTCCTTTTTAAAAAGTTTAGTCAAATACTCACAAATACGTATCTATAAACAAGATACTAAAATTTACTATTTTTAAGCTTTGCTTTCACAAATGCATTACCACAGATAAAATAATGGACACCCACACATACAAAAACCAGCACTGGATTCAAACATCTTAGTATTCTGTCAGACGAAATGCCACTCTAATCCTAACACACTCTAGTTGTACTTAAATTTCACAACTGTGAAGCTGGGTGTGGTGGCGCACACCTTTAATCCCAGCACTCGGGAGGCAGAGGTAGGAGGATCGCCATGAGTTTGAGACCACCGTGAGACTATATAGTGAATTCCAGGGCAGCCTGGACTAGAGTGAAACCCTACCATGAAAAGCCTCTCTCTCTCTCTCTATACACACACACACACACTCACAACTGTGCCCATATCCAAAACTTTCCGAATGTTTTTCTCCCTACTAGGGTTATCAGATTTAGAAACTAAAGAAAAAAAAAAGAATTTTCAGTTAAATAAAAGCATTTAATATGTTTATCAGAAACTGAAATTTAACTGAGTATGCCTTTTCTAGCAACACTATCTCATCAAGTTAATTATGCTGACATGTCATAAAAGGACAAAGTAGCAGGAATTATAAGGCAAATGTCATATAAATTTTACCTAAATATATACTAGTGTCCTCTGTACAGAACTTAGTTTTGAACATGTGTGTATATTCGTTCAAAGCTCTTCAAGAAAGTATATTCAGTGCATATGTCTAAAAGCAAATACCATACACACACACACACACACACACCCACATATGGTATTATATTCAACTATCAAAAATGTTCAGTGAAGAGTAGGAAGTAATATTAACAGCTTTACTTGTTCAGATTTTCTCCCTCAAAAAAAATCTTCAAGATGGCTACTATAACAAATAGACACAAATGCTAGAAATGTAAATGAGGTTAAATTATAGAGGACAAATAAATATCAATAACCAACCTTCTAGACAAATAATAATTAACCTTATATTGTCAGGATGGGGAGAGGGCTCAGTAGGTAAAGTATTTATAGCATAAGCATGAGGAATTGAGTTCAGATTCCCAGTATTCATTTAAAAGGCAGGTGTGATATGTGTATCTGTAATCTCAGTGCTAGGGAGACAGTGACAACAGGATCCCAGGAGCTTACTAGCTCATCTGGCCAAATCAGTGTATTCCAGGTTCAGTAAGAGACCCTGTCTCAAAAATAAGGTGGAAAGCAATTGTTGAAAACACCTCTGGCCTCCACAGCCACAAACATAAGAATATGTACACACATGCCTGCACATACTCATGCAAAAATTATATTTTCATTAAAAAGGGATTCAGTTACTATATAAAGTGACTTTACAGAAAGCTCATTTTAAAAGGAATTAAGAAAATTTCAGACAATTATTTCTGTATCAATTAAAAAACTGATGAGCCATCTACAATATAAAATAGAATTTGCTCCACAATTCTGTCAATTAATAATCTTAACATCCTCCCACAACTTGAAGCACTAAAAGCTCTTAGATGTGAACATCAATCGATCCCAGCGTGTATTAAAAACTCATATGGCTACTGAGGAAATGGCTCAGAGGTTAAAGACACTTGCTTGCAAAATCCTGCTGGCCCAGGTGTGATTCCAAAGTACCTACATAAAGCCAGATGCACAAAATGGTGCATTTGTCTGGAGTTCATTTATAGGATCAAGAGGTCTGGTGCATCCATGCTTTCTTTCTGTCCCTTTCTCTCTCTCTCTCTCTCTCTCTCTCTCTCTCTCTCACACACACACACACACAAATAATAAAGATATTTAAGAACTCATATGGATTAAAGTCCCCCAATAGCTGCCTTTCCCAGAGCACTGCGAAATCCTCATTTTGAAATAAGCTATTGATATGAGCACAGTAGGAATTTAACAGTTACTCAGAGCTTCAGTGAATAGTTTCTTTGTAGGGAATTACTAGATCATCTTTTCCAATTATAAGCTCAGATCTTCATCACTTATGCCCTGAGTAATCAGTATTTAAAATCACTCAAAACTTTACAGGCTGAGGATCAGCCTGGGGCTACAAAGTAAGTTCTAGATCAGCCTGGGCTAGAGTTAGACACTACCTCAAAAAAACAAATAAAGAACAAAAATAATAAAATCACTGGCAAGTACTTAAGACTACTGTTAAAAAAAAAAAAACAGCAAATATTTATAGTTTCAAAGGGCCAGGCTCCTAAGTCTTCTTACTTCCAGTTTCTCACTCATTTTGCTACAGGCAGATCCTTAACCTTTTAGGCTTGGTGTGTCTCTATCCCTTTACCAGAGGGTTATCTGAAAACAAACAATCTGTAAACCTTTAGCAAATAGGGAGGAATCAGTGTGTAGACTAAGCCTACATTTGCCACCTGTTTCATATTTAATTAAACAACTAAGAATTCACTTACAGTACAAAAATAAAATCTAAGAGCAATCTTATTTATCCTTAGCATGCCATTTTTAACCTTTCATTTTACTTATGAAAAGAATATATCAAAAAAATTGGGCAAGACCTTGGGATCTAGCTTAGCAGTAGAGTATTTGCCTAGAATATACAGAAGTCCTGGCTTCAATTTCCAGTACTGCAAACCATCCACCAAATAACAATAAACAAGCAAGCACCAGTTGGGCAACATGCATAAAAATTAATTAGTAATTCTTTTTGTCAGTCAGATTTTTTTTGTCACTGAGAGAAAAGGGTAGTGGACTCTTAAGACTCTAGTTACTTTGCAAAATCCATGAAGACTCATGAAGAAGTAAAAAGGAGCAATGACAGGGAAGGAGAATGTAGAGTGAGTCAGCTAGAATCAAGCTGGTTGCTTGGGGAACATTTCTCTTATAGGAAGGTGACTAGAAAGGGCTGTTTAATAGGGAACTACCTTGTAGCTTGAGTTTGATTTTATCATCCTCTGTCTTTGCTTAAGGAAAATATAAAAGTAAGATAAGCTGAAGCAGTCCAACAAGGAACTGAAGTAGAGCAAAGGACAACTTGACTGTACAAGGTGCTGGGAATATAAGGCCCTTGAATGAACAGGATATGAGCAGATAAGACTTTTTTCCAGTCATTACAATAAGAAGGTAATTAAAGTGTTTTGGATTCCAAACCCCAGCAAGTTGAAACAGTAATATCTGACTGCAAACAAAGACCAACACAAAAATGTAAAGTCTAAACAGGGAATCAGAATGTTTCTACTGGTCAGAAAACTACTGTGATGAAAACAAAAAAGAGGAAGAAACAAGCTGTGAAGTAGGTAAATAAACAAACACAATTCCAGGTTGAACACACACACACATGCACACACAAAACTTCAAATTTACAGGAAAAGATACTGTTTTGTTTGCCTTTTAAAATCTTTCTCTAAGTGCATTGCTTTGAAATTTTGATATGTAGCATTACATTTTGGCATAGAAGTTTGTATAAACCAGTCATATTATCTTGTGGAACATTTTGCTAGATTCTTTGCTAAATGTGAAAATCCTTCATAGAAGGTGAGAATTCAAGAAACACCTTCAACAGTATTCAAAAGAAAGAAAGAAATGTTATCTAAGAAAAATTCACCTGTTTACCTTTCAAGCCCAATGCTCCATGACACCACAACACTTAGCTCCCTCATAGTCCTTTTAGGTTGGTTTGTACTAAAAGTGACAACTTCAAGGAAGCCTATAAAATCCAGAAAAGGTAAGGAAAAACTGGTGCTATACAATCATAAGCAACTCTTATTTTTCCAATAAATATTATATTTTAACTACATAGACAAAACAATAACTACTTAGATATCCCTGGACACAAGTCATGAACATAGTTATAATAATCAACTAATAGGAATTAACTGTATCCCTAGGATATAAATTACCACTTTTATGATTGTTTCAATGTCCATTTCAACTTCTCAATACTATACAATCTTAGACATAGAATAAGTTTAAAAATACCTAATAGTTATTTTGTCAGTAGTATTAACTAAAATGGATGATGAGACAACGTGACACAATTACTGTGTTTTTAGAAAGTTGGCTTTTTGGCATTATGTAAATAATTTTAATGAAATAAAAACTGTGGTGAAATATTAATCTGTTCATTATTGTGGTAAATTATAAACATAAAGCGGACCTCTAAACAACTGTATCTTATGTAAAATGACAACCTAATTTTCCAAACAGTATTTATATAGCATAGTTTTATGCTATATTCCTAAAAAAAAAAAAAGAAAAAAAAACAGCTAGATATTTACTGACAAAAATAACAAAACAGGCCGGGCTTGGTGGCACACGCCGTTAATCCCAGCACTTGAGTGGCAGAGGTATGAGGATCCTCATGAGTTCAAGGCCACCCTGAGACTACACAGTGAATTCCAGGTCAGCCTGAGCTACAGTGAAACCCTATCTCAAAAAACAAACAAACAAACAAACAAGCAAACAAACAAACAAAGAATCAAGGACAAGGATCCAGGGCTGGGGAGACTGCTCTGTTGGTCAAGTGCTTGCCTTGCAAGCAAGCATGAAAGCCTGAGTTTGATCCCCAGAGGCATATAAAATAAAAACTCACAAAAATAAAAATAAAGATAAAAACAGGGCTGGGTGTGGTGGCACAGACCTTTAATGCCAGCACTTGGGAGGCAGAGATAGGAGGATGGCCATGAGTTCAAGGCCACCCTCAGACTACATAGTGAATTCCAGTTCAGCCTGAGCTATAGTGAAACCCTACCTCGGAAAAAACAAAAACAAAACAAAACAAAACAACAAAATAACAAAACAGGGGCTGGAGAGATGGCTTACCGGTTAAGGCACTTGCCTGCAAAGCCAAAGGACCCAGGTTTGATTTCCCAGGACCCATGTAACCCAAATGCACAAGGCTGGAGGCCCTGGCACGCCCATTCTCTCTCTCTCTCTCTCTGCTTATTTCTGTATCTCTTTCTCTCAAATAATAATAAAAAAAATAACAAAACAAACATTTTATTTTCTGGGCTTGCTTGGAAGTTCTGAACTAAAACATCTTCCTCTGTATGTTTACAACCACTCAATAAATACCTACATTAAAAGAGGAACACCAGAGTGCTGCTGAAATATTACAATGTTCCACTTTGACAAAACAGATTAGAATAAAAACCACATCTATTAATGATTTAAAATAATTTCTAGGGACTGGAGAGATGACTCAGCAGTTAAGGTGCTTGCTTGCAAAGCCTAATGATCTGGGTTCAATTCCCCAGTACCGATGTAACGCCAGATGTACAAAGTGGCGCATGCATCTGGAGTTCGTTTTAAGTGGCTGGAGGCCCTGGAACACCATTTTCTGTCTCTGTCTCTCTCCACTTGCAAATAAATAAATAAATATATAAATAAAATATAAAAAATGATAAAGACAAAAACTAATAACTATATGGTTGTCCAGAGAAGCCAATACTTGAAACAAGCATTCTAAATCACTTTGTAAAGTGTAGATCGAGGCAGCTTCTCCAGGAGGGAATGATGAAAGCACTCACTGCCAAACAGTGCTGCTGGGAACTGAGCTAGAAGTGACTTAGACTACTGTAAGGCAGCTTGACAAGGATTAGTTTGCACTGGTTTATTAACAGACATAATTTCAACTGCCAGTTCTTTCAAACTTTCCCGTAAAGAAAATGACTGATAAGGTGAATGTTGTCATGCGAAAATAAGAACCTGAAACTATCTCCCACTTTTTAGAAAGCAAGCAAGATTGTTAGAGAGCCTGCAAGTCGTATTTTAGAAGCTTCACCAAGTCAATATGTAAATATGACCTTATATTACATAAAACCTTCAACGGAGTACTAATCTTTACAAATAACTACCAGTAAATTCTAAATAAAAATTAGGAAGCTAAAGCACCTGTCACAAGCACCACTTTGTGAACCTATCATTCAAACTTAAGACTGTTCTCTTTTTGAGTTCATTGCTCATCACTAAAGATGGACAGAGAAACAAAATTCAAACATTAACAAAAGTTAATATGGACTGATGTTAGGCAAATGCTCGATCTCAGAGTAATATAACCCTGTTCTTATTTTTTATTTTGAGACAAAGACTTACTAAATTGCCCAGATTGGCCTTAAACTCACTCTCCACTCTGGAAGAACTTTATTTTTATATTAATTAATTTATTTATTTGATAAAGAGAGGGGGGAAACAGAAAGACAGAATGGGCACATCAGGGCCTCTAGCCATTGCAAATGAACTCCAGACACATGTACCACCTTGTACATCTGGCTTTACATGGGAACTGAGGAATCGAACCCAGGTTCTTAGGCTTTGCAGGCAAGTGCCTTAACTGCTGAGCAACCTCTCCAACTCCAAAGTGGGTTTTTATATTTTTTTTGTATGAGAAAGAGAAGAGTCCTGTTAGATCTTGAATTTTCAATTCTACTGCCTCAGCCTCCTGAGTAGCTGAGATATTACAGTCCTGTGCTACAGGGTCATTTGTATTATTTATTTAATTAAAGAAAATTTCCGTAATCGCTGATAAAAGGCTTAAGAGGAAAGGAAGACGTAAATTTAACAACTTAACTAAGATTGTGGTGTAAATGGTAGCTTTTAATTATTCATGTTCTCTCAATAGCATGAATAATAGAGAACTAAATATATTTCAGTAAGATTTAATATTAAGCACTTCATTTTATGAATTCAATTTCTGTGTTATAAACTTGAATTTCTATGTCTGTATTCCTTTTTTTTTTTTTTTTTTTGTTTTTCGAGGTAGGGTCTCACTCTAGCCCAAGCTGACCTGACCTGGAATTCACTATGTAGTCTCAGGGTGGCCTCGAACTCACAGCAATCCTCTTACTTCTGCCTCCCGAGTGTTGGGATTAAAGGCATGCACCACCATGCCTGGCTGTATTCCTTTATGAAACATATATCAAGGATTTAATAAATATTCTACAAAAAACTACCTAGAATGCTTACTTACATAAACATTCTGGAGTCCAAGTTTAAGCTCTTTATGTTATTTATAACAATGATCATTCAATCTTATTTGCTCCTTAAATAATAATTTCAGTTCAAGTACTTTTTAATCAGCTATTAGGAACAAATTTTATCATTAATAGCCCACACAGGTTTGATTAATTAAAAATTGTTAATAACTACTACCTATACACATTGTGACTATAAGAAAAGTCATATGAAGGGAAAGAGGGTGAACAAAACATGGTGTTTCAAGTTTGTGGCTTGTGATCAAAAATATGAATCAGAGTTATAAAAAAAATCATAACACAGGACTGGGCCTGAGTAAACTGACAATAATCTATAAAACAATTACAGACAAAAAATTCATGGAGAGACTTTTTGATGAGGCATTGGCAACCCAAATCAGCAGATAACAGTCCAAGGGAAATTTCCCTTGGGAACAAATAACATACCCATTGGAAGTTAGTGAGCAGTGTCAAGAATACCAGATCTCTCAATAGGAAGAATACTTCTGACTTTGCTATTGGATCACAACCAATTATGTGAACAGTTCAAAAACTTTAAAAGAAAGGTATTAAAATATTAATATTTTGGGTTGGAGAGGTTGCTTAGTGGTTAAGGTGCTTGCCTGCAAACCGTAAGGACACAGGTTCAATTCCCCAGTACCCATGTAAGCTATATGCACATGGTGACGCATGCATCTGGAGTTTGTTTGCAGTGGCTAGAGGACCTGACATGCCCATTCTCTCTCTCTCTCTCTCAAATAAATACATAAAATTTTAAAAAATAGTATTTTACTTTTTAAAAACATTAAGTAGGCATGAGAATTAAAATGTAACATCCTCCAAAATGCAAGCGGAACCTAGACTTTTATATCTGCTCCAAAAATGTTTCATCTAATGGCAACAAGCTAATGAAGTTCCACCTCTTGATGGCTGTGAAACAAGTTTCTTACCTACTTTTTCAATAATCACCCTATTGATCTCATGTCTTATGTTACAGAATTACAAAATAGTCAGAAGTGATTTTGTGCATAAAAGAATGTTGAAAAGGAGTATCCAATGCATATTGGTCTTTTGGCTAAGATCAAGTATATTATCTGTTCTTTTTGGTTTAATAAAAGGACTATCCAGCAGCATTATTTGCATGTATCAGCATGTGGGACAACATAGTATTTCTAATTTTGAACACATTCATCTGAAAAACAATGTTGGTAACAAGGAATTGGTATGAGGACAACGTAACTCTCAACATTTCCCAAAGCTTCACTGTTAACATTTCGTATTTAGTAAGTATAGGATGTCCTCAAGTTACAAAGGTTGCATAAATCCAAACCACCATCCTTGCTTCAGACCCTCCCTCAGTTGCCTTCTCTTAAAGGAACTAGTATGTATGTGGGGGTGAATGGCTGGAGATGTGAGTCAAGAAACTCAAATTGTAAAGAGAGGTGGAATATCATGAATATGCCTATCTACCAACTCTATCCACACCTATCCCTTTTGCTAACTGCTACACATCAACTGAAGATATTTCATCCCCCCTCCTCACAATGACTGACTGCTGCTCTCACAACTCATAACCCACAACTCCATGGTGAATACCAGCAATGAATGAGGACCCTCAGTGGAGTGGGGACGGAGAGGAAGGAAATGATGGTACCAACCTATGATGTATCCACATAAAGTTTCTACTTCATGATAAAAAATAAGTTGATAGCCAAGAGCTACGACTTGGGCATGTAAAGTTCACTTAAAGGACACAAACAAAAAATACAAAAGAAGACTGCTCTCAGTTATTTACCTTAACCCCTTAGGCCAAATCAACAAAGATCAAATAGCCACTGAAAAATGCTGACAAACTTACTTGCTGTCATTCATCAAGGTGCTGATTTTATCTGCTCACCCATCTTTTGTCAATTCAGTAACGAACTCCCACATGAGATACCAAGCAATCCCATTTACTAAAATATATAATATATCCAATTTAACTGAATTTTCTCATGTTCCTCCCTGAAGTTCCTTGCCCTTTCTTTTTAAAAGTATTTATTTATTTTTATTTATTTGACAGACAGAGAGACAAGGAGGCAGAGAGGTACAAAAGGAGGGAGGAAGAGAGAGCGAGAATATGAATGGTCACACCAGGGCCTCTAGCTGCTGCAAACAAACTCCAGACACACGTACCACCTTGTGCATATGGCTTATGTGGGTCTTGGTGAATTGAACCTGGGTCCTTGGGCTTTGCAGGCAAGCACCTTAACTGCTAAGCTATCTATCCAACCCTCTCTTGCCCTTTAAATTTTATCCATCACTATCCCTCCTATTGGTTTAATGGACAGAAGTCCTTATGTTAGCTAATCTCTATATTAATGGTATTGGCTAAGTTTGAAAAGAGAAAGTTGACAGTGAGAGGTATGGAGCTGGACTGGGAGAAATGTTTAAACCACCTACCATTTCATTTTGATGGGGGTAGATAAGCATATCTTAAAATAGACATGTTTTAAGACCATTCAAATTGTTAATACTATTGTTAACAAACAAAATGATTATTTCCCAGTGTCCTAATTTTATTTAAAGACTTTTAGGAACAGATTTAGGAGAGGACTATGGATATTAAGTTCTACCCACAGTTATTCTTACCAATTCAGGAGCAATTCCAGAAAGAACACATCCTCCCTTCCTCTTAAACCCACCAATTGATCAGGATACCTCCTTTGGGCAAAGTGCATTTAGATATAGTACAACATATTATGTATTGGTTCTCTGGAAAGTTTGATCTGTGGTTTGGAAGAACACTCAGGGTTCACTGAGTTTGGTAATGGAACAGCCTATTGTATGGAAAAAATTGTTAAAGGTTTCCCTCATAAACTTTCAAAAATAAAGCCAAATGTGATGGCTCATGCCTGCGTTCATAGTACTTGGGAGGTGGAGGCAAGAAGATCAAGAATTCAAGGCAATCCTTGGATAACATAACAAAAAAAAAAAAAAAAAACCTTTAAGATACTGGCACAGGCAAAGACTTTCTAGATAGGACTGCAAATGCATAGTAGATAAATGTAATCCTTAAATATAAGATTATATCTTGGGCTGGGGAGATGGCTTAACAGTTAAAGGTGCTTGCCTGCAAAGCCTGCTGGGCCAGGTTCAATTTCCCAGCACACATATAAAGCCAAACACAAAATGTGGCACGTGTCTGTCATTTGTTTGCAATGGCAAGAGATTCTGGCATGTGCACATACACACACATTAAGAATATATATTTAATTTAAAAAATATTTGTATTTATTTATTTGAAAAAGAGAAGATACAAGTGAGGAAGCCAAGGCCTCCTGCCATTGTAAACGAACTCCAGATAATACACCACTTTGTACACCTGGCTCTTATCTGGGTATTAGGAAACTAAACCCAAGCAGGTAGGCTCTACAAGCACCTTTAACCACTGATTGGTCTCACCATCCCAGAATATTAAAAAAATAGCCTAATATTAAACTAGAAAGAAACTTATATTAAACATAGAAAATTTAACAACAGAGTTAACAATCTATAGGATGAGAAAAAATAAAGAGTATACATCTAACAAAGAGTTAATAATCAGAATATGTAAAGAAAAATCAACAGCAAAACAAAATGCGTATTAGTCCAATTAAAAATGGGCAAAATATGCCGGGCATGGTGGTGCACGCCTTTAATCCCAGCACTCAGGAGGCAGAGGTAGGAGGATCACCATGAGTTTGAGGCCACCCTGAGACTACATAGTGAATTTCAGGTCAGCCTGAGCTAGAGTGAGACCCTACCTCAAAAACAACAACAAAAAAAGTTAACATATAAATAGCCAACAGGTACATGAAAAAATACTCAGGGCTGGAGAGTTGGCATAGTGGTTAAGGCACTTATCTGTGAAGCCTAAGATCCCAGGTTCATTTTCCCAGTACCCATATAAGCCAGTTGCACAAGGTGGGGCATTAGTCTGGAATTCATTTGCAGTGGCTACAGGCCCTTGCGCACCCATATATTCTCTTCCTCTCCCTGCCTCTTTGTCACACACTCTCTCTCAAATAAATGAAATATTAAAATACACACACACACTCAATGCTGCTAATTATCAGGAAAATAAAATCAGAACCACAGTAAAATATCAACTCATGATAGTAAGATTTGTTAGTAGCAAAAAGACAAAAGAGATGGGGAGAAGATGGCTCTAGGTTAAAGGCATTTGCTCTGGAAGTCTCCTGATCAGAGTTCAGAACCTCAGCAACCATATAAAGCAGGACACAAAAGTGGCACACACGTGCTTCTGTAACCCCAATGAGCTTATATCAATAGGAGACAGAGAGAAGAATCATGAAGCCCATGGCCAGATAATCTGGCCTTTCTAGTGGCAAAACAGCAAGAGAAACCATGTGTCAAAATAAGGTGAAGCCAGGCATTTAATCCCAGCACTTGGGAGGCAGAGGTAGGAGGACTGCCTCAAGTTTGAAGACACCCTGAGACTACATAATGAATTCCAGGCCAGCCTGGGCTACAGCAAGACCCTACCTCAATAAACCTCAAAAAAAAAAAAAAAAGCTGGACGACAAGGTCCTACAGCACCCTAAGGTTGCCCTTGACCTCCTACACACACACACACACAAATTATTATTTTTTTAATCCGAGAGAGAGAAAGGCAGACAGTGAAAGTATGTGCACATTAAAACCTCCTACCACTGCAAACAAACTCCAGATGCATGTGCCACTTTGGCATCTGGCTTTACGTGTGTATGGGGGAATCAAACCCAAGCAAGCAAGCATCTTTAACTGCTGAGCCATCTTGTCTGCCACACACACATAAATAAAAAAGACAAAAGATAAAACAATAAAGAAAATATGGTAATACACATAATGGAATACTCTTCAGCTATAAAAAGGAAGAAAACTTGTCATTTGTGACAACTGTGGCTGAAGTGAAGCTAATTGTATTAAGTGAAATAAGCCAAGAATAGAAAGACAAGAACTGTATGATCTCACTCATATGCCGAACCAAAGGAAGTGAATCTCATAAAAGTTGACAGTAGAAGGAAAGGAAGTATGTGGTAAGCTTGATGATGCATGTTGTGTTACAAGAAATTCTGCTAATGATATGATAAAGTGCAGTATAAGACAAGATTTTTGAATGTTTACAGCAAAAGGAAATAAGTGAAAAGATAAAACATTATACAACATATACATGTATCAAAACATAGTGTATCTCATAAATCTATATTATTTTATGCACCAATTTAAAAATTAAAATGCTCTTTTGATCTTAAAAAGAAATGACTTCTGATGTTATACATAGAAATAATATCAATACTGGTTAAATCATTAACAGAATAACCACTACCAATTCCATTAACATAAAAGTTCAATTGCACATATTCAGAAATTAGTACATATTGCACTATTAACAAACATGAATACTAGAAACATGTATTAACAGAAACAACTTAAATATCCTAAATAATTCAATTCTCTTACTTTTAGCAAAGCAAATGAATACATAATTTAAAGCTATTTTATTTATATAAATTGTGAGATCTTTAAAAGAAAAAAAAAATATATATATATATACACCTCAAGAGAACATGACAGAGCCGGGTGTGGTGAAGCATGCCTTTAATCCCAGCACTTGAGAGACTGAGGTAGGAGGATGTCTGTGTGTTCAAGACCACCCTGAGAATACATAGTGAATCCCCAGGCAGCCTGTGCTAGATACAGCAAGACCCTACCTCACGAAACCAAAAAAAAAAGAAAAATCATGAATAAAGAGAGAACTTGAAAAGCTTAAAATAACAGAGCCATATAATTAGTGAGTCGCCTTTCGTTTATTCATAGGCTGCAAAAGAAAGATAACATTTCCTATTAAATTTTAAAGCATTTTTTCAAATTAGAATGAATTAATCTAAAGGCCTTTCTTTCTAACCTATAGAAATCATTTCTGTGAAAAGCTAGAGTAAGTTTTAGCTATTGATGCATCAAGAAGCTTGCAAGGGGTTGGGGAGATGGCTCAGTGGTTAAAGGTACTTGCTTTCAAATTCTAACAGCTCAGGTTTGATTCCCCAGGACCCATGAAAAGTTAGGTACACAAAGTAGCACATGCATCTAAAGGTTGCAGTGGCAAGATGCCCTGCTGCAACCACCCCTCCCCACCCTCTCTTTCCTTACAAATAAATAAATAAATGGGGGAAAAAGACGCTTGCAGGCTGGGCGTGGGGCCACACGCCTTTAATCCCAGCACTCAGGCAGAGTTAGGAGGGTCACTGTGAGTTCAAGGCCACCCTGAGACTACACAGTAAATTCCAGGTCAGCCTGGATGAGTGAGACCCTACCTTGAAAAAACAAACAAACAAACAAACAAAAAAGATGCTTGCAAGGAATTTTGGCTCATTAGTGATGATACTGAGTCCTGTTTGCAAATATATTTCCTAAATGGTTACCCTCGGTCTTGAAACTTATTCTACTTGGTATTACAAATGAATGTTTGTTTGTGGATGTTAGTGATGCAATACATTCACTCTTCCAGACAATGGCTAATATTGGAAGTGAAAAAGTTACTATAGGTAACTCTTGTCCAAGTATGTACGTTTAAATACATTTAGAGACAAAAAGGTTTGGTGGACTTGAAAGCAAATGACTCTGATGGAATACCAAACTGTAAATTGGCAGACAGCTGCAGCTAGTAATAAAATGCTAAGACCTGAAGCACTTTAGTAGAGCCTGATTATACAGTAATCCTAGTATCTGAGAGAAGGCAAAGGAGCTAGAAGAATAACTGATAGACTGGTTGCTATAGTAACCAAGATTAATTTGTATACTGACTGGGAAAAACACTGGGGTTGTATTTAGGTATGAAGCTCACATTATCTCTTAGGTACTTCCCCCTCAATTTTGAATGATGAGATAACAGACTAACATAAAGACCACTCAGTCTAAAGTAAGAGAATGGACAGAATTCCACTCTGAAGTGCAATGAAAGCAACTAATTAAAGGTTTAGCTGCTGATCTGGATAATATCCAGAAGCACGTGGGGAATAGAACTTGTGAAAGTTAAGTTCATAGAAATTAGCTTAGTTCTGATTAGAAAATAGAAACATAGGCTATCAATTCAAGTGAAGTATCAATAGGGCATAATAAAGTAGGAATAACTTCTTAATTTAAGTGTTATCTGATGCAGCTGGGTATAGTGGCACACACCTATAATTCCAGCACTTGGGGAGCTAAGGTACGAGGATCACTGCGAGTTTGAGGCCAGTCTGGGCCATGTTGAAATCCCGCCTCAAACAACAAAAGCCCAACAGTATTATTTGAAGTATTTATTTATAGGTAACCCATCTACCTTTTTATAAAATTTTATTTATTTGTGTGTATGTGTGTGTGCGTGTGTGTGTGTACGCAGGGTCTCCCACCACTGTAAACAAAAGCCTGTCTGGCTTTACGTGGCTGGTTGGGAAATTGAATTCAGACCACTAAGCCATCTCCCCGGCACTATTAATCTCTGTTCTTGCATTATGTATGTGTACATGTGCACGCTGTGTTTGCACGAGTGGGTGCAGATACATGTGTATGTGCATGTGTGCAGAGGCCAGTGGTCAAAGTTGGGTGTCTTCCTTAATACCATATTTTTGAGACAGGATCTCTCAGTGAACTTTTCGAGCTCATAGACTCACCTAGATTAGTAAACCAGCAAGCCCTAGGATTCTCCTGCCTGTTTCCCTAGTGCTGGGATTACAATTGCGTACCACCACACCCAGCTTTTATGTTATGTAAGTGGTGGGGATTCAAACTCAGACCCTTACACAAACACTTTACCCATTGAGGCATCTCCCAAGATCACAGGTTATTAATCTCTTACAGAAAGGTTTACTTAATTTATACTGAAAATGTATGTATCTAAGACAAAACTGAGGGAAGGCAGATCTGAGGAAACAGCTCATAACCTATTCCTAACTGGCTGCTGAGGCTTCATTCGCCTCTTTCATCTCCATCACCATTACAACCCCAGAAAGCAGCAAGCAGCTCCTTCAAGAGACTCACTTTGCAAATTTATCAGACTTTGTTACACTTATAACAATGAACTGAAGAGAATGCATTGGATGGTATGTTAAATTCACATGCCAAATGTTAGAAATTATTTTCTATTCTATAAGACTACCATTGCACTTCTTTTTCATATAGCTATGAGTTTTTAACATTTTGTTTAGTTTTTGTTTATTGAGACAGGGCCTTGGTATGCTACCTATGCAGGATTCAATCTCATGACCACCCTGCCTCTGCCTTCCAAGTATAAAGATTATAGGCATATGTCATGCTGGCTTTTAACATTTTTAAAAATCGTATTTTATGTATCTTTTAAAATATAAAATAAGTTATCATAAGAACTGAATAAAGTTTTTAACTTGTAAGAATGCACAAATTCAAAATGAGTCTCCAAACTGCCATACTGCTACCAACTGTCCTACCTCCATGAGTCACAAATTGACAGTTGGAGGTCACTAAATTTAGAACTTAACATTATTAATATGTAAAAGGTTTCCCCCTACTTCAATATGTTAAATGAGTATAATAAAAGAGCAGCACTGATAAATATATTTCTACCAATATACAAAGCAAACATCAATCAGTATAATCTATGACTGAATACCAACTTCTGAATAAATGGACATTTTTGTTTTGCTATGGTTGGGCTTGGTTTTGAGACATTCTCAAGTATCCAAGGCTGGCCTTGAACTCACTATGTAGCTGAAAGTGACCCTGAACACTTGATCCTCTTGCCTCCAACTCCAAAGTGTTAATATTAGAGACATATGCTACCACACCTTGTTCAAACAGTCATTTAAAGAGAATTTTCCCCAAAGTAACTTATTACACAAAACATGCTTTAAAATTAAAACTTAGGTTGTGGTGGTGGCACATACCTGTAATCCCAACACCAAGGAGGCTAAGGTAGGAGGTTTCTGGGTTTGACGACAACCTGGGCTATATAGTGAGACACTGTCTAAAACAAACAAACAAAAATAGGTATGGATCGTCAATGTACGGAGATGTGCTTCTGATAACTAAGTAAAGTGAGAAAAGTTTTCAACAAAGGCAGTTATACATTTTTTTTGGTTTTCAGACCTAGCAATGCTTTGTTTTTGCTATTTTGAGTTTCGTATTTTGTTTTTGAGACAGGTCCCTGTTATGCATGTAGCCCTGACTGGCCCAGAATGACTTATGTAAAATAGGCTGGCTTTGAACTTGCAGCAATCCTCCTGCCTTTGCCTCTCAAGTGCTGGGATTACAAGGAAAGCCATCTCTTCTGATTAGAACTAACAATTCCAACACTTTGATCTTAGGTTCCATGATTTCAACAAGATGTTCCCATCACTGCAACCTAAACAAAGTAGATGCCAATTAACACTAGACTCCTAAAAATGAAACAAACATTACCAGTGTTTTTAAGTTATTCCATCATGTCACTCGTTTTCATTCTGACTTGAGGAAAATCAGTGAGCCAAAGTTAGAATCACAGGACAGTCACTACCACTCAAAATATGAAACATTCATGTTATATAGAAGTAGACCACCTGGTTAATGGGGTATGTCCCAGAAATTTGTAGCAGGGATACTTTTATTTTCCCTCCTTCTAAAACAGGGCATGATCATATAAATGAGGAATCAAATAAATGAAGCCTGGGTTCTAGTTCCAGCTCTGCCAGTTAAGAAGAAATGCAGTACTTTCTCTCTCTGAGCTTAGGTTTCACTTTCAGTTAGATAGGAGGGTTGGGTAAATGATTTCCAGTCCTTTCCTACTCTAATGTATGATTCTATGTGTCCAATGGCCTCTGAGGCCTAGGAAATCTAGGACTTTGGCTGACACCAAAAAAGTTTAAAATGTTACATTTATTTTTATAACATGTTCTCAGTGGCAGCCTTTTAAGATATAGGTGTAGCTCAGAGTTAGAAGGGACATCCAACTCATATATAATTTATGCATTAAGCAATTTCAAATATGTGGGTCTTGAAAGTCCAAAGTCATCAAGCTTGTTAAAAATGAGTGTGTGTGTGTGTATGTGTAGGCACATGTGTGCATGCATGTGCCAGGTATAATGATCTAGGCCTGCAATCCAGCTACTTAGGAGGCAGGACGATAGCAAGTTCAAGGCCTGCTTGGACTGCACACTGAGTTCAAGATGTGCCTGATCAACTTAGCAGACCTGTCTAAAAATAAAAAAAGTAAAACAAAACAAAAACAAAAGCCTTGGAATATAACTCACTAGTAGAGTGTCTGCCTAGAATGCACCAAGCCCTAGAATCAATCTTTAGTACACCAAAAACAAACAATAAGAACAACACACACGCATATAGTAGAAAGATTTTTTTCTAAGCATAAAAAGTTATCAATAAAAACAACTACAAAATTTCAATACAATGACAGAATTGGTTCTCAAAATAATATCTCAATTGAAAGTTGAGGACATGAAATAATTCCAGCACTGGGCCTTTTCTACATTACCGTAGTTCCTCCTCCCTTTCCTGCTTTATTAAGCACCCAAGCAGAAAGAATGTCACACTGAAACTGATATGAGATCTAGTTCTGCTACTAATGTGCTAAGGCACCATGGACAAGTCCCTCCTCCTTCTCCCTCTCCCTCTTTCTCTAGTCTTCAGTTTTTACATTTTCTAAGAGTTAAACTTAGAAGGTCCTTTTAGCTGTAACAGACTATCCTATAAAATTCCTAACCGACAAAACAAAAATAGAAATTCCTGAAAGAGAAAATGAAAATTTGTAGCCAAGAGAACTGAAAAGTTTGGGCTGCTGGTTTTAAATAGATGCATCATTTCAATTCAAAAGTTGGTGACAGACTGTATGAGAGGAAGACCCTTTCCATCTCTTCCACACACACTGTAGGGCAGTTATGATATATTACAGAAAAATACTGGAGTACTGTCTTAAGGGCTGGTTTAAAATCATCACTTTGCTACTTGAAAATTGTTTCTCCTACAGTAAATTAAGGTCTCTGAGCCTAAAGTGAAAATGGAATGGGAACAAGAAAATTGGATCTAAAGTGCCAATCAAAATAAAACATAAATGTAGTACATATTGCAAACCTAGGCAAGAGATGATATGCCACTTGAGGAAAAGTAGACTGCATTGGGCTCAAACTTTCTATATAAACTGAGCTTCTTATTAAATTTGCTTTCAAAGTGGGGATTAACAAAATAGAGGGGCAATGCAAAAAGTAAATCAATATTAGGAAATGGACTATGTATTTGGACTCTGCTGATTAACAAAAAAAATTGAAAGAATTCTCAATTGTATACTAAATTTAGTAAAATGGTCTGTTCCCAAATATATAAAAATCAAGGAGTATTTCTTTACACACCCAAATTCAGTCTATGAATCTCTTATAGTTTTTATGGTATGCCACTCCAGTTCAGTCAAGGAACAGAAAACATTTCTGATGATCAAATATCTAGTGATGCCACCTGTTTCCATAAATCAAGATTTCCCACTGAATTTCTAGGCTGTTTGTTGACCAGCCAAGTCTGCTTGCAGAACCAAATGCAAATGACAAAACCTATCACAAAAGATAGAGGAAAATGTAAATGATGCCACTCCCCCTTCAGTCCTGTTAATATGGCTAGTTGTTTTCAAATGCAATTCCCCAATGAGTCTATTCTCTTCCAAATCCTCTCACTAACACAATGTGAGGCCATGCAATCCTAACAGATCCGCAGTTTTAGGGACAGAGCTCTCAACAAGCTCAGTATTTGGACACGTGCGAGAGTTAAAAATTAGGAAGCTAGGTCCTAAAAGACTTAAAAAAAAAAAACACTTTTCACTTATTATCAAAGTACCTTAGAAGCTATATCATCCCAAGGGAAAGAAGTGACTATCAATTCTATCATAATGACTCATCCAGTTTAGATAAGTAAAGTAGCTCTCAAGTTCTATATACTTCCTTCCAAAGTGAGCACTGTATAAAGTTAACTAATCTGCTAATGCCAAGAAAGAAAGAAGGTAATGCGTGTTTGAATGTCTCTTTTCTGTGCCAGGTATTGAACTGGTTTACACAGGTCCTGAAATAATTGTCCTTCTAAATTAAATTTCTTTTTGTCAATGAAAAAGAACAATATCCACATACTTATAATCAATCATATAAACTGGTTATTTCTTCCTCTTACTCCAATACACATATACATACATACTTACTAAAAGATCCATTCTCTCATTTAACCTGAATTGACAGGTCATTATTTTGAAGTGAAATGTGTGCGTGTGTGTGTGTGTGCGCGTGCGTGTATTTTCTATCCTGTAATACTTAGTTATGAACTTGGATTAGATACTAAACTTGAAGAATAGGTGCCATCCCCAGTGGTCATTGTCAGCCCCCCCCCCAAAAAAAATCTCATAATAGTGTCACCCAAAAGTCTCACAATAGCAACAGTGAAAGACTGGTGAAAACACATTTGCAATCTACCAACATACATTTCTTTCTGATTTTGTTTCTGTAACTTTTTGGCATATATTGTGTATAATATGCATTAGATTTTTAAAACTTCTAGAATATCCAGTTAACTTTATTTCTGTCAGACAGGGTATTTCTTCCAAAGGGTAAACATGCTAATTGAAGAGAGTTCAACGCCTGGAATCATACACCAATATACAAATTTTACAAATTCACCAGACCTAAAAGTATGAAAATATATTTCACTGCCTCTGGTTCCAGATATGTCAGTAGGATAGTTTGGAGAAATCGCTTTAAACACTAACTTTGAAAAGTTAAGGATAAGTAAGTAGAAGTCCTGGTCAAGAGAAATATTCCAAATACTGAACTTCCTACTCAGAATTACCCATATTAATCACCAGTAAAACATCTTGCAAAAGTAGATAAAGGGCACAAAGCTGGGCTCTTCTTCCAAGTATCAGATTACTCAGCACTTGTTTGTACCTCTGTACTCGGTTGTGTACACTTATGCCCGGCTACCTTTTTAGACCACACCATTCTTTCTAATGGTAAAGACCTTGTCTACGATTTCCTTCGGTTGCCAGTAAAGTGCTATTTTAGTAAAGGACTTCCTTAAGTGAATACTGGGTTTTCTTCCCACTTTTCGGTGCAAATAAAAATGACTGGCAAGTAAGGAAGAGTTAGTCACCTCTGAAATGAATAGGTAAACTAGCGGATAAAATAAGAGGAAAAGAAGTGGGAAGTGCAGATTCTGCTACCGCTCCTTTAATCCGAGGTCCCCGAGGCCAAAACGGATGTTGGAAAGGTAAACTCTGAACCCCACAAATACAAATCTTTGCTTCTCAGGCATGTATGCTAGACTCTCAATGGCTGGACGGGAAAGGTGTTCCCCGGGTAGCTCACTAGGGATAAAGATACCCTGTTCTCTCTTCCTCCCCCAACTCAGCCTGTCCTAAGGAGCCCCGGGTCTGGGTTGTGATGTGATCAAGTGAGACTATGAGGGAACCGCGGTGGCGGACACGGCAATTAGGCTCAAGAGGTGTTAGGGGAGATACAGGAGAAGCCGGAGATCGGGATGCCCGACTTCTGGGGCACAGTTTCTGTTACTTACCCCACAGGGTAGCCGCCCCCTAGGTGTACATCTTCAGGGGCATCATAGAATTCCTCCGTGTCGCTTTCCGACGCCATTTATAGGACACACCCGCGGGTGAGGGGGCCGACAGCGCCTGGAGGAAGGGTGAGTCTCCCGGCTCCTCCTCGTCGTCCTCCTCGCCGGCAAGACTGTGAGTTGTGGGTCCCAAGCAAGGCTGAGGAAGGAACAGACGTTCCGAAGTGAGGAGTCGGTTAGGGACAGGGGACCACCCTCAGCTGCCCGGCTGTGGGAATGACCCGCAGAGCGACTGCCAGAGACGACCGCAGTGGGTCCGGAGACTGTTGCCGGCACTCGCGGCGAGAGGTGTATGTGGAGCGCAAGAGAAGAGGCGGTGGCTCTCCTCTGTGGGGGAGGGCGGGCGTGCCGGCGACAGCGGCTCCAATTTCTCCCGCAGCAGCAATTACAGCTGCCGGGAGAGCTAGCTGCCCGCAAAATACCGACGCGCACCTACCCTCGCGAGACTTCGGGAGGGGCCGGCGCGCGTGGGCGGGGCGAAGAGGTGGCGGGGGCGGTCTCAGAGAGGCAGTGCTCTGATTACTTATGCTGGGGAAGCCTGTCAAAACGGCGCAAGCGCGTTGAGGGCCTTTGGGGAGGTCCGGAAGTATCGGAGAAGGGAGGCTTTTGGTGCGCCTTCTGAAGGGAGGAGTCTAGAGCCTGCGCAGGGGCAGCACTGTGCCAAGTCACTGGGGGTGTGTGCGGCATAGGTGGGGTCGGGCAGGGCGTGGTGTTTTACCCACTTACTTTAGTAACTGCAGTTCCAAAGTGGAGCATTTTGACAGGAAGACAAGTTCAGTCTCTTTTTATCAAGAGGAAATGCTGACAGGAAACGAAGTGCTCATTTTTGTTTGTATTTACTTTTCAATTCCGAAGTATCCCACCGTTGGGCGTTGACAGTTCCCACCTCTATCGTACCAGGAATAGGCATGCCCTAGTCATTACAAGATCTCTATCCCAAATATGATCCAGACGGCCAGAGGGTGGGGTCCGTGAGAGATGTATGGGGAGTGTCCTATTTTCAAAGAGTAGTGATGGATTTATTGTTGGGGTTGAACCAATACAAAGCCTCCGGTTACTTTTTTCCACACTTATCTATTGCTGCCCACTATGTGAGAGAAATTCTTGCAATACTGCCTAAGGCGTGCTTCAGCCACATGGCAAATATATATTGAGTACATACTGTTGCAAGGCTAGGACAGTAACTTAATTCTGATCTTCAACTGCCCAATGTCCAGTGATGAAAATAGATACTTTTTAAAAGACCGAGATGTTCTTTTTTAAACAAAGGTTCATTCATTGCCATCAAACTGATAATATTGATTCTCGGCATGATCACGAGGCACATTTATTTCTTCCACTGACGTCATGATAGGCTTTTGCAGTTGTTTATGCAGCCTCAAATATTATTACTCAATGTGATAGCAGGAAAGATTGGATTTGAAAGCTTGGTGTGGTGGCGCATGCCTTTAACCCCTGCACTTCGGAGGCACAGGTAGGCAGATCGCCATGAGTTCGAGGCCACCCTGAGATTATATAGTGAATTCCAGGTCAACCAGGACTAGAGTGAAACCCTACCTCGAAAAAAACAAACAAAAAAAAAATTAAAGCCGGGCGTGGTGGCGCACGCCTTTAATCCCAGCACTCGGGAGGCAGAGGTAGGAGGATCGCCGTGAGTTCGAGGCCACCCTGAGACTCCATAGTGAATTCCAGGTCAGCCTGGACTAGAGTGAGACCCTACTTCGAAAAACAAAAAAAAAAAAAATTAAGAGATTGAATTGGAGCCAGAGACATGGCATCTGAAAGACTAGAAAGGGGTTCTACACATACTGCAAAGTAATGCAACCCCAGAAAAAGTTTACTGTGGTGTGATGGATTTTCATAAATTCAAATGCCATATACTGTATATTCTGTCACACCCCAGGGAGTTAGGAAAAATACTGCATAAGCAAATATGTCAATATTTTTGCAGCAGAACAGATGTGATTGTTTACATTGGGGTAAATAAATACTAGTACATGACCTCATTAAGTTCAGGTCAGATGAATATGACTAAATATGTTTAGGATACATAAATTTAATTGTCAGATAAGTTCTTTAAAAACAAAACAAAAACTGGATTTCCAGAGCTTAATGGATTTCAGAAGTGCAGATAGGGAATTTGTGGATTCTTGAGAAGGTATAACTTTTATCTAAAGCTAATAATTATTAGGTTTGTGTACTTTAAATGTGTTAATTGGAAAAATAAATTATCAAAGTCATCATAAAATAAGCTGATGAGATAATAAAGTTTTCTTGAATCTGTCTACAATGTATAGACAGATCAACACACATTACCTTGTACTCCTAAAATATACACAAGTATTATTTGTCAATTGAAAATAAGTTGATAACTCTGGGTTTGGTGGCACATGCCTATAATGCTGCACTTGAGAGGTGGAGGCAGGAGGATGAGAATTTCAAGGTCATCCTCAGCTACTTAGTGAGTTTGAGGCTAACATGCTACATGAGACCCTGCCTGAGAATAAATAATAAATAAATAAAAATAATTTAATAAAGACATGTAATTTATTTCCCAAGTATAAAAAAATCATCTCAAGTTACTCTTTTTTTTCACTAAGGAAGACAAACTCGTATAGATTATGGAAAAATGGTTTATGTTCATGAAAAGATACAATTTTAAGTGAAAAGATATAACTACATATATTAATTTTCTTTCTAGATACTTCATAATGAATCTATATATTCTTAAAATCATTTTGTATATTGTATTTGAATATTAATCAAAAATATTTATAGTGTTATGATACTAATTCAATTCAATGAACATGTGCTCTTTGTTGTCATGTTCCGTTCCAAGGTGCTGAGGACAATTCAAACATGAAGACAATTAGTTCCTGTCCTCCACAAGCTCAGGATCTAGCAACAGAGACAAAATGGATTCCTGGTTTGGAGCTTTATTTCAATATACTATGCCACTTCTTTTGGACTTTTTAAGGTGAGTCAAGCATCTTACTTAGAAAAAAAATCAAAATGGCAAGTAGGAATGATAACCTTATAACATCTTTAGAGTTATTGGAATTGTCTACTTAAATGCGTTGTTGTCAAACTTAATTTCATGCAAAAATCCTTATATCATAAAAGTAAAAACTGCTCTACTTGAAGGAAGGCTAGTTATAATCCCTGCTTCCTTGGCCTTTCCTGAGCCTTCATGGACAGCTCTAAGCTTCTGTAAAATAAGCAAACAAACAAACAGAAAAGAAAAAGGAAATTATCTAAAGCACAGGTCAACAACTGTTGCCCATGCTGTCTGTTTTATAAATAGAATTCCATTGTCACACAGACAGGACTATGTTTATATGTTGTTGCAGTCAAGTTCGCATTGCTGGTAGAAATCACCCAACCAAGAGCAGCTTCTGGGAAAAAGATTTATTTTGGCTTACAGGCTCCAAGGGAAGCTCCATGATGGCAGGAGAAAATGATGGCATGAGGAGAGGGTGGACATCACCCCCTGGCCAACATAAGGTGGACAATAGCAACAGGGGACTGTGCCAAACACTGGTAAGGGGTAACTGGCTATAACACCCATAAGCCCTCCCCCAACAATACACTCACTCCAGGAGGCGTTAATTCCCAAATTTCTATCAGCTGGGAATCTAGCATTCAGAACAACTAAGTTTATGCGGGACACCTGAATCAAACGACTGCATTCCACCCCTGGCCCCCATAAACTGATATCCATACATGGTATAAAATACAATGCATTCAGTACAACTTTAAGAGTGCCCACAGTTTTAATCAATTGCAATGATGTTCATACGTCCCCATAGTCCAAGATCTTTTAACTGAGCCATAATACCAAAAAAATCCCCCCCCCCCCGAAACCCATAATGGCACAGAATAAACATTCACACTGCAAAAGATGGCATTGGGCATAGCAAAGAAATATTCAACCAATACAAGATTTAAAACAACCAGGGCAAACATCAAACTCTGTAGCTTCAAGTCCAACAACTCTAGCCAGTGACAAATCCCCAAGTCTGATTATTCTAACCAGCAATAAGTCTCTGGCATTCCAATTCCGCCCCTCCAGCTAGGCTACTCACAGTCCTGGAAAATTTCATCCGGGCCAGCAGCTTTCCTTAGCAGCCATCTCGTCATCCTAACATCTCCACTGTGTCTCCACTGCAATCTATGGTTCA
Organism: Dipus sagitta; assembly: GCA_036346955.1. Taxonomy (NCBI): domain Eukaryota; kingdom Metazoa; phylum Chordata; class Mammalia; order Rodentia; family Dipodidae; genus Dipus; species Dipus sagitta. Next base: position 123,261,609 of record CM070776.1, read on the forward strand.
TCCTCATGACCCCATGGGGTCTCCATGCATGCATCCAGCAAACCTGCTTCACATTGCCCATGGCAATTTCCAAAACACAAGACTGTGTTGCAAACTCAATGACCCTCTCTTTTCTTCATTTCTTACACTCCACAGTACCAGGTAGGGTGCCAATTTGTTAATCCAGGGGGGAATAAAGCAGATTTTGAAGAACAAGACACTTCTTGAGCACTCAGGCCCCGTCAAGAGAGTCTACATTCTTCATGTTGCCCTAGTGCAGATGAGCTAGCCCAGTCTGAAAAGTTGTAATCTCTCAAACTATTTGCAGGTGAATGGGCAGCAATTTAGGCCCAAAGGTTTCATTCTTTCTGTGCCATATCCCTCTGCTCACATCAGTTCATTTCTACACAAAGCAATCCTGCCCAACTTCTCAGGACACGGCATAAGAGCAAGCTTTTCACACAAACTGCTAGCCCAGTCCAAGCAAAGCTCTTTCTCACCCTCATAAGCCAAACCTCACAGTCCATAGTTCTTACTGCATTCAGGTCTTGAAGCTCTGACCAGAGTAGTCCATCAAGCTGTACTTAGAGCACTGCAAGGCATCTCTTAGGCCAAGGTTTCATATTCTTCCACATTCCTCTTGAAAAGCAGCTCCAAAATGCCAAAGCCACACAGTCAGGTGTCTAGCAGCAACCCCACTCCTTGGTACCACTTTACTGTTGCAGTCAGGTTCGCATTGCTGGTACAAATCACCCAACCAAGAGCAGCCTGTGAGAAAAAAGGGGTTTATTTTGGCTTACAGTCTCGAAGGGAAGCTCCATTATGGCAGAGGGAAATGATGGCATGAGCAGAGGGTGGACATCACCCCCTGGCCAACATAAAGTTGACAATAGCAACAGGAGAGTGTGCCAAACACTGGCAAGGGAAACTGGCTATAACACCCATAAACCCACCCCCAACAATACACTAACTCAGGAGGCATTTATTCCCAAATCTCTATCAGCTGGGAATCTAGCATTCTGAACCCCTAAGTTTATGGGGACACCTGAATCAACCCACCACATATGTAATATACTCTCTCTTTCCCTGGCAGAGTTTAGTAGTCAGACTGTATGGTTTGCAAGTCATGCCATATTTACTGTCAAGCTCTTTACAAAAACTGTTGTTGAACTTGGATCCATAGGATACTGTTTTATAGGCTACCCCAGAACCAAAAGTACCCCTAAATGAAAGTTATTTGCATTCATTTTACAAAAATCATATGATGCACAATGTCATATATAGAGATAATAGTAAATATAAAATCTTTTCCCACTTTATTCATTCCCAATGACTACAAGAACTATAGCCATCTAAAGCTTAGGTGGATTTAAGGTGGGTTTGGCTAGTACCCTTATCTACATATCAAGAATTCTACCCAAAGGGAGTCATGGGCACCATATGGAACAACTTATCTGTGGGATGTTTGATCTCTCTTCATGTCAACAGTGATACAAAGTGTTGGTATACTTGGGGACAGTATGACCTCAACCCTGAGAGTAATCACTCAGTATATAAATGATGCAAGCACATTATAAAACATATAGCCTTAGAAAGAGCTAAAGTGAAGCTGGAGAGATGGCTTAGAGGTTAAGGAGCTTGCCTGCAAAGCCTAAGGACCCAGGTTCAATTACTCAGTACCCACATAAGCCAGATGCATAAGGTAGTGCATGTGTCCAGAGTTTGTTTGCAGTGGCTGGAGGCCCTGGCATGCCTATTCTCTTTCTGTTTCTCTATCTGCCTATCTCTCACACATAAATAAATATTTTTTTAAAAAGAGCTAAAGTGATAATGCAGAAAAATCATGTATAGGATTAGGTGATTTGAGATATAATATAGACATGAAAAGATTTGATATTGCAATTTATGTGAGAATTTTTATGGTTTTTAAAATTTTAGAATTCAAGCCGGGCATGGTGGTGCACACCTTTATCCCAGCACTCAAGAGGCAGAGGTAGGAGGATTGCCTTGAGTTTGAGGCCACCCTGAAAGTACATAGTGAATTCCAGGTCAGCCTGAGCTAGAGTGAGACCCTACTTGAAAAAAAAAACCTGCAAGTAGAGTGTCTAAAAGTGTATTGATAGAGAAAAACCAGTCTACAATTCAAATGTGTTATTATTTTATAATGGAAAATTATAGAAACATTCACTATAGATCAGGACTATGTAAAAGTACTAACTGGAACTATCTTAAAAGAAAATTTAGAGCTGGAGGAATTGCTCAGCAGTTAAGGCTTTGTCCCTAGCACCCACCCAAAGCCAGATGCACAAAGGCACATCCATCTGAAGTTTGGTTGCAATGGCTGAAGGCCCTGGCATGCCCACTCTCTCTCTCTCTCTCTCTGTCTATCTCTCTGCTTGCAAGTAAATAAAATATTGAAAAAATAAAATTTATTAGATTCTGTTTGTTCCATTGTGATTGAAATATTAGAAAATATTAATGCATAAGGTTAATTTCACATTTATATAATTTATATATGCATAATTTCATTAGCCAGAAACAATGGGTGAAAATAAAGAACTACACTTACATTAATCAAGCCATGTAGGAATACATAAAAGGTATGTACCCATACTTCAGATATCTACCATCTACCTCAGTTCATTGAGTTTTAAATCCCATCTGTCCGCATCTACTGTTAAAGCTCACAGTTGAATTTCAGATAACCCTCCTAACACCACATCAAAACAGATCACAAACAGCAACCCTTCTTTCACTCACTTCTTTAAGTTTTCATATAAGTATATATTCTATGTTGAAGATAGTTCCCCATACCGCCCTACATTTCTTTCTCCCACACCCACTTCTATCAGTAAACAGGGTATTTCTCAAAATAAAGTGCCATATAGGTTGGAGTACTTATTTAGCACAGGTAAAATTGTGCTATCAAGTTCTTATCTTTTTTTTTTTTTTTTTTTTGAGGTATTGTCTCATTCTATCCCAGGCTGACGTGGAATTCACTATGTAGTCTCAAGGTGGCCTTGAACTCATGGTGATCCTCTTACCTCTGCCTCCTGAGTGCTGAGATTAAAGGTCTGTGCCACCATGCCCGGCTTGTCCTCTCTTTTTAATTTTTTTAAAATTTTTTTGTTCATTTTTATTTATTTATTTGAGAGTGACAGAGAGAGAGAGAGGCAGATAGAGAGAGAGAGAGAATGGGCACGCCAGGGCTTGCAGCCACTGCAAACGAACTCCAGATGCGTGTGCCCCTTTGTGCATCTGGCTAACGTGGGTCCTGGGGAATCGAGCCTTGAACCCGGGTCCTTAGGCTTCACAGGCAAGCGCTTAACCGCTAAGCCATCTCTCCAGCCCTCTTTTTAATATTTTTAAATTATTTATTTGAGAGAGAGATAGAGAGAATGGACATGCCAGGGCCTTCAGCAGCTGCAAAAAAAACCTCCAAATGCATGCGTTCCCTTGTGTGTATGTGTGACATTGCACAATTGCGTTACTGTGCATCTGGCTTATGTGGGACCTGGAGATTCAAACATGAGTTCTTAGGCTTTGCAGGCAAGTGCTTTAACTGCTAAGCCATCTCTCCAGCCCCCAATGGTCTCTCTTTCTATCCATCTTTTGTTATCTCTGCTTCTTTATGTACTTTCACTTCAATTTTCCTATTGTTGACAGTTTCCTTCTTGCAAATAATGAAGATAGCTGCAAGAAACATCAGCTTATCATATCTTTTTTTCTTTTTGTGATACTGAATATTAAACCTAGTGTTTTGTTTTGTGCTCACTAAGCAAGCATTCTACATCTGAACTACATCCCCAACTCCTTCACACTTAATCGCAAAAGAAGCAAGCTTTTCTCCCAGTGTTTGTTTTTCTTTGTGTGTGTGTGTATGTGTGTGTGTATTTGTATTTCTCCACGTGTGATCATGTGTCTGAATGTAGGCACACACATGCCATAGCACATGTGTGATAGTCAGTGACCAATGTTTGGGGCAATCTTTGCCTTCCACCTTGTTTGAGACAGGGTTGCTACTAATGTTCACTGTAGCCCGCGTAGTCGTCTCGCCAGCAAGAACGCACATGGACACCAGGATCCTTCTGCAGCAAGCGTTTATTGCAGTTAACAGATGAAAAGAGGAAGACCCAGAGCCCCGAAATGGCGCCGCTTATATAGCCCCTAGGCGGCGTGTACTCTGCTGATTGGCTGCGCGCTCATCACCCCATATGACGCCCCGGGCTGGGCAGTGACTTGGCGCGCTTTCACCACTTGCACATGCGCTATTCTACTTGTTCACCAGGACCGAGGCCGGATGTCAGTGCCATCTTGTAATGGTGATCACACTCTCTCGGCTCTCCACAGTTCACCACTCTATCTGTCAGCCTAGGTGGTTCACTAGCTTCTGAAGGGTTCTCCTTCACCTCCCATGCCATTTTAGGCACACTGGGATTACAGAAGTCCACCACAGATTCTGGTGTTCACATAGGGTCTGGGGACCAAAACTTCAGTCAGTCATTTCCACACCTCCTCTCTCTCTCTCTCTCTCTCTCTCTCTCTCTTTGGTTTTTCAAGGTAAGGTTTCACTCTAGCTCAGGCAGACCTGGCACTCACTCTGTAGTCCCAAACTGGTCTTGAACTCACAGTGATCCTCCTACTTCTGCCTCCTGAATGCTGGGATTAAAGGCATGAGCCACATGCCCAACTCCCTCTCTCATTTAAAAAAATATAGTAAATCTCAGATAGGATGTTGATTATTCTTAGGACGATCTTTTAATTAGGGGTATAGGAGAATTCTCATTTTTAAGGAACATGTCAGCTGATTCCTTGCACATACCAAGTGAGGAGAGAGCACAAAGTTTATCTTCCAGACTGCATTGTCTGTATAATGGGAATCTTTTCCTCAGTTATACTACATTGACATGATGATTTTCCAAGAAAAGAGTATGATAAGAAAGGAACAACAAGAGCCGGGCGTGGTGGCGCACGCCTTTAATCCCAGCACTCGGGAGGCAGAGGTAAGTGGATAGCCGTGAGTTCGAGGCCACCCTGAGACTCCATAGTGAATTCCAGGTCAGCCTGGGCTAGAGTGAGACCCTACCTCGAAAAACCAAAAAAAGAAAGAAAGGAACAACATACTTACAATAAGTTATGAAGGAGCAAATCCCTATATTCATTTGTGTGGAAAGAGTTACGGTGTGCTAAATGAAAACAGATAATGTGGAATACTGCCTCTGTAATAATTTCAGTCATATGAAATCATTTATCTATGTGTATTTAGCCATATGTATAGAAATTTTTGGAAGAATATTCACAAAAAAGTCATAGTGCTATTCTTTGGCTGCTGATTAAAATAATAATGACAGGAGATGTGTGCCTTGTTTGTATTCTATAGTTACTATGTATTACTCTGCCAAAAGGGGGAGCATAGTAAAAAATATAATAATCTATCATATAAGGTAGGTGCACATAAAAAATAACGCTTGAGATTTGTTTCCAATGTAGTACACACCTGCAAGTCCTGGGTTTATTGTTGGTATCATACTTTAGTTGTTGGAACTGTTCAGAAAGTTCCATCAAGAAATTAAACTTGGAAAAATACCCACAAAGCTAATTTTATAGTGTAAGTAGTCTATTATTGAAATGTCATATTGTAAGAGGGACAGGGATCCATAATTTAAAGCACTTGCTATTCATGTCTGATGAGCAGAGTTTGGATCCCCAGAACCCACATAAAGCCAGATACAAGTAGCACAAAAGTCTGTAATTCCAATTTGTCTACATCAATGGGGGGGGAGGGGATTCAGGAGAATCTTAAAGCATTCAGCCCAGCCAGTCTGGAGTTCACAGTGGCAAACAAGAGAGACCCTATCTCAAAGTGAAAAGCAAGTACTGAAAACCTAAGATTGCACTCTGATCTGCACATGTGTGCCATGTCACATGTATCCATACATACATGCATGCACCATATACACATATACTAAAAAGTCATATTTTCTGCACTGCACGTGACACATAAAGAGAACAAGTAATCATTCTAAAGCAGCTATGAAACAGCCTGATTTGGAACATCCAGGAACAAGGTATAATACTAGAGATATACTTCTCATAATATGGATTGAATAATTTTCTTTCTTTCTTTCTTTCTTCCTTTCTTTCTTTCTTTCTTTTTCTTTTCTTTTCTTTCTTTTTTTTTTTTTTTTTTTTTTCAAGGTAGGGTTTCACTCTGGGCCAGGTTGACCTGGAATTAACTATGTAGTCTCAGGGTGGCCTCGAACTCATGGTGATCTTCCTACCTCTGCCTCCCAAATGCTGGGATTAAAGGTGTGCGCCACCATGCCCAGCCTGAATAATTTTTAAAAATATTTTTGTATTTATTTATTTATTTAAGAGAGAGAAAAGGCGAGAGAAAGAGGCAGATGGGGAATGGGCGCTCAGGGCCTCCAGCCACTGCAAACGAACTGCATGTACCCCTTGTGCATCTGGCTTACATGGGTCCTGGGGAGTTGAACCTGGGTCCTTTGTCTTTGCAGGCAGACACCTTAACAGCTAAGCCATCTCTTCAGCCTTGAATAATTTTGTTTTTAAAAGTAAGAAGCAAGATGGGCGTGGTGGCACACGCCTTTAATCCCAGCACTTGGGAGGCAGAGGTAGGAGGATCGCTAAGAGTTTGAGGCCACCCTGTGACCACATAATGAATTCCAGGTCAAATTGAGTTTATAATCCCACTGCTGGGAAGACAGAAGAGACGAGAGAATCTCTGGGGTTTATTACCTAAGTACTCTAGCCAAATTGGTAAGCTCTGGGAAATAAATAAGTACATAAATACAGTGGAAAGATACAGAGGGGAACACCCAATGTTGACCTCTGGCCTCTAGATACATGTGCATACACATGCATGTGCACCTTCACAAATATGTACCTACATACAAGCACACACATGAACACACATACCACACATACACACAGAAAAAGAGAAAAGAAAAAAAGATAAACTAAATCTGGGTCATAAACTGGAGTGATCTTTTTTAGCTCCCCTAATGTCATCTTCTTTTTTAACAGATGACAGAGCTTTTCTAAAAAAAAAAAAAAAATTTATTTATTTGCAAGCAGAGAGAGAGAGAGGAGAGACAGAAAAGAGAGACAAAGAGAGTGAGAACGAGCACGCCAGGGCCTGTAGCCACTGCAAACAAACTCCAGATGCATGTGCCCCTTGTGCATCTGGTTTATGTGGGTCCTGGGGAATCGAACCTGGGTCACTTAGCTTTGCAAGCAAATGCCTTAACTGCTAAGCCATCTCTCCAGACCCCTAATATCATGTTTATATGTTTCTATTTTTAATTGCTAAAGCTTAATCTATTGGCCAACATTTAATAGAAATATTGTCATCAAGCATATACATGCATACATATTCAAGATCAATGTGTAGAAGTATATGATACTATAGACGGCTTCCATCAAAAATTCATACATTGAAATTTACTTCGCAGTGTCATGTTATTTGGAGGTGAGATGGACCTTTAAAGGTCACTGGCCCAAGCTTCCTATCTGACCTATGAATTCCTTCTATAAACTTCCCTGATACATAGTCTTTCAAGGTCATGAAACTTACCATTTACACAGTCTATCTTTTTATAACCTCAAATAACAACAAATTTATTCATTTTATTTAACCCAGGTCTACATTTCTGTAATTTCTGTCCAGTTGTTAAAATTCTGGTTTCTAACTCTATACAAAACCTTTCATCCATTTAAAGGTGGTTGTCTTTGTTTTGTACTATTTTTTAGAAATCACAGTGTGATTTAAATTGGTTATTACATTTAAAAAATATTTTACTTAAGCTGGGAGTGGTGGTGCATATCTTTAATCCCAGCACTCAGGAGGCAGAGGTAGGAGGATTGCCATGAGTTGAAGGCCATCCTGAGACTACAGAGTGAATTCCAGCTCAGCCTGGGCTAGAGTGAGACCCTACCTCAAAAACAAAACAAAACAAAAAATTATTTATTTGCAAGCAGAGAGAGACAGAGATAGAGAAAGAGAATGGACATGTCAGGGCCTCTAGCCTCTGCAAATGAAATATCTGGCTTTACATGGATACATAGGTCACTAGGCATTTTAGGCAAGTGCCTTAACCTCTGAACTATATCTCCAGCTCTATTATTACATTTTTTTTACTATCTCCTCAAAGCCTGGTCTAGTTTTACTAACTTATAGCCAATAAGCCATGTTAATTTGTAAAATATCTGAAATAGTAGTATTACAAGTAAAAATTAAAGCACTTGGTATTTTACTATTTTTCATTTTTATAGTCTGCTTTATATACATGGGTGCATTTTTTCTTTTTATTTATGTATTGTGTGTGTGTGTGTGTGTGTGTGTGCATATGGGCATGCCACAGCTTCTTGCTGTTGCAAACAAATGCCAGACACATGAACCACTTTTTGCATCTGGTTTTGCCTGGTTAGTAGGGGAATCCACTATCCAAACAAGCACCTTTAATTGCTGAGCCATCTCCTGAGCCCTAAATTGGTACATTTCAATTGAGGGTTTGGTTAAGTAGAATTCTAAGATGCCCCTAATATTCCTACCAGTTGATGAACACATTTCCTCCTGATTGTTCAATCCAATATTCATTTATATGATACTGGGAAGGGATTTTGTAGATGTTACTAAAGTCCCATATCAGTTGACTTTAAGATTATGGAGATTATAGTGTTGGATCTAACCTCATGACATTAGCTCTGTAAAAGTACTTTCCTCTGGTTAGTGGGGAAGAGGAAGTCAGAGAAAAGCCTTTTGGCTGGCCTGGAAGAAAACAAACATCTATGTTGTGAACTGCTTATGGAGCCACATAGTGTGGATTGTGAGCAGTCTCTAGTTGCTAACAATGGCCTTCTGCTGATAACAAGTAAGGAAATGGGGGCCTCTGTCCCAAGACTGCAGGGACTTGAATTCTGCCAACAGCCTGAATGAAAGAGGATCCTAGGCTCCAGATGAGAACACAGCTTGGCTCATATCTTGATTTTACCTTTGTGAGACCCTGAGCATAGAAGCCAGCCATCCTGTACCCAGACTTAATTCTTATAAGCTAATAAATTGGTATTGTTTTAAGTCACTAACTATGATATTTTGTTATGAATTAATAAAAACTACTACAGAGATAAATATCTCTGTTGTCAGGCTTCTGGATAAGAACCACAAATAAAGATAGGTCATGATAAAAACAAGTGTGATGGATCAACAGGGGTTGTATGCTTTCTGAAGAAGTCCTTGGGTACACTTGAGATTAAATGTAACATTGGAATTAACATTAACTTGTAACAGAAGAAAAAATGGTGAATTCAGAAAAAAATAAACATAAATTTAAAACATGACAGAAGAATCAAGTTTTGTATATGCTTACACATATACCACCAAAACTCCTGTTTTCCCAACCCCAGCAAATATGCTATATATGTGATGGTAAGGAACGGCTGCTACCTTGTTTTTGTGTTTTCTTTTTCCTTTTTCGTATTTAGTGAACCTTCTTGCTTTTAGAACTTGTCCTTGGTTTCTATGCCAATCTTTTAATTTCATTACCAGTAAGATTTTTTGTTTTGTTATTTTTGAGGTAGGGTGTCACTACCTCTCTCTCTCTCTAAAATAAATAAATAAAAAAATATTTTTAAAAGAAGAGAATGGAGAGCATCATAGGAAGAGGAAAAAGCACTTGCAAGGGCATAGATTGGGTAACTGAAATATTGGAAGTATTAGATCTTAGGATGCAAGAAAGGGAAAGATGTGTTTAGAGGAGCAAAGAAGAAATAAATCTCTTTTTTTTTTTTTGACAGGTCTTACTACATAACCCAAACTGTCCTCAAACTTTCTATAGACAAGCTGATCTCAAACATGTGTCTCATCCCTCCTAGGAGCCAAATCTTCAAAGGAACTGAAGATATATTTGTAGTTTACATAATATTTTTGGAGCTCCTGAAGTGTTTTAAGTGAGGATTACCGTAATGATCATTTTTAATATTTATTTCTTTGAGAGAAGAGGGAGAAAGAGAGAGAGAGGGAGAGGATTAATGGGCACACCAGGGGCCTCCTGCCACTGCTAACAAACTCCAAACACATGTGCTACCTTATGCATCTGGCTTATAGGGGTACTGGAGAATCGAATCTGGGTCCTTACGCTTTGCAGGCAAGCACCTTAACCACTAAACTCTCTCTCCAGCCCTCCCTTCTCATCTTAGTCTGGTGAAGTACTCAGCATTAAAATTTCAGCTAAAGACTTTTCTCTTTGTAGGTAAAAGAAGTTACTGTGGTGGCACCTGGTCATAACAATTTTACACATGTGTATGTGTGTAGAGTGTAGTATGTGGTGTATGCACAAGTGTGTGTGCAGATGCACTGACCCCAGGTGTGTGCCTGTGGAGGCCAGAGGAAGACATTGGATGTCCTTCTCTTATCGCTCATCTTCGTATTTCTTTCTCTGAGCTGGGGTCTCTTCCTCAACCTGGAGCTGCTGTCTGTCGGTGATTCCTAACAATTTTCTGATCTCCACCCCACTCTGCCAGTAAACTGGGGTTACAGGTATGTATGGCGACAGATAGGTTCTTTTATATGGGTTATGGGGAGTATAACTTGGCTGTTTCTGTCCAGAGAGACATTCATGCTTAAGCAGAAAATGCTCTTTACCATGGAGCCATTATCACAGCCTGGGCATAAGGATTTTTAAAAGCTGTTCAGGTGGTTGTCATGTGTCTCCAAGGCTGAGTACCATTGTTATCATATATCTGTAACACAACAGTGTATTTCAACCAGTTCTCCCCATATCTGCCCTCCCTTCTAGACTTTCAGGTGTTTGGAGGAATAAACCATGCCTCATTTAATTTTGCAGTCCCAGTAATATAAAAACAAATCTGCATATTTTATTCATATGTAGTTTTCTTTATCTGTATCAAAATATGATACAGCATTACCTTATAAGTACATAAGAATTGGAGGTCTGGGGATTTGGTTCAGCAGGTAAGACTGCTTGCTACAAGAGCATAAAGACCTAAGTTTGATTTCAAGCACCCATATAAAAAGGTAAGAATGACTGTGTATGCCTGTAACCCCAGGACTGAGAGGGATGGAGAACAGGATGATCACTAAGACTCCATGGCCAGCCAGTGCAATGATGGGGAAGGGAGAGAAATAGTAAGCTTCAGAATCATTGAGATATTCTGTCTCGGACAAATAAAGCAGAAGAATGATAGAGGAGGACACCCAGTATTCACCTCTAGCTTCCACATATGTGTGCACAAGACATGTTCACCTATACACACATATATACCACATGCATGTACACAAATACACCATACATACTACATATACACATCCAAAAAATATGAGAAGTATCATGGTAGGGGCAAGGGAGATGACTCAGTAGTTAAAGGTACTTGCTTGCAAGCCTGCCAGCTGGGGTTCAATTCCCCAGCCACACACATAAAGCATGCCCCTCCCCCCCACAGATACATGAAAAAATAAATAAATGGTTTAAAAGAACAAAGAATTGTCGGGATAGAGAAATGGCTCAGTGGTTTAAGGCACTTGTTTGCAAAGCCTGATGGCCCAGTTTTGATTCCACACATGCACAAAGAGGTGCATATGTCTGGAGTTCATTTGCATGGCAGTAGACCCTGGCATGTTCATTTTCTCTCTCTCTCTCTTTTACATTTTATTTTGACTTATGTTTGAGAGAGACAGAGAGAGAGAGAGAGAGAAATAGGCACATGGAGAGAGAATGGGTGTGCCAGGGCCTTTAGCCACTGTAAATGAACTCCACAAACATGTGCCACCTTGTGCATCTGGCTTACATGGGTCCTGGTAAATTTAACTTGGGTCGTTTAGATTTGAAGGCTAGCACCTTAAACACTAAGCCATTCCTCCAGCCCTCCATCTCTCTTTCAAATAAATAAATAGAAATATTTTAAAAAGAATTGTCATACTAATTTAGACTAACTATTGTCATTAATGGTATAAATGATCTTTTTGCCCTTGCTGATATCAACCATAACCTTCTCAGAGATGTGCCTACAATAATTTTAGCTTCCTTTAATAATTTATTGTAATACTGGTATAACTAAATTAGTATATCTCTCAGAAAGATATTTATAATTTTATCTAGTCACATTTTCTGGGACTGTATTTATTAGTGGCATGCAACAACATTCTAGGGCCTGGTTGTAGACACAGTGTACAATGAAGCCACCTGAAGTTTTCTTTTAGAACTCAATCCTGGGACTAAGGACAATTTATCCCCAGAACAGCTTCCCTAGACAGCTTTATTACACCATCACATTCTTATCAACAGCTGACTAGATAAAAAGTCTTGAGGACAGCTCAGCAAGCCCATCTCAAAAACCTTGAAGATATTTCTGGAATTACAAGAGAGCTATGAGACCATGGAAATAGAGGACACCTGTTGCCGCCACTCCACAACAAAGAAGACACCAGATAACTTGAGCGTCTATCCTAGATGAGAATGTCTAAGCACAATTTGGAGGTCTCTGGATATAAGAACATGCCAAAGCCGAACTTGAGTTGGGTCTGGGATCCATATTCTTTAATCTGCACCCCACTTTAGCAGGGGTGTGTGTTAAAGGGCCCTCTTAACAACGTTCCCCACATTAACTATAATGCCTAGAATATAATTATGGGCTGGGACCATTATACCTTTCCAAAAGAATAAGGACCTGAATATTTAATAGGGCTATAAGCTGGTGAGAAACGTGTGCATGTGTAGTCATCTCAAATAATACAGGATTCAAAAGTAACTGGAATACATATCATAAAACTTCTGGAAACAACTTTAAAGCTACAAATACAAGGAAGCAAAAGGTTGCCTCAGTCCTAGTCAAAGGAGGTCTGTTTGGAGAAAAAATTATATATATATATATATATATATATATATATATATATATATTTAAATTTATTCATTTATTTGAGAGCAACAGACAGAGAGAAGGAGGGAGAGAGAGAGAAAGAGAGAGAGAATGGGCGTGCCAGGGCTTCCAGCCACTACAAATGAACTCCAGACGCACGAGCCCCCTTGTGCATCTGGCTTACGTGGGTCCTGGGGAATCCAGCCTCGAACCGGGGTCCTTAGGCTTCACAGGCAAGCGGCGCTTAACCGCTAAGCCATCTCTCCAGCCCTCAAATATATTTTTTTAAATTTTTCTTTATTTATTTGAGAGAGAGAGAGAGGGAATTGGTGTGCCAGGGTCTCCAGACGCTGCAAATGAACTCCATACACGTGTGCCCCCTTGTGCATCTGGCTTACGTGGGTCCTGGAGAATTGAACCTGGGTCCTTTGGCTTTGCAGGCAAGCACCTTAAGCACTAAGCCATTTTTCCAGCCCCTGGAATTTTTTGAAAAATAGCTAATATTCTTCCTCATTTCAGGACTTAAGAGGCAGACACTTTCTTCTTTAGTGGAAGACTAATGAAGTTGCAGATGCAATGAAATGGACATGTTCGTCCTCTGGCTGGCTCCTGTTTTTTCTCTACTAACAGTCTCACTTAGTCATTCCAACAAGCTGAAAACAGTGAGAGGAAACTTGAGGAAAGTTTTACATTTGTAAGAACAGTAAGTAGTATTGAACCCTGCACAGGTGAACCTTCTAAGTAGTTTCTTCCAATTTTTGCTGTTGGTACTCATTTAATACAGAGCAATGGAAATAGTCCATGGACACCAAACTTGACATCTGATCTTTTCAAAATGCTCTTTCCTACATCCACCTTCCACATCAAGATTATAATATAGGCTTTAATTTCCTTTTTGGTCTCTCAGAGGGCAAGGCTTTTTGTTATCTGGATTTCAACAGACATGGTTTTTGGCTTCGGATTGAAACAGCACTAGCTTCCTGACCATCTTTCATCATTCACTTGGCTAGTTTCCCTCTGGCTGCTCATAGGATGTCCTGTTATCCCCTATCTCCTCTTCACTACTTGTAATAGAGGCCTTGCTCCCACACTATTCCTGCTTCTTAACTCCAGGATTATAACACCAAGAACAGGCTTCAGTTTCCCTCTACTGCCTCTCTCCAGACTCTCTCCTTGGCACATGCACTTTGCAGCTGCCATTGTATGTTCTGTAACCTGCTTTCAAGAGTTTCTTCGCACCACTGACACCAGTAACCCATGTTGCCTCTCCTCTCCTCTCTTCTCTCCTCTCCTCTCCTATTCTATCCTCATCTTCCTATTCTCTCCTCTCCTCTCTTGTTTTTTTTTTTTTTCTTAAAAGTTCTCTTGAATTTTGGATTTTTTTTCTTCCTGCAAGTCGACTCTCATATTACCCAGCTGTCATGACAGGCTTCATTTCCTTACCTCCCTCCAATTTAATTTTTCTCCCCACTCTAGATTCAGCAATATTCATCTTCAAAGGCACTCTGAAAACCACTAATTTCCATCAAGCACTTCTAGATATGTAAGGTTCTTATATTTTCCTATTATCGCTTGAGTTTTCCCTCCATGATTTTAGTCACTTTGAGTAATGAATGCATAGATGTTCGGGTTTTTTTGCGACTAGAATATTCAACTCATGATGAAATGGCAAGTCCTATGATGTAAAAATACTATATGGAGCTGGGCATGTTGTTGCACATCTCTAATCCCAGCACTTGGGAGGCAGAGGTAGGAGTATCATCGTGAGTTCAAGGCCACCCTGAGGCTACATAGTGAATTCCAGGTTAGCCTAGACTAGAGTGAGAACCTACCTCAAAAAACAAACAAAAATACTATACAGAGCTGAGTATGATGGCATGGGCTTGTCATCTCAGCTACTTGGGAGGCTGAGGCAGGAGGATTGTCTGAGCTCAGTTGTTCAAAACCATTATTGGAAACATAGTAAGACCCTATATCCCCACCACCCCCAGGTGTGTGTGTGTGTATATTTGTGATGTTCCCACAAGCACACAATGTTTAAAAAGTATTAATTACTGCTTCTGTCTCAGGCATATTTGGGAAGTGTCTTAAAAATTTGATTTAGGGGCCTGGAGAAGATGGCTTAGTGGTTAACGTGCTCGCCTGCAAAGCCAAAGGACCATGTTCTATTCTCCAGAACCCAGGTAAGCCAGATGCTCAAGGAGGTGCATGCATCTGGAGTTTGTTTGCAGTGGCTGGAGGCCCTGGCGCACCCATTCTCCTTCTCTGTACCTCATTCTCTCAAATAAATAAATGAATAAAATATTTAAAAAAAATTTTAGGGCCGGGCATGGTGGCACACGCCTTCAATCCCAGCACTTAGGAGGTAGAGATAGGAGGATTGCCATAAGTTTGAGGTCACCCTGAGACTACATGTTGAAGTCCAGGTCAGCCTGGGCTAGAACGAGACCCTACCTTGAAACCCCCCCCCCAAAAAAAAAGTTGATTTAGGTGCTTCCATAAGAAGCCAGAATTCAATAGATCCAAGGTAGGGTGAAGGTCCAGAATCCTTTTTAATGTGCTTTGCAAGGAAATGCATACTTTGAAATATTATTTGCAATGAGAGATGCTGCTTATGTATCTTTATTCACAATAGGTATCAGGCCCTGATCACAGTCATCAAGCAATACATTCATACTAGAACAGAGTGTGTTCTTTAACATGGGGCTTTATAAAGAGAGAAAAATATCAGTTGAGGATGACTAAACCTCAACTCTATTAATAAGAAGTATATATTTCCAGGCATGTTGGGGCATGCCTGGAATTCAAGAACTCTGTGTGCTGAGACTAGAGAACCACAAGTTTGAGGCAGGCCTGGGCTATACAGTGCATTATAAGCCCTTCTGGGAAGCATAGTGAGATCCTGTCTCAAGAAGAAAGAAGGGCAGAAATAAGAAAGAAAGGAAGGAGTTAGGGAGGAAGGAATGAAAGAAGGCAGGAGAAGAATGAAAATAGCAAAACAGATATATGTGCACACTCATACACATGTGCACACAATGCTTTATTTACTGTAGTTATTTCAATAAAAAACTATAAGGATCTATCATGTGTTTTGATATCCATATTCAGATCCTCCTAATGGACTGGCTCTGCATGCATTTTCCTTCCATGTTCTGGGGATTAGTGACTGCGTTTACTAATTTGTTCTTACCCCATGCTGACTAAATTGGAGATTCAATTTTTACTTCGCAGTGCTTATTAGGAGCCCACAGTACTTACTCTAAGTATCAAGAATTAACTCATTTAATGTTACTATTGATTCTTTTATGATTGTGAACAGCTGGATACCTGATGAACTAGTTAGTATGAATTGGAAATTTTTTCACAGGCAATGTCTAACCAGAAGGTTCCAAAACTGGGGCTGGCAGAAAGGGAAAGAGATATATGAAAACTACTTGAGGAGTTCTTCCAAGTGCCATGTTCCATTGACTAGGATGCCTGAGAGTTTGGCAGGACCCAAGTTTGTGGATGGGTTCAGGGGCTGGAGAGATGGTTTAGCAGTTAAGGCATTTGCCTGCAATGCCAAATGACCCAGGTTTGATTCCCCAGGACCCATGTAAGCCAGATGCACAAGGGGTACATACATCTGGAATTCGTTTGCAGTGGCTACAGCCTTAACTGCTAAGCCATTTCTCCAGCCTGATGATCATTTTGTTGTTGTTGTTCTTGTTCTTGTTTTAGATTTGTATTTATGTGTGTGTGTGTGTCAGGGTCTCTTGTCCCTGCAAACAGGATGCCATTTGCTTTTTACCACTTTTTGTGTTGGATTTTATGTGGATAGCTGAGTAATTGAACCCATGCCAGCAGGCTTTTTAAGCAACTTTAACCACTGTGCCTGTCCCTGGTTTTGGATTCTTTTTCTTTTAGGTTTTTGAGGTAAGGTCTTGCTCTAGCCCAGGCTGACCTGAAATTCAGTATGTAGTCTCAGGGTGGCCTCAAACACATGGCGATCCCCCTACCTCTATCTCCTGAGTGCTGGGATTAAAGGCATGTGCCACCACAACTGGCTTGACCTTAAGCACTTGATCCCTTTATCTCCACTGCCCTCCAAGTGCTAGTATTATAGGCATACATCACACAACAGGCCTTTAGTTTTGGCTTTAAAAGTTCTCTTTGGTAGCAGTGTTAATGAGTGGATGGCCTCAGACTGGATCAGAGAGACCTACTAGGTTATTACACCTTAACTGCTAAGCCATCTCAACAGCCCTAGGAGGTTATTACAATTAGCTAAGGCCAGAAGATTTATAGGTCTGGGTTTAAGCTGTGGCAATAGGGACAATGGCAAAGAGAAAGATAAAGGAAATACTTGAAAGGTAAGCTCAGTTGGAAGCATGGAGGGAGTGTGCTCATGGGAATCAAGAGGCACAGCACTGTGGATTTTCTCATTTGCATGACTGGGGGAGTAAAATCACCTATAGAAGAGCTCACAAAGGAAAAGCAGTGTAGGGGGGAATGTGCTTGATTTTAGACTTGTGTTAAGTATGAAGTCATGAGTCATAAAAAAACACTAGGCATCACTTTAATGAATATAGAGGGCTGAAGATTTAAAAAGTGGACAGGACGGGAGATTGACAATTTACATTTCTACTTATTGAAGTGATTTGAACAGTGGGAGTAAATGGATTCTCTGAAAGTTTGAAGTTTGTTCCTCTTTTGCTTACCTTATTTGACAGCCCTCTAGCGACAAGAAACACATACTACATTTCTTAAAAGTGCTTCATTTCAGATAATAGGATCACGGAATGAATGTTCAGGACTTGGGATTGGTTAAAACATTACTGTATTAATATTTTAATATTAGTGGGTTATAGCACATCTATGCACCAAGGATCCCAGCTTAAGACTAACTTTCTTTTTTTTTTTATTTTTATTTATTTATTTATTTTTTTTTTTGGTTTTTCGAGGTAGGGTTTCACTCTAGCCCAGGCTGACCTGGAATTCACTATGTAGTCTCAGGGTGGCCTCGAACTCATGGCAATCCTCCTACCTCTGCCTCCCGAGTGCTGGGATTAAAGGCGTGCGCCACCACGCCCGGCAAGACTAACTTTCTTATTGATCATAATTCAGGGAGCATCAAGAGGATGTGAAAGAATTTATTTTAAAGCGGTGGTTTGCAACTTTGGAGTCTTAAAGAATTCCAACATTCAGGATTTATCAGATTGGAGTCTTGACATGTGAGGCCTGGCCAGACATTTATATTTACTAAATGGTCATAGATAATTGTTTGTGTAGCCAAGGTTTAGATTTGCTGCTCTAGAGGAGGAGAGCCTCTTGATGTATAGGTGTGAATCAAATATACTGGCCAGTGTGGCAAGGGAAACATTTTGATGAGGAAAGCAGTATATTTAGCAACCAAACTGAATCTAGGCTCAGCTTCTGGGAGTCAGACTTGAGGCTATACCTGAGACCTAGGTCTAAGTAGCCACAAGAAGAGAATAAACACTGAAATAACACTGTCTTTTTTAAACTCAGTAGGATAGTAAAAGTACAGTCAAAAACTTTTGCACTGGAAACAGCATTGGCCATGCTGGTGATAACTTTATTTATCAAAAAATTGAGAGTCTGTGTTATGCATGAGGCATTAACATAGTTTCTGAGGAAAGAGTGGTGAAGAGAGTAGACTAGATCTTTACTGTCATCAATTGTGGTGGTTTGATTCAGGTGTTCCCCATAAATTTAGGTATTCTGAATGCTAGTCTCTCCAGCTGATGGCAGTTGGAAATTAAAGCCTCCTGGAGGCAGTGTATGTTGGGGATAGGCTTATGGGTATTATAGCCAGTTTCCCCATGCCAGTGTTTGGCGCACTCTCCTGTTGCTATTATCCATCTGATGTTGGCTAGAGGGTGATGGCCACCCTCTACTAATGCCATCATTTCCCTCTGTCATCATGGAGCTTCCCCTCAAGTCTATAAGCCAAAATAAACCTATTTTCCCAAAAGCTGCTCTTGGTCAGGTGATTTCTGCCAGGAATGTGAACCTGATTGCAACAGTAAAGTTAGTACTGAGAGTGGTGTTGCTGCTAGACACCTGACTGTGGCTCTGGCCTTGTGGAGCTGATTTTCAAGAGGAATGTAGAAGGATTTGAAACCTTGGCCCAAGAGATGACTTGCAGTGCTATACGTACAGCCTGTTGGACTATTCTGGTCAGAGTTGAAAGACCTGAATGCAGTAAGAACTAAGGATGGTAAGGTTTGGCTTATGAGCATGAGAAAGAGTTTTGCCTGGATTGGGTTTGAAGCAGTTTGTGTGAGATGCTTGCTGTTATGGCTGTGTCCTGAGAAGTTGTGCAGGGTTGCTTTACATAGAAATGGTATGTGCAGAGGGATATGGCACAGAAAGAAATCTTTGGGCCAAAACTTTTGCCTGCTTATCTGAAATTGTATGAGAGATTACAACCTTTGAGACTGGGCCAACTGATCTGCACTGAGATAACAGAAAGAATGTAGACTCTTTTGAGGGGGCCTGAGTGCTCAAGGAATGTCCTGTTCTTCAAAATCTGCTTTATTCTCACCCCCACCCCCGGATTAACAAATTGTCACCCTACCTGGTGTTGTGGAGTATAAGAAATGCAGAAAAGAGAAGGTCATTGAATTTGCATCAGTCTCATGTTTTGGAAATGGCCATGGGCAGTGTGAAGCAGGATTGCTGGATGCCTGCATGGAGACCCCATGGAGCCATGGGGATGAACCATGGCTTGCAGGGGAGACCCATTGGAGATGTGGGGACCACGAGATGGCTGCCAAGTATAGCTGCTGGCCCTGGATCAAGTTTTCCAGGACTGTGAGTAGCCTAGCTAGAGGGGTGGAATTAGAACTCCAGAGACTTGTTGCTCGTTAGGATTATTGGATTTAGAGACTTGTCATTGGCTAGAGTTGTTGGTCTTGGAGCTACAGAGTTTGATGTCTGCCCTGGTTATTTTAAATCTTGTATTGTTTGAATATTTCTTTGCTATGCCTGATGCCATCTTTTGTAGTATGAGCGTTTATTCTGTGCCATTATGCATTTTGGGGGGATTTTTTTGTTATTATGGAACAGTTAAAAGACCTTGGATTATGGGGATGTTTGAACACCATTAGGATTGATAAAAACTATGGTGACTCTTAAAGTTGTACTGAATGTATTGTACTTTATATCATGCATGGATATTAGTTTATGGGGGAAAGAGGCAGAATGTGGTGGTTAGATTCTGGTGTCCTCCATTGTATTCGTCAGAGTTCTCTAGAGGAACAGAACTGGTACAATGAATTATTTTTAAAAGGAAATTTATTGCATTGTCTTACAGTAGTCTAATAGCAATTGCAGGCCCAAGAACCAAGGAATTCGGTAGATGCTCAGTCCACACGGCCAGATGGCTCAGCAGTCCCAGTCTGGCTTTGAAGGCCTGTAGGCTTCCTGAGGAACTGCTGGGTTTCAATCCACGTGGGTCTTCAGTCAATTCTGAAGGCAGCAAGCAGCTCCAGCAGCTAAGTGGAAGGAAGGAAGGGGTTCTTTTCACCCAGGGCTTCCTTATATAAAGTCTCCCTCTAAGAGGGGCTGCCTGCTCTGGAGGAGGGGCTCACTCTGGGGGAAAGACTTCCTCCTTCAATTAATCCTTCCAGGAATTAAACTCAGAGAACCATCTGAAAGGGATTTCTGTGGATTACTAAACAGATCAAGTTGACAACACCTTAACTATCACAAGTCCACCCCTTATCAACTTGACACCAAACCATATCTCCTTATATCATACTTAATTTCCAAATGAAAACAGGAACAAGCTCATAATTCCACCTAACATGGAATAACTATCTCACATACAAACAGAACCACAAAAATCTTCCCCCACAACACAAAGAAAGGTTCCTTTAGGAATGCTTTGTCTCTAATATAATAGGTCTAATATAAATTTAACAGTTGGCTAGTGTTATAATCTTAATATTGGTGTATATATGTACAAACACTCTGTATCAAGGTAGGACAGAAACATTGTAATTACAATCCTCATTTCTGTAACTGGTCACGTGGCCTTAGCTGGTATTTGTAACTACCTTCTTCTACTACCCATTCTGTATTTCCTCCACCTTCGGAAAGCACCTCAGCAGGTCTTGGTTCTTTATCTGGAGGGGTGAACAATACCTTCGTTCCTGAAGGATCTGGGTCACTTATCACACTACCTCTATTGTGTTGTTACAGTTGTCCATTGACTTTGATAACAGGGCATAGTAAGAGATGCCCTAAAGGATCTCCTGCACTCCAGACATACTCTTCCTTACATCCATTATGGATGAGCAGTCCAATTTCCCCCTGGTAGTCTGGATCAATAACTCCTGCTAGCACTGTAACTCCTTTCTCAGCCTGTTCACTCAAAGGCATCAGGAGCCTGAACTGGCCGGGGGAAGTCTTAGCTTCTAGTTCAATGGAATGTTCTTCATGTCTCCTGACAAAAGCACCCCCCCCCCAGCACCGAAGTGTAAGGTTGCAGAAACAGGAAGCAAAAATTTAGGTAATGGGTCACTTGGGGTGATGGTAAGTGGGACCATTCTCATTTCCAGCCCTTGATTCCTGGGCCTGTGAATCTGGGCTATAGGAGAAATAGTACCATATGTAGGATGCTCGTTCAGAGCATATACAGCCTGCTGGAGGACACTCCCCCCTCCCTCCAAGCTATTGCCACCTAGTTGGCACTGTAGCTATTTCTTTAAAAGGCCATTCCACCATTATATCAAGGCAGCTGCTTCAGGGTGGTGGGGCACATGGTATGACCAGTGAATTCCATGATCATGAGCCTATTGCTGTACTTCCTTGGCTGTGAAGTGAGTTGCTTGGTCAGAAGCAATGCTGTATGGAATACCATGACGGTGGGTAAGGCATTCCATAAACCCACGGATGGTAGTATTGGCAGAAGCAGTATGTGCAGGAAAGGCAAATGCATACCCAGAATAAGTGTCTATTCCAGTAAGGACAAAATACTGCCCTTTCCATGATGGAAGTGGTCCAATGTAGTCAACCTGCCACCAAGTTACTGGCTGGTCACCCTGAGGAATACTACCATATTGGGGGCTCAGAGTTGGTCTCTGCTGCTGGAAAATTTGGCATTCAGCAGTAGTCATAGCCAGGTCGGCCTTAGTTAGTGGAAGTCCATGCTTTTGGGCCCATGCATAGCCTGCATCTCTGCCACCATGGCCACTTTGTTCATGGGCCCATTGGGCAATGACAGGGGTGGCTGAGAAATAGATTGACCACTATCCACAGAATGGGTCAGCTTATCTACATGATTATTAAAGTCATCCTCTGATAAGGTCATCTTCTGATGAGCATTAACATAGGACACAATTACTTTATATCCTTTGCCCATTCAGAGAGTTCTATCCACATACACCTTCCCCAAATGTACTTCTTGCCATTTTTCCAATAGTGCTCCTTCCAAGTCCCAGACCAACCAGCCAAACCATTGGCCACAGCCCATGAATCAGTGTATAATCACACATCTGGCCATTTTTCTTTGCAAGCAAAATGCACAACCATGTGCACTGCCCAAAGTTCTTCAGAGTTGTCCCAGAAAGAGGCTCTAATACTACAGCTGTCCACTTCTGGGAGGTGCCTGCTTAACGTTCTGAACCATCTGTAAACCATGCCCTCGTCCTCTCCTCCTCAGTCAAATGATCATAGGGTACACCCTATGATGCCATAGGTGCATGCTTGTGTACAGAAGGCATTGTAATAGAAGTAGCAACCACAGGCATTTGGGCAACTTCCTCATATAACTTACTTGTAACTTCAGGCTCTGCTTGAGCTCGATTATGGATATACCACTTCTACTTGATGATGGACTGCTGCTGTGCATTTCCAACTTTATGGCCTGGTAGGTCAGATAACACCCAGCTCATTATGGGCAGCTCAGGTCACAGAGTAACTTAATGGCCCATTGTCAAAGTTCAGTTTCTACTAAGGCCCAATAGCAGGCCAAGAGCTGTCTCTCAAAGGGAGAATAATTGCCTGCAGATGATGGCAGGGCCTTGCTCCAAAATCCCAAGGGCCTTCACTGTGATTCACCTATGGGGGCCTGACAAAGGATCCAAACAGCATCCCTATCTGCCACTGACACCTCAAGTACCATCGAATCCACTGGATCATATGGCCCAAGGAGCAGAGCAGCCTGCACAGCAGCCTGGACCTGTTGAAGAGCCTTCTCTTGATCTGAGCCCCACTGAGAACTAGTAGCTTTCTGAGTCATTTGGTATATGGGATGAAGTAAGACACCTAAGTGAGGAATGTGCTATCTCCCAAATCAAAATAGGCCCCCTAGAAGTTTTTCTTTTTAGTGATAGGAGGGGCCAAATGCAAAAACTTATCCTTCACCTTTGAAGGAATATCCATGCATGCCCCACACCACTGAACTCTTAGAAATTTCACTGAGGTGGAGGGTCCTTGAATTTTGGATGGATTTATTTCCCATCCCCTGATTTCCATATGCTGTACCAGCAACTCAAGAGTGGTTGCCATCTCCTGCTCATTTGATCCAATCAGAAAAATGTCATCAATATAATGGACCAAGGTGACACCTTGTGGAAGGGACAGGAGATCAAGATCCCTGCAAACTAAGCTATGACACAGGGCTGGAGAGTTAATATAACCTTGAGGTAAAATACTAAAGGTGTACTGCTGACCTTGCCAGCTGAAGGCAAATTGCTTCTGCTGGTTCTTATGGACAGGTATGGAGAAGAAAGCATTCACAAGATCAATAGCTATATACCAGGTACCAGGAGATGTGTTAATCTGCTCAAGAAACCACATCTAGTACAGCAGTTGCAATTGGAGTCACCACCTGATTAAGTTTCTGATAATCCACTGTCATTCTCTAGGATCCATCTGTCTTCTGAACAGGCCAAATAGGACAGTTAAAGGGAGATGTGATGGGAACATCCCCCCCCCCCCGCATCCTTCAGGTTCTTTATAGTGACACTAATTTCTGAAATCCCTCCAGGGTGAGATACTGTTTTTTTTTTTTTTTTTTTTTGAGGTAGGGTTTCATTCTAGCTCAGGCTGACCTGGAATTCACTATGTAGTCTCAGGGTGGCCTTGAACTCATGGTGATCCTCCTACCTCTGCCTCCTGAGTGCTGGGATTAAAGGCATGTACCACCACACCCAGCGAGATACTGTTTTTGATTCACTATTTTCCCCAGTGGTGGGAGCCTCAATGGCTTCCATTTGGCCTTTCCAACCATAATAGCCCTCCCTCCACAAGTCAGGGAACCAATGTGGGGGTTCTGCCAACTCCTAAGTATATCTATCCTGATTATGCATTCTGGGACTGGGGAAATAAACACAGGGTGAGTTCAGGGACCCACTGGACCCACTGGCAGTCTAACATTTGTCAAAACTCTATTGATCACCTGACCTCCATAAGAATCTACTTTAACTGGAGGGCCACAATGCTTTTTGGGGTTTCCTGGAATCAATGTCAATTCAGTGCCAGTGTCCAGTAAGCCCCAAAAGGTCTGATTATTTCCTTTTCCCCAGTGTACAGTTACCCTAGCAAAAGGCCGCAGGTCCCTATGAGGAAGGATAGGACTAAGCTTAACATTGAAACTTTTGGGGATTGTAGGAGGGTCCTTCCTCAAGGGGACCCAGCCACCCCTTAATCAAGGGGTTCAGGATCTGTAAACTGGCTCAAGTCTGGAACCTTACTAAGAGGCCTTGATTCTCTGTTGCTATAATTCAAAGTGGCTTTATGTTCCTTTGCTCTGGAACTTTTCTGCTTATACAGATCAAGCAGGAACTCAGTAGGCTTCTTATCTATTTGACTTCTGGGAACACCATGATTAATCAGCAAATGCCAAAGGTCCATACGAGTCATACCTTTATGTGCATAATTTTGCCTATGCTGTCTATTATGAAAAACATGTTCACTCTGCCTTTGGCGATTGATCGCTGCCACTTGGCTCTTGTTACCCCAGGATCCAGTTAGACCCATTGCATCTAAATCATCTAATGCAGCAACTGCAGCTCTCACTGTAATGTCTTATTTACATAAAAGACCAATGATAGGGGACTTTAAGTATGCTGGTGTTCCCCTCACACATCTGTTTCTTATAGTCTTAGTGAAGAGCACATCTTTTGGAAGCTCCCATTGTGGGGGCAAAGATGAGTTTAAATGGCAAATCCACTCCAGCATTACAAGTTCTCTGAGCCTTTTAATCCCTTCATCAACATTAAATCAAGGGATATCAGGCAGCTCGAGCTCATTTACAGTAGGCCTTCTTTGAATCCATTCTTCAGACAACCAATCAAATAAACTCTTGGCACTTCTTCCAACTGCATGAGCTGCAGTGTTAAATCTAAAATCTCTGCTCAATGAGTCCATTTCATTAACTTTAGCCTGATCTAATCTTATGTTCCTTCCTCCATCATCCCACACCCTTAAAATCCATTTCCACACATATTCCCCATGCTTCTGCCTGTACAAGTTAGAAAACTCCTGAAGTTCTTTAGGGGTGTACCTCACCTCCTCTTGTGTCACACTTTCTATCTCACCTTTAGGGGCCTGCCTAGCCTTCTTCTGGTTATAGGCCTAGAGGTGAAGATGGGTGGGAACTGAGAAGCACCTGCACCATCATCTGATTCCTCAAACAAAGAGGGACTAATTCCCTCAGGCAAGGGTGGGGAGGGTAATACTTCAGGGTGTGGAGGTGGGTATACAACTGCTGCTAAGGGAGGGGAGGACATATTTTCATCCAAAACAACTTCTTCAGAATCTGACACTTCAATGTCCCTAGATTCTTCTGTGTCTTACCCACAAATCACCATCCCAAGTCATAGGATCCCACTATTTTCCAATCAAAGCCCTCACTTTAACTTCTGATAGCCAGTGAGGCTGGGATTTGAGTTTATGTTTCAAGTTAGCCACTCTCACAGTGAGAGCTTGGGTTTGGTTTTCTGCAATTTGAGCCCTGTTCTGGCTGGAGAGGAGAATCTCCTCCAGGGCACCCTTAGAAATCTTGAGATCATGTACGTGGGTTTTAAGCTTGGATTTTTCCTTTCTGAGCTTCTGCTGTTCCCTCACTCATTTGTCCAGAGATGCTAGAAGCAACCAACCAGCCTCATCATTTGTCTTACTTTTCCACAAATATGCAAAATTTTAAAATACAGAGTCACTAAATTCCTTGCTCTTCACAAGACATCACTCAGGATCACCAAATATATCTATCTCATGGAGTTCTTTAAATAGTTCACACCATGGATTATTAGTGCCCTCCTTATTTTCAGTAAAAGTGCTCTCCTTATCACCAGTAGGGCCTTTAGTAGCATAGAAGTTGGAAAGCCAACCCCAGATAGCACCAAACCCATTAGAGAAATCCATCCTTACAATTCTGTTTCTTTAGAACTACTCCTGGTATCAAAATCTGTATTAGTTAGGGTTCTCTAGAGGATCAGAACTGCAAGAATGAATTATTTTAAAAAGGGAGTTTATTGGATTAGCTAACAGTAGTCCAATAGCAATTGCAGGCCCAAGAATCAAGGAACCTGGTAGCTTCTCAGTCCACAAGGCCAGATGCCTCAGTAGTCCCAATCCGGCACTAAAGGCCTGGAGGCTTCCTGAGGAGCCACTGGGTTTTGATCCACACAGGTCTTCAGTTGATGCTGGTCTTCAATCCACGCTGGAAGGCAGCGAGCAGCTCCAGCAGCCAAGTGGAAGGAAGGAAGGAGCTCTTTTCACCCAGAGCTTCCTTATATAAAGTCCCCCTCTGAGAGGGGCCGCCCACTCTGGGGGAAGGGCTCACTCTGGTGGAAGGACTTCCTCCTTCAATTAATCCTTCCTGGAAGCAACCTCAGCGACCCACCTGAAAGGGATTTCTGTGGATTACTAAACAGATCAAGTTGACAACACCTTAACTATCACACCCATAAACTTAGATATTCTGAATGCTATTCTCCCCAGTTGATGGCAATTGGAAATTAAAGCCTCCTAGAGGCAGTGTATTGTTGGGGGTGAGCCTATGGGTATTGTAGCCAGTTTCCCCATGCCAGTGTTTGGCACACTCTCCTGTTGCTATTGTCCACCTGATGTTGGCCAGGGGGTGATGTCTACCCTCTCCTCATGCCAGTTTCCCCCTGCCATCATGGAGCTTCCCCTTGGGTCTGTAAGCCAAAATAAACCTCTTTTTCCCCCAAAGCTGATCTTGGTCGGGTGATTTCTGCAAGCAATGTGAACCTGAGTGTAACATCAATCATGGATTCCAGTGGGTGGAAATGAATAAATACAACACTAGCTACTGCTAAGTGCTGTGCAGTTCAAAGTATGGAGGTGCAATGAAGAATGAGCGAGTGCCAGTTTTGACTGGTAGGCTACAGAAGTTTGTTCTCTTCAGGGGCACTGTTTAAGGTCAAGTGTGGATGACAAGAATGAGTGACGATATGAAGGACAGGGGTAATAACATTCTACATAAAGGAATACAACCACAATAAACCATAAGGAAGAAGCAAGCTTGGCATATCTGAGAAATAGAAAGGAAGCCAGTGTGGCTAGATAAAGCTGACTGGAGAGAGAGAGTGGCTAGAGGTAGCCAGGGGCCATATCATACAAAACCTAGCAAATTGTGGTAAGCAGTCTGAACTTTTTGATGGCGAGTCATTGAATGATTTTGGGCAGGGAAATGATAAGAGCTAATTTCTAATTTAAATGTTCATTCGTATTATTGGGTGGGAAATGGATTGGATACTTGCACATCCATGTTTGTTGCTACACTATGGAGCTGGCCTAAATACCCATCAACAAATAAATGGATCAAAAAAGACTGTGGTATGTATATACAATCATATTTTATCCAGCCATAAAAAAAATGAAACCATGACATTTGTAGGAAAACTGGTGCAAATTTTTAAGCAAAATAAGCCAGAGCCAGGGCAAATACCACGTGTTTAAAAATTTTTTTTTGTTTATTTTTATTCATTTATTTAAGAGTGACAGACACAGAGAGAAAGGCAGAGAGAGAGAGAGAGAGAGAGAGAGAGAGAGAGATTGAGAATGGGCATGCCAGGGCTTCCAGCCACTGCAAACGAACTCCAGACACGTGCGCCCCCTTGTGCATCTGGCTTACGTGGGATCTGGAGAATCAAGCCTCAAACCGGAGTCCTTAGGCTTTACAGGCAAGCGCTTAACTGCTAAGCCATCTCTCCAGCCCACATACCACGTGTTTTTATTTTTATTTATTTTCTTCCAAATTTTTATTAATAACTTCCATGATTATAAAAAATATCCCATGGTAATACCTTCCCTCCCCCCACTTTCCCCTTTGAAACTCCATTCTCCATCATAACCCCTCCCCATCTCAATCAGTCTCTCTTTTAATTTTGATGTCATGATCTTTTCCTCCTCTTATGATGGTCTTGTGCAGGTAGTGTCAGGCACTGTGAGGCCATGGATATCCAGGCCATTTTGTGTCCAGAGGGAGCATGTTGTATGGAATCCTACCCTTCCTTTGGCTCCTACATTCTTTCCACCACCTCTTCCGCATTAGACCCTGAGCCTTGGAAGATGTGATAGAGATATTACAGTACTGAGCACTGCAGTCACTTCTTTCCAGCACCATGATGCCTTCTGAGTCGTCCCAAGGTCACTGCCATCTGAAAAGAGAAGATTCTCTACCAAAAGTGAGAGTAGCATTAATATAAGGGTATGAACATTAACAGAAGTGCTTACTGGACAGTTTGATAAGCATAGTATATACATTTAGCCAGACAACAGCAGACATTACACCCCTAGGGCTCATGACTACCCCTGGTTTAAGTTTTCAGTATCAGGGATGTATTCTCTCCCATGGAGTGGGACTCGGGAAGTTGGTTTCCACCATGATAGATGTGCCACTATTGCACCTGTTGGCTCATTTGGCCTGGCTGGCCAAATATAAGGCTTGCAGTGTCCACTGTTGAATATCTTCACTGGTGATTTCTCTTTCTCTCATTGAACTGCATGCAGAATGGATTCTTCCAGCTTTCTGTCAGCTGGTCTACATGGAGTTGGTTATCAGCTCAGTTCCAGCAGGATTTCTCAGTGGCCTTGCAGCCCATGTAAATGGAGTCTTCAGCAATAGGGTCTTACCATCTATTCCTGGTGGGAAACCAAGGGCTGTGGCAATGGTCTATAATGTTTTGGGGGAATCAGGGACCTCCCTGGCCAACAACTCACTAGAAGGTATCCCATCCCTGGCACTGAAAAATTTCTAGCAACAATCTATGGCTCCTGAGTGTTCCATTCTCCAAAAAAGTAAGATTCCATATGATTTATTTATATCCTCTTAGATTTTGATTAGCCCTCCCTCCACCTTTCCTTTACTCGCTCTCCTCCCCTGACCTCACTTTGTGCCTTTTCACCCCCATTAATCTATTCTTCTACTTACATATTTACAATACCATCCTATTAAGTACTCCCCTCCCTTCCTTTCTCTTCCCTTTATATCTCGTTTCTATCTTACTGGCCTCTGCTACTGAGTTTTTTCCTTCTCACACAGAAACCCAATCATCTGAAGTTAGGATGCACATATGAGAGAGAACATGTGACACTTGGCTTTCTGGGCTTGGGTTACCTCACTTAGTATAATCCTTTACAGATCCATCCGTTTTCCTGCAAATTTCATAACTTCATTTTTCTTTACCAATGAGTAGAACTCCATTGTATAACTGTGCCATATCTTCATTATCGACTCATCAGTTGAGAGACATTTAGGCTGGTTCCATTTCCTAGCTATTGTGAATTGAGCAGCAATAAACATGGTAGAGCATGTACTTCTAAGGAAATGAGAAGAGTCCTTAGGATATATGCCTAGGAGTGCTATAGCTGGGTCATATGGTAGATCAATTTTTAGCTGTCTTAGGAACCTCCACACTGATTTCCACAATGGCTGGACCAGATTGCATTCCCACCAACAGAGTAGAAGGGTTCCTCTTTTTCCACATCCTCACCAGCATTTATGGTCATTTGTTTTCATGATGGTAGCCAATCTGATAGGAGTGAGATGGAATCTCAACGTAGTGTTAATCTGCATTTCCGTGATGACCCGGGATGTAGAACATTTTTTTAGATGCTTATGCACCATCCATATTTCTTCTTTTGAGAATGCTCTATTTAGTTCCATAGCCCATTTTTTAATTGGCTTGTTTGATTTCTTATTATTTAATTTTTTGAGCTCTTTATATATCCCAGATATTAATCCTCTATCAGATGTATAGCAAAGATTTGTACCCATTCCGTAGGTTGCCTCTTTGCTTTATTCACAGTGTCCTTTGCTGTACAAAATCTTTGTAATTTCATGAGGTCCCAGTGGTTAATCTGTGGTTTTATTGCCTGAGCAATTGGGGTTATATTCAGAAAGTCTTTGCCAAGACCAATATGTTGAAGGGTTTCCCCTACTTTTTCTTCTAGCAGTTTTAGAGTTTCAGGTCTGATGTTAAGGTCTTTAATCCATTTGGACTTAATTCTTGTGCATGGAGAGAGAGAAGAATCTATTTTCATCTTTCTACCGATAAATATCCAATTTTCCCAGCACCATTTGCTGAAGAGGCTGTCTTTTCTCCAGTGAGTATTTTTGGCATTTTTATCGAATATCAGGTGGCTATAGCTACCTGCACTAGCATCCAGGTCCTCTATTCTGTTCCATTGATCTACATGTCTGCTTTTGTGCCAGTACCATGCTGTTTATGTTACTATGGCTCTGTAGTATAGGTTAAAATCAGGTATGGTGATACCACCAGCCTTATTTTTGTTGCTCAGTATTATTTGAGATATTCGAGGTTTTTTGTGATTCCAAATGATTTTTTTGATTGTTTTTTCTATTTCTGTGAAGAACGCCATTGGGATTTTGATGGGGATTGCATTAAATGTGTAGATTGCTTTTGGTAAGATTGCCATTTTCACAATATTGATTCTTCCGATCCAGGAACAAGGGATGTTATTCCATTTCCTAGTGTGTTCTGCAATTTCTTGCTTGAGTATTTTAAAGTTTTCATTGTAGAGATCCTTTACTTCCTTGGTTAGTTTTATTCCAAGGTACTTTATTTTCTTTGATGCAATTGTGAATGGGAGTGATTCCCTGATTTCATCCTCTGTGTGTTTGTTGTTAGAATATAGGAATGCTACTGGTTTCTCTGTACTTATTTTGTATCCTGCTACATGGCTGTAGGTGTTTATCAGCTCTAACAGTTTGCTGGTAGAGTCTTTCGGGTCCTTTATATATAGAATCGTGTCATCTGCAAATAATGATAACTTGGTCTTTTCCTTTCCAATTTGTACCCCCTTTATGTGCATCTCTTGCCTTATTGCTATGGCTAAGACTTCCAGTACTATATTAAATAAAAGTGGGGACAGTGGACATGATTGTCTTGTTCCTGATTTTAGTGACTATAGGGTTGTCATAAATAACCTATATTATATTGAGATATGATCTTCTATTGCTAGTCTCTGTAGGACTTTTATCATGAAGGGATGTTGGACTTTGTCAAATGTTTTTTTTCTGTGACTAATGAGATGATCATATGATTTTTGTCCTTCAGTCCATGTATATAATGTGTAGCAGACAGCTTCAGGTTCACTGAGATGAACTTCCAGACCAGGCACAGTTATGGAGGAAGGGATATTTATTGAAACTTACAGATCAAGGGGAAGTTCCATAAATCGCAGAAGAAGCTGGCTGGCTTTCACCGGATGAAGTAGAGAGAGAGAAGTACAAGCCTAAAGGTCAAAAGCCACAGCACACTTCAGGAACTCCTGCTAGGCACACTTTGCATATCTTTAGATTGAAATCTGAAACCCACCATCACACCTTAAGATCCACCCAGGGACACTGCCTCCAGCCAGGTGGCTAAAGATGGAAACTACAAACAAATAAACAACTGACTATATATGGGGGGCCATCTATTCAAACCACCACATTGTGTCCCTGGCCCCCAATAGATTTATAACCATCACACATTGTAAATTGTACTCAGTTCAATTTCAAAGGTCCCCACAGTCTTGACCAATTTAAGATATTAAGACCTGTAAAATCAAACAAGTTAAACACTTCTAACATATAAAGGCACAGAGTAAACATTTTCAACTGGTATAAGGTATAGCAAGGAGAGAGTAAAACAATGCAAACTCAACCACCATCAAACAAACATCAAACTTCTGCAGTTCAAGTTCAATACAACCAGGGACTGACAGTCTCCAGATTTTCCAATTCTGCCACTCCAGCTGGGCAGAGTAGCCAGGGAACACTTCCATCTTAGGCCAACAGTGCACTCTATGGTAGCCCTTGCATTGTCCTGGTATATACAAAATATCTTCAGGTCTTCATGCAAACCACAGTCCATCTTCCAAAGGCTCTTTCAGCCTATCAGGGCATCAGGCCCTACCTCATGCCGCATCTCAGCAGCAGCTCCTGCAACCGTGTGCAATTCACGACCACTGCTCACATTTTTTGTGCTTCTGAAACTAATACCTGGTGTGCAGGACACAGCCATATTCTTAATTCACAGACAAAATAAATCATAACTGTGAAAAGCAGGTTCCTTCTCCAGTAAAATCTTTCCAAAAGTGTTTGGGTTTCTATGATAGTCTTTCCTCAGGCATCTTTTCTATGGTAAAGCAATTGGACCATCTTCCTTTAAAGTTGCTAATGTGTTTGACAATAGCAGATTCAGTAACCTAAAACCAGTCTCAGTGCCTGTAATTTTAACTTGCTTGAGGTTTTCCAGCTTAAAATCTTAAATCTCTCAGTCCAATATCTCTAGCCAAGTACATCAGACCATTACAAATTTAAACTTGATCAAACTCTCTGGGCCTGGGCCTGGGCCTGGGCAGCAGGATGCAGCCAGCCCTTAAGCCAGTAGCCCAGTTCCAACAAAGTCCTCTGCAGTCTTTCCTTCCCCTTAGCAAGCTCATAAGCCAAGCCTCGAAGTTCAATGCTGTCTGCACTTAGCATTCTCAGACTGTCATCAGAATAGTCCATAAAACTTGGCTTACCACTCCAGAAGACATCTTCAGTTGTAAGCACCAAGTCCATGCCTATTCCTCCAAGACAAAAATGTTCCAAAGATCAACATACACATGATCCGATTCATCTCACCCCACTCCCATTACCAAGTTCTGTACCAGACAGCTTCAGGTTCACTGAGATGAACTTCAGGACCAGGCACAGTTATGGAGGAAGAGACATTTATTGAAGTTTACAGATCCAGGAGAAGTTCCATAATGGCAGAAGAAGTTGGCCTGCCTTCACAGGCCCAAGCAGAGAGAGAGAGAGAGAGAGAGAGAGAGAGAAGCACAAGCCTAAAGCCAAAAGCCACAGCACACTTCAGGAACTCCTGCTAGGCCCACTTTGCATATCATTAGATTGAAATCTGAAACCCACCACCACACCTTAGGATCCACCCAGGGACACTGCCTCCAGCCAGGTGGCTGCAGATGGAAACTACAAACAATAAAGAACTGAATATATTGGGGGCCATCTATTCAAACTACCACATAATGTATTGCATTTATCGAGTTGCATATGTTGAACCATCCCTGCATCGCTGGGATAAAGCCTACTTGGTCAGGGTGAATGATCTTTGTGATATATTCTTGTATTCTGTTTGCCAATATTTTGTTGAGAATTTTTGCATCTATGTTCATGAGGGAGATTGGTCTGTAATTTTCTTTTTTTGTACTATCTTTGCCTGGTTTTGGTATCACTATGATGCTGGCTTCATAGAAGGAGTTTGATAGGATTCATTCCTTTTCTATTTTATGGAAAAGCATAAGAAGCAATGTTGTTAGTTCTTCCCTGAAGGTCTGATAAAATTCAGCAGTGAATCCATCTGGACCTGGACTTTTTTTACTTGGGAGATTTTTGATAACTTCTTGGATCTCCATACTTGTTATAGGTCTATTTAAGTGATTAATCTCATCTTGATTTAATTTAGGTAGGTCATATAAATCAAGCAAATCATCCATTTCTTTCAGATTTTCATACTTAGTGGAGTATATATTTTTATAGTATGTCCCTATGATTTTTTGAATTTCTCTGGTATGTGTTGTGATGTTGCCTCTTTCTTCTCTAATTTTTTTAATTTGTGTCTTTTCTCTCTCTCTTTTGGTCAGATTTGCTAAGGGTTTATCAATCTTGTTTATCTTTTCCAAGAACCAACTCTTTGTTTCATTGATTCTTTGAATTGGTTTTTTGTTTCTATTTCATTATTTTCTGCCCTAATCTTTATTATTTCTTCCCATCTACTGATTTTTGGTTTGCCTTAGTCTTCTTTCTCCAAGGATTTAACATGAAGCATTAGGTCGTTTACTTGCGACCTTTCTAATTTCTTAATATAGGCACTTAAAGCTATAAATTTACCTCTTAGAACTGCCTTCATTGTGTCCCAGAGATTTTGGTATGTTGTGTTCTCATTATTGTTTGACCGTATGAATTTTTTGATTTCCTTCTTGATTTCTTCATTGACCCATTCATCATTTAGTAGTGTATTGTTTAGTTTCCATGATTTTGTGTATGCTCTATAGCTTTTCTTGCTGTTGATTTGAAGTTTGATTCCATTGTGGTCAGATAGAATGCAAGGAATTATTTAAATTTTCCTGCATTTCTTAAGATTTGCTTTGTGTCCTAATATATGGTCTATTTTAGAGAATGTTCCATGTGCTGCTGAAAAGAATGTATATTCTGCAGCATTTGGA
This sequence comes from Dipus sagitta, assembly GCA_036346955.1. Lineage (NCBI taxonomy): Eukaryota > Metazoa > Chordata > Mammalia > Rodentia > Dipodidae > Dipus > Dipus sagitta. The sequence goes on from CM070776.1 coordinate 123,296,202, forward strand.
TAAAATGTCCTGTATATATCTGTTAGGTCCATTCCTTCTATGACCTCATTTAGTCCAGATGCCTCTCTGTTTATTTTTTTCCCAGGATGATCTGTCAATTGATGAGAGTGGGGTGTTGAAGTTACCCACTACCACTGTGTTTGGTGTTATCTGTGACCTTAGTTTTAATAGCATTTGTTTGATGGATTTGGGGGCCCCCATGTTAGGTGCATATATGTTTAGGATTGTAATGTCCTCCTGTTGGAGTGTGCCCTTAATCAATATAACGTGACCTTCCTTATCTTTCTTGACTAATGTTGGGCTGAAGTCTGCCTTGTCAGATATTAGGATAGCAACCCCTGCTTGTTTCCTAAGCGCATTTGCTTGAAACACCGTTTTCCAACCTTTCATCCTAAGATAATGTCCATTCTTTGTAGAAAGGTGGGTTTCTTGGAGGCAACAAATTATAGGATCCTGCTTTTTAACCCAGTCTGCAAACCTATGTCTTTTAGTTGGGGCATTGAAGCCATTGATATTAAGAGATATTATTGAAAGTTGTGTATTTATGTTTGCCATTTTTTTTTGTAGTTCCGGTTCTACCTTTGCTCTCTTTTGTTAATTAGTATTTGATTATTGTTTGTTTTTTCCAGTTTCCTTATATGTGTGCTTTTCTTTCTCTTCACCATGGAGGATTCTTTCAAGTATTTTCTGTAGATCTGGTTTTGTCTTCAAATACTCCTTTAGCCTGCTTTTGTCATGGAATGCCCTTATTTCTCTGTCTATTTGAATGGATGGGTTTGCAGGATAAAATATCCTTGGTTGACAGTTGTTATCTTTCAGAACTCGGAATACATCGCTCCACGCCCTTCTGGCCTTTAAAGTTTGTGTTGAGTAATCTGCTGTAATTCTGATGGGCTTGCCTCTGTAGGTAACTTGATTTTTCTCTCTAACCGCTTTCAATATTTTTTCTTTGGTTTGTGTGTTTGGTAGTTTGATTATAATATGGTGAAGACAGGTTGTTTCCAGGTTTTGTCTGGTTGGTGGTCTAAAGGATTCCTGTATCTGCATTGGCACCTCTTTCCCAATTTGGGGGAAGTTTTCTTCTGTGATTTTGTTGAAGGTGCCTACTATGCCTTTGGAGTGAAATTCTTCTCCTTCTACTATACCCTGACTTCTTATGTTTGATCTTTTCATAGTGTCCCAAATATCTTGAAATTACCATTCATACTTTTCTATTAGTTTGTCTTTCTCTTTGTTGGACAGTATTAGATCTGCTACCTGGTCTTCTACCTTAGATATTCTGTCCTCTCCTTCATCTATTCTACTGGTGAGATTTTCTACAGATTTTTTTATTTCATTAACTGTGTTCTTCATTGCTAATAATTCTGACTGGTTTTTATTTATTATTTCTATTTCCTTATTTATGTCTTGTATTGACCTCTTTATTTCATTAAATTGGTGTCCTTTGTCTTCTTTGTTTCCTTTGATTCCCTCTTTCATTCCTTTGATTTCTTCTTTGACTTCTTGGAACATATTTAAAATCATTTTTTTTGAAATCTTTCTCAGGCATTTCCTCTAACTCATTCTCAATGGAGGTCATTTCTAATGCATTAATACTTTTTGGTGGGTTTATATTGTCTTGATGTTTGGTGTTTCATGTGTTATAATGTATATATTTTTGCATCTTGGATCAAGTTAATGCTTGGATTTTCTAGTTATGTGGGTATTATTAGGTGTATAAATTGATCTGATGTTATATATCTTCAGGGTAGGAGCTTAAGGTGCTAGGTGTGGCTCTTAAGACTCTCAGAGTATCTATAATAGTTAACCTAGTTGTTGGGTTTGCCTGCTATGAGAGTATTCAAGTAGTCTGAGTGGAACAAAATACAGATAGATTTTAAAAGTTAACTAAACAATGTACACATTCAATGAAAAACAGCACAGAGTATTTATGCAAGAGTAGGTATTATGACAACCAGATCCTCTATCAACAAGGAAGTTAAGATTTCTGGTCTGCTGAGGGTTCCAAGTCAGCTTGTGACCAAGTCAGACCCTTCCCTAATGTATAACAGAATAGGAAACAAAGCCACTATAAATCAAGCAGTAACAAATAACAAGCCCAAAATATAGCTTATTTAAGAATGGCAAATCTGACCATCCATCAGACTTAACATATAATTTATCCTGATATGGAAGGTGCAATTAGGACTTCCAGTTCAGGGCTATATGCCAGGTTTATTAGGTGGATACTGACCAGGTGTAATCCCTGTTACCTTTTGGGATGAGTTTGGTCTCAGTTATGCTACGCTCCTGCTTGGGTCCCTCTGTGGGTTGAAGTAGGCTGGCTGGGTTGCTGGACTGCTGTTCTGTTTTCTGGAGCTGGGTACTGGCTTTTCCTGCGGCTCAAGCCGATCCTGGAGCTATGGCCCTGCGGACCTGGCAGTGCCGCTCCTGGAGCCACTGCTGCTGGAGCCACCGCTGCCACTGCTGCTAGTGCTGCCACTGCTGCTGCCGGAGCCGCTGCTGCCTCTGCTGCAGCCACTACTGCCACTGCAGGAACCGCCGCTGCTGCTGCCAGAGCTGTCGCTGCTGGAGCCGCTTTGGCCTGCCTGTGTGGGCTCTGGATGCTCTTGATCTCTTCTACTTCTCTGCTGCCGTTTTAATTTCTTATACTCCTCACTTTTTAGTAAAAGTGCGTATTTTGCTGTTTTTTTTTTTTTTTTTTTTTTTTTGGCTTTTTCTCCCCTAGGCTGCTTTGGCGTGGTTCCTATGCCACCATCTTAGCCGGAAGTCACCACATGTTTTTATATGCAAACCCAAAATTTAAAATTATGTATGTGTGTGTGTGTGTGTGTGTGTGTGTGTGTGTGTGTGTGCATGTGTGTGTTTATGTCAGGAAACTAGAAAGATCACTGCATTTTAAGGGAGATGGAAATAGGTGAAAGGAATCCATGTGATAAGAAAGTGGAAGTGGGGACTACCTGGGAGAAGGGGAAGGAAGGAAACCATCTGGAGGGTGGGAATAGGCACAGAGGAGAGTAGTGGGGGAGGGAAACATGAGAAAAAATATAACAACACATATGTATGAATATTCGATGATGAATATATATATTCATAAGGGTACTGTGATAGTTTATGTTGATTGTCAACTTGACAGGACCTAGAATCTCCTAGGACCTAGGAAATTAGCTTGTGGACATGTCTGTAAGGAATTATCTAGATTAGGTTAGCCTCTGGGTATGCCTCTGAGGGATTATCTTGGTGAGGGTAATTGAGCTGGGAAGACCCATTTTAACTGGGAGTGGCACCATTCCAAAGGCTTGGTCCTAGAATAAATAACAAGGAGAAAGCTAGTTGAGGACCAGTATTCCTCTCCCTCTATTTCTTAAGTGCAGACACAATGTATCCAGCTATTTCTTGCTCCTGATGCCATGCCTTCTCTACCTTGGAGAACTGTGACATCAGACTATAATACAAAATAAACCCTGCCTCCATTAAACTGTTTAATTAGGTTTTTCACCCCAGCAATGAGAAAGGGAGCTAATACAAGTATTTCAGGAAATTTTATTGTATTTTAGAGTTGGAGAAATTTATTTAAATGATTTATTAACTCACTCAATTCAGTGTGCATTGGGGTAGGAGCTCTGTTGATGACAATGCAACTGAAATGGATTATTTTGTAATTAAACTTATTTTTAACAATTTTATATGTGTTTGTACTTTGATCACATTTGCCCTCCATTACTTTCTTTTGTCCCACTCCCACTCCGGCTGAACCCCTTCTTCTTAGCCAGCACCTTTCTACTTCAATGCATTTTTCTTTGCTCTTGGTGTTGCTGTTGGTGTTAGTGTTTTTTTTTTTTTTTTTTTTTTTTTTTTGGTAACCCACTGAGTTCAATTAGGATTGCTTGCATGAGCATGAATGGGAGTTTATTTACTCAAGTTTTAACAACTTACCAGTGGCTGCCAGTGGCTGGATTACCACTGCAGAAAATGTCTCTCTCCGGCAACAATTAACTGCCTATAGATTCTCAGGAAGGAGTAGAACCTCTTGGGCTCCTACCCCAGCCCACCATGGAATGTTGATAGGCTAAATTTTGTTCAGACTTCATTCAAGTAACCAGAGCTTCTGGGAGTTTATGAGTGTAATGGCCATGTCATGTTAGGGAGATAGCATTTCACCCTCCTCAGCTGTAGTTCTAACATTTTATTCACACTGTTCCACACTGTTCCCTGAGCACTATTTGTGATATATGTTAAAGGTTGAATGAATAGGTCTTTATTATTTCTTTTTTTTTAAGACAAGGTCTAATGTTGTTGAGGATGGCCTCAAATCTCTTATGTATCTACGGATGACCTTGAACTCCCAGTTCTCCTGCCTCCAACTCCCAAATGTTCGGATTACAGGCATATAGCACACTACCATCTTTCTTAGACCTTTTAGAGGTGAGATAATGTTAGATATTGGTGATGGCAAAAACAATATTGGCAGTGTTGTTGAGGATGGTAGGAGTTGTTGGCAGGAGTATCTGTAGGGTGTTTCACAAGTAACATCAGAACCTTGAGCTCAGATATCAATCCACACTTTATTGGCATAGTAGCCACACTTGGTGATGACATTACTGGAGGAAAATGACAGGCACCACATGGCAGCCAAACAGGCTAATTTTCAGAGCACATGCGTGGTAGCGTATGAATACTTGTTTCCAGAAATATTCAAGCAGATCTTAAGAAAGGATATGTATGGTCTGGCGTGATGGTGCACAGCCTTTAATCTCAGCAATTTGGAGGCAAAGGTAGGAGGATCAATGTGAGTTTGAGGCCACGCTAAGACTATATAGTAAACTCCAAGTCAGCCTGGGCTAGAGTGAGACCCTACCTAGACAAACCAATAAATAAATAAATAATGTTATTTATAATTTCTGCAGAGCAGATGGGACAGAAGTCAGAGATATACAATTTCGTGTTACTGATCCCATATTATCCACAGGCTGTTATGACAAAAATAATCTGGATTACTCATATGAGAGGTTCCAATCACACTTATACTAAATTGCATACTATCAAATACATTTTAGTAGAAATTCTCCAGTTATGCAAACATTAATAACATGAAACCTTCAGATATATGCTGATAAAGATTTAAATAATAAACTATTTAAATGCTACAATTTTTCTTCAAGTCACATTCTCCCTAGAGATAACTATAATGAAGTTTAGTGAGTTTCCTTCAATTATTTTATGCATATATATATGTATATATATATATATATATATATATATATTTACCATGAAATCATGCTATAATTATTGATCAGCATGTTTTATAAAAATGTAACAATAATCCCAAGGCATCTTTTCATGGCAATTCATCTTTATTAAATAAATGCACAAATTCAATTGCGTGAATGTCTTGCAACATATTTAATCAGTTCCCTGCAGATAATCATTTTACTTTGAGCATCTGTGTCAGTGTGTCTGAAAGTAGGGGAACTGTATGATTGAAAAATGCATTTGAGGGCTGGAGAGATGGCTTAGCAGTTAAGAGCTTGCCTGTGAAGCCTAAGGACCCTGGTTTGAGGCTAGATTCTCCAGGACCCAGGTTAGCCAGATGCACAAGGGGGTGCATGTGTCTGGAGTTCGTTTGCAGTGGTTGGAAGCCCTGGCACGCCCATTCTCTCTCTCTTTTTCTCTCTCTCTCTTTCCACCTCTTTCTCTCTCTGCCTGTAGCTCTCAAATAAATAAAAAAAGAGAAAATTGCATTTGAAAATGTTAGATATACAACCACATTATTATTTAAGGAGAATGTACCCAATTGCACTACTACCAATAGTGTGTGAGAGCTCCCATTTCTCTATACTTCCATCTACTGGGTTTCCTCATTCCTTATATTTATTTTTAAACTTGATGAGTGAAAAAATGACATTCCATTATTGTATAATTTGTTTTCCCCAAATATGAGTGACAATAAATATTTCTATATGTTTACTCATTTCATAGCTTTACTGTGAATTGTTTCTACCCCCTGCTCTCTGTGGACACAGTCTTGCTGTTACCCAGGCTGGCTTAGAACTTGCAATCTTATATCAGCCTTCCTAGTAGCTGGTATTACAGAAAGATACCATCTTACTCAGCTCTGTACATTGATATATTTTTTAATATTTTGTTTTTATTTATTTATTTGAGGCTGAAAGAAAGAAGGAGACAGAGAGAGAGAAAGAGAGAGAGAGAGAATGGATGAGCCAGGGCCTCCAGCTGCTGCAAATGAAATCTAGATGCATGCACCACCTTGTGTATCTGCCTTACATGGGTTCTGGGTAATCGAAACTAGGTTCTTTGGCTTTGCAGGCAAGTGCCTTATCCACTAAGCCATCTCTTCAGCCCTGTACATTGATATTTTAAGTGATCTTTTCCAAGTGACTTCCCATGACTTTTCATGTATTTAAGGTATTATTTCTTTTCTCACATGATAGTAATCTTTCTTTCCTACTCTGTTGTCTTTTAATTATGTTTATATTATCTTTTGGTATATGGACATTTAAAAATATTATTTTGGGACAGGATCACACTATGTAGGCTAGGATATCCTGGAAATTGAGATCCTTCTGCCTTAGCCTTCTGAATGTCAGGAGTATAGGTATGTACCATCAGACTTTGCTCCAGGCATATTAGGTTTGATTTTATCCAATGTCTATTTGTCTTTTAAACTTTGGGTTTGGAGTCTTGCTAAAGAAGACCTTTCTGATAGAAGATTATGTATGGAATCTCTAAATACTCTATATTTTGCATACATATTCGTGTCTTTTTTCTCTTACCTAAACCTTTAAAACTATTAAATGCATATGACTAATAATAGCATTGGAAAAATTAAGTAAGAGTAACTGTGTACTCATTTTCCATCTTAAGAAATAGAATATAAAATTCATTAATTTTGAGATTATAGGGTCTCAGACTACAGCTCAGGTTAGCATGAAACTTACTATTTAGCTCATTGCTGGCCTCAAATTCATGGCAATCCACCTCCCTAAGCTTCTTGAGTGCTGGGATTATGGGCATGAACCACCATACCCAATTTCGTATTTTTTCAATACCTTAGAAGGCCTCTGTGTGTTCCTCTCTCACCACCAAAAATAATAGCTATCTGACAGTTTGTTCAAAACATTATTTCTTTGCATATTAGCTATATTAACTTTGAAAATTTGACTAGCTAGCACTCATCTTACTATATCAGGGACAGACAATACTGGAACTATTTAAATAAAGCCTCTCAGAGGTAGAGTCTGAAAACACAGCCTGTCTTTAGTCTCTAGGGAGTTTATAAGAATCACTTCTAAGGAAATTAGTCGGCAAAGCTGTGAGTTCCGCTGTGTCACACAGTCACATGTTGGAGCTGGCTAATCATTTCAGGAAACTGATGTCATGTTAACATTTTGAAATTACCATATTGTATTAGTGTGGGTGGGGGGCAACTGGGGAGAACTTGGTTGAAGGAGAAAAAAATTCAGTTAAGTAGGAAAAAATTCAATCTCTTGTATAACATGATAACTATACTACTTAATATCAGTGTATTTTATACTAAGAAATTGCTAAGGGGCCGGGCGTTGTGGCGCACACCTTTAAACCCAGCACTCGGGAGGCAGAGGTAAGAGGATCACCATGACTTCGAGGCCACCCTGAGTCTACAGAGTGAATTCCAGGTCAACCTGGGATAGAGTGAGACCCTACCTCAAAAAACCAAAACCAACAAATGCTAAGGAACTGGGGCATGGTGATATGTGCCTGTAATTTATAGGCAGAGACAGGAGAATCATGAGTCAAAGGAAAGTGTCAGCCACATATGGAGTTTGAGGCCAGCCTGGGCTATATGAGATTCTATCTCAAAAAATAGGGTTAGGGAAGGGAGAAAAAAAAACAAAGACAGAAATGAAAATTCCCAAGGGAATAGATTTTTGTGTAGTGTATGCATGTATGTGCAGATATTCATGCCTTGTGTACATACATGCAGAGGCCACAGGAGGATGTCAGTCCTCTTCCTCTATTACTCTTCTGCCTTACTTCCCTGAGACAGAATTTCTCACTGAACCTGGGGCTTTCTGGTTTACCCATTAGACTGGCTGAACAGAAAGTCCTATCGGTCCTCCTGTCTTTACCTCCATCAACAGTGGAGTCACAGTCATGTGTGACCATGACTGGCTTTTTACTTGGGTGCAAGGGATCAAACACAGGTCCTCATACTTTTATCTGCTAAGACAATTCTCCAGCCCAGGGAATAAATTTTAAATAGTCTCACTAAGGTGTGAGAGAATATATATGTTCATTAGCTCAGTTTAATAATCCTGGAATATGTACATATATTTTGAAACACATTTTATATTATGAATATATATTAATACCTTAATACACACACGCACACACATACACATACACATAGTTTTTTGTGTGTATATCTGTGTGCAGGTGCATATCTATGTGTGAATATATGTGTCATTGTTCCTCAGGCACCATATACCTTTATTTTTTGTGTAATGTGGTATTTGTGGTATGTGTGTGTGTGTGTGTAGACCAGAGGAGAACATCAAGTGCCCCCCACCATTGATCATCATTTGTTTTATTGAGATAGAGTCTCTTCATTGATTCTGGAGGTTTGGCAGTTTCACAAGCTGCAGTGATTCTCTGGTCTCTGTTCCCCACAGGACTAAGGTCAGACATGTGTGTCGATGCATAGCTATTTGTGTGGGTTCTGGGAATTGAACTCAGCGGTCTCAGCTCCCTGGTCCTCATGCTTATGCAAGAAGCACTGTTAACTGTTAAAACTTCTGTACAAACAAACCATCATCCACCTTTTAAAAATATTTATTTATTATTAACATTTATTGACAATATCCATACATGTACACAATATACCCTGATCATAATCCCCTCCCACAATCTTCCTTTGTCTTCTTTCTCCTACCCGCCCCCCCTCCTCTGAATGCCTGGTTTTTTTTACAACTAGTTCTTCTTTTATTTTGATATCACTTTTTTGGCCCTCATATTACACAGGTCTTGTGCATGTAGAGACAGCTACTGTGAGGTTATAAATGCAACCACTACTTTGTGCCTGGAAGAGTGTTCCAAAGCCCTCCTCCCCATCCTTTGGCTCTTACATTCTTTCTACCAGTTCTTCCACAATGATCCCTCAGCCTAGAGGGTGTTTTTTGAGACAGCATAGAAGGTGTTTTTTGAGACAGGGTCTCTCACTGACCTGGAGTTTGCCAAGTAGGCTAGACTGGCCAGTGTGCACCTGGGGACCACCTTTCTCCATCTCTAGTGTTAGGATTACAGGTTTACCACCACACCCAACTTATTTTTTAAAACCTGGGGAACAAAAGCCAGGTGTGGTGGTGCACGCCATTAATCCCAGCACTTGGGAGGCAGAGGTAGGAGGATCACCGCGAGTTCAAGGCCACTCTGAGACTACATAGTGAATTCCAGGTCAGCCTGGGCTAAAGTGAGAACCTACCTTGAAAAACCAAAAAAAAAAAAAAAAAATGTGGGGAACATGCTAGCACAACTGGTAGCAAAACCAGAGATGACTGTGGGATGAGTGACTACAGCCAGGTACAGTGCTGATAATTTATAGGGAGGAATGAATTAGAAATACCTGTGGGCACAATAGCAGCAAGGAAGATACTTCATCTCCCAGTCTAGTGCTATGTCTTAGGTGGAAGAAGAAATGACTTTCATCAGAGAGCACTTCAGGAAGAGCAGCGTGTTCCAAGGGATGTGGTGTTTTCATTAGAACAAGAAGGATATAATGAGTTAATTTGATACAAATTGACTTCTAGAAGACAGAAGAATTTGGGAATAAAAAATGAGATAATGAATTGTTAGAAGATGAAGAAAGTGGTATGATATAGTTAAGGCTTAAGTTATAAGAAATGAGAGGTTTAAATGTCTGGAGTGATTGAAGGAAGTATAGAATTAGCTTAGCTACAACTAGTTGTAGCTACAAGTAGTTGTAGTCTTAGCTACAACTGTCACAAATTACCACAGACTGAGCAGTTTAAACAACAGTGTTTATTTCCTATAGCTCTAGAGGCTGGAAACTCCAAGGTTAAGGTGCTGTCAGATTCTATTGTGTTGTGGGGTATTTTTCTGACTTGGAAAGCACTTCTTTCTTGCTTATTCTCATGGGATATGAAGAGGAAGAGAGCAAGCTCTTTGGTATTGTTTCTTATAAGGACACTAATATAATCTGAACATAATGATCTTCCACAGACCTCACTTCCAAATAATATTGCTTTGGGGATTATGGCTTCAATATATGAATTGGGTATTGGAAGGAGAACAGGTATTCAATCCACTATGGACTTACTAGATGACTAGGCTTACAAATTTAAAAAAAATTGTAATATGTATAAAACTTTTACAGGTTTTAATGTAGAGATTTAATAGGAGCAATTAGCATTCTGAAAAACTTAAAGCAGTTTATAATTACTTTCACAGAATTTGAGAGTGCACTTCATTATATCCTCACCAGTAAGCATTAGATTTAACAAGTGTTTAATCATTTAAACTTTTGTCAGTCAAAAGATCTTCATTTCTACTTGTATTTTTATTACTACTAAAGCTGAATATTTATTGCAATATTTTATGCATCTTTGAATTTCTTGTTTGCCTACATTCCCTTTGGATCTGCTTTTCCTGATTTGAGAGAGTCCTTTATAAATTCTTATTAATGCTATAACTTGTTCAATTTTAGATTTTTATACAGATCTATACTTTTTATTGAACCTTGTGGATTCTGTGAGTTGCATAGAACTTTTTCTTATCTCAATTTTTTCAGACTATCTTCCATATTTTCTTCTTTTAATATTTAGATTTTCAATCAATCTGGAATTAATTTTGTGTATAATTGTTGCAGCAACCTTTTTGTGGCTGGGAGAAATACCCTGCCAGAAGCAGCTTATGGGAGGAAAGGGTTTATTTCAGGCATACAGAGTCCAGGTATCTTCTTCATGGCATAAGAATCTAGCTCACTTCTGTACATCCATAGCAGCCAAAGAAAACCCAATACCAGCAAGCACAAATAGCCACAGCTCAGCTGCCTTGCTACATACCTAGTAAGGCTGAACTCAAGATCTGCCACTAATCACACATGCAGCAATATTCTGCCTAATAGAGACTTAAGTAGGAAGCTTAATCTTAATCAAAAATACCTGTATTGATGAGACCATTTATATTCAAATGACCACAATAATATTGGGATCCCAAAATTTCCCCAAATAAGTTAAAACTGTTTTAAATTTATTTATTGAACAAATATTTTCTTTCTCTAATTTAAATTTTTTTATTATTAAGAACATATTTTGGCCAGGTGTGGTGGTGTACACCTTTAATCCCAGCACCTGGGAGGCAAAGGTAGGAGGATTGCCATGAATTTAAGGCCACCCTGAGACTACACAGTGAATTCCAGGTTAGCCTGGGCTACAGTGATAAGACCCCACCTTGAAAAACCAAATTAAAAAAAAGAACATATTTTGAATGTATACATCATGTGTTAGTACCATCTTTTCCCTCCTCCCTCCCCCCATTTCCCAGGGGCCTTTCCTCAGTGTGGTTGCTAGTATTCCCCAGGGGTTGTGGGTTATACATTGTGGGAGCAGCAGTCAAGTTATTTGAGGGAGGCAGTGCCTCTGTGCATGACAACCCAACCTGGGACTCTTACAATCATTCCAGACCCTCTTTGGAAAAATTCCTTGAGCCTTGAAGGGTGTGTTTTAAGTCTACTTCAGTGATGAGATCTTAGGAGCTTCTGGATTTCTGTGTTTAGTATCCTCAGCATCTGTCTCCTTCACCCTAGTGCTACTTGTCAGGCTCACCATGGAAGCAGCACTCTTGCTCATCTTCCCAATTCTTATGTGGTTTTGCCTAGGCGTTGACTGGGATGCAAGATGTGGTTTATCTCCTTGGGTCTTGCCAACTTTTGAAAAAGAAATACAGATTCACCAACAGAATGTAAAGATAACCTAGGTTAACTTGGATAAGTATTATTAATTTAGGGAGAGTTTGATGGATGTACCCTAGAAGACTAGTGGGAGCTTGACATTGGAGAGTATATATATATATATGGTTTTTCGAGGTAGGGTCTCACGGTAGCCCAGGCTAAACTGGAATTCACTATGTATTCTCAGGGTGGCCTTGAACTCACAGCGATCCTCCTACCTCTGCCTCCTGAGTGCTAGGATTAGAGGCGTGTACCACCATGCCTGGGTGGAGAGTATAATTTTTGTCTCCATAGGCTTCAGACCTGGTTCCTAGTTCCATGTATGGGTTGCTTTCCACTGAGCAGATCTTGTAGCCAATCAGAAAGCCATTGGTTACCACCAAGGCTCTGTGCCACCATTGTACTGGTGTGTACTTCTTGTCAGGCTGGTTGTTTCTGTTTCTGAGTAGCTTGGACCCCTGCTTGCTCACACAATTGTTGGCAACTTTGCCCTAGTAGTGATTTCCAGCAATAGATGGTCTGTCTGGGGACTGGCTCTTTTCTGGATTCCGACAGGTCTCTCTGTCTTCTGTGCCGGCAGCATATGGTGTCTTCAGCAATAGGGTCTTACCTTTTACCTCAGGGAGGTAATCAAGTGCTTTGACAGAAACTTGTCTTGTTTTGGGTACTGGGATGTACAGGTCAGAAACAAAGTTTTTTTTTTAATAGAAACTTTTGTCTTATTTATTTATTTATTTACTTATTTGAGAGCGACAGACAGAGAAAAACAGATAGATAGATAGATAGAGAGAGAGAGAGAGAGAGAGAGAGAGAGAGAATGGGCACGCCAGGGCCTCCAGCCACTGCAAACGAACTCCAGATGCGTGCACCCCCTTGTGCATCTGGCTAACGTGGGTCCTGGGGAATCGAGCCTTGAACCAGGGTCCTTAGGCTTCACAGGCAAGCACTTAACCGCTAAGCCATCTCTCCAGCCCTATTTATTTATTTAGAGGTAGGGTTTCACTCTAGTACAGGCTGACCTGGAATTCACTATGTAGTTTCAGGGTGGCCTTGAACTCATGGTCATCCTTCTGCCTCTGCCTCCCAAGTGCTGGGATTAAAGGCATGCACCACTATGTTTGACAGAGTCAGTTTTTGTTTGTTTGTTTATTTGTTTGTGTTTTTGGATTTACGAGGTAGGGTCTCACTCTAGCCCAGGCTGATCTGGAATTCACTGGGATTAAAGGTGTGCACCACCATGCCCAGCTTAAAGAACTCTTTTTTTTGGAGCCAAGGTTGTTTTTTCAATTTTAATTTTTAAACAATTTTAACTTCTTTTTATTTTATTATTTTTTCTTCCAAATTTTTATTAACAACTTCCATGATTATAAAAATACCCCGTGGTAATACCCTCCCACCCCTACTGTCCCCTTTGAAACTCCATTTTCCATCATACCCCCTCCTCATCTGAATCAGTCTCTCTTTTAATTTTGATGTCATGATCCTTTCCTCCTCTTATGATGGTCTTGTGCAGGTAGTGTCAGGCACTGTGAGGCCATGGATATCCAGGCCATTTTTTGCCTGGAGGGAGCATGTTGTATGGAGTTCTACCCTTCCTTTGGCTCTCACATTTTTTCCACAACCTCTTCCGCATTAGACCCTGATCCTTGGAAGGTGTGATAGAGATATTGCAGTACTGAGCACTGCGGTCATTTCTTTCCATCACCATGATACCTTCTGAGTCGTCCCAAGGTCACTGCCATCTGAAAAGAGAAGATTCTCTACCAAAAATGAGAGTAGCATTAATATAAGGGTATGAACATTAACAGAAGTGCTTACTGGGCAGTTTGATAAGCATAGTATATACATTTAGCCAGACAACAGCAGACATTACACCCCTAGGGCTCATGACTACCCGTGTTTTAACTTTTCAGTATCAGGGATATATTCCCTCCCATGCAGCGGGCTTCCAGTCCAATTAGAGGGCAGTTGGCTTCCCCCAGAACAGACGTGCCACTATTGCATTCATTGGCTCATTTGGCCTGGCTTGCCAAATATAAGGCTTGCAGTGTCCACTGTTGAGTATCTTCACTGGTGATTTCTCTTTCTCTCATTGAACTGCATGCAGAATGGATTCTTCCAGCTTTCTGTCAGCTGGTCTACATGGAGTTGGTTATCAGCTCAGTTCCAGCAGGATTTCTCAGTGGCCTTGCAGCCCATGTAAATGGAGTCTTCAGCAATAGGGTCTTACCATCTATTCCTGGTGGGAAACCAAGGGCTGTGGCAATGGCCTATAATGTTTTGGGGACATCAGGGACCTCCCTGGCCAACAACTCACTGGAAGGTATCCCATCCCAGACACTGAAAATTTTCTAGCAACCATCTACGGGAGCCAAAGTTTTCTAAGGTTAGGCTTCATCCCAACCTCTCTAGGGCCCTCCTTTTTGGGCATTCCCCTTGTACTCCTGTTAGAGTTATATCTTTTTGTTTACCTTCAAGGAAAAAGGTTTCTATGGTACCAGTTCATTTTGGGTTTAGTTTTGTGTTTCTTCTCCCCCACCCTCCCCTTTCCCTCCATCCTAAACCCTTCCAAACCTAATGTCTGGGCCATGAGCTGCCTAGCTGTTATGCCAACAACTCAAGGTTATCCAGGTTAGGAGCCACAGATGAGTGAGAACGTGTGCCACCTGTCTCTCTGTGATTGTGCGTGTTCGCTGAGTATGATCTAAGTGCACCCATTTTTCTACAAAACACATTGCACCATGTTTTCTTACTGCTGAGTAGAATTCCATTGTGTATATGTATCACAACTTTGTTATATATTTGTCCAATTATGGGCACCTGGGTTGATTACAGTACTTAGATATTATGAATTCAGAAGCTATAAACATGGTTGAGCAAATATCTTGGTAGTAAAGCATGGAATATTTAGGGTAAATACTCAGTAATGGAATAACTGGATCTGTTGGTAGTTCTACATTCATCTTTTTCAGGAACCTTCATATTGATTTCCATAGTGGTTGTACAAGTTTACATACCCACCAAGAGTGGATAAGGGTTTCTCTTTCCCCACATCCTTGCCAACATTTGTTGTCATTTATGATTGCCATTCTTACTGGAGTAAAGGGGAATATCATAGTTGTATTAATTGGCATTTTCCCTAATGGTTAGGGATGTAGAACATTTTCTTTTTTAAAAATTATTATTATTATTGACAGCTTCCATAATTATAAACAATAAACCATGGTAATCCCCTCCCCACCCCCACTTTGCCTTTGCAACTCCACTCTCCATCATATCTCCTCTCCATCTCAATCAGTTTCTCTTTTATTTTGGTGCCATAATCTTTTCCTCCTATTATGATGGCCCTGTGTAGGTAGTGTCAGGTACTGTGAGGTCATGGATATCCAGGCCATTTGTGTCTGGAAGAGTGCACTGTAAGCAGTTTTACCCTTTCCTTGTCTCTTACATTCTTTCTTCTACCTCTTCTGCAATGGAATCTGTGCCTTGGAAGGTGTGGTAGAGATATTTCAGTGTTGAGCACTCCTCTGTCACTTCATCTCAGCACTATGATGCCTTCTGAGTGGGATGTTGAACCTTTTCTTAAGTGTGTGTTGGCCATTTATATTTCTGCCTCTGAGAACTCCCTGTTCAGTACTCTACCCCATTTTCCCCCCAGTGGATTGTTTGATTTTTTAAAAAAATATTTATTTATTTGATAGAGAGAAAGAGGGAGAGAGAGAGAGAGAGAGAGAGAGAGGGAGAATAGGTGTGCCAGGCCCTCCAGTCACAGGCACCACCTTGTGCATCTGGCTAATGTGGGGCCTGGGGAATTGAACCTGGGTCTTTTGACTTTGCAGGCAAATGCCCTAACCGCTAAGCAATTTCTCCAGCCCTGTTTGATTTTTTTTTTTTTATTGTTTAGTCTCTTTTTTTGAGGTAGGGTTTCACTCTAGCTCAGGCTGACCTGGAATTCACTATGTACTCTCAGGGTAGCCTCAAACTCCTGGTGGTCATCCTACCTCTGCCTCCCAAGTGCAGGGATTAAAGGCATGTGCCACCACACCAGGCTTATTGTTTAGTCTTTTGAGTTCTTTATAGATTCTAGATATTAGGTCTCTGCCAGTGGTATAGCTGGTGAAAATTTTCTCCTATTCAGTAGGTAATCTATTAGCTCTGTTTATCGTATGTTTGTGCAAAAGGTTTTCAGTTTAATAAGGTCCCATTGGTTTAGAGATTGTTTAATTTTCTGGGCTACTGAGATATTGTTTAGGAAGTCCTTCCCCATTCCTATATCATGGAGAGTTCCTCCTATTTTTTCTTCCAGTAGGAGAAGAGTTTCAGGTCTTATATTGAGGTCTTTAATCCATTTGGACTTGACTTTTGTGTATGGAGAGATGAGCATATTGAAAGGCTATGGTTTTTGGGTGTTGATTTTGTATCCTGCCACTTGCTGAAGGAATTAATCACCTTTAGAAGTTTTGAGATGGAGACTTTGGGTCATTTATGTATAGAATCATGTCATCTGCAAATATGGCTAATTTGGCTACTCCTTTAGAGTTTGTATCCCTTTTATTTCTTTCTCCTATCTATTGCTTGGGGTAGGACTTTTAGTACTATGTTGAAGAGCAATGGTGAGAGTGGACACCCCTGTCTTGTTCCTGATCTTAGTGGGAACTCCTTGAGTCTTTCCCCATTAAGCATCACTTGGGCTTTAAGGGCTTTATATATAGCTTTTATCGTGTTGAGATATAAACCATCCATGCCCATTCTCTCCAGTGTTTTGATCATGAAGTGATGTTGTATTTTATCAAAGGCGTTCTCTACTCTATTGAAATGATCATGTGGTTCCTGTGGTTAAGTTTATTTGTGTGGTGTATTATGTTGTTCGATTTCTGTATGTTGAACCATCTTTGCAGTCCTGGGATGAATCCTGCTTGATCAAGGGGGCTAATGCTTTGATGTGCTGTTGAATTCAGTTTGCAAGGATTTTGTTCAGGATCTTTGCACCTAAGTTCATCAGAGATATAGACCTATAGTTTCACTTTTTTGTTTTTTGTTTTTTGTTTTTTCAAGGTAGGGTCTCACTCTAGTCCAGGCTGACCTGGAATTCACTATGTAGTCTCAGGATGGCCTTGAACTCATAGCAATCCTCCTACCTCTGCCTCCCAAGTGCTGGGATTAAAGGCGTGAGCCACCACACCCAGCTTTTCTTTTCTTTTCTTTTTTTAAAAATATTTTTATTTATTTATTTGAGAGAGAGAGGGGGTTGGGAGGGAGGGAGGATGGGCATGCCAGGGCCTTCAGCCACTATAAATGAACTCCAGACGCATGTGCCACCTAGTGCATCTGGCTTATATGGGTACTGGGGAATCTAACCTTGGTCCTTTGGCTTTGTCAGCAAGTGCCTTAACTGCTAAACCATCACTCCAGCCCTATAGTTTTCTTTTCTTTTCTTTTATTACATTTCCCTTTTTATTAGATATGGATATATTTTGTAAACACCATATGTTTGCACCATCCTTTCCCTCTTCCCTGCCCCTTTTCTAAAGAGGCCTTCCTCATTGGGGATGCAGGTCAACCCCATGAGGATTGTGGGTCAATAATTATGAGGGGGAGAGGCAATGTCTCTGCGCAAAATGTCCCAACTTGTGGCTCTAACAATGTTTCTACCCCCTCTTCCACAAAATTCCCTGAGCCATGCTAGGAGCATTTTAAGTCTACTTCAGTGATGGGCACTTAGGAACCTCTGGATCTCTGGTTTGGTAGGTGTTGAGTGTCCTCAATATCTTTCTCCATCACCCTTGTGCTGATATCAGTTTAACTAAGAGTGTAGCATTTTTGCTCATTTCCCCAATTCCTTTGTGGTTTCATCTGGGGTTGGGGTGGAGTGTGCTGGGTCATTTATCTCCTCAAGTCCAGTTCCAATCTGAAAAATAGAAGCAGATTCTCCAACAGAGAGTGAAGTCAGAGCCATTTCAATGGGAAACCATTATTATTTTAAAACATTTTATTTATATTTATTTATTTATCTACTTGACAGAGAAAGAGGGACAGAGAGAGGGGGAGAGAGAGAGAGAATGGGTGTGCCAGGGCCTCCAGCCACTGCAAATGAACTCCAGATGTGTGTGCCCCCTTATGCATCTGGCTAATGTGGGTCCTGGGGAACTGAACATGGGTCCTTTGCCTTTTTAGGCAAACAACTTAACTGCTAAGCCATTCCTCCAGCCCCCATTATTAATTTAGAGGGAATTAAAAGCGTTTAGACATTTTTGTAGTCTAAGGTTAGTGGAAGCTTGACAATGGAAAGCAGAATCATTTTCTGGATATGATTCTGACTTGTTTCCCTGTTCCAGATATAGTTTCCTTTCCTATGAGTGGATCTGTTAGCCAATCCTAGAGCAGTTGGTTACTTACCATGGCTGTGTGCCATTATTGCCCTTGTGTGAGCATTACCTCAATTTTTTGCTTCTGATTTGCTTAGACATTGAGTCACTTGGATAGATGTTGGCCATTTTCACCTGGCAGCTCATGTAGCACCTTCCAGTACTAGATGGGCTAATTGTCTGGGGACTGGCTCTCCTCTGGATTCCAACCAGGTCTTTCCATGGTCTGTCCCAACAACGTTTGGTATTTTCAGCAGTAAAGTCTTACTATTAACCTCTGGTTGGTAATCAAGTGCTCTGACAGATGTCTGTCTGGTTTGTTTTGGGAGATCTAGTAGGTCTCTCTCTCTGATTAATAGCTCATTGTGGATGTAGCCCACATCCTGGTACAGGGAATTATAGGCTAGCACCAAGGGAAAAGAAAAAAAAAAAAAGAAAAATCCAGAGAAGAAACAGAAACAGGAGAAACTTGAGATTAGGTTTCATCTCACTCTCTCCAGGTCCCTTTGATTCAGGTGCTTCCTCTAAGGTCCGCTTGAGGGTTCCACCTTTTAGTCTGATTTCAAGGATATTGGATTTTATGGTACCAGTTCAATTTGGGTTCAGGTTTTGTGTCCTTCCCCACCCTGCACATTCCCCCAAGCCCTACTGTCCCTATTGTCCAAGCCTCAAGACGCTATTCAGTTATATCAGCAACTTGGGCTGATTCAGGTTAGGAACTGCAGATGAGTGAGATAATGGGACAATTGTCTTTCTGTGATTGTGTGAGTTCCACTTAAAATGATCTGTTCCAAGTTTGACTATTTTTCTCTGAATTTCAATGTGCCATTTTTTTTTCTTACTGCTGGGTAGAAGTTCATCGTGTAGCTATAACACATCTTGGTTATCCATTCATCCAATGATGGGCACCTGGATTGATTTCAGTTTTTAGCTATTATGAATTGAGCAGCTATAAACATGGTAGAACAAATATTTCTGAACTGAAATGTGGAGGTTTTAGGGTAAATGCCCAGTAAGGGAATAACAGGGTCTGCTGGTAACTCTATATTCATCCTTTTCAGGAGTCTCCAAATTGATTTCCACAGTGGTTATACCAGCTTCCATGCCCTCCAACAATGAATGAGTGTTCCTATTTCTCCACAGCCTCACCAACATTTGTTTCCATTTGATTTTTAAATGTTTACTATACTTACTGGGGTAAGGTGGCAACTCATAGTTGTTTTAGCTTGCATTTTCTTAATGGTTAGGGATGTTGAATATTTTCTTTTATTTATTTATTTATTTATTTATTTATTTATTTATTTATTTATTGGTTTTTTGAGGTAGGGTCTCACTCTAGCCCAGGCTGACCTGGAATTCACTATGTAATCTCAGGCCTTGAACTCACAGCAATCCTCCTACATCTGCCTCCCGAGTGCTGGGATTAAAGGTGTGTGCCACCATGCCCGGCTTGAATATTTTTTTAAGTGTGTTTTGAATGGTCTCCACTCCTTTTTCCTCTAATAGTTTCATTGTTTCAGGTCTGATATTAAGGTCCCTGATCCACTTGGACTTGATTCTTGTGCATGGAGAAATATAAGGGTCTATTTTCATCCTTCTGTATATAGATATCCAGTTTTCCCAGCACCAGTTGTTGAATAGGCTGTCTTTCTCCATGCATAGTTTTGGCATTTCTGTCAAAAATCAGATGGCTGTAGCTGCCTAGATTAACATTTGTGTCATCTATTCTGTTCAATTCATCTATTTGACTGTCTTTGTGCCAGTACCATGCTATTTTTGCTACTATGGCTTTTTAATATAGATTAAATCACATATGGTGATATCACCAGCCTATTTTTGTTGCTCAAAATTGTTTTGGCTATTCGAAGCTTTTTGTGCTTTCAAATGAATTTTATATTGTTTTTTTTCTATTTTTTGTGAAAAATGTCATTGGAATTTTAATGGGGATTGCATTCAATGTGTAGATTGCTTTTAGTAAGATTGACTTTTTTTTTTTTTTTGGTAGGGTCTCAGTCTAGCCCAGACTGACCTGGAACTCACTATGTAGTCTCAGTGTGGCCTTGAATGCATGGCGATCCTCCTACTTCTGCCTCCCAAGTGCTGGGATTAAAGGCATGAGCCACCACACCTGGCTAAGATTGATATTTTCACAATATTGCTTCTTCCAATCCACGAACATGGAATATCTTTCCATTACCTAGTGTCTTCTGCAACTTCTAGCTGGAGTGTTTTAAATTTCTCATTGGAGAGATCCTTCAGGTACTTTATTTATTTATTTATTTTGAGGCACTTGTGTCCCAAATGTTTTGGTATGTTGTAGTGTCATCATCATTTGATTGTATGAATTTATTGATTTCCTTTTTGATTTCTTCAATGATCCATTCACCATTCACTACTGTACTGTTTAGTCTCTATCAATTTTTGTATGCTCTGTAGTTTTTTTTTTTTTTTTTCGAGGTAAGGACTCACTCTAGCCCATGCTGACCTGGAATTCACTATGGAGTCTCAGGGTGGCCTCAAACTCACAGCGATCCTCCTACCTCTGCCTTCCAGTGCTGGGATTAAAGGCATGCACCACCATGCCTGGCTGCTCTGTTGTTTTTCTTATTGCTAATTTGTAGTTTAATACCATTGTGGTCAGATAAAGTACAAGGGATTATTTCAATTTTCCTGTACTTGTTAAGATTTGCTTTGTTTCCCAATATATGGTCTATTTTGGAGAATGTTCCATGTACTGCTGAGAAAAATGTATATTCTTGAGCATTTAGATGGAATGTTCTGTAGATATCTGTTAGGTCTATTTGTTTCACAACATCATTTAATCCAGATGTCTCTCTGTTTATTTTTTGCTGGGATGACCTGCCAATTGATTAGAGTGGAGTATTGAAGTCACCCTCTACAATTGTGTTTGGTGTTATCTGTGATCTTAAATCTAATAGTGCTTTATTTTTAATGAGATTGGGAGCCTCCATGTTAGGTGCATATATGTTTAGCATTGTAATGTTCTTCTGTTGGAGTGTTCCTTTAATCGGTATAAAGTGACCTTTGTTTGTTTGTTTGTTTTTTTGAGGTAGGGTTTCACTCTAGTCTGGGCTGACCTGGAATTCACTATGTAGTCTCAGGGTGGCCTTGAACTCATGGCTATGCACCTACCTCTGCCTCCCAAGTGCTGGGATTAAAGCCGTACACCACCACATCCAGCTTAAAGTGGCCTTCTTTATCTTTCCTCACTAATGGTGGTTTGAAGTCTATCTTGTCAGATATTAGGATAGCAACCCCTGCTTGTTTCCTAGGCCCATTTTCTTGAAATACCTTTTACCATCTTTTCACCCTAAGACTGTGTCTATCTTTTATTGAGAGATGAGTTTCCTGGAGGCAACAAGCAGCAGGAGCCTGCATTTTAAACCAGTCTGAAAGCCTGTGTCTTTTGGTTGGGGCATTGAGGCCATTGATCTTAAGAGTTATTATTGAAAGGAATGTGTTTATTCTCACCATTATTCTTGTTTTGTAGTGCTTCCTATTTCCCTTTAGTCTCTTGTTTTACCTGTTATTTGACTATGGATTACTTTTCCCTGTTTCCTCGTGTGTGTGCTTTGCTTTATCTTTTGCATATAGGATTGCTTCAAGTATTTTCTGTACAGCTGACTTAGTTGCCATTGTCATAAATTCCTTTAGCCTGTTTTTATTGTGAAATGTCCTTATTTATCCTTCAATTTGGATAGATAGCTTTGCAAGATAAAATAACCTTGGTTGACAGTTGTTATCTTTCACAACTTGGAATAGAAGCCCTTCTGTCTTTTTTTTTTTTTTGTTTTCTTTTTTAGAAAATGTTTTTATTTGTTTATTTATTTATTTATTTGCTTGTGGGTGTGGGAGTCTATGGACACACCAGGACCTCTTGCCACTGCAAATGAATTCCAGATGTACGCACCGCATTGTACATCAGGCTTTACATGAGTACTGGGGAATCAAACTTGGGCCAGTAGGCTTTGGAAACAAGGGCCTTTAACTGATAGGCTGTCTCCCCAGCACAGATTTAGTTTTATTTTGTTTTATAAATATTTTTGATTTGTTTCTTTTTAACATTTGGTGAGAAAATTTCAGATTAAGATAAGGAAAGAGAAGAAAGTACAGAGAACTCTTGCCCATGAGAAGGCAGAATGGGGTAGAGCCTTCAATTTTTTGAAAAAAAATATATTTAAAAAGTATAAATAATATATAATAATGATTTATCCAGAAAAGAGCAGGCTTTATGCCCCTAAGGCTCATGATCTCCACTGCTATAGGTTTTTGATTAGGTTTTCAGTACCAGGTATGTATTCCCTCTCAAAGAGTGGGCCTTCAGTCCAATTAGAGAGCAGTTGGTTTCCCCCAGAGCAGACATGCCACTATTGTACTTGTTCAGTCGTTTGTCCTGTCTAGCCAAACTTGCGGTTTCCAGTGTCCACTGTTTTCACTGCTGATGACTTCTGTCTCCCATAAGACTGCATATAGTGCAGCTTTTTCCATCTTTCCGTTGGCTGGGCTACAGGGAGAAGGTTTTCTGCTCAGCACCAACTTAATTTCTCAGTGACTTTGCTTCTCAGGTATGTGAAGTCTTCAGCAATAGGGTCTTACCATCTCTTTATCTCACGGGGAACCAAGGGCCTTGGTAATAGCCTGTAATGTTTTGGAGGCAACAGGGACCTCACTGTCCAATGACTCACTGCAAGGTATCCCATCCTGGGCACAGAAAATTTTCTAGTAACAATTTATGACTTATGAATGTCCCATTATTTAAGAAAGTAGACTTTCATATGTCTTATTCAGAGTATCTTAAATTTTGATTGTTCCCCCCCCCACCCGGCCTTCTTTTATACAGTCTCTTCCCCTGACCTTGCTTAGGCCTTTCCCCTCCCTGTTATCTGTTCTTCTAGTTACATATATACAATACCATCCTCTTAAGACCTTCCCTCTCCTCCCTTCCTTATAGACTTTTTCTAGCTTATGGACCTCTGCTACTGATTTTTTGTTCCAGATCACACACAAGTCTATACATTTGAAGCTAGGATCCATATATAAGAGAGAACATGCAACGTTTGGCTTTCTGGGCTTGGGTTACCTCACTTAGTATAATCCTTTCCAGATCCATCCATTTCCCTGAAAATTTCATAATTTCATTTTTCTTTATGGCTGAATAGAATTTATGCTGGTTCCATTTCCTAGCTATTGTGAATAGAACAACAATAAACATGGTTGTGCAAGTATCTCTAAGGTAGTGAGAAGAGTCATTAGGATATATGCCTAGGAGTGCTATAGCTGCATCATATGGCAAGTCTATTTTTAGCTGTCTGAAAAACCTCCACACTAATTTCCATAATGGCTGTACCAGATTACATTCCCACCAACAGTGCAGAAGAGTTCCCCTTTTACTACATCCTCACCAACATTTATTGTCATTTGTTTTCTTGATGGTAGTCATTCTGATGGGAGAGAGATGGGATCTCAAGGTAGTTTTAATTTGCATTTCCCTGATGGCTAAGGATGTAGAATATTTTTTGGATGTTTATGTGCCATCTGTATTTCTTCTGGTGAGAACTCTCTATTTAGTTCCATAGCCCATTTTTTGACTGGGTTGTTTGATTTCTTACTGATCTGTTTATTGAGTTCTTTGTATATTCTGGATATTAATCCTCTGTCAGATGTGTAACTGGCAAAGATTTTCTCCCATTCTGTAGGTTGTCTTTTTGCTCTATTCACAATGTCATTTACTGTACAAAAGCTTTGTAATTTCATGAGATCCCAGTGGTTGATTAGTGGTTTTATTTGCTGAGCAATTGGTGTTGTATTCAGAAAGTCATTACCTATGCCAATATGTTGAAGGGTTTCCCCTGCCTTTTCCTCTAGCAATTTCAGAGTTTCATGTCTGATACTAAGGTCCCTGATCCACTTGGATTTGATTCTTGTGCATGGAGAAAGACAAGGATCTATTTTCATCTTTCTACATATAGATATCCAGTTTTCCCAGAACCACTTGTTGAAAAAGCTATTTTTTCTCCAATGAATATTTTTGGCATTTTTCTCAAAAATCAGGTGGTTGTGGCCGCCTGGATTAACATCTGGGTCCTCTATTTTGTTCCACTGATCTACATGTCTGTCTTTGTGCCAATACCATGCTGTTTTTGTTATTATGGCTTTGTAATATAGCTTAAAATTGGGTATGGTGATACCACCAGCCTTATTTTTGTTGCTCAGTAGTGTTTTGGCTATTCGAGGTTTTTTTATGCTTCCAAATGAAATTTAGTATGTTTTTTCTATTCCTGTGAAGAATGCTATTGGAATTTTAATGGGGATTTCATTAAATGTGTAGATTGTTTTTGTTAAGATTGCCATTTTCACAATATTGATTCTTCCATTCCAAGAACATCAGATGTCTTTCCATTTCCTTGTGTCTTCTGCAGTTTCTTGCTTGAGTATTTTAAAGTTCTCATTGTAGAGCTCCTTCACTTCCTTAGTTAAGTTTACTCCAAGGTACTTTATTTATTTATTTATTTTTGAGGCAATTGTGAATGGGAGAGATTCCCTGATTTCATTCTCCAAACATTTGTTGTTAGTATATAAGAAAGCTGTGTATTTATTTTGTATCCTGCTATGTTGCTAAAAGTGTTTGTTAGCTCTAACAGTTTGCTGGTAGAGTTTTTAGAGTCTTTTATGTATAGAATCATATCATATGCAAACAGTGATAAGTTGATCTCTTCCTTTGCAATTTGTACCCTTTTATAGTGTCTCTTGCCTTATTGCTATGGCTAAGACTTCCATTACTATATGAAATAAAAGTGGGGATAGTGGACACCCTTGTTTTGTTCCTGAATTTAGTGGAAAAGATTTGAGTTTTTCACCATTTAGTTATATTTAGCTATAGGTTTGTCATAAATAGCTTTTATTATGTTGAGATATGTTCCTTCTAGTCCCAGGTTCTGTAATACTTTTACCATGAAAGGATGTTGGATTTTGTCGAATGCTTTTTCTGTACCTATTGAGATGATCATGTGACTTTTGTCCTTCAGACTATTTATATGATGTATTACATTTATTGATTTTCATATGTTGAACCATCCCTTCATCCCTGGGATAAAGCCAACTTGGTCAGGGTGAATAATTTTTTGATATATTCTTGTATTCTGTTTTCCAATATTTTGTTCAGAATTTTTGCATCTATGTTCATGAGGGAGATTGGTGTGTAATTTAATTTTTTTGTTCTGTGTTTACCTGGTTTTGGTATGAGGGTGATGCTGGCTTCATAGAAGGTGTTCAGTAGAATTCTATCCTTTTCTATCTTACAGAAAAGTTTGAGAAGCATTGGTGTTAGTTCTTCCATGAAGGTCTGGTAAATTTGCCTGTGAATCCATCTGGGCCTGGGTGTTTTTTACTTGGGAGACTTTTTATAACTACTTGGATCTCTGTACTTGTTATAGGTCTATTTTTTTAAAAAATTATTTATTTATTTATTTATTCATTATTTATTTGAGAGCAACCGACAGAGAGAAAGAGGGAGAGAGAGAGAGAGAGAGAGAGAGAGAGAGAATGGGTGCACCAGGGCCTCCAGCCACTGCAAGTGAACTCCAGATATGTGCACCCCTTTGTGCATCTGGCTAACATGGGTCCTGGGGAATCAAGCCTCGAACTGGGGTCCTTAGGCTTCACAGGCAAATGCTTAACCGCTAAGCCATCTCTCCAGCCCAATGTTATAGGTCTATTTAAATGGTTTATCTCATCTTGATTTAATTTTGGTAGATCATATGAATCAAGGAAATCATCCATTTCTTTCAGGTTTTCAAACTTAGATGCATATATATTCTTAGAGTATGTCCTTATAATTGTCTGAGTTTCTTTGGTATCTGTTGTAATGGTGCCTTTTCCATCTCTAATTTTGTTAATTTTTGTCTGTTCTCTCTTTCTTCTGGTCAAATTTGCTAAGGGTTTATTGATCTTGTTTATCCTTTTAAAGAACCAACTCTTTGTTTCATTGATTCTTTGTATTGTTTTTTTTTTTTTTTTTTGGTTTCTATTTCATTAATTTCTGCCCTAATTTTATGATTTCTTCTCTTGTACTGCTTTTTGGTTTGCCTTGTTCTTCTTTTTCCAAGACCTTAAGGTGGAGCATTAAATTGTTTATTTGTGAACTCTCTAATTTCTTAATATAGGCACTTGGAGCTATAAATTTCCCTCTTAGGACTGCCTTCATTGTGTTCCAACGGTTTTGGTATGTTGTATTATCATCATCATTTGATTCTATGAATGTATTGGTTTCCTTTTTGACTTCTTCAATGACACACTGATCATTCAATAGTGTACTGTTTAGTCTCCATGAATTTCTGTATGCTCTGTAGCTTTTCTTGTTGGTGATTTGCAGTTTAATCCCACTGTGGTCAGATAGAGTACAAGGGATTATTTCAATTTTCTTAGATTTGCTTTGTGTCCTAATATATGGTCTATTTTAGAGAATGTTCAATGTGCTGCTGAGAAAAATGTATATTCTGCAGCATGTGGATGGAATGTTCTGTAGATATTTTTTAGGTCCATTTGTTCCATGACATCATTTAATTCAGATGTCTCTCTGTTTATTTTTTGCTGGGATGACCTGTCAATTGATGAGAGTGGGGTATTGAAGTCTCCCACTACAATTGCGTTTGATGTTATTTGTGACCTTAAGTCTAATAGTGTTTGTTTGATGAAACTGGGAACCCCCATGTTAGGTGCATATATATTTAGGATTGTAATGTCCTCTTGCTGGAGAGTTCCCCTAATCAGTATGAAATTACCTTCTTTATCTTTCCTCACTAATGTTGGTTTGAAGTCTATCCTGTCAGATATTATGATAGCAACCCCTGCTTGATTCCTAGGCCCAATTGCTTGAAATGCTGTTTTCCATCCTTTCACCCTAAGGCAGTGTCTATCTTTTATTGAGAGTTCAATTTCCTGGAGGCAACAAATGGCAGTATCCTGCCTTTTAATCCAGTCTGCAAGCCTGTGTTTTTTGGATGGTGCATTGAGGCCATTGATATTAAGTTATTATTGAAAGGTATGCATTTGTTCTTGCCATTCTTCTTATTTTGTAGTGTTTCCTGTTTTCCCTTCATTCATTTTTTTAAACTGTTGAGTGTTGGTTTATTTTTTCCAATTTCCTCCTGTGTGTGTGTGTGTGTTTAATGAAAATAAGCTTTATTACATCAAGTAATAAATACATACAAAGATGCAAACAATTTTAGTCACTTTCTTCCAGATGTTTTGATCAATTTACAATAAACATAGAACTGAAATCTACGCTCTTAGCATGAAAATGTTCAGGGTGCGTGTTAGGTTTGGTAGATTGCTCTTTCTTCGTATTTATAACTTGTGCATCTTTCAGATTGACTTCAAAGCACTCAGTCATGCAAATGCTTAAGCAAAGCTCTGTTGAGCAGGATCTACGGTGTGGCAAATGAGCCAGCTAGGAGTGAAGTGCGCTGTCAGTGTGCACTATAAGTTCTCAGAGTCAGACAAGCTTATGAAAAGGAGCAGACCAATTCAGGTGATGCAAATGTGTTCAAAAGAAGGTTAAAGGGAGACATTGGCTTTAGGACAGTTTGCTGTAAAGTAATGTCACATGCATCTTTAAGTCAATGCTAAAAATAATAAAATAAAATAAAATAAACCTTGGGTCATCCTAACTACTTAAAATGCAAATTTTACTGCAAAATCTTTTCCCAATCTTTGAGGGTGTAGGTATAGAGCTTAGTGAACCATGGTAGAAAAACTAAACTGTTACCATTTTGAAAACAAAGAGTTTTGTCTCAACAGGAGAGATGAACTGTAACCTCCCATCTTGTAGAAAGACAGGACCTTCAGATCTAATGAGACTAGGATCTGGCATTGCGTTCTGTCTCAGCCAAGCACCCCCGAACCAGCCCTCGGGCATGGATGGTGCCTCGTTTGAGCTGCCCCATGGCGCTCTTGCTCCCTGCATATGTGGGTCTGATCTTTCCCAGTTCTTCAATGATGGCTAGCAGCTCGGCATATTTGCTCTGAGGCACCTGGCTGTTCCCGGTTCCCTGGGTATAGCCTAGCGATGGTGGCCCATAGTCACTCAACAGTTGACGGTGCTGGGACGATGTTGCCATGCTAGTGGAAGGCGAGTGGACGCTTCTGGCGTTGAGGGCGGCCGAGGGCATGTGCGCAGTCAAGTTCGGCTTGTAAGACATCCCCCCATCGGCTGGCGCGCGGGGCACAGATGGGCCAGGCCTCGAGGGCGGTGGAGGTGAGGACGGTGGCACGGCCGAGCACCTGCGCACTTTTTGTTGTTGACAGCTGGGGCCGCACTGGCAAATATCCTGTGTGTGTTTTGCTTTCTCTTCAGCATTAAGAATTCTTTCAATTATTTTCTGTAGAGCTGGTTTAGTTGTCATAAATTCCTTTAGCCTATTTTTGTTGTGGGATGTCCTTATTTATCCAATTTGGATCGATATCTTTGCCAGGTAAAGTAACCTTGGTTGACAGTTGTTATCTTTCACAACTTAGAATACAAACCCTTCTGGCTGTTAAAGTTTGTGTTGAGTAATCTGCTGTAATCGTGATGGGCTTGCCTTTATAGGTGACTTGCTTTTTCTCCGTAACTGCTTACAATATATTTTATTTGGTGTGTGTGTTTAGTAGTTTAATTATCACATGGCGAGGAGAGGTTCTTTCCAGGTTTTGTCTGGTGTTCAAAAAGCTTCCTGTGTCTGCATTGAAATTTCCCAATTTGAGGAAAATTTTCTTCTATGATTTTGTTGAAAATGCCTACTATGCCTTTGGATTGAAATTCTTCTCCTTCTACTATACCCTGAATTCTTACGTTTGGTCTTTTCATAGTATCCCAAATATCATAAAATTCCCATTCATACCTTCCTATTAGCTTATGTTTTTCTTTGTTGGACTGTATTAGATCTGCCACCTGGTCTTCTAGTTTAGATATTCTCTTCTCTCCTTCATCCATTCTACTGGTAAGAGTTTACACAGAGTTTTTTTTATTTGACTAACTGTGTTTTTCAGTGCTAGAATTTCTGCTTGGTTTTTCTTCAGTATTTCTATTTCCTTACTCATGTCTTGTAATGACCTCCTTATTTTATTAAGCTGATTTCCTGTGTTCTCTTGGAATCCCTTTGGAGTTTGTTTTCTTCTTTAATTTCTTTGTTTTCTTCTTTGATTCCTTTTATTTCTTCTTTGATTTCTTTTGTATAGATAAAAATCTTTTTTTTTTTGAAATCTTTGTCAGGCATTTCATCTAAAACAGTCTCATTTGGCATAATTTCTGATGGATTTACAATTTTTGGTGGGGTTGTATTGTCTTGATTGTTTTTGTAACTTGTATTATAATGTTGCAATTTTTGCATCCTGAGTTGATTTGATGCTTGGGTTTTTTAATTATCTGTGGTGCTCTTAGACTTGGAAATCCAACTTTATGTACTCTCAGAGTAGGAGTTTAAGGTTCCAAGTATAGCTCTTGTATTCCAATCCAACTGCAGAAGTAATCCTAGGTGTTGAGTTTGTCTGTCACTCAAGTATTCTAATGGGCTGGGTGGAGCAATTTACTAGCACAATTATAAAATTCAAATGAGCAATATACACATTCTATAAAAACCAGAACAGAGTATGCAAATATGGGATTACAGCAAACAGATAATCCTATAAAGCCAATATCTCTAAAGGTGTGTGTTGCTGAACACCCTTAATCCTGTCAGCTGCGAGGTTGAGATTTCTGTTCTGAAATTGGTTCCAGGTCTGCCTGGGTCTGAATCAGACCCTGCCCCCAATAATGACAGAAGAAAAAGTCAAAGCCCCTATGAATCTGAAAGTAACAAATACAACAATATTCAACACCCAAATACAGCTTAATTGAAAATGGTAAAGCCAACCAGGAATATCTATCCCATAATCTGCCCTGACATGGAAAGACATGGAAAGAGAGATTAGCACTTCCAGTGCAGGCCTATGTATCTGCTTTTTTGTCAGTCAGCCTCATTACCTTTTGGGATGGTTTCCAATCTCACCAATGCTGAGTGCCCACCTTGATACCTCTGTGTTGTGCTGTGGAATTGGTGCTCTGATCAGCTGTGCTGGATGCACTGCTGCTGGTGGCTGAATGTGTTCTCCGGAGGTTCATGGTTCTTATGGTTGTGGGATACGAGAGTGTAGGAAGCCTAGAGTTGTACTGGAACTGCTCAGCTGGTTCCACATGTATCCCTTTCAGCAGCTCCTTAGCTGATCTCTGCTGTCTCCCCTTCATGTTTGATGAGGTTTGACAATCCCCTTGTTTGGTCTTTGCTCTGTAGCTGGGCACTGGGCCAGGTGGGCATTCAGATCCACAAGGCCTGCAAGTGCCTCCATGGGATTCTGTCCTGTTGCCTCCTTTCTGGTAGATGTTAGCCTCTCTTGTTTCTCCATTGTGGCTGATAAAAACCTATACACCTTCAATTTTCAGAAGAAAAGTGTAATTTGCTGCAGTTTTGCTTAAATCCCTCCCTAGGTTGTGACTTCTGTGCAGTCATCTTACCGGGAAGTCCGTTGTCTTTCCTTTATGACATTAAACATCCATTTTCTTTCTTCCATTTTTTTTTTTTTACTACAAGCATGGTATTTTTTTTCTTTTCACTTAATTTATTATAGCTTCTTCTACAGATAGCCCATCAAGCTTGCACCCCTTGCACTTTAAATTTGTCTCTTTTTTGTGGTGCTAGGGATCAAATCCAGGACTTTGGGCATGTGATGAATGCATGCTAACATTAAGCTAAATCTATAGCTTCTAGGTTTAGCTGCTAAATGTTGGCTGAATGGATTCTGGTAACTCAAACTCAGCATGTCCAAAATCAAATGTTCAAAATGCTGCTCAGGGTCAAATAACTTAATGACTTATGTCATTCAAGTTCAAGATCTTAAGTCATCCTTCACTTTCTATTTCATCTTCCTATTACTTTCTTTCTTTGCTCTCTGACTCAGTCTTATAAACATTCTCTTGTCTGCTCTATATATTAGATATAGTATATGGGATACAAATGTAAATAATAAAACTTACGGCTCTTGAAGAATTCCCAAGTAGGGTTGGTGGTCCTTACATCTAACTACATGGCTAGCAATTGAAAGATTTGTTTTAATTATCTACTGCTACAATTAACTTTCACAATGATTCCTAAACGTTTGTGTGGGTTGGACTTCCCTGGCCCTTTAAACTTTTATATACCCTTCCTTTTGAACATTAATTTCATAAGTACATAATTAATTTTAATATTGACCCAGGGTTACCAGATGCCAAGAAGGGCAAAGCTTATATCTCAGCTTCATGTTTTCATACATGATGTGTTTGAGGTAGAATTGGAGAATGATAGAGACTGATAAAGCAGGTTGTAGCCATTTTCTTATAATAAATTATTATTACTTTAAACTTTTTTTGTCATCTTCCATAAGTATAGACAATAAAGCCATGATAATTCCCTCCCTCTGCTCTCATTCCCTGTTGTAAATCCACCTTCCATTGAATCCCCTCCAATTTTAAATTAGTCTTTCTTCTGTTTTGATGCCATCATCTTTTCCTTCTATTACTTTGAATGACATGGGTTTGCAGAATAAGAAGCCTGAAGTTTATTTGGTAGGCACTACTAAATTTGGAGTACATGTGTGCTGTCAAAAGATTTGTGTGTGCTTGTATGTGTGTGTGTGTGTGTGTGTGTGTGTGCATGTTTGTGTTGGTGTATGTATTATTTGCACTGCAGATTGAAGCCAAAGCATTTTGCAGGCTAGGCAAGCATTCTACCATTTATCTATATCCCCAGCCCCAGATGACTCTGCTGTCTTGAAGATTAATTACTGTGTTAGGGAGGGCCACTAATTATTATCAGTGGGGCCAGTAGTCCAGAATAAGTAGGGGAACCCACTGAGTCTTCTTGGTCTATCTTGTACATTCTGAATCATAGTAGTATGAGCAAATTAATTGTAATGGTACGCTTAATGTTTACCTTCACTGTATTGTAAACTTTGACAGGACTAGAGCCATGATTAATTCCATTGTATCTACTCCCTCTTATATGGTACATGGCACATAAACAGTGTTCAGTGTTGGTGAAATTAATGCAACTTGTGTAGTTCACAAGTGTGAATATGTAAATAGAAATTTGTGAGACTGTACTTTTTAAATTTATCTCTATCTATCTATCTATCTATCTATCTATCTATCTATCTATTATAACAGGGTATACACTTACATCCCCTTGCTTCATCTTTTGTTACCCTAGAGGCCCTCCTCAGTGGGACTATGGTATTCACTGTGGGGTTCTGAAGGCCTCAGTCAGTCCCTATAGTCCCCCTATAGCAGGGGGACCATGCCTAAGGGTATTCCTACCTATTCTATAGCTCTTACAATCTTTCTGCCCATCTTCTGCAATGTTCCCTGGGCCATGGCAGATATATTGGCAGTCTGATTTAGTATTGAGTTCTTTGTAGCCTATAGATTTCTGCTTTGATAGGTTTCGATTGATTACTGTGTCTGTCATCAACACTCTGGAGCTGGTTTTCAGGCTAGCAGGTATGAACTGTATTCATTTCAGTGCTTCCTCTGAAATTTCTACTGGGCCCTGTCAGATGTTGTAGAAGTGGAAAGTCTCATGGTGGTTGGTTGGCTATCTTGTTTTATTTATGGTTCTTGGCTGTCCTCCATTTTCTCTGCCATCTGTAAAAGAAACAAGATTCTCTAAATAAGAGTTAGAGCAGCTTGGGTTAAAGTGAGTATGTAATGTTATTTGAGATATTTTGGTGTGCAAGCCCACACTTCTCCAGAGAGCAGTGGGGGGTTCTCTCTGAAGATGTGTTTCTGGACCATGGGATTCTGATTTGGTTTCCAGTACCAGATATAAGTTCACTCCCACTAAGAGGGTCACATGCCCAATCAGAGAACATTTGGTTAACCACAAAGGCTGAAAGCCACTCTTGCACAAGTGTTTAATTCTTGTCTGGCTGGTTGATTTTGTAGTTTGAAGGGTCTCCTGCTTATTCATGCTATTGGTGACCATTTTCCTCCAGCAGCTCCCATAGGGATCTCCAGCACTATGAGGGCTATCCAGGATAGAGCTAGTTTCCTTTTCAATTCCAGCATGCTATTCTGATGTCCTATGATTACAGTCAGTGGTGTCTTCAGCAATAGGGTCTTAGTTTTTAGCTCTGACAGGTTATCAAGTGCTTTGGCAGTGGCCTACATTGTTATGGGGCCCTCGTGGTTTTCCCTGGCCAATAGCTAACTCTTGGGAGCAACCCAATTCTGGGCCTGGGATTTACCAGCCAGAGTCCATGGCTTTAAGATTTAACTTTTTCTACCTTCTGTCTAGACTATGTCCCCTCCCTCTTTATTGGTAGCTATATCTTGTAGAATGCTAGTCAGAATTAGGGTTTCTATGGAACCAGTTCATGTTGTCTTAACTTTTGTGTAGTTCTCCCCTACCCTTGCTACACCCTACTCCTCTAAACTTCTAGCCACCTCCAATATTCTTTCTCTCCCCTAACATGTCAAGTAACTCCTGGGAGGATATTTTTACAGATGAGTATGGGAGTTATTATATGTAGACACCTTGAAGATCATTTAGTATACTATCTACCCTCCAATTTTCTTTTCTCTTTATATAGTTTTATTTTTATTTATTTATTTGCGAGAAAGAGGCAGAGAGAGAGAGAGAGAGAGAGAGAGAGAAAGAGAGAGCGAGAGAAAGAGAGCAAGCACCAGGGCCTCCAGCCACTGCAAACGAACTCCAGATGAATGTAACCCCTTGTGCATCTGGCTTAAGTGGGTCCTGGGGAATCGAACTGAGGTTCTTTGGCTTTGCAGGCAAGTACCTTAAGTGCTAAGCCAACTCTCCAGCCCTCTTTTCTGTCTTTATTAAAGATACCTTGGATATCATCCATGAATATTTTACTTCATGCTTTTCTAATATGTCTATTGAGTTATTATGCTCCCATGTGATGCTATCTGTATACAATGCTTTAGGTCTTGGAGTGGAGCAGTGTCTGAAATTCTCTGGTAGTTTATGCAATAGGACTTAGTGACCCCACCTGTATTGGATGTGAAACTTATAGTGCCACAAATATTATTCTCCTTGTTTTTCAAGTACTGAGTATTCTGATTTCCTTCGTAACTTTAGCCAATGGTATCTTACCTTAGTATCACAGAAACTTGAGGGCTTTGAAGAAGCAATTCTGGCTTCTATGCTATGTTCTTAACTTTCCAAAGTCAGGTTTCTTGGGAAGTAAGGTAATATGTTTTGGAGGAAATGTGATTAAATAGCTCTTTTCACAGAATTAGAGCTTGGTTTTTAATATCTTAGGAACATGCTGGGATAGGGCAGGCAAGGATAAAATCAGATGTAAATGGGGATTATAGTTGCTGGCATAATGTAGGTTTAGCCAGAGACTGGGCACAAACTTTCCTTCTCCTCTTTCAAGCATTCATGAAAATTCAGTGACCCTCCTTTTGTATTGCTTTAAGGCTCCAGAGCACAACTCCTTTCCCCAAGCACCCTTAATCATCTCCTCTGTTCTAAGGAATCTGACCTTCACAATGACAGACTACTTTGGAATCTTTCTCTTCCCAAAACTTTAGAGTAGACCAATCATCCCACATCAATAGCCCAAGAATACCACATCAGTGATGGAACAGTCTTGCTTTTGGCAGTATTTCTTCATGTCTGCTCACTGACTAACACTTATGTTTTATTAAGGGTGACAGTTGGGCAAAAGCTCTGGTTCATCTTTAAGTGATCACACATGCTTTCAAAATTTCCAAAGTAATCTGGAACTTGTGTTGGTGCATGCCACCAGCTTGTTGATGCCACACTAGCAGGGCCTCGTGTCACTCTGAAGGTTCTTGGTTTTCCTTACTCTGTATGACACATTAATGGCTGAGATGAAAGAGCAGACCTTGTTTTCAAAGATTTTTTTTTTTGAGGCAAGCCCAACAAACTGGCCGATTTTTTAAAAAATGTGAGAGCAAGTGTGAGAGAGAATTGGCACACCAGTGCCTCAAGCCACTGCAATCAAACTCCATATGATTGTGCCACCTTGTGTGCATGTGCAACCTTGTACACGTGTCATTTTGGGCATCTGGCTTATGTATACCTGGAGAGTCAAACATGGGTCTTTAGGTATGGCATGCAAGTGCCTTAACTTCTACGCCATCTCTCCTGCCCAGACCTTGTTTTTGATAAGGTCTGTTAGTGAGGCTAATAGGGTGGAAAGCTGGGGGATCTCTAGTAATTGGCTTATGTTCTTCATAGTGTGTAGGGGGTTTCCACTCCAAGATATTTTATACTTTATTCAGCATCTTGATTATGTCTCAAGCAAAGAGATTGTGTCTTTTTTACTTCTAAGCATTCTAAAATTGACATCTCTGGGTTGACCCAGGGATAATACTTGAACAGATAAGGAGTGGGAAGTTCCTCAAGAATACTGAAACTGGCCTGGAGTGGTGGCACATGCCACTCAGGAGGCAGAGGTAGGAGGATCACCATGAGTTCAAGGCTACCCTGAGATTACATAGTGAAGAAGCAGCTCTGTCTGACATCTGGGATCCATTTCCATCTGCAGCCACCCACCAGCCCCTCCACCAGCCAAAATGGTGAAGCTGATCTAGAGCAAGGATGCTTTTCAAGAGGCCTTGAATGCTGCAGGAGATAAGCTTGTCATGGTGTACTTCTCAGCCACGAGGTGTGGGTCTTGCAAAATGATCAAGCTTTTCTTTCATTCCCCTCTGAGAAGTATTCCAGCGTGGTGTTCCTTCAAGTAGATGTGGATGACTACCAGGATGTTGCTGCAGACTGTGAAGTCAAATGCATGCTAACATTCCAGTTTTTCAAAAAGGGCAAAAAGGTGGCTGAGTTTTCTGGAGCAAACAAGGAAAAGCTTAAAGCCACTATTAATGAAGATGGAGATGGTAAGGAATCCCATCCATAAGAGTGTGTGATACAGGGTAGAGAGCATTATCATATATTCTACTACTCCAAGATACATCTGGATAGGTCCTTTCCATTTACTAGTTACTTAAGTACAGATAGGTATGGACCCAGGAAGTAGAAGTTTTGTTAGACTTAGGTTTCTTAAAGTCGGCATAATCTTAGAAATAAGAGAAATTTACGGAAGTCACATATGGTTAGTACATTGAAGTCATAGTATTCCAAAAAAAAAAATAAGAGCACTAGACTTTTTGCCTTTACAAAGGGCACTATGATATTATAACTTGGGAAAAAATAAATATACTATATTTTGTTCAAATAAAAATTTAAATATATACTTATGTGAAAACATTAAAGTACAGAATGACATGTAGCTACATGTTTTGAGATGGAATATATAAATAAGTTGTCTAACCAAAAGAACAAAGCAAAAGGAAAATGTATAGATTATACATCATAGAAAATTTAAAACTAAGAACATAGCTCCGTTGGTTGTATTTGCTGAACATGCATGAAGCCCTGAGTTTGATCCCCAGCACTGCATAAATTGGGCATGGTGATAGACATCTATCAGTTCAGCATTCAGGAGGTAGAGGCAAGTGGATCAGAGTATAAGGTCATCTGCAGCTACATAGTGCATTAGGACATCTTGGGATACATGAGACTGTGTTTCAAAAACAGTTGAGAAGCAAAGGCTATCATAAATAAAATACGACAATTGGTATGGTTAAGTTAATATTTGTACTGGATTGCTTTTATCAATCAATTAGAAAAACATAAAAGACTATGTACAGGAAATTCACAACACAACAAATAAAACTACAAAAAATTTCACTCCACAAGTATAAACTAAAAGTGCAAGATAATAAGATTTTGTACAATAGGTTGGCCAAGTTTAGTCCTTGCTGTTGAAATACTCTGAGAAAGGACAATTATACTGCTAGTTTATTTGATAATATACATTAAGACATTAAACTGTATTTAAAAGTTTTTAAACTGACCCAATGTATTTCTGCTTTTGTGAATATCAAGAATTTATATCATTAAATCCTTAGGGAATGGAGAATGTGAATTCTGTCTTGATAAGGAGGAAAAATTTGGACTTATCCATGTAGGGGAAAGCAAATCATAGCTGCTTCTGGCTCCCAGCGAAGGTGTTCTAGGAAAAGCAAGTGATCCCTAATAACTTTAGACAATTCTTGAAACATAAGAACAAGTTTCTTGAATACACTGATAAAGCTGGCCTAGAGAAGTACAATGTGAATAAAAGTACAATGTACAACATGATGCCAACCAGATGAGAAGCTAAAAAATGTTATAATTATATGGTGAGTTGAAAGAGGAAAAACTACACTCAAATTAAGATTGGTATAGTTGGAACTTGGAGAAGGGTCTGTGAAGTTACGGGGATATACATGGATCACCTTACTTCTCCAATTATAGTGGGATGAACAGACAGAATAAAGAGACTATGTAGTTGGCTATTCTCTAGATTTAAGTCACAGTGGTCAAATTTGTGTAAGTATTCTAATGTCAATAAGCAGTGATGAGGGAGCCATTAAATAGAACAAATTAGGTAGGAATCAGTAGTGTCACTGGCCAGACTAGTTACACATACCAGCTCCAATGCTTATGGACTTCCAAGGATGCCCAGAGAGAATATGCAATGAAAGATCTGCAGACACCAGCAGCTAGTGTCATCCTCAATTCCTATGATGACAATGTGGAAGGAAAAGGGAGAACACGAAATTTACTCAGAGGAGATTGTTTGTATATAGAAAATATTGCCTAAGCATAAAGAGTCAAATATATTTAGTTGGTAAATTTAAATTGTAAAATAAGCACGAGTTTGTGAGAAACTTCAGATAGAAAACTAAGAATGATAGCATTATTTTATGGTATGAATTGTAAAATATAAACTTCACATTCATTTTCTTTATTTTAGCCATTACACATCTAGCAGTTGATTGTAAAGAAATTATCAGGCAAGAGTCTAAAGATATGAATTTATATAAACACATATAACCAAATGTTTATCATAACCTTTCAAAAACTTGAAAAACAGGAAACAAGAATTTTTTGTTTTGTTTTGTTTTGAGGTAGAGACTCACTGTAACCCAGACTGACATGGAATTCACTATATAGTCTCAAGGTGGTCTTGAATTCGTGGTGATCCTCCTCCCTCTGCCTCCCTAGGGCCAGGATTAAAAGCATGCCCCACCATGCCCTGTTTTTTTTTTTATTTTTACATTTTGAGGAAGAATTGTATTGCAATAAGTTCACACAATGAAATACACATCTGTTATTAATGCTAGGCATGGTAATGCATGTCTTTAGTCCCAGTACTTGGAAGGCTGAGGTAGGAGTTTTGCTGTGAGTTTGAGGCCAGCCTGAGACTATAGAATTTGTTCCAGGTCAGCCTGAGCTAGTGAGATCTTGCTTCAAAAAACAAAACAAAACAAAACAAAACAAAACAAAACAAAACAAAACAGTTGTTAAAAAGAATAGGAGAAACTGGCAAAGGAACTATATTTAAGAATTATTGTTTAGGAAATAAAATCAGAAATGGGAGAATCAGTGGAAAATGATCTTATTTATGTATAAGTATATATTGACCTATATTTAGTCACATGAAATTATATCCATATTCTATGGCAAAATAGTTATGACTATAGAATATGCTCACATTTTGTTCAAATATATGTAGTTATAAATATTTTTCATATGCATTTATAGAATAATCTCAAAGTATCTGTATACCAAATTGTTAGCAATGATTACAAGTGGATAGTGGGATTAAATAGAATTTTTCCTTTTTTAATATTGCTATATTGCCACTATCTTTCCCATGAGCTAATATTATTTTTATAGAAATACCAACATGATTTTCTTAATAAAATAGTGTGTATATACATATATAGTCAGTGGAATAAAGAGATATCATATACTTGAAATATATTCATATATTAAATCAGATTACTAAGAATCTGTGATTTAATATTAGATCAGTTACATTCACGTTGCTGGGGAAAAAACCTAAACAAAAGCAGTTTATGGAAGGAAAGGGCTTATTTTGTTTTATAGTTTTGGGGAGAAGTTTTGTCATGGTTGGGGCTAGCAAGACAGGAGTAGGCAACTGAATATCACACCGTCACATCAGCAGGGAGGAACTAAAAGTGCCTTAAGGGCTGGAAAGATGGCTTAGCAGTTAAAGCACTTGCCTGAAAAGCCTAAGGACCCAGGTTTGACTCCTTAGAATCCACATAAACCAGACACATGTGCACAGGGTGGCACACATGTGTGGAGTTTGATTGCAGTGGCTAGAGGCCCTGGCATGCCAATTCTCCCTGCCCCCTTACACATTCTCTCTCTTACTCGCTGTCTCTCTGTTTTCTCTCTCTTGCTCTCTCTCTCTCTCTCGCATAAAAAAATGAATTTAAAAAAGCGCCTCAGGGCTTAGCGGTTAAGGCGTTTGTCTGCAAAGCCATTGGACCTAGGTTCGATTCCCCAGGACCCACGTTAGCCAGATGCACAAGGGAGCGCACATGTCTGGAGTTCATTTGCAGTGGCTGGAGGCCCTGACATGTGCCCATTCTCTCCCTCTCACTCCCTCTTTCTCTGTCAAATAAATAAAAATAAATTTTAAAAAAAGTGCCTGAAGCCGGGCATGGTGGCACATGTCTTTAATCCCAGCACTTGGGAGGCAGAGGTAGGACAATCACCATGAGTTTGAGGCTAGCCTGAGACTACATAGTGAATTCCAAGCCAGCTTGGGCTAGAGTGAGACCCTACCTCACAAAAACAAAAAAAGTGCCTGAAGTATGGCTGAACTATAATACCCCAGGGCCCGCCCCCTATGGCGCATCTCCTCCATCAAGTCTCCACCTCTAAAAGGCTCCACATACTTTCCACACAGAACCACCAACTGGGGATAAAGCATTCAAACACGAGTCTAAGGAAATATCTTTTTTCTTTGTTGTTTGGTTTTTCGAGGTAGGGTCTCACTCTAGCCCAGGCTGACCTGGAATTCACTATGGAGTCTCAGGGTGGCCTCGAACTCACGGCGATCCTCCTACCTCTGCCTCCTGAGTGCTGGGATTAAAGGCGTGCGCCACCACGCCCAGCTTAAGGAAATATCTTATATAGGAACCACTACATTCTGTCCCTGGCCCTCATAGACTCTTGGCTATCTCATGATGTAAAATGCATTCAGACTAATGGTCCCTGTAGTTTTTGCCAGTACTGTGTTAAACTCCGAAGTCTTACCTGAGACTCAAGATACTCTCTTAACTGTGAGCAACATAAAATCAAGACACAAGTTACACACCTCCAACATATAATGGCATAAAGTAAACATTCCTACTCCAAAAGGGTGGAATGGGGACACAACAAGGGCAGACCAGACCAATGCAAGATCAACAACCAGCACAATAGCCAGGTGTGGTGGCACATGCCTTTAATCCTAGCACTTGGGAGGCAAAGGTAGGAGGATCCCCAAGAGTTTGAGGCCACCCTGAAATTACATAATGAATTCCAGGTCTTCCTGAGCTAGAGTAAAATCCCTACCTCTGTATCAGTTACCTTGTTTTTTTTTTCAACAAAGCATCCAACCAGAAGCAGCTTATGAAAAGAAAGGATTGATTTCCAGCTTACAATTTTCAAGGGGAATTTTTTTTTAAATTTTCAAGGTAGGGTTTCACATTGGTCCAGACTGACCTGGAATTCACTATGTAGTCTCAGTGTAGCCTGGAACTCACAGCAATCCTACTACATTTGCCTCCCAGGTGTTGAGATTAATGGCATGCACCACCACACCTGGCTAAAATGTGTAGCCCAGGCTGTCCTTGAACTCCTGTTCCTCCTGCTTCTGCCTCTTCAGCAATATCCTACTGGCGTGCACCACCACAACTGGCTCAAGAGGAAGTTTTGTCATGACAGGGAAAGCATCGCAGGAGAAATCAGCCAGGCATTATGTTTCCATAACAGCAGGGCGGAATTAGTAAGAGCAATATCAGTACTGCAAGTGTGGCTGGGCTATATCACCTCAAGACCTTCCCCCAATGACATACTTCTTCCAGTAAGGCTCTACCTCCCAAAGGCTCCCCAACCTTCCCAAATAGCACCATCAGCTGGGAAGTAAGCATTCAAACACACGAGACTACAGGGGACATTTTACTTTCAAACCACTGCAAATATCACTTATTTTTACATAAATTAATGTATGTGCTCATAAATAGTATATATGCCAAGCTTTTTAGTGTAAATATAAACCTTAAAGAATAGAGAAGCTCAAAGAAGACAGAAAATACATGTCTCATCAAGGATTCAAATTTAGGAAGGAAGCAAGTAGCTACTTTTGGCTTTATTCTGATCAAAAAAAAAATCTTTTTGAGATAAGGACTCACTGTGAAGCCTAGGCTTGTGTTAAACTTTTCTTGATCATACTGCCTCAGCCTCTTGCATACTGGTATGACAGTCATGCATCACTATGCCCAGCCTCTCACAATTTTTTTCAATTAGTTTTATTTTTGAAATATCCCTGGCTCTTGGCATAGAGAATGAATTTATTGATGCCTAGGTATGTTGAGTATTAGATTATGTGATCTTGGATCTTTCTTAAACTTCCTGTTTCAAGTGGCTTCTTTTGACCCGACTCTAGCAAGAGAAGAACAGCACTACAGTTTTGCCATTCCATTTGATTGCTGCCAGTACTCCTGTGGAGTTCTCTTTGGACAGGAGTTTGTTCAATTTCATACCTAGGCTTCTGCATAATATATCAGCTGCTTTCCACAGGGCCTTCAATGATACCATAGTGGGAGTAGCCTCGTGACCATTCAGTAGTGGTGTAAGTCCTGACTCTGCACTAAGCTTTCTTTGGCACAATTCAAGCACTACGGAGTAGGGGTAACATATTGCTCATAGACTGTTATTGTGGTCTCTACTTCCACTACTGGCACACATGAGAGATGGGTTTCTTGGCCGACTACTCAGTCTTGTCTGACATCACCCTGGGCAGTGTATTACAATACCTTACTAGAGCCTAGAAAGAGAATAGAAGTTTAAGCTCCCCACTTCGCCTTTGTTCACAGGAATAGGGCCACACTTTGTTTATGTGGTGTTTGGTTACAGTAGTGATTGTCTGAAGATGTTTTCTGTCTTGTAAGGCTATCTCCCTTACTAGGATTTTGAAAAACAAAAGTGTTCAGTCTTTTCTTTGGGCTTTTTGTGTCTGTGCCTATTGTTTCTGACCTTCCAGCCCATTCAGCTCCAAGTATGGCATATATAAACCAAAAAGAATGCCTAGGGAAATGGCCATCATGTCATATCTTGGATCCCAAGGCCATAGCTATGGGGCTCCTCTTCACTTCTTATAAATGTTTTACATAATATCCATAGCTTTTAGCTGTGTCTAGTGAGAATAATGGAACAAGTGTATATAGGGGGCTAGGAACATGGATCAGTAGATAAAAGCACTTGCTTTCAAAGCTTGTCAGCCCATGCTCAATTCCCAAGACATACACATAAACCAGGCACAAAAAAGTAATGCAAACACCCAGTATTCATTTGTTTCAGCAAGAGGCTTTGGTATACTACTCTCTCCCAACACACACTCAATTTTTTAAAAAGTGTACATACCCCTGTTCCTGAAAACATAGTGGATTCATTTTTTTTATTTTTAAGATTTTATTAGGAACTTTATTATATGAACATATTGCAAGTTGGTCATATTCCCATCAGGTTATACTCTTTTGTCCTTGCTCCACCACCCCATTCCCCTGAGAGCCCTGTTAAGTGGATTATTGGTAGTTACTGTGGGGTCATAACTGCACCAGTCAGTTCTTGTCAGGAAGA
The DNA here is from genome assembly GCA_036346955.1 of Dipus sagitta. Lineage (NCBI taxonomy): Eukaryota > Metazoa > Chordata > Mammalia > Rodentia > Dipodidae > Dipus > Dipus sagitta. The sequence continues at coordinate 123,339,368 of CM070776.1, forward strand.
CGATGCCTCAGAGTATACCTTCCCGCCCTGTGGCTCTTTCATTCTTTCTGCCCACTCTTTTTCAATGTTCCCTGAGCCACAGAGGGCGTGTTATAAATCTTCTTTAGTGTTGAGTTCTTGGAAGCCTCTTATTTTCTGCTTTGTTGAATTTTGAATCAGCTCAGTGTGTACCACCATCTCCATGGAGAAGGTTCTCTGGTTTGCCATGAGTGCAGCACTCATATTTAATCAGCCACTTCCTCTTCATGTTTCCTGGGCCCTGGAGAGTGTGATAGAAATGACTCATCTCATGCTAGGAAGTCAGCCTTCTCTTCTTGTCATTCTGATGGGCTTGGATCACTGTAGTATTCACTACCATCTGTGAAAAGCAGGTTCTCTAATCAAGAGTGAAAACAGCATTGATTAAAGGGGATAAACATATACAATTAGAAGACTTTTTCATGGGCATAACCTCTCCAGTTAAGCAGCAAATAGTGTAAGTTTCCCTCCATGGTCTATGACCTTAAAAGCCTATGGCTTTTGACTTGGTTCTTAGTATCGGGCATGAATTTCTTCCCACTGAGTGTGCCTCATGTTGAATCAAAGTGAACAGTTGATTACTCCATAATTTATGTTCCACTATATTGCACTGGTGGGTACATCATGCCTGACTGATTGATTTTGTAGCTTGCAGAATCTGCTGCTTGTTCACACTGTTGGTGGCCTTTATTTCCCAGCAGCTTACATAGTGCTAGAAAACACTATGATGGCTAGCTGACAGGGAGCTAGCTTCTATCCTCTGTTCCAACTTGATTTCTCAGTGTCCTGTCACCATACCCTGTGGTGTCTCTAACAATAGAGTCATACCATCTAATTCTTGTGGGTAACTAAGTACTGTGGCCATGGCCTGGATTGGTTTTGTGGGGGCATCATGGGCCTCCCTGACCAATAGCTAACTGTGGGAGTAACGTAATTCTGGCACTTGGATTTGCCTGAAACAGTCTATGGTTTTAGGGTAAAGCTTTCTTCACCCTAGCAGGGTACTTATGGCAAAACTATCCCCACCCCCTTTCTCTCTTATTGAGATAGTAGTTTCTTTTAATTGTTTAATGAAGAAGTAGTTTTCTATAGTACTAATTCATGTCACAGTTAGTTTTGTGAATCCCCTGAGACTCTTCCACTCCCTATATTATGCCCTTCTATTTGCATATCTATTATATTCTTCTCTATCCCCTCCTCACTTCTCTCTCTAAGCCTCATTCTAACCTCCTAACCAGTACTACTGATGCTTACTACAACCTATAAACAAATCAAACTATTCCATGTTAAGATCCACATATGAGAGAGTTTGTCTCTCTGAATATGGGTAAACTCACTGAAAATATTTTTTCCAGGTCCATCCATTTTCCTGCAGATTTCATAATGTGATTTTTCCTTACCATTGTCTAGAATTCTGTTTTGTATATGTATCAAATCTTCTTTATTCATTAATCAGTTTATGGTCATCTGGTTTATTTTTAATCAAACATGAAAATCTCCATTCTGAGGTTACCTGGTATTGCAGCTAGATTTGCATTGCTGGTAGAAATCACCCAACCAAGAGCAGCTTGTGGGGAAAAAAGAGTTTATTTTGGCTTACAGGCTTGAGGGGAAGCTCCATGATGGCAGGAGAAAATGATGGCATGAACAGAGGGGTGGACATCACCCCCCTGGCCAACATAAGGTGGACAATAACAACAGAAGAATGTGCCAAACACTGGGACACTGGCTATAATACCCGTAAATCCGCCCCCCAAAATGCACTGCCTCCAGCAGGCATTAATTCCCAAATCTCCATCAGCTGGGTGTCTTGCATTCAGAACACCTTAGTTTATGGGGAACACCTCAATCAAACTACCACATTCTGCCCCTGGATGCCATAAACTGATAACCATACATGATAGAAAATACAATGCATTCAGTACAACTTTAAAAGTCCCCATAGTTTTTATCAATCCTAATGATGTTCAAACATCCCCATAATTCAAGGTCTTTTAACTGAGCCATAATATCAAAAAATCCCTCCCAAACTCATAATGGCACAGCATAAGCACTCACACTGCAAAAGATGGCATTGAGCATAGCAAAGAAATATTCAGCCAATACAAGATTTAAATAGGGCAAACATCAAACTCTGTAACTCCAAGTCCAACAACTCTAGCCAGTGACAAGTCTCCAAGTCCAATAATTTTAACCAGCAACAAGTCTCTGGGTTCCAATTCCACCCCTCCAGCTAGGCTACTCACAGTCCTGGAAAACTTCATCAGGGGCCGGCCATTCCACTGGATCTCCAGTGCAACCCACGGTTCATTCTCATGATTCTATCAGGTCTCCATGCATGCATGCAGCAAACCTGCTTCACACTGCCCATGGCCATTTCCAAAACACAAGACTGCGTTGCAAACTCAATGACCTTTCCTGCATTTCTTATACTCCACAATACCTGGTGGGGTGCCAATTTGTTAATCCAGGGGGGAATAAAGTAGACTTTGAAGAACAGGACACTGCTTCAGCATTCATGCCCCTTCAAAAGATTGCATTCTTTCTGTTATCTCAATGCAGTTCAGCTGGCCAAATCTCAATGGTTTTGATCACTCATACAGTTGCAGCTGAACAGGCAGCAGTTTTGGCCCAAACATTTCTTTCTGTGCCATATCCCTCTGCTCATATCAGTCCATTTCAACCCTGAACAACTTCTCAGGATACAGGCGTAATAGCAAGCTTTTCACACAGGCTGCTACTATCCCAGTCCTGGCAAAGCTCTTTCTCACCCTCATAAGCCAAACCTCACAGTCCATAGTTTTTACTGCATTCAGGTCTTTCAACTCTGACCAGAAGAGTCCATCAAGCTGTATTTACAGCACTGCAAGGCATGTCTTAGGCCAAGGTTTCAAATTCTTCCACATTCCTCTTGAAAATCAGCTCCAAACGACCAAAGCCACACAGTCAGGTGTCTAGAAGAAAATGACACCACTCCTTGGTACCAACATTACTGTTGCAGTCAGGTTCGCATTGCTGGCAGAAATCACCAAACCAAGAGCAGCTTGTGGGAATAAAGGTTTATTTTGGCCTACAGACTCAAGGGAAAGCTCCATGATGGCAAGGGAAAACAATGGCATGTATAGAGAATGGACATACCCCCCGGCCAACTTAAGGTGTACAATAGCAACAGGAGAGTGTGCCAAACACTTGCAAGGAGACAATGGCTATAACACCCATAAGCCCACCCCCAACAACACACTGCTTCCAGGAAGCATTAATTTTCAATTGTCATCAGCTGGGGAGACTAGCATTCAGAAATACCTATGTTTATGGGGGACACCTGAATCAAACCACCACACCTGGCATTTATTGCATTTACTATTATATTTGCATAACTATCTTACTATATTGTTCTGCCTTTTCTTAATTCTCTTATTTTCCCTTTTCTGTCTTTGACTTGATCAAGGTTATTTTTTAAAATTTTTAATATTTTTTTTCCTTTTATTATTACTCTTTTTTTGAGGTAGGGTCTCGCTGTAGCCCAAGCTGACTTGGAATTCACTATATAGTCTCAGGTTGGCCTCAAACTCATGGTGATCCTCCTATCTCTGCCTCTTGATTTCTGGGACTAACGGCATGCACAATCATGCCCAGTTTACTCTTACATTTTCTTTCTTCTTTCTTTTCTTTTTTCTTTATTAGTTAGTTTTGTATTCAGCAAATACAGTCAGTTTGGTACCATTATTAGGCTCATCCGTGACCTACCCCCTCTGCTTGGCCCCTCCTTGTTGAGGTATATGGGTCATGCATTGTGGAGTTAGCCCACAGTTATGGGTAAGATAAATGTCTCTGCATAGTTGACTAAACAGATCTTTAATAATAAGATAAACATCTCTATTCTCTTTTAAAAAGGAGAACTTGCCTGCATAGTAATTCACACCTTTAAACTCAGCACTTGAGAGGCAGAAGTAGGACCACTTTGAGTCTGAGACCAGCCGGGACTACATAGTGAATTCCAGGTCAGCTTGGGATAGAGGGAGACCATACCTCAAAATTTTTTTAAAATAAAAAATAAAACTTTATAACACTTATATCTGCTCATTTTCCTACACTTTTTGTGGTAGTTTAAATGGATGTTCCCCAATACATTCTGGAGTTTATTCAAACGAGTAATTTTTATCTCCAGGCACCTGGCTGGAGGAGGCGTGACTGAGTGAAGGTTGTAGGGTACAGCCCTAAGGTGTGATTGGGGAATTCCAGTCTAAAAATATGCAAAGTGCTGGAGCTTTGCCTGGAGTTACTGAAGTGTGCTTGCTTGTGCTGGTGTTAGTGGTAGTATTTCCCTCTCTGCTTGGACCGGTGAAATTGGAGCAGCTTCTTCTGCCATTATGGAACTTCCCCTGAATCTGTAAGCTTCAATAAATCCCTCTTCCCTCCCATAAACTGTGTCTGGTCTGAAGGTTCATCCTAGTGACTGAAGCTGACTGCTACATGTGTACTTGTCCAGTTTTACAGTTCTTCCTTATCCAAATTACAAATTACTGCTCCATTTAGCCATCACTTCCTTGGCTTTGACCATGTTTTTCTAATCTCTCATGAATCTAATCTTCATGAATCTCAATCCTTTCTGGGTTAAGTGTTCTTTCTTATTGTAATATATTCATTTGAATTTCTTTTAGTGAAGGGCTGCTAGTCAAGGTTAATTTTCATTGACTGAAAGTGTTTTCACGTTGCTCTTGTTCTTGACAATTTTTCTAGTGTCATACTTTAAAGTTGACAATTGTTTTTTGTTTTTTTTTCTTAGCATTGGGCAGGTATCTGTTGTTGTTTTTTTGAGGTAGGGTCTCACTCTCTAGCTCAGGCTGTCCTGGAATTCATTATGTAGTCTCAGGGTGGCCTCAAACGCACAGTGATCCACCTACCTCTCTCTCACAAGTGCTGGGATTAAAGGCGTGAGCCATTATGCCTGGTTTAAGGTATTGTTTTTACCTTCAGTCTTTTCTTGTTGCTATTGAGATACCTGCCGTAAGTTAGTATTTTTTCCTTTTAGATGATGTCATCGTTTTCTCTGGCTACTTTAAGATGATTTGTTTGTTTTCATATTTAAAGACAATGTGTGTTGATATGAAATTTTATTTTTTAAAGCCTGTTTAGTGTTTTCATTTTCTGAATTTTAAAATTTACAATTTTCTTAATCCTGGAAAGTTCTCTGCTAGTATGTCTTTGAATATTACCTGCTAGCAAGTAAAAAATATCACTCCAAGCTGGGAGTGGTGGTGCACAGCTTTAATTCCAGCACTCAGGAGGCAAAGGTAGGAGGATCACCCTGAGTTCAAGGCTACCCTGAGACTAAATAATGAATACCAAGTCAACCTGGGCTAAACTGAGACCTTACCTCAAAAACCAAAAAAAAAAAAAAAAAAAAAAAGACAACAAAAACAAAACAACAAAATCATTCAGGGCTATTGAAGCATAAGCTTCTAATTAGGATTTTACTCTCCACTTCTTTCCGGCTGAGCTATGTTACAAATTAAAAAGATTAATAAACTTTATAGAATTTCTATTTACTTTGCAACAGCTTTGTCCAGATCTCGATCTCCATAGTCCTAAATATGGAAGTTAAGAGATCTTTTCATCCTCTCATTTGTCTCTGAGATTGTATATGACATATTATGTAATTAAAAAAAATATTTTTAGTTTTATTTATTTATTTGAAAGAAAGAGAGAGAGAGGGAGAGGAATAAGCAGGGTGAGATACAGGGAGAGAGAGAATGGGCGTGCCAGGGCCTCCAGCCACTGCAAAGGAACTCCAGACGTATGCACCCCCTTGTGCATCTGGCTTACATGGGTCCTGGGAATTGAACGTGGGTCCTTTGGCTTTGCAGGCAAGTGCCTTAACTGCTAAGCCATCTCTCCAGACCACAAGTCATATTTTAAAACATTTTTATTTTTATTTTTTTATTTGAGAGTCACAGACAGAGAAAGAAAGAGGCAGATAGAGAAAGAGAATAGGCGTGCCAGGGCCTCTAGCCACTGCAAACGAACTCCAGATGCATGTGCCACTTTGTGCATCTGGCTTACGTGGGACCTGGGGAATCAAGCCTCAAACCAGGGTTCTTCGGCTTTGCAGGCAAGCGCTTAACCACTAAGCCATCTCTCCAGCCCCCATAAGTCATGTTTTTAAAAATATTTTTACTTGAGAGAGACAGACAGACAGACAGAGAGAAAGTATGGGTGCCCCAGGGCCTCTTGCCATGGCAAATGAACTTTAGTTACATGTACTACTTTTTCCATCTGACTTTATGTGGGTACTGGAGTATTGAACCAAGACTGCCTGGCATTGCAAGCAAGCACCTTTAACCACTAAGCCATCTCCCCAGCCCATAAGTAATATTTTAACATCTAATTAAATTATTTTTAGTTAATATACAAAATAATGTGCTTCCTTATAATATTTTCTTTCAAACATCATTGTACTTTGGTTATATTTACCACCTTACTACCTTCTTTTGCTCACCCTGCTGATCTCTTTCTATCCCCTAAATACTTCCTCTTCTGCTTTTGTGTCATATATATGCATATAATATTGTTAAATCTGTATTCTGCATATGAGATGAAACATTATTTGTCCCTCTCCCACACAATTTCTCTTTTATTCCCCTTTCTCCTCCCTTTAGATTCTCTCCTTTTTTTTCTTGTAGTTCCCCTTCTACTTTCATATCATTCATCATATATATATATAATATATTATAATATATATTCATACATTTCACATACCAGAGAAAACAAATGAATGTAAATTTCATTTTAGACTAGTTGTCACTGTGCTTTTCTGTGTGTGTGTGTATGCGTGTATATATGTTTGTGTGTGAGTACAGGTACATGTGTGCCACAGTGTGCATTTGAATGTCAGAGGAAAACTTACTTCTGGGTGTCAGTCTTTGCCTCCACCTCACTTTAAAAGCAGAGTTTCCTTTTCATTCCCACTGTTGTTCTTTGCTGTGCTCCACATGAAATTCTCTTGTCTCTGCCTCCCATCGGTCTTCAGCATGCTCAGATTACAGAAACCTGACACACTTTTGCCTTTTACATGGGCTCTAGGGATTGAACTCTGCTACTATGGCTTGAACAGCAAAAGCTTTATCTATTGAGCCATTTTCTTAGCCTTGGCCTCAAATTCTTGATCTTTCGCCTTAGCTATCCATGGACCAGAATTGTATATGTGTGTCACCATCCCTGGTTTATAAATAACATTTAAGAGTTAAGTTTCAGATAAAACTCTAAGAATTATGGTTTAAAGTTCACTGTGACTATTAGACTGGATGGACACTTATTAGGCCTGGTGCCATGCAAATGAACCCTGGGGCTGGAGAGATATGGTAGAGATAATGTGAACAAGAGCATGTCTACCCTTTAGGTTTTATATTTTCATTTTTTCCCTCCCTATCATTTACTACCTGTGAAATATTGGGCACATTTTTAAGGTCTTTCACCTCAGTTGATATAGTATCTCAATTTTGTATGGATGGTATAGAATTAAGTGAGATGATATATGTAAAATGCTTGGCTCATTCCTGGACCAAAAAACATGAAGTTGAGCAAATTATTTACTTTCCTGTTACTGTGATAAAATACCTGGCAAAAGGCAGTTTAAGGAAGGCAGGGTTTATTTTGGCTTATAGTTACAGGTGACAGAGACCATCATGCCAGGGAAGACATAGTGCAGGATCTAGAAGATATCTGATCGCATTGCATGCAGTCAGGAAGACAGAGAGCAGAAATTGGGACATGGTTGTAAAACCTAAAAGTCCACCCACAATGACTCACTTCCTCCAGCACAGATCCACCTCCTAAAGGTTCCACTATCTTCCTAAATAGTGTGGCCAGCTAGTAGTATTCAAACATAGGAGCCTAAGGGGACATTTTACATTCAAACCACAACACTAGGTGTATAGCTTACTTGTACAGTGCTTGACTAACCTACACAAGGGCGCAGGTTTCATCCCAAGCATTGCAAAAAAAAAAAAAAAAAAAAAAAAAGATGTTGAAGGCAGAATGTTTATTCCTCCCTTTCTCTTTGGTAGTGTTTCTTGTCCCCATCTCCATTTGTCAGCCAATACATAGACAAGTTGCACCTGAGACTGGGTGGAAGTGATGTTAGGTAATGGCAGGGTATGTAGGAGTAGATGAATAAGTAGATGAGGAGAGACCCAGGGATATAGAACAACAGGAAAATTGGGTAGCCATTACCTCTCTTTGCTTCATCTGAAATAAACTGGTAATTCTTGTATTTCTTAGCAACATTTCTTTCTTTCTTTTTTTTTGTACTACCAGGGATCTAACACAGGGCTCACTCATGCAGGGTAATATTTCACTCTGATATAATTTCAGTTTATGCATATTTGCAGAAAGTAGCTACCAAAGGGAAGAAAAGAGGGCATGAAAAAAAGAAAGCAAACTGAAATTGCACTCTTGGAAAATGAGATATACATCCCACGTCTTAGAATAAATGGGGCATAGATTTGATGACATAAAAATGTTTCTGGAATTTTACTAACTGAAAAAAAAAAACATTTAGAGGAGTAACTTGTCATCTTAAAAGTATTGGTTTTTGTTTTAGAAAAAAGTGCCAAATGAAAACAAGATATACATCTATTTAGCCTATTATTTGCTACAAGATAAGGTATATTGTAGAGGATAGAAAGTAAAATTTTGAACTCAAATATTAATTCATGAATTTTTAGGTGATAGGGCTAGGTTTTATAGTAATTTATTTAGGCTTGCTTCATGGTTTAATTTTAACCATATATTACTGATTCTAATTCAAATGTCAGAGTCTTAGATTAAGAACCCAGAGAGGATCTAAATTATGGGCTTCTGCTGTTTCACACTTGCCTGATTTACCAATTGCGGTAAAGCATGAATTATAGCCTTGCTATTCTCTGGAAGACCATGACTAATACTAGGAATAATAATAATTGTTGCCACCTCTAAATCAAGGGAAGAAGCATAAAAGCAGTAACTGATGTGGGATGTGGAAGCTAGATTTATTTTTTTTTTGGAGTGAGAATTTTTAAAAAAAGTAATTTGCATATAATTTAGGAAAAAAAATGTAGGACTGGTTTTGCTATCAGGAGGGACTTTGTGAAGACCATGCATAGGAGAGAGATTATTCTGAGAACCAGAGGAAATTAAAAAAGGAAGGTGGCTTTATGTAATTCAGTGGCAGTAAAGAGTGTAGCTTAATTTGCTAGTATATTTTTATTAGTCCATCACTCAGAAAATAATAAGGATTGGCGTTTTAGAATCCAAATTCTGTAATGTGGTTTTTAAACTATAAAACAATAATGCAAAATATGCATATTTGGTATACTAACATATTTAGTGAGAATTATATTCTATTGAATATTGAATAGAATAAGAATTGCTGTTGCAAACTGTTCAGAAAATTTTAATAACATTTGCAAAAGCAAATTAAAATTTAAGAACATTGGCCCAATGTACTCCTATTAAGTGTACCTGAGGTCCTCTCCTGACACATCCTTCAGCCAAGCTTCAAGGAAATAATTGTATACTTGGCATTTTAAAATGTGTTGGGATGTTGTAAATACACTTTTCTGATTCCTTTTCCTCTTACTTCTCTGTAGCAATTAGTCATTTCTAAAGGTAGTAAAGTTAGTATATTGGTGGAGGGTTGAACTATAATCTAATTATAAATTATTTCTAGACATAGAGAATATTCACAAAAGATGGGTATGGTGGCACATACCTGGATTCCAAGCAGCCATGTTGCTAGTGCTGCAGAAGCCCAAGTCTGGGACTAACTTGGGTTATATAGTGAAACTGTGTCTCAAAATTAAAAAATATGTATATATATGTATATGTATATGTATATATATACATATGTATATATATGTATATGTGTATATATATACATCTATACATATATATGTATAGATGTATATATATATGTATGACAGAGGATAGATGTGCTATCCTCTGTCATATATATATATAGATGTATATATATGTATGTATAGATGTATATATATGACAGAGGAGGAGAGAGGGGAGGGAAGGAGGAGAGGAAAGAAAAAGAAGACTATTTTCAGGGCTGGAGGGATGGCTTAGCTGTTAAGGCATTTACCTGCAAAGCCAAAGAACCCAGGTTCGATTCCCCAGGATCCACGTTAGTCAGATGCACAAGGGGGCAAATGCATCTGGAATTTGTTTGCAGTGGCTGGAGGCCCTGGTGCACCCATTCTCTCTGTCTCTCGTTGTCAAATAGATAAAAATTTAAAGAAGAAGACTATTTTCAGAGCTTAGCATAAATAGTTGTCTCTTATTGGACAATTATTGACTTGGAGAAATTCTGAACTGGAGGAAATTATTTGGCAAGATATAATCACCCCATTGTTGCTACTACATTTATTTTCCTACCATTCATCAGCAAAAATGTTAAATAGTTTCCTTGGTATACAGTAAGAGCATCCAACTTTTTGGCTTCTTTGGATCACATTGGATGAAGAATTGTCTTGGGTCATATATTAAATCCACATGTACTAATAGATGCTGATAAGCAAAAAGGGGGCTGTGTATAAGTCTGGTGACATCCACCAGCACAGATAAGCAAACAAGTCCGTACATAATAGCCCTACTAATGTGACACCCATCCATAATCTTTTGAAATTGTCAAGCAGATCCCAAGTTTGCAGTATCTAACAATGAAATGAATATATCTGAGAAATAAAACTTCATTGATACATTTAATATATTACAAAAGTAAGAGGCTAACATAAAAGCAGTGGATTATTTGTCACTGTAATTGAAAAACTAATGCATTAGTACCTGGTTCGATAGAAGTAGTTGAAATTCTCAATAAGTTCTCTATGTGCACATTAAATATTGTGGCTATAATTTTCCTCTCAGTGGGATTCATTCTTAAAAATAGCTGCTCACAAATGTAGAGGCTGCCAAAAAGCAATGACATGAATAAGGTGTGATTGTGAAGAGAGGAATATTTGTCTCTGAGAAGGTGAGACCAATAAATGGCTGAGACATGATCAAATTCTTCTTTAAGTTGAATGTCAGATTGAAGCTAAGTATATTTCATTTGAAAATTGGAAGGTAGCATATTAACTGAAAATAGATTCACAGATATACCAAAATGTTGATAATTTTCCTGGAAGTCTTGGAATCTGTTTCCAAATTCTTGCATCAAATTGAAAAGCAAGGCAACATATTTTTCACTATTCACAGGATTGTGTTAACTAATATGTTGAAATGCATAAAACTTTTTGCTTTAATTTGAGCTTGCCTTAATTTCATTTTCATTTGGAATACTTATGATTTGAAACAGATAAGCAAACAAGTCCGTACATTGATAAATTGATAAATTGGTTTTCACCTTGAGTATGTATGTTTTACCCATTGAAATGAGTGGTTAATTGCACTAAAACGCTAAATCTGTAAGCTAGTTTTCATCAATTTCTGGCAAAAATTTGGTTTAGATGCATATATGACTTGATAACACATCACAAATAAAAAAAAAAACTTTTCAAAATTTGACTTGACTTAGCCATCTTACTTCTGAAAAGCAAATGGTAGCCCCACAGTCAGCATCAACATTTTTAAGGAATTCTTAGAATTGGTGATGATTTAATCCCTTGACCCATATGAAATTGAGTCTTGACATGCTTTTCATGATATTCTTCATTTTAACACTTTTATGCATACATTTTCTTGATGCACTATGCAATGACACTTTATTAGATGTGAGGTTTGGGTAATAAACATCTACTGATTTGGTCATCATCTACTAATTTTACAAGTTCCTCTCTTTTACCTACCATTACCAGGTCACAATCAGTAACTATACCAAATATGTTAGCAATAGCCAAAGAAAATGACTTTAACATATTTTTACAGCTCTCTTAATTTAGTTGTGCCTTTTATTGGCACTAAAGAAAGCCATTTCTTCAGTGGCATTAAATTCATCATCAACCTGTAATAAAAGATGGCAAGCCAAGCTGTATTTGTGGCATCCATCGCCAAAGCAGAAAATTCAAAATTAGTGGCTCTACTCTTCAAACATCTTTTTAAAACTTTTTAAAAATATTTTTTGTTCATTTTTTAAATAATTTATTTGAGAGTGACAGAGAGAGAAAGAGGCAGATAGATAGATAGATAGAGAGAGAGAGAGAGAGAGAGAGAATCGGCGCGCCAGGGCCTCCAGCCACTGCAGACAAACTCCAGACTTGTGTGCCCCCTTGTGCATCTGGCTAACATGGGTCCTCGGGAATCGGGCCTTGAACCAGGGTCCTTGGGCTTCACAGGCAAGTGCTTAACCACTAAGCTGTCTCTCCAGCCCTTTAAAAAATTTTTTTTTGTTCATTTTTATTTATTTATTTGAGAGCGAAAGACAGGGAGAGAAAGAGGGAGGGAGGGAGGGAGACAGAGAGAGAAAGAGAGAGAGAGAGAGAGAGAGAGAGAGAGAGAGAATGGGTGCGCCAGGGCCTCCAGCCACTGCAAACGAACTCCAGACATATGTGCCCTCTTATGCCTCTGGCTTATGTAGGTCTTGGGGAATCAAGCCTCGAACCAGGGTCCTTAGGTTTCACAGGCAAGCGCTTAACTGCTAAGCCATCTCTCCAGCCCCAAACATCTTTTGATTTGTTGTCCAATTTATTTAATTTTCCAGGCTATAGTCTTCTAAGATAAACAATTTTTAGAAATATTCCATTTGACTTTCCATACATTGCTTAATAAACTAACTCTTTTGCTATTATGTATGCAACCACATAACTGGATTTTACAATAAAATCCATCGAGTTGTGACTTTAAAAAATATTGTTAATAAGACAAACATTTTTCCAGTTCTGATATTTCGTCCTTAATACCCATCAAATCTGTCAGCACGTTTTTGCATGTAATGTGTTTTCAAATTTGAAAACTTGAACAATTTCCCTAGAAATTAAGTAGAGTTCCTTACTGTCTTCTTCAGGAACATAAGTTGTTCACTTTTCATTGAAAAATATTCATCCATATTTTTTTTTGTTTTGAGATCTTGTAGGAGCCAGGCTGGTATTAAAAAATAATAATGGCCAGGTGTGGAGGCACATGCCTTTAATTCCAGCACTTGAGGGGCAGAGGTAGGAGGATCATTGCGAGTTTGAGGCCAGCCTGAGAATACATAGTGAATATCAGGTCAACCTGGGCTAGAGTGAGACTCTACCTTGAAAAACAAAACAAAACAAAACAAAAAAGTAATAGTATAAATGATTAATGTTTATTATGAAAATTAATTGAGAGGAAAATAGAAAGCAAGGTTGAGTTCTTTCACATCCCAGCTACCCATGCAGAAATAATTGGAGTGTTGTGTGATGTGGGGTTGAGGTGTGGAAATACCATTAATAATCAAATAAGAATATTGTCTCATAAATAACATTAAATTCTTATTGTTTGCAAAGGTAGGTTAAACATTATTAAAAACTGCTGCATTTCACTCACCAAGTCATCATGGGCACATGCAATATCTAATGTTGACAATTGGATCATCCGTGCTTGGAAGATAGATCTTTGGAAATCAAAAACCACTGTAAAACTGAAGCCACACATGCGTACTAATAGCAAGAGCATGCATATGTTTATTTTATATGACCTTGTGACATGGATGTTGTCATCTACAATGTTCATGTTTGAGAAATGTGCAATTGAGTTACAAGAAAAAACTTATGATATTTGAAGCAGGTTTACAATTTCATGCTGAGTTACATTCCTAGCTACCTTAGGGGTTGGAGACATGGCTCAGCAGTTAAAGACTCTTGCCTGCTACCTTGGGCTGCATGCAGCCTTGAACCACAGGTTGAACACCCTGGTATAGATGTTGAATTGAGTTTCTAAAATTAGTTTGACTTCATGTTGTGTTCTACTACTTATTTAGATGTGAACTTGATGAAATTAGTTTCTCTATGACTGTTTCACCTATAAAAAGTGGATAACAATGCTTTCTATCTTATAATATTATTATTATTAGCCTCATATGTAATAATACAACTGAATCAGTTCTCAGGGTGTCTGGTATTTAGTGCTCAGAAAAATTTCATTAGTATTATTGTCTGTGTCCTGGAATTAGAAATGACAACATACGATAGTATCTATATATGATCAGCATGTTGTCAGTTATAACAAACAATATTTTGATACAATAATATACTTAATGAAAGCAGCAGGGGCTGGGGAGATGACTCAGTGGTTAAAGTACTCTTGCCTGAAAGGTCTTCAGGCCCAGGTTCAGCTCCCCAGTACCCACATAAAGCCAGATGCACAATGTAGTGTATGCGTCTGGAGTTTGCTTGCAGTGGAAAGAGGCCCTGGCACACTCATATTCATTCTCTCTCTATGTCTCTGTAAGTAAATAAATAAAAATATTTTTCATCACAATCAGTTTAATTAAGTGCAAAGAATAGCACTCAGTCATGTCAATAAAAATGAAACAATTATTTTTATATCAAGTGTGCTTTAATTCCTACGTAGGTATTCTGTTAAGTAAAGCACCATTTCTATACTGCCAGGCCACAGCTAAAAAGGATTCTTACAGAATCAAATTTCTTGTGGCTGTTCTGTATAAATGTAAACTTAATTTTGATAAAGCATACAGACACAAAATGGCCTTGATGTTCATGACCTCAGAGTACCTGACACTACCTACATAGGACCTGAAAAATAGGGATAAAATGATGTCATCAGAATAGAAGAGAGACTATTGGAAAGAAGAAGGGATTAAATGGAGAGAGGATTTGGGAGGGGAAAGTGGAGATGGTAGGAGGGAAATATGATGGATTATTGTTTATACTTATGAAAGTTGTCAATAAAAATGAAAGCAGGAATATCATTTAAACCAATAGACTGAGAATGTAAAGCAACAATTTAATATAATAATCAACTTTGGACATTTGCCAATTGTCAGCCAAATGCATTTCTACTTCTATCTACTTATTTTCAAGCAGAGAGAGATAGAAGAGAGACAGACAAAGAGAATGGGTGAACCAGGGCCTCCAGCCACTGCAAATGCACTCCAGATGCATACTTCACTTTGTGCAACTGGCTTTACATGGGTACTGGGGAATTAAACCTGGGTTGTTAGGCTTTGCAGGCAAGTGCCTTAACCACTGAACCATTTCCCCAGCCCCAAATGCATACTTAAACAGCCGCACTCTACACTTTATCTTCTGTTGAAAGAAATCCTTTAAAACACATGTGGACTATCTGTTGAAAAAGTCTGAAAAGTAAATAGTACATTTAAATGGGAAAATGTTAGAAGTGGAGTTACTTAAACATTCACAGTGGAACAATATGCTAGGTAAATCTATTGTCACAATCTATGACATTCTTGTACATTTTTGCCTTTATTCATTCTTTCCTGTGACATTTTGAGTAAAACATGTTATTTACTATTTTAGTGTTATTTATGACTTTCCTTCTAAAATATGTCATTGAAAATTCTGTTATATCTATGAATATAATTTATAAATAGGCAACAAAATTCTTTCCAGGGCAATTGACTCCAATTAGTAAGCCAAATAAAAAGAAACTGAGGGCTGAAGAGATTGCTTAGCAGTTAAGGTGCATGCCTATGAAGTCTAAGGACCCAGCTTTGATTCTCTAGGTCCCACGTAAGCCAGGTGCACATGGTGGCACGTGCATTTGGAGTTCATTTTCAGTGACTAGAGGCCCTGGCACACCCATTCTTTCTCTTTCTCTCTCTCTATCTCTAATAAGTAAATACAAAATCGTAAAGAAATAAATAAAAGAAACTGGTTTTTTGCTCAGTAGATTTTACTTTACAGTAAATTTGAGAAATATAGAGTACCTATGTAATTGTTTATTGTTATAGTACATAATGAAAAAAAACCCAAAACTATGTTGTTCTCTCAACACTTTTTTTTTTTTTTTCGAGGCAGGGTCTCACTGTAGCCCAGGCTGACAGGCTGTATTCTCAGAGTGGCCTCTAACTCACAGCAATCCTCCTACCTCTGCCTCCAGAGTGCTGGGATTAAAGGCATGTGCCACCACACCCGGTTGTTCTCTCAACATTTTGACTAAAGGCTGTGTGTTTTAGCTAGAAATAGAGCAAGGGCTTGTTAGAGAGTATTTATTTCTTTGGGAATTGCCTGTAGAATATATTTAGTTCCCTTCCTCCATAGTTGGAGACCTCTGTCCTTTTGCCAGCTGCTGTGTCCAGTTATCTAGGTTATTGTGGGTGACAGGAGGTTGATCACAGGAGGAAAACAGTTGCATATCTTTGCATTTTAAAGTGTCCTGTACACATGAATTAAAGTTCTTGGGAAAGTTGTAATCTTCGAGAAATTGTTTGACTTCTTGGTAATTGACCATGTTGTAAAATTTAGAAGGCTAAGGAATTATAATAAAAAACTAGTTCTTTGTTAAGTTGAAATACATGCTCTGAAAGGTTTTAGAGAAGCATAGTATGGAAGGAATGTTGTTGATAAACTTTCCATCAAATATTTGGATCTCCAGATAACCTAGAGGCAAAGGGAAACAGGATGTGAGTGAAATGATAGATGGTGCAATCAACTGGATCGATAGCTCATTACCCAGGGAGATGGATTGATATGATCCTGGAGGGTTCCTTAGTCTTACTACCAGAGCTCTCCTTAAGCCCTGTCATGTGTTAAACATTCTCATTAACAGCTTGGATGGAAATACAGAGAGCATGCTTGCTAGATTTAAGAGAGCCATAAAGATGAATGCATTGGTTCGAGGATCATGATACAAAATGAAGCTAGCTGACAGGATGAAATTTAACAGAGTTATGTGCTAAGGTCTGAATTTAGGAATGCAGATATATTGTTGATTACCTGAGTCCTTGTACCTGTGTGTTCTAGATCTTTTTACTACCTGTGTGGCCTTGGACAAGTTACTTAAAAGGTACTTAACTTGCTCATGCCTCACTTTCCTCCTTTACAAATATAGACATATGATAAAAGAAAAAAATCCAACAATGTAAAAGTAAGTCTCTCAGGCTCCCAATTCTTCCCCAGTCATTTTCTCCAGACATTTATTTTATTTATTTATTTATTTATTTATTTATTTTGGAGACAAGGTTTTTGCTATGTCACCTTGGCTGGTGACACTTATTATGTAAGACCAGGCTGGACTTGGACTCATGATAAACCTCCTGTTTCTTCCCCCAAATTGCTGAGCTAACAGTCATGTGCTACCACTCTTGGCTCTTGTTTATGAATTCTCCCAGACATAGTGTAGGCACATCTTAACTATATGTATGTATATGAGCCATCTTCCTACAAAACGTAATATGAATGCTACTTTCCTTCTGTGACTTGCTCTGTCTAGTATGGAGATTAAAATTATAGATTCTGGAACCATATTACCTGGATTTCAATCCCAGCTTTACTGCTTGACTCATGGTGTGAGCTTGGGCAAACATCTCTATGTCTATAGGGCCAACTTAATCATTAGGCACTGTGAGGCAAAGTACTTAGGGCCTGTTGTATAGTTTAAGAAACTCATGAAAAATTTTAAGAGTCCCTGAGGCCCAGAGTGGTAGTGAATGTCTGTAATTCCAGCACTCAGGAGGCAGGAGGCAGAGGCAGGAAGATTGTTGTAGATTCCAGGTCAGCCTAGACTGCACAGAGAAACTGTCAGAAAAAAAGCAATGGGGCTAGAGCGATGGTTTGGCCTGCAAAGCCAAAGGACCCCAGTTTAATTCCCCAGGTCCCACGTAAACCAGATGCACAAGGGGGCACATGTGTCTGGAGTTCATTTGCAGTAACTGGAGGCCCTAGTGTGCCCATTCTCTCTCTCTCTCTCTCTCTCTCTCAAGTAAATAAATAAATAAATAAAAAGAAGCAAAGCCCACAAAATGCTTCATTTTTACTTATTTATTTGAAGCAGTCTTTTTATGTAGCCCAGGCTAGCCTTATACTCAAGTTCCTACTGCCTCAGCCATGTGTGTACTTGAGATTACAAACATGTGATGCCACACTTAGCTTCAAAGGGGGCTTAATTTTAATTTATTTTAAAATCAGGAGAAAATAATGCAGTAATTAAAATGCAGCAATGGACACAGCCTGGACTGCATTTACTTTTATATACCAAAGCAACTGTAAACTACAATTTCTAATATGTTTACTAGTAGAAGGGTCCTACAAAAGCCAAAGCGAACAGGATCCCTGTAAATCACAATGTGATCCAGTGTGTCTTGGTTTCATCATCTGTGAAATAGAGACAATAATAGGACCTACTTCAAAGTAGTATATCTGAGTAATATTAGGAAAGTTGTTAATATTTGGCACACACTAACATCTATGTGTTTATTAATAGATTAAAATAGACAAGCTATGGACATAATGAAAAACAAGCAGTACAAAAAAGTCAGCAATAAAAAGCAAATCTCCTGATCATGGATTCCAGCTCCTCAATTATCTTCCTCAGAAGTAGCTACTGCTGCCATTTTTCAGATAAATGCCAAGACTTTATGTATTACATTTATTTAAACTCTTCCCTACTTGATAGACATTCATTTGTTTTTGTTGTATTTGAGACAGGGTCTCAGGTACCACATTCTGGCCCTATAATCACTATATAGCTGTGGATGAACTTGAACTACATATTTTCCTGACACCACCTTCCAGGTGCTGGAATCACAGGCATATGTCAACAAACCAAGCAGTTTCTTAAAACCACCCTTTGCTATTGCAAGCAATACCTCAATAAATACCTCTGTTCATGTCATATGACATTTGCAAATGCTACAGTATGACTGTAGGGTAAATTTTTCTGAAATATAATTAAAATTTTGATAGATAGTGATATATTTCACTCCATGATGGTTGTACTAATTTAAACTCCCATCTGGAACATAAGAAACTACCTGTTTTTCATACCCTCATAGAAATAGTGTTATCAACTTTTTGGATTTTTGATGATTTGAAAATGGTATCACATTGCACATAATAAACATGTTTCTCTCTCTCTCTCTCTCTCTTTTTCAGGGTAGGGTCTCACTCTAGCCCAGGCTGACCTGGAATTAACTATGTAGTCTCAGGGTGGCCTCGAACTCACGGCAATAGTCCTACCTCTGCCTCCTGGATGATGGCATTAAAGGTGTGTGCCACAAAGCCGGCTGTTTTTTTCCTCTTTTATTTTGAGTTAGCTTCAGCAAATTTATGTTTTAAAAGTAATTTTCTCTTTTTCCTTTGAGTTCTCAGGCCATATCCTTGGTCTATATTCTGCTCATTTTTGAATTACTGGAGCTGTTTATATATTGAGGAGGTTCTGTATATATGATATAAGTTGTCCAAATTGACTCAACTTCTCTTTGAGTTTTGGTTATACATACATAAATACATAATACATATATAAACATTCAAACCTTGTAAGGGTTTTTTGGCATGCGTGTTTAGTGTGTGTGTGTGTGTTATGTGTGTGTGTGGTGTGCATATACAGTGCATGCACGTGTGCGTGCACAGATATATGATCCTATGTGCATGTGTGGAGGCCAGAGGATAATGTCAGATTTGCTCTTACACTTTATTTCCTTGATAGGGAGTCTCTCTCTGAACTGGGAGCTGCCATTCTAAAAATATTTATTTATTTTCGAGAGAGAGAGAGCGAGGCAGATAGCAAAAGAGAGGGAGAGAGAGAGTGTGTGTATAGGTGTACCAGGGCCTCTAGCCACTGCAAATGAACTCCAGAGGCATGTGCCACCTTGTGCATCTGGCTTACGTCAGTACTGGGGAATTGAACTTTGGCACTTAGGTTTTGCAGGCAAGCACCTTAACCACTAAGCCATCTCTCTGTCTCTAGAGCTGCCACTTTTTGGTCAGACAGGCTTAACAGTGAGACCCAGTGATTCTCCTGCCTTAGCCCCTCTCAGGATTGGGGTCACAGGAATGTATGGCCACACCCAGCTTTTCACCTGGGTGCTGGGGAGTGAATTGAAGCCTTCAAGTTTGTGGAGCAAGTGTTCTTACCCTGAGCCATCTTCATTGGCCAGCTTTTATTATTTTTTTTTCAATCAAACAAGTAAGTGTTTATGGATTCTGGATTATTTTGTTGTTATATATATATTTTAAATTCATATATATATATATATATATATATATATATATTATTAATTTGAGAGAGAGAGAGAGAATGGGCACACCAGGCCTCTAGCCACTGCAAACGCACTCCAGACGCGTGTGGTCCCTTGTGCATCTGCCTTACATGGGTCCTGGGGAATTGAACCTTGGTCCTTAGGCTTCACAGACAAACGCCTTAACTGCTAAGCCATTTCCCAGCCCTGTTATATATTTCTTTCAGGTGTGGTTTCACTCTAGGCCAGGCTAACCTTGAGCTCACTCCAGTCTGGCTTCAAACTCATGGTAATTCTCCTACCTCAGCTTTCCGAGTGCTGGCTTAAAGGCATATGCCACCACGCCCAGCTGATTCTGGAATTTATGTCCTGTTTGGAAAGGCCTTTCTTACTTTGGGGTTATTAAAAATAAACTTCATGTTATTATGATTTAACTATATTTAAATATTTGATACATCTACAAGTTTTTTGAGACAAAGAATTTGTTCCCTGAAGACTTTAATTTTAATGTAGTCAAATATATCAAATTTTCTAATGCTTTGCATTTTGTATCTTGTTTAAATGGACCTTCCTTATACCAATGTCATATTTATCTTTTATAATATATTTTAACTTCTTAAAAATTCTTTAATCCCACCTGGAATTTATTTTGGTGCCAGGAATGTGGTAGGAATCCAGCCTAATTCTAGCCAGTTGTCACTATACCATTTGATGCAGGAAACCTTTCCCCTCACTGCTTTGAAATGTAATTTTTATTCCAATACTAAAGTCCCTTACATATTTGATTATATTTCTGAACTATTTTCTAGTCTTATACTATATCTGTTTGTGTACCAATAGCACACTGTTTTAAATACCATAGTCATAGGAAAGTATACATCTATCCCTAGTTTATTTAAGGCAGAAATGAATAGATATTGAATGTGTGTGTATGTGTGTGTGTGTGTGTGTGTGAGAGAGAGAGAGAGAGAGAGATAGATAGAGAGAGAGTGGGGGGGGATGTTGGGATTGAACCCAAGGTTTGTGCATGCTAGGTAAATACTGTGCCACTGAGCTACAACTTCAGCTCTTGGTTCTGCGCCAGAGTCTTTTTTTTTTTTTAATTTTTTTTTGTTTATTTAGTTGAGAGCGACAGAGAGAAGGAGGCAGAGAGAGAGAGCGAGAGAGAGAATGGGCGTGCCAGAACTTCCAGCCTCTGTAAACGAACTCCAGATGCGTGCGCCCCTTGTGCATCTGGCTAACGTGGGTCCTGGGGAACTGAGCCTCCAACCAGGGTTCTTAGGCTTCACAGGTAAGTGCTTAACCGCTAAACCATCTTCTCCAGCCCCAGAGTCTTAATATGTATCTCAAGCTGGCCTTGAACTCACTATATACTTCAGGGTGGCCTTGTACTTACAATTCTCATGTCTCTACCTCCTGAGTTCTGGGATTACTGGTGTGAACCACCATGCCTGGATTGGATGCTGAATTTTGTTAGATATCTATGAAAATTATATTGTTTTCTCTTTTGCCCTATTAATACAGTGAATTATATTAATGGATTTCCTAGTATTAAAGTAAATTTGCCTTCCAGAAATATACCTATTTGGTTAGTGGTATGTCATTCTTTACATCAGTGTCTAATTCAATTTGTTGGTATTCGGTATAGGAGAGTTGCACTGAAACTCATTAGTGCAATTGAATCTATAGCTCTCTTTGAAGTCTGAAGAAGATACCTTGGAGTATCCTCTGTACTATGGAGCAGGTAAAGAGATGCTAGGGTTATTAAGTTCTTTAATACTTAGTAGAACTTGTCTGAAATTTCTGGGTTCTCATACATTTTGGGAATACTCTGATAATTTTTCAATATTATTTACAGTAACTATTTTTTTGTTCGGGGGGGGGGGAGACAGGATTTCACTAAATAGTCCAGGATGGCCTGGACCTCACTATGTGGCCTAACTGGCCTCAAGCATAAAATCCTTTTGCTTCAGCCTAGTAAATTGTTCTTTCATTTTCATTCACTCCTTGAATTAATTTCAGTGATTTGAATGTGATTCTAATATCCAATAAAATAATCTATTCCATCTAAGTTTTCAAATGCATTTGTATCAGGTTGAGTATTTTTTTTTTCGAGGTAGGGTCTCATTTTAGCCCAGGCTGACCTGGAATTCATATGTAGTCCAGGGTGGCCTCGAACTCTTGGTGATCCTCCTACCTCTGCCTCCTGAGTGCTGGGATTAAAGGCGTGTGCCACCATACCCGGCTAATTTTTTTAATATTTTATTTTTATTTATTTATTTATTTGACAGAGAAAGGGAGAGCGAGAGCGAGGGAAGGAGAGAGAGAGAGAGAATGAATGGGTGCGCCAGGGCCTCCAGCCACTGCAAACGAACTCCAGACGTGTGCGCCCCCTTGTGCATCTGGCTAACATGGGTCCTGGGAAATCGAACCTGGGTTATTTGGCTTTGCAGGCAAATGCCTCAACCGTTAAGCCATCCCTCCAGCCCAAGTTGAGTAAAATTTTTACAGTAATTATTTTCATTTCATCGTGCTGTGATTACTTTTTATTTTGAATTTTGTGATTAATTTTAGAAACAGAGGGGGTTTGAGACAGGGTCTTACTCTGTAACCCAGACTGGCCTGGAACTCAGTGTGTAGCCCAGGCTCGCTTCAAACGCACAGTGATTCTTCTGCCTCAGCCTTCCAGTGCTAGGATTATAGATGTGAGTTACTTAAGGCTCTGATAAATTAAGTTTATAAAATGGATTTAATGATATAGTTCAGACACTATTCACCCATTTAACATGTAAAGTTTAGCCCACAGAGAAGTGCAAGAATCACTGCAAACAATTTTAGCACATGTCTTGTACTTGCATAAGAAGCTGTCTGCACCCATTCTTGGTTATTTCTAACTTCCTTCCAAGGGCTTCACAGGAAAACACTTGTCTCTTTCTATTTATCTACATTTTCTTATTTTTGATATTTCATATGAGCAGAATCATAGAATCCATAGTCTTTTGCAATTTTCTTCTTTTAATTAGCAACATAAATTGTTATGTTTTGTTTTTTTAATTTTTAAAAATTTATTTCCAAGGAGAGAGAGAGAGAGAAAGAGAGAGAGAGAGAATAGGCACACCAGGGCCTCCAGCCACTGCAAACGAACTCCAGATGCATGCGCCACCTTGTGCATCTGGCTTACGTGGGTACTGGGGAATCAAGCCTTGAACCGGGGTCCTTAGGCTTCACAGGCAAGCACTTAACTGCTAAACCATCCCTCCAGCCCCTTTTTTGCCATCTTTAAAAATATTTTATTTATTCGTTTGCAAGGAGAGAGAGAGAGTGACAGAATGGAATGTCTAGCCCCCATTTTTATTGTTTTTAAAACATTTTTACTGAGAATTTTCATACATGTATGTAATGTATTTTGATCATAATCCCTTCCCATTACTTTTTCTGATTTTTTTTCAAGTCAGAGTTTCACTCTATCCCAGGATGATCTGGAACTCACTCTGTAACCCCAGGCTGGCCTCAAACCCATGGCAATCCTCCTGAATGCTAGGATTAAAGGCATGTACCATCATGCCTAGATCTGCCTCCCATTACTTTCTTTTATCCATTACCTCTACCTCCTTACCTGAAGCCCTTCTTTACCACTAGTCCCTCTTCTCTTTTGATGTCTTTCTTTTCCTTCCTCCATCATCCATATTGTGCAGGTCACCACAGCCACTATGGGTCATGAATGCAATGGCCATTTCATTTTCAGAAGAGAGAATTCTAAAGCACTCTTCCTCATCCTCTGACTCTTATATTCTTTCTGTCATCTCTTTTGCACTGGTCCTTAAGCCTTATCAGGTAAGATAGAGATGTCTCATTTAGTGCTGAGCATTCAGATGTCACTTCTCAGCACTTTGGCAAGTTTTGAGTCTCTTCAGTAGTCACCACCATCTGAAGGGGAAGCAACTATTATTGTTTGGCTAAATGGATATATTGTGCACATTGAATTGCCCTCTAAATATTTGTTTATGCCCACATATTAGAAATGCTTTCATTTATTTTAAGAAAAAATGTTTAAAGTTTCATCCATGCTATTATAAAGTTAGTATTAAAATGTAAATTTATACTGGCTTTCACTCTTAGTTTACTGTCTGCATTAGTTTGCTAGAACTGACATTGCAAAAATACCACAGACTGGGTGTCCAACAAAAGAAAGTTATTTTCTCACTATTCTGAAGGCTAGACATCTAAGTGAAGATGTCAGCAGCTTTGATTTTGTCTGAGACCTCTGTTTTTGGCTTCCAGATGACTATTTTCTGCTGTGTCCTTATTTGATTCTTCCTCTGTTTGTGTATCTCTGTTCTAATCTCTTCCTCTTTTTGTAAGAACAGCAGTCAAATTTGATTAAGGACCAGCTTCATGGACCCATTTTTACTTAATGACCTCTTTAAAGGTACTGCATCCCACTGGAGTCATAATATGAAGAATTGGGGTAAGGACTTCAACATATGAACCTTGGATGTCAAAGTTCAGTCCATAATATTCCCTTAAAGAGAAAAGTCAAGCCTCTATAGCTTTGTCTATTTCTATACATATCAACATGATCAATACAACCTAAATCATCCAAAGTGCTTAAATTTCTCTCTCTCTCTCTCTCTCTCTCTCTCTCTCTGTGTGTGTGTGTGTGTGTGTGTGTTTAGAAAATCTTGGCCTCATCAATCTAACAGGTCTAATCTTTAAATTATTTCTTATGATTATAAACTTAATATGTGTAAATTACATCAGACTGAAATACATAAACTTAACAGTTAAAATTTTCTGTAGCCTCCACTGTTAATGGTTTATAGCTTATTTCTCTGATTTTCTTCATTACATACAGATGCTAACAATACAAATGGGATCATATTCAACACAGTATTGTATAGCATGCTTATTTCAGTTGATAAATCATGGGAATTTCCCATACTGGTGCCTATAAATCTATGTGCATGTGTTCACATGCTGCATTTCATTATGTGCATATAACATGATTTACTTATACGTTTCCCCATTGATGAATGTTGCTACTAACCTTTAACTAGTGAATGAACCTGAAACATGCTGCAATGGTTACCTTTGCACCATCTTTATGCTTTTATGAGATTCTGTACAGTAATTTCCCAGAAGCTGAAGAGCTATGTCAAAAGTTATGAGCATTTCAAATTATAATAAAGACAATTTGCAGCAGTTTTTTTAAACTTTATGGCATTTCCTGCAGAGGATGAGTGCATGTTGGCAGAGATGACTTCTGTAGATTAATCAAGAAGTGGGTTAGCAGTCTACAGTGGAGCCAATTCTGTCCTATCTGCTATAAGAGCCTATTATCGGTAATTTTTATATTTATTTTTTTAGAAAAAGCTCTAGAATTATCTCTCAGACTTTGGCCAATAGTTTCCTTGTTTTGTATTTTTGCTTAGTATGTGTGTATGTGTGTGTGTGTGTGTGTGTGTGTGTGTGTGTGGTGTATGCATGTGTACCCATATGTTGCCCCATATGCTTGTCTGTGGCAGGGGTCACTCTCCTGTGGTGGTTGGAGTGGAACCTCCCATGGCTCTTCTGCCTGTGGGTTTTTTTTTTTTTTTTTGAGTTGGAATCTCTTTTAACTGATTCTGGAGGCCAGAGGCTCCAGTGATTCTAGGATCTCTGCTACCCTGAGGGACTGATGTTACAGGTATGCATATCCACACCAAGAAGTTTTACTTGGACATTTGAACTCAGGCATTCTCAAGCCCTTTGGAGCCCTCATGCTTGTTCAGGAAGCACACAAATGCTGAGCCGTCTCTCTGGCCCTGCTTGTTTGACATAGGTTCTTACTATGTACCCCTGGCTGGCTTGGAATTTCTTGTCCTCCTACTTCTGTCTTCCCATTGCTGGGGTCACAGGTGTGTGCCACCACAGCCCATTGGCCATTAGGCTTTAAAAAATTAGTGAGAAATGCACTATACATATTAGAAAAATCCATGTATTTGACATTGTGCAGTTTGATAGAAATATTTCACCCCCTTTTTGGTCATCTTTTCCTTTTTAATTTTTTAATTGACAGCTTCCATAATTATAGACAATAAACCATGATGATTCCCTTCCCCCTTTGCAAATACACTCTCCATCATATCCCTTCCCCCTCTCAATTAGTCTCTCTTTTATTTTGATGTCATCATCTTTTCCTCCTATTATGAGCATCTTGTGTAGGTAGTACCAGGCACTATGTGGTCATGGATATCCAGACCATTTTGTGTTTGGAAGATTGTATTGTAAGCAGTCCTATCTTCCTTTGGTTCTTACATTCTTTTCACCACCTCTTCCGCAATGGACCCTGAGCCTTTGAAGGTGTGATAGAGATATTTCAGTGCTGATCATGCCTCTGTAACTTCTCAGCACTATGGTGCCTTTTGAGTATGGAAAGAGAAGCTTCTCTAACCAACATTCAGAGTAGCATTAATATATGGGTGTGAACAATAGTAGAAGTGCTTACTGGGCAGTTTGGTGAGCATAGTATGTACATTTAGCCAGACATCAGTAGATGTTACACCCCTAGGGTTCATGACCTCCCCATCATAGGTATTCAGTACCAGGCATGTATTCTGTCCCATGGAGCAGGCCTCCAGTCCAAGTAGAGAGTGGTTGGTTTCCCCCATAACAGACATGCCACTATTGCACCCATGGGCTCATTTGGCCTGACCGGCAAATTTAAGGCTTGCAGCGTCCACTGTTGTTTTTCTCCACAGATGACTTTTCTCTCTCCCACAGGGCTGCATGCAGCATGGCTGTTTCTAGGTTTCTGTCAGCTGGTCTACAGGGAGGAGGTTTTCAGCTCAGCTACAGCAATATTTCTCACTGTTGATATTATTTTCTAATACCTAGCATATGATTCATTTTTTGCCTCACAGTACAGTTATGAGTTATGGTTATGGCTTCTCTTCTGTTCAAAGTAATGATCCCCATGGGTACATTTTGTAATTGTAACAATGATATTGCCATTTAATACTTAAAGAATATCATTATCCTATATCTCTGTTATGTGAAATATATTTACATTCAAAATGTGTTTTTGGTTAGCACAATTTCTGTTTTGAAATTGGCCCTCCACATAAAGCATTCATGTTCTTATGTATTTGTTAATGATCTATGCTATCAGACTAATATTTGTGAGTATAAAATATTTCTGTTAAATATAAATGTATGAATTAAAGTGTTCTTTAGCTTCCATTGTTAGCAATTTGTAGATTATTTGTGGTTTTTCTTCTTTACATACAGATGTCAACAACTCAAATGGAATCATATTTAACACAGCATTGTATAGCATGCTAATTTCATTTGATATGTCCTAATGTATAATAAATGGTATCTGTCTCTGCCATGAGACAGATGCAAGAGTCTATTGGTACATTTTTTTTTCTTTTCCTGCTACCATGCCAGCAATCTAACAGTTTCATTGTCATTGTCAATTCCCTGGATTAGCCTTTCTACTGTGAACCAACAAAGCCAGCATTATCTAATTGCAGGCTAAGATGACCTAATCTTCAAGAACAGCTGCCATAGGGTAGCACAGACATCACTTTAATGTTTACCCGTGACAATACTGTAAAAGGCTTAGCAAGAATATGCGAAATGGTCTCTAAATCTACATTATGCACTGATTTGTTAATAGCTACTCCCAGCATTTTGACATAATAGAGTATGGTATTAAATTCAAAGAGGACTTGCCTTAAAATGGCACTTTCAACTACGCAGTTTTTCTCTTATTTTAACTATGGTTGTTTTGAATTTTTCTAATTTTCATATGGAAGACTGAAAATTTCCTTATATTCTTTTTCATTGTCCTCACCTTCAGAACCTTATTGTTTTTATTGCTTATCACAATAATGCATGGACATTGTAAAACAAAGCAAAATAAATATTAATATATAACAGATAGCAGACATAGGTTGTGTTCCTATCCACCAATAACAAGCACTATTAAGAGTTAAGAGTATGTTTTCTAGCCATTTGCACACTTACCCAAATGTGTTATCTTAATTATTCATATAAAATAAATTGTCATACAAGATTTTATATGCCTTTTTCTTCTCTCACTTTCAACTAATATTTTAAAAGTAGGAATTGTTTCAAACATTAACACCAAAATAGAAGTAACAAATGCCTCAGCAGACATCATTTAACATCAAACAATATTAATATCAGGTTTTATTATTTTTTAAGAAGTTTAAAAATAGAAACAAATATTTATACAGTTGAGATCCCAATATATCCTTTCTTAACCTTTATTTTCTAATATAAATGTTATTACAAATTTTATGGCAAAAATCCTTGGGTTTGCTTATTCACACATCCCTCCCCACAAACCCTGGCAACCACTGATTTTCTTACTGTCTACAAAGTTTTGTATTCTTTAGAATGTAGGACTCATACTATACAGTCATATATTTCTTTTAAAAATATTTTATTTAAGCTGGGTGTGGTGGTGCACACTTTAATCCCAGCACTCGGGAGGCAGAGGTAGGAGGATTGCCATGAGTTCGAGGCCACCCTGAGACTCCATAGTGAATTCCAGGTCAGCCTGGACTAGAGTGAGACCCTACCTCAAAAAAGAAAAAATATTTTATTTATGCATTTATTTATTTGAGAGAGAGAGAGAGAGAATGGGCATGCCAGGGCCTCTTGCCACTGTAAATGAACTCCAGACGCATGCACCACCTTGTGCATCTGGCTTTACATGGGTACCAGAGAATTGAACCTTTGTCCTTCTTTGCAAGTAAGTGCCTTAACCACTGATAAGTCTCTCCAGCCCTGTACATAGTCTTTTTATATTGGCTTCTTTCCATTAGTCACATGCTTTTAAGGCTTTTATATCTTTAAAAAATATTTATTTATTTATTTGCAAGCAGCGAGCAAACAAGAGTGAGGAAGGGAGAAAGAGAGAGTGTATGGGTGCACCGGGACCTCTTGCCATTGCAAATAAACTTCAGACACACGTGTCACTTTGTGCATCTGGCTTTATATGAGTAGTGGGAAACTGAACCTGGTCCAGCAGGCTTTCAAGCAAGCACCTTTAACTGCTGAGCCATCTCCCTAGTCCCTCTCTACTTTTTTTTTTTTTCAGTCAGGGTCTCACTGTAACCTACACTGACCTGGAATCCACTCTGTAGCCCAGGCTGGTGTCATACTCACTGGTGATTCTCTTATCTGAGCTCCACAGATATCCTTACTTGGTACTTTACCTTAGCAGGATAAATTTATATTGACCTAGCCTCAAAGACACCCCATAAAGCTAATAGGAAACAGGAGCACTATGAATCAATGTTCAGAAATGTTTCTTCACTTTAGGAGGAATAAAGTTAAGGTAATTATATACATTAGTTTGGACAGAGAAATCATAGGTTGTACTTTGAATTCTGATGTTGTGTTTAATTTTACAATGATTTAATTTTTAAATTCTATATATGTCTTACAGAGGGAGAGATATAGTGAGCATGAGTGTGCAGGGTCTCCTGCCACTGCAAACAAACTTTATATGCATGTGCCACTTTGTGAGTCTGGCTTTATGTCAGTACTGAGGAATCAAACCTGGGCCATCAAGCTTTGCCAGCAAGCACCTTTAACTGCTGAGCCATCTTCCCAGCCCTGATTTAAATTATATTATAATGACCAAAGTCTTGCTACTGAGAAATAAAATATACTCGATTCTCATAATTAGTTTAAATGGTATCTGATTGTGAACCTGTGTTATTGGATTCATCATAGTCTTGTTTTGCTTTGAAGTGTAATGATTAAGGAAAATGTGGCAGCTTTTTTTTCCTTTTTTAAAGAGAGAGAGAGAGAGAGAGAGAGAGAGAGAGAACTGGCATGCCAGGGCCTCAGCCACTGCAATTGAACTCCACATACTTGCACTTGCCTCACCTTTTGGGCATTTGGCTTATGTGGGATCTGGAGAGAGATTGAACATGTGTCCTTAGGCTTTCCAGGGAAGTGTCTTAACTTCTAAGCCATCTCTCCAGCTCAGCTTTTAAAAAATTAGATCAAGCCAGGAGTGGTGGCACATGCCTTTAATCCCAGCACTTGGGAGGCAGAGGTAGGAGGATCACCATGAGTTCCAGGCCACCCTGAGACTACATAGTGAATTCCAGGTCAGCCTGGGCCAGAGTGAGACTACCTTGAAAAAAAAAATAGATCAAATTAAACTGAATCAACTAGTATTCATGTAAGATATCCCTGAAACTTTTAGATAAAGTATTTAGCATATATGTTATAGCTAAGGTAAAACTTTTCCAATAATTTTATTATTTTTTAAAAACATCTCATAATTATAGGACATTTTGTTTTGGAGAATTATGAGTATTTTATGAATTATAATTATCCTTTAATCTTATTAGTTTAGCAAATCATTTTCCTCATTACTATTAAGATGAAAGCTTATAACCTTTGGATATAAGGCTGTCTACCATACTTTATTGCTACTCTTACATTTTACATCTTGATTGTGGTAGCTATGGATCACTGACAATAGGATTCAAATGAGGTCTGTTATATATCAGAGAAAACAAAAAAAAATTGTTTCTTTATATGAGTGATTAAGCTGAAGTTTATTGTTCAGAGACCATTATGAACATTGCCACATTTGTTTCAGAGATCTAACTAATGCATGACCCCTTCTCTGGCCTGCCCCTATGAAAGCTGTGTGATCCATAGTAGAGAATTTTTTTAAGGCCCACAATACAATTCTAACATGAGAACACAATAATAGGCAATTTGCAAAGTAAGGCATGGAAAGTCTAGGATGGAGTCATCCTTTATTATTGGCAGTGACCTATTTAATAGCTCCAAATTTTAGTGCTCAATGCAAAGGAGACACTTGAGATATTTATGTCGAAGTAGCAAATGACTTCTCTTAAAAAAAATTCAAAGTATCCCAAGAGTGCTGTGCACTGATATCAGTTTCACTTACTGGTCATTTTAATGTTCTGAATTTGCTCCAGACATGGCCATCTGTCCTTTCTGCTGGCTAGTTTCTCCATTTAGATTCCATAGTCTATTTGATAAGGGATTAAACTTGAAGAGATGAGGCAGGTGTGTTTGACTGGACTAATCAGAGGGTTTCATTTCTGGACTCCTGAAATAGGTTTCCGTGTTTCCAATGTTCCTTCATAGTCTGTCTTTGCCACATCTGTTCCTGCTGCCCTACCATATTTGGAGATTTGCACACAAGGCTTCTGCTTCTGCCTCTTGCTTTTCTACTTAGAAACTTCTCTGGCTCTCTATAAAATTAAGCCTGTGTTTCTCAATCTTATTTTCAAGGCCTTTCATAATCTTGCCTAACAATTTCTCCTTGTTTTTCAGTCAGCAACCACTGGAAAAGGGATGTAAGGTCATAACATTAATATGGTCAGAAGCAGCTTTTATGTAGAGAAAGCAAAAACCATGACCTGTGATCCAACTTTGTATTCAGCCACAGGACATGTGTGGAGCAAGACTGTCTAAAGTCTGTGTGGAAGGCTTAAGCTAGATAGAATGAAGACTGAGGAACTGGCTCCGTGGGTAAGAGTATTTGCCATGCAAGTATGAGGGCCTGAGAGGACCTGAAAATGCCTGGGATTGTTTGAGTACAATCCCCAGCACCCACATAAAAAGCTGGGCATGCTTGTTTCCCCAGTACTGTGAGGTACAGAGACAGGAGAATCACTGGGGCTTCCTGGTCAGCCAGTCTGAATAAAAATGACAGCTCCAAGTTCAGTGCCAAATGCCATCTCAAGAAAACATTTGGAAGAACTATAGAGGAGAACACCCAACATTTTCCTCTGCCTCTGTGCACACGTGTGCATGCATACACACACAAACACACACAAGGCATATTCATCTGCATACACATATGCATACAGGCACATACTACAACACACTTATTATATACGTATCTGTACAAAAAAAAAGAGGTAGAATGAGCTAGTCATGGTGGTGCATTCCTTTAATCCCAGCATTTGGGATTAGGAGGATCACTGTAAATTCGAGGTCACCCTGAGACTATATAGCAAATTCCAGGTCAACCTAGACTAGAGCAAGACCTTACCTTAAAACAAAAAGAAAAAGAAAAAGAAAAAGAAAAAAGGCAGAATGAAGCTAAAGGTGTGTTTTGGGCTGAGAAGTTCAAGAGTTAGATTTTGGACTAAGTATGCTAGGTGTTATTGGTGATGCATTGTATGTAGTGTCTAGTTATCTGTTGTTGGAACCAGACTTAGCATGATAAAGGTGCCATAATGGGTTGATAACTACTCATGTTCACCATCATCTCTTCCATTGAATAGCACCTTGTTTTCTACTGGACTGGGCTGGGCAGTCAGTATGTGTGTATGTGTGTGTATGTGTGTATATGTGTGTCTAGAAGTGGGGGGTGCTGCTCTGGACTATAGTCCTACCCTAGCCTATATTCTTCAGTTAACCTTAGTGGCAAGGAGGAGTTCAAGATTTTTATATGAACAATTCTGGATCCCAGGGTTCAAATCTTCCACTGGTGATTTAAAAACTTAGCCAAAGTGGAAGGGATCAGGAACAAATATCAAGCACAGGAGTATGGTGAACCAGGGTCAGAAGAGCAAGAATCAAGATCACTGTGTGGTATAGGACAGATACTTAACTATTAATTGTTGAATGCCATATGAAGTGTATCAATGAGAACAGGTATTTCCACAGAGAGATTTTATGAGAGAGATAGAGTAGAGGCTGTTGAGAAGATGATGTGTTTAGGTTTCTGTTCTTTCATGACTTTCTCACACCGGATTTATTTAAGGCACAGATAATATTTATCTTTCTATAATGGCAAATGATTCAAATAATGCTGGACCTGAACCATTTACTAGTAACAGGGCCTTAAATATGAATCAAAAATTATTTATAAAAATCAAAATTATAGAGGCTGAGGAGATGGCTTAGTGGTTAAAGACCCTTGCTGCATAAGCCTGTTGACCAGAATCCACATCCCCAGAATGAATGTAAAGCTGGTGCAAGTAGTGCATGTATTTGTAATTACAACATGCCTTTGGCAATGGGAGGTGGAAACAAGAGAACCCCGAAGCTCATGGGCCAGCTAGACTGGCTTCACAGTGGCAAGCAGAAACAAGAGAGACTCTTGTCTCAAATAAGGTTGAAGGGGAGGACCAACAGCAGGAGGTTATCCTCTGACCTCCTCATGCACACCATGGCATGTATGTACCCATACATATACAAATTTAAAAATTAACATAACAAATATTACATACAAATGAGACCTGAAATCCGTAGACTGGTTCCAAAAAATGAAATGAGATTAAAACATAAAAATATTACATCTCTGCCGGGCGTGGTGGCGCAGGCCTTTAATCCCAGCACTCGGGAGGCAGAGGTAGGAGGATTGCCAGGAGTTCGAGGCCACCCTGAGACTACATAGTGAATTCCAGGTCAGCCTGGGCTAGAGTGAAACCCTACTTCAAAAAAAAAAAATTACATCTCTGTTTTAGAGAAGTTCTACAATACAATATCAAACCAGCTGCAGATGGATTGGTAGAGGTGTCTATGCATAAATCTCAAGGCTCTTTTGTATATGTAGAATCAGCCATATCTTTCCAAGACTGAATGGGCAGGCCTGTGGTTTTCTTCATTTTCCATTCTCCCGAACAGTTAGATTTTTTTTTTCTTGAGGCAGGAACTCACTCTAGCTTGGCCTGGCCTGGAACTTACTCTGTAGCCCAGGCTGGCCTTGAACTCATGGAAGTCCTCCTACATCAGCCAGTTGAGTAGTGTGATTGAAGGTGTGAGCCACTATGCGCAGGTAGTGGGTTTGAAGTGCCTTTAGGAAATACCTACCAAGCAGCTAGATATATGTATGTGCTTGAAGAAGACCACTAGTGGAGAGTTCTGGCTAGGGACACAAGTTTGGAAATTGTCAGCATATTGTGATGCTTAAAATCCTGTGAAGCTGTGTGAAATGAGAAGGGGGTGGTTAAGTAAAGCACTATGGGGAATTCCACTACATTTTGAGAGATGAATAGTATCTGGAAGTAAAGAAGGCCAACAAGGAAATTATGAGAAGCAGCAAATAGTGGTCTCATGGTAACAGCTGGGAAGGGATTTTGGCAAAGATAGAGCCATCATCAGAACCAAAATTCTGGCAAGAACCAATACAAATGTGTTTATTGGATGACCACATGGAGGTCAGTGGTAACCTTAATATACATATTTATTTAGAATGATGGAATCTGTTCACATTGTTTGGAATAAGACAAGTAGTAATGATAAGCCCGTATCACTCATTTAAAATATTTTGCTGAGAAGAGGAGGAAAGACAAAAGGAAGTATCTGGAAACCTGTGTAAAGGAAATTACTAATGTTTTTAGGCAAGACCTAAGTAGAGATATATAGTAAAGGAGCAGCAGAGTGGGAGGAGTTAAAAGTAAAAGAGGGCTTGTCACTGAGAGTAGTCATGAGTGAGAAGTGTAGGGCTTGTGGCTAGAAATAAGAGATGTATTCTTTCTGATCAAGAGAAAGAGTTGATCGCATTGATAGGAGAATCTTCAGGGGAAAAGAGCTTTTACTGTATAAATCAGCCACCTCTGATCAGCTTAGATCTTCTTGGCCTGTCTCAGCATCTGTTTTATATTACTGTAATAGAAAACCCGAGGCAGGCACTTATTAAGAAGAGGAAAGAAGATCAAGATTTGGTGGTGGGGTGGAGAGATTTCTTAGTGGTTAAGGCCCTTGCCTGCAAAGCCAAAGGACCCAGGTTCAATTCCCCAGGACCCACGTATGCCAGATACACAAGGTGGCACATGTATCTGGAGTTTGTTTGCAGTGGCTGGAGGCCCTGGCATGCCAATTCTCTCCCCTGCACTCTCTCTCTCCCTCCTTCCCTCTTTCTCTCTCTCTGAAATAAATAAATAAATAAATGAATAAATAAATAAATAAAATGTTTTAAAAAAGATTTGGTGACTACCCCTGGCACGAGTTTCATTGTGTGTCATAACGAGTGAATGGTGGGAGGGCAGTTGAGAGCAGCAAATGGAACATGCAGAAAAAGGTGGGATAAAGGTTCTGGGTGACTTTGTAGCAATCAACTCTTCAGAGAATTAACCTATTCCTACAAGACCCCTTTTAAGTGCAACATTAATCCCTTCCAAAGGTTTATTCACACCATGACCTAATCTCTCATTAAACCCCACCTCTTGGGCTGGAGAGATGGCTTAGTGGTTAAGGCATTTGCCTGCAAAGCCAAAGGATCCTGCTTTGATTCTCCCAGACCCACATAAGCCAGATGCACAAGGTGGCGCATGCATCTGGAGTTTATTTGCAGTGGCTGGAGGCCCTGGTATGCCCATTCTCTGTGTGTCTATCTCTCTTTTTCTCAAATATATAAAATATATTTTAAAAAATAGAAAAAATAAATATTTAAACCCCACCTCTTAAAGATTCTACCATCTTTCAGTACTATTACCATGGTAATTACCTGACTTCCAGCACATGACCTTTTGGGGGACAAACTATATTGGAGACTTTGAGCTATTGCTTTAACCCCAACCCCTGCTCTGAGTGTGACAGGTAATATTCTCACTAGACTTCCTGCTCAAGTGCTTTTCTGTTCTAGCTGAAACTTACAGGACCCTAAGGCTGGCTGGTGCACTTATGTACAGTGTAGCCTGGGGATGTAGGGGTTTATACCACTTATTAGCACAAATCTTGACCTCTAGAAGACAGAGGTTGATTGTTAAATTATGTTTTTGCATATTCACTGTAGATGCATTATTTCTGAATATTTTTAGATATGGACATATTTTGTATGTAAACATCACATGTTGTTATTATCCTTTCCCTCTTCCATGCCCCTTTTCTAAAGAGGTCTTCCTCATTGGGGATACAGGTCAACCCCATGGGGATTGTGGGTCATGCATTATGGGTAGGGGAGAGTCAAGGTCTCTGTGCAAAATGTCCCAACTTGTGGCTCTAACAATGTTTCCACCCCCTCTTCTACAAAATTCCCTGAGCCATGCTGGGAGCATTTTAAGTCTACTTCAGTGATGGGCACTTAGGAGCGTCTGGATCTCTGGTTTGGTAGGAGTTGAGTGTTCTCAGTATCTGTCCCCATCATCCTTGTGCTGATATCAGATTCACTAAGAAAGCAACACTCTTGCTAATTTCCCCAATTCCTCTGTGGTTTTAGCTGGGGCCAGGGTGGAGTGTGCTGGGTCATTTATCTCCTCAGGTCCATTTCCCATCTGAAAAATAGAAGCAGATTCTCCAATGGAGAATGAAATCAGCACTGGTTAAATAGGATAACCATTATTAATTTAGAGAGAATTAAAAGGGTTTAGACCCTCTTATAGTCTAAGGTTAGTGGGAGCTTGACAATGGAAAGCAGAATCATTATCTGGGTATGATTCTGACTTGTTTCCCAGTTCCAGATATGCTTTCCTTTCCACTGGGCAGATCTGTTAGCCAACCCATGTGCAGCTGGTTACCCACCATGGCTGTGTGTCACTATTGCACTTGTGTGAGCATCACATCAGGTTGTTTGCTTCTGAGTCGCTTAGACTTTGAGTTGCTTGGACAGATGTTAGCCACTTTTCCTCAGTACCTCAAGTAGCGCCTTCCAGCACGAGATGGGCTAATTGTCTGGGGACTGGCTCTCCTCTGGATTCCAACAAGGTCTCTCCATGGTTCATGCTGACAGAATTTGGTATCTTCAGCAGTAGTGTCTTACCATTAACTTCTGGTAAGAAATCAAGTGCTCTGACAGATGTCTGTCTTGTTTGTTTTGGGAGATCTAGTAGGTCTCTCTGATCAACAGCTCATTGTGGATGTAGACCACATCCTGGTACAGGGAATTACAAGCCAGCACAAGAGAAAAGATAAAAGAAAAAGAGAAACAGGAGAGAAAGAAGAAAGAGAAGAAAGAGAAACAGGAGAAATTTGAGGTTAGTTTTCATACGGTTAAATTATTTTATAATCCTCCTTATTACCTGATCTAAGATACAAGTCATATTTAGACCATCTCTCTGAAAATGGCCCCAGGAGTTCTACCTGTCATTCCTCCACCTTGCCCTTTCCTTTCCCTCCTCCTTCCTTGGGGTTGCACACTTTCATGATTCCTTAGGTTGCATTATATGGCTTCTGTGTCAGATACTGGAACTTTAGCATTTTCATATGTTTCAATCAAATAGTAACATGGAACCAATTCTGTGTTCTAGGGAAATCAGCCTAGGAAACATTTAAGTATCTCACATGAAGCAAAAGTATAGCCATTTGCTAAATCTGAGTTCTTATTAATAGTTATTTATGAAGCATTTGTTGGGTATCACAGAGTGTTGTTTTCTTTCTTTCTTTTTTTTCTTTCTCTTTTGGTTTTTCAAGGTGAGGTCTTGCTCTAGCCCTGGATGACCTGGAATTCACAATGTATTCTCAGGATGGCCTTGAACTCATGGCGATCCTCCTATCTCAGCCTCATATATATATGAAATCCACTAGGTTAGAATTGTTTCTTTTTCTCCTGATATATCTTTTTTTTTTTTTTTTTGAGATAGGGTCTCACTCTAGCCCAGGCTGATGTGGAAGTCACTCTGTATGCTCAGGGTGGCCTCGAACTCATGGCGATCCTTCTACCTCTGCTTCCCCGAGTGCTGGGATTAAAGGCATGTGCCACCATGCCTAGCTCTCATATATCTTCAGTAATATTCAGACTATTGCAGTTAGCTTCATGTTCCTGTCACAGAGGACCCAACCAAAAGCAGCTTGTGAAAGGAAAGGGTTTATTTGGGTTTACAGACTTGAGAGGAAGCTCCACTACTGCCTGGGAAAGGATGACATCACAGCATTAGAGTGAGGTGAACACTAACAAAAGGAAGCTGGATATAACACCCCTAAGCCTACCCGTAACAACACACCTCCTGCAGCAAAGTTCCACCTTCCAAATTGCCACCAGCTGGGAACCTAGCATTTGGAACACACGAGTTTATGGGGGACACCTAATTCAAAACATACTTCCAAGTTCCATTTGGTAGAAGCCATATTTGGCTTCTCCATTGCTGTATCCCCAGTGCCTATGAGTAGTAAGAGCTCAATAAAAGTTTTGTTAAATCAATGATTGAGAAAAAAATGTATTGCCTTAATGGTATATGGCTTTAATAGTAATATTGAAAGTACTAGGTACTCTATTTAAGAGTTTCCATGACAGCTAGTGCTTTTTACATTGAAATACATATGTGTTTACCCACATACATAAGTGCATACACATACATATTAACTTAAAAAAATAACAAAGAGCCAGGTGTGGTGGTGCACACCTTTAACCTGAGCACTCAGGAGGCAGAGGTAGATGGATTGCATTGAGTTTGAGGCCACCCTGAGACTACATAGTGAATTCCAGGTCAGCCTGGGCTAGAGTGAGACTCTGCCTCAAAAAACAACACAAAATTAGAAATTAAAAAATAACAAAGACCAAATATTTTAGTAAAATTTATTATTTTGGTTATGTTAACACTGGTGGGTATTTAGGAATGTGCTATATTTAACGTGATTTTAAATGCATGGTGTTTGAAGGGGTTAATAGGGTGGCAGTTGGAGGTGGAGAAACGACACACGTCTTAGGTTCTCAGCTAAGACTTTGTACTAAAATTCACAAACAGAATCATTTTCAGAGTGCAAAAGAACATGGGAGGGAAACTAGGGCTACTAATCTGTGAGGAGCATGCAACAATAAATAGAAACAGATACAAGGGTTTTTCATTACCTTTGGCTACTTTGAGAAAGTTTGTTAACAGGGTTCTAACCTCAGATTGTTGATTTTGAGAGAGACCATATAGGTCATAGAGGAAATGTGGCTTGTTTATTTAGGCCTTGGTCTTGTTGGCTTCAAGTTCTGACTCTGACACATATTAGCTGTGTGATCTTAAGTGATTTATTTCCTCTAGGCCTCAGTTTCTTTATCTGTAAAATGGAATGCATAATTTTGATAATAGAACCTACTTGATAGGATTGTGTATTAGATTAGTGTGTGTGTGTGTGTGTGTGTGTGTGTGTGTGTGTGTAGATAGCTATACCTTATGCAAAATACCCAATGTTGCATATGTATTCAATAATTGTTATCTATTGTTATGTTGGCTAGCAAGTAAAAATGTCCTATTGTTTTACTACATTATATATGTACCTTCTTATCTACTACCAAGTACAATATCTAAGTGAAAGGTAGTGCTTAATCTTAACTCAGCTTTGCCCTTATGTCATTCTGAGCATATTATGGAAGAGGATTTAGAATATGTTTGAAGATATAGATTGCATTTTAAGAGTTATTTTCCTGAATAACCATCTAAAATAAGTCTAAGATTACTGCGTGTGCGTGAGAGAGAGAGAGAAGAGGAGAAGGGGAGAGAGAGTTGTAACG
Source organism: Dipus sagitta (assembly GCA_036346955.1). NCBI lineage: Eukaryota > Metazoa > Chordata > Mammalia > Rodentia > Dipodidae > Dipus > Dipus sagitta. The sequence continues at coordinate 123,378,895 of CM070776.1, forward strand.
GAGAAGAGAAAGTAGAGAGAGGGATGGAGAGGAGAGGGAAAGGAAAGAGGAAGAAGAGGAGAGAATTGGATTCTGAGAATATAGTTGTATTTCCTTGGTGCGTTTCAAAACATTACCACACGGGGGCGCCCTTCTCTTACGCTAGAATTTGTAGTGGTTGAAAATTCAACTTTAGAAGGACAGATTAAAAAAACACTCAAATATAAAAATTCTTTTGTCTATAACTTATATTATATAATGAATAAGTAATTATATATAAAAATTAACATATGGGGTGCATAATGAAAGCAACTTAACACTGATTGCTTCTTAGTATGCTAAAACTAATTATTTTTTAAGTACCATTTTGAAAAGAATAAAATTGTAAAATACTCACATATAAATATGTTTCAATAGAAAACTGCTTCTAGAAAAATTAAAACATCCACTGGAAGACTTTAGATTTAAATCGGAAGCATAAGAATTTTTTGAATTACACAGTCTAAAAAGAATGAAATAGATCATATTACATATGTATACCTAATGTATTTTTTGTGTGTACCCACACATATATACATATATACACACACATATTTGCCAAAGCTGCATAAAGACGTAAAATTGATAACTGAATGTGTTTACAGTTCATAAAGAATTGGGAGGTATAGATCAGATGTTGGAAGTCATTTGATTACATATTCTAGATGTCTGCTCCAGGTGTCTAATATGACTCTAGGGCTTAAGTGTGATGGGCATGATGAGATCGACTATCCACTTTGTGGCTACCATACAATGACAAAGAAAAACAAAGATATTTTTACCCTGTTCATAAGCAAAATTCTAAACTCTTCCATTCACTGCTTACTAGGTTCAATTTAATTGTAGAAGGCATCAAAAGCTAGGGCAGCTTGGATAGGTGGGGTTCCTCAGGGATTGTTTAGGAAATTTTTAGCTGAGGTAAAAGAAAGCAGATTTGGGTGGTGGGAGCATAAATATTTTCATCTTTACATCATTCTCTGTTGGTTGATATTTTCTTTTAGTTTTGCAGTGGACATGTTGTAATTTGGATAAAATAACTACACATATATTTTGGAAACACAAGCAAAATAAACAAAGCCAAAATGTTTTGAGGTCCAAATCTCTGATCGTGAAGATACTCAAAACATCATTCAGACAGAGGGTGGAAAATATGTGTATTGGACTTAGACTCTAGGTGAGGAGAGCAAGCGTAAACAATTGATTTGAGAACAAGGAGGAAGTTCTCCATAGATAATCCTGAACAACTACGTAGAAAGAAACGAGTTCACCACTTCCAAAGGGAGCAAGGCCCAGCTTTTCCAGGGTCACCTGGGTGAAAGCCATAATTTCTGTCATGTGCTCAAAGTGGACTCCACTTCTGGTCCTGACCTTCTAAGTTGTTGGTGGGAGGCCAGACCTCAAATTTCTCATCTGTGGCTATTGGGATGGTTAGTTTGAATGGGTAGCATGCATGGTCTTGTTGGGATAGTTGTAGTCTTCTTCATTTTCCTTAGTACTGGCAACTCCTGTTGAGTAACATTCCAGAGTAATCAGTTCATGATCAGCATTCTTTCATTGTTCATATGCTGGTATGAAGTGATGATGTACAATGATGTACCCATGATATATCATCATATATAACAGCCAACAATGCTCACAGTGCTGGTTCATGATGGCTGAAAAGGAATCACTTTGGTTAAGAAGGCCCTAGGAATATTCATTTCCTCAATCCTCACTTATCCTCCAGGGTCAGATGTGAGTCTTTGTAATTATCAACAGCTATACTTGTAGGAGAAAACCTGGAAGTCTCCACAATACCCTAGATTTGGGTGGTGGTGGGAATTAGAGGGTGTGTGTATATACGTTTGTGTGTGTGTGTGTGTGTGTGTGTGTGTGTGTAGCAGTTAACTTCTCATTGACGGAACAAAATACTCAACTGGAAGCATCTCGTGGAAGGAAAGGGTTTATTTTGGCTTCACAGTCTCAAGGGGAAGTGTCATCGTCAGTTCCAAAGTTGCTTGGAAAGATATCCAATCAGACACAGTTTAGGGGAAGAAAGGTTTTATTTCCAGCTTAAAGATCCAGGGGCAGAAGAAGATGGCTTCCTTTTACAGATCCAAGCATAAACAAATGCATCAAGCAAAGTACCAGCACCAGCAAACACAAACCCACCAGAGCAAAGACTGGTCTCTCGTACCTTTGGGCTAGAATTCAGATCCACCCAGTGACATGCCCCCATCCCCGTAGCAGGAGTCTGTCTACTAAGGGCTGAAGCTATAAACTCAATTTTAATAGGCCACCTGAGTCTATGGGGGGGGCATACATTCACACTTGCACAGGAAGTTTCATCATGGCGGAGAAAGAATGGCACAAGCAAGAAGGTGGCACACATCTTTATATATCAGCAGCAGGGAGGGAGCAGCAAGAGTGAGCTCACTATTGGCAAAATGGACTAATCGACCTCAAGGTCTTCCCCCAGTGACACATCTCTTCCAGCAATGCTCTGCCTCCCAGCGGCTCCACCAGCTGGGGACTTAGTATGAGGCTTCATCACAAACAGGCTATGGGGGGACATTTCACACTCACACAACCACAGTGTGTGTAGCACAGATAAGTGAGTACACTCACAGCTGCACTGGAAACTTTGTTTTCGGCAACTTTGCCTCAAATAAGGCTATTTGGTCCTATTCCTATAGTTTTCCTTATAGTATGTTACTCCCAGTAGGAAGACAAATTGGGTCTCTGCCTTAATCCTGAGGTGCTTGATGGATAGCACTAGATTCCAGAGAGAAGAAGAGAGAGAGAAAGACAGAGAGAGAGACAGAGAGAGAGAGAGAGAGAGAGAGAGAGAGAGGATATTTCTTATGGAAATAGAGAAAAATAGTGGAGAATAATTTAAATTTCAGATAATCAAAACTTTAAGGGACAGATACTACCAACTAATACTTAAAAACCCATTGTTGATGCTAGGCATGTATTGCTCAGCTTGCACACATTTTTTATTCAGTTGGAGCTTTATAGTTTTACTCAACTAGAATTTATAAGTATTAGATTCATTCATTACCTGAATTGACAATGATGATAGATTGATCATTTTGCCCTTCCCATGAGAAGAAAGTAATTCAAGTAACTCTGCATATCTATTGGAAAAGAAAGATGTCAGGACCTTGATTTATTTTTCTGTTTATAGATGAGAAATGACATGTTGTGTAATTGGCTTTATTTTGAAACACAGACTTTTAAGGCCAAATTTGCTTCTCTGACCCACTTTTTCCCTCTGTTCTGTCGCTTGGCTTACTGAAAATATGAAACTGGGAACCAGGCACTTGAGGCCTCATCATGACTGTGTCATTGATTTGGTATGTGATGTTGGCCAAGAGGCTTAACAGATGAGGCACAGATATGTTAATCAAGGTTAGAAGAACTGTAAATACTAACCTGGCTCATTAATAATGTTGTTTAGGTCAGTACTATGAAAGAAAAAAAAACCTCCAAAAAATCAGACCTGAAGAAACAGTATATTCTCCCTCTTCTCCATATCTCTAAGAGAGGAGGTCTATTTCCAAGATGATCCTCATCCATTTTAATCAACGTTACTGAAAATCCAACAGCATCTCGTGGATATTCTTTTGGGTACTTGATCTGTGCAAATTGGGGAATTCAATATGGGAAAGGAACTCTGTCATGAATAATAATTGGCTCATGTATATCAGGACTGTGTATGTTGAGAGAGATAGCCCTACTTGCACGTCTATCTTGGTTCATGGCATGCACTCAGGCCACTTTGGAGGTGTAACAGAAGAGAAGTTGTGGTCACCAACCTACTTGGGAGAAATTAGCTTGAATGCTAGAAAGCCCACAAGAAGAATTGGTGCTTGAAGCTAATCAGAGAAACCCTATGACCATAAGCATCAATTTATTCCTAATCTTATCTATAAAATTAGTATTAAATCAGTTGTCTCCTATGTAGCTCATATGCCAACCAGGCATATAGATTAGATCAAAATTATAAAAAGAAGTAATGAATTTGAACTTGGAAATATAATTTCAGGGAATAATAACATGAGATTATAATATTATAACATCTGTGTGGGGAATCTGTTGATTTAGATTGTGATTCAAGCTAATGCACTCCATGATAGCCAAGACACAAAATGTCTCTTTTCTAGTGCTAACTTATATAGATAGCTATAGCCAGATCTGTTAGTGGAACTATGTTAGCATAGTGTTTTCAGTGTTGGTCTAAGCAAGAAAACTATTTTAAAGCTACACTTTAAAATATACAAATCTATTTTTGACTAAATCAAGATTATGTACAGTTGAAAATAAAATAAATATTGTTCCACCACATGCTTTAATGCAGGACACTGAGGAATCAAGCTGTAACTGAACTGGATGGAAACTCCCTGCCAGCTTGTTGTCATAGTGTTGGAAAGTGCCATGCAGGCTGCCAGGGGAGAAGAGTCATCAGTAGTCTTATCCAGTACTGGACCCTGTGAACTACACAGCCAACCAGCCAGGCAAGATGAGTCCACTGGTGCTATAGTGGTATGACTGTCATGGGAGTAACTGACTGCTCTCTAATTGGATTTGAGGCCTGCTCTACTAGAGGGAATTCATGAATAAATAACAACATAGTCAAAAGCTTATGCATAGTTGAGAAGTCATAGGCCCTAGGAAGGGAACTTCTACTGTTGTTTGGCTAAATTAATACATTATACCCAGAAAATTGTCCTCTAAATGTTTATTTAAAAATTTTTATTTATTTATTTGCGAGCAATAGACAGAGAGAAAAAGAGACAGATAGAGAGAAAGAATGGGCATGCCAGGGCCTCCAGCCACTGCAAACAAACTCCAGACGTGTGTGCCCTCTTGTGCATCTGGCTAACGTGGGTCCTGGGGAATCAAGCCTCGAACCAGGGTCCTTAGGCTTCACAGGTAAGCGCTTAACCACTAAGCCATCTCTCCAGCCCTAAATGTTTACTTTTATGCCCATAGATTAGTGCTGGTCTTACCTTTGGTGGGAGAAGTTTCTTTTTGCAGTTGGCAGTGACTACTAGGGAGACTGAAGACTTGTTAAGAATAAGTGACATTGAATACTAAATATATCATCCCCTTCAAGGCTTAGGGAACACTGTAAGAGTCAGAGGATGTAGAGGGAGGTTTTGGAATGCTGCCTTGTGGTCATAATGTGGCAGTTCCATTCATGACCTCACAATAACTGTCCTTATCCAGAGAAATCCTAAATAATATTGCTCCCATCAACTGTCATGGGTAGTGGGGGAGGGCAAAAAGATATCAAAGTAGAAGAGGGATTTATTTGGAAAGAAGGTTATAATGAAAGGGGGATTGGAGAGGGCAGACAAAATAAGGTAACTATAGATTGGAGGTATGGCTTAGTGGTTAAGGCACTTACCTGCAAAGCTAAATGACCCAGGTTTGATTCTCCAGGATCCACGTAAGCCAGATGCACAAGATGGTGCATGTGTCTGGAGTTTGTTTGCACCAGCTGAAGGCTCCAGGGCACACATTCTCTCTCTCTTTCTCTTTTTCTCTCTATCACTGTCAAATAAATAAATAAAATATTTTTAAAAAGAAGGCAATTATAAGGAATTATGATAAAAAATATCTGATATACATGTCTGAAAATTGTCAGTTAAATAAAAAGAAACACTCTTCTTCAAACCAGCCATGCTGAAAAACTTGTCATCCTTGCCACTTTTTCTCTTCCAAACTTAGAAATGTTAGGATCAATGGAAGATACCAAAAGTTACTTCCCAAAATTCAATATCTATTCTTAGTATCTTAGTATATTTTTAACAAGAGGAACTGGCTTTCTTTTTTTTCAATCTAGACACACTGTCACTTGGCTAAACTACAATTCTTTAGCTTTCTTTACAGTTGTCCACCTGATGAAATTCTGCTTAATAAGGTAAAAGTGGATCTGTTACATGATACTTTCAGGACATCGCCTTAAGAAAATAGAGATTTCAGCCGGGCGTGGTGGCGCACGCCTTTAATCCCAGCACCGGGGAGGCAGAGGTAGGAGGATCGCCATGAGTTCAAGGCCACCCTGAGACAACAGAGTTAATTCCAGGTCAGCCTGGACCAGAGTGAGACCCTACCTCAAAAAAAAAAAAAAAATAGAGATTTCATGTTCTCCCTCCCTCGCCAACCCTCCCTTAAATTTTTGAGATAGGAACTCATTTCCTAGGCTGTCCTTGAACTCTCTCTATAGTCAAGAAAGCCCTTGAAATTATGATCCTCCAGCCACAGCCTCCCAAGTATGTGGGATTATAGGCCTGTGCCATCAGGCTTGGTTTAGGAATAGGAAACTATATACGAAATCATTTTGAGGAAGGGGATGATGAGTTTGGTTTTGGGCATGTGTTGTATAGCAAATTCCTCCAAATTGAAATATTCCTTCTGGAGGGAGGAAGGAATCAAGAGGTCAACAACTCTGGGACAGCTGAAACTTAAAGTGTTATAAGATCATTCACTCCCCAAGTTTACAAGAGCAGTAAACAACTATTGATAGTCAGACTTTTAAAAAAAAATATTTCTTCATTCGTGAGAGAGAGAGAGGCATATAGATAGAGAGAGAGAATGGATATGCCAGGGCCTCCAGCCACTTCAAACAGACTTACGATACATGTGCCACCATCTGTATGTGGCTTATGTGGGTTCTGGGGAATTAAACCTGGGTCCTTAGGCTTCCCAGGCAAGCACCTTAGCCACTAAGCAATCTCTCTAAACCAGAGTCAGACTTTAACCAATGTTTTGTAGCCATTTTCTCTGAATTGAAACAATACCTCCCGAGAGGAAGGGGAGGATATGGAGACTCAGGAGGTCAAGTTGGGAGAGCTAAAACTTAGAAGAGCCCTCCCTAAGGTTATATATAAATGCTAAAAAAAAAAAAAAAACCGGGTTGGTGGGAGAGTCTGACCAGCCCATGAAAGTGGTGCAGTGAGCTCCAGAGACACAGCTTCTGTGAGTCATCACCTATGCTGGGGTGGGCTTTTTGGGGACACAGTTGCCATTGTGTCATCCATGATCCAGTACACAACTCCTCATCCTGATCTGTAAGCAACCCGATGACTTCTTGAATGCTACTTTGTAAAGCTATTCCTGATTCTGTAAGATGAAAATGAATCTCTTCTTTTCCTCAAAACCCGGGATAACTAATCAGAATCTCTTTTAGGGTATTGATTGCTTTCTAATAATATTAGTTATTTATATGGATGTGTTATCACTAGATTAAGACTAAATACTTTTGAGGCATGAATGAGTTTATAATTTATTTTCTGTGTACTTGGGAGGTGTTAAGATTACTATATATCATATTTTACTCAGGACATTCTGCTTTATGTCTATTTTTTCTTATTTATTTATTTATTTATGCATTTATTTATTTATGAGTGATACAGACAGAGAAAGAGGCAGATAGAGAGAGAACGGGCGTGCCAGGGCCTCCAGCTACGACAAACAAACTCTAGATTCATGTGTCACCTTGTGCCATCTGGCTTATGTGGGTACTGGAGAATTGAGCCTGGAACCAGGGTCCTCAGGCTTCACAGGCAAGTGCTTAACCACTAAGCCATCTCTCCAGCCCTAAATGTTTTACTTTTATGCCCATAGATTAGTGCTGGTCTTACCTTTGGTGGGAGAAGTTTCTTTTTGCAGTTGGCAGTGACTACTGAGGGAGACTGAAGACTTGTTAAGAATAAGTGACATTGAATACTAAATATATCATCCCCTTCAAGGCTTAGGGAACACTGTAAGAGTCAGAGGATGTAGAGGGAGGTTTTGGAATGCTGCCTTGTGGTCATAATGTGGCAGTTCCATTCATGACCTCACAATAACTGTCCTTATCCAGAGAAATCCTAAATAATATTGCTCCCATCAACTGTCATGGGTAGTGGGGGAGGGCAAAAAGATATCAAAGTAGAAGAGGGATTTATTTGGAAAGAAGGTTATAATGAAAGGGGGATTGGAGAGGGCAGACAAAATAAGGTAACTATAGATTGGAGGTATGGCTTAGTGGTTAAGGCACTTACCTGCAAAGCTAAATGACCCAGGTTTGATTCTCCAGGATCCACGTAAGCCAGATGCACAAGATGGTGCATGTGTCTGGAGTTTGTTTGCACCAGCTGAAGGCTCCAGGGCACACATTCTCTCTCTCTTTCTCTTTTTCTCTCTATCACTGTCAAATAAATAAATAAAATATTTTTAAAAAGAAGGCAATTATAAGGAATTATGATAAAAAATATCTGATATACATGTCTGAAAATTGTCAGTTAAATAAAAAGAAACACTCTTCTTCAAACCAGCCATGCTGAAAAACTTGTCATCCTTGCCACTTTTTCTCTTCCAAACTTAGAAATGTTAGGATCAATGGAAGATACCAAAAGTTACTTCCCAAAATTCAATATCTATTCTTAGTATCTTAGTATATTTTTAACAAGAGGAACTGGCTTTCTTTTTTTTCAATCTAGACACACTGTCACTTGGCTAAACTACAATTCTTTAGCTTTCTTTACAGTTGTCCACCTGATGAAATTCTGCTTAATAAGGTAAAAGTGGATCTGTTACATGATACTTTCAGGACATCGCCTTAAGAAAATAGAGATTTCAGCCGGGCGTGGTGGCGCACGCCTTTAATCCCAGCACCGGGGAGGCAGAGGTAGGAGGATCGCCATGAGTTCAAGGCCACCCTGAGACAACAGAGTTAATTCCAGGTCAGCCTGGACCAGAGTGAGACCCTACCTCAAAAAAAAAAAAAATAGAGATTTCATGTTCTCCCTCCCTCGCCAACCCTCCCTTAAATTTTTGAGATAGGAACTCATTTCCTAGGCTGTCCTTGAACTCTCTCTATAGTCAAGAAAGCCCTTGAAATTATGATCCTCCAGCCACAGCCTCCCAAGTATGTGGGATTATAGGCCTGTGCCATCAGGCTTGGTTTAGGAATAGGAAACTATATACGAAATCATTTTGAGGAAGGGGATGATGAGTTTGGTTTTGGGCATGTGTTGTATAGCAAATTCCTCCAAATTGAAATATTCCTTCTGGAGGGAGGAAGGAATCAAGAGGTCAACAACTCTGGGACAGCTGAAACTTAAAGTGTTATAAGATCATTCACTCCCCAAGTTTACAAGAGCAGTAAACAACTATTGATAGTCAGACTTTTAAAAAAAAATATTTCTTCATTCGTGAGAGAGAGAGAGGCATATAGATAGAGAGAGAGAATGGATATGCCAGGGCCTCCAGCCACTTCAAACAGACTTACGATACATGTGCCACCATCTGTATGTGGCTTATGTGGGTTCTGGGGAATTAAACCTGGGTCCTTAGGCTTCCCAGGCAAGCACCTTAGCCACTAAGCAATCTCTCCTAAACCAGAGTCAGACTTTAACCAATGTTTTGTAGCCATTTTCTCTGAATTGAAACAATACCTCCCGAGAGGAAGGGGAGGATATGGAGACTCAGGAGGTCAAGTTGGGAGAGCTAAAACTTAGAAGAGCCCTCCCTAAGGTTATATATAAATGCTAAAAAAAAAAAAAAACCGGGTTGGTGGGAGAGTCTGACCAGCCCATGAAAGTGGTGCAGTGAGCTCCAGAGACACAGCTTCTGTGAGTCATCACCTATGCTGGGGTGGGCTTTTTGGGGACACAGTTGCCATTGTGTCATCCATGATCCAGTACACAACTCCTCATCCTGATCTGTAAGCAACCCGATGACTTCTTGAATGCTACTTTGTAAAGCTATTCCTGATTCTGTAAGATGAAAATGAATCTCTTCTTTTCCTCAAAACCCGGGATAACTAATCAGAATCTCTTTTAGGGTATTGATTGCTTTCTAATAATATTAGTTATTTATATGGATGTGTTATCACTGTATTAGACTAAATACTTTTGAGGCATGAATGAGTTTATAATTTATTTTCTGTGTACTTGGGAGGTGTTAAGATTACTATATATCATATTTTACTCAGGACATTCTGCTTTATGTCTATTTTTTCTTATTTTATTTATTTATTTATGCATTTATTTATTTATGAGTGATACAGACAGAGAAAGAGGCAGATAGAGAGAGAACAGGGCGTGCCAGGGCCTCCAGCTACTACAAACAAACTCTAGATTCATGTGTCACCTTGTGCATCTGGCTTATGTGGGTACTGGAGAATTGAGCCTGGAACCAGGGTCCTCAGGCTTCACAGGCAAGTGCTTAACCACTAAGCCATCTCTCCAGCCCTATGTCTTTTATTTTGACATGAATAATGATAGTGCTGCCTTTCACACCCAAAATGTTCCACTTTACTAGGCATGTAGCTCAGTGCATGTTAACTTACCTTGCATTCACAAAGCCCTGGGTTCCACCTGCAGCCTTACAAAGAAAAAGGAAATAAAAAATAAAAATAAAACAATAAAAAATCAAAATGTTCCAGCTAAAATAACTAAATTATGTAGTTACTTTACCTTTTATTCACTCAGGAAATAATTGATGGATGAATACATGAAGGATTAGGTAGCTATCTATGTAGAGAAAGTGATTAAATGTATGGAATCACCATCTAAGTTGCTGCCCAACAAATCAACTTTAACTTACAGCAACAAAATTTTATTGATTCCTCAAAGAAAATGTTAGCATTTTCATCAAAAGAGAGAGCATAGAAAAGATGAAGGTCAAGGACAAGACCTATGGGGAATGCCTACATTTAATGGATGAAGGAAAAACGTCCAAGAAAGAAGCCAGGGAGGAAGGAGAAAAGTGAGCATCATTGCATGGAAGCCAGGGAGACAATTGTAAGCGGGATGAGGTGGTCAAAATTGTAATGAGGTCAAGCAGGGTGAATTCTAAGAAAAAGCTGTTAAATCTGCCAATTATGAGGTCACTGCTGACTTTCCAGGCTGCAGTTTCAACAGAGTGTGGAGAGTGGAAGTTTATGGCAAGTTTATGCACAACACTAAGAAATAAGGAAGGGAGTTTAGCTTGTGGAAGGACAGTGAGAAATTTGGTGGTAACTTTGATCAAAGCCAGAGAACCCTGAATACAGACCATGAGGAAGGCGCCACTAAAAGTAGCTGATGGAACAGTTTTTCTCAGGGGAGGGTTGGGATGGGAGGTCCACAAGGACATGGGCTTGGCAAGGGAAGAGAGACATGAGGCTTTCTTTGAGACAGAATGGCTGTGGCAGAGTACAGGCAGAAGCCCTGTGTATTATGTACTTGGAAGAAAGGAAGTTGGGGGTGCAACATAGCCAAAGCCTTTGCAGTGAAGTACGCGGTGAGGTCATCCTTGAGAAGAGGGACAGCTGGGGTGGGACTAGCGGCTTGAGAGCAGTGGTAACATTTGGATTTAGAACTGTTACTAAGAAATTCCCAAAGGAGTCCACATGAGGCCTGCCAAGCTGCAGTGCAAGGCCAGCTGAGGTTTAACTCCCCATACCAAATGAGACAGTTATTTCCACAGAATCCATATAAAATGTATTTCTTAAGCTTAGCATCCAAATATGTTTTTCTTTCACCAGGAAGAGAATAAAGGCAAGCATGCTGGAAATTTACAATGCAGCGGGGTTGTGCTCATAATCTCCCCCAAAAGATTGCTATTGCTCAGTCATCCAGAAGTCTCCAGGTACCCTTAGTGAAAGGAATGCTTCAGAAGGTTGCTTCTGGGAGGCCGAGAACACAGACCTACAGCCAAAATGCAAGCCTATTTTCTGAGATAATCAAGGCCAACTTTGAGCTGCTATGCCCACTTCAGAGCGAAAGCAAATACTGACATTTTTGTAAGACAGAGTGTAAAGTTGCAAATACCTTCTGTGATAAAAACTTGATTTAACCAGGCAAAACCTTTAAGCTTACAAGCAGCCTGTTAAATCCATCAAAGGCCAAATGTCAGGTGTTGCCCTTTAAAGCCCAAGTAAATGACCATAGGACTGGTGGCTTAAGATGAGAAAAGTTAAATATCTCTCACATATAGGTAATCTTCCCAAATGTCGTCTAATAATATATTCATAATTATCACAGTGTTCTTTAAGGAGGATAATATTTGGATAAAACTGTTTGGCCAAAGTGTTAAACATTCTGTTCTTGAAAACAGTTTGCTTCCTTTGTCTCAGTGGGGAATCAGCATGGCAGGGTTCCAACAGCACAGCTGCCCAAGTACATAAACATGTAACTCTGGCTCCTTTTCACCCACTTCTTTAAGCAAAGTGCAGGATCTGCACATGTGCACTTAATTAAGGCTATTTCCATGATCTTCCAATGGCACATATCTGAGCAGTGAGCAGTGACACAAACAGAATCTAAGATACATATGCAGGAGGTTCTGTAAGCAGCTTCTCTCAGATGTCTCTAAACTACCTCAGATTCTGTCTTTTGTTTGCTTGGCTAAAGGACTGTTTAGTAGGTGCCACCTGCATTAAATTCTATGAGGATTAATGTCCTTTGGAAATAATCAGCTTGTTTATGTACTATTTTCTTTACTTCATCAGTTGTACCATTTCGGAGCAATATAGACAGACAGAAAAGTATATTTTGGGTGGCATAATCTTCATTAAACTCAAGAAGGAATGTAGTATCCTCTCTTTAACCTGAAAGAGCTCCTTTCATTAACTCTGTCATACAATTAATTCCAACTAGCAATGTCACAGAGAATGAGAGCAGATATAGGCAAAGAGAATCACTTTGCTCTCTTGTACAGCCAAGTAAACTGTTTTCTCCAATTATAGGAATTACTATTGCTAGTGTCAAGGATTTATCAGGTGCCATTACTGTACCAAGGTGGTGCCAAATGTTCTATGTCATTTAATCTGCACAGGAGTCCTGTGGTATACTTAGATTAGTTGTTGTTTAATGTGACACCTGTGAAACAGTTTGTTAGTGGGTTTCCCATGATCATCACACAGTAAACAATGTTTGTTGGGATCTGAATCCTATTTTCTGATAGCTATCCTTTGCATAATGTCCTCAGTGGTCAGTTGTACAATACATTTTAAAGTTTTGCCATTCTTAAATGGGAGTACTTGAAAAGTCTGTCTTTCTACCCCAGCGTAGGTTATTGGGCAAGTGTGTAATTTCTCTCTACAATGAATATGTAGTTTTCCTGTTGATACCTAGCTCTCTTAATTTTGCAATTTCTGTTAATTCACTGACAAATCTGATTTTCCTTAAAGATTAATTGTTCATTTCTAAGTTCCAAGAGAGGTACAAAAGGACAAGTTTATAGTTTAAAAATATCAAAGCAGTTTACACAAATTGCTGCTAAATTTTGAAAGAGTTCTGATTCAACCAGCTAGTAATTATAGACTTAGCTATGTCTTGGGCCCAATCACAGCTGCTGAAACATAACTGCCTACCACATAAGCCTGATCAAAGATAATTAAAGGAGAACACAGGTGGCAGGTCTATACTCTGGGAAAAGAATTATAGCTAGCTTCAAACATACAGTATCCCCTCCAAAATAATTACAGGCTGGCATGCTCTGGGCTAGATTAGCAGGGCTATACTTCTCTTTTCTAACCTTTGGCTATTGCCTGATCCTACCTTACTTTTTAATTTCAGTTCTACTATTATCTATGTAGTAGATAGTAATGCCCCTGAGTGGTTAGGGTAGCCAGCAGGCAAAGACAAAAGAGTAAATGACACATTTCCCTGTCAGCTTGCTGTTTTCTTCCAGTGGTCTATGGAGTGCTTCCAGCACACTCTGCATTGTATCTTCCCCTACTGCTGGCCATGTTCACTGAGGCTGAGGCTATATCCATATGATTGTTAATGATCTGCTCCTGCTGAATGGTGTTTTTCCATGCAGACTACGAAACTTTCAGATATCTGCAGCCATTTGGTACCAAAACATCCTAATAATTTTCCACTGGAATGTGGGCTAAATTACAATATTGTTAAAGAAATATTGCTGAAGGCATGAATCTTAATACCAATTCCATGAATTCTCTAGGCCTACATGTGATTGGATACATAGACCTCTGAAGGATGTGACACCAAGAAAACAGCACAGCTTCTAGGGTCATATTATTACTTGCAATTTGCAGAAAATTAACAAGTGTGGAGCCAAGTCATATAAACAAAGGACAGATTTGGAAGACTTCCTGTGGAAGCAAATATTCATAATTCTGAAGTATAAATTGGATCGTCAAGCTGTTGAAACACAAAGCACAAGTACTGTAGATTCCTTCCATCTGATTTTCCATTCACCCACTAATGGTTGTTTTATTTTCCTCCATTGTAATGCATTAGATGAAAAGAACAATTATATTTCAACCATACCCACTCACTACCTTCTTTATGCTAAAATTTATGCTGACATACAACCAGACAAAATGCAAAGACTAAAAGGGCCACTTCAAGTCTTCAATTATTTTGCAACAGACTTGTCTGAATTTGGATCCTCACAAATATTGAGACAACACAAATATTGCAGCTAAGTGTATGTATCTTAATTACAATTCAGTGTTCACAATCAAAGGAGATATTAAGAGTCCAATTCAAGTGTTTGTTCCTGTACACATAATAGAGACTATAACCATATGTGCTTCAAAATGATTATGAGACAGTAATGCATTTTCCTTTCATCAGTTTATGTACTGTAGTAAACAATTATTATTGATACATGCACATCAGTTCTATTTATTTTATAAGAAGCAATGTAATGTTTATTTAGAAAACTTTATTTAGGTCTAGTGGCTTCCATTCATAGATAGGATCTTTATTTAGTGGAAGGATAGAATATCTCTTTATAATAAACACTGAGTTTAAATAACATTTTTTACAATCTCATTTCTAACTCAATGTGGTTATGATTTTCATGCATTATGCCACAAATTATAGTCCTTGTTCTATGTCTTTGCATTCTTTTTACTTTTATTATTGAACTATTAGAACCAGTACAAAAGAAAAGTATTCAGGGTAAGATGTTGAAGAGACATTAGCACTTGTATCTTCATTGAAGCATTATTCAGTATGTAGAAATATCCATTGACAGATGACTGAGTAAAGAAAGGACCCACCACAATGCATGACTCACAGTCTCCAATGAAGAGGGTCCTTTTGGAGGGTGGAGGACAGGGAGGTGGCTAATGATGGTACTAAGATGGTTGTTTACACACTGAGTATGTAAATAACTAATAACAAAAGAAAAAATCAAATCGCAAAGAACATTATAGTTGTATTTCATCAAAGGCTGTATCAATAAATATTTAGTGCATATCTACCATAAAAAAGAAAGTACGGTATATATAATCCGGTAGAATACTATTTGGTTTTAAAATGAAAGGAGATATTGCCAAATGCTACAACATAGATAAACCTTGAAAACATTAAGAAAAGTTCAATAGTCAAATCCCAAAAAGGTGGCTGGAGAGATGGCTCAGCCATTAAAGGCATTTGCTTGCAAAGCTGGCCTACCCGGGTTCAATTCCCCAGCCACCCATGTAAAGCCTGACAGTCATTTGTTGCAGTGGGAAGAGAACTTTATGCACACACACACATGTACATGCAAGTAAATAAATGAAAATTTAAAAAGATTAATATTGTATGATTCCAGTCATACCAGATATGGAAAAATGTCAAGCTCATAATAAAAGAAAATAGAAGGGCAACTGCTCAGGGCAAAGGAAAAGGGGAAATGGCTGCAGAGTTTTGTTTTTTCAGGTTGAAATTGTTCTAGAGATCTATTGTATAGCAATGTGAATATACTTAACATCACTGTACACTAAAGAGATAGTTTTTATTCATTAAATTTATTTTTATTGCTTTTATATGGTATACAACATGATACATATTTTTTGGGGGGATTTGTGAGGTCGGGTCTCACTGTAGCCCAGACTGACCTGGAATCCACTATGTAGTCTTAGGGTGGCTTTGAACTCATGACAATCCTCTTACCTCTGCCTCCTAAGTGCTGGGACTGAAGCCATGCACCACCACACCCAGCTTACAGCAGTTAAATAGACCTATAACAAGTATGGAGATCCAAGCAGTTATAAAATGTCTCCCAACTAAAAAAAGTCCAGGCCCAGATGGATTCACTAGTGAAATTTACCAGACCTTCATGGAAGAACTAACACCACTGCTTGTCAATCTTTTCCATAAAATAGAAAAGGAAGGAATTCTACCCAACTCCTTCTATGAAGCCAGCATCACCCTCATACTAAAACCAGACAAAGACAGAACAAAAAAATAAAATTACACACCAATCTCCCTCATGAACATAGATGTAAAAATTCTGAACAAAATATTGGACAAACAGAATACAAGAATATATCAAAAAGATTATTCACCCCAACCAAGTTGGCTTTATCCCAGGGATGCACGGATGGTTCAACATATGCAAATTAATAAATGTAATACATCATATAAATAGTCTGAAGGACAAAAGTCACATGATCATTTCAATAGATACAGAAAAGGCATTTGACAAAATCCAACATGCCTTCATGGTAAAAGTATTAAAGAAACTGGAACATATCTCAACATAATAAAAGCTATTTATGACAAACCTACAGCCCACATAATACTAAATGGTGAAAAATTCAAAGCTTTTCCACTAAATTCAGGAACAAAACAAGCGTGTCCACTGTCCTGACTTTTATTTAATATACTACTAGATATCTTAGCCATAGCAATAAGGCAAGAGACACTCATAAAAGGGATACAAATTGGAAAGGAAGAGATCAAATTATCACTATTTGCAGATGATATGATTCTATACATAAAAGACCCTAAAAACTACCAGCAAACTGTTAGAGCTGATAAACACTTTTGTCAACATAGCAGTATACAAAATAAATACACAGAAATCAATAGCTTTCCTATATACTAACAACAAATGTGGGGAGAATGAAATCAGGGAATCTCTCCCATTCACAATTGCCTCAAAAAAAAGTACCTTGGAATAAACTTAACTAAGGAAATGAAGGAGCTCTACAATGAGAATTTTAAAACACTCAAGCGAGAAATTGCAGAAGACACAAGGAAATGGAAAGATATCCCATGCTCTTGGATTGGAAGAATCAATATTGTGAAAATGTCAAGCTTACCAAAAGCAGTCTACATATTTAATGCAATCTCCATTAAAATTCCAATGGAATTCTTCACAGGAATAGAAAAAACATCCTAAATTTCCTTTGGAAGCAGAAAAATCTCGAATAGCCAAGAATATTATGAGCAACAAAAATAAGGCCAGTAGTATCACCATACCCGATTTTAAGGTATATTACAAAGCCATAGTAACAAAAACAGTATGGTATTGGCACAAAGACAGACATGTAGATTAGTGGAACAGAATAGAGAACCCAGATGTTAATCCAGGCAGCCACAGCCATCTGATTTTTGACAAAAATGCAAAAAATATTCACTGGAGAAAAGACAGCCTCTTCAAAAATTGGAGCTGGGAAAACTGGATATCTATATGTAGAAAGATGAAAATAGATCCTTGTCTTTCTCCATGCACAAGAATCAAATCTAAGTGGATCAGGGACGTTAATATCAAGCCTGAAACTCTGAAATTGCTAGAGGAAAAGATAGGGGAAACCCTTCAACATATTGGCATAGGTAATGACTTACTGAATATAACCCCAATTGCTCAGCAAATAAAACCACTAATCAACTACTGGGATCTCATGAAATTACAAAGCTTTTGGACAGCAAAGGACACTGTGAATAGAGCAGAGAGACAATCTACAGAATGGGAGAAAATCTTTGCCAGTTACACATCTGACAGAGGATTAATATCCAGAATATACAAAGAACTCAAAAAACAGAACAATAAGAAATCAAACAACCCAGTCAAAAAATGGGCTATGGAACTAAATAGAGAGTTCTCACCAGAAGAAATACAGATGGCATATAAACATCTAAAAAAGTGTTCTACATCCGTAGCCATCAGGGAAATGCAAATTAAACTATCTTAAGAGTCCATCTCTCTCCTATCAGAATGGCTACCATCAAGAAAACAAATGACAATAAACGTTGGTGAGGATGTAGTAAAAGGGGAACCCTTCTGCACTGTTGGTGGGAATATAATCTGGTACAGCCATTGTGGAAATTAGTGTGGAGGTTCTTGAGACAGCTAAAAATAGATTTGCCATATGATGCAGCTATAGCACTCCTAGGAATATATCCTAATGACTCTTCTCACTACCTTACAGATACTTGCACAACCATCTTTATCGCTGCTCTATTCACAATAGCTAGGAAATGGAACCAGCCTAGATGTCCATTCACAGATGAATGGATAATAAAGTTTGGTACATCTACACAATGGAGTTCTATTCAGTGGCAAAGAAAAATGAAATTATGAAATTTTCAGGGAAATGGATGGATCTGGAAAGGATTATACTAAGTGAGGGAACCCAGGCCCAGAAAGCCATATGTCCCATGTTTTCTGTCATAGGTGAATCCTAGCTACAAATGTGTGTGTGATCTGGAACCAAAATTCAGTAGCAGAGGCCCATAAGCTAGGAAAAGGCTATAAGGGAGGGAGGAGAGGAAAGGTCTTAAGAGCATGGTATTGTATATATGTAGAAGAATAGATTATAGGGAAGGGAAAGGCCTAAGCGAGGTCAGGGGAAGAGATTGTACAAAAGAAGGGCAGGGGGGAGGGTCAATCAAAATTCAAGATATTCTGAATAATGCATATGAAAATTTACTTTCTTAAATAATGGCACATCCAGAAGCCATAGATTGTTACTAGAAAATCTTCAGGGTGCCTGGGATGGGATTCCTTCCAGTGAGTCATTGGCCAGTGAGGTCCCTGTTGCCTCCAAAACATTACAGGCTATGCCAAGGCCCTTGGTTCCCCATGAGAAAGAGATGGTAAGACCCTATTGCTGAAGGCTTCACATGCCTGAGAAGCAAAGTCACTGAGAAATTAAGTTGGTGCTGAGCAGAAAACCTTCTCCCTGTAGCCCAGCCAACTGAAAGCTGGAAAAAGCTGCACTGTATGCAGTCTTATGGGAGACAGAAGTCATCAGCAGTGAAAACAGTGGACACTGGAAACCTCAAATTTGGCAGACTGTCCAAATGACCAAACGAGTGCAATAGTGGCGTGTCTACTCTGGAGGAAACCAACTGCTCTCTAATTGGACTGAAGGCCCACTCTATGGGGGGGGAACACGTGTCTGGTACTGAAAACATATTCAAAAGCCTATGGCAGTGGAGGTAATAAGCCTTAGGGGTATAAAGCCTGCTCTTGTCTATATATATGCATATATTACTCTCACCAAATTGCCCTGAAAGCACTATACTTAATGTTCATACTTACATATTAATGCTACTGGATAAATGCATATATTACTCTCACCAAATTCCCCTGAAATCACTACACTTAATGTTCATACTCATATATTAATGTTATTCTCGCTTCTGGTTAGAGAAGCTTTTCTTTTCAGATGGTGATGACCACTGGGATGAGCCAAAAGGCAACACAGTGCTGAGAAGAAGGGATGAATGAGTATCCAGTACTGAAACATCTCATACCTACTAAGGCTCAGGGTCCATTGCAGAAGAGGTGGCGGAAAGAATGTAAGAGCCAAAGGAAGGGTACCACTCCTTGCATACAATTGTCTGGACAGAATTTGGCGTCGATATCCAAGACCTCGCAGTGCCTAGCAATAACCACACAAGACCTCATAATGGGAGAAAAAGATGATGACAGCAAATTAAAAGAGAGACTAATGGAGAGAGGGAGGGGATATGACAGAGAGCAGAGTTATAAAAGAGAAAGTGGAGGAGGGGAGGGAAATACCATGGTTTGTTGTCTGTAAGTATAGAAGTTGTCAAATATATATATGAAATCCTGTTATTTTCAGTAACATGAATGGAACTGGAGAGCATTATATTGAGGGAACAAATCAGACATAGATAATAGGGAATGTTGTCACTTATATGTGGAATCTAGAAACAGTTGATCTTATAGAAGTAGAGAGTAAAAGTGTGGTTACTAAAGTTTGGGAAAGTTGTAGAGGTGTGTGGGAAAATTATCATTAATTGGCACATGGATACAGTTGGATATGAGGAATACCATCTAATATTCTCTCTCCAAGTAGAGTAGCTATAATTGACAAAAATAGCGAATATTTAATAATATCTATTTACAAAGTATTATGAGTGTTTCCCATACAATGAAATGATAATGTAGGAGGTAATAAATATGTCAGATAACACTAATCTGGTCAATGTGCTTTGCATACATGTACTGTAGTGTCACATTGCCGCGTATGTCCAACCTGCATCCTGTGGGTTGCATGAGACTGAGGGAAGTTTTGAATGCAAGCCAGTACAAAATTATAAAATTACTTAAAACATTATAAAAAACATTTTAACTTAATTACATAGTTATCAAGCAGGAATATTGTAGATTTCAATGTTGTATCCCAATGTCAGAGGGTTGGATATGCCTGCATGTAACACATATGTGTACAGTCCTATGTGACGGATTAGACAGTGAAATAGGAAATGAAGATGGTATCTGAAAATAGACACAGGGACAATGCTATGCAACAGTGAGGAAGTGGTTTATACAACTTCAAATAATGGAATGTCAGTCACATTGCCAGTAAAACTCCAGAGGGTTGAATGAAGTAAGGAAGGATTCCTCTAAGGGATTCAAAGGGAACATAGCCTTGTAGTACCTTAAGTTTGGAATTTTCCAGAACCCCATAGTGGGAATATTATATCATGACATGACTGAATACCCTTATGTTTATGTGTGTGTACGTGTGTGTGTGTTTGTGTGTGCAGGTACACGTGCACATTTATGCCCATGAATGTAGAAACCAGAAGACTCCTCATAACCTTTGATATTATCCTCAGAACTAACATTTACCTCTGTTTTTTCATCTACCTCTTTTTGAGATAGGATCTCTCATTGGCCAAGAACTTCTCAATTAGAACAGATTAGCTGGCCAGTGAACATCAGCAGTACTCTTGAATTTACCTTACCACTGCTGGGATTACAGGTGTATGTTTCCAACCATGCCCAGTGTTTTTGCATGGGTACTTCAGACTGAACTCAGGTTCCTATGCTTACAAGGTACGTACTTATGGACTGAACTATTTCTAGGCCCACATTTGTGTTTGAAGCCATGTAGCTTGTGGTGGGCTCTGCAATAATGTGCCTGTAGGAAATGAGCTGTAATAGTATCTGCTTACTGCCATATCACCAGCCTCTAGCCCAGTTACTGTCATATAGCACATAGTAGATAACTGATAAATATTTGCTGGACAAAGAAAGAATATACAAAAGTAGACCAGCAGTGGTGAGCTGGTCAATGTTTGAACATATGGATCTTGGGTTTGTGGCTGATTGTAGCATTGCTGACTTTCCTTATATTAGTACTCCTACTGTGATTTCTTTTTTAAAAATATTTTATCTGAGAGAAAGACAGAGGGAAAGAGAGAGAGAGAGAGAGAGAGAGAGAGAGAGAATAGGCACACTAGGGTCTTGAGCCACTGCAAATGAACATCCAGACACATGCACCACTTTGTGCATCTGGTTTACGTGGGTCTTGGGGAACTGAACCTGGGTCCTTTTGCTTTGCAAGCAAGCCATCTCTCCAAGCCCTCCTACTGTGATTTCTGACTACCAATGTCATGTCAGAATTTTCTGGAAATTTCACAGTGACTTCCAGTAAGCTCATAGGAGAAAATGGAGCACACCATTGCTAGTATAATAAGCTCTCATGTGTAAGTCACCTAGCTTCAACATTGGTCACCTCCTAGTCCATCTTCTTCCATCTTTACCATGATCCCTCTTTCCCTGCTTGTAATATTTTGAAGCGTAACAGTATTTTCATGAACTAAGTTTAATGAAATTTATCAGTAACATTTGAGTGAGAATCTATAAAGGATAAGGACACTTAAAATTATTTAATAATGTATATAAACTTGAGAATTAAGTTTCCTAATATCAGCAAATACTAGGTAGATATTCTTATTTCTTATCTCAATTTGTCTTATAAATGCTGTTTTTCCATTGCTTGTTTGTTTAACTCAAGATGCAAAATGTAAATAAAAAAGAAAAATATCCAAAATGTATATGCACATCATGATTATTTTCTAGGCTTCTTAATCCTTTTAATCTATAGGTTTTGTTTCCATCTCTCAATTTATTAGAATTTATAATTCTTTATGAATCTGAATCTTTTGTCCTGAAGAGTTTATACTGTGTGATTTTGTTGATTTTTCATCAGGAAGCAAACAAGATTTGGTTGTCTCTTTTAGAACATTAGCCACCCACCACTGGTGATCAATATTTACTTGCACAAACAAATTAAGGGCTGCAGTTTGATGCTTTAATTCCTTCTCCATGCATTAGTGGGAATATTTCTATGAAGAAGAGACCCTTCTTATATACTCTGGTTAACCATAGGTACGCTGTGCATAGGAAAGGCAGGATGAGTGCTTGCATTTTTCTTCTTGTCATTTTTCAAATCATAAGTTGATTTACTTGCATGCTTCAACATTGTAGTTTCTGTGAGCCTCCTAGTCAAGTCATAACTTTAAATACATTTGATGGATTAATCAAGTACAAGTAAATGTATTGTTATTGACATTGTACCCTGGCCCTGACTGGTATATACCTGTAATCTCAGCTACTTGGGTTTCTGAGACAAGAGGGCTACAGAAGTGAGTTCAAGGCCATCTTGAGCAACTTATTGAGATTTTGAGTTTCAAAAAAAAAAAAAAAAAAAAAAAAGAAAGAAAGAAAGAAAGAAAGAAAAGAAAAACCTGTGGCTAGGAATATAGCTCAGTAGCCAAGCACTTGGCTAGCAAGTGTGAAGCCCTAGGTTCAATATAGTACTGAAAACTATATCTTATTTCTGAGTGCTGGAACTTTTGAATGCGCCTCCTGATTCCTTTTGACATGGTCCTAGTTATGTTTGATATTTTCTTCCTGTGCAGTGTGACAAGATATTTCAGTTTCACTTAAACATTTTGTGTTCAGACCTGCTCAGTCATTTCTTCAAGGAGAAATTGGTTCTTGTAATAGATAATGTTATTTAGAATCAAAGATCAGAGCACTCGAGATACTATTATTACTTAGCTGGGTATTGTATCTGGATCTTTCCAGTGAACCAGGTAGGACTATTTTAAAGATCAAACATTTTATACATTCAAACAAATACATTTTAGGTCAAATTTAGAGCAAGATGTTAAAATCTTGCCTCTGATTATTTGCTTTTTGACACATAAAAGTTAAAAATTTTTATTTCTTCAAACATTTTTGTGGTTCTGGGGATGGAATCCAGAACTTCCAATATGCTAGGTGATTATTCTACCAATGAGCCACATTCCCAGTCCTAACTTCTGGTTTCACTTTTGAATTTTGAGGCAGAGAAGGGTTTCCCTTCTGTGTTATAGAGGAAACCTCACATATTTTCTAGTAGTAGTTATAGTAGGTGTGTGTGTGTGTGTGTGTGTGTGTGTGTGTGTATGTATGTATAAATGGTTTAAATCTCTGATCCATTTATTCTGTTTCTGGTGTGAGAAATTGATCCAAGTTTATTTTTTCTTATAGTTATCTAGTGATTCCAATATATATTTTCCTCCCTGTTTTAAGGTGCTACCCTCATTGTAAACTAAACTTGAATATATAAATGTGGCCTTTTTTTCTGGTCTCTCGGTCTTATCATTCTGTTTCCATACTGTATTTTAATATCAAATGTCACTTGTACCTCTTCTCTGATATTTTTCTCATCTAGTCATTTTTTTCTCTCAACTTAACTTGTATTTAGGAATTATAGTTTTATTAAAAATATATATTTAACCATCTTTCAGGTAACCTAAAGTTAATTTCCTTTACCAGAAAGAAAAATCTACTTTAGTGTTGAGCTCTCAGCAGCTCCTGGATTTCTGCTTTGTTGCATTTTGAGTATCCTCAGTATCTTTTTAAAAATTAAGTAGAAAGTTTGTATGGCACATCATATGTTAGTACCCTCATTTCTCTCCTCCCTGCCCCCATTCCACTGGGGGCCTCCTCCTTGGCATGACTTGTATTCACCATGGGGTTGTGGGTTAGGAGATGTGAGATTATCAGTCAGTCATTGTAAGGAGGTGGACAATGCCTCTGGACAGTCCCTGCCACTATGTGGCCCTTACAATCTTTCCATCCCCTCATCTGAAAAGTTCCCTGAGCTGTGGTGTGTGTTTTTTTAAGTCTTGCGCTCTCAGCATATTATGAATTTCTGCTTTGGTGTATTTTGAGTTTCCTCAATGTCTATCTCCATGACCTTGGCACTGGTTGACAGGCTCCCTATTGAAGCAGCACTCTTGCTCATCTCAATTCCTTTGTGATTTTGCCTGGACCCTGCCTGTTGTGTGAATGGTGGTTTATTTCCTCTGTTCTTGCTGCCTTCAGAAAAAGAAAAAACAGATTCTCCAACAGAGAATGAGGTAAGCATAAATTAAATGGGATAAGTATTGTTAATTAAGAGGGATTTTGATGGGTATAACCTCCCTTTTGGCCTAAGACTAGTGGAACCTTTCATTGGAGTCCATGATCTTAGTTTCCATAAGATTCTGACTGGGTTCCCAGTTCCAGCTAGGGGTTCCTTACTACTGAGAGGATCTCTTAGCCAGAGAACCATTGGTTACCCACCTAGGCTTAGTGCCACTAATTGCACAGGTGTTTCCATCTTGTCTGGCTGGTTGTTTTTGTATAGCAGTGTCCCCTGCTAGCACACAAGGTTGTTGGATATTTCCCCCAGCAGCTCATGTAGTGCTTTCTAGCACTATACAGGCAGACCATGTGGGAATTGGCTTCCTTCTAGATTCCAGCAAGATCTCTAAATATTCTGTGTCAGCAACATGTGATGTCTTCAGTAATATGGCCTGACTTTACCTCAGGCTAGTAATCGTGTGCATTGACAGAGCCTGTCTTGTTTTGAGGACCTTATAAGCCTCTCCATCAACAGCTCAATGTGGGTTGTAACCAATTTCTTGTCCTGAGAGTCACAAGCCAGAGCCAAATATTTTAGGGTTAGGCTTCATTCCACACTCTCCAGGTCTCTTTAACCAGACGATTCCCTGTTGAGGGTTATGTCTTTTAGTCTGCTATCCAGGAGGAATGTTTTTATGGTACCAATTCTTTTTGGCTTTAGTTATGTGTTTATCTCCTCCTACCTTCCAGTTCCCCTTCTTCCAAACACTTCCATCACTATTATCTGTCCCTCAAGTTGCCTGTCAGATATGCTTACAACTCAATCTGTTCCAGGTTAGGAACCACAGATGAGGGAGAACATGTGGCATTGTCTCTCTCTACTTGTGTGAGTTTGCTTAATATGATCTGTTCAAAGTCTGTCCATTTTCCTACAAATTTTATTATATCATGTTTCTTTACTGCTGAGTAGAATCATTTTATTATCCAACCATAAAACTATGGTCGTGTGTATTGATTTGAGTTCTTAGCTATTGTGAATTGAGCAAGTCTCTATAATTGACAGTGAAGCCTTTAGGGTAGATGCCCAGTAAAGGAATGGCTGGGTCAGTTGGTAGCTCTATTTTCATCTTTTTCAGGAGTCTCCATATTGATTTCCATAGCGGTTGTGTAAGTTTTCACTCTCACCAGCACTGAATGTATTCCTCTTTCCCCCATTCCTTGCCAACCATTTATTGTCGGTTGATTAAATGACTGCCATCATGACTGAAGTAAAGTGGAATCTCATAGTTGTTTTAATTTACATTTCCCAGATGGTTAAGGATGTTGAACATTTTCTTAAGTGAATATTAGCCATTTGTATTTCTTCCATTGAGAATTCCCTATTCAGTTCTCTGCCCCATTTTTTGAGTGGATTGTTTGCTTATTTTACTGCTTAATTTTTTGAGTTCTTTTTAGATTCTAAATATTAGGTCTCTGTCAGTGGGATAGCTGATAAAGATTTTCTCCCCTTCTGTGGGTAGTCTGTTGACTCTGCTTATGGTATGTTTTCATGCACAAAAGCTTTTAAGCTTTATGAGATCCCACTGGTTGAGTGATTATTTATTTCCTGGGATACTGGGCTATTGTACAGGAAGTCTTTCCCCACTTCTATACCATGAATAGTTCTCCCTATTTTTTCTTCCAAGCAATTAAAAGTTTAGGCCTTATGATGAGGTCTTTAATCCATTTGGAGTTGATTTTTGTGCCCAGTGAGAGGAATGGGTCTAGTTTCATTTTTCTACAGGTGGTTATCTAATTTGTACAGCACCATTTGTTGATTTTGTCTTTTCTACAGTGTATGTTGTTGGCTCCTTTGTCAAAGATCAAGTAGCTGTAGTTACTTAACTAAGGCCTGGATCTTCAATTCTATTTCATTGGTCTATATATCTGTTTTTATGCAATATCATGCTGTTTTTATTACTGTGGCTTTGTAGTATAGCTTCAGATTAGGTATGAAGATACCTCCAAGGTGTTTCTTTTACTAAGGACTTCTGCCATTCCATATAAACTTTGAGGTTATTTTTTTCTATCTCAGTGAAGAATGATGCTGTAATTTTTATTGTTATTGCATTGAATCTGTATATTCCTTTTTGTAAGATTGCCATATTTACAAAATTAATCCTACCTATCCAGGAACATCGAAGGTCTTTCCATCTTCTCATGTCCACTTCAATTGTTTTTCTTGAGTGCTTTTATGTTTTTAGTATATAAATCTTTCACTTCCTTGGTTAGTGTTATTCCAAGGTATTTGATTTTTTGTGGCTATTGAAACTGGGACAGCTTCTCTGATTTCTTTCTCTGTATAGAAAGGCTACTGATTTTTGTGTTTTGATTTTGTATCCTGCCACTTTGTTGAAGGAATTTATCATCTTTAGAAGTTTTATAGTAGTCTTTTGGGTCACTTCTGTTTAGGATCATATAATCTGCAAATAGGGCTAGGTTGTCTACTTCTTTTCCAATTTGTATCCCTTTTATCTCTTTCTCCTGACTTATAGCTTGGGCTAGGATTCCTAGTACTATGTTGAAGAGCAGTGGTGAATGTGAGCACCCCTGTTTTGTCCCAATCTTAATGACAACTCCTTGGGTCTTTCATAATTAAGTATGATTTGGGCCTTAGGTGCTTTGTATATAGCCTTTATTATGTTGAGATATAAACCCTCCTTAACTGCTAAGCCATCCCTATAGCCCGGCCCTAAGACTTTTTAGCATGGTGTAGCTTTACTTTTGAATAATACATTAGAACCCATTTTTAGGGATCTTGGTTTATAGTTATTTCTCTGTTTGAAGCTCATTACACAAACAAATCTATTTTGACAAGATAATCATTTATAAGCTGAATCACACTGAAATTTTCTATTTTAGTTACTTTTTTGTTGCTGTAAGAGCAGAAGCAACTTAAGGAAAGAAAGGGTTTATTTTGGTTTCCAGTTCCAGGATATATATTACATCATGGTGGGGAAGGCATGATAGCAAGAGCAGGAGGCTGAGCTGGTCAAATTGTATTCAGAATCAGTATGCAGAGGATAAACTGAAACTGGGGCCATGCTATAAAACCTCAAGGCCCATGCCAGTGACCCACTTCCTCCAGCAAGGCACCACCTCCCAAAGATTTCACATCTTTCTCAAACAGCTCCACCAGCTGTGGAACAAGTGTTTGACATAGCCCTGCCTTAGGAAATCGGAGTTTCTAAAGATTTTGAGCAAAATTTCTGCTTTTTAAAAATATACTTACTGAATGATTAAAATTTCTTTACATGTACTTACTTTAGGTTGTCCCTCCCCTTCTTTCACTCATCGTTTTTTTTTTTTTTTTTTTTTGGTTTTTCGAGGTAGGGTTTCACTCTAGCTGAGGCTGACCTGGAATTCACTATGGAGTCTCAGGGTGGCCTCGAACTCACGGCGATCCTCCTACCTCTGCCTCCCGAGTGCTGGGATTAAAGGAGTGTGCCACCACGCCCAGCTTCACTCATCTTCTTGCCCCCTTCCCTGCTTATGACTTCCCATCCCTAGCATTTTCCCTTTGACCTTGATATTACTTAAGATCTATTATCTTCCCCTTCCCTACTCGTCTCCCTTGTATTCTCATTTTTCCCTCTCTCATGTAAGTAATGCTGCATTATCCGACTGTGCGACTGGAGCTCCTATGAGCCTCTTTCTCATTTCCTGTCATCTATATACTCTCATTCCAATGTAAACATGCATATATAAAGATTCTAAGTTAGGTCCACATATGTAAAACAACATGTGATGATTGTCTTTCTGAGCTGGGTTACTTCACTTGGCATAATATTTTCCTGCAAATTTCACAATTATATTTTTCTTTATGGCTAAATAAAATTTCACTGCATATATGTACCACATTTTCTTTATTAATTTCTCTGTCGAAATACATCTAGGATTGATAAACAAATAAACTAGATCTTTCGTAGGGTAAGGCACTAGTCACATATATTTAATACATAGCTAAACTTACTATTTTTAAGTTAGAATGTCTTTTATCTTCTGTAATATATCCTTCTATATAAAAATATATAAGGTATGGTCTAAGATATTATTAGAATTAATTTTGCCAACATCATAAGATGGATGATCAGCATAAAATTAAATTGGATATATATATATATATATATATATATATATACCTCATATTTATTTTTGATTGACATGTTAATTGTATATATTCATGGGGTTCAAAATGATATTTCAATAGATGCATACAGTGTGCAGTGATCAAATACAGCAGTCCTTTAAGCATTGTTTTACTTTCTAAATTCTAGTAATGTTTAAATTAGGTTAAACTGATCCCCTTGAATACTCATCATTTCTCTTTTGTGAAAACATTCAAAATTCTTTCTCCTTGCTTCTTTTGGAATATAGGAAACATTATAACCTATACTTACCTTTCTATGCAATAGCATACAAGAATTTATTTCTCCTTTTTTAGCTGTATCTTTTTACCTATTGACTAACCTTTTCCCATCCCTTCCTCTCCCTGCTCTGCTAGTCTCCTGATGATGGCATTTAAACTTCTATGAGGTCAGCTGTTTAAGGTTCTAAATAAGTGAGAGAATGCATGGTATTTGTCTTTCTGTGTCTGGTTTATTTTAACAAACATAGTGTTGTTTAGTTCCATTTATGTTGCTGTAACTTTCAAGATTTCACTTTCTTTATGGTTATATCATATTCCACTGTGAATATAGACCACATTTTCTTCATCCATTCATCTATCAATGGGTACCTAGATTGATCTCATATCTTCTTTGTGCGTGCGTGCGTGTGTGCGTGCGTGTGTGTGTGTGTGTGTTATATACATGTATGTGCATAGGTGAATGCAGATGCACACATCTGCACATGCATACAGAGGACAGAGTGGGATATTGGGTGTCCTTTACTAATCTTCCTCCTTATTTCCTTGAGACAGTTTCTCTCACAAAACCTGCAATTCATTGTTTTTCTCCTAGACTAGGTAGCTAGCAAGCCCCAGCAATCCCTCGGTCTCCACCTCACTCAGTGCTGTATCTTATATATTGTGAGTAGTGCCTCAGAAAGATGAGAATATTTCCTCTGAATATATACCCAGAAGTGGGATATCTGAACCATCTGGTAGACATTTTTCTAATTTTGTGAGGAACCAACACATTGTTCTGCACTGTAGCCACACTACTAATTCCCATTCCTGTTAACAGTGCAGAGGAGTTCCTTTATCTCCACTTTCATCAGTATTTCTCTATATTTATTTATTTCCTTAAATTTGTAATGATAGCCACTTGTTTTAGCTGTATATTTTATTATAGTTTTTTTTTTTCCTTTTTTGAGATAGGGTCTGAGTCTTTAGCCCAGTTTCATCTGGAATTTACTATGCAGTCTCAGGGTGGCCTCAAATTCACAGAAAACTTTCTATCTCTGCTTCGCAAGTGTTGAGATCAAAGCCATGCTCCACCATGCCCATTTTAGATTTTTTTTTGAGACAGTGTCTTACTTTGTAGTTCAGGCTGCCTTGAACTCCTGATTCTGCTGCCTCAGCCTCCCAAGTTCTGGGTTTACACTTGTGTACCACCATATTTGGCTATATATATATATTTTGAGGTACGGTCTCACTCTAGTCCATGCTTATGTTGAATTCACTATGTAGTCTCAGGCTGGCCTCCAACTCACAGCGATCCTCTTACCTCTGCCACCCAAGTGCTGGGATTAAATGTGTGTGCCACTATGCCTAGCCATATTTGGCTATTTAATTATCGTTTTGTTTCCAGAAAGCTAATGATGTTGAACATTTTTCATGCCCTTTTTTGAGAAGTTCAGGTGGCGCTATCTCTTTGGTGCTCCAGATTAAACCTGGGGCTTTACATGTACTATGCATGTGGTGTACTTCTGAGATATATCCACAGCTCAGATTTGCCCATTTAAAGTTGGCTTAATTGATTTTTTGGTTTCCTATATATTCTGGATATTAACCTTTTTTTTCAGATGAGTACTTATTTTTCCCCATTCTTTAGGTTGGCTCTTCACTCCATTATTTCCTTAAATAAGCAGAAACCCTTTAATTTGATATACTCTCATTTGTTTATTTTTGCTCTTGGATTCTTATTTTATAAAAACACATCGTCTGTGTCTTCAATGTCAAAATCAGTGCTAATGTCAATATTTATGATTTTTTTCTACTACTCAGTTTCAGGTCTTATATTTAGATATTTAATCCATTTTGAATTGATGTTTGTACATAGAGAGTGAGGTTTCAGTCATAGTTGTATGGATAGTCAGCTTTCCTAGTGCTATTTGTTGAAGAAGCTCTCTTTTTTCCAATGGGTGTTTTGTTGCCTTTGTTGAGACTCAGTTGGGTATAGAGGTGTGGGTTTATTTCTGAGCTCACACTTCTGCTCCAGTTGTGTGTCTATTTTTATGCCAGTGCCATGCTTTAACTGCTGCTCTTGACTTGGGTGTCTCAAACAGTAGAAGGCTATTTTTATCCTTACTCACTTTTTAAAGGCTTTTATTTTGTCCAGAATGGGGCATGGATTTTCCTCTCTTCTCTCTCATTTTTGAAGGATCAGTCATCATTGCTTCTTTAAAGTTGAACTCTTTCATTATCAACTTATTTTTACTTATAGAAAGTTTGATTGATGTTAAGACCAGTCTCCTGTTAGAGGGAGTGTTGAGTGGTGGCATATCCAGCTTGCATCATGTGAATGTACCAGAGTGATTGTTGGAACAGGTGATTTTTAGTGCTAAGTGACTAGGAGAGTCATGAGTGGTGTGAGAGCCAGAGAGCCTGGCCGTTATCAGTTAGCAGATGGGGGCAGACTAAGAGGTGGTGAACTTCAGGCTCTCAGCAAGTGTGTGTAGCAGCGTGGTTCAGGCAGTGGGCCTGGATCAGAACTAGAGTTGTTGGAGTCAGTAGGTAACATATTAAAAGAGAATGAACCCTGTTCCCACAGAGTACTCCTGCCTGTCAAAGTCAGTCTCAAAGGCAACTTTCTCTTGTTATGTTTCTCTTTGTCTTCCTTCTTTTCCTTCCAAAGGAAGATAAGCTCCACTGTGTCTGACATTGTGTAGCTCCTCATTCATAATGCTTTTATGGCACATACTATTTTTTTGTGCAACAGGCGTGGTGGCACACGCCTTTAATCCCAGCACTTGTGAGGCAGAGGTAGGAGGATTGCTGTGAGTTTGAGACCATCCTGAGACTACAGTGTGAATTTCAGGTCATCCTAGGCTAGAATGAGACCCTACTTCAAAACAACAATAAAAAAGGGGGGTCGTGTGCCACCACACCTGGCTGAGTTATTTATTTATTTTTGTATGTGTGGCGCTCTCCTCTTTCCTGGAATATATGTCCCTTTCAAGGAATTAGTCCACTTTTCTCACCTAGAGGCCCAGCTCCATTTACTGGATTGTTATTTACTGGGGAATGATGAATGCCATGGTGTGGATATTGGGTAAACCGAATATGTCCTGCCTACCCAATGGAGATGGGTTTCTTACATCCATGGGCCTGTTGGCCTATGAGAGTTGGATATACTGAAACCATAATTTATCACAATCAAATTATTCCAGAACTTAGGTCCCAATAGAATCTCAAAACCTTTCAGACTATGGACAAAACGGAAGTCTCTCCCTTGGAGTTGGCAAAGATCTCTAGAAGCTTTGTAAACTGTGGCCATTAGGCTTGAGAAGGGAATGTTGCTTTTCACAGTGTTGGTGATCTAACCTAGGGCCTCACACATGCTGGTTAAGGGCTCTATCACCGGATAGCAGCCCCAGTCCCTAATTTTTTTGAGACAGGTTCTTGCTAAATTACTCATATTAGCCTAGAACATACTCTGTAGCTCAGTCTGGCCTTGAATTCATAATCTCAATATCCGGTACTATAGGCTGGTACCATCAGGCTCAGTGTGACACTTGCTTACTAAATGGCATGCCAAGTAAAGAACAACATACTGCTCTTCTCCCATCTCCACGTTGACCTCAGCTCAGCAGAAATGAATCCTTGGACTAGGTTTTACCAAAAGTTCTCTTGATAGCCTCTCCTGCAGTCTGACTTGTTTTATGATGAGAGACTTGGTAGTCCTGATTGTCATTCTCCAACTTTACCACAAACTTTGGTTCTCTTCCCATGGCCACTCCGGTCAACAATTCTTTCCCCTTCAGATGAAAGGCACAAGATTCCTTTTTTATTTCTAATACAACTTCACTAGAAAGGCAATTAATGGAGGGGTAAGCGGCTATATTCTTGCAAAAGTGATTCCTTAGGAGGCAAGCTAATGTCATCCCCGACATTTGTTTCCAGAGTCACCGTCTTGCAAGCAAAAAGGTTTTGTATTTGTCATGATATTTCTTTTTTCTGTTTGTTTTTTTTCCCTGTAGGGTCTTGCTCTAGCCAAGACTGACCTGGAATTTACTATGTGGTCTCAGGTTGGCCTCAAACTCATGGCAATCCTCCTACATCTGCCTCCCAAGTGCTGGGATTAAAGGCATGTGCCACCATGACCAGTTGTATTTATTTTGATATTTCTGAAGATCTGAAGCCCACTTCCCCATACAGAGTCAGGCACCTGCACCCGATGAAGCAGACTGTTGGTAGTGGGTACTGCTGGCCTCTCTTCCACCAGCATTTTAAGCTGCTGGCCCTCAGGTATGCTGCTTGTCTCTTTCCTCTGCTTAAAATCACATTTGTAGGAAAGGTTCTTAGTTTAGGTTATTTTCTTATTTGCATTAAGGTTCATTTGTCATATTTTCCATAATTGTATTATCATATCTCCATAATGTTGAATAAATAACTTTCAATACTTACCCTTCATTCCTCTTCATATTCAGGCATCAAAAAATTATGGAAAGGATCCCATCCCATTTTAAATGCATATCATCTTATTGGTCAATTGCTCAGTATAAATATAGAAAAATGAAATAATTGGAGAGAGATTATGAGTTAGGTATCAATTTTCTGGGCACCCTTATATGTCAGTCATTTACTCCATCTGAGTGCTCAGTAAAAGATTTAGGTGTCATTTTTCTTGAGTCCCCATTTACAGCCCTGTAGACCTCAAAAACCACCAAGTAGGGCTGGAGAGATGGCTTACCGGTTAAGATGCTTGCCTGTGAAGCCTAAGGACTCATATTTGACTCTCCAGGTCCCACGTAAGCCAGATGCATATAATGACCCAAGCAAGCAAGGTTTCACATGAGCGCAAGGGGGCACATACGTCTGGAGTTCAAATGCAGTGGCTGGAGGCCCTGGCATGCTAATTCTCTCTCTCTCTCTCTCTCTCTCTCTCTCTCACACACACACACACACACACACACTCTTGCTTTCTCACATAAAAAAGGGCCAGTCTATTGGGCTTGCCTCAAAAAAAAAAAAAAAAAAAAAAAAAAAAAAGCAAAAGACACAGACACACAGCTTCTCAGGGCTAAAGAGCTTCTCCATGTTCCTCTGTAGAGCTTTCCCTCCATGCCCAGGAATTTCATTGATGGGGCAAGCTAGAACATTGGTCCAAGAAAAGCAAATGCTTCCATGTCATTATAGTTATAGTTGTGTCACTAAGAAATGGATCCTGAACTATGAAGATGGAGTAATGGAGCCAGAAACCAAGCAATAGGTGTTAAAGACTGGAAGCCATAAAAAACTAGGAAGAGTATTCATCAGGAAAAAAAAAAAACAATCTTGCCAACACCTAGATTTTGTATAAATTTTGACATCCAGAATTTCAAATAAATAAATTTATGTTAACTAGGCCCATAATTCTAGCCCTCTGTAGGCTGAATTAGGAAGATTGTGATGAATTTGAGGGTATCCTGGGATCCATAAGGAATTCTACGCTTGCCTGGGCTATAGATAAGACCTTGCCTCAAAAAATTCAAATAGAATAGAATAGACAAAAATAAAATAGAATATAAAAGAATGGGTTTTAAACATGTTGTGGTTTGTTGTAGCATGACACAGAAAATGAGTATAGAACCAATACTTTTTTTTTTTTTGGTTTTTCAAGGTAGTATCTCACTCTAGTCCAGGCTGACCTGGAATTCACTATGTAGTCTCAGGGTGGCCTCGAACGCTTGGTGATCCTCCTACCTCTGCCTCCCTAGTGCTGGGATTAAAGGTGTGTGCCACCACACCCGGCTTAGAACCAATACTTTAAAAATTTTTTATTTATTTGAAAGCAGAAGAGAGAAAGACAGAGAGGGAGAGAGCGAGCGAGCATGCCAAGGCCCCTTGCCACTGCAAAAGAACTTCAGATGCATGCACCACTTTTTGTGCATCTGATTTTACGTGGGTATTGGGAAATCAAACCTGAGTCATCAAGATTTGCAAGCAAGCACCTTTAACCACTAAGCAATTTCTCCAGCCCCTCAAACTACTGCTCTTTATGCCTAGCCTTTTCTGTCTTGAATACATATACAAAGAAACCTCACAGAATTATGGGACAATCTAAAACAGTAAAGTATGACTGCTGGGTGGGATAATCTCAATTAATATATATGTTTAATTCAGCCCTATAAAGTAAGAATTATTTAATTTTGCTTCTTATCTTGAAATATAATCAAAAGATATTTGATATTCTTTTATTTTTTTAAATATCCTTTTGTTTTTCTTTATTTATTTGACAGAGAAAGAGGGAGATAGAGAAAATGGGGGCGCCAGGGCCTCCAGCCACTGCAAAGGAACTCCAGATGCATGCGCCCCCTTGTGCATGTGGCTAACGCGGGTCCTAGGGAATCAAACCTGGGTCCTTTGGTTTTGCAGACAAACACCTTAACCACTAAGCAATCCCTCCAGCCCTTTGATATTTTTTTAAAAGGAGAAATTCCATTTTACCCCAAACTGATTCTTTGAAAATGTAGCTACTGTTACTGTAGTACCTGATATGCATCCACTAGGTGTCAGGAGACACAATGTTAAGGCTACTGTTTCAACCTACTTATAAATGAAATTGCAAAGTAAACAATTGTGGATACAATAATTGACATGTTAAATGGAGACAGGATGCAATAAATATTCAAAATGATTTGCTTTTGGAATATGTATGTCAATATATACACTTAGTTTGTACTGTCATGTAGCCAAATGAAATCCTGCCAGTTCTTTTAAATACAATTTATAATGGCCCATAGAGGGTATTCTGAGTATTTCCCAGTGGCCTGTGGCTTCATTTATACATTTTTGCGCTTTCCAACCATCCTTTGCCTAGCAAATATCTCAGCAGCCTACCACAAGGGAATGTACTTTATTGGCTTTATGTAAGTTAGATCATTTTATGGCTCTCCTTAATACCTGTTTCTAGCCAGCTTCTTATGGTTCATGTCAGAGAAGCCATTGTGTGTTGAGTAATATTTAATTCACTTATGTAGAAGGTTTCAGTAGTTCCCCTCAGATCCTGCCTGCCCTTTGTTTTTCAAATTGAGGAGCATAGTTCTCATTGACTACAGTTTTCTTTTGATTTTTCCAGGGCAGAATGGGTGGGTCTGCATTGGAAGCAGAGATCAAAAATAACAAAGGTTAAAGTCAGTGGTGCTGCCAGATGACTCACCAGCATGGCCTAGGGGGTCAAAAGAGCATAAAAAGCAAGGAGAAATAAAGACAACAAAAAAGGAAATCTCTCCTTGCTGAACTGTGGTGTGTGTATATAGTGGTGGGTATGCTTATATGAGTGTGTGTGTGTCCCAGGTTAATTCCCAGGAGAAGAAAATAGTTACAGATTCTTCCCCAGAATGCTAGAGCAAAACTTTCTAGATTGCCCATTGGTTGCAGATGAAGAGCCTGGATCAAAAACTTGGACCAGAAATTTTAATAAGATTATGTTTATGCCCAATTTAGTAAAAAGCTAAATTTTGAGATTAAGTATTGCTATATATTTCCCAGACTGGCCTAAATATGTTATCTTCCTGTCTCTGCCTTCCAAATGCTTTTTTACATTATTTATATAAAATTCTAGGCTTATCTTATTTATACAAAATTACAGGCTTGTTTATCTCATACTTTGCTATTACAAACATTGCTGTAATTACTGAGTTCATAAAAGTATTTTCGAACAGGTGGGAGTATATCAGTAGGTTAAATCCACAAAAGAAAATTTCTGGGTTGAGGGGTAGATGAATTTTTAGTTCTGATAGAAATTTCCATACTATCATAAACATAAAACAATCTTACCAACAATGTGAAGTGTCCATTTTCCTATAATATGACAACAGAAAATGCTATCCAAATACTTTTATTTTTTATCTGATATATTTGATATATATTATAGATAACATATTCAGATTTACGTTACCTTTTTCTCATTAGTAAAATTGAGCATTCATTTTTTCATATATTAAAAGAAATGTATATGTTCATTTTTGTGAATTTTAAAAACTTATCCACTGCTCAATTGAATTGGGTTGTTGGCCAAAGTCTTATTGATATGTAGGAGTGTTTTATATAATACATGAACTGGTCTTTTGTCTATCTATGGTAAGTGTTGCAATTTTGTTTTTGAGACAGGGTATAACTCTATCATCCAGGCTGGTCTCTTACTCACTGTGTACTAAAGCCTGGCTTTGAACTAATTATTCTCCCTCAGCTTCCTAAGTGCTAGGGTTATAGGCTTGAGCCTTTGTGACTGGCTTTGATTTCTTGATATTAATTTTTTTGTGATGCACTTTTTAGAGCATATAGTCAAAAGTTTTGTGTCTGGCATTATTTCAGTTTACTTATATTTTTGTCTTTTTTATAATTTCATGTTTGAAATTGTTTCATGTTAGAGTCTATTTGGTATAAGGCATACAGTAGTGGTTTAATTTTCTAAATATATGATTAAATCATCATTTTGACTGATTATGTTAGTATAGCTAATTATAAAAAAAAGGTAGAGAAGCTGGGTGTGGTGGCGCACGCCTTTAATCCCAGCACTTGGGAGGCAGAGGTAGGAGGATCACCATGAGTTGAAGGCCACCCTGAGACTACAGAGTGAAGTCCAGGTCAGCCTGAGCTAGAATGAGACCCTACCTGGAAAAACAACAACACAAAGTTAGAGACTGAAAGAGAAAATTATGTCTCATTTCATTGCCTAGAGATAACCACTGTTAATTTTTTGGCATTTCCTTTATCATATATATATACAAACCCTGCTTTCTGTCTTATTGAATTAGGGTCAAATTATATATAAAGTTCAGAACCTTGCTCTTTTTTTCAGCTTAATATAGTAAGAAAAGTTCCCCTGTCTGGGACTCAGGATGTGGCTCACTGGATAAAGTGCTTGCCTAGAGTGTAGGAAACCCTGTGTTCCATATAAACCCAGCACCACATAATCCAGTCAAGGTGGTGGTAGCATCATAAATTCAAGGTCATCCTTAGATGCACAACGATCTCAAAGTCAGCCTGGGCTACATGAAACCTCGCTTAAAAAAAATTCCCGTATCAAATGTGCTTACTCTTAAACTGTGAGTACTTTTGTTGTCTGAATCTGTCCCATTTGTATCTATTCTGATGAGGGACTAATGAAAAACTTCATGAAAAAGTGTCATTTGATATGAGACTGGATGGAATTTGACCAGTAGAGACAGTTGGGAAGGACAAGGCATTTGTTACAGAGGGGATCAACTCTATGAAAATTGAGAATCTATTCCAGGTCTAGACAATCGATTGGTACTAGTCCAGTTTACATTGTGCATGGGTTGTAGGAGTGGGAGTTGGGAAAAGCTAGGTTTAAAATTTAGCTTTGCAAATACAAAGCTTAGATAAGGCTTGGAAAACAGACTAAGGACCTGCTAGTTCTCTAGGCATTAGTGTGGTTAAAGGTTAACTCTTTAACTATGGAGAATGTTCAACATATGCAGAAGTCAACAGAACAATATGACAACCCCTCATGTAGCTATTACCCTGCTGAAGTGATTTTCATATTATGGCCCCTTTCATTTGATCAAATCTCCTATATATTTTGAACCAAGCACAAGGCCTTCTATTATTTTCTACCTGCATATTTAAAATATACAATTTCTTTATAAAATATAGTCGCATCCCCATGATCACACTCAAAATAACTGACAATATTTTGTTAGTAGGACATAAGGGTTTGAAAGAAGCATGACATTATCAATTTGTGCTCAACTCCAAAAAGAATGTTTGCTCCTCAAGTATAAAAGGTTATTATTCTTCTTTAAAAATATGTTTTATTTATTTATTTATGAGAGAGAGAGAGAGGGAGAGAGTGAGAGAGAGAACGGGTGCCCCAGGACCTGCAGCCACTGAAAATGAACTCCAGACATGTGTGTCCTCTTGTGCATCTGGCTTATGTGGATCCTGGGGAATCGAACTGGGGTCCTTTGGCTTTTCAGGTAAATGCCTTAACTGCTAAGTCATCTCTACAGCACAAAAGGTTATTATTCTTTTGTGTGTGCATAGTATTGTTGTGTGTGTGTGATGTATGCATGTGTATGTGGTGCTGCGGTGCCCCATTCTCTCGTCTCTGGGTGCTTGTGGGTCATCTGAGAAGAACATCAGGTATCCTCCTCTTTCACTCATCTGCCTTTTTTGTTCTTGTACCAGAGTCTCTTACTGACTTCAGAGCTTGCTGTTCATGTGCCCCAGTGATTCTCCAGTCTCCATTGTCACATGAAGGTTTTCTGATATGCATGACCATGCCCAGCTGTTTATGTGGGATATAGAGATTCAAACTCTAGCAGTTTCAAGATCCTTCAGGCCCTCATGCTTATGTAGGAAGAGCACTTAACTTCTGATCCATCTCTCTAGTCCAAAATGTTCTCTCTCCATATATATTTATTCATTTTTTTCAAGGCAGGGTCTCACTGTACCCTAGGCTGAACTGGAACTCACTCTATAGCCCCAGCCTGGCCTCAAACTCATAGCACTGCTCCTACCTCAGCCTCCTGAGTGTTGGGATCAAAGGCATATGCCACCATGTCTGGCTTCCAAACTGTTTTATTAATTAGCTGAACTTGAACTAAAGCTAAAATGCAGATAACATAAATGAACCACTTTATGAATGGTGAATATTGGGAGTTACATACAAGTAGTATTTGTGGATGACAAAATGTCATTTAGATATGTTTTAGGCATGCAATTTTATCAGAAGTGGAGCTTGGAAATGATGTTTCTTAGAAGGTAAAATGGTATAGTCAATTTTCATTAAAATAAAACTGACAAAATATATTTTTCAATCTTTTAAAATCTTTTATAAAAATAACCAGGGTTGGGACTGGGGAGATGGCTCAGTGGGTAAGGGCACTTGACATGCAAACATAAAAGCCTAAGAAGGCCTGATTCACTCTGGGTTCAATTCCCCAGCACCTACATAAAGATCTGAGTGTGGACAAGTATGCTGTAATCCCAGCCCTGTGGAGAGCAGGAGACCAGAAAATCCCTGGGGCTGGCAAAAATTGGCTGTTCTAGGTCCATGGAGAGTCCCTTACAAGGAAATATGATGAAGAACAATAAAGGCATCTAATGTTCTCCCCTGGCCTCTGCATGCAGTCACACAGGGTGCACACATACATGCATATACCACACATAGTACACATACACATGCAAAAAAAAAATCCAACAGGGGTTTGTTACCTTCAATTTTGGTACCTTTAGCTAGAACTTCCCAAAAACAATTTTTCTTGAAGACTAAGGTTAAATAGAGATAATGAAAGGAAAGAAAATAAATAGCTTAGTATTGCAATATACTGCATTCTTCTAAAGAAACTACATTATATTAGAATAGATTATTATCTGGGGGTTGTTTCAGAATGCCTTGCTATCATTGCGAAAATGCAATTATGCTGTGTTGTTGGCTGTTGATGAAGAGAAGGCCATTGAAATCCACAGCCTCCTTATTCCCCTGGGTGCCTTCATCCCTGTGACATTAACCACCTGGATCCCTGTTTGTTCAGTTGCCCATCTGATAGAATATGCACTCTTCTAATTTCCCATGCTGTGGAAAATTATTTTATTCAGCAAGTGACTGAGCCTTTCTTTGGAATGGAAATCACTGATATATTGGGTATAGTGTATTTAGTACAAAGCAAAGATGAGTCTTAGATTCCCTTTTCTAGCATAATTTGTCCCAAATCTGCTGAATTAAAAAAAATAAGATAGTAGAAGGTCTGAATGTTTTTGGCAGAGCAGAAGTTGTTTTTACGTGGTTTCTTTATTTTCCAAAGACTTATTTTTCTATAGCAAGATGTGTGAGAAAAATGTATCTAGTAGAACAGCTGTTCCTACTGCTAAATTGTAGTGGTAATTCAACCCTTCTGTGAGGTCACAAAGCCATTTAAATCTTGCAGGACAATTGCACATTGTGGTGAGAGGCTGAAATTTCTGCTGAATTTCCATTTGAGATGAATAGAAGCTGGGACATGTATACTTTAAAAAATGTACATTTTTTGAAATCAAGTTGTCTCAATGAGAAATAGAGGCTTCTGAGAGTATAGGAGGCCCAACCTGGAATATATTTAATTTTAGTCTTGATTCATTTTCTTGTTCTAACAGGCCTGCTTTTGCTCCTTGGGTTAATGGTTTGTCCACTGTTGTTCTGTTGCAACCTAGGTTAAGTTTATGTAAACTTACTTTGTAAAGATGATAAGGCTGACTTGTTCTATGCAGCATGGATAGGGAACACATATTTCAAGAGATTAGAATAGATAGATGTAAACTCTGGTATCATCCTTTATCTGTAGTTTAGATTTCCAGCAGTCTTAGCTGGACTTTCTGGAATATGGCCAGAGCTTGAAAGAAAACATAGCAGACCTTTGGGAGGTCAAAATAACTCTCACAAACACCCTGGACTTTACCCTATAGGAGAACCATCAGGAGAACCAGCCAGTTCCCAACTTTAA
The DNA here is from genome assembly GCA_036346955.1 of Dipus sagitta. Taxonomy (NCBI): domain Eukaryota; kingdom Metazoa; phylum Chordata; class Mammalia; order Rodentia; family Dipodidae; genus Dipus; species Dipus sagitta. The sequence continues at coordinate 123,420,142 of CM070776.1, forward strand.
TCAGTAACCTTATTTTGTACACAATTCTAATAGACTTCATTATCTGGCTTGCTGGCCCACAGCAAATTAGATGAGAGGCTATTATAGCAGCAAGTCCACTGAGAGCCAGGAAAAATAACAACCAAACCCTTGAATGCAAAAGTGGCATAGAATTCTAAGAAATATACATACAAAATGGAGAAAAGCTCAGCAGCCTGAAATCATTGAGTAAAGGGACAAACAGCCCTGTGAGCAAAAATAGCCATGAGTGCATGTCTCCTTTCTTCACTCTCCGTTGGAGAATTTGCTTCTCTTTTTCATATGGATGCAAATTCTAAGGAGAGAACCAGCCCATCACTCCTCAAAAGGGCCCCAGCTGAAACTAAGAATAATTGAGAAAATGAGTAAGAGTGCTGCTTTCTTGGTGAACCTGGTACCAACAGGAGAGTGAAGGAGATAGACACAGAGAACATTCAACTCCTATCAAACCAGATATACAGAGACACAGAGGCTCCCAAGACCTCATCACTGAAGCAAACCTAAAAGAAACCCAACATGGCTCAGGAAAATTTGTGGAAGAGGAGGCAGAAAGAATGTCAGAGCCACATGTTGGGTCATGATACACAGAGACATTGCTTCCTACCCATAACTGATGGCTAACCCCACAATGCACGACCCATATTCCCCAACAAAGAGGGTCCCTGAGGAGGGCGGAGGACAGGGAGGAGGCTAATGATGGTACCAACTAGACTGTATACACAGTATAAAACTAATAATTTTTTTTAAAAGATAGAAACTGTCTTGTCTATATGTGTTTTTAACATGTACCCCATAAGTATTGTAAAACTGACCCAGCTTTTTTGGCAGGCAGATAAGAAAGCAGGACTCAAGTAGATTTCAATTTTACCATGATGCTAAGCCTAAGTCATCAAACAATATTTAGACTATATTCACTCTCCTGAACAGAAGGTGTAAAAAAATCCACCTTGGAAAATTTCATCAAAAAAACTCAGGAAATTATCTAGGAGTGGGATTACTGAATGATAATGTAGGTTTATGTTCAACTTTGTAAGAAACTACTGAACTGTTTTCCCAAGTGGTTGTGTCAATTTGCATTTGGTATTTAGTTTTTAAAAATTATAGTGTCCTAATAATTATGTGATGGTATATCATTTTTAATTTCTATATTTGTTACAACTGATGATATTGGATAATTTTTCATGTACTTATTTCCTATCTATATATTTTTGGTGAAGTGTCTATTCAATTTTTTTAAGTTATTTTTGTTCATATTTATTTATTTATTTGAGAGTGACAGAGAGAAAGAGGCAGAGAGAGAGAGAGAGAGAGAGAGAATAGGCATGCCAGGGCCTCCAGCTACTGCAAACGAACTCCAGACGCGTGTGCCCCTTGTGCATCTGGCTAACTTGGGTCCTGGGGAATTGAGCTTCGAACAGGTGTCCTTAGGCTTCACAGGCAAGCGCTTAACCGCTAAGCCATCTCTCCAGCCCATATTCAATTTTTTTTGATGCTGTTTTCAAAATTGGGTTGCTTCCTACAATCAGGTTCTCGGAGTTTTTTTTTTTTTTAACTTTTAAGGCTTTTTATTAACAACCTTTCACTGACTACCTTCTTTCTAAATAGTCTCTCTTCTATTCCTTTTTTTTATTATGAACATGTTTGTTTGGATACTTTATGTGTTTGTACCATCTTTTCCCTCCTTTTTGCCCCCATTCCACAGGGGGCCCTCCTCAGTGGTGTTGCTGGTATTCCCCATGGGTTTGTGGGTTATGAGTTAGGAGAGTATCAGTCATTCATTTTTTAAAATTTATTTATTTTTTTTGGTTTTGCAAGGTACGGTCTTGCTCTATACCAGGTTGACCTGGAATCCACTATGTAGTATCAGGGTGGACTCAAACTCACAGTGATCTTCCTACCTCTGCCTCTCAAGTGCTGGGATTAAAGGCATGCACCACCATGCCTGGTCCCCTGTTTCATATATACATACATATATATATATATATATATATATATATATACACACACACATATATGTATATATAGTACAAGCATTTTATTCCATAACTATATACCCTGCCAAAATGAAAGTTTACATCTATACAAAGACTGTATGCAGATGTTGGTAGGCCCTTAATTCATAATTACTAAAAACTAGAAAACATCCAAATATCTTACAACTGGAAAATGGTTAAAAATTCTAAGTTATTCATGATACTTGGCAATAAAAATTAACAAATACTTCATTCTCATAGAAATATGTGTGAAAGTCAATTTTTTTCTGCTGATTGGAAGAAACCAGGTTTACAATGCTGCATAATATATGATTCAGTTTAGGTGAAAATTCTTCAGTAGGTTGTTAGCACATTCATACCAGAGATAGGGTTGACTACAAAGGGGCAGCATGATGGAAATTCGTGGGGCTATAAAATTGTTTGTTATCTTGGTTTTGCTGATGATTTGTCAACACTTATAAAACTAACACAACAACTGAATTATGCTGTATATAAAATAGAACTCATTTTTTCCAAAAAAGAGAACTATTTAGTGTATTGAAAGGGTGTAGCTTTAAAATGATAGAAAACACTTTGCTGTGGCTGAATTTCAGGGGGCTTTCAGTAAGCTAAAACTTTTGACTAGTCATAAGAAATCCATTAGCAGTTGAGTTCTGTTTTCAGGGGACAAAGCCACTATAGCAGCATGACATTTTACTTGCAGGAAATGGTGAATGCAAAGTCTTAGGATGAACACATAGAGCCACAGGGAGGACCAAGTTGTGAGTGAAGTACTAGAAGCATCTCTGTTTCTCCTTAGTACACACACACACACACACACACACACACACACACACACATCCCACAGAGTTACAAATACTGTCTATAAACTCCTTCCTTTTCTTTAACCTCTTCACCAGTCCATCATTCCATTCTTACCATTACTGCTAAATAACTTTGTGATCCAACCACACCATTAGGATCCCAGGCTTATCCTACCTGTGTGAATTTCCTCTCATTGGTTATTTTGTTTTAGAAATGCCCTACTCCTATTGACTTCCCTAATCTCTGATAGGCCTAATTGAACACAGTCTTTTAAGGTTCAATTCAAAATCTGCCTTCTCTATGAAGCCTTATTTGATCATCACCTTCAGAAATGAATTTTCATTCTTTGTAGACTCATAGAAAATTGACATCTTTGAAAGCGGTGAGGAGAATAGGTGCATGTTTCCAGTGCTGGGTGAATATTGGAAGATGGGTCTGTATATTTTCAGCTTTGTTTGTGACAGTATACTGTAGTTGTTAAGGACATGGAAGGGGAGCTGGAGAGATGGCTTAGCAGTTAAGGTGCTTGCCTGCAAAGCCTAAGGACCCATGTTTGATTCTCCAGATCCCATGTAAGTCAGATGCATAAAGGTGAGGCAAGCGCAAGGTCACACATGCCCACTAGGTGGCACAAGCGTCTGGAGTTCGATTTCAGTGCCTGAGGCCCTGGCACGCCAATTTTGTCTTTCTCTCTCTCTCTCTCACTCACTCTTGCTCTATCTCTTGCTCTCTCTAAAATAAAAAAAAATAAAAACAAAACAAAGAAAGAATATGAAGGTGCCATGTTACTTAGATTTCAATACTGGCTCTGTTGTATGCTAGCTGTGTAATGTGGTGAATTGCTTGTCTTCTAAATCCATTTCATCATGTACAGAATGGGAATAATGACACCTGCTTGCAGTTGTGATGAGTAAACAGATTTCTTTTTTTGAAACAGTATTTAATTTTTATTTATTTATTTGGGAGAGATATATGTAGAGAGGCTGACAGACAGACAGACAGACAGACAGACACACACACACACACACACAGAGAGAGAGAGAGAGAGAGAGAGAGAGAGAGAGAGAGAGAGAGAGAATGGGTAAGTCAGGTCCTCTAGCCACTGCAAACAAACTGCAGACACATGTGCCACCTTGTGCATCTGGCTTACATGGATCCTGGGGAATTGAACCTGGGTCCTTTTGCTTTGTAGGCAAATGCCTTACCCACTAAGCAAACTCTCCATTCCTCAGATTCCTTTCTATACAGTGTCTGGCTTGAATGGAGCCCCCTGTAAGTGAAAGCAGTCTTGATAGTTCCAAATAATTCAAATCAGATGGGCTAAATTTATTAATCAGAGAATATATTTGGTTTTGAAGAAGCTATAACTATTATGGGAGATAGAAATAGAAGATAGTGTTCACATCCATCCCATGCAAATGGGCCAGAAACATTGGCTACATATGGATTCTAACCTAAGTGTTGAAATTATATCATTACAGCTTCACACAAGGACTCATGTGTGGCTGTGTTGGCAGGAGGTTGGAGGCGGGGTGGGGAAGAGAATCAGTGGCTTGATGGACTTCTCTGAGGGGAGATCTTAGAGCTGGCCTGCTCCACTAGCAACCATTTGATATTCTAGGCAGCTGCATGACACTGCACTCTGGTGCCCCATGGAGTAATTAACAGGCCCTCTCACAGCTGTTTTGTCAAACATTTGGCCAGACTTGTCAGTGGATGCCGCAGAGGCTGGGGTGGTAGCAGCGGCACCCAGGATATATTCACCACCTTAGGCACTGAGCTTTCCTAGTAGCTTTATAATAACATTGCAGCTGTACCCTGAGCCCTTCTCAGAACAGGGCGCCTGCCTATTGTTTCCAGGGGGTGACCTAAATTCCTCAGTTCATAGTGCACTTCCAACAACAGCAATATCACTAGCTTAAAGTGTTCCTTGATGCTATAAGGGTTACACGTAACCACAGCATGTGGTTTAAAAAAATTCCTCTTTAAACCATACAAAGACTTTTTCATTTATGTTACCACTCGCAAGCTATATCTTATTCAGAGAAGGAAGTATAAGAGGAAGTGTGATGTCAAGAAAAAAGCATGAGACTGGAAATCAAGAGACCTCCTTTTTTGTTCTGATTCATCAGTCTTGCGACCTTGAGAAAGTCATTTATTTGCTGTGGAACTTTGGATCTTATGTATGAGAGAGACGGTTATATTAGAGAGAAACTTTCTGAATACTTGCAACAGTGAAATGCTGAAACATTCAGGAATTTAAGCCTGGATGCAGTGGAGCCCTGTGTAATAAATGTTTGAATTGTTCCTACCTAGAGACTTTGCTCCTTGCTAAATAATGGGTGCTTATGCAGAACAGTATACCTGTGCTTGCCACTTCCAGCCGTCACTGCCTTTCCTGAGGGTGCTGCATAATCATGATCTGGGAGTTGTATTAAGAATGCTACAGTGGTTTTCAGTAAAAAGCTCAAGAAAGACAATATGGGGGACCAGGGATTAATTTTCAGCCCGTTTTAACTAATCCACATAAGGCCCACTCCCACGCTGAGCTTCCTCATCTAGGTTATGTTTCTCACATGTTATCTGTGTCTGCCATCAGGCTTCTAGTTTGAGAAACTGGTGGTTTTATATGGGCTCACTTAGCTCATTTCCGTTGTGGAGAAATGTCTCTTCTCATACCTAGGGGCTTCCCCATGGCAAAGGGAGAGGCAGGTCCCTGACAGTCCTACCTTATGCCTTCTGAATGTGTTTCTATCCACTTGAAGTCAAGTTGAGGAACACTGCAGGGTTAGCTCAGATGGAGTTTGAAAGACTGGAGAAGGAATCCAACAGAAGGCTGAGATTCAGTGGATTGCACTGCTGTGAGTTGTGCCTGAGGAATGAGCCTTATTTGTGGGTCAGACACAGATGTGTTCATCAATTCCCAGCTATGCATTTAGTGACATTAACCATAGTGGAAATATTTTTCACTACATAAATCAGCAATACTATGCATCAGGGATGTTTGTGGGGTTTCTTCAATTATTTTTATCTGTCTTGTTCAGATTGAATGATTTCTAGTGATTTATCTTTAAGGCCTTCAGCTCTTTTTTCTGCCATTTCCAATTTGCTACTGATTCCTGAGAGTGAATTTTTAATTTTGATTTTACTTTCCAATTTTAAACATTTACATTTGGTTTTTCTTTACATCATCTATTTCTTTTGTGAGACCTTCTATATTTTTCTTAATGTTCAAGAATATCCATGATTGCTTGCATGAACATTTTTCTGTTAACCATTTTATAGTTACCAGATAATTACAACATCTGTGTCATTTGGACACTGACATCTGTTGATTATCTATTATTATGTAAATTGAGATTTGCTTACATTTTTTGTATGCCAAGTGATTTTTTGGATTATATCCTGGACATTTTGAATGTTATAAGACTCTTGGTCTTATTTTTGTCTTAGTAAAGATTTGGAAATTGTATCAATCAGCCTGTTTAACCCAGCTTTCTGAGATTCAGTTCTAGTTTCACTTCAGTTTCTTAAACCTTTGCATTACCATTTGGATTTGTCCCACATATGTGCCATCTAGTGTTCAGTTTGTACCAACCTATCTTATGGTTCAGGTTTTGAGGGTTTTTTTTTATTAGTTATATATACACAGTGTATACAGTCATCGTTAGCCTCCCCCCGCTCTGAAGGGACCCTCCTCATTGAGGAATGTGGTCATGCATTGTGGGGTTAGCCATCAGTTATGGGTAAGAGACAATGTCTCTGTGCATAATGACCCAACGTGTGGCTCTAAGATTCTTTCCGCCTCCTCTTCCACAAAGTTCCCTGAGCCATGTTGGGTTCATTTTAGGTCTGCTTTAGTGATGAGATCTTGGGAGCCTCTGTGCCTCTGGATATTTGGTTTGGTAGGAGCTGATTGTTCTCTGTGTCTATCTCCTTCATCCTTGTGCTGGTACCAGGTTCACCAAGAAAGCAGCACTCTTGCTCATTTCCCCAATTATTCTTAGTTTCAGCTGGGGCCCTTTTGAGGCGTGAAGGGATAGTTCTCTCCTTAGGATCTGCATCCATCTGAAAAAGAGAAGCAAATTCTCCAACAGAGAGTGGAGAGTGAGCCGGGCGTGGTGGCGCACGCCTTTAATCCCAGCACTCGGGAGGCAGAGGTAGGAGGATCGCTGTGAGTTCGAGGCCACCCTGAGACTCCGTAGTGAATTCCAGGTCAGCCTGGGCTAGAGTGAAACCCTACCTCGAAAAACCAAAAAAAAAAAAAAAAAAAAAAAAAAGAGTGGAGAGTGAAGTTAGCACCAGATAAATGGGATAACCTTTGTTTTTTTAGAGAGAATTTAATAGGCGTAGGCCCTCTTGTAGCCCACGATTGGTGGGAGCTTGATAATAGAGAGAGGGCTGGTTTTTGGACATGGTTCTGATTCGATTCCCAGCTTTAGCTATGGGTTCTGTTCTACTGAGCACATCAGTTGGCCAAATAAAGAGTGGTTGGTTTCCCACCATGGCTGTGTGCCACTATTGTACTTGTGTGAGCATCATGTCAGGTTGTTTGCTGCTGGGTAGTTTAGACCATGGGTTGCTTGGACAGATGTTGGCCATTTTCCCCCAGTTGCTCATGTAGCACCTTCTGGCACTAGAAGAGCTAACTGCCTAGGGACTGACTCTCTTCCAGATTCCAGCCAGGTCACTCCATGTTCCGTACCAACAGGATATGGTGTCTTCAGCAGTAGGGTCTTATCACTAACATTTGGTGGGTAATCAAGTACTCTGGCATAGATCTGTCTTTTGGGAAACCTTGTAGGTCTCTCTGATCAACAGCTAATTGTGGATGTTAGCCACATTCTGGTACTGGGAGTTACAGGTCAGCACCCAAGAAGAGAAGGAAGAAAAAGATAAGTAATATAAAAGAGATAGAGAGAAGTGAGAGAAGAGGAGAAGAGGGAGGGAGGGAGAGAGAGAGAGAGAGAGAGGGAAAGAGAGAGAAACAAGAGAAGATTAAGGTTACTCTTCATTGTACCCATTCCAGGGCCTTGTGATTCAGGTGTTCCCTCTAAGGACCTCATGAAGGTTCAACCATTTAGCCTTTCTTTTAGGGTGTAGAGTTTTAGGGTACTATTGCCATTTGGGTCTAGTTTTGTGTCCTGAAGTTTTGACATACTCCACATGATCAGGCTGATCGTGAACAAAGTCATGTACATCCACAGCTTGGCCATAAAACTAAGTTACTAAGTTACTAAGCAATTACATGGGATCACTTACCTGATCTCTTGTCTCTGTGCAATCTCCCTGATTATTTATGGCTCCTTTTGGGTCCTTCAGCCCGAAGTTATGAGTTTTACCCCCACCCTCTCTTTACTAGTTACCCTCTTTGTCACAACTCAACAAATAGCATAGAAGGTTTGGGCCCATGGAGGCTTTTCTGTGGCTACTGTCACTGATTTTCTAGAGATCTAGACCATGCAAGAGAGAGACAGGGAGAAAGAGACTTGCTGAAACCTCTGTGACCATTATGACTTTCTTCTAGTCCTTATACTAGTGCTAAGGGGCTTCTTCCAGAGCTTTACCTGTTTGCACTGATGGATTTTTGGATTTAAGCCTGTGGTTTGTTTAGGTTAGGGGAATGATGAGGTAGAGGGATGGAAGTGGTAAATTCACCATTAATTGTTTTTTTCTGAGGTAGAGTCATGCTCTAGCCCAGGCTGAACTAGATTCACTATGTAGTCTCAGGATGGCCTAGAACTCACAGCAATCCTCCTATCTCGGCCTCCCGAGTGCTGGGATTAAAGGTGTGTGCCACCATGCCTGGCACCATCAATTTTTTGATGCTTCAAATTCTAGTTTTCTTTTTCAATCTGCCTGCTACTCTTTACTTGTCTGTATCTTTGAATAGCTATTCCATGAATTTAGTTTTATAGCTGCATTCAGTGGGAAAAACAGGGTAGTGTATGCTTTCTTCATCTTGCCTAGAGGTGAGAACCATTTATTTTTTCCCCTGGAGATCCAGTTGTTAAACATTTATCAGCACACTACTGGATGGTTATAACCAGGATAACTGTGAGCAAGAACACTTTACGCAATCTTCAATATTACTTTCAGGCAGTCCAAATACTTTTTAGCTGTGTGACTCTGAACAGTTAGTTACTTTACCATGCTTTGCCTCAGAACTTTAATATAGGAGTATAGGTAGTCACTGTGGTTGTACTAGACAATTCTTATGGGGAGGACAATGCCTTACCTTTCCAACCCATGGCTCTTACATCCTTTTTATCCCCTCTTTCACAATTTTCCCTGAGCTCAACACTAAAGAAGACTTCTCATTGTTAACTTGGGAATTATAGTACATATCTCGGCTGGGGAGATGGCTCAATAGATAAAGCTATGCTCTTTCTACACAACTCTGAGTTCCTGAGTTTGAATCTCTAGACCCCATGTAAAAGATAGAAGCTGTGATGGCCTTCTGTAATCCCAGTGTTCCTACAGAAAGAATGTTGGTGCAGAGAAATGGAGTTCCTAGAAGCTCACAAAGTGGTGAAAAAAGAGCCTATTTCAAAATGGGTGGAAAATGAAGACTGACCCCAAAATTGTCCTCTAACCTCTACACATGTGCCTTCATACACACACGTACACACAGACACACACATATATACACATATATAAACATCAAACAAGCAAATAAATAAATATTTTTAAAGGTCCAAGTGGCAATTAAATCTGCCTAAGATCTTGCAACAGACATAAACTTTAAAAACTAGTACATATTTTGTTGGGTTGTTTTAAGGGTTAGATGAAATAACACCATATCTAGAACAGTGCCTGGAATATAGTTCTTCTCAATAAATGGAAACTATATAAAATAACCACTAGGGAGATGGTTCAGTGGTTAAAAGTACAAACCATGAGGGTCTGAGACCATCTGAGTTTGATTGTCCAGCACCCACATAAACAGCTGGCCATGGCCATGCATGTCTGTAACCCCACTGCTACAAATATCTGAGGCTTACTGACCCCCAAAATGGTGAAAATAGCAGCTGAGTCGACTGAGAGTAAGTCTGAAGGAAACAAGGAGATGAATGAAAATAGTAGGATACCTGATGTTCTCTTTTGGTTTCTGCACAAGTGTGCACAGGGCACATGCATCTGAACATACTCGTGCATTTGTGCATGCACCACACACACATAACATCACACCACATATACTCTACACACACACACACACACACACACACACACACACACACACACACCAAAATAAAGAAAAAATGCTCTTTGTGTTTCAGCCTCCTTCAGAAACAGAGAGGTGTGCATTTGTCCAGGGATAGAGCTCTGAGACTGGACTGGCAGAGCTTACAGCATTGGAGTTCAGAGCTGCTGCTTTGGAAACAGCCAGTGCATCCCCAGGTCAGGTACTTATTAGGTATATAACACTGGGCAAGTCATTTTACCATCCTGTGCTAGTAGTAATATGGGTACACTGATCATGTATTCATCACTGGATTTTGGGGTGGATAAAAAAGTTAATACATGGAAATGCTCAATAAATATTGATTACCGTTAATAGCATGCCAATGTTAATTAATGGTTAAAATGAGATAGGTCCTTCAGGGATCATTATTGCATATTTATGGCTATAGTACTTGGAGATGGTTGTTCCTAGCCCCCACACAACCCATGCACACAAAATCTCGGAGTGTTTAGGAGCATACTGCCAGTGTGCAGCCAGCAGGACCTGGAGCCACCGTCTTGATCTCCTGTCAAACACTTGATCATGCTTACTGGACTATAGCAAAGAGAAACTAATGAGGACAGTTAATCTCTCCAGATTGACTAAGGGCCTACTCACTTCCTGCCTACAGCCACAGTCTTCAGTTCCCTTCAAGTTAACAGCTTGTGACTTTTTGGCTGTCCTTGCAGTGAGCAGGGCTGGCTGTCCCCCTGGCTCCTTCACAGCAGAATCTTGGATTGCTTCTGAACTAGAATTATGAGAAGTGGTTTTGCTGATACATTTTTGTGGTTTGTCTCACACCTTCTTTCCGCAGTAGCATGCTTCCTGTAGTTTTCCTCTTTGGGTGTCTGTTGGTGTTTTAAATTTTCTCTTTGTATAACCTATTCTCCCCTTCGTACTTCTCATTTTTAAAAGTCTCTTTTTAAAAAAAAAATATTTTATTTATTTATTTGCAAGCAGAGAGAGAGAACAGAGACAGGCAGAGAGAATGGATGCACCAGGGATTCCAGCCACTGCAAATGAACTCCAGATGCATGCACCACTTTGTGCATCTGGCTTTATGTGGGTACTGGGGAATTGAACCCAGACTATCAGCCTTACAAGCAAGTGCCCTTAACTGCTGAGCCATCTCTCCAACCCCAGTCTCTCTCTCTCTCTTTTTCTTTCTCTCTCTATTTCTCTTTCTCTCTCTGTCTGTCTTTTAAATCCATACCCTTTCTTGAGGTCATAGATCAAGTCACTGTTCTGGGCCTCAGTTTCTGTCATTTGAATCCATTGCAGGCTAGGGGCCTGCAGTAGGACATATGAGCAGAGGTCAGGAGGGAAACTTCAGCGAGTAGCAGTGATGTCCCTGGGTCTCTTGGGATTTGAAGAGCTGCTGTGTTGCCCATTCTCTTTGCTCTTCCTCGCTTGTCTTGGTGGGAGCATTGAAAGCCTGAGTTCTGTCTGAAACACAATAGGTCCCACTAGATGATTACTAAGGTCTATTAGCCCCCAAATATGGGAGTTCTCAAGAGACAGACTGGGGCAAAACAAGTGCCGAAATATTGCTAAAGCTGCTGCGGTTACTCTGGGGAGACCCAGGCAGAAGGAAACAAAATTAAATCATGTAATTTCACAGATTTTGTTTCCTATTTTCTGAAGTAGAGCAATAACTCCACCTCGACTTAGTGCTCAGGGAAGTTATGAGGGACAAATGGGATAGTGAATGGAACTGTGGTGCTGGGAGCAGAACCAAGCAGAAATCATCCACCTCGCTTGGGAAAGTCTGCTCCTAATCTTGGTGCATCCACTCTGGACATTTGCCAGGTGGGGTCCACACCAACTGAGTAATAGTGCAGTCTCCGACTTAGACTTTATGACTATGTTGCATTCAGTAGAATATGTACTTGGAATTCTGAGTTTTAATTTTTTTCTGGGCTAGACATATGGCGTTCAGTGCTCTTCTGAAATGCTGGGCAGTGACAGTGAGCTCAAGCTCCCTGTCAGCCACATAATACAAGGTCAACAATCTATATTCTTTTCCCCTTCATTATTATTATTATTATTAACAACATATTTTTGTATGGATACATTATATGTTGGTACCATATTTCCCTTGTCCCTGCCCCATATACTCTGATGCACACAGAATTATTGAACTATGATCTTACATAGATTAGGTGTATTAAATTCATTTTAACAGGGATAGTTTTAATTTTTCATGTGTTTAATGAACTGTAACCCAGATGAAAATGACTTAGCATTGACAAGGATTATGTAATATTTTGTATAGTTTAAACTTAAGTATAACAAACTACAGATCCTATGACATCAGGTTCTATTGTTGATTTCAAATTTCTTCTTCATTTAGTTATTGGGGAAGGTCCTTAGATTTTTATGGTAAAGAACTTGTTCTTGATCTTGTATATTCTGAATGTCTATCCTTTACTCCTCATCTAGGGGGTCTTCTTCTCTGTGTTCCATGATGTTAGTGTTTCATGCCAAGCCATACTAAAATAAGTGATTTTTATTAAGGTACTTGTTAATCAGCACATGAAATTTATTGTCACTTAACAAACATTTATTTTATTGTTTGTGCCATGTGTGAAAATAGACATTTTTAAAAAATATTCCTGTACTGCAGGAACTTACAGTTTAGGACAACCTCTCAAAGAGAGCTCTTTGTGGCTGGACATGTGGACGGGCTGGTTTCAGGGAGACTGACATCTGGGATGAAGGCCAGAGGAACAGTTGAGGTTTCTCTGGAGAAGGGGCCTGGCAGAAGAATGTTCCAGTCAGAGGAAGCAGTAGGTGCCAAGGTGTTGAGACATTGGAAAACATAGCAGCCATAGAGGTACACGGCTTTACTGACTCAAGGTAGGCATTCTGGGGCAAACTGAAGAAACTGGAGGGAGAAGTGTGGCTTTGGTCATAAGCTGGAAGTGTGGGAGACTAGTGAAGACTTTGAAGGATGAGTAAGGTGCTGAAAGAGGATTTCAGATGTTCCAAAATAGTGAATCAAGCAGTCAGGAAATGGGCAGAGACCCAGTTTTTATCTAGAAGATGGAAAGGTCGTTGGATATGTCAGTTGTATTGGGGAGAAAGATTCAAGCTTGGACCAAGTAGAGATGTGGGTGCCAGGGAAGTATTGACTAAGTGCTGCAGAGGTCAAGAAGCCATGTATGAAAAGCAAATCACTCGATGTGCCACAAGAGCAGACAGGCAAAGTGTCCCTGCCAGTCAAAGAAGAGAGGACCCCTATGGGGTTGGGAACATCGGGGAAGGCTTCTAGAGGAGTGATGATCAAGCCTGACATGGGACAAATGGTCTTCCAGTGAGTGCAGATGGTGACTCTACTGAGGGAGTCCTCTGCCTAGATAGTTTCCTTGGAGTTTTGTTTTAGCTGTTAAAGACCTTTGGAAATGTAAACAGATATTCTGTTTTTGTGCTTGTCAGCAAATCCACTTGCCATCCTAGAGAATTCTAAAAATGAATGACAAAAAAGTGAAGCAAAGCCCAGATTTGCTGAAAATATTGGACTTGCATCATTTCTTTGCTCATACCTAAGCACTCATTCAGCAAATATTTACTGATTATTTATTATGTTCAAAGCACTGCCCTGTTATAAGACCCTATGGCTTATAAATGCCAATTTTGTTTAAATCAAGGCCCATAAGAGTCTCTAATCTGTGGAGACATATATGAAAACCATCTAATGTGGTTAAGAATTCTAACAGGAGTCTGTTCAGAGCACTATAAATATGTAAAATAGGGAACGGTTTTTATGTATAGAGAGGTTAGGAAAGTTTTTCAGATGGATGCAGACCCTGAGGAGAGAATCAACCCATCACACCTCACCAGGGCCCCAGATGAAAACATAGAGTAATTGGGGAAATGAACAAGAGTGCTGCTTTCTTGGTGAACCTGATACCAGCACAAAGGTGAACGAGATAGACACAGAGAACACTCAACTCCTACCAAACCAGATATACAGAGACACAGAGGCTCCCAAGACCTCATCACTGAAGTAGACCTAAAACGAACGCAACATGGCTCAGGGAAATTGGTGGAAGAGGGGAAGGAAAGATTGGGACACTATGCACAGAAATATTGCCTCTTCCCCAAAACTGATGGCAACTCCCACAATGCACGACCCACAATTCCCAATGAGGAGGGTCCGTTCTGAGGGGGGAGGACAGAGGAGGATAACGATGGTACCAACATGGCTGTATACACACTGTGTACATAACAAATAAAAAAGTTACTTTTATTTGCAAGGAGAGAGAGAGAGAGAGAAAGAAAGAAAGAAAGAAAGAAAGAAAGAAAGAAAGAAAGAAAGAAAGAAAGAGAATGGGCATGCCAGGGCCTCTAGCCTCTGCAACTGAATTCTAGATGCATTTGCTACTTTGTGCATCTGGTTTTATGGGGGTACTAGGGAATCACATCCTAATCGTTAGGCTTTTCAGGCAAGCATCTTACCTGCTGAGCCATCTCTCTAGCCCAAGAGGTGACATTTTTAGTAGGTCGTGAATACCTAAGTAAAATTTCTCTAGGCAGAGAAGGGAAAGGAATAAGTTAACATTAACCAGTGCTAGGAGCATTGCACTTAACCCTAAGTGAAATTGGGTTATCTACATGTTATTATTTGGATTGGGCAAATGAAGAAATTGAAGCACAGAGAAACCAAGTGAGTCATCTAGTGTCAAACAGCTAGTTACTGTCTGAGTCAGTCTGAACACAGACCTCTCTGGCTCTTCCATATCAAGCTGTCTTCATGGAGGAGACTCAAGGACTGGTGAGGGAACACAGAAAGGCATATAGGCAGAAGAAAAGCATTGCATGAGACTAGCAGGAGTTCAGCCAGCAGGCTCTCATTTTTGCTGTGACCATCACTGCTCTCAATTTGAGAGCACTTTAAAGATGATTACCTCTCTATAGACCTGCTTTTGAAATTGGGATTGTTCAGTTCTTGCTTACATTAACTGTAACATGCAGTTCAGTAAGCATTTATTGACTGAATTGGCTACTGCACAAAAGATTTGGATTGTTTGACCATCTTTAAAACCATTTGTATAATGACAGATTGGAACAATTCTCAGAAGGCTTCCTTCCGTTTTCTAGTTAGCTGAAATTGTTAGATTGATGATGCCACTTCCTGATCCTTACCAATAGGGACATAGCTGAAAATAGAAGCTTTCAACAGGCAGATTTCTTGAAAGAACAAAATGTTACATAGTTAATAATCACGTTAAGTCATTTCCTGAATGTGAGACAGTGTTAATCAATAGGTAAGCATAAAGACAGAGATGACAGGAAAAACGTCTATCGATATAAACCTCATGCCTTTATATGTACATATGTGAGAAGTTCCCTAATTAGAAATTTATGGTGGCTTATAAAAATGACCCTATTAGCAAAGTCTGCTCTCTACTTCCCTAAAAGACAATATTCCTCTCTTTTCTCTCTTAAAGGAAATATGTTTGACTATGGGCTGGTGAGGTTCCTAGTGAAAAGAAAATTTATGTAACCTTGCCTGTTTTGTTGGGTTAGGAGGTAAAAATGTGTACTACAGGCAAACAATTGATTAACTTCCATGTATGCTTCTGGTTTAATGTTTTGGAGTAGTGTGTGTCTGTGTGCGCATGCATGCACACGCACACATGCGTGCACATGCACATGTGCCGCTTTGTTAGCAATTCATCTAAATTTCTTCTACATCCATGCACAGGTATTTAAATCCAAATGATTATTTCTTCTTCCCAAATACTTATTACTCAATAAAACTAGATTTACTCTTGCTGGGCATGGTGGTACATGCCTTTAATCCCAGCACTTGGGAGGCAGAGGTAGAAGGATGGCCGTCAGTTCAAGGCCACCCTGAGACTACATAGTGAATTCCAGGTCAGCCTGGACCAGAGTGAGACCCTACCTTGAAAAACCAAAAAAAAAAAAAAAAAAAAAAAAAAAAAAAAAAAAAACTAGCTTTACTCTTGGTAATTATTAGATAGCTAAGATTTTGTCAAAATACAAAATATTAGTTGCTCATCCCTCATTTGCTTGTTCTGTGCACCTACACATACATGTAATTTTACAGTTTTTGGCTGTTTGCTGGTTACCCTCCATTATATTACTAATGTTTGCACGTGGATGCATACATACTCTATGTGTTCAGTTTTATACAACTACGTTAAAATAAACAAACATCGGCTGAGATATAGCTCAGTGGTAGAAAACTTACCTGGCATGTACAGAGCCCTATTTCCATCCCATGTACCACAAAAAGAAAAACCAAATATATAAATAAATACCTAGAGAAGTCTGAATACAATTCCTTATCTAAAACATGCCTAGTTGCATACTATACACTGTTTCTTGCTTTTATTGCTTAACAGTAAAATTCCTCTAAATTTATTGTTATGGAGCTAATTGATTATTTTTAATTTTTATCTTTTTTTAATTTTTTGCTTATTTTTAATTTATTTATTTGAGAGTGACAGAGAGAAAGAGGCAGAGAGAGAGAGAGAGAGAGCCACTGCAAATGAACTCCAGACTCATGCACCTCCTTATGCATCTGGCTAACGTGGGTCCTGGGGAATTGAGCCTTGAACTGGTGTCCTTAGGCTTCACAGGCAAGCGCTTAACCGCCAAGCCATTTCTCCAGACCTAATTGATTTTTTCCTCAATTTTTATTAACATTTTCCATGATTATAAAAAATATCCCAAGGTAATACCCTCCCTCCCCCACTTTCCCCTTTGAAATTCCATTCTCCATCATAACCCCTCCCCACCTCAATCAGTCTCTCTTTTATTTTGATGTCATGATCTTTTCCTCCTTTTATGATGGTCATGTGTAGGTAGTGTCAGGCAGTATGAGGTCATGGATATCCAGGCCATTTTATGTCTGGGGGTAGCACGTTGTAAGGAATCCTACCCTTCCTTTGGCTCTTACATTCTTTCCGCCACCTCTTCCACATTAGACCCTGAGCCTTGGAAGGTGTGATTGAGATATTACTCAGTATTCTAGTCACTTCTTTCCAGCACTATGATACCTTCTGAGTCGTCCCAAGGTCATTGCCATCTGAAAAGAGAAGATTCTCTACCAAAAGTGAGAGTAGCATTAATATAAGGGTATGAATATTAAGAGAAGTGCTTACTGGACAGTTTGATAAGCATAATATATACATTTATCCAGACATCAGCAGATGTTACACCCCTAGGGCTCATGACTACCCCTGTTTTAACTTTTCAGTATCAGGCATGTATTCCTTCCCATGGAGCGGGCCTCCAGTCCAATTGGAGGGTAGTTGGTTTCCACCATGACAGACGTGCCACTATTGCACCTGTTGGCTCATTTTGCCTGGCTGGCCAATTTTAAGGCTTGCAGTGTCCACTGTTGAGTATCTTCACTGGTGGTATCTCTTTTTCCCATTGAACTGCATGTAGAATGGCTTCTTCCAGCTTTCTGTCAGCTGGTCTACATGGAGGAGGTTATCAGCTCAGTTCTAGCAGGATTTCTCAGTGGCCTTGCAGCCCAAGTATATGGAGTCTTCAGCAATAGGGTCTTACCATCGATTCCTGGTGGGAAACCAAAGGCCTCGGCAATGGACTATAATGTTTTGGGGGCATCAGGGACCTCCCTGGCCAACAACTCACTGGAAGGTATCCCATCCCTGGCACTGAAAATTTTCTAGCAACGATCTACGGCTCCTGAGTGTTCCATTGTCCAAAACCGGAGGATTCCATATGATTTATTTATATCCTCTTAGATTTTGATTAGCCCTCCCTCCACCTTTCCTTTACTCAATCTTTTCCCCTGATCTCACTTTGGGCTTTTTCACACCCGTTAATCTATTCTTCTACATATATGTATATATATATATATATATATATATATATATATATATATATATATACACACACACACACAAACAATACCAACCTATTAAGTACCCTCCTCCCTTCCTTTCTCTTCCCTTTATATCTCTTTATTTTTTAGCTTACTGGCCTCTGCTACTGAGTTTTTTCCTTCTCACACATTGATTATTTTTTAATGTAGGGGTAAAAGTGTATCTGCAGATATATATTTAATTTATTTATTTTTGTATGGAAGAGCATTTTGCTACTGTTTGTTCTACCACTATACAAGTTATGCTTCTGTAACTATTTCTTTATATGTCAGTAATGCAAAAAACACAGCACAGCTCTCACCTCAAAGGGAACAAGAGTTTATTCTGTAGCCAAATATGAGTGATCATGGCCCAGAAACACAGAGTTAGGTTATCCCAAATTGTTCCAATGTGGTAACAGTTTCTTGATGTTTTTATAGTAATAGAACAGAGAAGGTCATAAATCAAGCCATTTCTCCATACAGTGATGTGATGTAAACATCACGTAGGTGGGCTTTAGCAAAGAGGGGAAGTCTCTTAAAGGCCTCACATGCTATCTGATAACATGCTTTGCTTTGGGGTTGGTGTGACACAGGAAGTCTGTCTGTACATTCCAAAAGGACTTAGCCTAAGAGTCACAGGATATTAGGTCAAACACAGAGTTAGTCAATAAATGGCCACTTAAGGGGGATAAGATAACCCAGGGATCAGTCAACCTTATAGGTTTCTTGCCAGAAACTTTAGTTCACAATGTTTAATGTATGTCTCTTTCCGTTCATACTCTTTCTTGGATAGACCCACATGAGTGGAATGACTGGGACAAAAATTATAGGCAGCTAATAGGCATTTCCTAATTGTTTTCTCAAAGTAGTCACATTAACACACACAAGTATGCTCCCCTTTCCTCGTCTTGACACACTGTAGATGTTGGCGCTTAGATCAAATAAATGAAAAATATCTCGTTATGTGTTAAGGTTTGCATTTCTTAAACTGCTCTTGTCTAAAACCTTTAAAATTTGCACATCATCAGTCCATTTTTCTACTGTGTTGTCTTATCAGTTTTAAGGAGCTATTTGAATAGTATAGATAGAAATCTCTTATCTGGTGTATGTATTATATTTTATTTTCCCACCTATCATTTGTCCTTGAATTTGTGTAATATTTTCCATAAAATGTTTAAAAATATATAGCTAATATGTTTATTTTACTGTGTAGTTTCTGAATGGTTTATCTCAGTTAAAAGATTTTTTTTTTTTTGGATTTTCAAGGTACGATCTTGCTCTAGTCCAGGCTGACCTGGAATTCACTATGTAGTCTCAGAGTGGCCTCACACTCATGGTGAGCCTCCTACCTCTGCTTCCTGAGTGCTAGGATTAAAGGTGTGTACCACCATGCCCAGCTCATTTAAAAGATTTTTTTTAAATTACAGTTTTATACATTTATTTACCTAAATGTTCTTTAAATTCCCATGTTATTATTTAGGTTTATGTGTCTACTATGCCACAAATTTACTTTTCCTCATTTTAAAATTAATTTTTATCATATTAATATATTTATTATATTAAAAAGAAATCTATTTTATTGAGAATGTATGAACATATGTTGGTCATATGCACATATTCCCTCTCCTGTGCCCCAATTCCACTGAGGGCCCTCCTCAGTGGAATTATTGATTTTCGCTGTGGCATCCTGACTGCACCAGTCAGTCTGTATGGGGAACAATGCCTCAGGATACTCTTTCCCACCTTGTAGCTTATATAGTCTCTCCAATCCCTCTTCTGCAATGTTCTCAGAGCCTTGGAGAATATGTTGTAAGACTCATTTAATGTTAAGCTCTCAGCAACCTCTGAGTTCTATTTTTTTAATATTTTGTTTATTTATTTGCAAGCAGTGTGAGAGAGAAGAGACAGGAGACACACACACACACACACACACACACACACACACACAGAGAGAGAGAGAGAGAGAGAGAGAGAGAGAGAATGAGTGGGCATGTCAGTGTCTCCAGCCACTGCAAATAAATTCCAGATGCATGCTGCACTTTGTGCATCTGGCTTTACATGGGTACTGGGGAATCAACCCTAGTCATTAGGCTGTGCAGGAAGGTGTCTTGCTTCTGAGCCATTTCTCCAGTCCTGAATTATGGGATTTTATTTTATTTTTACTTTTATTTATTTATTTGAGAGAAAGAGAAGGAGGGAGGGAGAGAGAGAGAGAGAGAGAGAGAGAGAGAGAGAGAGAGAGAGAATATGGATGTGTCAGGGCCTCCACCCACTGCAAACAAACTCCAAATGCATGCACCACCATGTATGTCTGGCTTATGTGGGTACTGGGGAATCAAACCTTGAACTTGCTCCTTAGGCTTCACAGGCAAGTGCTTAACTGCTAAAACATAACTCTAGCTACTGAGTTATGTTTTTGTGAGTTTTGAGTATCCTCATTTTATTCAAGATGGATAGAAAACTGTCCCAGGTTATTTTTATTAAATAAACTGCTCATTTCCTACTGAGCTGAATCACTACTATTTTGGTGTGCATCAAAGTCCCATTTCTACACTGAACTGTTAGTCTATTCTTATGTCAATACCACACTATTTGGAATACATTGGTTTCATAATGTATTTTCAATCTAGTATATAAGATATAATTCACTAATTTTTTTATTCTATAACTTTTTTAGTCAAGTTCTCATGTACCTAGGCTGGTCTTGAACTTTCTCTCTAGTCAAAATATTGAACTTGTGATCCTCCAGCCAAGTGCTAAGATTACAGGTATGTGCTCTCACACCCATTTTTTTCTATAGTTTTATAAAACATTCTTGCTTTTCCATCTTAATAGAAAGGTCATTTGCTATGTTATAAAACAATTGATACTAAAATGATGGGGTTCCAACTGGAATTACACTAAATCTATATATTCTAAACCATGGTATTTATTTCATATATCCAAAAAACCCTACTTTAGTAGAGTTTCTGCTATCTAGGAGCAAAATGAGATCTAGCTAATGAATTTAATGGAAACAAGTGATTGTTACTACTGACACTTTGATTTCCTCCTGTAAACTATAAGAGAATGAACTAAAAGTCAGTTAGCACTGAGAAAATTTAGAAATGTGCTAAGCGCAAGACACTCAGCTTGGGCTGGAGATATATATCAGTGGTAGAATGCTTCCCTAGAATACACAGGGGCCTTCGCACTAAATAAATAAATATAGCTAGTATTTACTCTTATTATTTTAGTAGTTATTAAACTCACTTGAAAAATACTCAAATTTTTACTACTTGTGACAGCTCTGATATTGTTGGGATAAAACACCCAAACAAAAGCAGTTTATGGAAAGAAAGTACTTATTTCAGGCTTACAGTTTGGAGGGGGAAGTTTTATCATGGCAGAGTAAGCAACTGGGGCATCATGTCTCCACACAAAGCAGGAATTAAATCATCTGAATGGGTAGCTCTCAACACCCAGCAGGCTTGGGCTAACTAATCCCAACATTCAACCCGAGCAGCACACCTCCTCCAGCAAGGCTCCACTAGCTCAGGAGAAGCTTAATCACAAACACTAGGGGTTATGGGAAACATTTTGCCTTTAAACCATCACATTACGTGAATCAAAAACCTCCTTAGGGTCTGGAGAGATTGCTCAGTGGTTAAGGCATTTGCCTGAGAAGCCTAAGGACCCAGGTTTCATTCCCCAGTACCGATGTAAGCCAGATGCACAAGGTTGCCCACGCGTCTGGAGTTCGTTTGCAGTGGCTAGAGGCCTTGGTGTGCCCATTCTCTCTCTCTGTCTCTGCCTCTTTCTCTCAAGTAAATGAAATAAAAAATCATGAAAAAAACCTGCTATGGGGGGTACAGTTAGGGTGACTGGACTCTGGGTGTAAGAAAGTGTCCACTTGCTACAAATCAAAGATGATCTGACTTCTTATCTCTTGCCTAGTTCCTTAGACCTGTTTTTTCCACAAACAACCAGGACTCCTCCTGGGAGGAAGGACTTTCATAGGATTTAAACATTGTGTTTGATCAAGTTTGGCCTCCAGAACTTGGTATCAGGGCTAACCTCTTCCTGAGCCAGCCCCTAGCCCTAACCAACCAGCTGTCCCTCTTGTTCACCTGAGCCAGAAGACAGCACACCACTGTAAGGTTATAAATACCTTTTCAAGGGGGAGGGAAGGCTCTATGACCACTTGGGAGCTGCAAGCTCTGGGTGAGTTTCTCCCTCAGCTGGGCCCAGGCCCAGGTCCAGCTGTGAGGACCCCTAACCCTTACTCTCTACATGGGCTCCTTTACCCACTCCAGCTCCCCACATAGCAGGAGTTCTTTGAACTTTCTTTTCTTTCTGTGGTTTTTCCAGACCTTCCACATGGGATCTCTAGCCATGTGGGTGCTTTTCCTTGGCTCTGTACTTCCTTCAATAAATATAATAATTTAAAGCCGGGTGTGGTGGTGCACACCTTTAATCCCAGCACTCAGGAGGCAGAGGTAGGAGTATCACCGTTAGTTCAAGGCCAAGCTGAGAATACATAGTAAAATCCAGGTCAGCCTGGGCTAAAGTGGAACCCTACCTCAAAATAATAATAATAATAATAATAATAATTTAATAATTATCCCTCTCAATTTTGTAATTCAATTATTTGATTAAAATTAGAAATGAGCCTAGGGTTTGGGGACTTCCATGGTCCCCCTAACACCCTGTTACAGTACAAACCAGGAGTGGTGGCACATACCTTTAATCCCAGCACTCAGAGCACTCAGGAGGCAGAAGTAGGAAGATTGCTGTGAGTTCAAGGCCAGCCTGGTTCTATAGTGTGAGTTCCAGGTTTGCATGGAAGAGAGTGAAATCTTACATCAAAACAAAACAAAACAAAAAACCCTACTATAATGGACCCATGTGCACACACCATTGAAATGTTATCACTAAGTTATTCTAAGTTGACATCACTTATAATAGTTACATGTTCAGCATATTATTTTATTACTTATTTCCATCAAAGTAAGCAGTTGTTGCAGATTAGAAAGTCACAGCATCAGATACTGTCTTTTACCAAGCTTGTTACATCTAAACATACACATTAATGAAGGCATTCGGGATCGAATAGGTAATTACTGTTTCAGATTTTTTTATTTTATGTTGAGTGCTTCAGTGATATTTAAGAAAATACAATTGTTGGAATGGCTAGTGACACTTTAAAAAAACTAAAGTGATTGATTATACTTTCCTGCTGGTAGAAAATTTGTTAGGTAGCATGATTTTAACTGTTAAATATACTTGGTGCACATTCCCCCCATGTAATAGATTTCATTTATTAGACAAACAAAAGCAGATTTATGATGGGAAAATACTTTGACAATGACCAGTGATTTTGGTGGGTGTCACAGTAGAGTTTAATTCTATTACCTGTGATTAACATCCTCTTAAATGACTTTCAAAATCTCAGTTTCCTACTATTCATGTCCTTTTATAGCCCCCTACTCTTGTGCAGAGAATTAACTTTGTGACTTACTTCTAATTAACAGAAGTGATAGGGTGTAGCTTTGGTTACAAAAAAGACGGTGACTTCCTTATTGCCTCTCTCACTCTGTGAGCCTTCACCCTGGGAGAAGCCAGATGACACCTTTTGTGTATCCCTATGGAGAGGTTAATGGTCGGGAACTAATGTCCATAGCCAACAGTCAGCAGTGATCTTGAGGTCTTGACCCTAGCCATATGAATGATCTTGGGAGCAGGTCTACCTCCAGCCACAGAAACTGTGAGATAATGAGTATTTGTGACATTAAGTTTGCTTGCTATGGATCAACAGTTAATATGCACCACTAGAATGCAATGTGTGTGTAGAGAGGTGCCAAGTATATTTGGTTCACCACACTCTCTAGCAGTTATCACAATGCACAGTGCAAGTTACATTATTTATTGAATGGAGGAATGGATCATATATGAAAAGCCAAGAGAATGGTGTTTTCTTAAACTTTGTCACATTTCATAATTTATGGCTTGAAGTGCTTCATTTCATGGATGGAATTTCATAACATCTCTTTCTGAGTTGCAATTTATTTCTGGCACACTCTTCTAACCAGAAGGCTATAAATGAGTGGCCATCAGGCTATCTGATCTCTATGCTGGAGACAAATGCTGTACCACCCTTCTTCTGCCAGATGCTTTTTCCCATAAGGTGTCTTGTTCTACAGAGTTGCAACTCTGCTCCCAAAGATTATTAGCCCTTAAGGAAGTAAAATGTACTTCTCCTTTGTATAAGGAGGTTCTTGGCTGACACCAGGGTAAAAGGTCCATTAGCACATTTTCTCCCCAGACTCCTTAATAGAGCAGTGGCAACTGTACCTTGCTAAAACCAAACTGCTGGCCACTTGGAAATATTACTGTTCTTCTTTTGTTTTCAGCATCTATCTACCAAAGTTTAGTATCATTAAGGATCCCTCCTTGGCACTCTGTAGCACATGGTCCCCACCCAATATTGCTGAGCAAATTCCCTGACTGAGGTTCATTCTGAATTTCCATAATTATTACATAAAAGCTTGATTTTTTTTGGGGGGGGGGTTCAAGGTTAGGTCTTGCTCTAGCCCAGGCTGACCTGGAATTCATTATGTAGTCTCAGTTTGACCTTGAACTTATGAAGATCATCCTACCTCTGCCTCGCTAGTGCTGGGATTAAAGGCATGCACAACCACACCCACCTAAATGTTTGATTTTGCGTTTATATATCTATGAGAAGGAAGATTCTTTTTTTTTTTTTTTTTGGTTTTTTGAGGTAGGGTCTCACTCTGGCTCAGGCTGACCTGGAATTCACTATGTAGTCTCAGGGTGGCCTCGAACTCTCAGCGATCCTCCTACCTCTGCCTCCCGAGTGCTGGGATTAAAGGCGTGCGCCACCACGCCCGGCTAGGAAGATTCTTTAGCATTGCTAAATGCTGCATGAAAGGGAATGTCAAAAATGGAGGTGAATTCATGTTATTAGACCTGGTCATTAACACTTGGAAAGATTATTCAAATTTCAAGTGGTCATGTTTTTTTTCTTGTGAAAATGAAGTTCAAATCAAACAATCTAGTGAGTGGTTCATTTAATACTTGTCATTATATGTGACTAGCAAAAATTACACTGATGAGTGGTGGAGATGGCCCATACTCTCTCAAATAAGTAAATAAGATATTTTAAAGATATTTAATTTGTTTATTTGCAAGGCGAGAGAGAGGGAAAGGGAGGCGAAATAGGTATGCCAGGGCATCCTGCCACTGTAAATTAACTCCAGATACATGTGCCACTTTGTACATCTGGCTTTACGTGGGCACTGGGGAATCAAACCAAGGCAGACAGAAAGAAGTTCCTTTAACTACTGATCCATCTTTCCAACCAACAATATTTTAATAATCATCTTTATTTTATTTTATTTTATTTTTTGGTTTTTCGAGGTAGGGTCTCACTCTGGTCCAGGCTGACCTGGAATTCACTATGTAGTCTCAGGGTGGCCTTGAACTCATGGCAATCCTCCTACCTCTGCCTCCCTAGTGCTGGGATTAAAGGCGTGCGCCACCACGCCCGGCTTAATAATCATCTTTATACTCCTATTACCCTCCTTTGCCATCATTCCCCTCTCTTATTGGTTGCTTTTCTCTTCTCAGATAGTTTTCTTTTCTGTTGTAATGTGCTTTAAAAAAAAAAACTCAAGATTCTACATAACAGATACAAACTGCCAGTTTTCTTTTGGAGTCCGTCTTAATTTACTTAACAAGTTGTTCTCTAATACATCAGCTTTCCTGCAAGTGACATAACTTTGTTTTTCTTTCTGGCTGTATAAAATTACATTGTGCAAACAACCAACATTTTCCTTATGCAGTCACCTGTTGATGGGCTGATTGCATACCTTGGGTATTGTGAATAGTACTGTGAGAAAATAGGTGCACAGGAATCCCTTTTGTAGAAGCTACTATGCACATAGATTTCCTGTCCTAAAGGGCTTTATGATCTGATAAATATAAAAGAAATAGTCAGGTGTGGTGGCAAACGCCTCTAATCCCAGCACTTGGGAGGCAGAGGTAGGAGGATCACCAAGAGTTTGAGGCCACCCTAAGACTACATAGTGAATTCCAGGTCAGCCTGGGCTGGAGCGAGACGCTACCTCAAAAAACAAACAAACAAAAATATAAGAAATGTGGCAGTAATGATATATCTTTTTTATTTAAGACCCAATACTCTTTCCCCATGTTAGCTCATTTAGTCTTCATAGGAACTTATTGAGTAGTACACTTATTATCTTCATTTCACACATAAGTAAAG
Organism: Dipus sagitta; assembly: GCA_036346955.1. Classification (NCBI taxonomy): domain Eukaryota; kingdom Metazoa; phylum Chordata; class Mammalia; order Rodentia; family Dipodidae; genus Dipus; species Dipus sagitta. The sequence goes on from CM070776.1 coordinate 123,446,337, forward strand.
CTAATTCTAAAGAGGTCATGTGTTTTGCCCAAGGTCAGTCATACAGCTTACAGTGGGGGACTTGACAATAAAGACTAAGTCAGCTGATCCTACTTCAGCTTCCTGAGTGCTGGGAGTAAAGGCGTGCCTCCGTGGATTGTGCAAGAATTTCCCTAGGGAAGCCAGGATGGCAGTGCCCACCTGTAATGCCAGCACTTTTTTGGGAAAAAGGGTTTATTTTGACTTATAGACTTGATGGGAAGCTCCATGATGGCAGGGGAAAACATGATGGCATGAGGAGATGGTGCCCATCATCCCCTGGCCAACATAAATTGGAAAATAGGACCAAGAGAGTGTGCCAAACACTGGCATGGGGAAACTGGCTACAATACCCATAATCCCACCCCAACAATACACCACCTCCAGGAGGCTTTAATTTTCAATTTCCATTAGCTTGGGAGACTAGTACTCAGAATACCTAAGTTTATGGGGGACACCTGAATCAAACCACCACATTCTGCCCTTGGCCCCCATAAACTGATATCCATACATGATATTAAATACAATGCATCCAGTAGGACTTTAAGAGTCCCCATAGATTTTATCAATGTTAATGATGTTCAGATATCCCCATAATCCAAGGTCTTTTAACTGAGCCGTAATACCAAAAAAATTCCCTCCCCCAAACCTATAATGTCACAGAATAATCTCACACTGCAAAAGATGGCACTGATGGCCGGGCGTGGTGGCGCACGCCTTTAATCCCAGCACTCGGGAGGCAGAGGTAGGAGGATCGCCATGAGTTCGAGGCCACCCTGAGACTCCAGAGTGAATTCCAGGTCAGCCTGGGATAGAGTGAGACCCTACCTTGAAAAACCAAAAAAAAAAAAAAAAAAAAAAAAAAAAAAAGATGGCACTGAGCATAGCAAAGAAATATTCAACCAATGCAAGATTTAAACAGGGAAAACATCAAACTCTGTAGCTCCAAGACCAACAAGTGTAGCTAGTGACAAGTCTCCATGTCCAATAATCCTAACCAGTAACAAGTCTCTGGAGTTCCAATTCTGACTCTCCAGCTAGGCTACTCACAGTGCTGGAAAACTTCATCTGGAGCCAGTAGCTTTTCTTAACAGCCATCCCATGGTCTTGTCATCTCCACTGGGTTTCCACTGCAACCCATGGTTCATCCTCATGTCTCCATTGGGCCTCCATGCAGGTATTCAGAAAACCTGCTTCACACTGTCCATGGCCGTTTCCAAAACCTAAGACCTTATTGCAAACTCAGTGACCCTCTCTTTCCTGCGTTTCTTATACTCCACGATACCAGCTGGTTTACTAGCTTGTTAATCCAGGAGGAAATAAAGCAGACTTCAAAGAACAGGACACTCCTTGAACACTCAGGCCCCTTCAAAAGAGTTTATATTCTTCCTGTTGCCCCAGTGTAGGACAGCTGGCCCAGTCCCAAAAGTTGTAATCTTTCATATAATTACAGCTGAAGGGTCAGTAGTTTCAGCCCAAAGATTACATTTCTGTGCCATATCCCTCTGCTCACACCAGTCTATTTCTATGCAATGCAACCCTGCACAACTTTTTAGGACACAGCCATAATATCAAGCCTCTCACACAAACTGCTTGTAGCCCAGTCCAGACAAAGCTCCTTTTCACCCTTATAAGCCAAACCTTATAGTCCATCATTCTTACTCCATTCAGATCTTGCAACTCTGACCAGAATAGTCAATCAAGTTGTACTTACATCACTGCATGGTGTTTTAGGCCAAGATTTCAAATCCTTCCACATTCCTCTTGAAAATCAGCTCCCAAAGGCCAAATCCACACAGTAAGTTGTCTAGCAGCAATGCCACTCTTGGTAGAAGCTATTACTGTTGCAGTCAGGTTCACATCGCTGGCAGAAATCACCAGCTTTTGGGAAAAGGGGTTCATTTTGGCTTATAGACTTAAGGTGATGCCCCATGATGACAGGGGGAAATGATGGCATGAACAGAGGGTGGACATTATCCCCTGGCCAATATAAGGTGGACAATAGGAACAGGAGAGTGTGCCAAGCACTGGTATAGGGACACTGGCTATAACACCCATAAGCCTGCCTCCAACAATAGACTACCTTTAGGAGGCTTTAATTTCCAATTGCCATCAGCTGGGGAGACTAGCATTCAGCATACCTATGTTTATGGGGGAAAACTGAATCAAACCACCACAGTAGGTTCTTACAGTATGTCCCTATGATCTTTTAAATTTCTCTGGTATCTGTTGTATTGGTGCCTTTCTCATCTCTAATTTTCTTTTTAAAAAAATTTAAAAAATTTTTTATTAACAAATTCCATAATTAAAAAAATACCCCATGGTGATACCCTCCCTCCCCCCACTTACCCCTTTGAAACTCCACTCTCCATCATACCCCCTCCCCATCTCAATCAGTCTCTCTTTTATTTTTGATGTCTTGGTCTTTGCCTCCTCTTATGATGGCCTTATGCAGGTAGTATCAGGCACTGTGAGACCATGGATATCCAGGCCGTTTTGTGTCTGGAGGGAGCATGTTGTATGGAGTCCTACCTTTCCTTTGGCTCTTACATTCTTTCATCCACCTCTTCCGCATTAGACCCTGAGCCTTGGAAGGTGTGATACAGATATTGAAGTACTGAGCACTGTGGTCATTTCTTTCTATCACCATGATACCTTCTGAGTCATCCCAAGGTCACTGCCATCTGAAAAGAGAAGATTCTCAACCAAAAGTGAGAGTAGCATTAATATAAAGGTGTGGGCATTAACAGAAGTGCTTACTGGGTTGTTTGATAAGCTTAGTATATACATTTGGCCAGACAACAGCAGACATTACACCCCTAGGGCTCATGACTACCCCTGTTTTAAGTTTTCAGTATCAGGGATGTATTCCCTCCCATGGAGCAGGCCTCCAATCCAATTAGAGGGCAGTTAGTTTCCCCCATAACAGACGGGCCACTATTGCACCCGTTGGCTTATTTGGCCTGGCTGGCCAATTATAAGGCTTGCAGTGTCCACTGATGAGTATCTTCACTGGTGATTTCTCTTTCTCCTATTTAACTGCAAGTAGAATGGCTTCTTCCAGCTTTCTGTCAGCTGGTCTACATGGAGTAGGTTATCAGCTCAGTTCCAGCAAGATTTCTCAGTGGCCTTGCAGCCCAAGTATATGGAGTCTTCAGCAATAGGGTCTTACCATCTATTCCTGGTGGGAAACCAAGGGCCTCGGCAATGGCCTATAATGTTTTGGGGGCATCAGGGATCTTCCTGGCCAACAACTCACTGGAAGATATCCCGTCCCTATGCCAGCACTTTTGAAACTGGGACAGGGGGGTTGCCATGAGTTTATGGACACTCTGAATTACATAGCTGCAGGCCATCCTGAGTTGCATAGAGAGACCCATACACAAAATGAAACAGACAACTAGATAGATAAACCAAGCATGTCTCCAGAAAATATCCCAGAGTGGAATCCTGCACCATCAACCCTGTCTGATACCAATGCACTACTCTCCAGACTCATGGTGTTAATCATGGTGCTAATTTACAGTCATTGCACTGGTGTACTAAATCACTCTGTGCAATGTTGCACAGCTGTTAGATTTTAATCTGGTTACTCATGTAATAGCTAGGAAATGTCTTTTCATTTTAACTTATTCTATGGAACAAATCTTGTTATTTTAGTAGTCACTAGCAAGGAGGAGTATATTGGCACAAATTAGTAATCGTTTGAGTTTCCTTCTCTGTGAAACCCTATTCCTGACCTCTTGTTACCTGAGGATTGATAGGCCATTCATGATTGCTGGAGGAGTGAGAGGCAATTTATTTTCAATGCTGTAGCCACTGGTAAGGTGCCACGTTCTTTGTGTGTGTGTGTGTGTGTGTGTGTGTGTGTGTGTGTGTGTGTGTTAGCCTTGTTCTTTTCTTCAAGGCTTTAAGTTGTAGCATTAAGTTGTTTACTTGTGATCTTTCTAATTTCTTTTTTTTTATTTTTATGAGCGAGCGAGAGAGAGAGAGAGAGAGAGAGGGAGGGAGGGAGAGAGAGAATAACTGCAAATGAAACACAAAACCATATATGCCTGTGCACGTGCATCACTTTGTTCATCTGGCTGCACGGGTTCTGGGGAGTTGAAACTGGGTCTTTAGGCTTCATAGGCAAGCACCTTAACTGATAAGCCATCTCTATAGCCTCCATGCTCTTGTAGAAAAGGACCCTTACCCATGGTCCTGTTACATATCCTAATGAAACTCACTGGTTCAAGAAAAACAACAAAAAGACAAACAAGTAGAAGGGGAAAGTGGAGAAGAAGAAGGGGGTCAGTGGGAATGGGACGGTCAAGAGCATGTAATACATATATGAAATGTCATAAAGAAGCCTATTATTGTATATTAACTACAAATAAAATTTTTAAATATTTAAAAATATAATTTAAAATATTAATTTAAATTTAAAAATAAAATATGAAAGTATTCAAACAAATTTTTAAATGAAAATTTAATTTAAAGTTTTAAAAATGATTATTTAAATTTTGAATATTTAGCTTTTACATTTTTTCTTTAAAAATTTAATTTAATTTAGATTTTTAAGAAGTTAAAAACTTAGAAAAATTAACAGATCATTCTCAGTGAACTTACCCAATCACAGAAAAAAAAAAAAAATCGCCACATGGTCTCACTCATCTACAGCACCTAAACTGAATCTACCCAAGATACCTTACATATCCAGCATACACCTCGAGGACTAGACACTAGGATGGAAGGGGAGGGAGGGGAGGGCATCAAAGGGGTGGAAACACAAATCTAGACCCAAATAGCAATGGTACCATAAAATTCTACTTACTAAAAGACAGACCAAATGGCTGATCCTTCACCAGGCCCTTACAGGGAACATCTGAACCACAAGACACTGGAGAGGGTAGGATCAAGACTAACCTTAATCTTCTACATCTTCCCTCCCTCCCTCTCCCTCTCCCTCTCTCTTCTCTCTTACTCTTGTATATTAATTATCTTTTTCCTCATTTTCTTAGTGGGCACTGACCTGTAACTCCCAGTACCAGCATGGGGCTATCATCCACAATGAGCTTTTGATCAGAGAGACCTACAAGGTTTCCTAAAAGACAGACAGATTTCTGTCAGAGTACTTGATGACCCACCAAAGGTTAGTGGTAAGACCCTACTGCTGAAGACACCTTATGTGGTTGACATGCAAAATAGAATGGCATGGCTGGAAGTTGGAAGAGAGTCCGTCCCCAGACAGTCAGCGCGTCTAGTGCCAGAAGGTGCTACATGGGCGACTGGGGGAAAATGACCAATATCTGTCCAAGCAACTCATGGTCTAACCTACTTAGCAGCAAATTACCTGTGGTGATGCCCACACAAGTGCAATATTGGCGCACAGCCATGGTGGGGAGCCAACTGCTCTTAATTTGGCTAACTGATCTCCTCAGTGGTATGGAACCCATAGCTGGAGCTGAGAAACAACTCAGAACTATATCCAAACATAAGCCCACTCGCCAATATCAAGCTACCATCAATCATGGGCTACAAGAGGGCCTAAACCTATTAAATTCTCTATTAAAAAAAAGTAAGGGTTATCTCATTTGTCCTGGTGCTAACTTACTCTCCATTGGAGAATCTGCTTCTCTTTTTCAGATAGATGTAGATCCTAAGGAGAGAGCCATCCCATCATACCTCAAAAGGGCCCCGGCTGAAACTAAGAAAAATTGGCGAAACAAGCAAGGGGGCTGTTTTCCTGATGAACCGGATACCAGCAGAAGGGGGAAGGAGATCAATACAGAGGAAAATCAACTCCTACCAAATCAGAGAGCCAGAGCCTCAGAGGCCCCCAACACCTCATCACTGAAGCAGACCAAAAATGAACCCAACATGACTCAGGCAAATTTTGCGGAAGAGGGGGTGGAAAGAATGTCAGAGTCACATGTTGAGTCATGATATGCAGAGACATTTGTCTTACCCATAACTGTGGGCTAACTCCACAATGCATGACCCATATACCTCAACAAGGAGGGGCCAAGGGGAGGGGTAGGTCATGGATGAGCCTAATAATGGTACCAAACTGACTGTATTTGCTGAATACAAAACTAACTAATAAAGAAAAAAAGAAAAAATACTTTAAAGAAATGTGGAGAAAAAATAATCCAAAAACAATTTTTAAAATAAAACTTAATTTAAAGTTGTATTTTATTTTTAGAGAGAGTGAGAAAGAGATAGAAAGAGAGAAGGAGAGAGAGAGAGAATTGGCATGCCAGGGCCTCACCCAGTGCAATTGAACTCCAGATCCTTGTGCCTCTAGTGGCATGTGTGACCTTGCGCTTGCCTCACCTTTGTGTGTCTGGCTAACATGGGATCTGGAGAGTAGAACATGGGTCCTTAGGCTTTGTAGGCAAGTGTCTTAACCCCTAAGCCATCTCTCCAGCCCTTAATTTAAAGTTTAAAAAATGATTTGAAATTTCAATATTTAAAAATTTTTAAATAATTAAAAATAAATTTGATTTAATTTAAAATTAAAACTAGGGCTGTAGGGATGGCTTAGCAGTTAAGGCATTTGCCTGCAAAGCCAAAGTATCCAGGTTCGATTCCCCAGGACCCACATTAGCCAGCTGCACAAGGGGGTTCACATGTCTGGAGTTTGTTTGCAGTGGCTGGAGGCCCTGGTACACCCATTTTCTCTCTCTCTCTGTCCCCTTTTCTCTGTCAAATAAATAAATATAAATATTAAAAAATTTAAAACTAAAAAATTGATATTTAAGAATGCTTTTTAAAATAAATTTTAATTTGCTTTCTTTTTATATTTTTAATTATTTATTTTCAAGCAGAGAGAGAGAGAGAGAGAATGAGAAATAGAGAGACTGAGAGTGAGTATGGGCATTCCACAGCCTCCAGCCACTGCAACTGAACTACAGATGTACATGCCAATTTGTGCATTTGGCTTAAGTGGGTACTGGGGAATCAAACCCAGCTAGTAAGGCCCTGGAGGCAAGCACCTTAATTGCTGAGCCATATCTCTAGCCCCTTAATTTACTTTTGTAAAAAAATTAATATTTAAATTTTCAAAATAATATTTTTGATAGAATCTGTTTTCATTATTGAAAAATAATTTTAATTTTTAATTAAAGCCAATATTCAAAAATAATTTTTATGATGTAAAAAAATTAAAGGCCTGTGAGGCTGCACTTTTTAAAAAATGTTTTATTTTATTTTATTTGTTGAGAGAGAGAGAGAGAGACAGACAGACAGACAGACAGATAGAAAGAGAGTGAATGGGCATTCCAGGGCCCTCAGCCACTGCAAATGACCTCCAGATGCATGGGCCACCTGGTCCATCTGGCTTACATGGGTCCTTGGTCCTTTGGCTTCATAGGCAAGTGCCTTAACTGCTAAGCTATATCTCCAGCCCTTGTTTTTTTCTAATTTTTTTTCAAGGCAATATCTCACTCTAGCCCATGCTTACCTGGAATTCACTATGCCTTTTCTGGCTGTCCTAAAACTCATAGTGATCCTCCTACCTCTGCTGGGATTAAAGGCATGTGCCACCATTGCAGTGGTTGAGGCCCTATTGTGCCAATTGTCTCTCTCTCTCCCTCCTTCTTTCTCTCTCTTTTTAAAATAAAAATTTAAAATAAATAAATAAATAAAATTTAATTTAAATTAGAAGATTAAAACTAAAATATTTAAAATTTAAAGTTGCTATTCAAAAATGTTTTTAAAATTAAAATTTAATTTAGTTTTTTAAAAAGGTTTAATAGGCTTCTGGTCAAGATTGTGGATTAAGAGTCATGCTAGAATATTGGGAGAGAAAGTAGGCAATATTTGGGGGTTTCCATACTAGAGGGGATCTTCTGGAAACCCTTCCACTGGGCAGGCTTTGGGGTACATTATTCCCACATGCTGTGTGGTAGACCTGGGGTGCAAAAGGGCTGGAGCATGCCAGTGTTTGCCTGATCCCCACAGGCCTGGCTAAGGGGCATGTACAGGCAGTCAGGTGACTGGCAATCCTCCACGTCCAGGAACACTCACAAGGGAGAGCAGCTGGCATGTATGCACTGTGGGATCAGCCCAACCTCCACCAGTGGAGCAGCTGGGGTTCCAGGACTGGGGCATGTGCTCTCACAGGCGAGTAAACAGGGTGGGCCCCGTGCAAGCAGGAGGTAGGCCTGATCCCCATATGCCACATACAAGCACAGACTCTGCCTGAACCCCACCCCCACCTCCACCCCCAATGTGGTTCTTAGCAAAGAACTGGTGCCCTCTGCACACTTCTTGAGGTCAGGATGGGGTCACGAATAGCGACCCAGACCATCCACACAACCACATGAGCCAGGAAGCCCTACATATACTCTGATTGAGGCCCAGACCCAATAGCAGTATATCCCTTCTTTACTGAGACTGCCACCACCAGCTGCAGCCAATCCCACCTCCAAGCGCTAGCAAGAGAGCAGCTAGGGGAAAACAGGACCCTGCTTGGCCATGGATTTGGCCAGGCTTTCCAGGGTCTCACTCAGTAATACTAAGAGACACTACACATAAGGAAGATCCTTTCCAGACCTAGGGGCACCCAACCAAAACCTTCAGATATAAGGACCTACCACTCCTATCTGGATCAAACATGAACATAACACATATCAAAAATCCTACAAGAGCCATTAATTGCTACATCCTTTAGAAAACAAGACATCTACCTCAAGGGCTGAGGAAATGGCTTAGCTGTTAAGGCACTTGCCTGCAAAGCCGATTGATCCAGGTTTGATTCCCCAGGACCCACATAAGCCAGATGCACAAGGTCGCTCATACATCTGGAGTTTGTTTGCAGTGGCTGGAGGCTGTGGAGCACTCTCTCTGTCTCTCTCCATCTTCTCTCCTTCTCAAATAATAAATAAATAAACGAATAAGTAAATAAATGAAATTAGAAAAAAAAGACATCTACCTCGAGATGGGCAAACCCAAATTCAAAACAAATAAGGACAACAAGCCAAGAGATCTCCACCAAGAATGCCTAGTCCCACAAGGGAAGCCTCTGATGAAAACATAGAGTATACTCCAGATATAGAATCCCAAATGAAAACATGATAAGCATATTAAACAAACATAATGAGACCATGAACAAATAATGGCAGAAATGGAAGAAAATCGACAACAGCAACAAAAAACAACAAACCCCCCACATATCTAGGGATGTATATAAAGGTGTAAAAACTATTTTTAAGCAAAGATTAATTAATATAAAAGTATGGGCAAAAGTCATGTATGACACTCATGTGATCTGGGCAGCACACGTGGAAGGGACCTCTAAGGCCACCCTAGTGACCCTCATCTTGACTTGATAACAGTTAAAAGACCCATGCATTTGTGTGATTTTTCTTATAATCAAAGGTAGTAAAAACCATCTCCCATCTGAGTGTAGGGAGAGTGGACTGATGAACAAACAGATGGCAGGGAAGGCACTTCAGTGACAGGAGAGAGGGAAGCGATTCAGGCTGGGAGAGAATGGGATCACTTGCCAAGAAGCTTGCAGCAGGATTCTGGGATGAGGCTACAGTTCCTCATTTAACTACTGCTTATGGAGGAGCAGCTCTATAAGTTATATGGACAAGAGGCAAGTGTTTCCCATGATGCTTTTGTTCTTTTTCAAAACAAAATGTTAGCAACCTGCCTTAAAATGTCATGAATGAATAAGATATGGTCAGATATTTAATCCAAGTTCATAACATTATGTGTTACATTGACAAAAGATTTCATGTAAAGAAATACTTGTAGTAGACAGCTTCAAAATGCTGAGATGAACATCCAACCAGACAGTGTTTATGGGAGGAAGGGGTTTATTTCAAGTTTACAGATCCAGGGGAAGTTCCATCAATGGCAGAAGCTGGCTCCCATTCATAGATTCATAGATTCACAGAGAAAAAACATCACCATCTAACAAACCCCCAAAAGCAGCAAGCATGCATCCCCCACTGATGAAACTTCTCTACATACCTTTGGGCTCATTCAAATCTGCCCCCAGTGACACACCCCCAGTAGCAGGAGTCTTCTTGCTAGGGACGGAATATGCAAACTCACTTTTTTCTTTATTTATTATGTATTTATTTGCAAGGAGAGAGAGAGAGGGAGGATGGGCATGCCAGGTCCTCCAGCCACTGCAAATGAATTCCAGATGCATGTACCACTTTGTGCATATGGCTTTACGTGGGTACTGGGAAATTAAAATGAGACTGTAGGGGGGTGGTAGAACACTTCTGTGATCCCAGCATTTGTGGAACAGAGGCAGGAGGATGATGAGTTCCAGGATAGCCTTGTCTCAACAAAGAAAACGCAAACAAAAGAAGATCTTTCAAACAATGCTTAGCATTTCCCACTCACAATTAGGATATCTATGAGGTGACAGCATGATCCAAACTCAATGCACAGGCAACTTGGCCACTGTCTCATACTGTTTCCTTTTCTGACTTGTAGGGAAAGTACTTCTCTGTCTCTAACTTCTCAGAGTTGAAAACATTTCCTAAATGTTTCTGGTCATGTTTGATCACTTTCTTTTCCTTTAGGCAAGAAAGGAATGAACACAATGAACTTCAGGCCTTTTCTAGGCTGAAGATATACTATTTAGGTATGTCTAATAGAAAAAGGCCATTTTCCATACTTCCTTTAAAATTCTTTTTTTATTAAATAGAAACTTTGTATGGACACATCATGTGTTGGTACCATCATTTCCCTCCTCCCTACCCCCACTCCACTGAGGGTCCTTCTCAGTGGGATTCCTGGTATGCACCATTGGGTTCTGGGTTATGAATTGTGAAAGCAGCAGTCAGTCATTGTGGGGAGGGGTGCAATGCCTCTGGATACTCCCTCCCACCCTGTGGCTTTTAAAATCTTTCTGCCTCCTCTTCTGAAAAATTCCCTGAGCCTTGGCAGGTGTGTTTTAAGTCTAGTTTAGTGTTGAGCTTTCAGCAACTTCTGGATTTCTGCTTTGGTGGGTTGTGAGTATCCTCAGTGTCTGTCTCCATCACCCTGGAACAGGTTGTCAGGCTTGTCATGGAAGCTTCACTCTTGCACATCTCACTAATTCCTTTGTGGTTTCACCTGGACCTTTTGACTAAAGAATAACATTTTCCATTTGGTCACCAGGCTTGTTCATTTATGGTTTTATTTACTTATTTGTTTAATATAGGTATCGTGCTAGCATTATTTGGCTATATCTACTTCATTAGGTAATTTATTCAACAAATATTTATTGAGGATATTTTAATTGTTCCTTTTTTGTAGCTTTCATTTATTTTTCACAGTACTGGAGCTTGAACTCTGTTTTCTCTCTCTGTGTGTGCACGTGTGTGTGTGTGTGTGTGTGTGTGTGTGCGCAGCATCTAATGAGAAATACAAATAATTCCCAGAATGGAAGCTTCTAAATAACAAGTCTAAAAATTTTGTCTAAACTATAAACTGGATTAATTATATTTCTTAAATAGACGTTATTATAGTGGCACCCATACATTTTGAGTTAAGATGACAACATTAACAGAAACAAAGAATGGTCAGGAGTTGTTAAATATGGATATTAAAAGAAGATAGCTACCACCATAAAACAATGAATTTTTTAGTGCCTGAAAAGTAGAAAGAAAATACTCTTAGTAAATATTTAATAAAGGAAGTCATTTATATTGAATACAAATTTAGAATCATAAGACATTTTCTTCATTGCCCTCTGTTTTGTTTTTCTTTAAAAATTGCACAACTTGTGAAAACATTGTTATGGACCAGTCTAAGTTTGGAGACTCGTGTGGGAATTACCATTCCAAAGTTCATCCTTGAAGGAAACATTTTTTTTTTTTTTTTTTTTTTTTTTTTTTTTTTTTTTGCTGGGCATTGTGGCACACACCTTTATGACAGAGTGAGGACAGAGAGAGAATTGGTGTGCCAGGGTCTCCAGCTACTGCAGTCATACTCCAGATGTGTTTGCCACCTTGTGCACATGTGCAATCTTGCATGCTTGCATCACCTTGTGTGTCTGGCTTATGTTGGATCTGGAGAGGTGAACATGGGTCCTTAGGCTTCACAGGCAAGTACCTTAACCACTAAGCCATCATTTTTAAAGAATTGATTTTCAACTGAGGAGGTGATGTCTGTGCTCTGAATGACAGTGATGAAGTTAAAAATGTCTTCGTCATTAAGCATTTTATAGATGATGAGAAAGACTCAGGATAAGTGAGTTAATGTCTTCAGTAGTCAGTAAAATAGATAAGAATAGAACATGACTTTGGACTTTTATAACCACTCAACACAGCCAGTAATTGGAACAGATTAACTGTTTATGGTATTTTCAACAGCTTTGGCTGACAAATTACCCTAATGTCACAGCATGACTTTTGTAACTAATATGGATGCATTTATATTCTAGCTCCAGGATCCAGTTAGCTGTATTCCTGTTATACTTGGCTATGGACTAAATTTTATATTTTGCTCCAGCTATGCAGAAGACAATGAATTCTAGCAGTGATCTCCCATGGCATCATTAAATAAAATCCAAGATGTACAGATACTTAGTCTCTTGATAATGAATGACTTTTTCCTAGGGTCTTGCTCACCAATGTAAACTGGACTATTCTTGAAGGACTTTCTTAGCTCTAAGAACCTAAAATTACATGAATTCTTTTTTTTTTTTGAAAATACACTCATTTTGTAAATTAGTGTAGCAGACAGCTTCAGGTTCACTGAGATGAACTTCCAGACCAGGCACAGTTATGGAGGAAGGGATTTATTGAAGCTTACAGATCCAGGGAAAGTTTCATAATGTTAGAAGAAGCTGGCCTGCTTTAACACAACCAAAGAAGCACAAGCCAAAAGTCACACAGCACAGCACACTTCAGGAAATCCAGCCAGGCACACTTTGCATATCTTTAGATTGAAATCTCAAACCCACCACCACACTTTAAAATCCACCCAGTGACACTGCCTCCAGCCAGGTGGCTGCAGATGCAAACTACAAACTAATAAAAACACTGAATATATTGGGGACCATCTGCTCAAACTACCACAATTAGTGTACAATGTAATGGGTTAAATTATGCATCTTCAGTTTATTTATTTATTTTTGAAATATGGAATGCTTCATGAATTTGCGTGTCATCCTTGTGCAGAGGCCATGCTAATCTTCTCTGTCTTGTTCCAATTTTAGTATTTGTGCTGCTAAAGCAAGCACTCAGTTTATTTTTGTTGATTCAATTTTCATGTCCTTCCCCATGCCTTGCTTTTTATTTTATTTATTAACTTTTGTTGTTGTTATTGTTGAGACAGAATCTCATATAGCCCAGGCTGGCCTTGAGCTTGACAAATAGTTGAGGATGGCCTAGAACCCCCTATCTTCCTGCATTCTATGTCCTAAATTACCAGATTACAGACCTGCACCATCATACTTGTATAATATTGCATAATCTGTCTTCTGACATATAGGCTGATATAAGATCGTCAGGTTAAAAATGTTTTTCCAACATGTTATGGACTATGTATTTTGTGTATAGTGTGTAATTTATTCATTAGGGGGATTACTGGGAGATTTTTGTTTTGTTGTATTTTTTTAAAAGCTATATATTCATTTATTTTTATTTTCTTTTGTTGTTTTTTTCAAGTTAGGGTCTTGCTATAGCTCAGGCTGACCTAGAATTCACTATGTAGTCTTAAGGTAGCCTTGAACTCCGGCAATCCTCCTACCTCTGCCTTCTGAGTCCTGGGATTAAACGTGTATGCTATCATGTGCCTAGCCTTATTTATTTATTTATCTCTGTGTGTTTATGTGAACCATGGTCTCTTGCTGCTGCAAATGAATACTTGTCCAGCTTTACATGGGTAGCTAGGGAATTGAACCTGGGTAGACTGGGTTTTTGCATGCAAACACCTTTAACCACTGTCCCTAATGTTGTAATTTTCCTGTTTCTTTTTTAGCTGAAACATTGGGAGACTTTCCAATGAACCATGCTAGATTACAATACACACTATTATGAATTATCTCATATTGTTCCATAACCCTAATATAATAATTTTATGATACTACATTTTATGCTACGTTTTTGTTTGTTTTTTTCAAGGTAGGGTCTCACTCTAGTCCGGGATGACCTGGGATTTACTATGTAGTCTCAGGGTGGCCTCGAGCTCACAGCAATCCTCTTACCTCTGCCTCCCAAGTGTTGGGATTAAAGGTGTGTGCCACTATGCCTGGCCTTTATCCCACTTTTTGAGAGGAGAAAGCTGTGGATCATAAAGTTGACATTTTAAATAGTTGTGGGGTACTGCAGGGCTGTCATTAGAAGATATCTGGTATTCACAGCTACCCTATAACCTGAGGCCTAATCATTAGGAAATGTGGTCCCTTTAAGATGATGAGTGGCTACCAGAGAGCTAAAAATAAGACCATGATGTACAGACTTTGCAGACAAAATCTCTTTGACTCAGGAGAATGCCTCTGGGTTGCTGCATGTGAGGGGGCTCCTACCTTGCTATGATTCCCTTAGTGTCTGTTGCAGCTTTGAATCCACATTTCCTTGCAAGTCAGACTGGTTTACTAAAAGGATCTTCACTTAGTTTCTGTTGTGACCTATCTCTCTCCCCAAACACATTCATTCTTTTTAACTTGAATTTCTCTGGCATAATTCCCAGTCAGTTTGGCCTAGCAGATGCTAGCCACAGCTTGTATTTACCCATGTCAGTTTCAGTATCTTCCTTCTTCCTTTTTCCTTGAAATTGAAATGGAGAGAAAACAAATAAGACCTTGAACTGCTTGATTTTAGATATTTGCTTTTAGTTGACATTAAAAGTAAGTAATTTTGCAGGTCACACAGCATTATCACTGTCTACTTGCCTTGGCATAGATAACACCTCTGACGTGTGGTTATGATGATAATAGTTGCTTAGGTTCTTTTGCAGAGGTGTGAAGGCCACTTCTATCAAAAACACTGACTTTTCACTCAGACCTGTGAAGATGTCCATTTGGTGTCTGAAATAGAGTGAAGAACTTGACATCTCTATTTTTATCTGTTTCTTTTTATCTCTGTATGCAGACATGCTAGTCATTTAGGGAATGCTTGTCTAGAAGTGGCAGTATAAGACTGATAGATCTCAAACTTTCCTAATTTCATTTTTCCTCCTTCAAGATGCCAAGAGAAGGATAACTAAGATATTTTCATGGTTTGCAAGAGTTCCATGACCTTGTAATTACTATCATGCCGGCCACTGTGTTTCACAATATCCTGTTCTAGATCATCAGAGTAGGACCTAGAAGACCATTTTTCAGTTTCACCTAAAGATAAAAGGAGCTGAACTAAGGTGTAATTTTCATACCAGTCTACCATCTTCTTCGTTTGGCTAGTTTACTAGTTACTTTTTCCCTTCTCCTAACAACTTGTCCTAAATCCCTTGGACCCCTTTTTGAGTAGCTGCTAAATGGACTTGAATTTAGTAACACTTCTACTTCTTAAAGATATGTCCTGTATTGTAGCTTTGAGCCTTACATTTTCACCAACAGGTTGGCAAATATAACAGATAATTGAACTGATTTTTGTTCATTGACATTTAGTCATATTCATTCATTTAACTTATATCAATTGAGTGATTACTATTAGCCACTGACACCCAGTGAGGATAAATCAATGAGTAAGGTAGTCATGGTGTCTACTGTCCTGGAATTTAAAATTTTGTAACTGAAATACTCATTGGTCTAGTAATCATACTAAGAAGATGTAAGGACGGTACTGGAGAGATGGCTCAGTGGTTAAGGTGTTTGCAGTGGCTTGAGGCCCTGTTGTGCTTATTCTCTCTGTCTGTCTCTCATCTATTTCTCTCTGCTTGGAAATAAATAAATAAAAATATTTAAAATAATGAATTTATAGAAGAAGGATGGTGGCCAGGAATGGTGGTACATGCCTTTAGTTCCAGCACTTGGGAGATAGAGGTAGGAGGATCGCCATGAATTTGAGGCCACCCTAAGACTATATAGTGAATTCCAGGTCAGCCTGGGCTACAGTGAAACCCTACTTCAAAAAACAAACATATATATATATCAATGATGGTGCATGCCTTTAATCCCAGCACTCAGCAGGCAGAGGTAGGAGGATTGATCGCTGTGTGTTCAAGGCCACAGAGTAGGTTTCAGGTCAGCACATGACAATGTGACACTGCCTCAAAAAACAAACAAACAAAAGGATATAAGTACAAATTGTGACAAGTCCTCTGAACCTCTGAATGAATGGAATGTGGTGTCATGAGATCATATTTAAACAAGAATCTTCCTTTTCCTTTTTAATTACATCTTTTATTATTATTATTATTATTATTATTATTATTATTATACAGATGGTGGTGACTAGTAGGAAGACTCAAACTCATTAAAGTGCTGAGAACAAGTGAAGTTGAGTGCTTAGTGCTAAATGAAGCATTTTTGCCACACTCCGAAGGTTCAGGGAACATTGCAGAAGAGGGGATAGAAAGAATATGAAAACTACAGAAAGGGAGGAGTCCTTTGGGATAATATCCTCTGTGTACAAAGCTATAGCATAGCAGCCATTACTCCTTTCACAAGACCTCCCCAAAATTGAGTTAATCAACATTTTGATATGGATAATGGAAGAGGGTCAAAAAAGTCATCAACAATGAATGAACAAGGTCAGAGAAAAGAGGGTACCAACACAGGATGTATCCATACAGATCATGTTGTTAAAAATAAATAAATAAATAAATAAATAGGAATAAATAAATAAAAGAAGGTCTGATTGAAAAGAAGGAGGAATTCATAAAACTGGGGTTGAGAAAGGACAAAAAAGTATTGGTAGGGAATTATAATTAAATTAAATTGTTAATTATGAAAATTATCAAAAAGTTTTTATAAAGTAAGTTTACTTCAACTGTGATTAGAAATTTTAGATCATGAAATACTTCCCTTAGAGAGTGATGTTTGATGCTTCCTACCCCAACCCAGTCACATGTAGGTCTGCCTGAGAGCCAGGAGAACCAGGCCCATTGGCACAGGCCCCTGTGCCTGAAATTTTGGTCAGCCTCCATCCTTCCCCAAGTCCTTTGGCATTTAGGCCATCCAAGAACTAGGAGGACCAGGCCAAGTGAATTTGTGGTCCACACATGTCTGCTATGGGTGCAGTCCAGGCCCCAGCCTACCCTGTGTCCTCCAGTGGACATGCTGTTGCTACATTCTGGGCAAGACAAATGGATTATCTCCATATGGGCAAACTCCAGTACACAATGAGTAACATGAGAAACCAAGGCAAGGCTTCCCCACCAAGTATGCCTAGTCCCATAGTTGAAGCCTTCAACTCGAACCAGTTAAAGGAAATTTCAGAGAAATAATTCCATAACATGATTATGATAAATCAACTAAATGTAATGAGAAAGTCAAACCAACAAATTAAGTTGGAACCCAATAAAGAGAGAGAAACTCTAAAAAACAATAGCCAAACAAAATTTTAAAAATGAAATAACTCAATTAAAAAGCTCCCATGAGGAAACTTCTGATCAAGATGGCATCCATCTAACCATGCCTCACCTCCTGGGGAAGGAAAGGCAAGACAGTTAGGGTTCATTGGTGTTTTTAGGGGTTTGCATATTCCAGTAGACCTCCAGTGGAAGGGTGCAGAGGAGCAAAGTAGGGAATCTGCTGATTCCCATGTTCTTGGGTAGCACAACAATCTCCCAATCCCCTCAAGCAGCCATCTTAGCTGCAGTCCCAGCCCCAGGTTCCTCATGCACAAACCATGAGCTAAGTGGACCCAGACCAGAAGTCTAGCAGAGCTACCTGCATGATTGCCATCCCACTCACTGCCACCCCCGACCCCTGTGTGCGGACCCAGACCAGCAGGTTAACATTCCCCCAGGGGACCTCCATGCACAAATGCCATCCCACTTGCTGCTGCCCCCCATGCCCCCTTGCACAGACCCAGGCCAAGAAGGCTATGGTTCCCCCCTCCCCAGGCTTTCTTTCTTTCCCCCTCGCTAGGCTTTCCCACCACAGGGGACCTCCACGCCACCCTGCTGCTGGTCATCTGACCCTCAGCAGTCTCACATCCCCACCCTGCCTTGTCACAGGACCCAGCATTCCCATCCATCCCCTGCTACAGGGTCCCAACAGACCCGCTATCCCATTCCCTCACCCTTAAGCATCACAGAACCACCACACATTCCCATCCTCCCTACCTCAGCAGCTCTGTCACAATACCAGTCTACTTTGTCCCATTCTCCCCATCCCCTGTCCCCTTAGGCCACCTGACCACAGAATACATACCCTGAATCTCCAAACAACAAAACCCTTCATCAGGCCCCTGGGCCAACACCAGAGCCTCACAGGCTCCTTACCTCTGAGCGGGCAGGCTCCATTACCATCAGAAGCCAAGTCAAAACAAACATAAAAGGGAAAAGTCACTGAAGATACTTCAAGGGTAGACTACAGCTTCCTCCTAAATGAAATAAAATTCCTACACTGTGATGGGCAGACCACAGTGCAAAAGGAATAACATGAAAAATTGAATGTAAGTAAATCCAACAAGATTGCCCAGTCCCACAATGAATGTCTCTAATCAAAACATAGAAGAAACAATAGGATCAGAACCCCAAAAGGAAGATACAAGCTATGAAACTCTGGCCAAGCAAATAGCAGAATTTGAAGAAAATCAACAAAGGGACAATAATTGTATGAATGCTATCCTCACTAGATTAGGCCAAATAGAAAAGAACCTCAAAGGGTTCCAAAGACAGTTAAATGATCTGAAGGAGAGTGAAAAATATGATGACCTCAATGACCAGCTGGTTAAGCTCAATGAAGACATAAGGAAATGCAAGGATGAATTCCAAGAAGCATTAAGAAAATCAGAAAATGATGTGAAAAGGGAACATGACAGAGTGATAGAAACTATACATAAAAAAGCAGTAGAATATAAAAACCAAATTGAACAAGCCCAAAACTCTATAGAAGCTCTCAAGAATAGAGTTAGCCATGTGGAGGATAGAAACTCAGAACTGGAACACAAAACAGAAGAATCAGTTCATGAGTCCAAAAGTATCAATATGTTCAACAATTTTTGTGAACAGAACATGAGGAACCTGTGGGATACCCTTAAACGTTCCAATATTCAGATCATGGGAATACCATAAGGGGAAGAAATTCAGACCAAAGGCATGGAGAACTTATTCAACAAAATTATCAAAGAAAACTTTCCCACTCTCTGGAAACAAAGTCCCATCAAGTTATAAGAAGCTAACAGAACTCCAAACAGACCGGACCAAAGGAGAAATTCTACAAGGTATATTATCATTAAGGCTCTAAACATCAACACCAAAGAGAAAATCCTAAAAGCAGCTAGGAAGGAACAGCACATTGCATATAAAGGTAACCCCATCAGAACTACTTTAGATTTCTCAATGGAAACCCTGAAAGCCAGAAGGGCCTGGAATGGAACACTGCAAAGTCTAAGAACCTTTGGCTTCCAACCCAAACTACTCTACCCAGAAAAAGTATCCCTCATAATAGATGGTGAAAGAAAAATTTTCCACAATAAAACTCAGCTTTACAACTATATGAACACAAAGCCAAACCTGCAGAGAGTACTTCAGGGAATTCTCCACACAGGATAATCAAATAAATATTCAACCTCAAGTGCCTACAAGAAGCAGATCACAATAACCAAACTCAGAGAAAGCACAAAAACTACAAAGTCCAAGAAAACACCAAACCACATAAATCACCACAATATTGCAGGGATTAAAACAAACCTCACAATCGTTACCCTAAATATTAATGGCCTTAATTCATCCATCAAGAGACATAAGATAACAGGGTGTATCCTAAAATTGGGCCCTCAATGTGTGGTCTTCAAGAAACCCACCTCACCACAACAGATAGACACCTCCTCAGGGTGAAAGGGTGGAAAATGATATTCCAAGCCAATGGAAATAAGAAACAAGCAGGCATAGCTATACTCATATTGGAAAAAATGGACTTCAAACCTAAAACTAATAGAAAAAGACAAAGAAGGCCACTTCCTACTTATCAAGGGAATGATCCAACAAGAGGATATCATAATCATCAATCTTCATGCACCAAACACAGGTTCAATGCAATTCATAAAACAAAACATACTTGACAACAAAAATAACCACCAACACCATCATAGTTGGGGACGTTAATACTCTATTATCAGCAGAACATAGATCATCCAAACAAAATAAACAGGGAAGTGAGAGAGCTCATCAAAACCATAGATCAATTAGACCTAATGGACATCTATAGAACATTATGCCCAAAATCCAAAGACTACACATTCTTCTCAGCAGCCAATGGAAACTTCTCTAAAATAGATCAAATTCTGAGTCATAAAGCCTGCCTCCATTTATTTATGCAGATCAATATAATTTCCTGCATGATATCAGACCACAATGCTGTATTGCTAGAAATTAACAATAAAAGATGCACCAGGAACCCATCTGCTCCTAGAAACTGAACAACACACTTTTAAACAATAAATGTGTACTGGACAAAATAAATGAAATTGCAAAATTTCTAGAAATTAATGACATTGAGAGCATATCATACCAAAACTTATGGAACACAATGAAGGCGATCCACAGGAGAAAATTCATGGCACTAAATGCCTTCATAACAAACACAGAAAGATCACAAATCAGTAACCTAACCATCCACCTAAAGGCACTGGAAAACCAAGAAGAATCCAACCCAAAAGCTCCAGATGGAAAGAAAGAATTAGGATCAGAGCAGAAATTAATAAACTGGAAACTAAGAAAACAATTAAGGCAATTGACAAAACAAGGAGCTGGTTCTTTGAAAAAAATAAACAAGATTGATAAACCCCTGGCCAATTTGATCAAACAAAAAAAGAGTCACTTCAAATTAACAAAATTATAAATGAAAAAGGAGATCACAACAGACATAAGTGAAATTGGTAGAACCATCAGGACTTATTTCAAAAAACTCTAATCCACAAGACTGGATAATATTGAGAAAATGGATGAATTCCTGGACACATACCACCTACCAAAGCTAAACTGAGAGCAGATTAATTTCTTAAGCAAACCTATCACACCCATCGAGATTGAAAGGTAATCAAAAACCTCCATGAAAAGAAGAGTCCAGTACCCGATGGCTTCTCAGCTGAATTCTATCAAACCTTCATGGAAGAACTCAAACCAATCTTTCTCAAACTGTGCCACATAAATAGAGAACAGGGAAAGTTCCACACCTCCTTTTATGAAGCTACTATCACCATAATATGAAAACCAGGCAGAGATGGCACAAGAAAAGAAAACTATAGGCCTATTTCCCTGATGAACTTAGGCTCAAAGATCCTGAACAAAATCCTCACGACCAAATTCAACAACGCATCAAAAGCATTATCTACCTTGATCAAGGAGGCTTTATCCCAGGAATGCAGGGGTGGTTCAATATACAGAAATCTGTCAATGTAATACACCACATAAATAACCTTAAACACAAAAATCACATGATCATATCGATAGATGCAGAAAAGGCCTTTGACAAAATACAACATTACTTCATGATCAAAACACTGGAGAGAATTGGCATGAGCTGCTTATATCTCAACATAATAAAGGCTATATATAAAGTTTCTAAAGACCAAATACTACTTAAAGGGGAGAGACTGAAGGAATCCCCATTGAGATCAAGAACAAGACCGGGGTGTCCACTCTCACCTCTGTTCTTCTGCATAGTACTGGAAGTCCAAGCTCAAGCAGTAAGACAGGGGAAAGAAATAAAAGGAATACGGGAAGGAAGAAGTTAAGTTATCTCTGTTCACAAATGACATGATTCTGTACATAAGATACCTGAGAACCTCCATTTCCAAATTCTTAAAGTTGATTAACTCCTTTAGCAAAGTAGCAGGATACAAAATCAATGCACAAAAATCAGTAGCCTTTCTATATGCAAAAGACAAAGACATGGAGAAAGAAATAAGCAACATTGTCCCATTTTCAATAGCAACAACAACAACCAAAAAATACCTTGGAATAACATTAACTAAGTATGTGAAAGACCTATACAATGAAAACCTAAAAACACTCAAGAATGGACTTCCCATTAAGATGGTGGTGTAGGAAACACACCAGAGCAGCCTAGGGGAGAAAAAGCCAAAAAAAAAAAAAAAAAAAAAAACAGCAAAATATACTCTTCTACTAAAAAGTGAGGTGTATAAGAAATTATCAACTATAGCAGAGAAGTAAGAGAGATCCAGAGCATCTAGAGCCCAGAGAAGCAGCCAGAACTGGCTTAGCACTGGAGGCAACAGGTCTGCATGGCCACAGCCACCAGGCTCAACCTGAACCACAGGAAAAGCCAGGTGAGCGGATTTTCCACTCACACTGGCCTGCTCGCAAACTCAAGAAACGTGAAGGGAGGACTGCAGGGAAGAATGGAGGAGTGGCTAGTGAGGAAGAGGATCACGTGAACCAGTGGGAGAACTAGAACCACCACCCAAAGCCTTCCCTCCCCCACCACCAGTGCAAGCACCAACAAGCACCAGAGACCTGGGGAAGGGAGCTCACCTGCACAGCACCTAGCACCCAGCACCGGGCACAGGTGACCAGAGCAGCAATCCAGTGACTCAGCCAGCCTACCTGAACCCACAGTGTAGCAAAGAGGGACCCAAGTGGGAGCACAGCATAACTGAGACCAAAACAATTCCATAAGGTAACTGGGATTATACCAGGTCAGTACCTGCCAAATAAACCTGGTTTATAGGCTTGAATTGGAAATGCTAATTGCACCTTCCATGTCAGGATAAATTATATGTGAAATCTGATGGATGGTCAGATTTGCCATTCTTAAATGAGCTATATTTGGGAATTGTCATTTGTTGCTTCCTGATTTATAGTGCCTTTGTTTCCTCTTCCATTGTTCATTAGGGATGGGAATCACTTGGTCACAAGCTGACTTGGAACCCTCAACAGACCAGAAATGCTAGCCTCCTAGTTGACAGGATTAAGGATGTGGGGCAACAACACACATCCTAAGGGACTGTGACTTTGTTAGAGAATCTGGTTGTCATAATACCTACTCTTGCATAAATACTCTGTTCTGTTTTTCATTGAATGTGTACATTGTTTAGTTAAATTTTAGAATCTGCCTATATTTTGCTCCACTCAGACTACTTGAATACTCTCATAATAGGCAAATCCAACATCTAGGGTCACTTTTGTAGATACTCTGAGAGTCTTAAGAGCCACATCTAGCACTGTCAGCTCCTACCCTGAAGATAGATAACATCAGATTGGTTGATACATCTAATAATACTGCAAATAATTAGAAAATCCAAGCATTAAATTAATCCAAAATGCGAAAATATGTACATTATAACACAAGAATCACAAAAAATCAAGACAATATAAATCCACCAAAAAGTATTAATGCATCAGAAATGACCTCCAGTGAGAATGATTTAGAGGAAATGCCTGAGAAAGATTTCAAAAGAATGATTATAAAAATTCTCAAAGAAATCAAAAAGGAAATGAAAGAAGACACAGGAAACCAATTTAATGAAATAAAGAGGTCAATAGAAGACATAAATAAGTAAATAGAAATAATAAAGAAAAACTAGTCAGAATTACTAGCAATGAAGAACACAGTCAATGAAATAAAGGACTCTATAGAAAATCTCACCAATAGAATGGATGAAGGAGAGGACAGAATATCTAAACTAGAAGACCAGGTGGCAGATCTAATACAGTCCAACAAAGAGTAAGGCCATATAATAGGAAAATATGAATGGGAATTTCAAGATATTCAGGACACTATGAAAAGATCAAACATAAGAATTCAGGGTATAGTAGAAGGAGAAGAATTTCACTACAAAGGCATAGTAGGTGTTTTCAACAAAATCATAGAAGAAAACTTCCCCCAAATTGGGAAAGAGAGGTCAATGCAGATACAGGAATCCTTTAGAACACCAAACAGACAAAACCTGGAAAGAATCTCTCTTTGCCATATTATAATTAAATTACCAAACATACATCATTTCAATACATCATTTCTGACTTTTAAAGTTTGTGATGAGTAATCTGCTGTGATCCTGATGGGCTTGCCTTTGTATGTAACTTGATTTTTCTTTCTAACTGCTTTCTATATATTTGTTCAAAGAAGACAAAGAAGAAATCAAAGGAATCAAAGAGGAAATCAAGGAATCAAAGAAGACACAGGACATCAATTTAATGAAATAAAGAATTCAATACAAGACATAAATAAGGAAATAGAAATAATAAAGAAAAATCAGCCAGAATTACTAGCAATGAAGAACACAGTTAATGAAATAAAAAAAACTCTGTAGAAAATCTCACCAGTAGAATGGATGAAGGAGAGGACAGAATATCTAAGCTAGAAGACCAGGTGGCAGATCTAATACAGTCCAACAAAGAGAAAGACAAACTAATAGAAAAGTATGAATGGGAATTTCAAGATATTTGGTACACTATGAAAAGATCAAACATAAGAATTCAGGGCATAGTAGAAGGAGAAGAATTTCACTCCAAAGGCATAGTAGGTGTCTTCATAGAAGAAAACTTCCCCCAAATTGGGAAAGAGGTGCCAATGCAGATACAGGAAGCCTTTAGAACCTCAGCCAGTCAAAACCTGGAAAGAACCTTTCCTCACCATATTATAATCAAGCTACCAAACACACAATCCAAAGAAAATATATAGAAAGCAGTTAGAAAGAAAAATCAAGTTACATACAAAGGCAAGCCCATCAGGATTTCAGCAGATTACTCATCACAAACTTTAAAAGTCAGAAATGATGTATTGAAATGATGTATACCAAGTTCTGAAGGATAACAACTGTCAACCAAGGTTACTTTATCCTGCAAAGCTATCCATTCAAATAAATCGAGAAATAAGGGCATTACACAACAAAAGCAGGCTAAAGGAATATTTGAAGACAAAACCAGCTCTACAGAAAATATTTGAAAGGATCCTCCATGCTGAAGAGAAAGAAAAGCACACATATAAGGAACCTGGAAAAAACAAACCATACTTAAATGCTAGTTAATGCAAGAGAGCAAAGGTAAAATGGAAGAATCACAAAACAAAAAATAAAATAAAATAAATACACACCTTTCAATAACTTAATATCAATGGCCTCAATGCCCCAACTGAAAGACATAGGTTTGCAGACTGGGTTAAAAATCAGGATCCTTCAATTTATTGCCTCCCAGAAACTCACCTTTCTACAAAGAATGGACACTATTTTAGGATGAAAGGTTGGAAAATGGTGTTTTAAGTAAATGGGCCTAGAAAACAAGCAGGGGTTGCTATCCTAATATCTGACAAGGTAGACTTCAGTCCAACATTAGTTAGGAAAGATAAGGAAGGTCACTTTATATTGATTAAAGGCACACTTCAACAGGAGGACATTATAATACTAAACATATATGTACCTAACATGGGGGCTCCCAACTTCATCAAACAAATGCTACTAGAACTAAGGTCACATATAATACCAGACACAGTTGTAGTGGGTGACTTCAACATCATACTCTAATTGACAGGTCATTCCCACAAAAAATAAACAGAGAGGCATCTGGATTAAATGAGGTCATAGAACAAATGGACCTAACAGTTATCTATAGGATATTTCATCCAAATGCTGCAGAATACATATTCTTTTCAGCAGCACATGAAACATTCTCAAAGCAAATCTTAACAAATACAGGAAAACTGAAATAATTCCTTGCATTCTCTCTTATCACAATGGGATCAAACTACAAATCAATAGCAAGAAAAGTTATAGAGCATACACAAAATTATGGAAACTAAACAATACACTACTAAATGATGAATGGGTCAATGAAGAAATCAAGAAGGAAATAAAAAAAATTCATAGAGTCAAATGATAATGATAACACAACATACTAAAACCTTTGGGACACAATGAAGACAGTCCTAAGAGGGAAATTTTTAGCTTTAAATGCCTATATTAACAAATCAGAAAGGCCGCAGGTAAACAATTTAATGCTTCACCTTAAAGCCTTGGAAAAAGAACAAGACAAATCAAAACACTCCAGAACAAAATTGAGGAGGACTTTAGAAAATTGAAAGACCACCCAGGCTCCTGTATAGGCAGAATTAACATTGTGAAAATGGCAATCTTACCAAAGGCAATATAAAGATTTAATGTAATAATAATAAAAATCCCAACATTGTTCTTCATAGAGATAGAAAAAAATGATCTCAAAATGCATATGGCATGACTGTATGCCTTGTATATTCAAGCAATCCTCAGAAAAAGAAACACCCCTGGAAGCAACACCTTACCTGATCTAAAGCTATATTACAAAGCCATGTAATAAAAACAGCATGGTACTGGCATACAAACAGAATTACAGACCATTAGAATAGAATCAAGGACCTGAACTTTGGGTCAAGTAACTATAGCCACTTGATATTTGGCAAGGGCCCTAACAATGTAGGCTGGAAAAAATAAAGCATCTTCAACACATAGTGCTGGACAAACTGGATAACCACATGCAGGAAAATGAAACTCATTCCACACATCTCGCCATGCACAAAAATCAAGTCTAAATGGATCAAAGACCTCAATATAAAACTGGAAACTCAGCTACTACTGGAAGAAAAAAAAAGGGGAACTTTCCATGAGATAGGGATGGAAACCTAAACAATCTGTCAACCATTGGGATCTCATGACGCTGAAGATTCTTCAAAAACATACAATAAGTAGAGCCAATAGATTGCCCACAGAATGGGAGAAAACTTTTGCTGGCTGTATAATTCACAGAGGCCTAATTTCTAGAATCTACATAGAACTCAAATACCTAAACAATAAAAGGTTGAACAACCCACTCACAAAATGGGGCAGAGAACTATTCAGGGAGTTCTCAGAGCAAGAAATACAAAAGGGAGCTGGGCATGGTGGCACACACCTTTAATACCTTCACTTGGGAGGCAGAGGTTGATGGATCACTGTGAGTTCAAGGCCACCCTGAGACTACATAGTTAATTCTAGGTCAGCTTGGGCCAGAGTGAGACCCTACCTCAGAAAAAAAAAATAGAGAGAGAGAGAGAGAGGGAGAGAGAGAGAGAGAGAGAAAAGAAATACAAATGGCAAACCACCCACTTAAGAAAATATTCATCATCCCTAATCGTCAGGGAAAGAGGGAAATGCAAATTAAAACAACTGTGAAATTCAACCTTACCCCAGTAAGGATAGCAAACATTAAAAAATGAAATGAAAACAAATGCAAGTGAGTATATAGAGAAATAGGAACCCTCATTCACTGTTGTTGGGAATGTAAGATGGTACAACCACTATCAAAAGCAATATAGAGACTCCTAAAAATGTTGCCTATAGAGTTACCAACAGACCCAATTATTCCCTTACTGGGAATTTATCCCAAAAGCTCCATATCACAGTTCAGAGAGATTTGCTGAACCATGTTTATAGGTGCTCAATTCATAATAGCTAAGAGCTTCAATCAATCCAGATGTCCATCATTAGATGAGTGGGTTACCAAGATGCGGTATATCTACACAGTGGAATTCTACACAGCAGTAAGGAAAAATGAGACAATGAAATTTGAAGAAAAATGGCCAAACTTGGAATAGATCATTCTCCATAAACTCACCCAATCACAGAAAGATAATTCTCACATGGTCTCACTCATCTGTGGCTCCTAACCTGGATCTGCCCGAGATGGTGACATACCTAATAAGCATCTTGAGGACCAGACAATAAGGAAGGTAGGGCAGGAGGGGAGGGTAAGTGTAAGCTGTTGATAAGAGAGACCAAGGTTTCCCAAAATTAGACAGATTCCTGTCAAAGTACTTGATAACCCACCAAAGGTTAATGGTAAGACCCTACTGCTGAAGAAACCATATTCTGCTGGTACTGAACATGAAGAGACCTGACTGGAATCTGGAAGAGAGTCAGTCCCCAGACAGTTAGCTTGTCTAGTGTCAGAAGGTCCTGAATGAGCTACTGGGGGAAAGTGACCAACATCTGTCCAAACAACTCATGGTCTAACCTACTTAGCAGCAAACAACTTGGTGTGATGCTCACACAAATGCAATAGTGGCACACAGACATGGTGGGAAATCAACTGCTCTTGATTTAGCTAACTGATCTGCTCAGTGGAATGGAACCCATAGTTGGATCTCGGAATCAAGTCAGAACCATATCCAAAAACAAGCTCGCTCTCCATTATCAAGCTCCCACTAATTGTGGGCTATAAGAGGGCCTACACCTATTAAATAATGTTTATCCCATTTATCTGGTGCTGACTTCACTCTCCATTAGAAAATTTGATTCTCTTTTTCAGATGGACACAGAACCTGAGGAGCGAATCAGCCCATCGCACCTCACCAGGGCCCCATCTGAAACCATAGAGGAATTGGGGAAACGAGCAAGAGTGCTGCTTTTTTGGTGAACCTGGTACCAGCACAAGGGTGAAGGAGATAGACACAGTGAACACTCAACTCCTACCAAACCAGATCCAGAGACACCAAGGCTCCCAATATCTCATCACTGAACTAGACCTAAAATGACCCCAGCATGGCTCAGGGAAATTCTTGGAAGAGGGGGCGGAAAGATTGTTAGAGCCAGAAATTGGGACATTATGCACAGAAACATTGCCTCCTCCTCATAACTGATGGGTAACCCCACAATGCACGACCCACATTGCCCAGTGAGGAGACTCCCTTCAGAGGGGGGAAGACAGGGAGGAGGCTAATGATGGTACCAACATGGCTCTTTACATGCTGTGTACATAACTAATAAAAAATAATAAAGATAAGCAGTTGAGTGGGGAAAAAAGCTCCAATAAAAGCCATAACAATAGAAAAGATTATGAGGAGGACAGAACATTGGAATTTGAGGACAAGGCACAGGAAACAGATTAGGAGACCAAAACCAATGGGGACATATCATCTCTTTCACACCTGCAAGGTTCAGGGAACATTGCAAAGGACGTGGTGGAAGGAATATGAGTGCTACTCTCACTGATATACAGAGAACTGTGTCTTTGGGGGTTGGAGTACACACCGAAGAGACTCAAAACTCCCTAAAGAATGAAATAAGAGGCTGTCCAGAGTGAAACACAAAAGGATACTTTTAACACATTTTCTAAGGCTCAGAGAACATTGCAAAAGTGGAGAGCGTAGAGAATGTAAGAGCGACAGGGTTCATAGGCCTACTTTGTGCCACTGTCATCCCAGTATGTATAAACTGGTGCATTCATGACCCCACAGTGGTTACCAATACCCCCACAAGAACTTCACTGTTCCGAGACCATCAACATTTTGACATGGAGGACAAAGGAGGGCAAAAAGGAATGAGACAACAAAACCGAGGAAGGACTACTTGGAAAGAGAAAGGTCCTTAGTGGATGATGGTAGAGCAGATTGGACAAAAGAGGATAATGGAATAAGAACATGATCAAATTACCAGTATGTTCATATAGTAAAGTTATCAATTTAAAAAGGAGGAAGAAGGATGTTTGAACTATGATTTGTAGCAGTAGAAATGATAAAGTATTGGTCATGTTGGGGCTACTGTACTATGTCTGAAAGATCCCCCCAAATTAGGAGTGTAATTGAGAGACCTCCTTTGTAATGGAATATCCCATGAGTTTCTCCCTCCCATGACTGAGTATAGTGAGGATATTAAGAAAGAATTGTTCCTGGGAGACTTGTGGACTCTTGTTGGCTCAAGGGTTTGTAGAAACATTCTCATTCTGCATGGTAGATAGTCCAGGGTGCTTCCTTTCAAACTTGTCTCCCTTTTTCACTCAGGATCCATCAGAGCTCCTGCCTTATTTTATGTCATATGGGTATGTCCCCTGCTAATTCCTTTCTATGTTTATGTTTGGCTTGACATGGGCTTCTATGAGGAACTACAAAAACAAAAATGAATTGGGTATTTGAGATGGAGGGAATGGTGTTTGAATTCTAGCTTTAGATTTGAATTGAAGGAGCTGAGCTATACCTGACAAAAAAAAAAAAAAAAAAACCTAAACTAAAAATAGCACATAAAGGAAAGGCCCACAGGAAGATACTAGAGTATAATAGTCCTATGAAAGCTAAGGAGAGAGGCCTCAAAAACTTCAACTCTGTGGTTCTTGGGCTTGGGTCTGCAGAACTGAGAAAACATTTCTATCTTTTTTTTGGTATGTATGATGTATGATGTATGGTCTGTGTTTGTGTGTGCACGTGTGTGTGTGTGGGTGATGCATGAGGACAACCTCTGGTGTCAGTCCTTACCTTCCGCCTTCAGGCAGGGTCTCTTGTTCACCAAGGCTGGCTGGCCTATAAACTTTCCAGGCATTCTCCTGTCTCTACCTCACTTCTTGCCCTAGTTGCACTGGGATTACATATACTAATGGGCTTTATATGTGTTCTGGGGATTCAAACTCACATACTCATCCTTGTGAAGTCAGCACTATAGCCCCTGAATCATTTATCCAGCCTCCCCTCAACTTTAAAATGAAGAAGATAAAGCTGTGAGGCTCTAAAACAAACCAATTGTTAATAACTATATATGCAAGGCCAGGTTATCAGGAATAAAGTTGAGAAGGATGAGGAAATAGATATTATGGGTTATTATCAAACCCTGCCATTTACTTCTGCCATCTAAAGTGTGGCAAAAGTATTTGAGTGGTGGCTTTGGGGACAGTGTTATATTTATCACTCACCACCTAGCAATGTCTTCCTGCCTCTAGCTGTCACACCTTTGCTTCAGAATAGGTCGTTGGCATTACTGAGACGTTACTTACTGGTAAAGCTTCTTAAGGTCACATTTTTTTCTTGGTTTAAGCCTTTCTACAAGTTGATTATTGCCATATATTTTTTTTCTAAGCTTGAAATCCTCTTCTCACTCAGTTAAAGTGTCCTTTTTCTTTCAAGTCTCCATGTGAAGAGGTGATGAAAGTGCTCCGATTGCAGTCAGATGGGACTCCAGCTTCACCACTTCCTGCATGAGAAACCTTTGGTCAAGCAATTTCATTTCTGAGTCTGTTTTTTATTTATAAAATAAAGATGATCATGCTTGCCTCATGAGACTGTCTCAAAATTACATTAGGTAAAGTTCAAAATAGGAGCTTAGCATAGACATTCAGTGAGTGTTATTTCCTTTTTAGCTTCCTTCCATCCTTTCCCTTGGACTTTAGCTTTTCTTCCATCCTTAGATACCTGGTTCTCACAGCAGACTGCCCTTTTAAAAGACAGTGGGAGCCTTTGGAGAGCCATTTCCTTTGTGCTATTTTTCCACACCATGTTTTTCTAGGGATTAACTAATACTTTTATTTATCCTTATCCTTTACCTTTCAGTATTAAAAATTCAGTGCATTCAAAATTCAAGAACTTAAGGAGCCACAGAAGGAAAAATGAAAAACTACTCATTAGATAGATACCATTCTCCCATTAGTTTAGTTAACAAATAGTCTTGGCTATATGTTCCCACTGTGTGAAGCATAAATGTACCATGACTTCCATTTTCAGCATAGATCATGGTACAATGTAGGGAGCATTATAAAATTTGATTTAAGATATCAAGGTTCCAGAAGATCCTGGGACATGTTCCATTATAGGAGGTAGCTTGTTTTCTCTATTGGCTTAGCATCCCACCTTATCGTAGGAAACTGCCAGTACTGTAAATTTCCCCCATTGTCTAAATAAGTAATGTGAGTAAGGTATTTGACCTTGAAAACTCCTTTTTATTTGTAAAATAGATTAAGTCACTCAAAATATTATGAGAAGTAACTCAATTGACTTCTATAAACTGCTTAGCACAGAAAGTGTTTAGGCTCACATGCTAGGCAAATAATGGTCACCTAGATACTTGTCAGCCTATTACCAGTCTTAGAGCCATCAGTATTCAACTGAATAGAAACTATGAGACTGTATGCCCAGATTTTAAATAGTCATACCATTTTTGTATATAATTGGCAGGAAAATGGGGATTGGGAAGTATGAATACCAACTCTGCCACTTGATAGCTATGAGAACTTTAGCAAGACAATATCTGTGATAGTTAATTTAGATTTTCCACTTGATTAGATTAAGAAATACCTCAGAAATTAGAGAAATACACCACTGTGTATATCTGTGAAGGCCTTTCTAAGGGCGGTGATAAATGAGAAGATTAATTTACTGATGGATTCATAATATGTTGGCATTGTTGGGAAATGGTGAAAGGTAGTAAGTAGGCCTAGTTGGAGAAAATAGGTCATTGGAGGTGCACTCATGTATCTATATCATATCCTAGCCCTAACTCCTAGTATATCCCCATTTCTCTGCTTTTTGTTTTCCAGAAAGTGCTGAGAAGCTCTTCTTTACCACATGCTCCCAGTGCTATCACATTTTGCTTAAAAATGGGCCCAGAAATATGGAGCCAAGTCATCATTGATTAAAATCTCTGTTAGGTTGAGCCAAATACATCCCTACTGTTCTTAAGTTGTTTACTTGGTCATTTCAGTCACAGCTACAGAAAAGTCATTGTAGTCAGCTCCAAGTTGCTGGAAGGAACATCCTACCAGACAAGAGTTTATGGAAGGAAGGAATTTATTTCAGTTTACAAATCTGGGGGAAACTCCATCAATGGTGGAAGAAGCTGCTTACTTCTGTACATCCAAGTAGAAAGAAACAACTGCAGCAAGTGAACACCAACACACAGCAAACATGAAGCAACAGAGCTCAAGTTGCTCTCTCTACATCTTTGGGATCTAATGAAGATCTGCTGCCAAATGCACCTTAGGGCTGGACTCCAGGATCTTCCCCTCAACCCTTGACACCACCTTTACCCAGACAGCTGGAGAATCAAGTTATAAGTTGAATTTTAAGAAAGCACCTGAGTTTATGTGACCATGTATTTATATTATCACATTCAAACTACCATAGTCATGAATATAATATCACAAAATTATAACTATCAGATCATTAAATATAAAATGGTTACTTTTTATGAAAAGGACATGAGTAAAGCATGGTCTTTTTTTTTTTTTCTTGCAGTATTGGGGATGGAACTCAGGGCCATAGGCATGCTAGGCAAGTGCTCTATCACTGATCCACATTCTCATCTCAAGGCAATAACTTATTCCATTTTCTACTGCTATAACAGCACACTTCAAACTTGGAAAATTATAAACAATTATTTGACACATTGTTCTGAAGGCTGGGAAGATGAAGACTAAGGAGCAGCATTTGGCAGGACCTGACCCGCTTATTGGATCATAACATGGCAGAAGTTATGAAAGAGAGAGAAAGCCTTCTAAGAAAACTAGTTCCTTTTTAAGAAAACATTAATCAACCCATTCAATTTACGACAGCATAACTTTCATGACTTTAGCAGTCAAGTTCCTGTTGTTGGGACAAAAAGTCTGACCAGAAGAAGCAGTTTATGAGAGACCTTTCCTTTTATTTCAAACTTACTGTTTCAATGGGAAGTTTTATCACAGAGTAGAAAAGTATGTCAGCCAGCTCACATCACATATACATAGCAGAATGATTGGCAAGAGCATCTAGCTCTGAACACACAATAGGGTGGACTAATCAACCCCAAGGTCTTCTCTGAGCAGCATAAATCCTCCAGCAAAGTCCCATCTCCCAAAGATTCAGCCAGCTGGGGACTAAGGAAAGGCACAGTAATAAGCACTTAATACTATGAGGAGCATTTTACACTCAAACCACCACCTAAATTTTCCACTTCTTTCATTTTTCTTTCTTTCTTTTTTTTGTAAGCAAGTGTCTTCAACTGTAGAACCATCTCCCTCTTTTATTTTATTTTATTTTTTTTGTGGACACAGGATCTCTCTATATTGTTCAGGCTGCCCTTGAATCCCTGCGCTCAAACACTCTTATTATTCTGGCCTCCTGAGCATCTAGGACTACCTGCACAATGCACTGACCCTGGGAATTTTCCTACCTCTTAATATGGTCACAATGATAAATTTCAAATGTGAATTTCAGAGGAGGCATTCAAATTACAGCATGTATGAATGAGCATAGTAACATGGAATCCAGGTTAGTTACAATAATTTTTCTATCATCTCCATAATTTCTTATTTTGATTGTCCTTACACAAAATTATTTTTGCTTCTTCCAAATGTAAGAGTTCTAGTACTCTCTTCTCCATATCCTTCTCTTTCCTCCACCACCCAGCCATACTCTAACTAGGCTCTGGATCTACCTCTTCATATAGTAGCTGAGGTTTCAAAGAGATTTGCATTTCTCCTTTTTCTTTATGCTCAGACTAGGTATGGAATATTAGAATCTTCATCTACTACTATGGTAATTGACTAAGTCTTTCTGCACCTTAGCCACGACCTGTAAATACTTTCCCATAAGTGTTCAACCTGCTCACTGCAGGATCCTGTCAGTTCTCCTCTATACTCCATGAAGTCCAATACAATATTTCCCCTCTTTCCTTCCTTTCCCCAAAAGAGCTTAAACACCCCTCTCCCCTTGATTATGCAGTTCAGAGTCCCCTAACACCTTCTTCTTTGCTCCTGCTTTGGAGTCCCCTTTCCTCTTCTTGGAGGCCTGCCAATCACTCGTGGGCATTAAATAAAACCTTGGGCCCAAGAAACTATCTATTCCACAGTCCTCTATTTCAAACCCTGAACCTGACACTGAACAGACACTGAAAATGGAAGATGGGCAACTGTGCAAACAGGGCTCCAGATGGTTAATGTCACAGGGATGAAGGCACCCAGGGGAATAAAGAGGCTTTGGATTTCAACGGCCTTCTCTTCATCAACAGCCAACATGACATAATTGCATTTCCACCATTATAGCAAGGCATTTTGAAACAAAACAGCCCCAGATAATAATCTATTCTAGGGTAATGCATTTTAAACTGAAGGTACATCTCTGTTTAACCTTAGTCTCTATATTTTTAAAAATAAATTTTCTTTTATGAAACATAGTGAACCAGTACAATAGAGATTTCATATTACCAAGGGGCTTCATTGAGTAAACTGTGAGTCCTCCCAACTTCCACCAATTTCAATTTAGAAGTGCCTCTGACCCATTAATGTCAAATGCAATGCAGTCAGGTTCCAACAAGCTCCAGTATCTGTAAGGAGGCAGAAACCTTCAGGCCAACATGTGTGGGGGAAGAAGTGTATGTATGGGGGTGGAGTGGGGCACAGCAGAAATCAACTGAATTACAAAGCACATACTTACCAGGTTACAGAAAACATTAAACTAAACAGCCTGAACAGTCCATTTGCTGAAAAGACATTTAATTATTTCAGCAAGAACTAGTCAGAGATGAGAGCCTATAAAATAAACAAAGAGACACTAGCATTTGATTTTAATGTCTTTCTATTTTGCCATAGGCCACAATTTAATTAAAATTCGGAATACAAATTTCAAGTCAACACATTCTCCTCCCTAGCAGTCCGACAATGGGATAAAACACTTGCAATATCTTCCTGTGATGTTGGCCACTTTAACTGAATGCCCTAAGCTAGGTGGTATTTTTCAGCTACCTCTACTCCACTCCCAATAATAGAGGTACTAAGAGGTGTTTGCTAAGCTCTATGTTTTAAGTTTAGGCCAAGTGCCTATGGATTGTAGACATTTTAGTATTCATTTTAGATAACAATGCAGACTTGATTGTTGAAAAGCCAATCATAGGAGGCAAGTACGGGAGAGAGACATGGTTGCACAGGCAGAATCTTCACTGGTACAGCAAGCACAAAATCAGATTTCAGTGAATTCTGGGTTCTAACTCTGGCTGTGTAAACTTCTCATAGTTTCACCTTTGCTATCTGTGATATGTTATAGGATAGGCCAGTGAACTGTAAAGGAACCTCAAACTCTACTATATTGCAGTTTTCTTTATTTTTTGTTTTTTTCTGCAATATAAATATTTATGAAATGATGGGAGTTCTTCTGAAGTCGTTGGTCAGATTCCAAAGGGAATGACACAGACATATCTATTTTTGTCAACATTTAGTGACTAGAGCAATGTCTAGCTCGAAGTACATGATCAGTATTTTTTAAAATTTATTTTATTAGATATGGACATATTTAGTGTGTAAACAACACATATTGGTACCATCCTTTCCCTCCTCCCTGCCCCTTTTCTTAAGAGGCCTTCATGTTGCGGATACAGGTCAACTCCATGGGGATTGTGGGTCAGGCATTATGGGAGCAGCAGTCAGTTATGGGGGGGAGGCAATGTCTCTGTGCAAAATTTCCCAACCTATAGCTCTTTCAATCTTCTTCTTACAATCTTTCTGCCCCCTCTTCTGCAAAATTCCCTGAGCCATGTTGGGTGTATTTTGATTCTATTTTAGTGATGGGCACATAGGAGCCTTTGGACCTCTGGTTTTACAGGTGTTGAGTGTCCTCGGTGTCTATCTCCATCACCCTTTTGCTGATATCAGATTCACTAAGAAAGTAGCACTCTTGTACATTTCCACAATTCTTCTGTGGTTTCAGCTGGGGATGAGGTGGAGTGCACTGGGTCGTTTACCTCTTCAGGTCCAGCTCCCTTCTGAAAAAGAGAAGCAGATTCTCCAACGGAGAGTGAAGTCAGCACTGGTTAAATGGGATAACCATTATTATTAATTTAGAGAGAATTTAAAGGATGTAGATCCTCTTGCAGCCCAAGATTAATGGGAGCTTGACAATGGAAAGCAGAATTGTTATCTGGATATGATTCTGACTTGTTTCCCAGTTCCAGATGGTTGATGGTTTGCTTCCAGTTCAGCGATTTGTTTTGATCAGGGTCTCATTGGGTGTTGTGTTTTCATTTTGGGAATGAATTTCTCTATGATTTCATTGGAGAGTTCCCTTGTAGGACTAGGCATCCTTGGTGGAGCTTTCTCAGTTTTCTGACTTTTGTTGGCTTTTTTGGATTGTTGTCTACCCATTTTATGGAGATTTTTTATTTTACTGAGGAGGAAGCAAGTTTTTGTTCTTTGATCCATGCATCCTCTGACTCAGGTAAACAGTGATGTTGGTACCCAGTGGCCAGTCAGGATACCAGAGCAAAAGCCCTGATTCCACAGCTTACACAGGGACCAGGCCTCCCCAAGCAAGGCACAGTGGGACATACCAGGACCAGGGGACTGGGAAGAGCCAGGGAACAGGGATCTGGCCTACTCACTTAGCTGTACCCACCATCACACAGGCCCAGGGAACCCAGACCAAGGAACTGGGAGGAGCCTGGAAACAGGTTTCTGGCCTATTCACTCCACACCCCACACCCACCCAACACAGACTGGTGTAGGGAACACAGACCAGGACTGATCAGTAATTTTTTATTTTGCATATGCATAGTAGGGGTGATATAGCATATGTGGTGTATGTACATTGCTCACCTGCCTGTTTTTTTTTTTTTTTTTAACCTTGTGACAGATTCTCTTACTCATTCCAGAGCTTGCCTTCAGGGAATCCAGTGATTCTCCAGTCTCAGCTTCCCATAGGACTGAGGTTACAGATGTACATGGCCAAAGCCAGATGTTTTACCTGGGATCTGAAGATTTGAACTTCAGTGGTCTCAAGCTCCCTCATGCCCTAGTACTTGTACAGGAAGTACACTTAACCACTAAACCACTTCTCCAGCCCAATAAATATTTCTGACTGAGTACGAGTCATCCCTTGACCATTTGAGCTCTTTTTTTTGTATTTTTAAACACCTTTACTTTTATTAATATATTGCTATACTAAAATGTTTAATAGTGATTTCCATATTTGTATATATCATGGGTTGATTATATTAAATCATCGTTTGCCCACACATGGTCTTCACTCTTCTACTTTGATATCAACTGCTTTTGGTTTCTGTGTCAGTGACTGGCTTATTTCACTTAACATTGAGTCTTCCAGTTTAATCTATTTTGCTGGGAATGACAAGATTTCATCCTGTTTTGTGGAGAAATATTACTCCATTGTGTATATGTATATCAAATTTCTTTTTAAAAATATTTTTATTATATTGATTTGTGTGTATGTGTGAGAGAAAGAGAGAAAGAGAGAAAGAGAGAGCGAGCGAGCATATGGGTGTGCCAGGGCCTGTTGCCACTGCATATGAACTCCAGATGCATGCACCATTTTGTGTATCTGCCTTTAGATTTTTACATGGGTACTGGGAACTCTAACCTAGACTGCATGCTTTGCAAGCAAGCTCCTTTAACCCCTGAGGCATTTTCACAGCCCCACATTTCTTCATTCACTCATACAGTGAGGAATACCCAGTTTCATTCCATATCTTAGCTACTGTGAATAGCACTGCACTAAATTTCACACAAAAGTCTTTGAGTTCTCCATTTTGTGAGAATGTTTTGAGAATATTTAAGAAGTTTTGGTATACTTGGGATAAAATCTGTTTACAAGAATTTATAATATTAAATTCACTATAATTGTATTTATATAATTATATAAATTATAATCTTAACTTTATAATTTATACAATTATTTATAATAATTATAATAAATATCAATTATATTAGTTATAATTTCATTATGCTATTAAAATAAAGGCAATAACATGTTTATAATTTTTTTGCTATTTGCTGTGTTTGGCCATATTATCTTGACTTCCTTTTCATCTATCAATAAGTTGCTATCATGGAGCACTGATTGATTTATGTGGATTGGATCCAGGGACTGCTATATTCTAGAAAATAACTCTAGCACTGAGTTATAATCCCAACTTCATAATAAAGGAATTTTTTTCCTTTTTTTCTTTATTAGTTAGTTTTGTGTTCAGCAAATACAGTCAGTTTGGTACCATTATTAGGCTCATCCGTGACCTACCGCCTCCCCTTGGCCCCTCCTTGTTGAGGTATATGGGTCATGCATTGTGGAGTTAGCCCACAGTTATGTGTAAGATAAAGGTCTCTGCATATCATGACCCAACATGTGACTCTGACATTCTTTCCGCCCCCTCTTTCGCAAAATTTCCCTGAGCCATGTTGGGTTCATTTTTGGTCTGCTTCAGTGATGAGGTGTTGGGGACCTCTGAGGCTCTGGCTCTCTGATTTGGTAGGAGTTAATTTTTCTTTGTGTTGATCTCCTTCCCCCTTCTGCTGGTATCCAGTTCATCAGGAAAACAGCACCTTTGTTTGTTTCGCCAATTTTTCTTAGTTTCAGCCGGGGCCCTTTTGAGGTATGATGGGGTGGCTCTCTCCTTAGGATCTACATCTATCTGAAAAAGAGAAGCAGATTCTCCAATGGAGAGTAAGTTAGCACCAGGACAAATGAGATAACCCTTACTTTTTTTTAATAGAGAATTTAATAGGTTTAGGCCCTCTTGTAGCCCATGATTGATGGTAGCTTGATATTGGAGAGTGGGCTTATGTTTGGATATGGTTCTGAGTTGTTTCTCAGCTCCAGCTATGGGTTCCATACCACTGAGGAGATCAGTTAGCCAAATTAAGAGCAGTAGGCTCCCAACCATGACTGTGCACCAATATTGCACTTGTGTGGGCATCACCACAGGTAATTTGCTGCTAAGTAGGTTAGACCATGAGTTGCTTGGACAGATATTGGTCATTTTCCCCCAGTCGCCCATATAGCACCTTCTGGCAGTAGACACGCTGACTATCTGGGGACTGACTCTCTTCCAACTTCCAGCCATGCCATTCTATTTTGCATGTCAACCACATACGGTGTCTTCAGCAGTAGGATCTTACCACTAATCTTTGGTGGGTCATCAAGTACTCTGACAGAAATCTGTCTGTCTTTTAGGAAACCTTGTAGGTCTCTCTGACCAAAAGCTCATTGTGGATGATAGCCCCATGCTGGTACTGGGAGTTACAGGTCAGTGTCCACTAAGAAAATGAGGAAAAAGATAACTAATATAAAAGAGTTAGAGAGAAGAGAGAGAGAGATGGAGAGGGAGAGGGAGGGAAGATGTAGAAGATTAAGGTTAGTCATGATCCTACCCTCTCCAGTGTCTTGTGGTTCAGATGTTCCCTGTAAGGGCCTGGTGAAGGATCAGCCATTTGGTCTGTCATTTAGTAAGTAGAATTTTAGGGTACCATTGCCGTTTGGGTCTAGATTTGTGTTTCCACCCCTTTGATGGCCTCCCCTCCCTCCCCTTCCATCCTAGTGTCTAGTCCATGAGATGCTTGCTGTATATGTAAGGTATCTTGGGTAGATTCAGGTTAGGTGCTGTAGATGAGTGAGAGTATGTGGTGATTTTTTTTCTGTGATTGGGTAAGTTCACTGAGAATGATCTGTTCCAGGTTCAACCAGTTTTCCTCAAATTTCATTGTGTCATTTTTTCTTACTGCTGTATAGAATTCCATTGTGTAGATATACCACATCTTAATTATCCATTCTTCTAGTGATGGACATCTGGGTTGATTCCAGCTCTTAGCTATTGCAAATTGAGCCACTACAAACATGGTTGAGCAAATCTCTCTAGCCTGTGGTTTGAAGGTTTTACGGTAGATGCCCAGTAAGGGAATAACTGGGTCTGTTGGTATCTCTATACTCAGCTTTTTCAGAAGTCTCCATATTGCTTTCCACAGTGGTTGTACCATCCTACATTCCCACCAACAGTGGATGAGTGTTCCTACTTCTCCACATCCTTGCCAGCATTTGTTTTTATTTGATTTTTTGATGTTAGCTATCCTTATTGGGGTAAGGTGGAATCTCAGAGTTCTTTTAATTTGCATTTCTGTGATGATTAGGGATGATGAACATTTTCTTAAGTGTACGTTTGCCATTTGTATTTCTTCCTCTGTGAACTGCCTGTTCAGCTCTTTGCCCCATTCTCTGAGTGGGGTGTTTGACTTCTTACTGTTTACATTTTTGAGTTCCTTATAGATTCTAGAGATTAGGCCTTTGTCAGTTGGATAACCTACAAATATTTTCTCCCATTCTGTGGGTAATCTATTGGCTTTGCTTATTGTATGCTTGTCTGTAAAGAAACTCTTCAGCTTCATGTGATCCCATTGGTTGAGTGATGGTTTCAGTTCATGAGCTACTGGGGTTTTGTTCAGGAAGTCTTTTTCTCTTCCTCTATCATGGAAAGTACTTCCTAAATTTCCTTCCAGTAGTATTCGAGTTTCTGGTCTTATATTGAGGTCTTTGAACCAGTTGGACTTGAGTGTAGTGCATGGTAAAATGTGTGGGTCAAGTTTCAGTTTCCTGCATATGGTTATCCAGTTTGTCCAGCACCATTTGTTGAAGATGCTGTCTTTTTTTCCAGCCTATATTGTTCAGGTCTTTATCGAATATCAAGTAGCTACAGTTGCTTGACCCAAATTACTGGTCCTCAAGTCTATTCCATTGGTCTATACTCCTGTTTTTATGCCAGTACCATGCTGTTTTTCTTACAATGGCTTTGTAATATAGCTTTAGATCAGGTGTGGTGATGCTTCCAATGGTATTTCTTTTGCTGAGGATATGTTTGGATATGTGAGGCCTTATGCCTTTCCATATGAAATTTGAGATCATTTTTTCTATCTCTGTGAAGAACACTGTAGGGATTTTAATTGGAATTGCATTAAATCTGTATATTGCCTTTGGTAGGATTGTCATCTTCACAATGTTAATTCTGCCTATCCAGGAACATGGGAGGTCTTTCCATTTTCTCAAGTCCTCCTCAATTTCTTTTTTGAGTGTTTTTATGTTTTCGTTGTATAGATCTTTCACTTCCTTGGTTAACGTTATTCCAAAGTATTTTATTTATTTTTTTTGTTGCTATTGAAAATTGGACTATGTCCCTTATTGCTTTATCTGTATCTTTGTATTTGCATATAGGAAGGCTATGGATTTTTGTGCATTGATTTTGTATCCTGCTACTTTGCTATAGGAGTTAATCACCTTCGGGAGTTTTGGGATGGTGTCTCTTGGGTCTCTTACATATACAATCATGTCATCAGCGAATAAAGCTAACTTAACTTCTTCCTTTCCAAATTGTATCCCTTTTATTTCCTTCTCCTGTCTTATTGCTTGAGCTAGGACTTCCAGTACTATATTGAAAAGCAGAGGTGGGAGTAGACAACCCTGACTTGTTCCTGATCTTAATGGGAATTCCTTCAGTCTCTCTCCATTAAGTATTATTTGGGCCTTGGAGCTTTGTACATTGCCTTTATTAGGTTAAGATATGAACCAACCATGCCAACTCTCTCCAATGTTTTGAACATGAAGT
This sequence comes from Dipus sagitta, assembly GCA_036346955.1. Taxonomy (NCBI): domain Eukaryota; kingdom Metazoa; phylum Chordata; class Mammalia; order Rodentia; family Dipodidae; genus Dipus; species Dipus sagitta. The sequence goes on from CM070776.1 coordinate 123,488,483, forward strand.
GATGTTGAATCTTGTCAAAGGCCTTTTCTGCATCTATCGAAATGATCATGTGGTTTTTATGTTTAACCTTGTTTATGTGGTGTATTACATTGACAGATTTCCGTATGTTGAATCACCCCTGTGTTCCTGGGATGAATCCCACTTGGTCAAGTTGGATAATGCTTTTGATGTGTTGTTGGATTCGGTTTGCGAGGATTTTGTTTAGGATCTTTGCATCTAAATTCATCAGGGAAATAGGCCGGTAGTTTTCTTTTCTTGTGGCATCTCTGCCTGGTTTTGGAATTAGGGTGATGCTAGCTTCATAAAAGGAGTTGGGTAGCTTTCCCTGTTCACCAATTGTGTGGCACAGTTTGAGGAAGATTGGTTTGAGTTCTTCCATGAAGGTTTGATAGAATTCAGCTGAGAAACCATCTGGTCCTGGACTCTTCTCTTTTGGGAGGTTTTTTATTACTTTTTCAATCTCCATGAGTGTCATGGGTTCATTGAGGTGATTAATCTGCTCTGTGTTTAGCTTTGGTAGATGGTATGCATCCAGGAATTTATCCATCTCCTCCACATTATCCAGTTTTGTGGAGTAGAGGTTTTTGAAATAAGTCCTGATGATTCTCCCAATTTCACTTATGTCTGTTGTGATCTCTCCTTTTTCATTTTGAATTTTGTTAATTTGAAGCTTCTCCTTTATTTGCTTGATGTGATTGGCCAGGGGTTTGCCAATCTTGTTTATTTTTTCAATGAACCAGCTCTTTGTTTTGTCAATTGTCTTAATTGTTTCCTTGGTTTCCAATTCATTGATTTCTGCTCTGATTTTAATTATTTCTTTCCTTTTGGAGCTCTTTGGGTTGGATTTTTCTTGTTTTTCCAGTGCCTTTAGGTGGATGGTTAGGTTATTGATTTGGGACCTTTCTGTCTTTTTTATGAAGGCATTGAGTGCTATGAATTTTCCCCTGAGGACTGCCTTCATTGCGTCCCATAAGTTTTGGTACAATGTGTTCTCATTGTCATTCAATTCCAGAAATTTTGCACTTTCATTTTTTCTTTCATCCACTATCCATTTATTGTTTAAAAGTGTGCTGTTCAGTTTCCAGGTGCCGTTGGGATTCTTGTTGGGTCTTTTGTTGTTGATTTCTAGCAATATAGCATTGTGATCTGATATCATGCAGGGAGTTATGTCAATCTTCCTACATATGTGGAGGCAGTCTTTGTGACCCAGTATATGGTCTATTTTAGAGAATGTTCCATGGGCTGCTGAGAAGAATATGTAGTCTGGGGATTTGGGACGGAAAGTTCTGTAGATGTCCGTTAGGTCTCGGTAATCTATGGTTTTGTTGAGCTCTCTTACTTCCCTGTTGAGTTTCTGTTTGGATGATCTGTGTATTACTGATAATGGTGTATTGAAGTCCCCAGCTATGATGGTGTTGGTGGCTATTTCTGTTTTATTCTCAAGTAGGTTTTGTTTTATGAACTGTGGTGCCCCTGTGTTTGGTGCATATAGATTTGTGATTGTAATATCCTCTTGATGGATTGTTCCCTTTATAAGTAGGAAGTTGCCTTCTTTGTCTTTTTTGATTATTTTTGGTTTGAGGTCTATTTTATCCGATATTAATATAGCTACGCCTGCTTGTTTCTTATTCCCATTTGCTTGGAATATTGTGTTCCACCCTTTCACCCTGAGGAGGTGTCTGTCTTTAGTGGTGAGGTAGGTTTCTTGAAGGCAACAGATTGAGGGGTCTAATTTTTTGATCCATCCTGTTAGCTTGTGTCTCTTGATGGGTGAATTAAGGCCATTAATATTTAGGGTAATGACTGTGAGATTTGCTTTGATCCCTGCCATACTGTGATGGTAAATGTGGGTTGGTGTTTTCATGGACTTTGAAACTTTTTGTGCGTATTCTGAGTTTGGTTGTTGTGATCTGCTTCTTGTAGGCAATTTAGTTTGATTATTTGTTTCTTCTCTGTGGAGAATTTCCTGAAATACTCTCTGTAGGTTTGGTTTTGTGTTCATATAATTGTGAAGCTGAGTTTTGTCATGGAATGTTTTTCTTTCACCATCTATTATGAGGGATACTTTTTCTGGGTAGAGTTGTTTGGGTTGGAGGCCATAGGTTCTTAAACTTTGCAGTGTTTCACTCCAGGGCCTTCTAGCTTTCAGGGTTTCCATTGAGAAGTCTGAAGTAATTCTGATGGGGTTACCTTTGAAAGTGGTGTGCTGTTTTTCCCTAGCTGCTTTTAGGATTTTCTCTTTGGTGTCAATGTTTAGAGTCTTAATGACAATATGTCTTGGAGAGTTTCTCCTTTGGTCCAGTCTGGTTGGAATTCTGTTGCCTTGTTGTATCTTGATGGGCCTTTCTTTTTAGAGACTGGTGAAGTTTTCTTCAATTATTTTGTTAAATAAGTTCTCCATGCCTTTGGTCTGAATTTCTTCTCCTTCTGGCATTCCAATTATCCTGATATTAGGACATTTAAGTGTATCCCACAATTCCCTCATGTTCTGTTCACAGGAACTTTTGAACTTACTGAAATTTTTGAACTCTCTAACTGTTTCTTCCATCTTGTCTTCCAGATCAGAGTTTCTATCCTCCACTTGGCTGACTCTATTCTTGAGAGCTTCTAGAGAGTTTTGCACTTGTTCAATTAAGTTTGAATTTTCTACTACTTTTCTATGTATTATTTCCATCTCTCTGTCAGGCTCCCTTTTCACACAATTTTCTGATTTTCTTGCTGATTCTTGGAATTAATCCTTGCCTTTCTTTATGTCTTCATTTAGCATGTTCAGATGATTTTTAAGATCTTCTTTTTTTTTCACTGTCCCTCAAATCTCTTAACTCTCTTTGAACTCCTTCCAATTTCTTAAGTATTAGTTCTAGTTTAGTGATGGCAGCATCCACACGATTATTGGTCCTTTGTTGCTTTCCTGCAAGTTCTACCAGCAGGTTGGTCAGGGTTGCATTGCTCATAGCTTCAATTTGGTGTTCTGATCCTAATGGTTCTTCTATGTTTTGGTTGGCTGTATTCATTTTAGGACTGGGTGATCTAACTGGATTTTCTTGCATTTGATTTTTCATGTTATTTCTTTTGTGCTGTGATCTGCCCATAACAGTGTCTGGGCACGTAATAGGTGGGCATATTAGCCTGGGCTCAAGCACAATGGGAATCTGAGGCAGCCTGGGGCAGTTGCCAAGCAGCCTGGGCCTTGGCTCTCACTTGCCAAAGCCACCTATCTACTGCCTGGCAGGGGCGCCTATGTTGCCTGAATTCTCAAGCGGTAATGTGCCAAAGCTGCCTGTATTCGAGCTAGGAGTGACACTGAGGCACCAAGCACTGAAGCAGCCCAAACTCTGGCTGGGAACACTGGGACCCGGAAGCAGTCTGTGCTCCCCCGCCACAGGACAATGGCGGCCGGCCGGCGCTGCAGACAGGTAGGGGATGGCACCTCAGCTGGCGCAAGTGAGAGACACAGTCTGAGATTGTGTGGCAGTTGCTGTCGGACTGGGCTCACTGAGTAAGTGGATGAGTGGCGAGTGTGTGGAGCAGTCTAAGGTTTCGCACACAGGGATCGATCCATCGGTGTGCTGGCGCGCAGTGTCAGCAGCGGCGGGCACCAGCGGCAGCTGCGGCGCTGTGGACGCGGCGGTCATTTGGGGGGTAGGGTTGGGTTACCCACCTGTGAGGGGATCCATGATTCCCTGTTTGCCCCGCCTCTGTGCCCTCCCAGATTTTGCTCCCCTAAAAGCCCCAATGAACCCTTAATACCCTTAATATCTCGCCTTTTTTTCCTCGGGATGTGCAGCGCAGCTAGGCGATCGCCATCTTGGCCAGAAGTCCATAAAGGAATTTTTAAAATGTAATCTAAATAGTAATTAGGAAAAATCCAATGGGGAGAAACAATTTATATCCTACCTTATCTTAAGTTATATGTTTGTTTATTTACATAATTATGTATATAAAGTTAAAGACATAAAATGGTTCCTATCACATTCTTACTTTCTCTCCATTTCTTTCTTTCTTTCTTTTTTTGGTTTTTCGAGGTAGGGTCTCACTCTAGCTCAGGCTGACCTGGAATTCACTCTGTAGTCTCAGGGTGGCCTCGAACTCATGGCGATCCTCCTACCTCTGCCTCCCGAGTGCTGGGATTAAAGGCGTGCGCCACCACGCCCGGCTTCTCCATTTCTTTATATTTATAGAAAAGACAAATGCAAAGCCGGGCGTGGTGGCGTACGCCTTTAATCCCAGCACTCGGGAGGCAGAGGTAAGAGGATCGCCATGAGTTCGAGGCCACCCTGAGACTACAGAGTGAATTCCAGGTCAGCCTGAAGTAAAGTGAGACTCTACCTCGTAAAACAAAAAAACAAAAAACCAAAAAAAAAAAAAAGAAAGAAAGAAAAGAAAAGACAAATGTATTTTTAAAAAATTTTTCTGCTCCACCTTCACAGTTTAAGAAGCTTCTGTGGAACTTGAGGAACCCTTTGTATTGTAAATTCCAGTCTTCATCAGCAGGAATCATAAAATTTGTGTCTTAGTAAGTTTAAGCCTTAAAATATATATGGGTGCTGGGGAATGGTTCAGTGAATAAAGCACTTGCTACTCGAGTTAAAGTATCTAAATTCAACCCCCAGACCACATGTAAAAAGCCAGAAGTTGTGGTGGGCTGCTGTTATCCTAGAACACTGACTGCAAGATGAAAGGCCAAAACAGAATTCCTTGGAAACTCATGGTCAGCACAGCAAAAAATAGCAGAGTAAGAATCCAGGGTGACACCATAGTGCTGAGAAGAAGTGACAGTGGAGTGTTCAGCACTAAGAGGAATATCTCTATCACACCCTCAAAGGTTCAGGGTCCATTGCAGAAGAGGTGGCCGAAAGAATGTAAGAGCCAAAGGAAGGGGAGGACTGCTTACAATGCTGTTTTCCAGATACAAAATGACCTGGACATTCATTGCCTGAAACTACCTATGCAAGACCTTCAAAATAGGAAGAAAAATGATGGTGTCAAATTAGAAGAGAGACTAAGAAGAAGTAAAGAAGAAGAGATTCAATGAAGGGTGGATTTGGGACAGGGAAAACAGGGGTAGTGGAAGGGAATTATCATGATTTATTGTCTATACTTATGAAAGTTGTCAATAAGCAGTTTTTTTTAAAAAAATAATACATTTTGAGAAACCCTGCCTACAATGAAATGGACACATGAGGACTGACCTGAAAGTTGTTACCCACATGTGCACCATGGCATGCATGTGTCACCCCCCCCCACACAAATAAATAAAATTTATTTAAAATAAAAAACTACTTATTTTGGACAACCAATCATAAGATGCTTTGCTCCCTCATACAAGAAACCCTGCTAACAGAATAACAATTTCTGGTAATGGTTCTGCTTTTCTCTAATATATAACCTCTCATAATTACGGTTTCACCTCAAATTACTCAATTCTCTTTATTTCTACTCTTGGTGCGTTTCTAAACTGCCACTGCCTCCTTACTCCCTGTTCATTCCTCAGTATGGTGACAGCATTTTTCCTAAGGTCAGCAGTGACTTTATTCCCAAACCAATGGATACTTTTATTGTCTTCCAGAGCATTACACCATATGAAATATTAACCACTCCCTCTCTGAAAATCTGCCCTCCTTTGGCTAGTGCTTGCTTATTTCTTTCACCTCACTTCTTACCTCATTCTTTGGCTCTACTTCCTCAGCTGGACCCTTAATTCTGTTTCCCAATGATATGGGAATTGAGAGGAAAGGAGCTCTTTTTAGCTTTTGGGTGGATATTAACTCAGGAGCTGGGGTGCTGGACACTCATAGTCACACAAAGCTTCTACTGAATTAGTGGCCTCCAGATTCTTGTCTTATAAATTTTGACAAATGAAACCCATAGACCAGAGAATAAAGTTTAGAAAGATTTTTTATACATTATATTATAGAGCTAGAGCTTTTAGACCTTAAAAGAAGGAAAGTATATAGATTCCATCCCAAAGAGGAACAAGTGGGAATGGAAAATGGGAAATACCATTCATATTGAGGTCTTTTAAGGGAATTTTCTGGATAGGAACGGAACTGGTTAGTGTAGTCCTGACTCCAGGTGTCTAAGTACTGGTAGGTTTGGAGGAAAGGGAGTGATATTAATTTTGTCTTCTAGGAATGAGAGAGATGAGGGAAAAACAGATTCTCCCATTATGTTCCTGATCTCTAGCAAAGTGGAGAGTGTAAGGACTACTTTAGGAGAAAGGAGATATGGCTCATGAACATTCCATCCTTTTACTTTTGGAGTCCTGTCACCCATTAACTGCCTCACCATGCCTATAACCATGACTTTGAACTCTGTCCTATACCATCATTTTGAAAAGTCTAAATTATTATCATTTATATATTTATGACCCCCTAACTTGCCCACACCTCCAATCTCTGTTTCTAAGCTCCAAGCTCCAAACCTGCATATCCAATGGCTTACCAATTATTTACATCTGGATGCCCTTTCAGCACCTTATCATGTTCCATCTTGATTAATTACAGTGATCATCAGTCTCACACCATTTTATTTTGTCTTCCACTGTGTGGACAGGATTAATTTTTAATAAAAATATGGACTGGGAATTTTATGACTTCATTTTTATTTTTTTAGGTTCATTTCCCTGTAATCCATCCTGTCATGCTTTTGCAATATCAAACTCCTGGATAATTTCATGATATTGCATAGATACACTGGTCTACATCGTTCCCTCTTTCAAGTCAACTAAGTCAACCAAGCTTCCTCTGGAAGTCTTCCCTGACTCAATTTCTCTTGGTCTAATCTCCAGCTTCACCCTGTATCAACCTTCATTATCATTGAAATTGTCTAACAATTATTTTAATTGTGCATTATTTTAATTAAGTATGCCTTTATAAGTTCTAGGGGTGAGCAAGGAGGGGGGTTATCAGATGAGTGAACCTTTAGAGCAAGACCCAGGTTCACAGCCTATGGATAGAGCACATGTAAACTTTAATACTGTCAGTTCTATGTTCCGGTGGCATTTCATTCCTTAAGTCAATTAGAAAGTAAGGATGGCATTTTCTTTCAGTTTCTAGTAAGGCTTACTCTCATCAGGATGAAAGATTAGGTCAAGTTTTCCTAATAGTCCATAGGCTTTCAACATGACTTTTTTCTTGGCCATTTGCCAAAGTGATAACCCTTTGTCAGTGGGTTCCAACAGTGCCATGGGCCTTATCTGTGCCCTGCTGCCTCTGGCTGTACCTCTATGTTATGGTGACTGAATGCCATCCTAAATATTACATAAGGAGAAAGCATATCCAGATGTATCGAGTCTGGGAAGCTTAAGCACATTGAAGATGAAAGAGGATTGCCTACCTAAGTATGTTGAGAGAAGTTCAGTACTTAGGGGCTGAAGCACTCTACAGAAAGAGAAATTCTTAGGGCTTAAACACAAATGTTTTTTAAAACTTCAAAACCTCATTTTTCTGGGGGATGGAACCTTGCATGTATGGGACTGTGGGTTCTATCCCCAGCATTGCAAAAAAAAAATCCAAATATATATAAGGAGACTATTATACAAGAATTAAAGTAATGACTACTACATTTTTTTTGGTGGTAAAACTGAAAACTGATATTGTGGTACAAGAGAGATTTCTGATGTATGAGATTGTTTTATATATAAATCTATACAGTAGTTATATGGATACATAAAATATAATTTATTGCTATTCACTTAGATTTGTGCACTTTACCTCCCATATATTATAATTCAATAAAAGTTAAAAAAGAAATTATATACATATAAAAAGTAGCCCATCTCAATTTATATTTCAAGCATAACACTGACAAATTCAAACTATAATCTTATAATCATGTTCTATCTAAGGTTTTACCTTAGAAGACAAGCTGCTGACCAAAGAAAGCAAAATTCCTTGCAAAATGGTGTTTCCTTAATGTAAACCCCTGTAGAAAGTATTGTGATTGTGTATTTTGTCCCAGTATATTTGAAGACTTGCAAGGTTGTGGAACATAACTCCCTCTTCATATCCCAGGTGTGTAGCATAAAGTAGTTTTTTTGTTATTTTCTTGTTTTTCTTTATTAGTTAGTTTTGTATTCAGCAAATACAGTCAGTTTGGTACCATTATTAGGCTCATCTGTGACCTACCCTTGTAGGTCTCTCTGATCAAAAGCTCATTGTGGATGATAGCCCCATGCTGGTACTGGGAGTTACAGGTCAGTGCCCACTAAGAAGATGAGGGAAAAGATAACTAATATAAAAGAGTTAGAGAGAAGAGAGAGAGGGGGGGTAGGGAGAGGGAGGGAGGAAAGATGTAGAAGATTAATGTTAGTCTTGATCCTACCCTCTCCAGTGTCTTGTGGTTCAAGAAAGTAGGTTTTTCTACCATAGTTGTGCTTTTTTTTTTTAAATGGAGTGAAGCAGGCAGTGACTAGTTTTGTTTTGTTTTGCCTCTATTTTTCTGTACTTCTCTCTCCATCTTGATGCTTGTGTATCTAGCCTGCCACCTCCTGTTTGTGCCCTCACCACATTCTAAGCAATTTACCTGGTGGAGGGCCAGTGTACAAAGAAGCACTCAATAGACCCTTGTTGGCTGAAACTGAGAAGCAAGGATATGGGGCACTGCTGGAACCTGAGTGCCATGTGTGTCCAGGAAGAAAGTCATCAGGAAGGATCATTGGAGCCTAGTTTGAGCTACTGACAGGGACAACACACTAGAGGAGAAAGTACCAAAGTACCAGGGCCCAGATGTTTGAGTCAACCTGAGGCCCTGGGGCTCAAATGCCAATACAGAGTGTCCAGCCACAGGAAACAACAACAACAATAACAAAATGAGACAGTGTCAACCAGGGAAGATTCCTGATAAGGTTTAATCATGCCAAAAAGAGATTCAGTTAAGTGGAGGCCATTTCTGCCCAACCTGTCAGTTGTGAATTATCTGAGACAATTCTTTTTGGACTATGCCTTCTGAGTCTATTTGTCTTAAGCTGACTGTATAGATTTTTCTGGTTGTCAACTAACTTATCTAATCTTACCAGAGATTTAGCTGATCATAATACCTTATGGTTGCACAATGTTTTAAAGTCTACAAAATGTTTTTGTGTCCATTGCAATCCAATAGCAATTCCTTGGGAGTGTTCCAGAAGGTGATATCATATCCACTTAACAGATAAAGAAACAGAGACCCAAAGAAACTAAATATTTTGTCCAAGGTCATATAGATAATAATTGACAGAGTCAGAGCTAGGACCCCTTTTCTGACGCAAGCGCAAGTTACTTTTTATGTTTTTTTTTTTTTTTTTTAAATCACACTGTGGATACCAGTTAACAATTTGAGGAGTTGCCTTTCCTGATGATATTTACTTTTTCACAAAAATTCTTAAAAATAGAAAGAACAAAATGTTGGGTATTTCTGCAGAAGGTGAGAGATATTTGGGAGCAGGAGACTCTGCCCAGTTGTTCTCATATTATAACATATAGATGACAGTCTAGTCTGCATTCTGAGAATAGCCCTGTGCAGTAGACAGCTTCACATTGCTCTGATGAACTGCCAGACCAGACACAGATTATGGGAGGATGGAGGGATTTCCTTGAAGCTTACAGTTTTAGGGGAAGTTTCATAATGACAGAAGAAGCTAGACTGCTTTCACAGGTCTAAGCAGAGAGAAAAGCCAAAAGCCACCACCAAAAAGCAAGCATGCACACTTCAGCAACTACAGGCAAAGCTTAAGAACTTTGCATATTTTTAGACTGGAATTCTAAATCCACCACCACACATTAGGGCTTGACCCTATGATCCACCCAAAGTGACACTCCTCCAGCTAGGCGACTATAGATCTAAATTACAAGTTTAATAAAATCCTGAATATATTGGGGAGCGTCCATTCAAACTACCACACCCTGATACTTGGGGTATGTTTTATGCTGTCTGAGCTAACATGGCTGATACAGGATAGCCTTTTGACCTTAACTTCACAGATCAGGCAGTGTGACACAGTTGTAAAGACATTGGAGCAAGAGAGTGAAATGTAATTATAGCTTTGCCATATAGGACAAGTTCTTTTATTTCTCTGTACCTCAGTTTTCTCTTCTGTAAAATGGGTTGTCATGGATGTCTTCATTTCTTATGATGATCAAATTATTGACTCTATTATATAGAATATATATACATATTCTAAGCCATAAATATACATATGTATATATACATATCTATATACTGTATATACATATATATGTATATATTCTAAGCCATATATATACATATATAAATATACACACACATATGTATATATGCCTATATGTGGCTTAGAATAGAGCTTGGTACACAATAAATTCTGAAGAAGCTTACCAGTTTTGTTATTAGAAGTATTCATATTAGATGTCCTGTTAAGGAATGTGTCAGACACATGTAAATGTAAATGTTTTGGGGAGGCCAAATCAGGTAAAGCGAAAAGTAGGATCTTTGGACAAATACATACATTGTGCTGGGAGCAAATATATAACCACACACATACCTCAGGACTCATGTGTGAGGGAGGTACATGCATACATATGTGTTTATATGTATAGGCGTGTACATTTGTGTTCAGGTAAATATGGAGGCCAGAGGATAATCTTGGGTACCAACCTCATGAACTGTGTACCTCTTTTTGAGACAGTCTCATTGGCCTGGAGTTTACCAAGTAAGATAGACAACCTGGCCAGTGAGCCCTAGGGATCGCCTGGCCTAGCCTTCCAAGATCTGGTATAATAGGTGTGGGCCACCAAGGTTGGCATTTTTATGTGGATTATGGGCGTTGGACTCAGGTCATCATGCTTTTTAGGCAAGCATTTTACCAACTAAACTATCCAGTATTCTTGACTATATCCCCTGCCCAGAGTCAGTAGTTGTAGACTTATTGGACCAAAGACATTTCAGGAGCAATTGTTTCCATCCTGTGAAGGCTGTGTAATTATAGTCACAAATTATATGACAGAATCATATGCCTTTGGGACCCAAATGGACAAATATGTACACTTTCATGTGTATAGATTGTTTGTAATTCCCTGATTTTTTTATGTTGGCAAATATTCATTGAGTCCCTGGATAACTTGATGGGAAGTGGACCCCCCATTTTGCCATATTTCTGAGAGGGTGGGCATGACCACTGAGAAAGTCTAGAGGAAAACGCATCCTTGAGACACAGAATTCCAGCCTCTTCCCTAACTTGCTCAAGGAAACCTTTCATGGTTGGTCAGCTCCCAATGTTGTTTCTGCCTCTGATCTCCAGAGTGCTGACTTCCACTCAATTTGGCACTTAATTATATACTGCCTAAAATGAAATCTGTCTGCCCAATTATAGCCTACTCAAAGTATATCCCTGTTCTCCAAGCAGAGTCCTGACAAAGACAGTTGATATTTGGGAGGGAGAGTTGAAGTCATACGTTAACTGTGAATTCCCCATGATCCTCTATCCCTATATCCAGTCTGATTCTCTCAAGAAACAATGTTACTGTTTCCTTTTCCTCTCTCACCCAGCTCCCTTAAAATGGCCATTTACAGAAGTTTGTTTCACCACAAATGCTAGCTTGTGGTTATATTTTTCCTTTGTTTGCTTTGTATTTTTAAGCAGAATTATCTCAAATCACTGACAGAAGCGATAAAATGTAAATAAAGAACAAATGTACACATACATATTCAAATGGAATTGTATTTAAAGTAGAAAAAAGAGTCTTCATAATTCAAATCATGTGTGTGTGTTAAGGAAGAAGAAAAAATATGAAGGGTTTACTGAATGGGTAGTTTGGAATTGGGCTGAGAGAGAGTTGTTGAATGTCGTGGGATTTTAGATGACTGTGTCTTCTAAAGTGTCAAAAGCATAAAGACATTGTAAAAATTAGAACAGCTCAGAAACATGAATGGTCAGAGAGCTGGATTCTTGGAAAAAGAGAAGAAAACTCTTCTTCCTTCTCCATCTTGTCCCTTCTAAGTGTTGTCCCTCAATTGAACAACTCTAAATTGGATTGCTGCTATCTACCTTCTAGCTGCAAGACATGTCCTATAGACAACTAGCATGCAGTTTTCCAAGTGATGCTGCTGTATGATCTTTTGCACACTTGCCATTAATTGTACTAGTATCACTTAATTGTACTAGTATCACACAGCCATCTTGAATGCCACCTTTGGCACATATGCCCAACATTTTACCTATTGGATTAAAATGTATACCTTTACCAGGTATATGAAATATGATATATGTGTTTGAAAGTAAGAATAAAGATACCTTTATTGCCAGCTTGGTCATTTTTTATGTTCTTGGTCCTGGGGTAGAAGCTTATTTTAAATAAGTTGTAGATTGAAATCTTGAACTTTGAGGCCCTTTTGGACTCTAGGGCACTATATGTTTATAACCAGGAACTAAGACTGTTCTTGTTGCTCATTTTAGCTACAGTGTAAAGATGGCAAGATTCTGGTATAATCTCTGGATTTATTATAACATTATGATTCTGGGAATCAGTTAAAAACTATATTTCCTTTTTTAACTTAAAGTAAAAGAAACACATGGACATACAAATTTAGTAAATAAATTGATAGGTTATTTACAAAATAACTCACAGAGATTCTTTTAAGTAGCAAACTCTTGTGGTATGCTTGAAATATTTGAAATATGGGTCAACACACACACTATATATGTTTTTTTTTCATAGGTATGTATGAACAAGGCCTTTCAAGTTCACCATACTTAGAAATAAGTCTGTTGCATAAAGAATGATGTATTTGCATCATAGTTTGAGTTTGGTTTGGGAGCTAATAGAGTTCACTTGTTTAAATGAATTTGCTTCTATCTTTGTTCAGGAAACTTATTTTGACTTAGGAGCTCAAGGTAATTGGATTGCGGCCGTTAAAAAACAGTCAACAGAGGAATACCATTCATTCTGCTCCTGCCATGGTGGTCTCAGACAACCAGATTCTTGTTGCAGGGAAGTCATAATGGTCTCAATGGCTCTTTCTATGTACTTTTTCCTGAGGGAGTTAGCAAAGAGTGTGGTATTGAAAAATCTCTTGCTGGAGTATCTGGATTCTCAAAAAGAAGTCAGAAGTCTCTGGTAATGTGTGAATCACATGAAAGAAGATCTGTGGTATGCTTTGGCAAAATGTGGTTCTCTGTACCATCCAAACAAGATTAGTTCATAGTCTTATAGCTTTCTGGGGTTAAATGTTAACACCTTTTGAAATATAAGTCATTCTGAAAATCATGAAAACACTATTATGTTACTATCATGTTCTGGCTTTAAGGCCAAACTCATATGTCTTTAGCTATGAGGCATGTTGAGACTTAGTGGGGATTGGGAGTAGGTCAAGATTATGCTGAACCAAAGTTAAGGCTCTTATCCAAGAAGAGTGGCCCATAATCTAATACCTAATCATTCAAAGAGATGGAGCAAATTTCACCTGCAATTGTACAGGTATTTTATTCAGAGGGTTTCCTTTTATGATGTGGGCCTGGTAGCACAGGTAGAGCTAAGAGTCAAGACACATGGAAATATCAGTCTCTTGTGTTGCTAAGTGGATATGGTTGTCTGCCTTGTTTCAATAGCATTTTTCCAAATGGCTAGGAAGAGAAGGACAGGTCTAGTTCCGGAGGAAAAAGAACAGTTTTGGTGAGATGGGGGCCAAGGCTTTAAATTTTACCTCCTCTAGCAAGGTTCTACCTCCCAAATTACCACCAGCCAGGGTCCAAACATTCAAACACATGAGTTTATGAGGGGCATATGATTTTAACCACCATAGATATGGTGGTTATTTTATATCCATGTGGGTCATTTTCCCCCAGTTGCCCATGTAGCACCTTCATTAATATGGACACATCACATAATCTCTCTCAACTGCAAGGCTTCTCCTCCATAAGAAGATGTGGGTTGATCGATGTTATCAAACAGACAATTCATAACCAAGAATAGCAGTAATTGGGCTGAAGATATGGCTTAGCAGTTAAGATGTTTGCCAACAAAACCAAAGGACCCAGTTTTGATTCTCCAGAAACCACGTACGCCAGATGCACATGGTGACACATGCATCTGGTGTTCATTGACAGTGGCTGGATGCACTGGCATGCCTATTCTCTCTCTCTCTCTTCCACTCTCTCTCCCTCTTTCTCTGTCTCACAAATAAATAAATTAAAATTATAAAAAGAATGTCAGTAATTAACATTGACATTTGATTCTTGTTATTGCCTTTTGGTAGTTTATCTTTTTTTCCTGATTTGCAATAAGGAATTGCAACATGATTTTGGGCCACACAGTACAATCTGTTGGGAAACCTCAGTATAGGTGATAACTTAGATCCTTCCAGCTCTCAATGCTTGGGATTTTGTTTCAGTGTTAATATGGACTTTTTATTTATTTATTAATTATTATTTTAAATTAGTTTTGTACTCAGGGAATACAGTCAAGTTGGTACCACTGTTAGCCTCCTCCCTGTCCCCCCATCCCTGGCCCCTCCTTGTTGGGGGTATATGGGTCATGCATTGTGGGGTTAGCTCTCAGTTATAGGTAGGAGGAAATGTCTTTGTGTATCATGACCCAATATGTGGCTCTGATATTCTTTCTGCCCTCACTTCCGCAAATTTCCCTGAGCCATGTTGGGTTCATTTTAGGTCTGCTTAGGTCTTGAGAGCTTCTTTGTCTCTGGATATCTGATTTGGTAGGAGTGATTGTTCTCTGTGTTGATCTACTTCACCCTTGTGCTGGTACCAGGTTCACCAAGAAAACAGCACCCTTGCTTGTTCTGCCAATTATTCTTGGTTTCATCTGGGGCCCTTTTGAGGTATGATGGGGTGGTTCTCTCCTTAGGATCTGCATCTATCTGAAAAAGAGAAGCAGATTCTCCAACGGAGAGTAAAGTTAGCACCAGATAAATGGGATATCCATTATTTTTTTAGAAAGAATTTAATAGATGTAGGCCCTCTTGTAGCCCATGATTGATGGTAGCTTGATAATGGAGAGCAGGATCATGTTTGGATATGGTTCTGACTTGTTTCCCAGCTGTAGCTATGGGTTCCGTTCTACTGAGTGGATCAGTTAGCCAAATCAAGAGCAGTTGGAGCCAGGCGTGGTAGAGCACACCTTTAATCCTAGCACTTGGGAGACAGAGGTGTGTGGATCACCATGAGTTCGAGGCCACCCTGAGACTACATAGTGAGTTCCAGGTCAGCCTGGACTAGAGTGAGACCCTACCTTGAAAAACCAAAAACAAAACAAAAAAAAAGGAGCAGTTGGTTTCCCACCATGGCTGTGTGCCACTATTGCACTCCTGTGAGTATCACAACAGGTTATTTGCTGCTAAGTAGGTTAGACCATGAGTTGCTTGGACAGATATTGGTCATTTTCCCCCAGTTGCCCATGTAGCACCTTCATTAATATGGACTTTAATGCATCAATTGGTTGGTAGTTAGCCTGAAGGTATAGTTAGGTCAGATATAAGAAGGGCATGATGTCATAAAGTAATGGACTTTGTAGAGAAATCTGAAATTGAAGACAGGAGATTGTATCTAACTCATAAGAACAGTGTGAATATCTCATCTGTTATAAAAGAGAGTAGTTCAGCAGAGAAAACTCATAATGGGGCTGGAGAGGTGGCTTAGCAGTTAAGGAGCTTGCCTGTAAAGCCTAAGGAATCATGTTTAACTCCTCAGATCCCAAGTAAGCCAGATGCACAAGGTGAGGCATGCACAAGGTCACACTAGCACAAGGTAGTCCATGCGTCTGGAGTTTGATTACATTGGCTAGAAGCCCTGGCACACCAATTCTCCTTCCCTTTCTTACTCTTTTGCTCTCATTCTTTCACATAATAATAAAAAAAAAGGCCAGTCTGTTGGGCTTGCCTCAAAAAAAAAAAAACCCTCATATTGATCATTAGTATTGCTAATATTATATTTTATAATTGCATACTCTGTGGAAAGCACCCAACCAGATCTTTTACGTAAATTTCATCTTCATTCTCACAATAAATTTGTGAGATATTTTTGTTTCACTTCCTCATTTTCCAGATGAAACTGAAGCTTAGAACAAACAGATGGAACCTGTCCCTCCAGCAGGTGAAAGGAAGCCTGTTAAAACCTCATTATCACATGTAAGAGGGGGTGGGGTTGTGACTTTCTAGGACTTAGCCACAGTGGGTATTCCTGTGGCAACTGGTTGCTTTGAGGAAACAAATATAAATAAGTATATATGGAAAATATCTACATGGAAAATATATGTATGGAAAAAGCCTAATATAAATCTGTCTTTGGTGCTAATATAAAAAATTCCTTTTAATTTTTCTTTACATAAATATGTGGATTTTGTTCTCAAAAATGGTAGTAACCCCCCCCCCCAAAAAAGATGCTACAAGCTGTAGACATCATAGTAGGTTGGGCTTTAGATGAATAAAGAGAATATATCTTGGATTTGAAACAAAGATAGGACCTGGAACTCTCAATATTGGGCTTGGGTGTCCCCAGTGACTGAGAGCAAGTAGTAATTGATTAACCTGAAAGAGAAATAAGATTCTTGGGCTGGAGAGATGATTTATCAGTTAAGGTGCTTGCCTGCAAAGCAAAAGGACCCAAGTTTGATCCCCCAGGGCCCATGTAAGCCAGATGTACAAGGTGACCCATGCACCTAGAGTTTGTTTGCAGCAGTGGGAGGCCCTGATAAGTCCAGTCAGTTTCTCTCTGTCTCTGTCTTTCCCTCTCTCTCTCTTTCAAATAAATAAATAAAAATAAAATATTTTAAAAATAAGATTCTTATGGTTGAGAATTGGGTTTATGTGCAAAGATATCAAATTTGTTTGGAGGCCTCATTATTTTCTGAAAATATTGTTCTTGTTTTTATTATGAATTTTTATCAGTAATGGCATATATAAAGTGGATATCTATTGCTTGCTGTAGAGAAATACACCTTTCCTGTATAGATATGTTTGCCCATGGAGATAAAGTGTCGAGCCTGATGTAATTCCCCTTTAGGGATCCACTATACTAAATTTATTGGCTGTTTGATGTTCACTACTGTTGATGGCTTTTAAATTCACTGATCTTTAGGGCTATGCATTGTAGTTTATATCTGGACAGCAATCAATTTTATATTTATATGAATTTAACTGTAACCAAAGATAGAATGCTTCTTTGGCATGGCTCTTTATTGTAAATAGAAATTGTGCCTTCTATATTTAACCAGAATAAATGGACAGTGAAAGATTTTGTTATTCCT
Source organism: Dipus sagitta (assembly GCA_036346955.1). Taxonomy (NCBI): domain Eukaryota; kingdom Metazoa; phylum Chordata; class Mammalia; order Rodentia; family Dipodidae; genus Dipus; species Dipus sagitta. Next base: position 123,505,693 of record CM070776.1, read on the forward strand.
ATGATGCTTTCAGAGAAGTTGCAAACATTTTTCTATAGCCATATTAGGAGGCATATAATTCAGCTCATCAGGAAGATGAAATTTATGTATTATGCATAAATGTGATGGAAATTATTTAGGAATAGGGTGCTCAATCCAGTGTCACCTTTCAAAAAGAATCTTTCATTAAATACCTTCAAGAGAAAAAAAGTCTGTTTTGATTGGAACTTAATTATGTTAATTTGATTTATTGTCCATCAATATACTTTATCATTTCTCTTATGTTTTGTTTTTTGCTTCCTACTAAAATACATTTAAATTCCTCATATCTTTAGTGGATGCTGTGTCAGTATTTTCTTGTTGCTGGGACAAAATAACTGATCAGAGTAGCTTAGGGGAGGAAAGTGTTTATTTTGGCTTATAGTTTTGATGGGAAGTCCAGTATGTAAATAATGCATGGCAGGAGCAAGAAACCAGACTCACATAGTCTCAACAGCGAGAAGGAAGGAGAGAGAGAGAGAGAGAGAGAGAGAACGGGATATAGGGGTGAACTATAAAACCACAAGGCCCACCCCCAGTGACACATTTCCTCCAGCAAGGCTCCTTCTCCTAAAGGGTACACATTCTTCTCTAAAAGCACCACCAACTAATGATTATGGATCCAACCATATTAGTCTATAAGGGACAATTTACCTTCAAACTGCTGCAGGTTCCAGTAGGAGAAACTATGTAATGTTTATGAATTTGCTCAAATTTGGCTATAAGACATTGGTTTTACTTGTATATTCTCTGTAAGAATTCTCTACATGTCATATACTTTTGCAGATAGAATCAGATTTCATTACTTTGGATTATCTTAAAAGCCCTTTGCCTGACCTTTGTTTTCTTTTTGTCTCTTGAGATGATAACTCATGTTTCCCAGGCTGGCCTTTTACTCCTGAGCTCAAGTCATCTTTCTGCCTCAGTCCCCTTAGTAGCTGGGAGTAGAGATATTTTCCACAGGTCCCAGTTGAGCTCCTCCTTTCTTTGAAATTCTCCCCATTAAAGTAAATCTGAAAAGTCAAGCTAAAATAAACAAATATCATTTGGAAAAGGGAAGAGGATGTTGATTATGATTTCCCAGCTATTTCAAGATGGCTTATCAGGTTAGTTGATTGTTACCTTGGATACAAGCTTAACCGTGAATAGATCATTGTATAGTGAATGGTGGTTAGAAAATCCAAAGACTTAAGGTCTAGTAGTCTCTATCTGTCCTGTTATGAACTAGGGGAGATCATCTTGAGTTACCTGGATGAGATCAGTGTTATTGTCACAGTCTATAAGAGGAGCAAGAGGAGTCAGAGAAAAAGGATGAAGTTGTGTGATATTAATGGAAGTTGGAGTGATATGCCTTGAAGTAGGAAGGGGTTATAAGACAAGGAATGCAGGCGACCACTCAAATAATCCTGTACAGAAGACAGGTGATTTAAATGAGTGAAACAAACCAGATTAAATTTTATCAAAGTCATAATTCTTTTGTATATTGAATACCATGATAATATTCTTTATATTTGGTAAAATGTTCTTCCCTATTATTTCTTGAAATATGTGATCCATATTTTAGGAGGAGTAATATCATAATACCTTTTTTATTAGAAGAAAACACCGCTTTGACAAATGGAATAATAAGTGGCTCCTGATATTCAGCTACAGTATTTGGGATGCAGTAGGGAATGGTGAGGAGTGTGATTATCTAGAGAATATATGAACATTGTAATGGGGGGCACATCTATTCAGCTCTGTCTATCCAATCCCCATCACAGGCAAATTGGGCCTATAATTGCTATATTACCTGATTGTTTTTAGGTAGTCTCATCGTGTAGCCCAGGCTAACCTGGGATTCTTTCTTTGCTGGCTGAATGCTGAGATTATAGGGTGTAACATAATACCTTCTGATGTTCTGATTTTTTCAAAGAAGAATGAAAATATAGATTTTACTGTGAAGTCTCCCCATTTTAAAGGTTAGTAGATGTTTTTAAAGTTACAATGTAATGAATAGGCCTCATAAATCATGCCTGTGGGCATTCAAATTACATCATTTGATTTAAATAATAATTTAGAAAATTTCTCTTTTCTACTTCATTCTCTATTGCTGCTACCAAGTACAGATTCTAATGTCTGTCTGAATCAAGAGTATGAATGAAAGTCAGCTTCATGTTACAGGTAAGAAATGAATTGGAAGGAATGGAGAATACAGAGGAAATAAGAAGAAAAAAAGACCATAGAGACTTGTGTCTATGTGCTTACCACATAAATATTGTTTGGGCTGTTGCTTCTCCTGCCATACACACCATCTATTATATACCTACACACGGAAATTACATTTTGGAATCTCTTCTTTGTGAGATTTCTTATTTATTTATTTATTTACTGGAGAGAGAGACGGGGGGGGGGGGAATGAACCAGGGCTTCCAGCCACTGCAAACAAACTCCAGATGCATGCAACACTTTGTGCATCTGGCTTATGTGGGTTCTGGGGAATTGAACCAAGGTCCTTTGGCTTTGCAAGAAAATGTCTTAACTGCTAAGCCATCTCTCCAGCCCAGGAAATTACATTTTGAAACAACAAATAGGGACATATGATATGACAGTGAGATATAAGATTTGAATATGAGAATATCTGGGGCATGACACATGTCCTTATGACAATGCAAATTAAATGCTTTGGTGGATGAAACACTATATTTCTCTCTTTTTATGTGGCAGCAGTCCTTGCTCCCACCCCAAGGTCTTTTTGTTTCTAGTTTTTAATAGCCTGGTAACTGAAACCCCTCAGATGGACTTTCCTTCTGGTGAAGTGCAAATTCACAGAAGCTCCTGTGTTTGCCATGGCTCTAGCCTCTAGCTCTGACCCTTCAGACAGCTATGCATCAGGATAACCCAGCCCTGGCCTACACTAGACCCCTGTGTGTAGAGGCAAGTCTGGAAGCACAGGGCACAGGCCTTTATAGAGCGCATTCCTGTATTGGCTACCCTGCAGTAATGTCTGTGTACAGGAGGAAGTGTGGGGGAAAAGCGTGGTCCACACTGAAATAAGGGCATTGCTGGAGAAAGGGTTTTGTAGCTTGGCTTGGAGATTGTTCCACATTGGTTGACTAAGCTGTGAATATAGGGAGACTAAGAAGGTGGCAGTGGTTTTGTAGGGTCTATGTTTTAGGCCTTAGCTCAAACTCAAAGGTATTTTGGTACCAGGTGTCCCAATAAAATTTCAAGAATGGTGTCTACCTGTAGAACAGGAGAGCATGTGTTCTTCTTAAAGCTATTTATAAATCAAAATGACATTAGCTATATGCTGGTTTTACAAACATGTGCTATATTAGGCTCAGTTGCTACCAGCACAGCCTTGTCTGAGTTCCTCTCTGAGGTCCTCCACTCTGACCTTTCATAATTTGGTATACTTAAAAAACACTCAGCAGTTGGCCAGATCTATGAGGTGCCTGGAACAATGTAGATCAGTCCCAAACACTTGCTTACCAAACAGAGCTAAAAGGTAAAACCCTATTGCTGAAGACACCACAGGATGACATCTCAGAACACCAAAAGACATGTTTGAACTGAGAGGAAGGCCAATCCTTTTCTGGCAAAACTTCATGGTGCTGGAAAGTGCTATGAGAGCTACTGTGTGACAATGATCAACCAACAGTGCAAATAAGCAGGAGACTCTGCAAGCTACACAATCTACCACCTGGACAAGTAATACACACTCATGCACACAGCCTTTGTGGGGAACCAACTGTCCTGTGATTAGACATGAGGCCCACTCAATGGGAGAGAACTCATAACTGGAACTTGAAAACAAGTCAGCACCCCACAGGCTGGAAACTCACAACCCCCAGAGAGAAGTCCCTATCATTGTCTGGAAAAGTTGGTATCCTCATCAAAGTGTCTCTCAAAATTATATCCATACCCCACTTGATCATAGCTTCTCTCACCCTTGGTTGGAGAATCTGTTTTATTTTATAGATGTCAGACAATACTGGAGAGAACTTAGATCTATCAATTCAACAAGAAAAGATAACCAACAGCTCTCCACTAGATGTGCCACTTCTACCACATTCCCGTGGATCCAGAAGAAACTGCGGAGGAAGCAGCATGCAGTATTGGTCCCAATGCTGGCCTGACACCTACCTCCAGGGAAATAACAACAAGCATGGTGGGGAACTGAAACATATTGTAACAAAAATACAGAGGCAACAGAGAACTCAACACTAAAAACAAACTGCTAACACACCCGCCAAAGCTCGGAGACTGTTTCAGAAGAGGGGGGCGAAGAGTGTCTGAATGACAGAGTGGGTAGAAATACCTTGAGGCATAGTCCCTCAGAGCCTGACAGAGGTCCTAATTACCCCACAGTAAGCATGAAGGACTCCTACTGAGGAGGGCCACAGGGGAATGGGGACCTTAGGTGAAGGTATACCATAACCTATGATACATATATACCAAACTGAAAGCTAAATACTATCAATTTCTGAAAGGAGGTCAAGTGGGTGTCTGGCCATATGGTATATGCAAAGAAATGCTGTTGCTCAAAGAAAAGACTGAAGAGAAAGGAAGGATGAGACAGACCTTCACTTTTTTTACCCATGTAGACTCTCTTATCTTCTTGTATTAGTCTGAGGCTCCATTTTTGTTAGACCAATGCACGGTGAGGTAGCTTGAAATCCAGATTCTATCTGAGTCTTTGATAGTAAAGGCTTACATGCTTCAGTATTTTCCCTAATTTGCCAACAATCCAGATAGAGCCTGTTAGATTGGATTTTGATTTGTTGACAGCTTCTTATTTGACTGTTTGATATGTTGAAGAATAAATTTCCTTGGAATGGGTTGTGACGTGGGCTGAGGTGGTTCTTTTTCTTGGATTTCAAACTTTTACTCATGCATATTGAAAATGAGCACAGAGAGCAATGTCCATTTTTCTTAGTGGGGCTCTCCCTCTCTGCTTGTCCACTCACTTATATAATGATTGTGATTGTTGATTGTTTTGGAATATGTCTGTGAACCGGCTTGGTTTTCTGCATGTGGCGTTTACAAACTCTGAAAATGTCAGGGCTAAAAAGAGCATGCTAAAGGATCTTATTCATCAAAGCTCTTATTTTTCAGTTCAGAAAACAGGTCCAGAGATAAGTGACATAGTGATTTAGTTGGCAGCAATAGTACAAAAACTTGGAGCTCCTTTTTCCATGACATCTAAAGCTCTTTGTGTTTGTCATTTCCTAATGTATACTAGGTCATTTATGGAGATAAACCATCCCCTCATTCATGACACTGGTACTTTTATTCCTAAGAAGCAAATGAATAATTACGAACCCAATATCAATGGCAGCTAAAATGGGAGATGCTACTGCTGAAAAGTGTGCGACCTAGATGCAGGCTCATCATCTCCGTCTGAGTTCTCAGACATTAATCAATGGGAATCCTTAAGATGTTCATACATTCGTCAGCATCACCACCTCTAGCTACTAATAGTTGATTAAGTAGGAATAATTGAGGCAACTATCCAAAGATTTCATGTTTAAAGAGCAATCTTAGTACTGAGTATGGAGTAGATGGTCAATCAATTTGGAAAATTTGCCCCCATATCTGTGGGGTCTGTGTGTTATGATTTCAGCCAACCAAATACATAGAGAAAAATATTCAAAAAAACTTATTGCACCTATATTGAACATGTACAGATTCTTAATTTTTTTTTCAAGGAAGGGTCTTACTCTGGTCCAGGCTGACCTGGAATTAACTATGTAGTCTCAGAGTGGCTTCGAACTCACGGCAGTCCTCTTACCTCTGCTTTCTGAGTTGTGGAATTAAAGGCATGCACCACCACGCCCAACTCAGATTCTTATTAGTTCTGAAATGATATAGTATAATTATTATCTATGCATTGTATTAGGTGTTTTAAGTAATCTCATGCTGATTTGAAGCATGTGGGAGAATAGGCACAGACAATATGAAAACATAATTCCATCTGCAGATTGGGGCCAATCCTGCCAATATTGAAGGATTAATATATTCACTTTTCCCCTTTTGGGAGGGCTGGGGATCAAACCTAGAGCCTTGCATATGCTAGGCAAGTTCCTTACCACTGAGTTAATAGCTCCAGCCCAGAGACTACTGTATTGAATGAAATAAATGCTTCATTGCAATTCTAGGTTTTGTTGTTTTATCCTTCAGCCGTGGCTTCCCAGGGGAAGACTTTCTGTCCACATGCCCTTAGCTATAGGAAATCTGATGCTGTTCTGTAGGGCAGCAGCAAAAGCCAAGGGCTCTGACTATGACGTATTTTCTAATAGCAGCTGTATGCTGTACAGAGAGGGCTTAGAAAATCACATCAGATCAGCAAAATGTTCCAGGCCAAAGTCAAATTAATACATTACTCTAAGGAGCCTACCTAGATAAGCAGGACTCTTACTTTTTGTTTATCTTGATGGTACTTTTTTTTATTTCTAAGCTCCTCTGTTCCTTCTACAGGACAAAAGATCACATGATATAGAGCTTCTCAAATAATTCTGTCTTTGCCAATGGTAGAAGGAAATATATGCAGACTCTCTGGAAAGTCAAGGAGTAGTTTTAAGGGACTTCTGTGTAAGTATTTTCTGTTAAAGATTGTGCTTTAAGATTTATGAGAATTTTCCAATTCTAATGCACCCCTGTTTCAATAGAAAATTATTTGTTACTAAAATTTTGAATAAAATGTATGCTCAAAAACATGTGCCAGCACCCTACTGGATGTGTAAAGACCCACTGTGAGCTCTGGCTGTTGGTGCTTGCTGGTGGTGTTTTTCTGTCTCTGCTGTGGATGCATGCTGGAGTGAGCTAGCTTCTTCTGCTTTGATGAAACTTCCCCTGGATTCTGTAAGCGTAAAATAAATTCTTTCCTTCCATAAGCTGCTTCTCACTGAGTGTTTGTCCAGGCAATGAGAAAGTAATTGCAACATTCAGTTAACATATACTAAATGAGCACCATGGGTCAGGAACTGTTCTGATATTGTTGATGCACCAGTGAATAAAAAGATAAATTTTCCTGCCACGATAGGACAAACGTGTGTTCATAGCTTGCTATAACTGTGACAAAACACCTTCAACTATCAACGTTATAAGGAGAAAAAGCTTATTTGGCTCACAGGTTTGAAGATTGCAGCCCATAGTTGTTTCCCCATTGTGTGTTGGCCTATAATATGGTAGATCATCACAGTAGGTTGCTCATGGCAGAGAAAAGTTGCTCAATTCAAGATGGCTGGGAAGTGAAGAGAGAGAGGCAGGAAGGAGCTACAGTTCCAAATTCTAGTATCTCTGGACAATTTAATTTACTTTACTAGGCCCCACCACCTAAAGATTACACCACCTCTCAGCAGCACTAGAGACTGAGGGTCAAATCTAACACATGGGACTTGGGGAAACATTTAAGGTTCAAACATTAACTAACAGTTAACTAACATGCACCATAAGCAGAAGGCATAGTTTGTTAACTGTCTATAGTCTTATAGAGAATAGTGAAACAGGAAGGAGTTTGTGGCCGTGTACTTGTTTTGCAATTATAGAAAATATGGCCAGGGAAGGTGTCAATGAGATGAATTCTGAATAACAGTCTGAAAGGAATGAAAGAGCTTGTCCTGTAAGGGTTCAATGAAAGAGCTTTCCAGGCACAGGGAACAACATGTACAAAAACTCAGAGATGGGACTGTGCCTGGCACATTTCAGGAATAGAAAGGTTTACACTGTGGGTGAAATGAAAGTCAATGGAGAGTTTTGAGAAGATATTGTTTAGGTCCAACAAAATCTATCTCAAGCTTCTTGGTCAAGAATAGATTAGAAGTGGTCAGACCAGAGCAGGGAAAACTGTTAGTGTTTTTTTTTTTTTTTTTCAATGCTAGGGAGCTATTCCAGAGCCTTGTATAGACTAGGCAAGGCCCTTCCACTGAACTCCATTTATCACACCCCCATCATTGTTTGTTAGAGGAAGGGCCTTGCTATATAGTTCAGGCTGACCTTGAACTCACTCTATAGTCTAGGCTGGCATTGAACTTTCAGTCCTTCTTCCTATATCTCCTAAGTGTTGGGATTATAGATATGCACCACTATTTCCCAAACTAGGTTTCTACAAAATCCAGAAGATTAACTGCTGAGGCTTGGAACAGAATTGTAACAGCAGAAATATGGTCAGCAGTTAGAGTATTGTGGTAGGGCCAAAGTGATTTGCTCTGGACAAGATGTGGGTTACAAGAAAAAACAGAGAAGAATTACACTAAGATTTTTGATCTCAACAAGTGCAAGAATGGGATTTCAATTGACTAAAATGGGAAGACTGGGAGAAGCAGGGTTTATGCCTGAGGATGGGGCGATGAAGGCAGAGGGAATAATAGGATAGGCAGATCTTAAATTCAGGGCAAAGTTGTTTGGACATTCACATTTTCCCATGTTCCTGTGGTAAGTATGTGATATATTAGAAATATATTAGGAAATTCTTTGTACAGATGGCATACACCCAAAAGGTTCATGGCTTTTCAACCCAGTAACTTGAGGCCACGTTCTAGTTGGCATATGTGCAGAAAATAAATCCCTTGATTTTTCATCCTTAACCAAGTAGGTTAGATAAACATGTCCACACTTTTTTTAAGGACCCCTAGGGATGACTTGTGAAACTGGGAAACACAGTTCCATGGAACTATGTTTCATAATCGTGGATTCAGAACATTGCTCTTCAATTGTAATGGCCTCCTTGGGGGCGGGGCACAAAAACTTGGAATAAAGCAAAGAAAATTTGTTTAGCCACCAAGACTGCCTTTGCAGAACCAAGAGCAGATCACAAAACTGGCAGGAGCCTGCATTGTGAATGACTTTATCATGAGGAAATCCTTTTCAGAGGAAAAGAAGTTTAAAGAGAAAGAGGCAGCAATGGGAAGAAGGGTGGAACAGAGCTTGTTTAGATCAGAGGATTAATAGTTTTCATGACTTGTGTGCATAGAAGCTTCAGTTTCACTTAGCATCAGAAGGCCAAACTCTCTCCCTGTATTTCCAGTAGCTGGATCCTAGAGGAAAATACTCAGCCACAGGTATAAAGCATGAGAACTGGAGAAGGACCATTAGTCATTCAACACAGACAAGTCTCTTAAACTCCTGCTATCTAGAGCATAGGAGGTGGGGAAGGAAGGAGATCAGACAGAAAGAGAAGGTTGATCCAGTATAGGAAATAGTATAATTTGGGAGCTCTAGAAGGAATACTTTGAATGTGGATGGCATTTGAATTACAAGGAGGATTGGGTTACGCAGAAATGGGGAAAGAGGTAATCATAATAAAGGAAGTGGCATGAGCAGTGAGGCTGTCTTTGGGGAACAGCAAATTAAAGTGGGCAAAGTTAAAGTAAGTGAATGGGCATGAAAAGTGAGGCCATAACAGTACTGTGCTTTAATACTCTCTGCAGCCAGATTGATAATGGTTTGAAGCCTAGCTCTGCAAATTACTTTGTGACCTTGGGCAAGTTACTCAGCTTATTTTATCCACTGTTTCTCAGTATACAGTAGAAATGATAAAAATAATTGCACCATATGGTAACTGTATCTGGCGAGGTAATACCTACATTTTGGTACAGTTCTCTCTATCCTATCTACCAAACTATGAGAGACAAAAGATTTAATGAAACCACACTGAAATACTTATCATAGTTATCTTTGCATTGAGGGATTATGAGTAATTTGTCTCTATCCTTCTGTAAAGAAAGATTGTCACACAGAGCTGGGGAGATGGCTGAGTGGTAAAAATGCTTAATCCCAGCACTCGGGAGGCAGAGGTAGGAGGATCGCCGTGAGTTCAATGCCACCCTGAGACTCCATAGTGAATTCTAGGTCAGCCTGGGCTAGAGTGAGACCCTACCTTGAAAAACCAAAAAAAAAAAAAAAAAAAATGCTTGCTGGCAAAGTTTGTCGGCCTGGGCTTGATTGCCCTTTACCCATGATAAGCAAGATGCACCAGATGCATAAAGTGACACATACATCTGAAATTTGTATGCAGTGGCAAGAAGCCCTGGCATGCTCATTTTCCCTGTTTCTCTTTTTCTCTCCTTGAAAATACATACATACATACAAACTTCAAAACAATTTGTTTAAAAATTGATTCTCAGGTGGAGAGATGGCTTAGTGGCTAAGGCACTTGCCAGTGAAGCCCAAGGACCCAGGCTCAATTCCTAAGCACCCATGGAAGCCAGATGCACATGTTGGCACATGCATCTGGGGTTTGTTTGCAGTGGCTAGAGGCCCTGGCACACCCATTCTCTCTCTATCTGCCTCTTTCTCCCTCTCAAATAAATAAATAAAAAATTTAAAAAGAATTATAAAATGATTCTCACATTAACAATTAGGAAAAACATAACCAAGTTTCTTTTTAACAATGTGTGAAAGGCAATACTAAGATCTTCATAATGCCAATGCAGATTAAGGCAAGTCATCAAACCCTTTCTTTCATGACATGGAAATTATGTATCATGAGCTTTAAAATTTGATACAGTGCTTTTTCATGGATTGCACAAATACTTGATTTAATTTTCTGCTTAAAATACATATTGAAGCCAGGCATGGTGGCATATGCCTTTAATCCCAGCACTTGGGACAGGAGGCAGAGGTAGAAGGATCACCATGAGTTTGAGGCCACCCTGAGACTACATAGTGAATTCCAGGTCAGCCTGGACTAGAGCAAGACCCTACCTTGAAAAACCAAAAGAGAAAAAGGGAGTTTAATCTCAAAAAAGGGAAACCAATATTTTTTTTTTTTTTAGAAATTAGGGGCCACTGAACATTTGGCATGGGAAATAGAAAGCTTAGATGTACGATTCTAGAAAGTTTATTTGGCAGAAATGTCAGAGGCAGGTTGAAGGGGAAAAGGGAGAGGCTAGAATCAGATCTCATCTAGGTGTTGGGGCAGTGCATGTGGAGAGGAGAAGATGGTTAGGGGAGATGGTGGCAGAGGGATAGAAATAACTTGATGGGACACAGCAATTGATTAGACCTAACAGAGGAAGTTCAATGATGGCCACAGTTCACAGGAGTCTTATGCTTCACCAGTAGGAATAGTCACTTAAATGATTTCTCTAAGTCTGTGCTTAAGTTAACAGACAAAATCAAGGTGGACATTGTAAGGACAAGTGGGAGCATTGGCTCATCTTCACCTTATGGAGCTATGTAGATAATGTAACTCCACCTTAAATCTTCTACTTTCCATAAGAGGCTTATGCTTCACCAGCAGAAATGGTTAAGAAAGAAGGGAATTATATGTGGACTGTACAAATCACAGAACTACTAAAGAGAGCTAACTATTTGCTAAGAAAGACCTGTTGCTTAACATAGTTATACTTATACAATTCTGAATCTGAAAAAGTAATGGCATTTAAGTACTTAAATAGCCCATTCAATTTTCTAAGTTTAACATTTAATTCAAAGTCATATTTCATAGCAGAGTTCATAATTCAGGTCAGGCTGGTGAGCTTCCCTGATGTGGCATTTTGTCTAATTCCATTCCTTTGAGTTTGAACTACTATAGTCTTTTGATTCAATGATATTTGAGGCATATATGGGAAATTAACTTCATCTATAAAAGAATGTATATAGGCCAGGTGTGGTGGCACATGCCTTTAGACCCAGCACTCAAGGGGCGGAGGTAGGAGGATCACCATGAGTCCAAGGCCACCCTGAGACTACATACTTAATTCCAGGTCAGCCTTGGCTAGAGCTAGACTCCACTTTGAAAAAAAATTATATATATATATATATATATATATATATATATATATATATATATTCAAGCAACACTTGAACTGAAAGGTGAGATCAGGAAACTGCAATTATGCAATTACCACTCTGCAACCTTTTACCTTTGTGGATCACCTACTTCCTTATTTCTTCTCAAATATATTTGCAAACATGGAGTGCAGTTGGAGAGTGTGGATTATACAAGTGCTAGCTAAATCTGCTAGGAAATATTCTATGTCAGAATGTTAATGCACCAATGCGGTGTTTGGTACAAAGGTAGTCTTCACACTTGAAGGGTGGAAACTTAAGCAGTGTAGCTATTCTCCCTGTTCCCTCCTGGTCCTTACTAAGCTTCTCATTTATAACATTAGAAACGGCACCTGCTTCAAATCAATAAATGAAGCTTAACACCCAGACAAACTTAAGAGAGGGTCTTGCCATGAGAATGCAGTTTGTAATTTTGTCTCAATATTCAACTCTATAGGTTGAATATTTCTTAGTTAAAATATTTGGAACCAGAAGTGTTATGCATTTCCTATGTTCTCAGTCTTGGAAAATATTTGTATATATGTAATGAGATACCTTGGGGATGGGACTCAAATCTAAACATGAAATCTATTTATGTTTCATAAATACCTTGTACACATGTCTGCAAGTAATCCTATACATTATTTTACGGATGCACTTTGTCATCTGTCCCATGATATCAGGTATGGAATTTTTTTCTTGTGCCATCATGTTGGTGCACCCAGAGCTTCTGAATTTGAAACATTTTGGGTTTTAGTGAGGGATGGCACCAAGTTAGAAACAATTAAATGGCCTACTTACAATGCCCCTCAAATTTTATTTTATCGCAATCTTAAACTGAGTAACACTAAGTGCTTTTAATCACAAAAAGCTTGAAAGAGCTTAAAATGGGAGTTAAGTTATGTGACACTTAATATCTCAAGCGTTGCTTTTTTATATTTTATTTTTCTTTATTTGTTTGTGAGAGAGAAATAGAGAGAGAGAGGGAGAGAGAGAGACAGAGAGACAGACAGACAGAGAGAGAGAGAGAGAGAGAATAGGCATGCCAGGGCCTCCAGCCACTGCAAACAAACTCCAGATGTGTGTGCCCCTTTGTACATCTGGCTTACGTGGGTCCTGGAGAATTGAACCTGGGTGCTTTGGCTTTGCAGGAAAACACCTTAAACCCTAAGCCATTTCTCCAGCCCCTTAAGCATTGTTTTTCTGACTAAAAATACATAATCCTGTAGATGACTTAGCAAACAAGAAAATGAAACTCATCCATAAGCCATCTTTTTTGTTAATATCTGTCCTTTTTTATATGTGTGTGGGGCTTGGGATTGAACCCAGGGTTTTATGTGTTGCAAGAATAAGTGTCTTGTCATTTTCATATATCCTCAGACCAAGCTCTTTGTCATTGAGCTATATCCTCATCCCATGATGTGTTTTTTTATTTTTTATTGATAATTTTATACATGCATGTATATAATATATTTTGATCATAATCCCTTTCTGTTACCTTCTCTTGTCATTGTTCCCTCGCCCCCTTCTACTGATCCTTTTCTTCTTTCCAACTAGCTCCTTTTCTACTTTGATGTATTTTTTTTGTCCCCTCCACCATCAATGACTGAGTGTTGAAATACACAATATTATTCAGGTCATGTGCAGGCAATGACAATTGTGAGGTCATGAGGGCAATGACCATGTCATGTACAAAAGACACCATCTCAGAGCCCCCTCCCCATCCTCTGGCTCTTCCATTCTTTTTACCCCCTTTTCCATGATATTCCCTGAATCTTGGATAGCATGATAGAGATGTCTCATTTAGTGCTGAACACTTAACAGTCAATTATTCTTAGCACATTGGTGTTTTGAGTCTGCCTAGTAGTCACCACTAACTGCAATAGGAAGCTTCTTGACTAAAGGTGAGAACAGCACCCATCCATGGGGACACACATAAATATTTAGAGGACAATTTGATGAGCACAACAGAGCATACTCAGCCAAACAACAGTAGTAGCTTCCCTCCTAGGTACCCGTTTTATAATGATGTAATTTACATATAAAAGTATTTAATGTAAAAGTGGTAAACTGAAATTCAGAAAATAAAATTATGGGCTAAAGTTACACAGTAAACCTGGGAGTGTGTTTGTTGGCTGTGAGCTGGCCTATGGATTAGAGCACACATGTTGCCCATTCCAGGTCTCCTTCTGGCCCCACATACCAAACAGGCAGAAGGGAAGCAGAGTGACACAGTAAACACTTGGGGAGTTCCTGATCTTCTAGGTGATTCTTAGGGCTCAACAGCTTATAGAATACATTGTTATCATTGAAACCAATATTGTCACAGAGCAGGCTGGTTCTGTAATAAATCTCTTAAGATAACTTTCTGCCTTCCCATGTCATCATTTGTTTTTTGAGACAGGATCTCATGTAGCCTAGGCTGTCCTTGTAACCCTATGTCATTGAGGATGACCTTGAACTTCTGGTCCCCCTGCCTCTAAAGGCATGCATGACCACACTGAATGTTATGTGGTGCTTGAAATGGAATACAGGGCTTTCTGCATGCTAGGTAAGCACTCATCAACTGATCTACACCCCCATATCCCTTATCCAGCTTTAACTTAGTTGACATCTATTTATTGAACAGAATGAAACTAGACATTTAAAGAAATACCACAACGAGGCATATTCCCACCTTTTAAAAATACTGTATTTATTTATTTGAGAGAGAGAGAGAGAATGGACATGACCGGGCCTCCTGCCTCTCCAGATGCACGTGCCACTTTGTGCACCTGGCTTTATGTGAGTACTGGGGAATCAAACCTGAGTCCTTTGGCTTTGTATGCAAGTGCCTTAAACACTAAGCTATCTTTCCAGCTCCATGTTTTCACCTTTATGGAGATTAAAAGCCAGTGGGTGTTATAAGCATCAAATACTTATGCCAATAAATAATTAGAGCGATTGCATAGGTATACTTCTGTAATTTTTATTTCTTTATTTTATTATTTTTTTAGTGAGAGAGGGGGGGTGGGAATTGGCATGCCAGGGCATCTAGCCACTGCAATGGAACTCCAGATGCATGTGCCACCTTGTGTGCATGCATCACCTTGTGTGTCTGGCTTTCATTGGTTCTGGGGAATCAAACCTTGCTCTTTAGGATTTGCAGGCAAGTGCCTTAACTGCTAAGCCATCTCTCCAGCTCTGAACACTTTTTCTTTTAAGAAATTAAAATACTTAAAGTTACACTTTCCCTATATAATCTATTACATATATGATAACCCTGTGCATGCAGTCAATTTATATATGAAGCAGTACTCATAAAGCACTTATATAGTACCTTATGGGACATTTAAGTAATTGACTCTGCCATTTTCCCTATAGTATGCTGAATTTAGACCTTGATTTCTAGAACTGGAGCTTCTCTGTGCTTAGATTTGTGAGGGGAGAATACAGGTGCTAAGGGACAAGGAAACTGACTTTAGGGCTCAATTTAGCTTGGGGGGGTAGCAAAAATTCTTAGATTTTCCAATACAGACATTAGTAACATGGAGAACAATTATACTAAAATACAGCTCTGAAGCTTTTTGGAAAACAAAACAAGAATGGGAAATTGAAGATGTAGCCTAGGCAGTGACTCTGAACCAGTTTGGAAAGGTTCAACCCCATACTTCCCACAGAGCTTCTCTTTGTCTCATGTCTGATTTCTTCTACATGAATAATTCCCATTCTTGTGTCCAAATACAACAATCCAGCATTCATTGTCATGATAAAAATAGAAAGTGGCAAGCATTGATTTTTCATAGCAATTAGCCCTATGTCTGTTTTCTGATGTCTTGAGCATACACAGGCTAAACCAGCAAGGCAATAATATAGAAGAGAGTGTGCATGCATTTGATGGGAGATCCTTGTTTTGCTAACAAGGGATGGTGAATGATGGTATATGTCACCATGTGCCCTGGAGAAGTGACATAGAGGTATAGAATTTAATGTTTTCTCAGCCAAGTTGCCATTTTTGGTCTGACTCTTCCTTATTTTCCTATTCCTCTCTTTGGGAATGGAACTGTTTACTCAGTGGCATTGTATCTTGGAAGTAGGTAACTTATTTTTGATTCAAGGGAGCTCATAGCTAAGAGTTTGTGTTAAGTCTCAGAAGAGACTTTGGACTTGGGTTTTTGAGCAATGCTGCAGCTGTTAAGACTATGGGGACTCTGGGAGAAAGTTTAAATGCATTTTGCATCATGAAGTGAATAGAAGCCTATGGGATTAAAGGAAGAATGCTGTGGTTTGGAATATAAAATGTTCCCCACAGCCTCATTCATTGGTGATTAAGTTTCATACTTAACCTTTAGGCTAGTGGAGCCTTTGGAAAGTGAAGCTTTGCTGGGGGAAATGTGTCACTTTTAATGGGCCTTTGGATTTTATGATCCAGCCACTTGCCAGTGCTAGTAAACTCACTCTTGCTGCTTCCTCACTGCTGATGTAATAAGATGTATCCCTCTGCCTGTCATGATTTTTCCACTGTGATGAAACTTCCCCTTGAAACTGAGCCATATATAAACCGCTTCTTTCCATAAGCTGCTTCTGGTCAGGTGCTTTGTCCCAGCAATGAGAAGGTAACTGCTATACTCACATATTAAAAGGCTTGTATGCTATCTTGAGTCTCTATTGGCATACAGTAGAATCTTTAAAAAGCACAACCTAAGTTGCAGGAACTTAGGTCATTGGAGGTCATGGAGACATTGGGACCCTAACCTCCTCCTATTTCTCTATTTTGCTTCCTGGCTCTTTTGAGGTTAACAGGTCTCCACTGCCACGTGCTCCTGCCATGATGTATGATGTCACCAGAGGCTCAAAGCAACTAGGCCAAGTGACCATGGACTGAAGCCTCCAAAATCAGGAGTGGAAGTAACCTTTCCTTTTAAGTTACTTATCTCAGCTACACTTTCGCAGCAATATGAAGCTGACTAATATGCTATATTTCAGAAAGAATATTTTCTTATTTCAGATTTAACGTTGCTTCATATGCATGAAACATCTTTTGCTAAGGAGATTAGTTTTTTGAATATATATATATATGTGCGTGTGTGTGTGTGTGTGTGTGTATACATATTTTTTTTCAAGGAGAGAGAGATAGATTTGGAGAGAGAGAGAGAAAGAGAGAGAATGGACACACCAGGGCATCTAGCCACTGTAAACAAATTCCAGATGCCTGCACCAGTTTGTGCATCTCACTTTACATAAGTACTGGGGAATCCAACTGAGGTGGCTAGGCTTTGCAGGCAAGTGCCTGAACCACTGAGCCATCTCTCCAGCCAAATATTAGGTTTTATGTAATCAAAATAGTAATGAGAACAATTTAATCAAGGGTTCACGATCTCTTTTCATGCTTGCTATGCCAGGTACTCTTTAAAATCCCATCCTACCTGCTGTAACTATGTTATAAGAACTTGGTAAGATCAAATATAATGCATAGAGCAACGTTTTGTAAGCTTCAAAATATGTTAGAACAATAAGGTACTATTATTCAATTTTTTCACAACTATTGAGAGACTGATCTGTGTCCAGCATTGTGTTCAGATGCTGGAAAAAGTGTAGAGATCAATACAAGTAAAGTCCAAGCGTGGGTTCTCATGAAGCTTGCATTCCAGAGGGCATGAGAGTCAGCTGCAAAAGATAAGGAATATGTTTGATATGATCTCATCTGGAGAGATTTTGAGGGTGAGCAAAGTTATGCAATATATATGGTGGAACAAAACCAACACTAAGGGATTAATAAGTACAAAATGCTGAATGTTCTCATATAACAATATTAGGTCAAACAAAACATTACCATATATAATGAATTTTTAAGATACAAGAACAAGTCTCAAAATTAAGTTTAAAACTTAATTATAGGATTCAGACCTGGTTTCCAATTCCAGATATGGGTTCCTTTTCACCGAGCAGATCTCTTAGCCAATTAGAAAACCATTAGATACAAAATATGTTCTTAATAATAATAATAAAATAATAAAATTGATTATTTGGCTGGGGACATGGATTAGTGGATAAGGCACTTGCTATACAACTGTCAGTACCTGAAACCAGAATTGCAAAACATATGTAAAGCCAAACACTGTCATGTGAGGAGTGTATGTAATTCCAGTGCTCCTATGGTGAGATGGAAAACAGATACAAGAAACTCCCCTGAGGCTTGTGGGCTAGCTGACCTGGTGAACACAGTGACAAAACAAACTGGACCCTACTCAAACAATATGGAAGGTGAAGGCCAATATCTGAGGTTGTCCTCTGACCTCCACACGCATGCTGTAGCACATGCACTACAGCACTCACACACACATACACACATCACACAGACATAAAAAGTAATTATTACACTTCCTTATTGAACATTTTAGTATTCAAATGTTTTTAAGTCTTATGATAAAGAAAGGGACTATTTTTTTAGCTGTGTTTCTCCTATAGTCTTTGAGTTACACATATGTGAAACTAAATTCCTGCTCAGAGTTGGCTGAAGCCAGTGAAAAACAAGTTATTTTAGGGGGTCTCAATTATTATTATTATTATTTTCTTATGACACTCTTTGTATTCTTTATTATGTATGGGATTAAAGATGAACATTCATGGGTGTGTACAAATTGTATTTAAAATGTCCGCCAAAAGATTCATGTTTAGGTATGATGATCTCCAGGGCTGGCACTTTGAGGAGGTGGTAGAGCCTTTATGAAGTGGATGCTAGTGGGAGATCTTTAAGTCACTGGGAGTATGTTTCCAAAACAGACAGACTGTGGGGAAAATGACTAATACAATATTGTTAACTGATTTTGAAGTTTTTCTACCTTGGGAAAATTTGAGATGACAACAGTGAGATGACAACAGTGACATTTCACTTTTAATTAAGCTTTATTAAATATGGAAAATTCTCAAATAGGATGTTTTTCTTTTGCAATCCTGGGAGACTAAATTCAGCATGATAGACAAGGGTTGTGCTTCTGAGCCATGTCCCCAGCACTTCAAATAGAAGTTATTTTTAAAGGTTTTAAAATATTTATTTATTTGAGAGAAAGAGAAAGAGAGAGAGAGAGAGAGAGAGAGAGAGAGAGAGAGAGAGAGAGAATAGGTGCACCAGGGCCTCTAGCCACTGAAAACAAATTCTAGACACATGCATCATCTCGTGCATCTGGCATATATGGGTACTGGGGAATTGAACCTGGGTCCTTAGGCTTTTCAGGCAAGCTTCTTAACCAACAAGCCATATCTACAGCCCTCAAATAGGACATCTTATTGGCAATTTTTTTTTCTTGTGGTGCAGGACTCAATCCCAGTGCCTTGTATATGCTAGGCATTAGCA
The DNA here is from genome assembly GCA_036346955.1 of Dipus sagitta. Taxonomy (NCBI): domain Eukaryota; kingdom Metazoa; phylum Chordata; class Mammalia; order Rodentia; family Dipodidae; genus Dipus; species Dipus sagitta. Next base: position 123,524,801 of record CM070776.1, read on the forward strand.
GTGATCTACATCACTAGCTTTTTTAAAAAAAAATTCAGAAGCTAATGGAATTATATACATGATAGTCATACTCAGTATTTAAATATTATTTTGTTTAAATTTAGAAGCACATAAGTATACCAAACAATTAAAAGCATTAGAATTATTAAACACTCTAGATGATTTCACCTGACATTCTTTATTGTATAAATGTTTATTTACTTTAAAAGTATATATTCTTCATACAGTTATCTATTGAACATGTTAATATTCATGCTAACTCAATTAATTTCACTCTTTAATTTTCTTTCATGGACAATAATTGTGCTTGTATGTAAGCTTAACAGCTTATCTAGTCATAATTTATTAGTACAATATTTTACTCCTTTGATGATAAATATATTTTCATGTTTCAAGTTACTGAAAATTTTAACATATAAAGAACATTAAAGCAATTTTAGCACATAAATTATCTAGAATTCTCTATATTTGGAATTGAATTTATTTGTTTACATGTGTATATATGTGTATATATGCATGTTCATATGTGCATGGGCACATGTGTGGGGTCCATATACATGTGTGTATACATGCATGTGGAGGACAGGGGTGGACTTTGTGTCCCTTCCTCAATTGCTTTTCACTTTTTTTTTTTTTGGTTTTTTGAGGTAGGGTCTCATTCTAGCCCAGGCTGACCTGGAATTCACTATGTAATCTCAGGGTGGCCTCAAAATCACAGTGATTCTCCTACCTCTGCTTCCAGAGTGCTGGGATTAAAGGCGTGCGCCACCATGCCCGACTCTCACTTAACTCTTTTGATGTGTGTGGATATAGATGTGCTTGTAGTATATGCACATGTTTGTATGCAAATACGCATTCCCATGTAGAGGCCAGAGGAAGATGATTTTGAGTATCCACCTCTATTCCTCTCCCTCCTCTTTTGCCTTGAGACAGGCTTACTGACCAAAACTTGGGGCTCTGCATTTATGGATTAAACTGGCTGTCCAGTAAGACCCAACAACATTCCCATCTCTGGGAATACAGGCATGCATGTTTCCATCTTTTTTTTCTTTTCTTGCACAGATGCTGGGGAATTGAACTCAGGTCCTCATGCTTGCACAGCAAACATTCTTACTCACTGAGCCATTTCTGTAACACCTCAATGTTTATTTTGAAACAGAATCTCTCACTGAACCTGGAGTACACCAATCTGGCTAGACAAGGTAGCCAGCAATCCATAGTTATCCTTCTGTCTCCTCATCCCTATATTGAGATTTCAAGTGTGTGCTACCATTCTCAGCTTTCGTGTGGGTCCTGGGAATCTAAGCTCAAGTCCTCATCTTGCATGGCAAGACATCTGAGCTACTTCCTTAGCCCCCTGAAACTGAATATTTTGATATAGTTATAATAAAAATGCTGTGCCTTGGTCATATGCAAATTCAGGGAAGGCCAAATGATGTTGATGTCATCAACTGCTCTTCAATCTTCTAAAAAGCCTAAGCCAAATAATGGATTTGACATGAATACAGAGGGACAAACCTTGTCAGCGCATTTATAGTTGTTCTGGTTATAATTATATGTACAGCACAAAATTCCCTTACAGATATCTAGTATCTAATAACTAAGCATTAAAATCATCTGAATGTATTCTGAAAATAGGAATATTATATAAGGATAATTCAAGTTTTAGCCCATGCCTCCACTTTCTCCTTTCTCATGCATGCTTCAGCCAATTTCTTTCAAGAAGCTGATCCACCATGCCCTCTTGTATTCAGTGCCTGATTGTTCCCCCATGTTACACATATGGGGCTAGCTTATCACTTTGGCCACAAATGGCCCACTTAGCAGCATTCACACACAAGCTATGCTCTAGTTAAGATGTTTTGGTGGAAGTGTATTGTTGTGTTTATGTGTATATGTGTGAGTGCAGGAAAACACATACCATGGCATGTATCTGTAGGTCAGAGGTCAGCTTTCTCCCCTTCTGGCTTGTTTGAGGCAGTGTATTCTTAACTTCCACCTTGTTCACCATGGTATTCACCAGGCTACTTGGCCCATAGGCTTCTTGGTGATTCTCCTGTTTCTGTCGTCTCCCGTTTTGCCTTAGACATGCTGGGATTATGGGCATCTGCTATAGCACCTGGTTATAAGTGCTGTTTCAGTTACCTTCTTTGAGTGGTAACATAAGGGTTAAAATATTGCACTCCTTGAGAGAATGCATATCCTTTTCCTACTTTACAGGAGCCTAACACAGTGAGGCAACCCTTAGTCACAGTAGATAAAATCAGACTAACCTGGTAGCTTTCAAGAATTTTTAATTGTGGCTTGATGAGGTATCATCTCATATCCATTAGGATGTATACTGTTAAAATATGTATAACCTACAACCCCATAGGGAATATCTACAACCTCACTGCGGAGGATCCCCAGCAGAATTGGAGCAGGGATGAGGGAAAAGATGGTACCAACATATGATGTATCCATACAAAATATGTTGTTAATAAAAATAACAATAAAAATGAAAAATGTATACTTTAATAGTTATATGTATATGTTTATATACATATCTATGTGTTAATATGAAAATATTTGTGCTTATAGACATTGTATTTCTATCATATATCTACCTATCATCTATCTATCTTTCTATCTATCTATCTGTCTCTATCTATCTACCTCTGGTATTGGGAAATTGACAAGGTATATATTTCATATCATGATCCAATGCATGCATACATAATTGAAGAGGAACTTTTGCAAGACAAATTTTTCTATGTGAAATGAACTCTGATTATTTTCTTTCCTATTCTGCTGCGCTGAATTGAAAAAGTGTGGCTGGAGAGGTGGTATAATGATTAAAGGCATTTGCTTGCAAGGTTTGATTACCCAGGGTTCAATTCTTCAGTACCCATAGAAATCCAGATGCACAAAATGGAGTCTGCAGTTTTTTTGCAGTGGCAGGGGCCCCTCATGTGCTCATTCTCTCTCTCTCTCTCTCTCTCTCTCTCTCTCTCTCTCTCTCTCCCTGCTTCTCTCTCCTTTTCTACCAAAATAAATATATAAATAAAAAGAAAGACAAAGTTCAAAGTTCCATCTGATCCATTAAACTTTTTTCTCTTTTCCTTTTTCTTTTTTTTGAAGCAGGGCCTTACACCAGCCCAAGCAGACCTGGAATTCACTATGTAGTCTCAGGGTGGCCTCAAACTCAGGGCGATCCTCCTACCTCTGTCTCCCGAGTGCTGGGATTAAAGGCGTGCACCACCACGCCTGGCATGATCCATTAAATTTATTTAAACTCCCATTGAGTCTCAAACTATGGTTTGAAAATCTCTTTACTGAGCCATGATACAGTTGGTATTTTGGTAAGTGAGGTAGTATGCAAGTGAAATGCTATGCAGAAGGCAAGTGGCAGCTGCTTTCAGAGTTGTTAAGGACTGAGTCTAAATAGTAGTGACAGGAAGATCAAAAATGGCAGAGGTGGGGGTGGAGATATAGCTCAGGGTAGAGCAAGCATGGGGATGAGAAGGACAGCACTTTGACTTGGCTTTGAAATGCTGAATTTTGAATGTGGAAAACATCCATTCCCAAGCTGGGTCATATGTGCAATTCTATCCAAAATCTAAGAAAGGAAAAAGTCAGTGTTGGACTAAATTCTCTGGAATTCAGGCTGGCGGGCCAGAAGGCCACATGAATATAAGGCTTTCTCTTATTCTAGGAAACAGTCCTTGGTTTGACAATAGGGAATGAGTAATGATGACAGAAAAAGTCAGGATTTGCAGAACACCATACCCAGTACATGGCAGGGTCCTGGTTTCCCAATGGGTAGAAAAGGTAAACCATATAGTACCACAGTGTGGGTATTCCTATCATTAAATTAGGTGAAAATATCATTGTTCCTAAACCTTTAGTTTGTATAACTGGCCTTCATCATTTATTAGAGACCAGAAGAGCAACAGGAAGTTAGTTGAATTCTCACTTAATACAGCCACATTTTTTTGATTTCAAAATATATTCCAAAGCTGAAGTAAACAAAAGAGATTGGCTCTGATGTAAAGGAATACAGAAGACAGTGGAAGATAATGGATGCATTTGTGAAGAAATGGTTTTGGGAAAAGTAGATAACTATATGATAAAACATGCACTACAAAGCACAGGCAAACAAAGCAAAAATAGGCAAAGAAGACTACATCAAAATAAAATGCTTTTGTTCATCAAGCACAAGGGTGAAGGAGCTAGACACTGAAGACACTCAACACCTTCCAAACCAGAGATCCAGAGTCTCCTAAGAGCCTATCACTGAAGTAGACTTCAAACATACCCAACATGGCTCAGGGAATTTTGCAGAAAAGGAGGCAGAAAGATTATTGGAGCCACAAGTTGGGACATTATGCACAGAGACATTGCCTCTTTCCTATAACTAATGGCTGCCACCACAATGCATGACCCACAATCCCCATGGGGATGGCTTGCATCCCCAAGAGGAGAGTCCCTTTGGAGGGGGGCAGGGATGAGGGAAAGGATGGTACAAACGTACTGTTTATATACTGACTATGTCCATGACTAATCAAAAAACACGCAAGAATAATGCATGACCCGTATACCTCAACAAGGAGGGGTCAAGGGGAGGGGGTAGGACACGGATGAGCCTAATAATGGTACCAAACTGACTGTATTTGCTGAATACAAAACTAACTAATAAAGAAAAAAAATAAAGAAAAATGTACCCTAGAGAGTAGGTGAATTTATTTGCAAATGCTGTATCTAACAAAGGGTTAATATCCAGCCTATATAAAGAATTCCTATAACCCAGTAAGAAAATATCCTAATTTTATTGAATATTTTTATTTATTATTTTTCAAGGAGAGAGAGAAGGAGGGAAGGAGGGAAGGAGGGGGAAAGAGAGAAAGAATGAATGTGGGTGTGCCAGAGCCTCCATTATCTGCAAACGAACTCCAGATGCTTGTGTCACTTTGTGCATTTGGCTTTATGTGGATACTGGGGAACCGAACCTTGGTTCTTAGGCTTTGCAAGCAAGTGCCTTAACCGTTGAGCCATCTCTCCATTCCAAGAACCTAATTTTAAAATGGGTAAATGGCTTGAATAGATGCTTCTCCAAAGAAGTCACAAAAATGGTCATCAGGCACATTAAAAGAATGAGCTCCATAAATAATTAAAGAAACCAATATCAAAACTAAAATGTGATGCTAATTTATATCATTAAAGATAGATAATGTTAAAACAGATAAAACAAACATTAGGGAATGAGAAAAAACTGTACTTCTTATGCACTGGTGATGAAATGTAAGATAATGCAGCTTCTATGGAAAATAATATGATGATTCCCACCATTAGTGAAGGAGAATTTCCCTTTCTTTGCATACTATTAAAATATATATTTTATTTATTAGAGAGAGAGAGAGAGAGAGAGAGAGAGAGAGGAAGAGGCAGATAGAAAGTGAATGGTTGTACCAGGGCCTTAAATAGCTGTAAACAAACTCCAGATACATGCCCTTTGTGCATCTGGCTTACATGGTTCCTGGGGAGTCAAACCTGGGTCCTATGGCTTTGCAAGCAAGCACTGTAACTGCTAAGCCATCCCTGCAGCCCACTTTGCATGCTTTTTTGTCTTATGTTTTTATCAAGAGATAAACATAAGCATTAATCTAATATAAGTTTTATTTGACATGAAAACCTTCAGAAATGAAACCCAAACAGGGAAACCTGTGAATTATATTTATATGTTGGTTTGATGAAAAGTAGTCAGTCATACAGAAGTGTGGGTAGTGGTAGATATGTGGGGTGTGATATACTGATCTGATGGAAGTAAACTGTGGGAACTTAGCAACATTCATTTTTTTTCAGTCTTCTCTGGGTCTTTGTGTCTCTGGAAACAGGGACATTCTTTCTCTTTGATGATGCAATAGGTAGTTCTAGAATGAGGGTCTTAGGACATACTTGAATATGAGGTCAGAGAATTCTTGTATGGTCTTCTTTAAGAGAAGGTGAAAGTGACCTTCCTGCTTCAGCTATTTGCTCAAATGCAAAGTGCCATATATTGAGGTGATTTTTCCCAAACCTCATCACATGACTATGGCTTGCCAGAGAGAGAGAGCTTGAGCTTCAATGAACACAGTACTAAAGCAAGAAGAGTCTCTCACAGTGTCCCAAGATGACCAAAAGTAGCCAGATCTTCATACTGTGACCCATCAGCCACTGGATGTGGGCCACTCTATAAAGAGGGTGACATCAGCAAGATGGCCCCTGGAGGCTAGATGTGTGTGATAGACAAAAACTCATGGACATCATGAACAATCCTTGCTAGAGGCCAAAGTAATTGGGACAGGTTGGGAGCTACATCCCAGTTCTGGTGGGAAGCCATTCTCTTCTCTCCTATTCAGGGAACATAGAGGACCTATTCATTTGCAAATCTTTTGTCTTTTTTAAAAAATATTTTTAATTTATTTGCAAACAGAGAGTTAGAGTAAATAAGGGAGGAAGGGAGGGAGAGAGAGAGAAGGAGAGAGAGAGAGAGAGAGAGAGAGAGAGAGAGGATTTGGGTTTACCAGGGTCTCCTGCCACTGCAAATGATTTCCATACACATGTGCCACTTTAAGCATCTGGCTTTATGTGGGTTCTGGAGAATCAAACCTAGGCCATCAGGCTTTATAAGCAAGTGGCTTTATCCAAAGAGCCATATCACCATCCCCACTTGTCTGTTTTGTAATAGCCATACTAGCTAGGGTGAGGTGGTATCTTACCACAGTTTGGATTCACATTCCCCAGATGACTGGTGAGGGTGTATATGTTTTGTGTATTTTTCAGGTGTTTGTGTGCCATCTATTTTTTTTTTATTTTAGAGACAGAGAAAGAATTGGCACACCAAGGCCTCAGTCACTGAAATCTCACTCCAGACTCTTGCACCACCTAGTGAGCATGTGTGACCTTGTGCTTGCCTCACCTTTGTGCATCTTGTTTATGAGGGATCTGGAGAGTCAAACATGAGTCCCTAGGCTTCACAGACAAGCACCTTAACTGCTAAGCCATCTCTCCAGCCCTGTGCCATCTTTTGTGAAATATCTGTTCAGTTTACTTTCCAATTTTGTTTGTTTTAGAGAAACTTTTGGTATTCGACCAGGGTGGTCTCTAATTGTAGGATCAATTCATCCTCCCATCTCAGTTTCCTGAGTAGCTAGCACTATAGGAGTGTACCACAATGCCCAGCCTGCTCAGTATTATATTATTTTGTTCTTGAGTTGTTTCTTATAATTCTGGATAATAATAACATGTTAGTTTATTTAGTACATAAGTATTTTTTTTACTTTTTATTTCTTTAATTTTATTAAAATATTGTATTAGTTATGGACATACTCAGTGTGTAAACAGCAAATGTGGGTACAATCTTTACCCTCATCCTTGTCCCCCCCTCCAAAGGGACCCTCCTCATTGGGGATACTAGTTATTCCCATGTGGATTATGAGTCATGCATTGTGGGGGTAGCCATCAGTTATGGGGAAGAGGAAATGGCTCTGTGCATAATGTCCAACTTGAGGCTCTATTAATCTTTCCGGCCCCTCTTCAGTGAATTTCCCTGAGCCATGCTGGGTTCATTTTAGGTCTACTTGAGTGATGGGCTCTTGGGAGCCTCTGTGTCTCTGGATCTCTGATTTGGTAGGAGTTGAGTGTCCTCTGTGTCTATCTCCTTCACCCTTGTAATGATACCAGGTTCACCAAGAAAGCAGCATTCTTGCTCATTTCCTCAATTCCTCTATGGTTTCAGCTGGGGCTCTGGTGAAGTGCGATGGGATGATTCTCTCCTCAGGTTCTGTGTCCATCCGAAAAAGAGAAGCAGAATCTCCAATGGTGAGTGAAGTCAGCATCAGATAAATGGGATGGACATTATTAGTTTAGAGAGAAGTTAATAGGTGTAGGTCCTCTTGTAGCCCAAGGTTGGTGGGAGCTTGATATTAGAGAGTGAACTCATTATTTGGATATGATTCTGACTTGTTTCCCAATTCCAGCTATGGGTGCCTTTCCATTGAGCAGATCTGTTAGCCTAACCTTAATTTTCTTGTGTTTTTCTCTCTCTTTTCTTGTTCTGTTTTATATTACCTATCCTTTTCTTCCATCTTTTCCCTTGGTGCTGGCTTGTAACTTCCAGTACCAGGATAGGGTTAACATTCACAATGAGCTGTTGATCAGAGAGACCTACAAGGTTTCCCAAAAGAAGACAGACTTCTGTCAGAGCACTTGATTACCCACCAAACATTCATGGTAAGACCTTACTGATAAAGACACCATAGGCTGTTGGTACAGAACATGGAGAGACCTGGATGGAATCTGGAAGAGAGCCAGTCAGTTAGCTCGTCTAGTGCCAGAAGCTGCTACATGAGCTACTTAGGGAAAATGGCCAACATCTGCCCAAGCAACTCGAGGTCTAAGCTACTCAGCAGGAAACAACCTGACACGATGCTCACCCAAGTGCAATAGTAGCACACAGCCATAGTGAATGTGTTATCCAATTATGTAGGCTGTATCTTTAATATTCCCTTTTTTTCTGTATGAAGCTTTTGTTTGGTGTAATCTCCTTTGTAAATTTTAGCTTTTGCTGACTGTATTTTTAAGGTCCTATCTAGACAATACATATGCAGAGCAATGTTTGGAAGCATTTTTTTTCTAGTAGGTTCACAGGGTTGGATCTTACATTTAGGTTGTGTTGATGTTTGTAACTGCTGAGAAACTGAGGTGTAGTTTCATTATTCTGCACATGTATATCCAATTTCTCCAGTAACATTTACTGGTGAGACTACATTCTTCCATCTGTGTTCTTCATGACTATTTTGTAAATAAGTTGGCAATTGTTGCAGTCAGGTTTGCATTGATGGTAAAAATCACCCAACCAAGAGCAGCTTCTGGGAAAAAGAGGTTTATTTTGGCTTATAGGTTCAAGGGGAAGCTCCACGATGGCATGAGCAGAGGGTTGACATCACCCCCGGGCCAATATAAGGTGAACAATAGCAACAGGAGAGTGTGCCAAACACAGGCATGGGGAAAACTGGCTATAACACCCATAAGCCAGCCCCCAACAATATACTTCCTCCAGAAGGCATTAATTCCCAGATCTCCATCAGCTGGGAACCTAGCTTCAGAACATCTAAGTTTATGGGGCCACCTGAATCAAACCACCACAGCAATAAATATGTGGATTTAGTTCTGAGTTTTCTAATCTATTCCATTGGCCTATATGTTTGTCGTGAATACCAATATTATGCTGTTCTTGTTATTACAACTTTACAGTATGTTTCCTCTAAGATGTAGAACAAGCTCAGGATGGCCACTTTTACTCCTCTTATTCAACTTAATATTCTGAGTCCTATCCAGAGCAGATGGGCAAGGAATTTATATAAAAGGCATTCAAATAGGAAATTAGAAAGAGAAACTATCCCTGTTTGCAGTGAGTATGATCTTATATCTGGAAAAACTTATAAAGATTCCACTAAAAGAAATATAACAGTAAACTGATTAATCTAATAAAATTGTGGGATACAAGACCACCTTACAATAATCAATAACATTTTTACAAAATAATATATCAGTTGATGTAGAAATCAAGAATATAATCTCATTTATAACAACTCAAAAATAATACCTATGGCTGGAGAGATGGCTTAGTGGTTAAGTCTTTGCCTGTGAAACCTAAGGACCCCAGTTCGAGGCTCTATTCCCCAGGGCCAATGTTAGCCAGATGCAGAAGGGGGTGCATGCATCTGGAGTTCGCCTGCAGTGGCTGGAAGCCCTTGCACGCCCATTCTTTCTCTCTCTCTATCTGCCTCTTTCTCTCTGTCTGTCGTTCTCAAATAAATGAACACAAAATTAATACCTAGATATATAGTAATTTTATAACAGAAACTATAAGACAGTGATAAAAGAAATTGGAGGCAATTATATTATATATAATATTAATCAGGCTCTCCAGAGAAATTGAACATATATACACACATGCTTATGTTCTGTGATTGCTTTCCTTTACTATAACAAAATAACTGAAATGATGAACTTAAAAAGAGGAAGGGTCTAATTTGGATTACAGGCTTGGAGGGTACAGTTCAGGATAGGTTGGCATGTTGCCTTTCAGCCTGTAGAAAGGCATTATGACATAGTGGGAGCACATGATAGAGAAATTCTCTCTCCTTATGGCAAGTAGTAAGGAAAAGTCAGTGCAAGGGACTCGGTTTCTAATGTACCCATCAAGTTCATGCCCTTGGGGACCTTAAATCCTAACATAAGGCCATGCTTCTTAACTGTGCCACCACTTGTTAAGAGTGTCATGGACAAGGGACCTAGTCTTTAAATAATGGGCCTTTATGGAATATTTATCCAAGTCACAGTGTGTGTGTGAACAAACACATTCATCTGTAAAGAATACCATTGGTATTTTGATAGGAATTGCTGTGAATTTTTATATTGTCTTGCCTTAGGTTGTATGGATGGTTCAACAATGCTAATTCATTCTATCCATGAAAATAGGATTATAGGCATGTCACCATGCCCCGCATTTATGTAGGTTCTTGGGATACAAACTCAGGTTTTAGTCCTTGTGGGACAAGTGCTTTACCAACTGAGTCATCTTTCCAGTCCTTTGTCATTAATAGTATACCTATCTTCTCCTTCTGAAAAAATAGCAGATCTAGGAATCTTTATACTAACTGCATTTTAAAAACATATGCTTTCAACACACATACACACATCTATTTAAGAGAGAGAGAGGGACAGATAGAGAGATAATGGGTGCACCAGGGCCTCACACTGCAAACAAATTCCAGACACATACATCAATTTCTGCATCTGGCTTCAGTGGGTACTGGAGAATCAAACCTGGGTCCTTAGGCTTCACAGGCAAGTACTTTAACTGCTGAGCCATGTCTCTAGCCCAAAACCTATTTATTTTTGATATCAAAACTTGTATGTAATTCATAAAGATGCATCAGAAAGTATTTACCTGAAACTGAGATGATGAACCTTGAAGGACATCCAGACATTGTGGGTATATATGAACTGATTTGAGATTGAAAATGCTCTCATAGAGAAGGGCAGGGATAGAGAAGCATGAGAGGACCTCTCAGGACTCACCAAACTTTCTTTCTAGCACTGTGTGCAGCATAATGTTGTGTTGAATTAGGTTTTAATGTCTCCAAGGATAGATATTATTTAATTAGTTATTTAGAATTTAGTTCAATGCAGACGAATATTAAAATTCCTGTGTGGTCTTTATTTTTAAATATTTTTGTGTCCAGTATAATACCAATATATTTATAAGCCTGAGAGAAATGGATTGGTGTGAGGTAATGTAAAATAAGAGTGGGTCTACTGTGAACTTATGCCATATACTTAGTAACTAAACTGCTAAATATTGAAACTCCCTTTTTCCCAAAGGCATTTAAATCTTAGTTTTGGTTGGACATCGTCCTGGTAGCTAAAAGATAATGACTATGGACATTCTTAAAACTGTTTTCTCAAATTTCCTGCATCTGTCTTTCACTTCTTGTTTGCTTTTATCCATATGGGTATGTTTTGTCAGTTGCTTTCTAAACATTCACTTTATTTTAACATGTTTAGTAGAAAACATGTATTTCTTGGTTATATAAGAATATATCTATATGAATTATTTTTAGTGTGAAATGAAATAAATTCATTAAAGCATAATTTGGCTTACATAATAGTATAATGATGATGTTCTGATCTGGCATACATTTATAGCCAGCACCTAAAAATGTATTTTAGAAAAGGAGCTATGAGCATTACTTCAATTGACTTAGTTAACAAAAGCTGAAAGGAAGAGGTAAGCAGGACCTTGCACCATTGGGAGAGGGGCTGAGTGCCAAGGTTTCACACCAGGACTAGACACCAATCCAGGGCGCCTGCCTGTGAAGGAACAAAAAAGCTGAAGATCAGAGGGGAGCAGGGCTGTGGTTCCTAACTGGGATCAAATGGAGATGTGTACAAATGATTGGAAACAATGGTAATAAGGGCATAAAACTAGCATGAGACCAGGAGAGAGAAAAAAATAAGGAGAGAGGAGAAGAGGAGTTACTTGATAGGTTAGGGGGTGGGACCTAAAAAGAAGTGGCTCTTGGAGGAGTAGGGGGATAGGGAGGTTAGGGAGAAAATTATAGAAAAGGTAAGACAATATGAATCAGTTCCATATAAACCCTCATTCTGGCTAGTATTCTGTAAGATATAACCACCAATAAAGGAAGAAGAGGGACAGTCCAGACAGAATGTGGAAAAAGCTTAACCTTAAAACCATGGACTCTTGCTGGTAAATCCCAGGTACAGAATTGGGTCCCCCCCCCCACAGTGGCCTGTTGCCAAGGGAGACCAATGAGGTCCCCAAAACAATGTAGGTCACTGCCAAAACACTTGATTACCTGCAAGAATGAAAAGGTAAGACCCTATTAATAAAGACACCACAGGCTGTAGTCACAGGACATCAGAATACCATGCTGGAACTGAAGGAGCAATAAGCTCCCTCCTGGCTAGCACTCAGAAATTATGGAGAGCCCTATGGGAGCAGCTGGGGGACAATGGTCACCAACAATATGAATAAGCAGGGGACCCTGCAAACTATGAAATCAACAGCCAGATGAGAAGTACACACTTATGCAATAGTGGCACATAGTCTCTGCAGATAACCAAGTGTTTTCTAGTTGGACATGAGGCCAGCTCATTGGGGGAGAACTCATATCTGGAACCGGAAACCAAGTCAGAATCCCATGGTCAGGAAACTCAGAGAGAAGGCCCCACTGTTCTCTGGAGAAGAACGGGCTTGTGCACCAAAAATCTCTCAAATAATTTTGCATACCCTCTTTAACCCAAGCTGCTCTCACTATTGTTTGGAGAATATGCTTTGTTTTACAGTTGACAGAGAAAACAGAGGAGAATCAAGACCCATTGCTAAGACAAGAAGATAGCCAACTGCCCACCACAAGACTAGCCACCTCTCCATCTGCCTGGGCCCAGGAGAAATTTCAGAAGAAGTAGTGACATGAATACTGTTCTTATTGATAGCCTGACAAACAGTTCCAGGGTTATGGTAACAGATACAGTGATCTATCAAAGCAGATATTCAGAGGCTACATATAACTCCACAAGAAATAAGCCTGCCAACAGGCCTGACATGGCTCAGGGAACATTGTGGAAAAGGGGTCAGAAAAATTATAAGAGCCATAGAGTGGGTAGGAATACTATGAGGCATGCTCCCCACCCCACTCCCTTTCCTAATTGTGCTGACTGAGGACTCCATGACTCCACAATGAATATCATTACTCCACTGAGGAGGGGCCCCATGGTATTCGAACCTGGGGCAAGGGGATAATAGATTATAAAGTGTGTGTGTGTGTGTGTGTTTTAACCTGAAAGGGTGTTTTAACCTAAAAGGGAAACATATTAGGTAGAAATTATTTTTTCTCTCTGATTTATTTTCACTTGTTGGGGATTGAATGCCAGGCTTCAGGCATGCTAGGTAAGTGCTCTACCACTGAGCAATATCCTGATGCCCAGAAATGGTTTTGTTTTAACAAATAACATCAGACTTTTCCTTATGTTGTTCCAGTTACTATTTTTTGTTCATTTTTATTTATTTATTTGAGAGTTACAGAGAGAGAGAGGGAAAAAAAAGAGGGAGAGAGAGAGAGAGCATGCCAGGGCCTCCAGCCACTGCAAACGCACTCCAGACGTGTGCGCCCCCTTGTACATCTGGCTAACGTGGGTCCTGGGGAATCCAGCCTGGAACCGGGGTCCTTAGGCTTCACAGGCATGGGCTTTACTGCTAAGCCATCTCTCCGGCCCCCACTTAATATTTTTAAAAGTATACAATTATGGTTTAACTGACTTAACTCTTAGTAAAGAAACTCTAGAAGAACACACAAGACATCAACAATAGTGCTTACATGTGATGAAAGTAGTAGGTGGGAACGGAAGGAGAAGTTTTAAATGAATATAATGTTTTAGCTTGGAAATTTGTAAGATTATTAATTGTTTAAATGTGAAGTTACAAAGGAAACATGAGTTAGGTGGATCTCAAAATCTCTTCCCTAGAAGTAGCTGCTAACTCTATACATATGCATCTCTTTGAACTGGTATTCATTTATATTTGAATACACTACTGAATTAAGTTACACTATTAATTGAGAATCATTTTTTAAAAATTGTATAGTTAGCCAGGCATGATGGTGCACACCGTTAGTCCCAGCACCTGGAAAGCAGAGGTAGGAGGATCACCATGAGTTTGAGGCCAGCCTGGGATTACAGAGTGAGAGGCTAGAGTGAGACCTTACCTCATAAAAACTTTTTAAAACAAAATGTATTGCTGACATTTTTACAATCTATCATTTTAAACTTTCTTCGGAACTTTTGAAACAGGTCAAATCTTTTTTTTCTTTTTTGAGGTAGGGTCTCACTCTAGCTCAGGCTGATCTGGAATTCACTATGTAGTCTCAGGGTGGCCTTGAACTCAATGTGATCCTCCTGCCTCTACCTCCCAGGTGCTGGGATTAAAGGCATGTGCCACCACGCCCAGTTCAGGTCAAATCATTTTATAAAATATAACTTATAATAGTTACATATGATTTCTCCTGAATACTGGTGATTGTGTAGACCATACTTGCCAAGACTCAGTTTACAGAAAAGCCAACATCTCAAAATAGTCCAGTGGGCACTGCTATTCATTCACTAGGCTGATATAACAAAATGCCATAGAGCTAGTCTGCTGAAACCTACATATATTAGTTTTCTAGCTATTCTGGAGACTGGAGGTCCAAGATTAAATTGATATACAGGATTTTGGGACCTAGGGAGAATTAAATTCCATAAAGAAGCAGAAGAGCTCAGGCCCATAGACCCTAACTTTTGGGGCTTTGTCCAAATTAGCAAAAATTTAAAACATGGACTTAGAGAAAGATAAATTATGAATTATAAAGTTTATTTTAGGGAGAGTTAGGATCCAGAGGGAAGGCTAGCAGTGAAGTGCAAGACAAAGGAAGTTTCCCCCCTTTTCAGCCTGAATGAGAAAGGAGAGGGGAGACATTAAAGTCACCCTCACATAGGGAGTTCTTCAGGGAAGAAGCCTCTGGAGAAGGCACACACACACACACACACACACACACACACACACACTCCCTCACATAGGGGGTTAGAGAAGACTAAGAGGTAATAAAAAAACTCAGCCTAAAGAGATCACACATGCAGCAAAGCTATAGAGCACCCACAAACAAGGCAGGAAAGTGACAGACAAAAAGCCTGTCTGGGAAATGGGAGAGAAAACCCAGAGACATACACACACATGTCACAAGAGAATCTAGAGGAAAAAGAGAGGATTACACACATGAGTAGGTTCCTTTATATGAACCTCATCATCCAACTCAGGTGTATAAGGTAGAGAGATCTGATTGGTTGGTGAACTCAAGAGGCTGACTGAGGAGGGGCCAGTCCACAGGTGTGCTAAGCCAGGGAAAACTTGAAGAAGCACGAATTGTTGCTTGCAGCCATCTTGAATCAGACTGAATTAGACTTAAGTTCTAGTCCTACCAGGGCAGACAATGTGGCATTTCCTTGGGCTTCTGTTCCTGGATGTTTACCTATAAAAATGCTACCTAGTTCCTATTTTCTATCAAAATGTTGGCGGGGTTGGTTACTCATGGGTTGACTTGAAGATAATATTTTTCTATATCCTGCCAGGATCTTTCCTCTGTGCATTTGTGTCTGTGTCCCTGCTTTTTTTTTTTTTTTTTCTGTGTCTCCTAACCTCTTTCAGGGATACCTGTCAGATTGGATTAGGGGTCATTTAACATCTCTACTTTGTTGTGTTTTGGGGGGGTTCTTGTATGGAAAAATCCCTCCACCTTGAAAACAGTAAATAACTATTATCAGCTTTACCAAAAGCAGCTGGGACTACTCACCAGAGACAGTGTGAGGAAATCATCAGACCCCCCTTCCTGAGATCTTAGGCACACTGTGTGCCAGCTGTGTACAATAACATGGAGGTCTTGTGGCCTCAGGAGCATATAGAAGGTAAATGATCGGTGAACAATGAGCTACATCGAGGTGTTTCTTTGGGGTCTCATGCTCTGTAAGTAAGACGTTACCCTGAGGCTGAAGGAGGTACATCCACCGGGTTAATCCCAACATAGTAAGCCCCAGTGAAGTGCTCCATACTCCTGTACAGGGACATGGAGCTCCTTAAGGTAGCCAAGAGGAAGTCATCATTCACGGTGGAATGAGACTCCTTAGTGGTGTGGCTGCTCTGGGGTTCCCATGCTCTGTAAGTAAGCCCTCATCCTGAGGTTGAGGAAGGAATGTCTGAAGAATAATCTGGACACAGGAAGTGCCATCAAAGTGGCTGCTTCCAGGGCTGCATGTTCCTATAAAAAATGCCTCTCCATATGGTAAGTAACCCCAATAAAGTAATTGGTTCGCTGAACCGGTATTGGTGCTATCATTCTTTGGTCTGCCATATAAGCCCTTTTTGGGGTGAAGACATGTGGTCATGTCTCCCCAGGGGGAACGTTTCCTATGATAGTGTGTGTGTGTGTGTGTGTGTGTGTGTGTGTGTGTGTGTGTATGTGCGCGCATGCAGATGCAGGTCAGAGGACAATCTCCAATGTGGCACCTCAGGAGCCATTCACCATTTTTTTTTTTATTTATGAGACATTTTCTTTCACAGGCCTGAACTTTACCAAGTACGCAAGACTGGCTGACTAGAGAGCCCCAGGGAGCTGCTTTTTTCTGTCTCCCTAGTACTGGGGTTACAAGCACATGCCACTGTGCTTAGCATTTTCTCCATGGGTTCCAGGGTTTAAACTGGGGTCCTTATGCTTGCAAACGAGCACAAACAACTGAGCTATTTCCCTAGCCTTAAGAGCCTCATTTTAGCATAACACCTATTTAAAGGCCTTGTGTTCAAACATACTACACAGGACAAAGGCCCTATGTGTTAGGACTTCTACATATAGACTGGCTGTGGGCAGCAAGTACAATTCAGCTCAAATCAGCTTGTCACCGTCTGGGTTCATGGATCACAGTTACTTGGCCCACTTTGGAGTTAAAAGAAAAAAAAAAAAACCAGAATATTGACAGAGGACTTAACTAGATGTCAGGCTTTCCTTGGTGATGATAAACAGAAAAGTTATTCATCTGCCAAGGTACACACTTGTGTTTGATGATATCCTTTGTCCTTGGACCTTTAGGCATCCTGTCTCTTTCCTAAAGGTCATGTGCTTTTTTTTTTTTTTTTTTTTTTTTTTTTTACCAGTTCTCCAGATACTAGATTCCTTCAGCTGGAGACCTTCACCCCATCCATTTTGTATGTTTTTCTTCATATCCACCCCTTCTTTCTACCATGACTTTTAAGTCACTATCTACAGATTTCTTAAGTGAGATGTCTTCTTGGAATCTTAGATTACTAGAAGTAGCTAGATTGAAAAGAGGATAGTGACTGGCCAGGTACAAGACCCATACAGGGCTTTTAGGCTTCACTAGAGGGTACTGCCAGTGATCTCCACCTCCAGTACTCACACTCTTTATGGATCCTTCCTCCCTTGAATAACCAATAGTCTGTTGAGAAAATGGCAGACCTTGACTTCTGAGGTTAGGTCATAAAGTATGTGTAGTTTCATTCTTGCTTTCTTTTATTATTTTTTAAATACTTATTTATTTGAGAGAGGTAGAGAGAGAGAGAGAGAGAGAGAGGAGAATGGGCATACCAGAGCCTCCAGTCACTGCAAATGAACTCCAGATGCGTGCACCCCCTTGCTCATCTGGCTTATGTGGGTCCTGGATAATCAAACCTAGGTCCTTAGGCTTCATAGGCAAGTGCTTTGACTACAAAGCTATCTCTCCAGTCCCGCTTCTTGCTTTCTTAAATCCCTCTGTAAATTTCAGAGAAGCCAACATCCCAGTCAAGGAGACCCCAGGAAATTCTTTGGAGGGAACTACATGACAAAGAATGGAGGTTTTCATGCTAAGAGCCATGTGAATGCATGTTGGAAGATGCCCTTTTAGCCTCAGCCCAGTGCTCACATGATGTCAGCTTCCCTGAGAGACCCAGAGCCAAAGAATTCAGCAAAGCCACTCCTGAATTGCCAGATAGCAAGTGTTTATTGTTTAAAGCCACTTGCTTTGGATGTAATTTATTACCCAATAATAGATAACTACTATTCTTTCCTTGCAAAGAGGAGTAGAGCTTATTGAATATCACAGATTATTTGCCTGTGCTTAGAAAGCACGCTGGGGAAAATTCATTTGTTGCAAGCAATAGAAACCAATCAGCTGCCTGAAAAAGTTTGGTGGAGATCCAAAGAATCTATGGGAAAGCCAAAGAACCAGATTCTGGAGAAGATGGGAATGAGGCAGCAGGAATTAGTGGCCAGTCTTGGCAGAGTTCTGTAGTGAAGACACATGAATTTCAGTGGTTAGTTTTTATTTCTCTCTGTTTTCCCCTTCTGTTTTGGGTAACCGAGCTTAAGATTCAATTCTGAATCTATCTTGTTGGCTACATGAGGTCAGGTTGCCATTTCTTCAACAAGAACAGAGACATTCCCAAGAAAACTAGGAAGCTTTTCCCAGATGTGGTAATGGAAAAATTACAGACTTTGACCATAGGAGATGCCCATATTGTGTACTTAGGACATCAGCCTTGACTACATGTCCATTTCAGGTGATGTTAGTAAATGCTTTAGCTCATTCATTACATCTTACTGACCCTACGAGAGAGGTGGCATTGCTAGTATTTTTTTTCCTATATTGTACATGGGACAACTGAGGCTATAAAAAGTTAATATTTTTGAGGCTATGTATAAGTCAATGCTTCATTTAAACTCAGAACTATGCCAATCAGAACTACTTCTGAAACATTAAGAATGGTTACAGCCATTCTTTAATCCTAGCACACTTGAGGCTGAGGCAGGAGAGTGATAAGTTCAAGGCCAGCTACATACAACTACATACTGAGTTCCTGTCTCTAAAAAGTTTTTAAAAAGCATAAAGCAAAAGAGAGTGGTTATAAGAAACTCTCTGACTCATACTTAGAGCATGCTTTTTTTTAAACTAAGTAAGTGATAAAATGCTAAGTTTATTGTGTATGCTACAACATGAATATACCTTGATAACTTTATGCCAAGTAAAATGTTAGTAACAGGGAAAGAAAAAGCTGTCAGTTACAAGGAATGTGAGAATAGATATTTTTATATATAACTGTTTCATGTTTGAAAAGAATGACAATTTTCAAATTCATCAAATTTAAGTAGTTTAGGAAAAGGAATGATGATGTAACTTAAACTGAAAATAAATTAGAAGACATTTTTTTCTCACTATGTTTATACCCAAGTATTTTTAGTATATATATATATATATGTATATATATATATATATATATCTTCTATATAAATATATATGTACATGTATACACTATGGAAGTGTATATCTATCTATCTGTCTATCTATCTATCTATCTATCTATCTATCTATATATACTTAGTGTATATATTTATACACATACATACATATTTTTTTAAGAAGGTCAGAGAATGACAGGGGAAAATATTTAATCTCTGTCTCTTAATACCTGTGAAGCTATACATATATAACCTCTTGTGCTTCAGGATGTACCTCTGTGTAGAAAAGACACTAGTAACACCTATAGCCTTTCATTGTTTTGAATGTAAAATGAGATAATTCTTATAATAGGGCCAGGCAGATTATAGCACTCTAATTACTAAGAATAATCAGGACAGCTGGACATAGTGGCACATGCTTATAATTGCAGTATTCAGGAAACCAAGACAGGAAGATTGCTGTGAGTTCAAGGCCAGCCTGGGACTACATAATGAGACCTTGTGTCAAAATACCATAAAAAAAAGCAGGGTGTGGTGGTGCACACCTTTAATCCCAGCACTCGGGAGGCAGAGGTACGAGGATCGCTGTGAGATAGAGGCCACCCTGAGACTCCATAGTGAATTGAATTCCAGGTCAGCCTGGGCTAGAGTGAGACCCTACCTCGAAAAACCAAAAAAAAAAAAAAAAAAAAAAAAAAGAATGATCACAGGAATTTCCATCAACTTTAAATATATCAAATGACAAGTAAAAGTTAAATACAGGTTGAGGTCTATAGACATTGGGATACCATGCTAGAACTGAGAGGAAAACCAGCTCCCTCCTGGCTAGGCCTCATAGTGCTAGAAAGCCCTATAGGAGCTTCTGAGGAAAAAGGGTCACCAACAGCATGAATAAACAGGGGATCCTGCAGGCTACAAAATAAACCAGATGGGCAAGAAGTACACAACTGTGCAATAGTGGCACACAAAGTTTGTGGGTAACCAACTAGGTGGGGAAAAAAGTTTATTTTGGCTTCCAGACTTGAGGGGAAGCTCCATTATGTCAGAAGAAAACGATGACATGAGCAGAGGGTGGACATTACCTCCTGACCAACATCAGATTGACAACAGCAACAGGAGAGTATGCCAAACACTAGCATGGGAAAGCTGGCTATAACACCCTTAGGCCTTCCCCAACAATACACAGCTTCCAGGAAGCTTCAATTCTCAAATTGCTACCACCTGGGGACCTAGCATTCAGAACACATAAGTTTATGGGGGACACCTGAATCAAACCACCACATTACACCCCTGGCTCCCATAAACTGATAACCATCCATGATGTAAAATACAAAGCATTCGTCCAACTTTAAAAGTCTCCATAGTTTTTAATCGGTCCCAATGATATTCAAACATTCCCATAGTCCAAGATCTTTTAACTGAGCCATAATACCAAAAAATAATAAAAATGGCATAGAATAAATATTCACATTGCAAAAAATGGGATTAGGCATAGCAAAGAAATATTCAACCAACACAAGATTTAAAACAACCATGGCAAACATCAAACTCTGTAGCTTCAAGTCTGATAACTAACCAGTGTCAAGCCTCCAAGTCAAATATTTCTAACCAGCAACAAGTCTCTGGAGTTCCCACTGTGCCCCTGCAGCTAGGCTACTCACAGACGTGGAAAATTTCATCAGGGGCCAGCAGCTCTCCTTGGCAGCCATCTCAAAGTCCTGACATCTCCACTGGGTCTCTGCTGCTACCCACGGTTCATCCTCATGCCTCAATTGGGTCTCCATGCAAGTAATCCTACAAGCCTGCTTCACACTACCCATGGCCATTATCAAAATACAAAACTGTGTTGCAAATTGAATGACCTTCTTTTTCCTGCATTTTTCCTAGCTTTCAGAGCATGTAAGTTTATGGGGGACACTTGAATCAAAGCACCACACCCCCTGACTGCTCTCTGGTTAAGAAGAGTGGGTTTAGGGCTGGAGAGATGGCATAATGGTTAAGGCATTTGCCTACAAAGCCTAAGAACCCAGGTTCAAGTCCCTAGGACCCATGTAAGCCACATGTGTCTGGAGTTTGTTTACAGTGTATGGAGGCCCTGGCATGACCATTCTATCTCTCTCTTTCAAATAAATAAATAAAAATAAAATATTTTTTAAAAGAATAGTGGGTTTAGACACCAAAAAGTTTCTCAAATAACTATGCATATCCCCTTTAATCCAAGCTGCTCTCACTCTTGTTTAGAGAATTTTCTTTTTATTTTACAGATGGCAGAGAAAATGGAGAAGACCAAAGATTCATCAATATGACAAGGAAAGGGAGCTAACTGCCAACCATGAGATGTGCCAAGGAAAGGGAGCTAACTGCTCACCATGAGATGTGACACCTCTACCACGTCTGTCAGGGCCCAGGAGAAGTCACAGAAGTGATGACACAAATACTGCTGTCACTGCTAGCCTGACAACCAGCATCAGGGCGATGGGGACAGACACTGTGGCTAATCAAAGCCTATCAAAGCAAATATCCAGGGGCTACAGATAATGCAATACTAAGTCAGACTGAAAATAGGTCTGCCATAGCTCAGGGAACATTGCAAAAAAGGGGATGAATAGATGGTCAGAGCCACAGAGTGGGTAAGAATACCCTGAGGTATGGTCCTCCACCCCCACTACCCCCAGGGACTGACTGAGGCCATCATGACACCAGAGTGAATACATGACCCCACTGAGGAAGGTCTCCAGGGTAACAGAAGTAGGGGTGAGGGGATAAAAGAATATAACCTTTTATAAAATAAAAACAAAAAGAAAACAAAAGGGCTGGAGAGATGGCTTAGCGGTGAAGCGCTTGCCTGTGAAGCAAGCCTAAGGACCCCGGTTTGAGGCTCGATTCCCCAGGACCCACATTAGCCAGATGCACAAGGGGCCCACGTGTCTGGAGTTAGTTTGCAGTGCCTGGGAGCCCTGGCGCTCTCTCTCTTCTTCTTCTTTCTGTCTTCTTCTTCTTCTTCTTCTTCTTCTTCTTCTTCTTCTTCTTCTTTCTGTCTCTGTTACTCTCAAATAAATAAATAAAAATGAACAAAAAAATTTAAAAAAAAGAAAACAAAAAAAGTTGGTGAATGTTGAGACTTGAGAATAGGAAAAGCTCAAGACATTTTTGACATGAATGAGATTATACTTCAGGTGACCATAGTTTAGAAGTTAGAAAAGAGCAGCCTTTTACAGGGTATGGTAGTGCTCGTCTTTAATCCCAGCACTAGGGAGGCAGAGGTAAGAGGATTGCTGTGAGTTCAAGGGCAGCCTGGGACTACTGAATGAGTTCCAGGTCAGCATGGGCTAGAGTGAAACCCAATCCCGAAAAAAGCCCACAAAAAATAAATAAAAAGAACAGCCCCTTGCTTAACATAATTTATACTATAAGGGAATAGTTTTAATAAAAAATTTATTAAGTGTCAAAAATTAAAAATGCAATTGAAATTTAATTTCCTATATCTCCCATGTACAAATGTGGGATTGATACAAAAATTCTGTATTTATACAAGTAAAGTACATAAGTTCCTGATTTAAAAAAAAAAAGATGCACACATTTAAAAATGATATATGTCCCGGGCATGGTGGCGCACGCCTTTAATCCCAGCACTCTGGAGGCAGAGAGGTAGGAGGATCGCCGTGAGTTTGAGGCCACCCTGAGATTACATAGTGAATTCCAGGTCAGCCTACCTCGAAAAACAAAACAAAAGATATGTTAAAAAGACTTCATTTCTGATAAATAAAAAAAATATTCCTTTATTTGACAGATGAGAGAGAGAGAACTTCAAATGCATGCACTGCTTTGTGCACATGGCTTTATGTGGGGTACTGAGGAATTAACTGAACCCCAGCCAGCAGGCTTTGCAAGCTAGCTCCTTTAACCACTGAGCAATCTTCCCAGCCCCATTTCCAAACTTTTTAAGCCCTGTGATAAACTGTTTGGTATAAAGTTTCCAGAGTAACCTAATATGAATAATGTACCATCTCATTATTTATTGATTGATTGATTAACAGATTATACTCTTTTATTCCCTCTATCCTGTTCCCATTTCCCCAGCTGCGACTGTTGTATGGCAAATTTTCTTCGCATTGAAAAGTGTAAACAACTATTGCCAGATTTATCAAAAGCATCTGGGTCACCTCACAAGAGAAGTTGTGGGGAGGGTCATCAGACCACCACTTGAGATTTAGGTGCCCCCTCCACAAAATCTTGTGACCTCAGTGGGGAGATAGAGTATATAGACAGTAAAAGATCTAGGTATAGTGAGCTCCATCAAAGTGGCTTCTTTGGAGTCTCCATACTCTGTAAATAAGCCCTCACCCAGTGGCTGAGGGAGGAATATCTTCGGGGATAATCTGGGTATAATGAGCCCCACTGAAATGCTACTTTGGGTTCTCATGCTCTCCAAATAAGCCCTCACCCTGAGGCTGAGGGAGGAGCATCCTCGGGTGTAATTCCCGGCATAGTGAGCCCCACTGTAGTGCTGCTTTGAGGTCTCATACTCTGTAAGTAAGCCCTCAACTCTAGCCTGAGGGAGGAGAATAGTGAGCCCTATCTGAAGTGCTGCTCTGTGGACTCATACTCCCGGACAGGGACAAGGAACATCTAGAGGCAGCCACAGGGAAGTTGTCATTCAGGGTGAAATGAGACTTCACCATGGTACTGCTGCTCTGGGGTCCCGATGCTCTGTAAGTAAGCCCTCATCCTGAGGCTGAGGGAGGAGCATCCAATGAGTAATTTTGACACAGGAATCTCCATCAAAGTGGCTGCTTTGGGGGACCCAAGTTCCTATAAATAACCCATCTTTATGCTTTATGCTCTGTCACCTCCCCCCCACCCATAAACTCATTGGTTCACTTAACTGGTATTGGTGCAATTGTACTTTGGTTTGCCATCAGAGTCCTACTTCTGGTGATGACATGTGTTTGCATCTGCCCAGGGGAAATGTTTCTCATGACAGGGGCCCTCCTCAGTGGGGTTATATGATTCACTGTGGGATTATGAAGGCCTCAGTCAGTCCCAATGGGAGAGTGGGTGGACTGTGTCTCAGAGTATTCCCACCCACTTGGTGGCTCTTACAAGCTTTCACCTCTCTCTTCCACAATGTTCCCTGAGCCATGGAAGGCCTGTTGGTAACCTGATTTAGTGTTGATTTCTTTGTAGCCTCTGGGTTTCTGCTATGATAGGTTTTGCTTGATCACTATGTCTGCCCTCATCACCCTGGAGTAGGTTGTCAGGCTAGTAGTAAGAGCAATGTTCATGGTGCCACTTCCACTGCAAGTTCTCCTGGGCCCTGCAGATGTGCAAGAGGTAGCAAGTCTTCCGGTGGGCAGTCGGTGATCAGAATTGATGGATCATGATTCTTCTCTTTTTTCTCTGCCATCTGTAAAAAGAAGCAGATTCTCCAACCAAGAGTGAGACCATCTTGGGTTAAAGGGGGTATGCAAAGTTATTTGAGCATTTTTTGTGTGAAAGCCTACTTGAGAGAGCCTACTCCAGAGAGCAATGGGGTCTTCTCTCTGAGTCTGAGTATGCTGACTAGGGGATGCTGATTTGGTTTCCAGTACCAGATGTGAGTTCTTTCCCACTGAGTAGGCCTCATGTCCAATCAGAGCAGCTGGTTACCCCTAGAGGCTGTGTGCCACTATTGTACCATTGTGTACTTCTTGTTCAGCTGGTTGATTTCATAAGCTGCAGGGTTCCTGGCTTATTCATGCTGTTGGTGACCATTTTCTTCCAGCAGCTCTTTTTAATTATTTTATGAATACATGTTGAAAACATTTCAGTTTTACTGGGTTAAAAATGTTATTATTATCACTTCTTTTTATTTTAAATATTTTAAAACCAACCTTTTCCCCTTCCTCTCTCCCTCCCTCCCTCCTTCCTTTCTTTTTCTTTTCCTTCCCTCCTGTTGCAGTCAGGTTCACATTGCTGGCAGAAATCACCTGACCAAGAGCAGCTTGTGGGAATAAAGGGTTTGTTTTGGCTTACAGGCTTGAGGGGGGATCTCCATGATGGCAGGAAAAATGGTGGCATGAGCAGAGGGTGGACATCATCCCCTGGCCAACATCAAGTGAACAACAGAAACAGGAGAGTATGCCAAACACTGGCAAGGGGAAACTGGCTATAATGCCCATAAGCCCACCCCCAACAATACACTGCCTACAAGAGGCATTAATTCCCAAATCTCCATCCGCTGGGAACCTAGCATTCAGAACACCTAAATTTATGGGGGACACCCGAATCAAACCACAACACCTACCATGTCTGGGAGTTGAACCTAGGGCTTCACACATGCTAGGGAAGCCCTCTACCACTGAGTTACATCCCCAGTCTTTTTTATTTCTAAGCACATGGGTACAAGAATTTACATGTGGCTAATGTTCATGGCTCACAAACTTCTGGTTAGTGTTAATTTAGTCCTTATTTTGAATAAGAAAGCCAAGCCTGAGGTCAGGCAGAAGATTCAGCTAACAAGTGTTATGGTTGTTAGTGGATGTAGAAGTCACCAGTGTTACTTAGGGGATGTGTGACTTTTAATAGGAACAGATCTGTATATGTGATGGAAACTGTGTTGAGGAAGAGGGATTGGGAAAATAAACTTGTTAGGATGCTTTTTTAGTCTCACCTAATGAAAATAGACAGGTGTCAGTCTGGGACTATTCTCACAGAGCCTCTACTGCTTATTTTTCTCCTGAAATCTTTAGGCAAGGCCACAGCAATGAAATGTAGCATGACATCAGAAGAAAGGGAGTGTAAACAAATAGAAGTTGAGCTTTGTTATAGTCAACGATCCTGTATTCACATTTAGTGGCATGAAGAATAATGAAGGCAAAGTGTCAAAATAGCTGGTAGAAGGCCTGGGGACATAACTCAGTGGTAGAGTGCCTAACATGTACAAAGCCATAAATTTGATCCCCAACATCTCAAACATAAAAACATTGCAATTCTGTAGCACTTTTATTTCAACAAGCCTTAGTAACTCTGAAATCACACTTTATGAACTAGGAAAGAGTTATTGAAGGTAAAGGAATTGCATAAATTAGTGTTTAACAGGGATCACTTGAAGTATGGAGGAAGAAAAATGGATTTTCAAAAAAAGTTTAGGATTCTGGGTATATCCCAGGGGTATTGTGCTTGCCCAGCATGTACAAGGCCCTGGTTAAATCACCACCATGGCAAACAAAGTAAAAGGACGAAGTTTAGACTTGGTATTAAAATACGTGAGGCAGAGCAATATATACCCACTTTGTACATTTTCCTGACTAATAGAATTAAATAACTGTATGAGAGTTTTTAAAAGTTCCATTCAGTTAACGTACACAAGATCTTACTATTAAAAATAAATAAGAGATCTATTTATTATGTTGATTTGTTTTTGTAGCAGTCTTTAGGGGTAGTTTGTTTAGTATAGGGGCTACTGATCTCTGTGGACTGTGTATTAATCCCACACATATCTATTGAACACTTGTTACTTCCAGACAGTCATTATCCCTGGCCGTAGGAAGCTGTTGACCTATCTATGGAGAAGAGGCAGATACCTAAGAAATGCCTGCAAGTGTTTCCAGTGATCTGATAAAGGAGTAGGTCCTAGACCTCTATAGCTCTTTCAGGTACAATTTCATGTGCTTGTATATGTCATTGTCAGCTTTATGTTGCTGGCATGAACCTCCAAACCAGACATAGTTAATGGGAGGAATGAGATTTATTGAAGCTTACAGATCCAGGAGATGTTCCATGATGGCAAAAGAGAACAGATCCACCACCAGTAACATCTTATGGTTGAACCCCAGGATTCACCCACAGTGACACCTCCTCCAGCCAGGGAGCTGGAGATATAAATTTCAATCATTAATAAACTCTGGAATCTATTGGGGGACATCCATTCAAACTACCACATGTGTATAATGAATTATTAATATGAAGTTTTAATTTTTTTATTTTTAACTTTTTACTTGCAACTTTCATGCATATAGACAATATAATCATAATTTCTTCCTACCATACTTCTTTTCTCCCTCCCAAATCACCTTTCTACTGAATCCCTTCTAGTCTCTATTATGAGATCATCATTTTTCCTCTTACTATGCAGGTCTTGTGAAGGTAATGCCAGCCACTGTGAAGCCATGAATACCACAGCCACTTTGTATCTGGAAGACATTAATGTAAGCACTTTTCCCCTTCTTTTGGCTCTTACCTTCTTTCTGCTACCTCTTCTGCAATGGCCCAAAAGCCTTGGATATGTGATAGAGATGTCTCAGGGCTGAACACTCCACTGCCATTTCTTCTCAGCATTTTGGTGAGTTTTGAGTCTCCCTAATGGTTACCACCATATGAAAAGAGAAAATTCTCTAGCCAAAAGTGAAATGGGCATAAACGTAAGTATTTACAGGACAGTTTGGTGGGAATGATATTTCCCTTTAGTTGGATAACAGTAGTAGTTTTCCCCTTAAGGATGATGACCTCCTCACCTTAGGCTTTTGATTAGGGTTCCAGGACAGGCATGAATTCCCTCCCATGGACTGGGTCTCAAGTCCAATCAGGAAGCATTTTCTTTTTTCCATACAGTTATGCCACCATTGTACCTGTTGGTATATTTGGCCTGACTCTCCAGCCATAAAGCTTTCAGGGTCTACTTATGGTAAAGATCTTTGATGACTTTTCTTCCCATACAGGCTACATAGCCTTTTCCAGCACCCTGACAGCTAGTAAACAGGGAGGACGCTTCCAGCTGGGCTTCAGTTTGAACTTTCAGTGACTTGCAGACACAGCATATGTAGTCTTCAGCAATAGGGTCTTACCTTCTAGTTCTGATTGGCAACCAAGAACCTTGGCAAATCCTGTAATGTTTGTGGGGGGGAGTATCAGGGGACTCCCTGAACAATAACTCACTGGAAGGTATACCACCCCTGGCACTGAAATTCTCTTGTAACAATCTATGGTTTCTTGGCTCAGCATTATCCACCCCCACAGTGTACTTTTGTCCAGGTGATATTTTTTAAACATATATATTTTTTTATTTAGCTCTTGGTTGGGTGTTTTCTGCCAGCAATGTGAACCTGACTGCAACAGGCCCTTTCTAGCTTCCTCGTTTCTACTACTGACTTTTACTTCAACTCACATAGAAAACTAAACATTTGTAGCTAGGATCCACATATGAGAAAGAACATCCAGCATTTGATTTTCTGAATCTGGGTTACCTCGCTTAGTATATTTTCTTCCAGATCTATCCATTTCTCGGCACATTTCATAATTTCATTTTTCTTTATAGTTGAGTAAAAACTCCATTGTGTAAATGTACCACATATTCATCAGTTGAAGAGCATCGAGTCTGGTCCCATTTCCTAGCTGTTGTGAATAGAACAGCAATAAACATAGATGAGCAAGTGGCTACATAGTTAAGGGTAGAGTCCTTAGGTCATATACCAAGGAGTGGCATAGCCGGGTCATATGGTCAATCTATTTTTAGCTGTCTCCACAGCCTCCACACTGATTTCCACAGCTGTACCAGCTTACAATCTGAACAATCTTCTTTTCCCACTCCCTTGACAACATTTACTGTCATTTGGTTTCTTGATAGCTATTTTGACAGGAGTGAGATGGAATCTCAGAGTAGTTTTAATGTGCATTTCCCTGATGGCTAAGGATGTAGAACATGTTTTTATGTACTTATTGGCCATTTGTACTTCTTCTTTTGAGAACTCTGTTCAGTTATATATCCCATTTTTAATTAGGTTGTTTAATTATTTTTAATTAGAGAGAGAAATAATGGGCACACCAGGGCCTCTTGCCACTGCAAACGAATTCCAGATACATGAACCACATTGTGTATCTGGCTTTATGTGGATACTGGGGAATCAAACTTGAGCCATCAAGCTTTGCAAACAAGTACCTTTAAGCACTGAGCCATCTCTCCAGTCCCTGATTTCTTATTATTTAGTTTTTTTGAGTTGTTGAGTAGCAGATTCCTGTCAATTAAATATTCTCTCCTGAAAGGAGGAGGGAATAAAAAAGGCTAGAAGAGCTAAAACTTCCAAGGTCTCACAAACACTTCCCAAGGTTATAGGAATGATAAACAAAGCATAGACTTTGACCAGTGTTAATAACAAATTGAAACATTTCCTCCTGGTGGGGGGAAGGAAGGAATTTCCTGAGACTCAAGAAGTCCAGTCTGTGAAAAGGTTACAAGACCCTGCCCTAAGGCTATATAAAGGGACAACAACTGTTTGGGGATGAGACTGAATTTCTTGCAAGTTGTGTTGGAGACTCCTGGACCAGCTGAGCCGCCTGCAGGTTGAGCTGTGAGCTGCAGATCTGAAGGCTCTGTAAGTTGTCACCTGTGCTGGGGTGGGCTTTTTGGTGATGGAGCTCCTTTTGAG
Source organism: Dipus sagitta (assembly GCA_036346955.1). Lineage (NCBI taxonomy): Eukaryota > Metazoa > Chordata > Mammalia > Rodentia > Dipodidae > Dipus > Dipus sagitta. The sequence goes on from CM070776.1 coordinate 123,554,568, forward strand.
TCATCCATATCTCCTATAAGCAACACCTTCTCCTGCTCTGTAAATTACCCCAGTACATGCATTGGTTCACCAAAACTGGTCTTGGTATAGTCATACTTCGGTCTGTCATCTATGCCCTATCTGGGGTAGAACATGTGTTTGTGTCTCTCCAGGGGAATAGTTTCCCATGACATGAATTCTTTGTATATCTATAGGGATATATAGAGGATATAATAATAGGTGTGACCATACAAAATGGCTACAACTTATTATGTAATAATGACTTAACACCCTTATACAAGGCTTCTGTGCAAGCTCATGTTGATGATGGAATACACCTACGTACACATGTGTTGATGAGATTATTGTATGAGATCATGGTATGAAGTGTGCCTGTGTTGCACTCCCTATACAGCAATAAATAGCACGGTGCCTGAGGGCACTGTGGGGGGCATGCTGCCCATCAGGGTACTATCCTGCCCTGCCCTACTTTACCTTGCAATCTGGTGTCTGCCCTCCTATGTCTTCTTTCAGCTCACCCCCCTCAACAAATCCCCCTGGAGTGGCCTGCTCCTGACACTTGGCATAGTCAGCAGGATGGACAGCTCCTGACAATAGCTGAGATATTAATCCTCTATCATATGTATACTTGGAAAATATTTTCTTCTATCTGTAGGATGCCTCTTTGCTCTATTTAAAGAGTCTTACAAAAGCTTTTTATTTTCATGAGAACCCAGTGGTGGTTAGTTTAGTTGTTTTATTTCCTGAGCAACTGGGGTTCTATTCAGAAAGTCCTTGCCTATGCCTATATGTTGTTGTGTTTCCCCTACTTTATCTAGCAGTTTCAGATGTTCATGTCTGATGTTTTAAGGTCTTTGATCCATTTGGAGTAGATTTTTGTTCAGAGAGAGAGATAAGAATCTGTTTTCATCCTTCTACATATAGATATCCAGTTTTCACAGCACCATTTGTTAAAGAGGTTGTCTTTTTACTCAGTAAATTTTTTTGGCATTTTTGTCAAAAATCAGACAGCTATGGCTGCCTGGTTTTACATCTGGGTCCTCTACTCTGTTCCCTTGCTATATTGTGATGGGAGAAAACCACATTGGTGAGAAGTGACAGACAAGATGGACTCAGAGGAGCAGAAAGGAAAACTGTTTTATTGTGCACACTGGTGCTATCTTAGCAGTGCCAACTTCAAAGGCTGAATGCTTGTCTGTGGCAGTAAATTGCCTTAAATATATTTCAGTCTCTTTGTCTCATATATATACTGATCATTTTTACTGTATTGTATTGCTGTGTGAACATTTCTAGCTAAGGGACACAATTTAACCATATGGTGGTGTGTATAAACATAGGTGGCACTTACCAGACTCCATGGCAACTCCTTGTACATAACATCTCAAGATATATAGACACTAACGACACATGGTATTTGTTGACATGTGTGTTTCCCTATTTTTCCTCTAGAAGTTTCAGCGTTTCAGGATGTTAAGGTCTTTGATCCATTTGGAGTAGACTCTTGTACATGGAGAGAGATAATGGTCAATGGTTGCTCTGCCTTTGTTTGGTGAAGGCTCAAGGAGGAGAAATGGTCTCTGCTGGCTGTGTCGTGTATGCACGTAGGCAGTTGGCTGGTATGAGGGTTTAGCAAGATTACTTAATGTTCAGAGTATGTAGGGGCAGAGAAAGGCATGGTCTCAGGCACACAGCCAGTCTTTATCTGGTCTTAAGAATGTGGCTGTTTGGTTGTTGCAATAAACAGGTAGGATTACAGGAGTTAGAATTAAAGAATGCAACCAGCCTCAGTTTATCTGGCTGGCTTCCTTATCAATATATATATTTTTTGTACCAGTACCATACTATTTTTGTTACAGTGGCTCTAAATATCTTACTACAATAAGGTATGGTGATACTACACAGTCTTATTTTTGCTGCTCATTTGCTTTGGCTATCTAAGATTTTTTTTTTTTTGTGCTTCTAAATGAATTTTAGAATACTTTTTTTTTTCTAATTTTATTGAAGAATGCTGTTGGGGTTTTGATGGGGATTGTCTTATATCTGTTGATTATTTTTGGTAATATGGATATTTTCACAATATTGATTCTTCCAATCCATGAACATGGGATGCTTTTCCATTTCCTACTGTCTTGTACAATTTCTCTCTTGGGCATTTTAAAGTTTTCATTATAGAGATCCTTAACTTCCTTGGTTAGGTTTATTCCAAAGTACTTTACATTTTTAGGCAATTGTAAATAGGAGTGCTTATCTGATTCATTCTCAGCACATTTGTTATTGATATATGGGAAGGCTGCTGATTTATGTGTATTAATTTTGCATCCTGTTACTTTGCTCAAAGCATTTATCAGCTCTAACAGTTTTCTGGTAGAGTCTTTAGGGTCTCTTATGTATAGAATCATATCATCTGCAAATAACGATAAATTGACTTCTTCCTTTCCTATTTATATGCATTTTTTGTGAACACAAACTTTTAAAAATATTTTATTTATTCATTTATTTATTTGAGAGAGAGATAGAGAGAGAGAGAGAGAGGGAGAGAGAGAGGGAAAGAGAGGGAGAGAGAGAGACACACAGATAGAGTAGGCGTGCCAGTTCTTCTAGTCACTGCAAACAAACTCCATCTCTCTAGCCCAGAACATGAACTTTTTAAAATGTTGGAATCTCTGTTTTCTCTGGGCTAGTCTGGAACTCTTAGGCTCAAGTGATCTTTTCCCCCATTCTGCTGAGTCACTGCAACTGCAGGTGCATACCATTATGCCTGATGAAGTATAATAAATTATTTAACCTTCAGGAGAATACCACTAGATAAAGAATTATTAACATTTCTATTGTATAAATACAGCAAATGTACAATAAGAGATTTATGCATGTAGCTAATGAGTCCTGGAGACTGGTTTCAAACCTAGACAAACTCTACCCTTTATTACTGTCAAAATTTGTGCACTGACACCTGGATGGACAAAAATATGATTCTTATTTATTATGAGAGAGAGAAAGAATAGGCACACCAGGGCCTCTAGGACACCACCAAGTGTATCTGGCTCACATGGGTTCTGGGGAATTAAACCAAGTCCTTAGGCTTAACAAGCAAGCACCTTAACTGCTAGGCAAACTCTCCAGCCCCCCAAAAAATGATTCTTAGGGAAAGTGACAATTGATCTGTGTTTTTGGAAAAAAATATGCTTTTTGTAAGGATGGCAGGAGAGAGACATTCCTATTAAGATGGTGAGGTGAATGGGGAAATGATAAGATTAAGCAGCTACCTCAAAAGAAACAGTTCATGAGAAAGGAGAGAGGAAAAATTAGAAAGAGGTAAATATTATAGGTGAACAAGAGCTATGGGGAGGAAAATGGAGGTAATTAAGGAAACTTGAAACTGCCCATAAAGTGAGTTTGGCAGAATATCTAAGGGTTCATTTTCCTAATGCCTACATTCTCTTTTAGCATAGACAGCTAAAAATTTCAAAGTATATTTAAGTCACTAATTTTGTGACCTTGGGAAAAAAATCATTTTTATTCTTTAGGCTTGTTTTATATTCAGAGATCCCAAACACAAAAACAAGATGGCCTGCATTTCTTTCCAGAGCTGGTCTCACAATTTCAATGAATTCTAATGTGCAAAGGAGAAAAAGGATTTTGAATTGATGACTGAAATATTCAGATTTGCGTTTCAGAATGATGATACTTTCATAGGGAAATATCATGATAAAATTTCAAAAATTAGATTAAACTATATCATCCAACACATGTTCTCTGGACATTAAGATGAGATAATATTACCTTGTTCACTGTGTTCAACTACAATCTCTTTGTATTGTGTGTGTGTATGTGTACACTTGGTGGTGTGGCTAGAGGCCCTGGTGTGCCTATTCTTTCTCTCTCATAATAAACACACACACACACACACACACACACACACACACACACATGGGCGCACTAGACATTAAAGTCAGAGTCATGTATAAGCTAGGCAAGCACTCCACCATTCAGCTTTATCTCCAGCCTTTTGCTATTTATTTTAAGATAAGGTCTCATTAAGTTTCCCAAACTGGCCTTGAAGTTGTGATCCTCCTGCATCAGCCTCCCAAGTACACAAGGTGTTAGGTTCTCCTTTCTATTTAACATAACTGCCTTCCTACGCATTGCTTCCTGTTCCCTCTCTTCCCTCTTTTTTTAAAATTTTTTTGTTCAGTTTTATTTATTTGAGAGTGACAGAGAGAAGAAGAGGCAGATAGAGAGAAAGAGAGAGAATGGGCGCGCCAGGGCTTCCAGCCACTGCAAACGAACTCCAGACACGTGTGCCCCCTTGTGCATCTGGCTAACGTGGGTCCTGGAGAATCAAGCCTCGAACCAGGGTCCTTAGGCTTCACAGGCAAGCGCTTAACCGCTAAGCCATCTCTCCAGCCCCCTCTCTTCCCTCTTTTGTAGTTAACCTGTTTTCTTTCCCATTGTACCTTTGAGGTCTTCTCTGTTAACAAGTCTTCTATGAGTCTTAGTTCGCTGAGTTTTCTTCTATTTCTTTCCATTATTTCAACCACCATCTATACCATCCAGTTAACTGCTTTAATACTGTATTTCCAGTGCATCTAAAAATAACTTGGCTCAGTATTCAGTTTGTGCCAAAATTTCTCTAAGGTCTTTTCATTTTATTACAAAAAGCACATTATCTCTCCAAGTTATGTAGCTATTTCCTTGTAAATTAAAACATTTCCTCTTAGAGAGAGGAGGGAGGCTCTAAAGATTCAAGAAACTAGGAAAACATAAAGGCTCCAGAAGCTCAGAATAGTTGCAAGACTCAGGAAGCCCCTCACAGCGGCTACAACATAAGCAGTAAACAATTGCAACATAAGTAGTAATGATTGCTTGAGATAAGGAGAACTTTCAGTGATGTAGCTGCCTGGAAGGCGTACTTGGGAGGTCCAGGGATGCAACTTATGCTGGAATGGGGCTTTCCAGTGATCCAGCTGCCAGAGTCATCCCTGCTCCTGTAGAGAATTCATTGCTTCTACCCAGCAGGACTTGGGTGGAATTGATTCTTTGTTCGTGCGGTCCCAAGAGCGGTCACATAACATTTTCTCAGTATAGAAAAATTGGAGACTATAGACAAACAAGATGATATAATCACACCTGAAATCCAAAATACCAACATCTGATTATTATTACCATAGTATTGTTTATTTTCTATGTTATTTTCTCTGTGTAAATATGTGTATATCATGCATAGTGCTTTGTGACTATAAGAATTCTTATTTGAGAAAGAGGGGAGAGGAGAGGAGGGCACACTAGGGCCTCCTGCTCCTGTAAACAAACTCCAGATTCATGCACTATTTGTGCATCTGGCTTTATGTGGGTACTGGGAAATCAAACTCAGGCTGTCAGGCTTCAAGCTTTCCAAGCAAGTGCCTTTAACTATTCAGCCATCTCTCCAGCCCCTGCTTTGTAACTCTACATGTAAACTTCTTTTACAGACAATTACTATGTATAATTCAGAATTTATTTCTAGCATTGGCTTTCCATATGGGAAATATTCACTGAATATTTGTTTAATAAATGGAGAGATGATGTTTTGGGCTGGGTGATAGGGAGGGCATTTTTTGTTGTTTTTTTTTTATTAAATTTTTGTTCACAGTAGCAATATACAAGAGAGTCTTAGTTTCTTTTCCAAATTTGGCATGGTTCTTTTTTTATATTTTGTTTATTTATTTTCATAGAGAGAGAGAGAGAGAGAGAGAGAGAGAGAGAGAGAGAATGGGCACACCAGGGACTCCAGCCACCAAAAACCAACTCCAGATGCATACACCACATTGTGCATCTGGCTTATGTGGGTACTGGGGAATTGAACCCAGGTCGTTGGGCTTTGCAGGCAAGTGCCTTAACCACTGAGCAATCTCTCTAGCCCCATGGTTATTCTTTTTAATGTTGGTTAGTCTGATATGATGTAGTATTACCTTAATGTTTATTTAATTTGGATTTCCTGACTGACTAATCCTGCTGGGCATCTTTTCATTTGTTTATTTGCCATACTTTGTATACCTTGTTTCCTGGTATCCATATGGTGTGCTTGTTTTCATTTGTTTATTATTGAAATTTCAAAGTTGTTTATTTGGTCTGAAATGTTTTTATTAGACATTTTCTATCAGAGTACCTTCTTTCAAAATCTCTTATAGAGTCTTTAATGGTGTATAGAGTTTCATCTTTTAAAAATGTATTTGCATGTGTGTGGGGGTGCCCACAAGGGTTTCTTTCTGCTGCACTCTAATATCCATCTGACTTTATATGAGTGGCTGTGGGAATGAATCTGGGCTTTGAAAGCAAGTGCCTTTAACCAGTGAGCCATCTTCCAAGCCCTAAACTTTTTCCAGTCAAAATTATCAATTTATCATTTTCTGCCCATTTTTGCCCATTTTCTTGTAGTCATTTCACAGTTCCAGGTTTTACATTTAAGTCTGTGATGCATCCTTGCAATTTGTAGATAGTATGAGGTGTGTAACTGAGTTCATATGATACATAGTTCCTCTAGTACCACTTACTGAAGAAAATCTGTTGTTTCATCACTAAATTTGTCAAATAGTAATTATGTATATTTATGGGGTGTGATGTAATGTTTTAATCTATGCATGCAATGCAGAAAGCTCCAATCAAATGAATTAAATGTTCATCAGATCACCAACATCATTTTTTTTTGTGTGTGTTAGGAAATTAGAATGGCTTTACTATCAAGTACTTGTAAGGATGCAGGGTGAGGGGATTCAAAATTGGTGGGCATATAAATTAGTACAGCTATTATGGAAAATAGTGTGGATGTTCAATGAAAAACTGAATTGATTTTGAACTTTGGTTGGAAGTCATTTTACTATCTGTTTGGTCCCATTTATTTGTAGTCTGTATTCCATTCCAGTGATTAGTTCTAGATTCTCTAGAATATAACTCTATGTTAAAAATAGAAACCAGTTAGTGTTATTCCCTCTAACTTGTTCTTCTTTCAGTTTATTTTGGATATTTTATGTTATAGGGATTTCCGAATGAATTTTAGAGCCAGTCTTTCAATTTCTGCAAAAGAAATCACTAGACAAGATTTTGTTAGGTTGCATTGTAACTATAGATCAATTTCAGGGGACAGGGAGAATGGAGATCTGAATGATATTGAAACTTCTGCCATGTTGATATGTCTCCCCATTCATTAGGTCATTGTATTTCTCTATAATTTGTAATCTTGTACAAGTCAGATTTTCCCCTAAACCATGAACCAAGATGCTTTCTCGTATGTCACCCAAAGCCCTGTGAATCTCGGGTTTTCCTATAAGTAGTGATTTCATTCAATAATAGACCAGGTGAGTGTTTCAAACAATGCAAATTGACCAGAGCCAAGAAAGGACCCTACTACTTTTAAATGTGTTCTTTCTTTAAAGTTTTCTTTTTTTTAATTTTTTTTTTTTTGTTTTTTGTTTTTCGAGGTAGGGTCTCACTCTAGTCCAGGCTGACCTGGAATTCACTATGGAGTCTCAGGGTGGCCTCGAACTCACGGCGATCCTCCTACCTCTGCCTCCCGAGTGCTGGGATTAAAGGCGTACGCCACCACGCCCGGCTTCTTTAAAGTTTTCAGTTAAAATATTCTACCTTTATTTAGATGCACAGCAGGCTCAGAGAGATACAGACAGAGAGCCAGAGAGCCAGAGAGAGTATGGGCACTCCAGGGCCTCTAGCCACTTCAAATGAACTCTAGATGCATGTACCACTTTGTGCATCTGGCTTTATGTAGGTACTGGGGAATCAAACCCAGGTTAAGATTTGCAAGCAAGTGCTTTGACTGCTGAGCCATCTCTCTATACCCTATTTTCTCTTTTTTTTGTAATTTTTTATGAGAGAGAGAGAATTGGTGCGACAGGGCCTCTAGCCACTGCTATGGCACTCCAGATGTGTGTGCCACCTTGTGCGCATGTGTGACCTTGTGTGCTTGCATCATCTCATACGTCTGCCTTAAGTGGGACGTGGAGAGTCAAACTTGGGTCCTTAGGCTTTACAGGCTGGTGTCTTAACCATTAAGCGGTATCTCCAGCCTGGTACTTGCTCCTTTGAGTGCATGTGTTTTCACAAGTGTGCACTCATGTGGGTTGTCATATCTGCCAGTACAGTCTTGGTGAATATTTTAATTAATTTGTTTGTTTTTGTGGCAGTAATTAAGGAATAAAAAAATAATTTTTGAGTTAATCAAAAGGGCGATTATTCTGCATGACCTTGTCTTAATCTGTTTGGTATTAGACTCCAACATGAAACATGAAAACACTGAAGAAATGAATTGAAGAAGACATGAGAAGATATATTAGAAGAATTAGTGTTGTGAAAATTGCCATCCAACCAAAAGCAATATACAGATTCAATACAATTCAATAAAAATTTCAGGAATATTCTTCACACAGTTAGAAAAAATAGTCTCAAAACACATGTGGAAGCACAAAAACCTCAGCCAAAAATATCCTCAGCAAAAGGGATACTTACTATTGGTGGTATCATCATACCTGATTTCAAGATATACCATAAAGCCATAGTGATAAAAGAATATGGTTTTGGCATGAAAACAATCACAAAGGTCAATGGAATAGTTTAGAAGACTCAGGTCTAAGTTCTTGTAACTACAAGAGGTACTTAATATTTGAAAAAGAAGCCAAAAAAAGAATTGTAGAAAAGGAATTTTTCAACAAATGGTGCTAGAGAAATTGGATAATCACATGTAGAAGAATGAATCTACACCCTTATCTCTCACCCTGCACAAAACAACTCCAAATGGATGAAGAGTCTCAATTTAAGACCCAAAGTCCTGAAATGACTAGAAGAAAAAAAAAATAGGGAGAACACTCCAAGATACAGGCATAAGGAAAGACTTTCTGAATAAGAACCCAGTAGCTCAGGGAATTAGATAATCTCTCAGCCATTGGGATCTCAGGAAAGTACAAAACTATTGTACAGATAAACAAACTATCAACAGAGTCAATAGACAACCTACAGAATGGGAGAAAATCTTTGCCAGCTATCCATATGACAAAAGTTTAATTTCTAGACTATACAGAGAACCCAGAAATCTAAGCAATACAAAAGATAAATAAACCCACTCAAAAATGGGACAGGGAACTGAACAGAGAGTTCTCAAAGAAATAAATATAAGTTGCCAATCAATATCTAAAAAGATAGATGGCATTGTCAGCCAACCAGAGAAATGCAACTGCTTTCTGACTGGACAGGAGGCTCACTCATTGGGAGGGAATCCATACTTGGTACTGGCAACTAAGTCAGAAGCCCATGGGTAGGAAGACCATTGATTTTAGAGGGAAGCTCCCAGTGTTCTTTGATTATGCCTGTCAAAAGGGTTTTAAAATGACTGTTCTTATCCCTTTGATCCATATTGCTCTCACTCTTGGCTTGAGAATCTGCCTTTATAGATGGCAGTAAATACCAGGGAAACCCATGGTTCATTAGTATGGCAAGAAAAGAAAGCCAACTGCTTCATATAAGATGAGACATTTCTATCACATCTAACAGGTCCCAGGGGACATCACCCACCAAAGAAAGAGGCAGATTAAACATGACTGCTGCTCTCATTGGTAGCCTAAATCCTCCACCAGGCAGATGGCAGTAGACAATGAGAATACTCAAAACTCATCAGTACTCATCAGAGCAGATAACTGAAGGATGCAGAGAACTCAAAACTAAAGGACTTATAACCTACCCTCCAAGACTCAAGGAACATTGCAGAAGAATAGGCGTAAAGAATGTAACAGCCACAGGGTGGGAAGGAATATCCAAGGCATTGTTCTCCCTCCTGACACTGACTTGTGCATCCATGACTTCATACTGAATACTGATTACCCCACTGAGGAAGGTCTTCAGTGGAATGGGCCAGCAGAGAGGGAACATAAGAATATAATCTAAACTGGGTGTGGTGGCACACGCCTTTAATCCTAGCACTTGGGAGGCGGAGATAGGAGGATCACCATGAGTTCAAGGCCACCCTGAGACTACATAGTGAGTTCCAGGTCAGCCTGAGCTAGAGTGAGACCCTACCTTGGAAAACCAAAAAAAAGTTTAATTTAATGGGAATATGACTAATATGCAATATGTTCATACAATAAAGTTCACAATTAATTTTTTTAAAAAGAGGGATTGGGCCATTCCCAAAGAAAGGTTTCCTCTTCTGTTAATTGAATACACAAATAATCATGATTTAAACTGCCTGTGGAGAGTAGAAGTCTCTAGAACATATAGATGCTTCTGCCAATCTCTGTGGGTAGGACTGTGCCTCAAAGTATTTCTACCCACCCTGTTGTGGTTCCTGGCTGTCCTGGGGCCACCATGCATTGGTTTCTCCAAGGCATCCAGGCAACTGCAGAGCAGGGTCTTGAGTGGTCATGAGTGCTGTGGGAAGAAACACCTGGGAGACTGTGTCAGAGGACAGCGAGTTTATTTGTTAGGGGAATGGGCTTATAAGTGTTTATGTAGTGGTGGGAAAAGGTATGGGGTATGAGTCCCAAAGAGAAGGCTGTGGCTGCTACCTCATAAACATATAGAGTTAGGGTGGGGGTACAGGTCACAGGGAGATTGGCTGTTTGAGGGCTGCTGGCTGATACCTCATTAACATGTAGGGACCTTTTGGGTGAGCGGTAAAAGGTCACATGGCCATGGGGAAAATGGAACCCTAAGTCTTATCAGGATGTCCAGGTGCCCCAGGTGGGGGGAGGGAGTGGCCTCACTCCTGCCAGTTTTAAGGCGAGATTATCGGGGTCTAGGTTTGCTGCAATCTCCTGTGGCCTGGGGCCCTTAGCCATGCCTGGCAGCTCAGGCCTGCTTAAACCTCCAGTGGCCCAGGGCCCTCAACTGTGCTCAACAACTCCACCTTTGTTTTATAATGTGGCAGAATCATCATGTTGAGTGAGATTCTTTTAGTCTATTGCAGGTCTAGGTAGATCTAGATGGTGCCCGAGGACCTGATTGGTAGCAGCCTTAGCAATATTAGTTATTTCTTGTCTGTAAAATTTGATGAGACAGGGGGCCACAAGTAACAGGGTTCCTGCAGCAAGGAAGGGGCCAAGGAAGGGGAGAAGATAAGTGACTCTAAGGGGTTAGAGAACCAGGTGGTGGGGTCATCATGTTTATAGTGGTCAAGTAGCTCCTTGTGGAGTTTTTCTGAGATTTTTAACATTTGTTTCAAAAACATTTGATTAATTGAAAAAAACTCTTCTCCCAAGACCATACATGTTCCCCCACGGTCAGTAGTGATGAGGTCTAAGGCTCTATGGTTTTGGAGTACCACACCCGTGAGAGAGTTTAATTGCCTCTGAAGAGACTTGAGCCTGTTGGTAGTTGATATCATGGCCTGGTCAAGCTTGTCTTTTAAGTCCCCTGCAAGGTGGTTGGTTTGGACAAGGGCAACTCCTGCAGCACCAGAGGCACCCAGGGACAGCGTCATGCTAAGGCCCACCAAAAGGGGCATGAGATTCTTGTTTGATGCTGGCGAAATTTGTAGGCCACTTGTTCTTCCTTCTTCCTCATAGAGATACACCTATGGAACAATCAAGGCTGGGGAATAGTAAGTGGGAGAGAAACATTTATACATGGGATGGTTAGCTCTTCACACCATAGGAGAACGAGTGTTTTGACACAAGTGGTCTTGGTTATGGAAATATTGAGACATTCAGTTCTGGTCAGCTTGGAGATTGACAGACAAAGGGCCATAACTTAACCTGAATCAAAAAGGGGAATATCAGTAAGGTGGGGTTGGGAATAGTTTGCTGTAGATGTGGTATATTCCGGGGTGGCATTAATAGGGACTGTGGTTAGCAGAGGGCAGGTAGTGGACACATAAAAGAAGCAGTTAGAAGCATTGGGGTGCTTATTAAAGGGGAGAAGGTTGGCCACATATTGGATGTATTGTCCTCAGGTTATGGTGGCTTGTATCTTTTTTGTGACTTGGTTTTCCTGTGAAAGAATATGGTGGTGAGTAAGAACCAGGCAGGGGGTAGGAACAAGCTGTCTAGAGATATGAAGGTCTGCAGAGGGAGATAGTGAAAGACCAAGAGTGTAAAGTTTTCCTGTCACCACCAACCACCAGCATTTGTCCCAGGGGTCTAGTATGGAGTGTTAACATTGTCTATACCGGGAGTTGGTGGAGAGGGTATCTCTATAGAGGGCTTCCCATTGAAGGAATGGGGGGCTAGGCAGCAAAGACTGGGAGATATCACACCATTCCTGGGGGGTATTAAGGGAGTCCCATAGGCTCTGGAGGAGGGACTTAGTCCATGGCACAGATCCCATCCTCCCTGACTGCCTGAGTTCTTTAAAGTCATTTGCCTGATATGGATGCCACCGTAGGGGTCGAGATCGAGTTGGTTGGACGTTAACAGGAAAAGCTGTGACTCCCTGATTATATGTATTTGTACTGTTATCCCGGAGAGCGCATAGTTTTTGTGTGATTGTCTTTGAGGGGACAGATGGAGAAGGGTCCTGGACAGAGGAATTTATCATGTTGGGATTATTTTGGCCCGTGTAACATGAGTCCAGAGGGGCGCAGCCCGGATTAGGTTGTGGGTAAGGTGGTATGGGAAGATAAAGGGTGGTGGGCATAGGGCAATCTGGGGTAATTTTCTTTCTAATTTCTTCTATAGCTTTTTCAAGGGAACTGAGGTCTGCCACTGGCCAGTCCTTGGGACCCTCCTCATTGGAGTCATCATCTGATTTTGGCATGGTGGACTTAGGAGGACTAATACATTGCCTAATAGCAGCTATAATCGGGAGGAAAGGGGGGGTGTAGAACAAGGAGTTCAATGTGCAACTGACAGTGAACAATTAATTGAGATAACTCACTACCTTCAGACCAGCCCCGCCTGGCTCCCAGGGTCTCATCTGGGGTAGGGTCTGTTAGGCATAGAAGCAGTGGCTGAGACACCAGACTGCCCGCCGGGGAGGAAAGCAGAGACACTGCATCTGTGTGGGTTGAGGTGCCTCTCTCTCAGCATGCATGCACCTGCTGCCAGATCCCAGCCATCATAGAGCACTTATGTGGGCCGGCTTGAGGCCCCGCCACTGCCCTATCGGAGAAGCTTTAAAGGAGATGAAAAGGGAGTGAAGGGGGATTTTCTTCCCTAGAAATCATCCAGGGGGCAACCTGGAAGACTTCCTCCCAAAAGGAGATGGATTTCTTCTTGGAAAGCTTAATTCCTATAGCCTTGAGAAGTGCTCATAAACCTTGAGTTTGTGACTCTTTTTGGTGAGAGGTAATATTACCCATGATAGGAAAAGAGTGGAGACACCAAGACCAGAGGGCAATGTTCCTGAGGGCTGGATAGCACCAGAGGGTTTCTCCAAAGGTCAGGAAGCAAGCCTGTCCGCAAGTTTAAGAGACTGGCGACCACCCTACAGGCTGTTAAGAGGTCATTACATTACCTTTGTGTGTGTGTGTGTGCGTGTGAGTGTGTGTATGTGTGTGTGTGTATTGGAGAGAAATAGATATGGGATTGTCGCTAACACCTGACAGGGCGGTCAGGGTCCAAACAGTGGGCTTGAGGCCTACAGTCAATGCCTGAGAGTGGCCCTGGCCAAAAGACGTCAGTTACTCATTGGCCTTATCTGGTCCCTTGTGATGGAGTGAACCAAAAGTAAAGGAGCAAAGGGAGAAACATGCCAGCCCTCAGTCATGGAGGCAAGGCCACAGGGGGCCGATGTCCCTCAAGGGGATCACTCACCTACCCTGGTGTATCTCAGAGGGTCCCTGTTCAGGTTCCAACTGTGGCTCCTGGCTGCCCTGAGGCTGCCATGCATTGGTTTCCCGGAGGCATCCAGGCAACTGCGGAGCAGGGTCTTGAGTGGCTGTGAGTGTGATGGGAAGAAACACCTGGGAGACTGTGTCAGAGGACAGCTCATTTATTTGTTAGGGCAATGGGCTTATACATGTTTATGTCATGGCAGGAAAAGGTATGGGGTATGGGTTACAGAGGAATTGGCTATGTGAAGGCTGCTGGCTGATACCCCATTAACATATAGGGTTAGGGTGGAGGTACAGGTCATAGGGGGATTGGCTGTGTGAGGGTTGGTGGCTGATACCTTCTGGGTGAGCAGTAAAAGGTCACAGGACCACCAGGGGAAAACGAATCCTAAATCTTATCAGGATGTCCAGGTACTGGGGGATGGTGGGAGAAGGAAGGGAGCAGCCACACTCCTGCTGGCCTCGAGGTGAGATCATCGGGGTCTAGGCCTGCTGCAACCTCCCGTGGCCTGGGGCCTTTAGCCGTGCCATGCCTGACAGCTCAGGCATACTTAAACCTCCAGTGGCCCTGGGGCCCTCAACTGTGCCTGACACCCTGTGGCTATTACAATCTTCCCACCCCTCCTCAGCAAAAATCCCTGAGCCTTGGTGTTGTGTAAGTAGTTTGTTTTAGTGTTGACTTCTCTGTAGCCTTTGTATTTCTGTTACAACATGTTTTCGTTCAACACAGTGTTTGTTGCTATTTTCCTGGAGGTGGTTGTTGGGCTAGCATTGGGGGCAATACTTGTGTTGCTGCTTCCTCTGTAGTGTCTTCTGGACCCCAGTAAATGTGGTAGAGGTGACACATTTTGTGGTGAGCAGACAGCTGGCTTTTCTTGTATTGATAGATCTTGGATCTCCCCAGTATTTTCTGCCATCTATAAAATAAAACAGATTCTCCAATGCAGGGTGTAAGCAGCTTTGATTAAGGGCGATTGTTGCCATCAGTTTTGACTTCTGCACAAAGAACCCTACCAAAGGCAGTTTGTGAGAGGAAAAAGGGTTTATTTTGGCTTATAGACTTGAGGGGAAGTTCCATGATGGCAGGGGAAAATGATGGCATGAGCAGAAGGTGGAGATCATCTCTTGGCATACATTAGATGGACAACAGCAGCAGGACACTGGCAAGGGGAAGCTGGATATAACACCCATAAGCCCACCCCCAACAATATACTGCCTCCAGGCGGCTCCAATTCCCAAATTGCCACCAGTTGGGAACCTAAACATTAGAACACATTAAGTTTATGGGGGGACACCTGAATCAATCCACATTCTGCCTTAGCCCCCACAAACTGATCACCATACATGATATAAAATGCAATGTATGCAGTCCAACTGTAAAAGTCCCCATAGTTTTCATCAATCCCCATTGTCCAAGGCCTTTTAACTGAGCAATAATACCCCAAAAGAAGCCCGCAAACCCATAATGGCACATAATAAACATTCACATTACAAAAGATTGCATTGAGTATAGCAAAGAAATCTTCAACCAATACAAGATTTAAAACAAACAGGGCAAACATCAAACTCTGTAGCTCCAAGTCCAGTAACTCTAAGCATTGACAAGTCTCCATGTCTGAAAATTCTAACCAGTGACAAATCTCTGGAGTTCCAATTCCACCTCTCCAGCTAGGCTATTCACAGTCCATGAAAACTTCATCCAGTGCCAGCAGCTCTCCTTTGCAGCCATCTAATATTCCAGGCATCTCCACTGTGTCCCCACTGCAACCCACCATTCATCCTCATGGCTCCATTAGGTCTCCACACAAGTAACATAAAAAGCCTGCTTCACTTTCCCCATGGACATTTCCAAAAAACAAAACCATGTTGTAAACTCAATGACCTTCTCTTTTCTGCATTTGTTATATTCAATAGTATCAGGTGGGCTCCCAATTTGTCAATCCAGGAGGGGATAAAGAAGACTTTGAAGAAGAGGACATTCCTTCAGCATTCAGACCCCTTCAAAAGAGTCTGCATTCTTCCTGTTATCCCAGTGCAGTCAGCTGGCCCAATCTCAATGGCTGTAATATCTGAAACAATTGCAGCTGAACAGGCATCAGTTTGGGCCCCAATATTAGATTTCCTTCTGTGGCATATCCATCTGCTCACAGCAGTCCATTTCTGTACAGTGCAACTCCTTCACAAGTTCTGAGGACACAAACAGGAAGAAAGTAGCAAGCCTCTCAAGCAAACTGCTTCTATCCCAGTCTCAACAAAGATCTTTCTCACCCTCATAAGCCAAACCTCACAGTCCATAGTTCTTACCGCATTTCATGTTTTTGAGTTCTGACCAGAATGGTCATAAGGCTGTACTTATAGCACTGCAAGATGTTTCTGAGGCTAAAGTTTCAAATCCTTCCACATTCCTCCCTCAAATCAGTTCCAAATGACCAAAGCCACAGTCAGGTTTCTAGCAGTAATAACCCCACTCTGCTGGTACCAATTTTACTGTTGCCTTACAGAGACCATTCAGTGTTTTCTGATGCTCTTTCCATTATATTAACTATTCAAAGCATCTGCACCCAAATGGCAGGATTCACATTAAATAAAGGTATTTGTAACATCTTATTCCCAGTTCAAATGCAGACTCTATAGTTCTTCCCATCCTTGCTTTCAACTTCAGGAAGTTTTCTTT
The DNA here is from genome assembly GCA_036346955.1 of Dipus sagitta. Taxonomy (NCBI): domain Eukaryota; kingdom Metazoa; phylum Chordata; class Mammalia; order Rodentia; family Dipodidae; genus Dipus; species Dipus sagitta. The sequence continues at coordinate 123,570,992 of CM070776.1, forward strand.
TGTGTTATAAAAGGCTGTGTAGGCCATACGTAATAATTTCCTCTTTCTGTCATTTCTGGCAGACAAACTTATTGAAAAGTAAGTCCACTTGAATCTTTTTCATGGCTAGGGTGAAGCTGTGACTTGGATGTACATCAACTGAATCTGTGTTTATTCTAAACTATGTACCAGACTTTTGATATATAATGAAACTAATTGCTTTAAACACATGTTGATGAGATTGTAAACTGTAACAGGTGCTGTCCTCCTAATAGGCATTATGTGGTTAGGTGTAAAATCAATATTGAATATGCATAGTAGAGAAAGGAAGGAACACATTCTTGTCAATACAGATGAACTGGGTTGAACACACTGATAGGTAAATGATAACAGTGCAAAAAACTCCATGTATTTGGAGTTATCTGTTCACTAGTTTGATCAAGCCTAATGATGTGGTGTGGTTTCTTTAGCTCTAGCAAGCTTTTGAGTAACTGGCTATTCTCAGATTTGCCTAAATCCTTTCACAGTCCTAGAATTTCAGTGTAAAAAAATTGGAATACCAAGACAGCAATGTTGAGATCTCAGATCCCAGATCAGTTTACTGGAAGGCAAAGGAGAAATATTGGGAAACTCACAGCATTACAGCTGGCGACAGCTCAGTGTGTAGAATATTTGGCCTTGCTTTACAGTCCCCATTTTCACCCCACCACTCTTAAAAAAAAAATAGAAAGAAAAAGCCAAAGTGATTAATTAGATTGGTTGCTAAGAGCAGACTCCATTATTTTTCCAAGAAGGAGACTAGAATCCTAAGTAGAGATGATGAAGGACGAGTCTACAATGATAGGTAGAAATGATGAAGGAGGAGGTGTGAAAGGTGGCCCCAGGCTGTAACTGTCAAGGAGGCAAAGAATGGCAAGGGGAAAAACTGGCTTGACTAGGGTTTTTGTTGGGGACCAGGCTGGCAAGAAAAAAGATTCGAGGCTTAGCAGAGCTGTCTCTCACCAGCGCTTGGAAGTAGTGGTTAAGAGCTTGGGTGCCAGAATCACCCCACTTGGGATCCTGGCCACTTTGATTTTATAACCTTGGACAACTTGCTTAATCTTCCCACCTCAGTTTTGCCCCTTGTAAAATGGAGATGAGAGCAGTGTGTGAGGGATGGAGTCACTGTGAGAGTAAAGTGAGTTGGCAGCCCGATGCTTCGTTAACAGTAGACAGTAAACAAAATGTCACACTGCTGTATTAGTAGCTGTCATTCTTCCTCCTTTCTTAACAGTCTGTACTGTAGTAAGGTGGGGGAAGAAGCACTCAGCCTGCTAGGGGAGTGATGAACAGTCCTGTGAGAACCTGGATCAGGTTTGTTTTGAGGTGCGGGTCCTACTGAGGGTTGTGTGAAGTGACAACGCTTCTAGAGTACCCCCTTTTGCTTGGTCCCGCTGTGACTATGAGGAGGCCAAAGTTATGGCTGGCATGATGCATCCATGAACTCCTCCGGCAGCGTGGGCCAGCCCCAGCTGATGCACTGTTGTCCCTGGATACTTGACAGTTTTCACTTCTGCCTCCTGGGCACCAGAAGCCATGTGGGCTCACACCCAAGTGTCCTGGTTTCAAAGGCTTGAGGGCCATTTGGCGGTCATCCTGTTTCCGGCCCAGCCTTGCCACGGCATTAGCCGGGTTTTCAGCTTGGACCCCACACAAGGTCCTAGCCCCAGCTCCCCTGGCCTCCCGCGCAGGCGCTGCTGGGGCCACCCCCGCCGCCATGTTTCCCCCGCCCGCCAGCTCCCTCCCACCCCTCCCTGACGTCCCCCCTCCCCTCCCTTGCTGGGCTCCCCTCCATTATCCCCCACCCCCTGGTGAGGTCAGGCGGAGGCTGTACCGCGCCGGCCGCGGCAGCTCAACTCCAATTCCCAGGCAGCCGGTACGCGGACTTCTGGAAAGAACGGGAGCTGCGTTCGGATTAGGGTCCGCGCTGTCCGCCCGCCCGTGTGAGCACCGGGAAAGGGTCGGGCGCGCGTGCCTCGCGGCGGGAAGGAGCCCCGGCTGCACCGCGCGACTCCCCCTTGGGCTGCCGGCCGGCGAGCGGCGGGGAGTCAGGGCGCCGGGACGTGGTTCTCAAGGTAAGGCAGGGTCCTGAAGTCGCGGGGCTTTTCCGAGCCGCTTCCCCGCCTCCGGGACCCGAGGTGCGAGGCCAGGAGTTGCGCTGTGCCCCGGGGACAGCGAGGCAGGGTAGCGGCTTTGCTCTCTTCCCACCCTCTTCCTCCCCTAGCCCGCCAGCCTGCGCGCCCGAACTCGGCACCTTTGCATCTCCAGGTCCCTTGGGCTCCGTCTGAAGCCGGCTTCTTCCAGGATTCCAGTGAGAAAAACCTAGTTTCTAGGCGCTTCTTTGTCATCCCTCCAGGACAGTTCTCTTTGGGTTTCCTTGTCGCTGTTCTCATGGCTTGGGGGTTCCGCTACCTCTGGCCACTTCAGCCCCACTGTCTGTTGCTAACAGTTTCTTCCTGGTACTCCCTTATCCATCCCTCTCTCAGAATCTTGTAACTTGGGAGGCTCTGCTGCTTCTGGCTCCCAAGTCAAGAACTCACTCTTTCCTTGGGCTTCTTTTAATTTAGTTCAGAGCCTCTTCAGCTGTGAATGCCTTTACTTTTCTTTCTTTCTTTCTTTCTTTCTTTCTTTCTTTCTTTCTTGTCACAGTTGAGTCACGATTTTCTTAGGCTTATAATCTTTAGCTTGCGTTTACTGAAAAAAGGTAGAATTATTTCTGTATTAAATAACCTATTAGTAAATATCTGTCGAGGAACTTTAAACTTTCTTTCTAGCTTTAAATGTGTGTTCACATGTAATATTTGCACATAGACCGAAACCTTCCTGGCTGCTGAGCAGGCCTGACAGAAGGAGGTCTGGTGGGATTTGTGATGCCTGGCTTCATTTCTCTATTTGTAAATTAGAATGCTCATCATTTTCACGTAATTAGAGAGCTTAGTTGTTTGGAGAAGTCACTCAAGTTAGAGTACGCTGGCTACCAAGCACATTGAATAGGAACTGAGGGACTCTCAAGTTTAAAACTACCTAGGTTGGGAGGCTTTCTCCCTTACCCCCCCCCAAAGAAAAGCCAGTTTCCTATAGTAGATTTCATATCTATACACTCCCACAGAGTATTTTACAGCCTCATAGTTCTTGAAGAAACAGCACTACTTTGAGTGACATCCCCTTCTCTCGATGCAGCTGCCATGTTGGTTCCCTTAGTGAGGTTCACTTGCTCACTTACATGCTGTAATTAGTGTGCAAGGAAAATTGAATGGAGAAGCTGAAAGTGGAGGCAGATACCAGTGAACGAGCACATGCTGACTTATGCAGCTGTGTTTAGCTGTATCTAGTGTTCGAAATTGAAAACTGACGGCTGGAGAAGTGGCATAATGGTTAAGGTGCTTGTCTGCAAAGCCAAAGGATCCAGGTTTGATTCCTCAGGACCCACATAAGCCAGATGAAGAAAAGAGGCACATGCATCTGGAATTCGTTTGTAGTGCCTTGAGGCCCTGACACACCCATTCTCTCTCTCTCTCTCACACACTCTCAAATAAATAAAAAATATTAAAAATTGCAAACTTAGAAAAATGAATTTAAAAGTTAGGACATCATTTTGTATCTGAAAATATTGGCTCCCTTAATTGTCTGTTCTTATTAATATCCTTACACTTAACAGCAATGGGTTTCTTTGCTTAATGACTGACCAGGTGTTGCCACTGACAAAATGTTCCCTGATGAACAACAGTCTCAGAAAAAACAAGTTGTGTATGAAGATGAAGATAGGGGCTACCATTCACACTTAAGTTGGCAGTGAGACAATAAGAGTTTCTACTGCAATATGCAATGATGCTTTTTTTATTTTTATTTTTATTTTTATTTTTTTTTAGTGTTTTGAGGTAGGGACTCACTAGCCCAGGCTGACTTGGAATTCACTGTGTAGTCTCAGGGTGGCCTCGAAAGTGATCCTCCTACCTCTCCCTCCCAAGTGAAGCTGTGTGCCACCACGCCCGGCAATGATGGATTTATAAATAGATAAATAAGAACCTCGATTGTTCGATGTCTTTAACCTTCCATTTTTATAAGCATGCTTTAAACTGTGTGGTGTGGGTCAGTGGTCTTTGGTTGATGTTTTGAAGAAAGTGAGAGACTAAAGACTATTGTTTATCATTTTTGTTGGATAACTACATATAATACATACACACACACACACACACACACACACACACACATATATATATATATATATATATATAATATCCTTTCCCCATTCATTTGCTGATGTTAAAATCTGGTTGACTTTACTTCGATTTTAAATGTTTTTATTTATTTGTGTGTGTGTGTGTGTGTGTGGGTGTGTGACACATGCACACATGCCAGATTCTCTTGCTCCTACAAACAAAAGTCAGATGCTTGCACTACTTTTTGCATCTGGCTTTCTGTGGGTGCTTAGGAAATGAACCAGCATTGTTAGGCTTTGTAAGCAGTTACCTCTTACCACTAAGCTATCTCCTCAGGCCTCACCACCCACTTTTGAGAAGGGTATGGACTTTCAGGTGTTTCAAGGAAAGAGTGTATATCATGTTTCCCTTTTGTGATTATTATCAATATTATGTTTAAGCCAAGACTTTCACTGATGTTATTGTGTAATAAAACTATTCATGTTTTCCTGGAGGGTAAAAACATGGTAGATGTGAGTTAACCATAAGCAGTTTGCTCTGAATATTCAGTATGTATTTGATATCTTTTCTGGTATACTTAGAGACTATCAGACTGAAATTCTTATTTTTTTAAAGTCTCGTGTATCCCAGGCTGGCTTCAAACTTGCTATGTAGCTGAGGGAGGATGTCCTTGAACTTCTCATGTTCCTGCCTCCTCCTCCCAAATGCTGGTATCAAAGGCATGTACTGTCAAGCCAGCTCAAATTGGATATTTCAGATGTTGCTAAATGTAACTACAGGTTCCTTTTAGACTAGCTTTACCTTTTCATTTTAACCTATGTTCATGGAATATGATTTGCAGTAGGGAAATGAGACTAACCTGCATCTTTATTTTTCTTATTTAAAAAAATCTTTTTTTGTGTGCTTGTGCATACGTACATGTGTTTGTGAGAATGTGGGCATATGCATGCCATAGTGTGCTTACGGAAGGTCAGAGGGCAACCTCCAGTGTGTTCTTGCCTTCCACCTTGTTTGAGGCTGAGTCTTCAGTGGTAGAAGGCAACCTTGGTTATGACCTTGACTTCCATTTTGAGGCATGGTCTCTTTCTAGTTATTCACTGCTGCATACACTAGGTTAGCTGGCTTGCGAGTCTCTGGGGACCCTCTTGTCTCCACTTCTCATCTCACCTTTGGTGCACTGGGATTAGAGATGCTTATGCTACTGCATCTGGTTTTACATGGGTTCTGGGCACCTGAACTTAGGGTCTTACACTTGCACCACAAGTGCTTTACCATCTCCTTAGTCCTTTATTTTATTTTATTATTTTTGTTTTTTTCGAGGTAGGGTCTTACTCTGGCCCAGGCTGACCTGGAATTCACTATGTAGTCTCAGGGTGGCCTCGAACTCACAACGATCCTCCTACCTCTGTCTCCCGAGTGCTGGAATTAAAGGTGGGCGCCACCACGCCTGGCTTTATTTTATTTTTGATGTTTAATATATCATGACTTCTTTGGTGTTTTTGTTTATTTATTTATATTTTTGTTTTCTGGTTTTTCAAGGTAGGATCTTGCTCCAGCCCTAGGCTGATCTGAAATTCACTATGTAGTCTCTGGGTGACCTTGAACTCACAGTGATCCTCCTACCTCTGCCTCCCAAGTGCTGCGATTAAAGGCACTCTGCCTGGCTTGGGTTTGTTTTTGTTTATTAAACATATTGGCTTGATTCTTCTTTATTTCTCTGAAATAATGTAACGATTTGGCATGTATCACCACATTTCAAAAGTGTAGAAAGGGTGTGGAAAAATGAATGGCCCTAGAGAAAACACCAAAGTACAGAAACATGGCTTTTTTCAAGTTAGAGATATTTGTAGCAGTTCAGTTTTTAACTATTTATGCATTTAATAATTTATGATCTAATATCTGTTGAATGCTTCCCATGGACAAAGGTTTTGTATTAGGAACAATTTAAACATTTCTAACTCAAGATCTTTGCTCCTATGGAAAATCAAAATGCTTACATTCTGCCAGAACATATCGATAATAAATGGACAGATGAAGAGGATCCATACAGATTGTAATAAGAACAATAAAGAAAGGAAGTAAAATATAGTGAACTAGGAAGCACCTACTTTCACAAGGGTGATGTGTGATGGTTACTTTTAGTTGTCAACATGTCTGGATTAAGGAATACCTAGAAACATTGTAAAACATGATTTTGGATGTGTTTGTGAGGGTGTTTCCTGAGATTAGTGTGTAAGTCTGAGTGGACTAGTTGGGGAAGATCTGACTGACCTCAATGTGAGTGGGCACCATCCAGTTGTCTGGAGAAGACAAGTATAAAAGGCATATTGGACTCTCCTAGAGCTGAGACTTTTTCTGCTATTGTGGACATCAGAATTCCAGGCTTGCTAGCCTTTGAATTTGGCTCCAGGACTTACACCAGCAGACCCTCAGGTTCTTGTGGTCTATCTCAAACTGAATAACACTGGCTTCTCTGGTTTTGAGGCCTTCAGACTCACACTGAGATATGCTACCAGCACCCTAGGATATCCAGCTTGCAGGTAACCTCTTGGGAAAAGCCTCTGCTGCCATAATTTTGTGAGTCAGTTTCCCTAATAAATCCCCTCTCATAGATTTATATGCATCTCTTATTGATTCTTTGTCTCTGCAGAACACTGACAGATACAGCCTGACAGAGAAAAAGTGATATTTGAGCACAGCCCTGAAAGAGAAGAGAGATTGGACCTATCTTGTCAAGATCTTGAAAATCATTCTTTGGGAATATTAAGATAGGGTATATGATGAGCACAAAGTATGGTGAAATCCTAGAGATCTGGGTTTGGTATGATCAGAAGGTGTTAGAGAGTTAAGACAGAGTTAGATAATAGATAAATAGGACTTAAAGATTTCTTTAAAAAAATATTTAATTAAATTTTGGTGGTTTTTTGAGGTAGGTTCTTACTCAAGTCTAGGCTGATTTGGATCTCTCTCTGTAGCACCAGGTATGCCTTGAAATCATGGTAATGCTCCTACTTCAGCTTCCCCAGTGCTGGGACTAAAGGTATGTACCACCATACCGGGCCTGTACTTGGAGCTTTGGAGAAAGAATTTCACTTTCTCAGAACAAAGGGAATTCAGTAGAGTCTTTAGTGTAGGAGCTCATTGGCTAAAAACAAACAATCTTTAGGCAGTGAAACCTAAAATATGTTTCACAGAGAATAAATTGAATTTCTAGTCACTCATTTATTTACATTAATACCCAAGATGAAAAAGTTTTAAAGGCTAAATAGATATGTGATTCAGTTTGACTACTCTTCTTGAATGAGAGGATCTAGGGATAGGAACTCTGAGGTTTTTTCAAATCAACCCACTTGCTGCTGTCATATTGTTTGTTACCTGTGCTGCAATGTGTGTTACCAGCAATTTTATTAAATATCAGATTGTTGTTAAACTGAAGAATTTGTTTTACCAAGAATGATCTATTATTTTAATCGAATTATATTTCCTTTGGAAGGTTAGAAATTTCATTTATATGTAAAGGTTCAGGTTTTAAACTTCCCTTTGGAATTTTAAGAAACGTTTGTTATTTTCCTTTAACTGTTGCTTCATTTTCAAATTGCCATACCTTTATCCTTGGAGCAGTTTAAACATCAGGCCTGATTACACCATCTGCTGTTGAGTTCATTCTCCTCCTGCTTTGAAGGTGAGCCTCAGTCACAAATTTGCATTGTATCATAGTTATGCTTATGTGATACCTGACCATCTCTACATTGGCCTCTGGCTCCATGGAGGCGACCAGAACATCATCTGGTTTACCCATCATTGTGTCCCGAGCACCTGGAATATAGCCATATATTCTGTAGTTATTGAATAATGATAATGTCTTGTGATATTTCTCCTGTTATTTTTGCATGCCCACATCATTTAATGCCATTGTAGCTTTTTCATGTCCATTGTCTGGAGCTAGACTGCCTGGGTTATAATTCTATCTGGGAACAGGGGAACATGGAGTGGGTTAGTTAACACAGTCACCTCATTTAAAAAATAGAGCAAACTAAGCCGGGCGTGGTGGCGCACGCCTTTAATCCCAGCACTTGGGAGGCAGAGGTAGGAGGATCACCGTGAGTTCAAGGCCACCCTGAGACTCCATAGTGAATTCCAGGTCAGCCTGGGCTAGAGTGAGACCCTACCTCGAAAAACAAAACAAAACAAACAAACAAAAAAAAATAGAGCAAACTAAACTTACCCATTATCGTACTTATAAGAATTAAATGAAGTAGCTAGACCCATAATTTATTATCAAGTTCCAATTTCAAAACTTCAGAAAAGCAAAAAAAAAATTGTAAAACCTGATTTTTAAACCTTTTTAATGATTTTAATAGTTTTTTAAGTGATATTTGTGGTCAATATTCTACTTACTATTATTTACTTTTCCTGTAGAATTTCATGGGATAGTTTCCACAGATTCTAATTATTACTTAATGAGTAGTTTATGCAAGTTATTGCCTTTCTAAAAGTCTGGATGTTTCTGAATTGGGATTTCTTCTGGTATTGAGGTTTTTAGATAAGAAACAATAATCTTACCTTCTCAAAGAAAAGTGCTTAAACCAGGGCCTTGTACATAGAAAGCTGTTGCTCTGAGTGGTGGAGATTAGGGACATAAATACTTATCTTAATACATTACTCATAGTGGTTACCATGTAAATTGTTACCATGTAAATACATGCTGATTTATTCACACAGCTCTGAATAGAGAGGGCTGGCTGTATGGTCTTCATATCATGGGAAAACATACTGAAATGAGCCAAGTCTTTCCTCTAGGGCCATGTTTAGAATATTTATTTTAGTTTCTTTTGTTATTTTAAACAAACTATGGTTCTTAGGACAGCAGAGTCTTTTTAGTTGCTAGCATTCAGGCAAAAACTCATTTAATGTGATTACACATTTATTTGTTGCAATTGCTAAACATTTATTGAACTTACTGTGGATAAAAATCTGTATTTTAAGAGGACAAGAAAGGTAAAGAACAAATGAGACATGGTTCCTGGACTTTAGTAGCTCTAGAACCGATTGTATTTACATAGGACCATGGGTGTGTGTTACCATTCTTTATTTTCATTTTTATCTTTGAAATAATGTTAAAAATATACAAAGGAAAACCAAAGGACCAATTGCAAACTTTTCTTAGTGTCTAGTACAGAGCTGTCTTTTAATTATCCCCACCCCCTCTCAATGTTGCCTAACATCTCAGCAGCCATTTCCTTCAAACTAGACTAAATAAACTATTTTGTTGATCTCCCTTATCAATATTTATCAGTAATAATTGATATATTTCAGTTATCCTTATACTTTTGTGATATTGATAATACTTGTATGTTTCAAAAGATTTTATTAAATATTCTTTCAGTTGAAAAGAAGTCCTTGAATTCATTCTGTGAGTTCATTTGATAAATATATTTGAAATATGCATTATGTCCTTGGTCTTTCACTAACCTAAACAAATAGAAACTCAGTCCTTTGCTCTTTCATTACTATGGGCTACTTCCTTAGCCTGTAGTACACATACTGAATAAACAGGGTGGTGACATGATAGTGTGCCCAGGAGACACAAAATAAATCAGCATGTATTTTCTTCAGGCACCTATTTTGCACAATGATTCAGGAGAACATAAACTGGCAGTTAATTCAAGATACATAAAAATGTCTTAGCAAACCCAGACACCTTATACTTTAAAATGTAATATAAATGCAATATTCATAGGAATATTTGAGAAAAATGCTCAGTATTTTTGCATAGGCCTCTGCAAGAATAGCTGTGGTAACCCTGGGATGACCGTTTGAAAGTTACCAAGGCCACAGTATTTCGCCAGAATCTGTTCTATACTGAGGCACTCATACATTTTCATAGCCTTAAATTTCCATGATGACCTATGGAAGATGGCATTGATATTTTCTTTGTGTTCATTTTCTTTTAATTCAAGGATAAACAATGTTTGATAATAGTAATGTTAAAACATGTCCAGTTCCTAATGTTGGCGGTAACAGCTAAGATTGATAGTGAAGGACTTTGCCAAGGAATCTTCAGAAGAGAGATTGTTAGAACACACTGAACATGACCTTAAAGCAGCATGGTTGATGGGTCAGATGGGTTGATGGGTTGATGGGTTGCCTATCTCACTGATTTGAAGTTATCTTTGCCAAGTTTAAAGCTGCTTTTGTTTACAGCACATTAAGTATACAAAGTGTTTTGTTAATTGCTGACCACTGGGATATTCAATGTTAGAAGAAAGTTGAGGTTTGCTTTGAGCATGATAAAAGGTTTCTACAGTTTGAGACGGTTTTGAAAATAGGCCAGCAGGGACTTACAAAGCAATAGTTTAATTTGCTCTAAATGAGAAAGATAAGAAGGAAAAAAGGCAAGTGAAGAAGGGGGTCAAAAGTAAATGGGACAAGTCAAACAGTACATCTGTCAACTGATTTTCATCATTGCTGTCCCACTTTCATTGTTTGCTCATGCTGGATGCAGTTCACAGGGCCTGACATTGTTGAATTGTTGTGTTAGCGTTCCGCGATTATAAGGACATGTGTATAGAGGGTAGTGATTAAGGCGAAGCCCTTATGATATATGGGAGAATTAGTTCTAGAGTATTCAGTAAAAGAGGGCAAAACAGTTATAGAGGTTTGCTTTTAGGTCCCACTTAAAAAAGGCCATACATTTCAAAAGAGTAGCTTGTTTCAAGATTTTTCTGTTTTACTCTTGTATATATTATTTAGTGGGAAGGCTAGGATAATACAATCTAGAATCATAGGCTCAGATTGAAATCTTGAAAGTTTCTCATGTCAGCGGTGTGATATTGGACATTTTGGTTTATCTTTCTGAGCCCTTTATTTCCCCTGTAAGTATCTCATTATTTGAAGTATTACATAGTGCACATAAAGCACACTGCACACCACATAGTAGATATAGCTATTCTTTTTTTAAATTTTAGATTTTTATTCTTTTAGTTGGCATATTTATTCTTGCCTTTTCAAATATAAATTTAAAAAAAACAGCTATTTTTTAAAAATAGCATCTAAGGAATTAGGTTTCATTATAGTATTTTCAAACATGTTTCAGTTTTCCTTCTTTTCCTCCTCCTACTTCCCTTGTTCCCTCCCTCTCAATTTATCTTCCTTTCTGATTTCAGACTGCATGTTTCCTTTTGTCCTTCCCCCCTTCTCATCACCTCTTGTTCCCACTGTGGTCTCCTATCTCGCATCATAATCATGCTCACTATCATATGCCCATATTTATATACATACAAACATTAAAAGTTGAGGTCTACATATGAGGGAGGGAGAACATGTAATTTTTGTCTTTCTGGGCTCGAGTTACCTTATTTACTATATTTTTCCCAATCTTTGAAAATTTGTTTTGCTTTCATGACATATAGGACTTCATTATTTAGCTCAAGTTGTCCTTGAACTTAAGGCAGTCCTCTTGCTTCAGCCTCCAGGTATTGAGTTTAAGGTGTGCTCTCCCATATCTGGTTAGCTATTCTTACTATTAACGTTTTTGTACATTGGTAGGTGAAATGGTTGAAAACTTGGGGCATACTTAGGAGCTTTTCCATTTGTACCTGAAACAGAAATGTGAGGGAAAATTGTGAACCTTTTTTATTTGTTAGCCCTAATACTACCTAGAATACTGTTTTTGAATATAGTTAGAATAACACCAGCTTTCTGGCAGACAAGAAAGTTTATGGCAAATGCTTGGCACAGTGTTCAAATACTGCATCACATTGAATACAAGAACAAAAATGTTACTTTTTATGATTGTTTTTCATTTATCTGTAGTGAGAGAAATCATGAGTAGTTCTTTTGTCTTTCTTAGACTTATGTAGTCTTTTTAAGATATATTTTTATTTACGTATTTGAGAGAGAGAGGAAGAAAGAGGCAGGAAGAGAGAGAGAGTGAGTAAGCACACGCATATGCCAGGGCCTCCAACCATTGTAAACAAATTCCAAATACATGTGCCACCCTGCACATCTGGCTTACTTAGGTACTTAGGGAATTGAACCCGAGTTCTTAGGCTTTACAGGCAAGTATCTTAACCTCTAAGCCATCTCTCCAGCCTTTATGTAGTCTTTTTCAATTTTTTAGTAAGCATACAAAATTGTTTCATTGTGATTTTTCATAACTTATCTGTCATTGTACATTGCTGATATTCATCATCATCATTCCTCATCCCTCCCCCCTAACTAGTCCTCCTCCTGCTTTCATGGCCTATAGATGTATATATTTAAATTTGGTTTCATATATGAGGGAGAACATATATTTGTCTTTCCTTCTTCCAATAATCCTCTGTTGTCCCCTCAACTCTTTCCCATTATAATTCTTTTCCCTTCCTCATAGTCTCCTTTTAATTTCATGTCATACACATATACCTCTGTATGTGTGCCTATCAATCAATCTATTTTTTTATCTATTATCTATCTTTCTATCTATCACCCGTCTATCTATCTATCTATGTAAATCTAGATGCTACATATGAGAGAAAACATGGCAATATTTGGCCAGCTTATTTTGCTTGATATGATAATCTCTGGTTCTGTGAATTTTATTTCAAATGACATAATTTCATGCTTTATAGCTGCGTAAAATTCCACTAGGTATATATAACACATTGTCTTTATCCATTTGTCTATTTGTAAACACCTAGGCAGGTTCCATATGCTGGCTATTATGAATGATGTTGTAGTGAACATAGATGTGCAAGTATCTCTGTGATACACTGAAAATGTCACTTTTTAATAGTCAATATAGTTACATATAAAATGATACTGTTTAAGTTTACTAAGATTTTAAATTAAAATAATTTTAGGGCTGGAGAGATGGTTCAAGAGTTAAGGTGCTTGCCTGTGAAGCCTAAGGCCAGGTTTGATTCCCCAGTACCCACGTAAAGCCAGATGCAAAAAGTGGCACATGTGTCTGGAGTTTGTTTGCAGTGGCTAGAGGCACTGGTGTGTCCATTCTCTGTCTCTCTCTACTTGCAAATAAATAAATAAATAAGTAAAAAAGTACTATAAAGTTTTTTATTCATTTTCTAGTAGGGGGAGGTTAGAGATAGGAAGGGAAAAAAAAGAGAGGGAGGTACAGAGGGAGAGGAAGAGAGAGAAAGAACAGGCACACCAAGGATTCTTGGCTGCTGCAAATGAACTCCAGATGCATGTTCCACTTTGTGCATCTTTCTTTACATAGGTCTTGGGGATCAAATGCGGACTATCAGGTGCTCCAAGCAAATTACTTTAACTGCTGAGTCATCTCTAGCCACAGATTTTAAATTTTAATATACATTTTGAAGAATTGCATGATGCAAAAAAATGTATACTACAATGTTGTCTTTAAAACATTGAAAATGTCCTTCCCCCTTGCGCTGGTATCCAGTTCATCAGGAAAACAGCACCCTTGCTTGTTTCGCCAATTTTTCTTAGTTTCAGCCGGGGTCTTTGGAGGTATGATGGGGTAGCTCTCTCCTTAGGATCTACATCTATCTGAAAAAGAGAAGCAGATTCTCGCCTCAGAGGCCCCCAACACCTCATCACTGAAGCAGACCAAAAATGAACCCAACATGGCTCAGGGAAATTTTGCGGAAGAGGGGGCAGAAAGAATGTCAGAGCCACATGTTGGGTCATGATATGCAGAGACATTTATCTTACCCATAACTGTGGGCTAACTCCACCCATATACCTCAACAAGGAGGGCCCAAGGGGAGGGGGTAGGTCATGGATGAGCCTAATAATGGTACCAAACTGACTGTATTTGCTGAATACAAAACTAACTAATAAAGAAAAAAAAGAGAAAAAGAAAAAAAATAAAAAATAAAATGAAATCATAGAAAATATGAAGATAACCTAAAAAAAAAAAACATTGAAAATGTTTGTCTTGTGATAATTTAAAAAAAGGTCACAATTTTACCAATTTATCTATTTTTTCCAGACTTCAAGTATTTACAAAAAAAAATTGTGGAAGCATTTGTAATGGCTAAGTCATTTCTAAAAGTACAAATTCTGTTTGAATGTTTTCACCTGGATTTTGAGTTGTTATGGTTAAGCTTTTGTTCCATTTATTCTAGTAGCAAATGAAATAAGGCACTAGTGTTTTGTTTTATTTTATTTATTAGTTTTTGGAGAGATAGAGAGAGAATTGGCACACCAAGGCCTCAGCCACTGAAGTCAAACTTCAGACACTTGCGCCACCTAGTGGGCATGTGAGAACTTGCACTTGCCTCACCTTTGTGCATCTGGCTTACATGGGATATGGAGACTTGAAAATGGGTTCTTAGGCTTAGTAGGCAAGCACCTCAACCGCTATGCCATCTTTCTAGCCCAGAGTTTATGTTTGATGTTTTATTTATTTATTTATTCATTTGAGAGAGAGGGATGGAGAGAGAAAGAAGCAGATAAAGAAAGAATGGGTACATCAGGGCCTCCAGGCACTGCAAATGAACTGCAGACACATGTGCCACCTTGTGCATCTGGCTTATGTGGGTCCTGGGGAGCTAAACCTGGGTCCTTTGGCTTTGTAGGCAATTGCCTTAACTGCTAAGCCATCTCTCTAGCCCAAGGCAGCAGTTTTGATAAACAGAAAGTCCTCTGGGACATTTAGATGAGCTTAGTTGGTGGATAATGGTCAATTGTTTGAGTTGAAAGTACCTGACACTACCAATTTATTTTTCTACATTATTGCGCTTTGGTTCCAATGTCAGACAAATGAGATGAAGATGATTGTGATGGAATGCCACAAGAGGACAGAAGGGAAAAGCTAGGTACCATATACTGTATATTAAGAGGGCTTTTGTGGCAATCATTAAGATAATGAGTATGCAAGAAGCTAAGCACACTATATGGATGAAATGTATTATTTATTAGCAATATTGCCTACACATGTACTTAGGGATTATTATCACTGTCATTTGAAGATGAAAAGGTCATGCTTCAAAAAGTATTTTGAGGGCTTGAGATGTTGGCTTAGTAGTTGAACACTTGCCTAGAATGTATAAGGCCCTGGATTTGATATCTAGCACTACAAAAAAAAAAAAAACCCTTCAAAACTGTTTTGAAAACTTAGCTTTACTCTACACTTAATTTGTTTAAGTGTTAAATAAAATGCCCTTTATTATAGATCATCTTTCTTTTTTAAAGAAGTCCCCTGAGTACACTGCAGGCTGGGCAGTAATTAGAATACTGTCTGATCTAGAACATCTTTCTTTTGAAGAATGGATGGCATTTTTATTTTATTTAATCTTGTGTACTATGTACAGTGAGTTTAAGTGGCTTGCCACTAAGTAGAGCTATGAGTAGAATCCCCTCGGTTTCTAACCCAGGGCCATTGCTCTGATAATATAAAAGGCACTTTAGCCCAAAAGATCCTTTATTATGTATAGCTTTTTAATTAACAGGGTAAAACCAAAACAGTAGAAGATAACCAGTCAGCATTCTATACCTGTACTCTTTCTTGCACAGTAATTTTAAATATATTTGAGAGGGGGGGGAAGCGAATGGGCACACCAGGGCCTTCAGCCACTGCAAATGAACTCCAGATACATGCACCACCTTGTACATCTGGTGTATGTGGGTTCTGGGGAATGGAACCTGGGTCCTTTGGCTTTGTAAGCAAGCGCCTTGACTGCTAAGCCATCTCTCCAGCCCTTGCACAGTTTTTATTTATTAAAATGAGTTTTAGACTAAGGAATTTTCCAAGTGCTTTTGGCATCATATAAGTGCAGTATCCACTTAACTATTAACAAACAGGCATTTATTAAGTAGTTATTTGTAGAGAACTCTATTGGAAGAGAGAAAATGCATCCTCTACCTTGAAATAGCTTACGTTCTAGCCAGAGGCAGCAAGTATCAGGTAATTTGATATCAATCAATAGTAATAATATCATTCAGTGCCAAGTTCTATATCAGTCCACCATTATTCCAATAACTTTCTGTGAAGTAACACAATGTGGACTGTTATCTCAATTTATAGATGAGGAAATTGAGGCACAGTGATGTTTAAATAATTTGCTCAACATTACACATCTAATAAATGGAAGCACTGGGGATATAATGCATTCAGTCTGACTTTTTGTATGTTTTAAACTATGGCACTTATTTTTATTCTGATGTTGATGGGACATTATATAAAACAGCATGATAGCTAAAAAAAGTCATGTACAAAACAGATTCTAGGAAAAATGCAGAGAAATAATCAGAGGAGAGTGGTGGCAAGATATTTTTAAGAAAGTACTTTTGAAGATGAGGGTCTTATTGTAAAGCAAAGTGATTATTTCTGATTATTTTAATGTCCAAAGCTGTATGTGCATGCACCGTATGCTTATTTTCATTTAGAAAAAAGAGGGGAAATAAAATTGAGAACCTTTTATATTGTTAGTCATAAATCTGTTTTAGGCTGTAATACTTAAAACTCACAGACCTGTGTTCTTAAAAATTAGTAATTTACCTATTATATGATTCACCTATTTAACATTTAAATTGTACAAATATAGTAGACAGTTACATGTTGCTGGGAAGAACATCCAAACCACACACAGTTTACAGGAGGGAGGGGTTTATTTCAAGCACACAGTTCCAGGGTGATGTTTCATCTCTGGTGGATAAAGCTGGCTCCTATTCTTTTTTTTTTTTTTTGGAACAATTTTATTTTTTTTATTTTTATTTTTTTTATCCTTGTTAAAGTTTTTTTTTCTTTATTAGTTAGTTTTGTATTCAGCAAATACAGTCAGTTTGGTATATCTAAGCAGAGAGAAAAATCACCACCAGCTGTGAAACACCAGAAGCAGCAAACACAAACCAGTAGCAAACAAGCCCTCAGAGCTCATGATGGTCTCTATACCTTTAGGCTCCTTCAGTGACACCTTAGGGCTGTACTCCACATCTACGCCTAGTGACATCTCCAGCCAGATGGTCAGTAATTCAAATTACAGGTTTTTAAATATTTTATTTATTTATTATTTAAGAGAGAAAGACACACACACCGAGAGAGAGAGAGAGAGAGAGAGAGAGAGAGAGAGGGAGAATGAGAATGAGAATGAATACGGGTGTGCCAGGACCTCTAGCCACTGCAGACCAACTCTAGACACATGTGCCATCTTGTGCATCTGGCTTTATGTGGGTACTGTGGAGTCGAATCCTGATCCTTAGGTTTTTCAGGCAAGGGCATTAACTGCTGAGCCATCTTTCCAGTCCTCAAATTATATGTTTTAATTAAACACCAGAGTCTATGGGGGACATACAATTAAACTACCACAATAAGCCAGTGGTTTTTAGTATATTCACTGAACTTTGGTACACTTACCACAATCAATTGTAGAACATTTTCATAGAGAAATGTGTTTTGAAACAAATGTGGCCTCGAAGAGGATGGAACTAGAGTGTCTTATTAGTTCCACTGCTTCCCTATGAAAATGTCCAGAGATGTCCTCTTACTGTTGCTCAGCCATTTAAAAAAATATTTGCGGGCAGGAGGGATGGATTAGTGGTTAAGGCATTTGCCTGCAAAGCCAAAGGACCTAGGTTCAACTCCCCAGGACCCATGTTATCTAGGTGCACAAGGGGGCACACATGTCTGGAGTTCGTTTGCAGTAGCTGGAGGCCCCATCATGCCAATTTTTTTTCTCTCTCTCTCCCTCTTTCTCTGTCAAAAAAATAAATAAAAATAAAATATATTTAAAAAAAAATATTTATTTGCAAGCAGAGAAGGAGGGAGGGAGAGAGAGAGAGAGAAAGAGAGAGAGAGAGAGAGAGTATGGACATGCCAGGGCCTCTTGCCATTGCAAACAAACTCCAGACACATGTGCCATATTTTGCTTAAATGGGCACTGGGGAATGGAACCCTGGGTCCTCAAACTTTATAAGCATGTACATTTAACCATTTAGTTATCTGTCCAAACCTGTCACTCAGTTCTTACTGTTGGGCTTTCCCCAGTTTAATTCCAAATTGTTATTGAATTTATTTATATATTTGAGAGAGATAGAGAAAGAGAGAGAGAGATGGGGTGTACCAGGGCCTCAAGCCACTGCAAATCAACTCCAGACGTATGTGCTGCCATGTGCATCTGGCTTACGTGGGACCTGGAGAGTCGAATCTGGGTCCTTAGGCTTTGCATGCAAGCACCTTAACTTTGAGCCATCTATCCAACCCCAAACTCCTTTTATTCCAATTTGTATCAGTTATTAGCCTTCCAAAGGACTATCTCTTTTTCAAATTGATCATGTAAATGCAGTTGTCATAAAATATTGATATCAGCACTAAATAAACCTAAACCAATGTGCCTAAAAATTGCCAAATCCATATATTCTTTACAATGAGGCAGAATCAGAACTATCTGAGAAAATGTATAACTATTCTCTTGTATGTTAATAATATTTTGCACGTTATGCCTGAAGAAGGTTAGTAGTGGAAAGATAGTTGATTTAAAATTAACCGTCTATCTGATTTTGGCTGAGATATAGTCTTGGGCTGGGTTTCATGGAAAATGATTTAGAAAGTGTCTGCTATGATGTTGTTTGTATACAGCTATTCTGAAATAATTACGAGTTTTTAATTTTTTCAGCCACTTCCTTTTCTACCACTCAGCCTTCATAAAAAACTCCAGTTAGTATTAGAATTTATGACTGCACTTTAGTCTAGTTAGAGTCACCAAGCCAAACATCTGTGTGAATCTTGGAGGAGACAGTCTATTCCCAAGTTTTCATTAAAATGACAAGTTACAGTGAGTGATATTTTTCAGGCTAAAGAGCTGCAATTTATTTTTCATTCTTAAAAATATTTATACATGATTAGATGCCATATATAACATATGTGTCTTTAGAAAGTTGATCTCATGCTACCTCTGATTTTCCCTCGTTTTGATTTTACTGAATTTTACTTTCAGAATGATTTTGAAATTTTGCTATACTTCCTCAGTATCCGTACTTATATACATATGTTGAGTTTTTACTTAGGGGTCAAAGTTTAGGTTGATGGTAAAGTGAATTTGTTAAATGATTTGCTGTAAATCTCACATTTAGTTTTTATTTCCTTTACACAATCTCTGCTTTGCCATGTGTAGCAGAGGTGTGCAGCTGGTGGAGAGAATAAAACCAGACTCCATGGTATTGCTTTTACTAGCAGAAGGAAATAGGTGCACATTTCTATGGACTAGATGGAATCAGCTTTACCATCAAGATACTTAATATCACCTGGAATCAGGGAATCAACTTGTTCTCTAGACTCTGAATAGGATTCTTTATTTAGAATTGTCTTTATATATTATGATGCTGCTCTTTTAAAAAAAGTGTTTGTGTATTGGTGTATGCACATTTTCTTTTTTTTTTCTTTTTTCTTTATTAGTCAGCTCTGTATTCAGCAAATACAGTCAGTTTGGTACCATTATTAGGCTCATCCGTGACCTACCCCCTCCCCTTGACCCCTCCTTGTTGAGGTATACGGGTCATGCATTTTGGAGTTAGCCCACAGTTATGGATAAGCTAAATGTCTCTGCATATCATGACCCAACATGTAACTCTGACATTCTTTCCGCCCCCTCTTCCGCAAAATTTCCCTGAGCCATGTTGGGTTCATTTTTGGTCTGATGTGTACATGTGCATGTGCACATGTATGTGCATGCATGTGTAGGCCAGAGGACAACTCGGGTATTGTTTCTTGGGTGCCATTCACCTTTTTGGAGATAGCATATCTTGTTGGCCTGGAACTTAGTAATTAGTAGGCTAGAGTGGCTGGCCAGTGAGTTCCAGCAATCCTTCTGTGTATGCCTCTCCAGTGCTGAGATTACAAGTGTATACTACCACAACTGACATTTTTACTTGGATTCTGGAAATCCAACTCAAGTCTTTATGCTTTTGAGGCAAGGACTTTATTGACTGAGCTATCTCTCCAACCTAGTGCTTCATTTTTTTCATAGCTAGATTTTGTGATATTGGGTTATATAGAAAGAAGTTAGAATTCTGTTCATTTATTGCAAATGAAATTGGTACAGCTTAAGAGTGCCTGAGGGGCTGGAGAGATGGCTTAGCAGTTAAGCGCTTGCCTGTGAAGCCTAAGGACCCCGGTTTGAGGCTCGATTCCCCAGGACCCACGTTAGCCAGATGCACAAGGGGGCGCACGTGTCTGGAGTTCGTTTACAGTGGCTGGAGGCCCTGGCATGCCCATTCTCTCTCTCTGTCTGCCTCTTTCTCTGTCTGTCACTTTCAAATGAATAAATAAATATTTAAAAAAAAGAGTGCCTGAATGGATGATGATGTAGCATAATGCTTAGTAAAGAGGTGTTAGAGTAATGTGAATATTGTGTTTCTTTGGCTTGAAATATTTATCGATTTTAAAAATGAGTTTGTTACAATATGCCCATTAACTAGTCTTTCAAAATGATCTGATTTTCTGCTTAAAGTAGTACCTAAACTGGTTCAGCCTCTTCAGTGGTTTTTAGGAGGACTGTTGTGTGGCTCAGATCCATCTACTGTTTCATAGATAGATTTACTGTATCTTCAGCAAATGACTCACTGGCCTTAATTAGCCTTCACATACAGAGAGAAGAACCTTATTTCTTTGAAAGGAAATGGAAACAAAATATTTAGTGAGTACTTCTATGACTGAGATGCTAGGGATGCAGTGGTAGACAAGGCCAAGTTCTTCCTTCACTCTGTGAAGTAGTAACAACATTCTGTTTGCATTTTGTACTTCTTGAAGAACATTCCATACAAAGGAATGGAAAATAAGCAAACACATTCCTTCCATTTAAGGACATAACAGCATTTGCACATATCACTTTCACATATATCTCATGGCCAGAACATAGTTCTATGCCGACATCTAGTTATGAGTGAAGCTGGAAAATGCTGCATTTCACCCATGGCCATGTGCCCAGCAAAATATTTTATTGCTCTACGAGAAGGGAAGAACATGTATTGGAGGACAGCCAGCAGCCTGTACTGTACATAGTCTCTAGTGTTAGATTCAGGTTAATAAACCAAAGTTGTCAGTTGGACATGCAAGCTATGTTAGCCTCCTTTACATAGCTGTGGCAGAATGACCCCCACCAAAATCAATGTAAGGTATGATTTGCTTCAGCTTGTGGCTTCAGAGGTATTAGTCTGTGGGTGGCTATCTCCATTACTTTGGGCCTAAGGCAAGGCCAAATGCCATGGCAGTAGAATGAACATCAGCAGCGACTGCACCTCATGGCAGCTGTGAAGCAAAAAGTGAGAGAGAGAAGACCTGGAGAAAGAAGATTTGTAGAAGATTCACAGAAGGCATGCTCCCAAGGACCTCCCTTCAACTCTTTTCTACTTTCTGCATTTCCACTACTTCCCAACAGCCCAGGAGTTTATGAACTCACCAGTGGATTAGTCTACTGGTGAAATATGTACCCCCATGATCCAGTTACTTCCCCCAATTCTTACATCTGAATATTGCTGCATTGGGGACTAAGCCATTGGCACATGAGCCTTTGGGAGGGCATTTCAGCCCATAACACAAGCTTATCATGATTTGACTCCTGGCTGTCTTTCTAGTTCCTGCCTCACCATTTCCAATGTTGTATTCTAACTTGGAGCCTTGCTAGAATTACTTGCCCTTCTCCAAACTGACCGTGATCTCTTATCCTCACACATTTGCCTCTGCTGTTCTTCCTTGTCTGTTGGCTACTTCCTGTCTTTCAGGGTTAAGTTTGAATGGCATCTGTTTTGGGAACATTCCTTAGTAACCTTCACTGTAAGTAGTGTTTTTACTACTCTATCTCTCCTACTGGCTTTTTTTAAGTTTCTTGAGTGGAGGGACCATGTTGGTTTTCCCTGTTGCCTGGCATGATACTTAGCCCAGAGTTAAGTTTAAAGCCTGTTGGATGAGAAGATAAATGAATGTGTGTTTTGTTTACTAATAATGCCTGCAGGTCAATCTGGCAGGTCTTCCTTTTTCCATCTTGAAATTGTAATAGTAATTTTCCAATAACCAGGACTGGATAATTTTGTAGTAGGTGTTAGTAAAGTCAGATATTTTAAAGTAAGTATTAGGTTATTATAAAGAATGTAGGTGGTAGAAGAAATACATATATGGGCTGGAGAGATGGCTTAGCAGTTAAGCGCTTGCCTGTGAAGCCTAAGGACCCCAGTTCGAGGCTCGACTCCCCAGGACCCACGTTAGCCAGATGCACAAGGGGGTGCACGCGTCTGGAGTTCGTTTGCAGTGGCTGGAGGCCCTGGCGCGCCCATTCTCTCTCCCTCTCTCTATCTGCCTCTTTCTCTCTGTCTGTCACTCTCAAATAAATAAATAAAAATAACAACAACAAAAAAAGAAATACACATATAAATTTTTAGAATTAGAATGAACTCTGGGAATCATTTACTTGTTTAAGGCCCTTCATCTTTAAGGAGTTTCCAGTGTCAATGAACAGATAATATTTACAAACATGAAAAAAATAATTGAGAACAAATTGCCGATGAATTAGAAAAGGTTTGAACAGTTAAGGTATATTTAACCAAGAAATTAGGTTTTTAAGAGAACATTCAAAGTATAGGGAAAGTATAAGGATAGAAAGATGTAGATTACAGGAGAATTTGTGGACATGTTCAGTTGAGTGCTATTGAATAGGAAGAGAGAAAGCAGAAAATTGAAACCAGAAAGCAGAGGAACTTGAATAACAGGCTAATGAGGGAAACCATGAATAGTTTTTAATTAGGTGACTGATCTAATGAGTATAATTTTTATGTTTTATTTGACTGGTCTATGGTTTGAGTGTAAGGCTGAATGGATCATGAAACTGAAACAATGTCTAATATGCCAACTTAAAGATATGAACTTACTTATTTCTCTTTTGTTGCTCCAAGGCAGAATCCTGATATACCACCAAATCCCATGATAATTAACATAACAGTGTCAGAGTTTTTTCTTAATGGAAAAAATAAGCCTCGGCAGCAAGCTTGTAATGTTAGTAATGTATATGTATTAGTAATGACATACTATAGATAATTGGCATAAACTCTCACATTACACCAATAAAGTGTAAAAATTCCTGAGGTAACTGAGAACATGGTAGCAGCTGTGGCATCAGCCTGCGCTATTTTGCTAGTCATTTAAAGATTAGATACACTGACATGAAGAACTATGAACTCTCCTTGGATATTTGGAAGCCATTTTATCCAAGAATGGTGTCATAGGGAGCTAATAACAGTATGTGGAATTTTGAGAGAACAATAAGTAGAGCTCTGCAGTACATTAGGCTTCATTTTAAAATGAAAGGACCTTAAATTCTGACCTTGACCAGACAAATAAAAAACAGCTACATAAAACAAAAGTTTGTTATAGAAGTAGTACTGTTCCTTCTCATTGTCAGGGATGAGTCAGTCTCCCTCCCTCTCTCATTTTGATTTCTTCCTTTCTTTTCTTTCTGCTTATTTTTCTTTGAAACAGTGTCTCATGTAGTCCAGGCTGGCCTCTTCATTTGTTATGTAACAGGATGACCTTGACTTTCTAATCTTCCTCTCTCTATAACCCAGGGACTGGGATTACAGGCATGCACCACTATACCTGGTTTATGTGGTGCTAGATCTACCACAGGACTTTGTGCATTCTAGGCAAGCAGTCTACAGCTGAGCTACATCTCAGTCTCCATGTATCTTTTTATAACCCCATGTAATCAGTGGCTCACAATTTGTTTTTCTTTCTTTTTTAATTCTTTTTGTTGTTGTTGTTTTTTCTGATTTATTGAGACAGGGTCTCCCTTTGTATTCTGGTAGGTTGGCCTGCAACTCACTATGTGTTGTAGTTACCTTGTGTTGCTGAGATAAAACACCTGACGAGAAGCAGTTTATGGGAGGAAAGTATTTATTTTGGCTTATTAACTTATGAGGAAGCTTCATGTTGGCAGGGGAAAGCATGGAATGAGCAGAGGCCAGGCATCACCTCTGCCACAACAGGTAGAAAACGCCAGTACAAGAGTGAGCCAAACTTTGGCAAGTGGGTACTGGATATAACACCCCCCAAACATACCTTCCCCAGCAACACTTCATTTTCCAAATTTCCATCAGTTGGATATTATCCATTCAGAACCCATGAGTTTGTGGTAGACATCTGATTCAAACCACCAGACTATATAATTCACTAAGGTGGCTTTGAATTCATGATTCTCCTGCCTCAGCCTCAGCCTCACCCTCAGGTATTAGGATTTCCTTTTATGATATTTGTTCAACTTCCTAATCTGATGGCATTAGTGACTGAAATGCTTAACGTAATTTTCAGTATAGGATGCCATAGGAATTCTTCAATCAACCATATGTCCATTCTAGGTGCTGCATGAAGGGGCAATGCAGACATAGACTTAGTGTCATAGTGTGGTTATGCTTGACTGACACTTGCTGCTGGCCTTCCTTCATTTTGCTGAGCTATAGTTTCCTTGTCTCAAATGGATAAAACAAGGACTCTTATGGGAAGTAGATGAAATACTGTATTTAGCATAGTACCTAGAATATGTAAGTTTCAAAGTGTTATTATTTTATTCAAGTAGCACTTATTTTGTACCAAAAGATCTTTGTTAGCTTCAAATTTATTTTTCCAGCTATTTTACTTAAAACAAACATCTGTAAAAAAAGTTAAAAGAATGAGACAAGTGAACAAATAAGCAATTTAATAGCTATCAAGTAGTAGGGGTTCATATTAAATAAGCAAATTACTCATTTTCAAAATTTGGGGCAAATAATTGAAAAAGCAAACCCTGACTATGAAACTTTAACTCTGTTTTTGATTTTTTTTTTTTTTTGTGACAGGCTGGCCTTGAAGTTGCTATGTATCCCACTCTGAACTTGTAGTCCTCCTGCCTCAGATTTTTGAGCACAAAATAGGATTACAGCTGTGCACAACCATGCCTGGCTCCTCTATCTCTTCTACTAGGGTTTGTTTAAAATTTCTCCCTCAACTAGGAAATAGTCTGATTTAAATTAGACATTTTATTTATTTATTTATTTATTTATTTATTTATTTATTTATTTATATATTTGTTTTGGAGACATGGTTTTATGTGGGCCAGGCTGGCCTGGAACTTGCTGTGTAGCAGAACTTTTGATTCTCCTGCCTCTGCTTCCCAAGTCTTGGGTATACTGGTATGTGCCACCACACCTAGTTTATGAACTGCTAGGGATCAAACCCAGGGAGGGCCTCATGCATGCCAGGCAAACACTCTCTATCAATCCAGTGTTATTCTCAACCCCAACAAAAGATTTTTTTGTAATGTTACCATATGGCAGAAACTTGCAAAGACAGTACAGAACAGTCATGAGTAACCATTACTTAGTTTGCTACAATGGTTGCAGCTTATATAATCATAATACATTACTAAAGTATAAAAATGTACATTACTATACACAGAAATGTACATCTGTGCAGTGTTTGTATGCAGTTTTATGGCATTTCATCACATCATACATGTTCATAGAAACACCTCCACAATGAAAATACAGACCTAGTTAATCTAGAAGCATAACAACTCAAGAGGAAATGGAAGGAAACAAAATCTATTTATTTATCTGTATTTTTATACCCTGTTCTTTTCCCTCATGTTCCAAAATTCTTTTATCATTTTCCTTCTGATGGGAGAACTTCCTTTAACTGTTCTTCCAGGCTGATTGTGCTGGTGACAAATTCAATCTTCCTTCATCTGAGAATGTCTTGATCTCTTTCCCTTATTGGTGAAGGACATGTAGAAAAAATATTAATTTATTTATTTGCAATCAGAGAGTGAAGGGGGTCGGGGGAGAGAGTGAAAGGAAATGAGAGAGAGAATGAGAATGAGAATGTGCATGTGAGGGCCTTCAGCCATTGCAAACTGCAAATGAACTCCAGATACATGCACCACTTTGTGTATATGGCTTGTGGGTACTAGGGAATTGAACCTGAGGTTGTTAGTCTTTGCAGGCAAGTGCATTAACCTCTGAGCCATCTCTCCAGCCCCTGAAGGACATTTTTGTTGGATTGAAGATTCTTGGTAAATTTCAGTACTTGCAAAATCTCATTTGTCTTGCCTTATGGTCTTCACAGTTTCTAAGGAAAATCTGCTGTCGTGTGAATTGATTTTGTTATATATAAGATGCATTTCCCTCTAGATGTTTGTAAGTTTTTTGTTAAATATTTTCAAAAGTTTGAGAATGCATTTTAGAGTAAATTTCATCAGGTTTAACATATTTATGTGTTGTGCAGCTTTATGAGTGTGTAGATTTATTATTTAAGTATAGTACTCTCTGCTTATCCATAGTTTCACTTTGTTTCAGTTATCTACAGTTAAATTCAGCACAAAATATTAGTAGGAAAATTACAGAAATAAACAATTCATGATTTAAATTGTAGTCCATTCTGAGGAGTGTGATGTTCTGCCTGGATGTGAACTATCCCTTTGTCCAGCGCATTCATGCTGTATACACTGCCTTCATATTAGCCATTTAGTAGGTATCTCATTGTACAGAGTGACTTTTCAAGTATTGTAGTGCTTTTGTTAAAGTAAGCTTGGGGCGGGGGAGGTGAAGGGTGAAGAAGGGAGGGAATATGAATGAGAATGAATGTATATGAATTTTTATTGTAGTAATTGAAATAATCATTCTATTATACTTCTTATACCTACTTTTACCATATGTATAGAAGAAACGTAGTATACATGGAATTTGCTACTATCCAGTGTCAGGTGTCCACTGCTGGTCTTGAAACATCTCTTGCTGACTGTGGGGAACTACTGTAATGAGCTAACTTCCTCCTTACTTCTGGGACTATTTTGGCACAGATGCTTGATCTCTTGTTATTCTCTCTCAGAAATCTCTGATGATTATTTTTCTTTAATATTTTAGTTTATATTCTTTGTGTTGCTCAATTGGCAATGTGTACTATTAGGCCTTCCAGTTCACTCATTTGTACTCTGTGGCTGCCTTTCTTCTGTTAAGCCTGCCTTTTCAATGAGCATTTTATTATATTTTCAGTTTAGAAAATTCCATATGGTTATTATTTATATCTTGTATTTCTTTTTCTATTTTTTCTTTGTAGTTCAGGCTGGCCTTGAACTTGTGATCCTTCTCTTTCAAGCCTTTCAGCATTCTTGAAATTGTTTATTGAAGTGTTTGGAGGATTGTTTCTTTCAGTCTCTATCAGACAATCCAAGCATCTATGTCATCTTGGCATTCATAGTTATACTTCATTTTTGCTACTTGATTCTTAGTATGGTGTAGGTAGTTTTTAGTGGAAATCTAGACATTTTGTGTATTATGTCATGTGATACTAGCTCTTATTGAAACTTTCTGTTTCAGCTGTCTCCCTTTGATAGCTCTGTCACAGTATGGGAAGATGCTGCCTTATTACTACCATGTGGGCCTCAACTCACTTTCTCCAGTTTACCTCTGTCAAATGGCCTCCTTAACTGTTGAGATAGTTCAGTGATAATGACCTGTTCTAGAGGAGAAGGAATATCTGGTCACTACTTCCCTAGGCACTATAATGACTCCACAATGGGGGATGAGGGGGCTGTGTAACCTACAAGGCAGTGGTAAAAGTCCTAACTCTACTATCTCAGGGGAGTGTATGTTTTTCCTTATAGTCTGTGAAGCTAGACATTTAGACTCCCCAGTAATCCTTTGGTGATGCAGATGTGGTGCTGTATTTTTCCTGTGGAGTCTAGATGGAGGTAGAGTGGTTATTAGCTCTGTGTTTTCTTTCTTAAAATATTTTATTTATTTATTAGAGAGAGGGGGGAGAGAGAGAGAGAGAGAGAGAGAGAGAGAATATGAATGAGTGTACCAGGATCTCTAGCCACTGCAAACAAACTCCAGATGTGTGTGCCACTTTGTGCACGTGGCTTCATATAAGTATTGGGGAATTGAACCTGGGCCCTTTGGTTTTGCTGGCAAGTGCCTTAACTACTAAGGCATCTCTCCAGCCCTAGGTCAGTGTTTTCTCTCTTGCCATTCTGCCCTATTCCTGACCACTTGGCTAGGTAGAACAGGGTCCTTGTCCTCTTCATTCCTTGTCTGTCATTCTTGTTTTTAATTTTTATTTTTAGTTACCATATAGCTTTAGGTATCACTATGGAATTTTAAACACAGTTTAAGTTGATTCTCTTGTCCCTATCTCCTCCATCCTCTATAGGTTCTATATCCTTTCCCTTCTTTCTGTTTTTATATCGCATGTGTAACGACGTGCTCTTACCCCAGTACCCCTTCCTTGTCATCTCCTATTATCTACTCTTGGTCCCCTCCTTTCCTCTCTTCTTCCCTCCCACCCTGCCTTCTTCCCTTCCCTACTGCCTCCCTTCTTCTCTTTTCCTTCATTTTCTTGAGAGAGAGAGAGAGAGAGAGAGAGAGAGAGAGAGAGAGAGGAGAGAATATATTGGTGTGCCAGGGCCTCAGCCATGGCAATTGCACTCCAGATGCTTGTGGCCACCTAATAGGCATGTGCGACCTTGTACTTGCCTCATTTGTGTGCATCTGGCTTATGTGGGACCTGGAGAGAGATCGAACCTGGGTTCTTAGGCATTGCAGGCAAGTGCCTTAACCACTAAGCCATCTCTCCAGCCCTGCCTTTTTTGTTTTTGTTTTGTATTCATTGTCATTTCTAGGCTATCATTTTCTTTATTTTTATGTTTGGAATATATGAGGAAGATGGAATACCAAGAGAACTCACCACTGTTTTACTCCTTAGGTCTTAAGTCTTCTATACTTTCTTTTCTTGCTGACTTTTTCAACCATGGTATGTTTGTTTTATATACAGTTCTATGTTTGGTAGCTATGCTTTGTAGGAGGAACAGAGAAAGACTCCACCTACTTCATCTTCCCAGAAGTATAAGTTTGGCTTCTTTTTGGCCTTCTCAAACTTTTGTCATTATGGATTAATTACATCTCAACTTGAAATGAGAGACTATTCCTTGTCTTATCTCTGGAGACTTTTTGTAATGGCTTTATATACCATTTTAATGACTGGATAAGAATGTTCAAATTATCTTTAGTTGAAACATTTCCTTGGTCTGTGAAAAAAAAAACACACACACAATAAGTCAAAGATGCAAATACCACACAGACAAGTGTCTGTTACGTGTTTAAGAATATACTTATATTAAGAAGTAACCTGCTTAATAGAAAGGCCATAAAAGTGAGCAGATGTATAGGTGACATAGATTTTGTGAACAGAAAAAGCTTCAAAAGAATGGAGGACTAGTGTCATACTTAATTTAGTCATGTAATTCTATATAATGCTTAAGTAATGCTTAGTACACATCGCTACAGCACTAGTTATCCAGAAAATACATAACTCTTGTTAAAATCCTTCAGAGACATATTGTATTGGAACACATTATTACTTTACATGTCTTGAAAGAGTGAATAAAAATTGAGCTGATTGAAAGGCTTCTGTTTTAGCAGTAAAGTTCCTCAGTACTAAACATACTGTGAATTTACTTTGTCCTTCCTGCTGTGTTACTACTGAAGGATGTCTAAGAGTGTGGCTTCAAAATAATACATGAGGAAAAACTCATAGGCTGGAAGAATTTAAGCAGAAGGCTGGCTTCAAATTTGTTATGTTGCTGAGGATGACCTTGAACTTGTGATACTCCTTTTTCCAATTATGCTTAATGTAGTATTTAGATGTTTCTTTTTTAGCATAGATTTTGATAATTGTTTTTATTATAGGAGTACTGCACACATCTGGAAAAACATTTTAAAAAACAAACTAACTGTGAAAAGTAAATCTTTTGTCCCTAGAGGTAGTCACTGTTTTGTTTTACAATACACTTACAGATGTTTTCTGTGGAAGTACAGGCATGTGTACTTATCCTCTCTTAAACACAAACAGAAGCACAGAACACACAACAATCTAGATCTGCTTTCAAACTTAATATATATTATATATTTTTTCATAGCAGGACATGCATATCTATTTTTTTTATTTTTCAACAGTTTTTTTTTGGATAATTTATATGCTGGAGTGTCACTCTCCTGTCTGTATTCCTTATAATCCTTGGCAATCATGATTCTACTCTATCTCTAGATTTACTTATTCTGATATTTTATGGAGGTATAATTATACAATGTACTGTTGTGTCTTGCTTCTTTCACATATTCCTTTTCAGAGTCATCTAAGTTATATCATGTATTAGTATTTTATTCCTTATATGGCTGAATAATCTTACATTATATAGATATACTCCATTTTATTTATTCATTCATCAGTACATTTATATCTGGATTATTTCCACATTTTCCAGTCATTAAGAAAACTGCTATGAAGATTTGTGTACAGGTTATGATGTATGTTATCTTATAAACTTTAGTAACTTTATAAGAGTGTTCACGCTATATGGCATAAAAGCCCCTATCATTTGCACCTTGTAACCATTGAGCTTCTAAACCTTTTCTCTGCTCTGGCCTGCTCCCTCCTGTGGAAGTATATTCTTTTTTAATATGTATACATTTTTATTGACAACTTCTATACTTACAAACAACAAACCGTGGTATTTCCCTCCCCTCCCCCACTTCCCCCTTCATAACTGTGCTCTCTGTCATATCCCCTCCCTCTCTCCATTAGTCTCTCTTTTAATTTGATGTCATCATCTTTTTCTCCTATTATGAAGGTCTTGTGTAGGTATTGCTAGGCACTACGAGGTCTTGGATATCGAAGCCAATTTCTGTCCGGACAGTTGTATGTAGGGAGTGGTACCCTTCCTTTGGCTCTTATATTCTTTCTGCCACCTCTTCTGCAATGGACCCTGAGCCGTGGAGGGTGTGAGATGTTTCAGTGCTGGACATTCTTCTGTCCCTTCTTCTCAGCACTATGTTGCCTTTTGGGTCATCCTAGTGGTCATTGCCATCTGAAAAGAGAAGCTTCTCTAGCCAGAAGTGAGAATAGCATTAATATATGAATATGAACATTAAGGGTAGTGCTTTCAGGGCAATTTGGTGAGAATGATATATGCATTTATCCTGACAAGAGCAAGCTTTATACCCCTAAGACTCATGGCCTCCCCTGCCATAGGCTTTTGATTAGGTTTTCAGTAACAGGCATGTATTCCCTCCCATAGAGTGGGCCTTCAGTCCAGTTAGAGAGCAGGTTTCTCCCAGAGCAGACATGCCACTATTGCACTCATTCAGTCATTTGGCCTGTCTGGTCAAACTTGAGGCTTCCAGTGTCCACTGTTTTCACAACTGATGACCTCTGTCTCCCATAAGGCTGCATACAGTGCAGCTTTTTCTGGCTTTCAGTTGGCTGGGCTACAGGGAGAAGGTTTTCTGCTCAGCACCAGCTTGATTTCTCAGTGAAATTGCTGCTGAGGCATGTGAAGTCTTCAGTAAAATAGGGTCTTAGCATCTCTTTCTCATGGGAAACCAAGGGCCTTGGCAATAGCCTATAATGTTTTGGAGGCAACAGGGATCCCCCTGGCCAACAATGCACTTGAAGGCATCCTATCCCTGGCACTGAAAATTTTCTAGTAACAATCTATGGCTTCTGGATACGTCATTTTTCAAGAAAGTAGACTTTCATATGTCTTATTCAGAGTATCTTAAATTTTGATTGACCCTCCCCCACCCTTCCTTTATATAATCTCTTCCCCTGACTTCACTTAGGCCTTTCCTGTCCCTGTAATCTGTCCCTCTAGTTACATATATACAATACCATCCTCTTAAGGCCTTCCCTCTCCTCCCTCCCTTATAGCCTTTTTCTGGCTTATGGGCCTCTGCTACTAATTTTTGGCTCCAGATCACGCACAGTCTATCCATTTGTAGCCAGCATCCACATATGAGAGAGAACATGTGACATTTGGCTTTCTGGGCCTTGGTTACCTCACTTAATATTATCCTTTCCAGTTCCATTCACTTCCCTGCAAATTTCATGATTTCATTTTTCTTTACTGCTGAATAGAATGCCATTGTGTAAATGTACCACTTCTTTATTATCCATTCATCTGTGGATGGATATCTAGGCTGGTTCCATTTCCTAGCTATTGTGAATAGAGCATCAATGTACATGGTTGTGCAAGTATCTCTAAGGTAGTGAGAGGAGTCATCAGGATATATGCCCAGGAGTGCTATAACTGGATCATATGGCAAATCTTTTTAGATGTCTCAAGAACCTCCACAGTGATTTCCACAGTGGCTGTACCACATTACATTCCCACCATCAGTGTAGAAGGGTCCCCTTTTACTGCATCCTTGCCAACATTTATTGTCATTTGTTTTCTTGATGGTATCCATTCTGACAGGAGAGAGATGGAATCTCTAGGTAGTTTTAATTTGCATTTCCTTGATGGGTAAGGATGTAGAACACTTTTTCAGATGTTTATATGCCATCTGTATTTCTTCAGTGAGAACTCTCTATTTAGTTTCACAGCCCTTTTTTTTCTTTTGGTTTTTAGAGGTAGGGTCTCACTCACTGGTCCAGGCTGACCTGGAATTCACTGTGTAGTCTCAGGGTGGCCTCGACTCATGGCGATCCTCCTACCTCTGCTTCCCAAGTGCTGAGATTAAAGGCGTGTGCCACCATGCTCGGCTCCATAGCCCATTTTTTAAATTGGGTTGTTTGATTTCTTATTGTTCTATTTTTTGAGTTCTTTGTATATTCTGGATATTAATCCTCTGTCAGATGTGTAACTGGCAAAGATTTTCTCCTATTCTGTAGATTGTCTCTTTGCTCTATTCACAGTGTCCTTTGCTGTACAAAAGCTTTATAATTTCATGAGATCCAAGTAGTTGATTAGTGGTTTTGTTTTCTGAGCAATTAGGGTTATATTCAGAAAGTCATTACCTATGCCAATATGGTGAAGGGTTTCCCCTACCTTTTCCTCTAGCAATTTCAGAGTTTCAGGTCTTATATTGAGGTCCCTGATCCACTTTGATTTGATTCTTGTGCATGGAGAAAGACAAGGATCTATTTTCATCTTTCTACATATAGATATACAGTTTTCCCAGCTCCAATTTTTGAAGAGGCTGTCTTTTCTCCAGTGAATATTTTTTGCATTTTTGTCAAAAATAAGATGGCTGTGGCTGCCTGGATTAACATCTGGGTTCTCTATTCTGTTCCACTAATCTACATGTCTGTCTTTGTGCCAATACCATGTTGTTTTTGTTACTATGGCTTTGTAATATAGCTTAAAATCAGCTATGGTGATACTACCAGCCTTATTATTGTTGCTCAAAATTGTTCTGGCTATTCGAGGTTTTATGTACTTCTAAATGAATTTTAGGATTTTTTCCTATTTTTTTGTGCAGAATGCCATTGGAATTTTAATGGGGATTGCATTAAATGTGTAGATTGCTTTTGGTAAGATTGACATTTTCACAGTATTTATTCTGTCAATCCAAGAACATGGAATGTCTTTCCATTTCCTTGTGTCTTCTGCAATTTCTCACTTGAGTGCTTTAAAGTTCTCATTGTAGAGATCCTTAACTTCCTTGGTTAAGTTTATTCCAAGGTACTTTCTGTTTTTTTGAGACAATTGTGAATGGAAGAGATTCCCTGATTTCATCCTCTGCATTGTCGTTGTTATTATATAGGAAAGCTACTGATTTTTGTGTATTTTTTTTTGCATCCTGCTATATTGCTAAAAGTGTTTATTAGCTCTAACAGTTTGCTAGTAGGGTCTTGAGGGTCTTTTATGTATAGAATCATATCATTTGCAAATAGTGATAATTTGATCTCCTCCTTTCCAATTTGTATCTCTTTTAGCCTTATTCCTATAGCTAAGATTTCTCCCTCAGTGATATCCACTCAATATTACAGTGGCCGAGGAAATGACAGGAGGTTGTCTTAAAGTTCATTTCTAGCTGTTTGTGTTCATAGCCACAATATTTATGATCCTATTTTCCCCAAATGTAGTATACAACAATGGCAGGGAAGAATGAGGGAAATAATTCTGACATTATTTAGGAGGAAAAGGTACTTTGGAACTAATAGATAAGGTTTTCAGATGCTCTATTGACTGAGCTATCTTGGTGCCCTTGGTTTGATGCTTTCTAATAGTTTAAATTTGTTCTTTCAGACTGTATGTTCAGCTTCACTGTGTATTATTTTTTATTTATACAGTGGTCATGGGTACCTGTGTCTCTTTCTTCTTGGTAGATTTTGTGTTTTCTTATCCCTATTTTCACTTTCATGTATGGGGTAGAGAGAACACTGTAGCTCAAATTTTAATCTTACATGGTTGTAAGAGACCTTAAGAAGTGTTTAGTGGTCCCATTCCATCCGTAACACACTTTAGATGAAGAAAGTGACATCTTCATAGGTGAACTACAAATGTCCAGTTACACCATTTTTGGTAAAGTGGAGTTAGAAAATTTCCTCTTTCTGACTTCCACATCCTATTTTTCTGCTATTTTTTCCCCATTTGAGGTTCTCATTATAGTTATAGACTTTACTATCTTCTGTCTTAGTAGAATGTTCTCTCTCTATAAACTGCTACGAAACTGTTTCTTCCTATGAGTCTCTTTGATTTAAAGGGACACTGTGACCTCAGTTGAAATCTTAGTTCCATCTAAGGGTTTGTTTGTGAAGTAAATGCCTGAACATAAATCTGTCAGCCCTTGTGTATTGAGAAAAAAAACTGGTTTTCAAGGGCTCTAAAATTTCTTTGAATTAACATTTTTGAGTCTAATTTCTCAGTAGACATTGATAATAATCCCATCTGTTATGATGACTATATTAGCCTTATCTAGTTTAGAAGTTCTACCTCTGGTTTTCTTAGTTAATATCCTTTTCTTCACATGTCATAGAAACTTCCAGGATATTTTCCACGAATATTTTAGCTCCTTTGGATTATGCTACTGTTTGGTGTGTGTGCTGGTTGAGGGCAGATGGACCTACCAACATGGAAAGTATCCCAGATCTTTCAAGCAGACTAATGAATTCATGAACATGGCATGCATTTTTCAGGGGTGATTTGTAAGAATTTTTCAGAGTTTAAACTCTACAAAATCTCTCTGTCCACAGTTACTTTGTGTGTTCAGTGACTTGATTCTCATAAAGTCATTTTTCATTTACTCACTCATCACCCTTTCAGCATGAAAGTTTTGTAAGATATCCTTGCTTATGTGATGTTGGTTATTTTTCTATCCTTTTTGGCCCTTGCCCCATCATGTACACATTTCATCATCTTCCTCTATGCCTCTTCCTCCTTTCTAGAGAGTTTGTGGGCTAATGATGGAAAGCATTATACTTAGGAAAAGTATGGGGAAAGTTAATACCCTGAGAATTACTATTCTAGCCCCTTCAGATTGGAAAGTTGTTTTATGGGCTGTGATGGTTTTTAAATTTTTTTTTTTGAATTGGTATCAGATCCTTACCCCTTCTGCAAGCTCAGTATACTGTGGTCAAGATTCTTTTCTCTTTAAACTTCTTGAAGGTACTAAGGGCTGATTTAATAAATGGACAATATATAGGAGTTAACTAGGAAAAGTGTGCAAGGCAGAAGCCATTGAAGGTTGAGAGAGCACACAAGGGTGATTAAATAAACTAGAGTGGGACTCAGTTTGTGTGGTGGTTGTGGAAGGTGATGAGAATTAGAAAGTGACCAGTACCTCAGTGAAGGGTTTTATGTATCACTCCAAACAGTTTAAGTTTTATGCTGCTGTACTTGGGGAGCCCTAGGAATATTTTTTAAACAGAGGGGTGACTTTAGAATAGCATTAATGCCATATTTATCAGACTGCAGTTTGTAGAACAAGTTGAAGGTATTTAAGCTGTGAAGTCAGGAGATTGGCTAGAAGGCTAATATAAACTAAATTTAGTCTGATAAAAGAAAGAGAAGGGAAGATGGATTTGAATGCTAGTTAAAGATTTCCCAAGTTTAATGGATGAAGGAGTGTTAGAAACTATGGATAAAGAACCTCGGGTTTCTGGTGCATACTCCTTGGTGAATGAATTGCTATTTTCAGTTGTCAGAGAAGACAAGAAGGTTTTAGAGGAAAAGACAATCATTTGGCTAATGTGAGTTGTTAAAATTTATATGTGTTATAATTAAGGTATTGAGTTTAGAGTGTATCTCAGTAATACAGCTCTTACCCAGAATGTCAACAACCCTTGGTTCAATTCCACGATAAGGAAAAAAAAAAAAAATCAAGATACTCATCTGCCACCCGACACAGAGGCCTGGATAATAGAAGAGGCTTAAAAATTAAATTTTATGTTATAAGCTTCTTACCATAATGAAATAATTAAAAGTAACAAATGTAGTTTGTAAATAATCAGAAGACAGATGGTAGCTAAAATAAGAAGGATGCATTCAATTTGTTGCATAAGGAGTATATATAAAGTGACAGTGGAAGAAATAGGTCATTGTTGTGGGATTTTTAGAGCCATGGGGCCTCTCTTGGCCCAGATGGGTTGGAGTCTAGTGGCTAAAGTTCTTGATTTTGTGTCCCATGCCAAAGAAAAATTAAGGAATATGGAAAAGTAGGTGAGGAGAGCAAAAGTAGACTTTATTAAGGAAAACTAAAGAGACTCCTGGGAGTGGGAGTGGTTCACATTAAAAAAAAAAAACAAAAAAACAGATGCGAGGTTCCTGGAATGGGCTCAGAGCTGGGAATATAAGGGAGGAAAAGGTCCAAAATGTCAGGGCAAGCAAGTTTAGGATTCCTTCAGGCATTCAAATAAGAGCTAGAAAGGGAAAAGAAAGGAAAAGTTAGGCTTTTTGAGTTAGAACTAAGAAAAACAGGCAGACTCAAGCAGTGGGGGTCTTGTCTGCAAGCAGCTGCATGAGGGAGGGTCTTCTATAGGGTACATTATCTCATAGAGGGATAATTCTTTCTCCCATCTCTTCATCATGTATATAAGTGAGGGGTGGTCTCTTGACCAGGTGAGTGACTGTATGTCTGGTTCTACCCAGGATAAGAAGAACAAAGTCCTCTGATTAGGAGGAAGTGGCTCTTTTCTTTTTAATGTTACCAGGGAAATAGGAGGTGGGGTTCTGAGCAGGGAACCGTGTGGTGGTTTGGATCAGGCTTTTCTAGCTATCTGCCTGTAAAAGAAGACTACCTTGTTACTAATCTGTATCAACATGGTTAACAAAACCACCAAAATTGCAGATAGAGGTGTGCAGATAAAGAAGAGGACCTAAAGGAATGGTGTGAGAGAACTGGTGGATCTGGAGTGAGTGGAGTGTAGGGAGCTGAGGAAGATATGCTACATTGGAGAATTGTTATGTTCCAGAGATGCTACATGAAATGTACTGAACATGCTCTCATTAACTTGATGTTAACCCTGAGAGCATCTTGTAACGTTGGTTGTTGATAGTAGTTCCATGCATGCATTGCTTTATAGTTATGTTTTCACAAGTCATCTTCACTGGAGACTCATTTACCTTGTCTGGATTACCGAACAAACAGTAATAATAGATACTCAGTTAATGATTATTATATTATATTATTGCAATGTGATTTTCTTTGCTACCAGGAGAAGTCCAAACTTAAGTCCAGGTGTGTTTGCCAAAAGTTCATTGTTTGGTAGATAGAGTTGTAGTCTGTTAGAGTCTAGTCTTGTCACAAGATATTTATGAGAAAAAGTTTTCATTAAAATAGTTGAGTTTCTAATTTTATCTTTATTTTTTTAATTTCAGCATCAGTAATTGTTATATTTAGAGTTTTATTTTGCAACAATTATTGTTCTCTAGTGTTCTTTTTTCTTTTTTTTTAAAGTTTTTCGAGGTAGGGTCTCCCTCTGGCCCAGGCTGACCTGGAATTCACTATGGAGTATCAGGGTGGCTTCGAACTCATGGCAATCCTCCTACCTCTGCCGCCCAAGTGCTGGGATTAAAGGTGTGCGCTGCCACACCCAGCAAGTGTTATTTCTTGATGAGTTGAAACTTTAATTTTATTTGAGGTTACATCTAGCTGTTTAGAATGAGTAACAAAGAAAGACAAGATTGTATGTTCTGGGTTCTACATATTTAGAAATTAACTCCAGATAGTTTTTTTTTTTTTTATGTTTAGAGACATTATTAGGTTAAGTGACGGAAAGAAGAGAGTGCTCCTGCCCAAGAGAAGCCAAAATCAGGGTAAAGCCCCAAGATTTTGTTTTTTGAAAAATCAGTTAATTATTTTTTTAAATTTAATAATTTGGTGTTTTTGACATTTTCATACATATAAAATTTTGATCATGTGTATACCATATTAACCTCCCTTACCCTCTCACCCTCATCACTATGGCTATGCCATACAAAGAATGACTCTCCCTCCACAGGCAACCATTAACTGTCATTAGCTCATAAGGGAGGGCAGTAGTCTACAACACTTCCCTAATCCAAAACAGAATGTTGACTGGCCCCATCATATACAGGTTCATGGGTGCAATTAAAACATAACTTCATTGTAACAAAAATTAATCATTGCAATACAAATTGCTATGTATATCTTGGAGTTACCTTTGAGCAAGAACTTAGCAGGAGTAGGTAAAACTGCTTGTCTCTGAAGGTGATAGTTCCCATTGTACTAGCTGTATTGGAGTAAATGGGAAAGAGACATGAGGAGGAGCATTTAGAGACAAGTGGACATGATGGCTAATACTAGGTGTCAACATTTTTAAAATTTTTTGGTCAAACATGTAGATAGTCTGTAATGAGATCATTATTAGATCTCTGTCTTGTCAGTAGATTGAGTAAATTTGATTATAATTTCTAACGTGAGTGGTCTTGCCACCTTCTTGGCATGAATGTAGACATTTTAAAGAGAAATGCTTGTGCCCTTCTTTCCCTTTGGCTATCAGACTATTGGATCAGTGGTCCCCAGGAAATTGGAATTCCTCAGGAATCCCATGCTGTGGGAAAGAAAAGGCTGAAGCTGAATGGCAGAAAGAAGAGGAACTTGTCTCCTAGTAAGAGATTTCACACAGCTCTGACAATTTGTTAGACCACCTTGCCGGAAAGACAGCTGAGACAACACTTTGACCAGCACTGCGTATTTATGTGTGTACCTATTTTCCTCTATTTACACCTGAACCTCATGTTAGTTTTGTGAAGATAGACCTGGAAGGAGTATCACTGAACCTTGTTGTCGCATTGAATGCATGTTTTTTTTTCCTGCTTTTTACTATTATTTGTGTCTCTAATTGGCCTATTGGGGAAGGTGGCTGAGCCCAGCTTGTATGGGCTGTCAGAGCCCAGACTTTCACCCTAAAGTCTCCTGGTAACAGTTTCATCCAATCATTCAAAAGACTT
Source organism: Dipus sagitta (assembly GCA_036346955.1). Taxonomy (NCBI): domain Eukaryota; kingdom Metazoa; phylum Chordata; class Mammalia; order Rodentia; family Dipodidae; genus Dipus; species Dipus sagitta. Next base: position 123,610,350 of record CM070776.1, read on the forward strand.
ACTAGAAAAAGAATGATCTCTCCTCCTAAAAGAACAATAAACCTAGCTTTAGGCAGGAGCTTCAGTGTCAACTGCTCTGGTTCTCCAGCCTGCTGTAGTGGGTCAATTCACTAAAATCAGCTTCTCTGTCTTGTTCTCACTTCCACATGTATACAATTTCATATTAGTTGGGTTCTCTGCAATTCCTAACTATCATGTGGGGGAGGAAACTTGCTTTTCCTTTATTACTCTGGGTATTTTGCCTCTGTGTATCCTCTTGGGTTGATGCTATTATGGGAAACTAAGTTACACAGAGATGGAACCAGAGATAGAGTGGAGAGTCAGAAAATTTATTAATGTTGACATGGACTCAGGGGAATAACTTCCAAAGCCTGAGTACTAAGCTCTGATAGTGCATGGGTTTATCCATAGTATAGCAGGCAGTTTGACATCAACTTGAATTTTTTTACACTAATGGTGAGTTACAAGTTTCTAAGGTTACATGATTTTGTGGCACAAATAGAAAATTCTTTAGCAATGTCAGTGATAAGAAAGTGCAAATGTAGAACAGAAAGCTATTTGTTCAGGGGTGTTTGTGCCTATGGCTGCACTAACTAGATAACATACAAGAAAGGTACAGCTACATAGATAGGGAGGAGACTCGGGTCATGCTGTCTTCCTGGTAAAGGCTTGTACAATAGAAACTGTGTTTTAGATTATCATTTAGGCCTGGTTTCTTTGTAAAATTTCTTCTACCACAGTGCTTTCTAGAACTGTGCAGCACCCTTGATTACAGCTGCACCTCACTGAAAGTACTAAAAACTTAACTCTGCATATAGAGCATGGCATACTGCCAACTGCAGTGGTAGTTTCCAGATGAACAAAGCTAAATGCTTGGTCATAAGGAGTTTATGACTGGAAGTGATGAACCGTCTATGAGATAGAGCAGAATGTCACTGTTGTCCAGTTGGGGATCTGGGAGGGATTTTTATTTTTGGTTTTTCGAGGTAGGGTCTTGTTCTAGCCCAAGCTGACCTGGAATTCACTCTTTAGTCTCAGGCTGGCTCCTACTCTGCCTCCTGAGTGCTGTGATTAAAGGCGTGCACCACCATGCCCAACTATGGGAGGAATTTTATCTCCATAATGATGAGAGAGAGAGAGAGAGAGAGAGAGAGAGAGAGAAGGAGGGAGGAGGGGGGAGGGAGACTGGGCTCTGGACTTAGAATCCCTAGGCTTGTGACTCCATGCCTTGTGTCCTTGTCCAAGTTTATCAAAGAATTGAAAAAGCACTGACACTGAGAAAAGTAAATTATGGAGGATGTATTCAGGTAGTGTGGAAACAGTCAGGGAGGTTGGGAGGGAGAGGAATGGACCAGAAAAGACTCTCTATTATATGGTGAAAAAAATCTCTCACATGTGGCTCAGGTCTGTTTATATGATTAGGCATCCAATTAGAATGAGCCCCATTACTGGGTTCAGGAAGGACCCTGAATGATGGGTGGGTCTGATTTAGGAAGGGCTTGCTCCAAGGGGCTGAGCTCAGGAAGATTTGAGGCAGAACCAGGAAGAAGCTGCTGCTGCTTACAGCTGACTTGGATAAGACTGTATCAGATGGGAGTTCTAGTGTCACCAGGGTAGGGTGGCATTCCTTTTCCTTTGGGCCATTTGTTGCAATCAGTTTCCCACTGCTGGCAGAAAATCCAGATTAAGAACAGTTTGTTGGAAATAAAAAAGGTTTATTTTGTCTTACAGACTCGAGGGCAAGCTCCATGATAGCAGGGAAAAACAATGGCATGAGCACAGGGTCAACATCACTTCCTGGCCAACGTCAGATGGACAACAGCAACAGGAGAGTGTGCCAAACACTGGCAAGGGGAAGCTGGCTATAACACCCATAAGCCCGCCCCCAACAATACACTGCCTCCAGGAGGCTTTAATTCCCAAATTGCCATCAGCTGGGGACATGGCATTCAGAACACCTAAGTTGATGGGGGACACCTAAATCAAACCTCCACACCATTCCGTAGCTGACTTCAGAAAAAACTGCCGTGCTGTTAGTCCATATCATGGCTAATTCTTTAAGTGGATTTCTAAGCATTCAGTACAAATGCACTGAGAGTAATGAGCTTGGGGCTGGTCTTTGTAGAGGTTTTATTAAGGTGGAGTACAAGTGTAAAAGCATATCAGAGACAGAGGGAACATAGTGAGCAAATAGCTTGGACTTGGAAAGTAGGGCACATCCTAGAATAAGGCAATTTGTTACATATTATATGCTAGTACTTTGCAAGGAACAATCACCAGGAAGATATTCTTAAATGGAGCCTAGAAAAGAGACACCCTACTGTTCTCAGAAGTCTTGAATATGAGTGAATGTAAATGTGTACAAGTGTGTGTTCTTTTAACAAAGTCACTTTGGTTTGGGAACATCACAATCTTACCATCTCAATTGGTCTGATATACTATCTTTTGCAAGCAAGTGCCTTTAATTGCTGAGCCATCTTCTTAGCCCCTGGTCTACTATCTTGGATTCATTTAATTATACCTCTGGTAAATGTCACTGAAACTGAAAATGAAACTTAGGGCTTGGCTTTAAAGTACAACTCAGAATTAGGTATTGTTGTAAGGGCTTTTTCTTTTAAACTAAAAAGAATGTGCCATATTTAATTCTTTGGAGTAATAGCCTTATTCTAATTTTCTTCAAATATTTATTTAATAGCTTTTGTTTTTAAAAAAAGTTTCTTTCATTTTCCCAGCTAGCCCTTTTTACTGTCATTCAAAGGATTTAAATAGTAAATGTGGCAGGAGGACCTTGTTATACTTTAGTGTCACACACAGCAGTCCTCATATTATATATTTTCATTTCATAATCCAAATACCCTTCAGTTTATAATTAAATCATATGGACTTAATTTTTGACATTTTCTTAGTGTTATCAAGTTATAATTCAGATACAAAAGTCTTAACCTTTCTGCATGCATGGCTTTGAGTTTTGTCACGCATGCCATTGCCATGTCATTACTATTACAATCATGATATTCCATTTTGTCTCAAATTCCTTTGATGAATAGTCACTCACACCCTTACGTCCAGTCCCTGTCAAAGATAGATCTGCTTTCATTCTTGATGGTTTTGCCTTTTCCATAATTTCATCTAAATGGAATCATAGTATAGTTAGCTTTGTGAATCAGAACCCATTTACTTAGCCCAATGCCTTTGAGAGAGTTTTCCAAAGGGATGAATGTAAAAGTGGCTTGTTCCTTTTTATTCCAAAACAATATATTTTTTTGTGTAGACATACCATTTTTTAGTTATTTGCCAATTGACAAATATGCAGGTTGTTTTTAGTTTAGAGTGATCATAAATAAATCCACCATAATTATTATCATATAGATTTTAGCAAATACAAGATTTCATTTGTCTTGACAATATCTTGGAGGAAAAATGCATATAGTAAATGCTTGGCTGTTTTAGAGAATGCCAAAATGTATTTTCCGGGCACAGGTCCATTTTTCACTTTCATTAGCAATCTATGGGTATTTTGGTTACTTAGTATTCTTATCTGTTCCTTGATATTTTCAAGTTTCAAATCTAAAAAGAAATCTAGTCATTTTAGTAGGCATACAGTAACGTCTTTGTGGTGGTTTGAATGTATATCTCCCATAGACTCAGGTATTTTAGATTAAACTTCCTACTTAAGACTCCAGGAGCCTGCTGGAAGAGGTGTGCCACTGGAGGAGGATCTTGAATCCAGCCCTAAGTTGTGTGGAGAGCTAGTTTGAGCTGTGGCTGTTTTACGTTTACTGGTGTTGCTTGTTTCTCTCTGCTGTGGGTGCTGAAGAGAGCCAGTTTCCTTCACCATAAGCTGCTTCTAGTTGGATGTTTATTCTAGCAACAAAAATGTAACTGCAACTGGTGTATCTATTTTATTTTATTTGTACTTGACATGCAGAGATTTAGGTGTCAATTCATTCTGTCATTTTCAGAAACAATTTATTTTAGTTGATTCTCATGCCTCCTTCTCTCCCCAATCCTCCTCTGCCTCCCATTTCTTCTTCTCGAGTATCTTCTTTCCTTCTGTTTGTATGTCATATGTGTCCTTTTGTCCTTGCCTTACCCTTCTTCCTATTAATCTCTTCATATTTGTTCTTAGTTATATTCTATATTTATGTGTTTTATGTACATTTTCCCTCTTACATAAATATACACACTTAATAGATATTACAAAGTAGGATTTAAATATCAGAGGACATGCAGTTTTGGTCTTTCTGAGCTTGGGTCATTTAATTATAATTCTTTGAAGGTCCTTCAGTTTTCCTTGAAATTTCATATTTCTGTACTGATGAATAGAATTTCATATATATATATATATATATATATATATGTGTGTGTATATATATATATATATATATATATATATATATGTATATGTATATCTCACATTTACGTCATTTATGTGTTGTTGGTCATCTAGGCTGATTCCTGGTCTTAGCTATTGTAAATAGAGTGGCAATAATCATGGATATGTAAGTATGTCTGTAGTGGAGTATGGAGTCCATAGGGTATATGCCCAGGAGTGGTATAGTTGGGTCACATGGGAAGTCTATTTCTTTTTTTTTGAGAAAACTTTATATTGATTTCCATAATAGATGTTCTAGTTTGCACTCCAGTCAGCAGTGGATATGAGTCCCTGATGCTCAGCAACCTTGCCAGCATTTGTTTTCAGTATTCTTGATGCTAGTCATTTTGACTGTGGTAAGATATGGTATTTAAAGTGTTTTTAATTTTCATTTCTCTATGGCTAGAGATGTTGCGCATGTTTTAAGTACTTGGTCATTTGTGTTTATTCTTTAGTGAACTGTTCATTTTGGTAGCCCATTTGGTGATTGGCAGTTTTTTAGGTATTTATTTTTTCCATTTCTTGGTAAGTTATAGGTATTAGCCAGCTGTCTGAATATAAGTGGAAAATTTTTCTTCCATTCTACAGGCTGTTGGTTCACTTTGCTGGTGGTTTCTTTTGCCAGGCAGAGACTTTAAGTTTATGTAGTCCCATCTGTTAACCCTGAAACTGCTAGAGGGAAAAGTAGAGAACATGCATCATGATATAAGTATAGGCAAGAACTCTCTGAATAGGACTCTGATAGCAAGTATACTCTCTAAAGTATAGAGTACTTAGGGTATGTTTTCAGGAGTGGTATAGCTGGATCATATGGTAGTTCAACTTTTAGCTTTTTGGGAAACCTCCACACTGATTTCCATAGTAGTTATACCAGTTTATATTCTCACCAACACTGAATAAGAGTTTCTGTAGGTGGGGGCTGGAGAGTTGGCTTAGTGGTTAAGGCACTAGCCTACATAAGCCAAAGAACCTCGGTTTGATTCCTCAGAACCCATGTAAGCCAGATGCACAAGGGGTCACATGGATCTAGAGTTCATTTGTAGTGGCTGGAGGCCCTGACATGCATGCTCTCTCTCTCTCTCTGCCTCTTTCTTGCAAGTAAATAAATAAAAATAAAACTATAAAAAATGTTTTTTTCTTTTTTTGATAATTTTATTTATTTATTTATTAGAGAGAGAGATAGAGAGATAAGGGGAATGCCAGGGCCACCAGCCACTGCAAATGAACTCCAGATCCATGTGCCCCCATGTGCATCTGACTTGTGTGGGTCCTGGAGGGTCGAACTGGGATACTTTGGCTTTGGCAGGCAAATGCCTTAACCTCTCCAGCTCTGGTATTTGCATTTTCTACCCAAATGAGACAAGCTTCAGGGCTGAGGAGTCACCATCCATTCATTCACTCCTTCAGTCAGTCTGTACCTGGTGCTCCCTTCTGAGGCCCTTTGATCCTAGCATTCGGGAGGCTGAGGTAGGATGATTGGTGTGAGTTCAAGGCTAGCCTGGGACTACAAAGTGAGTTCCATATTGTTTACAATTATTGCAGTTGTCAATAAAATAAAACAAAAATAAGATAAAGTAAAAGAGAGACTGATTGAGAGGGGAAGGGGATATGATGGAGAGAGGAGTTTCAAAGGGGAAAGTCTAAAAAATGTTTGTTTTTTTTTTAAAAAAGAGTTTCTCTAGGTGGGAGTAAACGTAGGTAAAGTCCAGGAAATAGAAAGGGGCCCAAGATATAGGAAAATGGGGAAGATAGTTGAACATACAATAAATGAAAGTCAAGGAGGAATACTGGGGCAAAAGGGTACAGCAGGAAAGGAGGGGCCCTGGGAGGTGGGGGAGCAGTGCAGAGGAGGGAGGGTTTAGAATCAATAAAAAGAAACATGTATGAAAATACCATAAGGAAACATGTTGATTTGTAACTTAATTAAAAATGGTGATGTTCAGAGCTGGAGGATGTATAACTCTTTGATATTAGTGGTTATCTTGACTTCTTGGTTATCTTGACTTCTGTAAGAAAAGCTATGATGCTTGAACCAGTAAAACTAGCAGAGGCCAAAGCCAAGGACAGGCAGTTGAAACAGCTTAGTGACATTGTCAGCTGTTCATCTCATGTGTGTCTTAAGCTTAGTTGGCTGCACCTATGCTTCTCTTTATGTGACTTGTTTGTTCCTCTCTCAGTGCAGATTGGCTTTATCTGACTCTGTCTGTATATAGCTACTCAGAATTCCCAAGTTTACTTCTAGGAAGACTGAACTTATTCTCAGATTTCCATGAGTGTACATTTAGTTTAGGAAAAATTCTATCTTTGGTCCAATCAACTTTGTTCGAGGTTGATAGTACAAGAAAGAGCCATGTTTATTTTTGGGTAAAAGGTATACAGTTCTCAGAGATTGGTGAGTATTGGAAACACCAAAACTTCTAATAGGGCTATTTGTTGTTTACTTATCTTTTATAATGAATTTTAGTTAATTTGTTTTTCACAATATAAAGTTCCTAGAGGATATGTTAAGTATTTGGTTAATTACTTTTCTTACTTCTGTGACAGATACATGAGAATAGCAACAAGGAAGGGTTTGTTTTTGCTTGTAATTTGAGGGGATACAGTCCATAATGGTAAGAAAGGCATGGAGGCATAAGAATGAAGCAGTAGTCACTTTTAGTCCACAGTGAGAAAGCAGAGAGATATGAATGCTACAATTCAACCATCTTTCTTTTTCATTCAGTGCAGGACCCCAGCCCATGGAAGGGTGCTTCCCACATTTAGGGTGGATCTTCCCACCTCAGTTAACTTAATCTAGGTACCTAATTTATAAATTTTTGTCACATTCCCCAAGATTTGTTTCCATGGTGATTCTGAATCCTGCCAAATGGTCAACCCAGGTTAACTATCACAGTTATTAAAGATAAAGCTAAATTAAAGATTATAAAATTAGAAAAAGTAGCACTTTCAAGTATAGAATGAATTTTCCTATTTTTCTTCATTTTTGAAGCAATTAAAATTACATGGCATGTAAAAATTTAATAAAATATATTGACCACATAGTATTAATTGTTTTAAAGATGGTCATCAGTCCATACAAAGTGTGTTATGTACATCCAATAGTTAGATGGGAGGCTAAAGAAAAATAATAGTTAATACCTTAGGGAGACTGGGGAGATGGCTCAGCAGATAAGAGTGTTTGCTCTACAAGCATAAGGGCCAGAATTTGGTAACTAGCATCACATAAAATGCTAGGCATCTTCTGGATTTCTGCTTCAGTACATTTTGAGTGTCCTCAATGTCTATTGCCATCACCCTGTTGCAGGTTGTTAGGCAAGGAGCAGCACTCTTGCTCGTTGTGCCAATTCCTTTGCAGTTTCACCTGGACCCTAGCTGATGTGGGAGAGAGAGCTCATCTCATGATGGGGAATCAGTTATATTTTCTTATCTTGTTGATAGATTTTGGTTGTTCTCAGTTTTCACTGCCTTCTGTAAAAGTAAAACAGATTCTCCATAGTTACTATTTTTTTAAAGACAGGCAGTTTACTTTTTTTGTTTAATTGAGAGGCATGGAAAGAGAGAGGAAGAGGAAGAGAGGGAGAGAGAGAATATGAGTGGTCATGCCAGGGCCTTAGCCAGTGAAAATGAACTCCAGACACATGTGCTACCTTGTGCATCTGGCTTGTGTGGGTACTGACTGGGGAATCAAACCTGGAACCTTAAGCTTTGCAGGCAAGTGCCTTAACCACTAAGCCATCTCTCCAGCCCAATTAAGAGAGATTTTGATCAGTGTAGCTTCTCTTTGGGCCGAAGACTAATGGGAGCTTCTTGTTTGAGTCAATGATCCTGGTCTCCATAGGATTTTGACTTGGTTCTCAGTATAAGCTATGGGTTCTTTCCACTGAGTGGGTCTTTTAATCAATCAGAAAGTCATTGGTTACCCACCTAGGCTGGGTGCCACTATTGCACAAGTGCGTGCACCTTATAAATTGCTGAGATCTCAACACTAAAGTAGACTTAAAATACAGCCACCAAAGCTCAGGGAATTTTGCAAAGAGGAGGGAAGAAGATTGTAAGAGCCACAGGGTGGGATGGAGTATTATTAGAGGCATTGCCTTCTACCATACAATGACTGACTGCTGCTCTCACAACTAATAATCGAAAACCCCATGGTGAATACCAGCAATCCCACTGAAGAAGGCCATCAATAGAATGGGAGCAGGGAGCAGGGGAATGGTACCAATACATGATGTGTTCATACAAAGTTTGTAATTAATAAAAAAAGAAAAGACATAAAACATATAAGTGTATCATTATTTATAACCAAATAAAAATTTTAAAGCAAAAAGCTGGGCTGACTACTCCTGTTTGCAACCCAAGTTCTAATGGAGGTGGAGACAGGAGAATCACTGGGGCTCACTCATTCGTAAGTCTGACTGGAAAGCAGCACCTCCAGATTCAGTGAGAAACTATATCTCAAAGAAAAAAGCTGAAAAGTGATAAGAGGACACCCAGTGTTTGTTCAGGTCTCCACATTAATTTAAAAAAATAGATATGTGTTACCAATTTACCTCTGAAGGGTTTTCATTTACATATACTAAAATTCAGTCTCCCTCAAATATGGAAGGGAAAACAGGAGATTAATCATACATGTTTTAGTTAGGTGCTTGACATATGTTATGTCATTCAGTCTTTACAACTACTCTATAAAGTAGTAAGAATTAGTATTCAGGAACCATGGAAGTAAATAAAACTCAGGGAAACCTCCAACATATTCATGAGAAGGCTGGGATTTAAACTCAGATCCCTGTCTATGAGAATCTCTTTCTCCCCATTCTACTGTTAGGGAGTATGATATCCTTACTTACGAAATCTTTCCAGAGGAGTTTATAGGTAAGACTCAGTCCAGGGCATCCAGCTCGTTTTCTGGCCAAACTTGTATACTGGAACTCAATTTTACATGTGTGTCAACAGTTTCCCCATATCAGTAACATAGAAGAGTCATATTAGTTGTCTGATGCTAGCCATTAAGCACCTGGGTTTTTTAAAGGTCATTAAAGTGTGAATCAATATTTAAAAATAGCAGTTGCTTCTGCAGTTTGGAAGGAAACATTTTTACCCTTACATTCTAAACATTAATGCATGCTAAATTGAGAAGTGGGGGGAAGAGGGAAAGCTGACCTTTCCTTTTTAGGCTGAACAAACAGGCAGAAGCAGCAAAGACTGGTTAGATTGTAGAAAGCAGCATTTTAAACTTTCCTTGTTGATTCCTTGAAACTTGTTACTTTACAAAGCACATTTTAATGTGAAAAATTTTAAAAAAAGGTGTGCTTGAGAAATTATGGTTAAAGACAAATATTTATAGCATAAATTATTTTTATAATAGTTACATAAAACGTTTTTATTTCGATGTAGGGTCTCATTCTAGCCCAGGCTGACCTGGAATTCACTTTGTAGTCACAGGGTGGCCTTGAACTCACAGTGATCCTCCTACCTCAGCTTCCCGAGTGCTAAGATTAAAGACATGTGTCACCATGTCTGGCTTCATAAAGCAAATTTTAATGATCCAGTGTTGATGTTTTAGAAGCAAAACTACTTCAAATACTTATTTTTACCTGAGTTAATGATAGTTTACCATGTAATTAATTTATCAACCTAAGTGACCTTGGGACCAATAAAATTTAAATAAATAGTTATTTGGCCAGGGTGATTTCAGACTTAATCTGAAAAACTTTAAAACTATGTATGGTATTATTCCTAAAATGATTAATTTTAACCTTGGGTGATGATGAATATGCAGGAAGGTTCTAGAAAAATACAAGATTATGCGTTTTGTAAGCAGTGTGGTCACATGTGGTCTCTGACTACTGAGTTAACTTTATTTGATGTAAATTAAATTTAGGCTAATGTTTTAATAATTCAGAATAGGCTTTTTGAAATAGAAGAGCTGCAGCTGGCAGGTGAATTTAATGTTTCAGGCATGAAAGAAACCAAAATCGTCTGTACTGTTTCTTTAGAAACTATCCTTTCAAGGGCTAAACTAACACAGTCAGACATATTGTAAGCATGAAACATCAGGTATTTGACCAAACAGCTCTTAGCATTTCTGCTCAAAAAGAACCTCATTAAAAGTAACCCATAATGGTGCCTTGTTTGCCAGTTCATCCCAGCAAGTGAAGCTGTCTGCTACAAGGGGACATGAGACAGAATGATTTCCATGAGTTTGAGGCCAGTCTGGTCTGCAGAATTGAGACCCTATTTCAAATAAACCAACCAAAATAAACTTTAATAAAAACACACAGGTTTGTAGTAATCTAAAATAGTGAAAATTTCTTTGAGATCTCTGTTTTGTATGTCTCAATTTATTTAATGATGTTTCATTTGACCTTTATTTAAAAGTAGACCCAGGGCTGGAGAGATGTCTTAGCCATTAAGCGCTTGCCTGTGAAGCCTAAGGACCCCGGTTCGAGGCTTGATTCCCCAGGACCCATGTTAGCCAGATGCACAAGGGGGCGCACGCGTCTGGAGTTCGTTTGCAGTGGCTGGAGGCCCTGGTGTGCCCATTCTCTCTCTCTCTGCCTCTTTCTCTCTCTGTCTGTCGCCCTCAAATAAATAAATAAATAAATAAACTAAAAAATTTAAAAAAGTAGACCCAAATATACTCTGATACTTTCCTTGAGAGGATTCACTCTTTTCACAGTAAATAGTTTATTGCACTAAAACCCCTCTGAATAAACATACAGCTGAAAATGATGTAATACAGGGTATAGAGTGAACACATCATTTGATTTTGAAATAATTTGATTCAAACTTCTATATTTATAAATACATTGCCCCAAACTATTGGTCTTCTTTTTTTTAACTTATGTAAACTACCTTTACTCATATACAAGCATACATAGTGTTCATTTGTATCTCATTAAGCCTAGCAGAGCATTCCTTTCTCCTGGGAACTGGGGTATTCTTATTTTTAAAATATTTTAAAAAGTTTATTTATTAATTTGAAAGCAGAGAGAGAAAAATAGAAGAGAGATAGAGAGAATGAGAGATAGAGAAATGGGCACACCAGGGCCTCCAGCCACTGCAAATGAACTCCATATGCATGAATTACTTTGTGCATCCGACTTTATGTGGATTGTTAGGGTTTTCAGACAAACGCTTTCACCACTAAACCACCTCTCCAGCCCCTGGGCTATTATTTATTGTGGGGGATTCTTCCATTCATTACGAATCTTTGGCCTGTGACTACCAAGTGCTAATGATTACTGACAGTAAGTATGGGTAGTAACAGCACCCCAACTATTTTCAAAATGCTCCCCAGGTAGTGGTATTCACTGACTCATTGGCTATGAGGTACTGTAAGTATATAATTCATTTTTGAAAACAATCTCCACAAACTTCTCCCTACTTCTCTTTTTTTGTCTTTTCTCTCTTCCTGTCCCTCCCTCTTTCTTTCTCTCCCTCTTCTTTTCTTTCCTCCTTCTTTCTCTTTCCTTCTCTTTCTTCTCCCTCCTTCTCTCTCTCTCTCTCTTATGGGGATCGAACCCAGGGCCTCACACATGCTAGGCAAGTCCCCTAGCATTGCACTGTATCTCGACCCCCTGAGAAACCTCATGCAAGATTGAAAAGTATTTAAGGCCCATCCCCATATTCTTTTGGAGAAGGATCATTTTCATACTTTGATTATAGTCAGTTGAATTGTGTCCCTCCTCCCCAAGTCTAAATGTTGAAGACTCAACTCCCAGTGTCTCAGTATATGATTGTATTTTGAAATAGAATACTTTTGAGTGGGTTCTAAATCAATATTACTGCTATCATTGTAAGAAGAGGAGATTATGGCATAGATGGTATGGTACCAAAGAAATTCTATGTAATGTATAGGGGTAAGGCACCCATCTGCAAGTGAAGGAGAAAGGTCCTAGAAAGAACCAATCCTGATGACCCCTTGGTTATCTGAAGCACCCTCTCTTAGAATCTATTTCCTTGTGTTTTACACCACTGTAGTATACATACCTTTGTTCCTAAAAATCTGTTTTGCACAGTGCTTATACTATAAATTACACAGCATTGAGATTTTATGAGCATTTTTTGCTAAATGCTAGGTACTTTTTCTATATCCATATTACAGAAGAGGATTGAATGTTCAGTGCCACAGAGTCAGTGGTGAACTAAGAATTTGAAGCTATTCTATTTTCACAGCTCATGTTCTTGTGAGTATACCATGTTCTGTCTTCTCTGAGGATGTAAAGGTTATGGTCTAGAATGTTGTAGGAATACATTATCAAGACACAGAGAGGGAGAAGATTAGGGAAAAGGAGAGAGGGAGAGCGCATGAGTGAATGAGCTAGGAACATTTTATTGGTAAGATAAATAGGATCAAGAGCCAGAAGCTCACCATACTAGGAAGCAAGTGTGTGTGTGTGTGTGTGTGTGTGTGTGTGTGTGCACGTGCATGCACGCGTGCATGCATTTTGTATGTCTTGAGGCATGAAAGTTATATTCAAATTTATGCACTCCTATGTTAATTATGCTACTGGTAATGAAGGCTTTGCGTTTTCATCATTGAAGTATATTTGTATACTGATGTGGAGTGCTTTTCTTGTAAGCCTCAAACCTCTTTATGCACATGTTATCATTGACCATATACTCTTCTTTTTGGAGTTTTGAGGTAGGGTCTCTGTTTAGCTCAGGTTGTCCTGGACTTCACTGTGTAGTCTTAGGCTGGCCTCAAACTCATGGTGACCCTCCTACCTCGGCCTTCTGAGTGCTGGGATTAAAGGTGTGCGCCACCATGTCTGGATGACCACATACTCTTTATACATATCTAAGATAGTTAATAATACATTCCTGTTATTGACTTATTTCTTTGCTACAATTATATAGAAAAATGCCAAAATGCTATGTACATTCATTTTGTGGATTAAAATGGCTTTCATGGTTTCAGCTTCTTTTTAAATTTTTTTTGTTCATTTTTATTTATTTATTTGAGAGTGACACAGAGAGAGAGAGAGAGAGAGAGAGAGAGAGAGAGAGGGAGGAGAGAGAGAATGGGCACGCCAGGGCTTCCAGCCACTGCAAACGAACTTCAGATGCATGTGCCCCCTTGTGCATCTGGCTAACGTGGGTCCTGGGGAATCGAGCCTTGAACCGGGGTCCTTAGGCTTCACAGGCAAGCACTTAACCACTAAGCCATCTCTCCAGCCCCCTAGTTTCAGCTTCTTAACTTCAGATACTTTTCAGTAGATTGTTTAGGTAACTTTGTTATTAAATTTTATTGGAAAGTAAAATTCATTTTGCATTACTGAAATAAATGGTACTTTATCCTTTTTAAGAGGAGGAGGAAAATCAACAGAATATTTTTGTGTGTGTGTGTGTGATTGTTTCATGACCAGTGTTCATTTCGGCACTTTGGAGTGAGTAAATGAGCTAGCTATATGTGGTTATTTATCTCAAAGAGTCAATACCTCATCTGGGAAACAAAAGGCTGCAGATGTTTTGGAAGATCAAGAAAGAAGAGTAGAGAACAGCTGAAGCACTTGCAATTTATGAACTCTTTGAGAAGAGGCATGAAGGAAATGAAAGTGTAGAAAGCTGACAAATACACAGACATGAACTAGCATGGTAGAATTGAGTTAGTATGGTGAAGAGAATGTAATGTGAGGCAAGGAAATGGGATGAGTTTCCAGGCGATAGTACTCTGCAGCATGTTAAGAATGAATCAAAGCTTCTAATAGATAATTGACTTTAATATGCTATTACTGACATCAGTATGAGGCTAAAATCAGAATTAAAAGGACTGAGGAGGTAGCTATATAATGGAGTGATGTTATAACCAGAACATCCAGAATTAGATTTTTGTCTTTGTAATTTATGTCTATTTTGACATTAAATAAGAATTTAAGACCTCTGTTTCTCAGGGCTATCATTGGTGAATTTCAAGTAGACCCTACCTGAAGGGCAGTGAGAATTCCAGGTCATTGTGAGCTAGGTCAAGACCCTACCTGCAAGGGCAGTGAGAATTACTGAAAATGTACACACTACTGCCTTACAATACTGCTTGGTAAGTAGTTAATGCTTCCCAAATATGTACTAATTTATAGTGAATCCTGCACTATAATGTGTACCTGACAGTTCTTGCTAAGTTACTACAAACTGAAGAAATAAAATCTCCTATATTGCTTTAAAGGGAATATGTTGTTGTTTGCATTATTTTGCATTTAATTCTCAGGACTTACCTTATCCAAAGCCCTATTTCATTGTCATGTCATTGCTGCTAATCCCTCACTGCTCTCATTGAAGTGTATTAGGTGAATAAATGGACAGGATGGAGCAAGTCTCCACCTCCCAAACATTCCACAGCCTTTGTTAACAGCGCCACCAGCTGAGGGCCAAGTGTTCAAACGCCTTTGTCTCAGGGGAACATTTTACATTCAAATATAATATCTTTATTGTCTTTGAACAAAGCAAAAGATTCATAGTTAGGATTTTGTTTCTCTCATCATCCACATTCAGATACTCAGAATTATACTAGTGTTACTAAAAACAAAATGATTATTGAAAGCAATTTATAATTTTTACATGTGGTCTTCTTGTTCTTGATGTGTATCCTACTAGAAATGTGTAGTTAAAATGTGCTTCATCATCACTTGAAATACACTTCTTTTGATGCATTTATACCACTGACAATATATCCAGTTTTGTCCATTTATCCAATTTTCTCTTACTTTTTTGCAATTAGGTTTTAAATTTGTGTGTGTGTATGTGTGTGTAAGAGTGTGGGCATGTGCATGCTATGATGCATGTGTGGGGACTAGAGAACATGTTTTGGATGAATCTTTGCTTTTCTAGCTCATTTGAGGCAGGGTTTATTTCTCTGCATTTCCCTATTCTGTTGTTCTTTGCTGTGCTCCCCACGAGCTTCTGGGAAATTCTCATGTCTCTGTCTCTCTGCCTCTCATTTTACCATTAGTGTTCTGGGATTACAGAAGTCTACCACAATTTTGGGCTTTTTTATGAGGGGTCTGGGGAGGTTTGGACTTGGATTATAATGTTAAATGATTGACACTTTATCCACTGAGCCATCTCCCTAACCTTAAATTTAACTATTTTTATTTTTAATATTTATTTATTTCAGAGAGAGATAGAAAGAGGTAGATAGGTAAAAATAAAAAAGAGAGAATGGGCACACCAGGACCTCCTGCCACTGCAAGTGAACTCTAGATGCTTGTACCACCTAGTAGGCATGTGCAACCTTGTGCTTGCCTCACCTTTGTGTGTCTGGCTTATGTAGGATCTGGAGAGTTAAACATAAGTCTTTAGGCTTTACAGGCAAGTGCTTTAACTGCTAAACCATCTCTCCAGCCCAGCCCTTAGTTTTGAACTAGATAAGGTATTTATATAGCTCCAATGTCAAATCTACAAAAATGATAAATTTAAATAATTCATACTAGTATTCTTTTTTAAAAAACTTTTCTGTTTATTTTTATTTATTTATTTGAGAGTGACAGACAGAGAAAGAAAGAGGCAGTTAGAGAGAGAGAGAGAATGGGTGCACCAGGGCCTCCAGCCACTGCAAACGAATTCCAGATGTGTGCGCCCCCTTGTGCATCTGGCTAACGTGGGTCCTGGGGAATCGAGCCTCGAACCGGGGTCCTTAGGCTTCACAGGCAAATGCTTAACTGCTAAGCCATCGCTCCAACCCCACACTAGTATTCTTATATGCTTCTCTTAAAGAGTACAATTACTCATCCTCTGTTTTAGAAAAATGATAGCATACTATACACATTATTTTCCACTTTTCTTCTTCAGACTATCTTCTGGAGATGTTCCATATTCTGTTTAACAGCTGCTTAGTACTCCATTGTATGTACATCCTGTAGTTATTAAACTAATCCTACATTGATGGACTGTTTCTTTTGATAATATCCCTGAATTGGTGTGGTAATGTGAATGTAAAATGTCTCCCATAGTGTTTGTGTTCAAATCTCCTATTCAGTGTGATTGTGATTAAGCAGCATACTCAATCCCTAGCTGGTGGAGCCTTTGAGAGGTGGAGTTTTGCTGTAGGAGGTGTGTCTCTGGGGGTGGATGTTGAAAGATTATTAGTCCAGCCCTACTGGGTGTTCCCAAGTTAGCTCATTCTCGCTGCTTCTCTCTTGCTGCTTCTAGTTACCTGCTGTGCCATACTTTCTCCATTATGATGAAACTTTGCCTTAAAACTATAAGCCTGAAAGGAACCATTTCCTCTCATAAGCTGCTTCTGGCTGGTTGTTTTGTTGGAGAAAGGAAAAGTGGTATAATGGATATCCCTGCTGTTGTGATACATTGTCCTCTAAGCATGATATAACCATTGTCCTTTTGAACTCTCAGCAGCTGTGATTGCCCATAGGAGATCTGCACATGATTCAACCCATTAATTTTCCCTTATGGAGGAAGGTGGGGCTCATGAGACCCCAACCCTCCTCAGTATATACTGGCAGTTAATGTTTGCTGCTGGGAGAGGCTCAGAAAGCCCTGCTTTTCTTCATGGATGTTTAGGTAGCTAACATCCCTGAGGAGGTTGGTGGGGGCGGGGGGGGGACTCCTGAGACTGGTCTTTCCTAATGTTTATTTTACCAGTTAACAGTTGCTAAGGGGGAGGGTCTTACAAAGGCCCTGCTTCTCCCTGTACATATATAGGCAGTTAACTAATTTTTTTCTAGCAGTGTGGCGCTCAAGAGGTGCTATTCCTCCATAAGGAGATATAATATAGGAGGCTAATTGGTTCCTGGGAGAAAGAGACTTTAAAAAAAAATCAGTGCTACAGTCATGATGAATTTCCCGTGTTCACATAAGGAACTCCTCATCCTATAAGTAACTCCTATAAGTAACCTCAATTAAGGTCATTGATTCAGCAAATTGCACTTGGGTGGAATGTTTGTTTCTGTCCTTGGTATCCTATTTGTGGTGAGTAGACATTTGTTCATCTCATCTCAATAGAAGTTCACACAACACTTGTGTGCACAATAAGGATATGTTTATCTTGCCTAGAAGAGAATTTCTACTTCAAATGAAATGGAAAGGCATATTGCATGGTCTGGAATGGAATATGTGAATTAGGAGGTGGTGAGTTAATGCTTACATGGTAGACATTGTCACAGTGTAGGTTGTGATAAGAGAGCAAACAGCTTTTGCCTCTATGATTTGCTCAAGGTTTGTATTCATCTCCCTCATTTACTTTTGGAGGCAGCTTGCCGCTCTGCTTCAACGTTATGCCTTGATTACCTACTCTTTAAATCGTAAATCCAATACTGCTGTGAGCCATTGAACACATACTTATGTGGCCCTATACTGTAAAAAGAATCTTAAAACTACCTTTTTTTTTTTTTAAAAAAAATCCCATTTAAACCCTCCTCCTCCTCACCCCAAAATTTTTAACAACTTTGGTAAAAGCTTCTCTTTTGTTTTTGGTTTGTTTTGTTTCTTTGTGAGGTAGGGTCTCACTCTGGCCAGGCTGACCTGGAATTCACTATGTAGTCTCAGGATGGCCTCAAACTCATGGTGATCCTCCTATCTCTGCCTCCCTAGTGCTGGGATTAAAGGTGTGTGCCACCACGCCCTGGCGGTAAAAGCCTCTTTAGGCAAACTGTTCTTTGTCCTAGTTTGGCCAGATAGAGTGCCACCAACGTTATTACAGTTAGAGCCTGGGCCCTGGCATTCCTAACAAGTCTAGGATTTTTCATCACCCCTCGATATGCCGGAAAGAGAGAAAATAGTGAAAAGCAGACAAAGATTACATTCAACATGGCCACATTGGGAAAGGGAACAAAAGTCAAAGTCAGAGGTGTGCATAACTAAGCAGTCCTGTCAAGGTGTGGTCCCACTGTCATTGTCTTGGCTCCAGTCTTTTGCAAAGTAGTCTGACAAGTTGTCAGATCTGTGTGAAATCTCTTCCTGAGAGGCAAGTTCCTTCTTTGGCTAGTATCAGGGTTTCAGCCTTCCATTCCCCTAGCATGAGATTCCTGGGGAAATTCCAATTTCTTAGGGTCCTTTGTCTCAATAGTGTAGTAATAAAAGGATGGCACAAGTGTTTCTCTTTGGAATATCTTTGCCCCTTCCAAGTAAGTTACAACAAGACTGAAAGCAATTCTCAGTGCTGGTTCAGGGTGGCATAGGAGGATGGCTCATATCTGTGTAAGATCTCTAAGTTTCTCAGCTAGCTTGTGGCCATCTTTCTGTATTGTAGACAAATGGTTTTGAAGGAGGGAAGTCCTACAAGTAAGCCTTGCTGCTGGAGATACTTGTAGTTGAAATGTTTTCTTCCTCTTGCAGTGCAAACCCAAACTAATACTAGAAGCACACCTTTTATGGTTAATGTTATGAAATTCAGAAGAAAGTGGAGAAATATTTTAATTGGAAACATTAACAAGAAAACCCTTTACCTGTGTTCTTATAAGTAAATATGTAGATGATGTAAAAATTTTTTGTTACTAGTCTATTTATGGCAGCTCAAAGAGTAGTGTTGAGACTTCCAAGTAATACAAATGCTTCGTAAAACACCTTTTTAAAAATTTAATCAAATGATCTTTTCTTTTTTTTCTCTCTCTCTCTCTCTCTTTTTTTTTTTTTTTGGTTTCATTCTAGTCCAGGCTGACCTGAAATGCACTATGTAGTCTGAGGGTGACCTCAAACTCATGGCAACCCTCCTGCCTCTGCCTCCTCTGCCTCCCAAGTGCTGGAATTAAAGGCATGTGCCATCCCGCCTGAACAAATGATCTTCTTTTACTTTTATAAAGGAAGGCATCAAGCTTCAGTCACAAGGCAGACTCCCAACTCCTCTGCCATAGTTACCATAGTTACCATTTTCAGGTTGTATCACCTTCCTAGTAATTGCTATATCAAACACAGATTGCCAGATATTTTAGCATATAAATTACAGCATACCTAGTTAAATATGAATTTTAGACAAACAACATATATGTTTTTAGTAAAGAATATTCATTGCAACATTTGTGGGCATTCTTCAACTAGAAAATATTTATTATTTATCTGATATTTGAAGTTAATTAACTGGATTTCTAAGTAACCCTACTCAAAATCATTAAGAGTTTGCTCCCAAACCTCCTTGTGCCACTTTCATTAGTCACTGTGAAATATGCCAGTGAGATGTGAGTATCAAAAGTGAGTAGATTCTTTGTTTTAACCTTGGACACTTCTCTTACATACCTACTGTTAAGCTACAATGTTATACCCTCTGTTGTAGTTACATTTTCACTGCTGGGAATTAAGCACATGGCCAAAAGTAGGTGATGAGAGGGAAGTTTTTATTTATTTATTTAATTTATTTTAGTGAGAGCGAGTAAGAGAGAGAGAGAATTGGTGCACCAGGGCCTCAGCTGCTGAAATTGAACTCCAGATGCTTGCACCACCTAGTGGGTACATGTGACCTTGCACTTGCCTCACCTTTGTGTGTCTGGCTTACGTGGGATCTGGAGGGTTGAACATGGGTCCTTAGACTTCTCAGGCAAGCACCTTAACTGCTAAGCAATGTCTCTAGCCCGAGGCAAGTTTTTTATTTGCCTTACAGTATCTAGGGTAGCTTCATGATGGAAGGGAAAAGATGGTAGGAGCAGAAGGTGGACCTCACCTCCTTGCCAACATCAGGTCGAAAACAGCAGCGGGAGAGTAAGCCAAGCTATGGCAAAAGGAGCTGTCTCTTAACACCCAAAATTCTGTCCCCACAAAATACCTTCTCTTACAAGCCTCCACCTCCCAAATTGTTATCAGCTGGAAATCAAGCATTCAGAACACTTGAGTTTATGGGGAACACCTGATCCAAGCCACCACACCCTCTGTTCACCATCTCCCCCTTCTATACCAGGTTCTTGATTACTACCTTCTACAATACTTATTTACAAGAAAACCATGGGCTGGAGAGATGGCTTATCGGTTAAGTGCTTGCCTGTGAAGCCTAAGGACCCCGGTTTGACTCTCAATTCCCCAGGACCCATGTTAGCCAGATGCACAAGGGGGTGCACACATCTGGAGTTCGTTTGCAGTGGCACGCCTGTTCTCTCTATATATATCTTGCCTCTTTCTCTCTCTGTCACTCTCAAATAAATAAAAATGAATAAATTAAATAAATAAATAAATAAAAGGACTCTAAATTAAAAAAAAAGAAAAAGAAAACCAACCAGGATGCAGTGAAATTATTCCTGAAAGTCTTAAGGATCCATTTAAATCTTTAAAATTTAGAAAAAGCTGTCACTTCATGTGGTAGTTTGAATATATGTCCTCTATAGACTTAGGTGTTTTATTAAAACTTTTTTTTTCAAAAGTCATTATATATTTGTAAAGTAATATTTTTTAAATATTTTTTTTGTTTTATTTATTTATTTGAGAGTGACAGAAAGAAAGAGGCAGAAAGAGACAGAGAGAAAATGGGCGCGCCAGGGCCTCCAGCCACTGCAAATATACTCCAGATGCGTGTGAACCCTTGTGCATCTGGCTAATGTGGGTCCTGGGTGGGGAGTTGAGCCTCGAACCAGGGTCCTTAAGCTTCACAGGCAAGTGCTTAACCGCTAAGCCATCTCTCCAGCCCAAGATTTTTTTTTTTATTAATTAGTTTTGTACTCAGCGAATACAGTCAATTTGGTACCAGTGTTAGGCTCATCCATGTCCTAACCCCTCTCCCGGCCCCTCCTTGTTGAGGTATATGGGTCATGAATTGTGGAGTTAGCCCACAGTTATGGGTAAGATAAAAGTCTCTGCATATCATGACCCAACATGTGGCTCTGACATTCTTTCTGCTGCCTCTTCCACAAAATTTTCCTGAGCCATGTTGGGTTCATTTTGGGTCTGCTTTAGTGATGAGGTGTTGGGGGCCTCTGGGTCTCTGGATCTCTGATTTGGTAGGAGTTGATTTTTCTCTGTATTGATCTCCTTCACCCTTGTGTTGGTACTCAGTTCACCAAGAAAACAGCACCCTTGCTTGTTTCGCCAAATGTTCTTAGTTTCAGCTGGGGACCTTTTGAGGTATGATGGGGTGGCTCTCTCCTTAGGATCTACGTCTATCTGAAAAAGAGAAGCAGATTCTGCAACGGAGAGTAAGTTAGCACCACACAAATGAGATAACCCGTACTTTTTTTTTATAGAGAATTTAATAGGTGTAGGCCCTTATTAAAACTTTTAACTGGATCTCTAGCCACTGCTGGGGGCAGATCCTGGAGTCCAGCCCTAAGGTGTGACTGGGGCTAGATCTTAATTTCAGCCCAAAAGTTTGAGCTCTGGGGGCTACTGCCTGTTGTGTGCTTGCTGCTTTTTGGTGTTTGATGGCTGCTGGTGGCTTCTCTCTGCTTAGATTTATGGATGGCAACCAACTTCTCCTGTCTTTGATGGAACTTCCCTAGATCTGTAAGCTTGAAATAAATCCCTTCCTTCCATAAAACTGTGTTAATTTGGAGGCTCATCCCAGCATCATTGGAGCTGTCTACTACACTGAGCATTGGAAAAACAGCTGTGATTACAGGCATGCCACCCCCACACCTGGAATTTACATGGATTCTGGGAGTGGAACTCAGGTCCTCATGCTTATGAAGCAAGTGCTTTACGAATTTAGCTATCTTCCTACCCCCTTTTGTAATATTCTATTATCGTTCTGTCAGTATTAATTTCTTTATCCTATACATGATCTGCAAGTATTTTGTCATTCTGTACGTTGTGTATTCACAGTTTTTGCAATATCCATTGATGCATACATGTTAAATTTTGATAAATCCCAAATCATTTGTTTTTGCTTTACTGTTGTGTTTTAGGTTTGGAAGTAATAATGATTTACCTCAGTGTTTTCTTCTACGATTTTTTGCTATACAAATTTGATACTTGATTATTTTCAGTTATTGTTTGTATGTGATATGAAAATTCTATTTTGTATTTTGCATGTGCTGTTTTTAGTGTGCTAGCACCATCTGTTGAAGAGATTGTTCTTTTTATTAGATTTTTGGAATCCCTTTAGAAAATAATATGACTTTATTTCTGGACTCTTAATACTATTCCATTGATCTCTATGCCTACCCTTTGCAAGCACCACACTGCTTTGATCAGCATTACTTTGTAGTAAGTTTTCAAATCAGAAATGTGAGTAACAAAGCAGTATTCTGCTGTGATTTCTTTTAATGATAAGCCTTTGATGAAAGTCACAAGGAAAAGGACACAAAACACTGTAGTTTGATAGGGAGGTCAAAAGAAAGGCTTTGAGAGGTATTGCTAAGACAAATAGATATAAGTGTTTGGAGGATGATGATGAAATGAATAAAAGGAAATAATATTTTTGAGTACTTGTTTTATATCAGATATTCTCATGTGTTCTGACATCAACTCTGGGAAGTATTATTCCTTCTATTACCTGGTAACATTCTGAGGAAGAAAGAGATAAAGTAATTTCCTTTTAAAACTAATAAGTGACAACTGAAATCATATCATTAGTATTCTAAGACATATTATCATGCCCTTTTGGTAATAAAACTACCTGAGTAAATGTATCAACTAGGGTCTAATCAGGAGAAAGAAATAGCACATGCTATTTGATCAAAGAAAATTTAATGTGAATAAATATTATCTATGTTGAGAGTTATCAGCTAAGTTGTTTAAAATTCAAAAAGAAAATTTTTACCCAGTTAAGTTAATTCTGAGCCATCCTATGAAATAGCCACATGTATGTTTTGAGTATTTATATATTAATTATATAATGAGCTGGTAGTCATCTTCTACACAGAAGTCTATTTAGATTCTGATCCAGAATATGTTAATTCTGCAGATCAGTTTGGGAAATATTACCATATTTCCATTTATCTTTTTAGTATTTGCATCTTTTTGTGGTGATTAAACCCAGGGTCCTACCATACCCACTGTACCATTACACACTACCTGCAGTCCCTACTTGTCTGTTTGTCTATTTATCAAGGTTTTATTCAGGCCAGATATGCAGCACACCTACAATTCAAGCCCATGGAGGCTGAGTTAGGAGGGTCCTGCACATTGTCTGGGCTACATAGCAAAATCCTGCCCCCCCCCCAAAAATTAAGTTTTCTCAACATAATTTTTATAGTTTTCTGAATTAAGTTTTATACCGTTTTTGATTCAGTATGTCATCAGGTATTTTGTTCCATGTTTATATTAATGGACTTGTATTCAGATTTCATTTTCAAATTATTTGTTACAAGTGTATAAAATATAAATTGGGGACAGAGAGATGGTTTAGCAGTTAAGGCACTTGCCTGCAAAGCCAAAGGGCCCAGGTTCAATTCCCCAGGAGCCACAAAAGCCCACATGGTGGCACATGCATCTGGAGTGCATTTGTGCACCCATTCTTTTCTCTCTCTCTCTTTCTAGTAAATAAATAAATAAATAATATAAATTGGCTTTTATATATTGACCATATGTCTTGTAATCTTACTGAAATTTTTTTTGTCTAATAATGTTTAGTTGATGCCTTAAAAATTTCTTTGAACATGATTATGACATCTGGAAATAAAGGTAAATTTGTTTTTTTCAGAACTGACTGTATTCCATAAGATGGTTTTCTACCGTGGTGTAGCAGTTACTCTCTCTTTGCTGGAACAAAACACGTGACCAAAAGTAGCTCATGAAAGGAAATGGTTTATTTCCAGCTTTCAGTTCAAAGGAAAGTTTTATCACGGTGGGGAAAGCATTGCAGAAGCATAATCTGGACATCACATCTCATCATATCAGCAGGGAGGAAGTAGAGAGCTAGCTAATGGTGGCAAGTGGGGCTGGGTTATAAAATCCTAAGACACATCCCAGTGCTATAACTCCTCCAGCAAGGCTTCACTGCCAGAGATTCCACCAGCTGGGGATTAAGTATGAGGCTTAATCACAAACACATGAGGCTATGGAGAACAATTTACATTCATGCCAGCACATATTGTTCTAAAAGGGTTCATTCTCTTCTGCTGTCTTCTGTTCCTTTCTCTTCTCCCATCTCTATTCCCCTTCTCCCTTTCTCCTTCCCCACTCTCTCTTTCTCTCTTTCTTTTTTATCTTTAGTTTTTGAGATGGTATCTATGTTGTCCAAGATGTCCTTGAACTCTGGGGCATAAGACTTCTGCCTTAGCCTCCTCTTTAGCTAGGACTACAGATGTGTACAAAACTGGGCCCAAACAGACTTTATTTCCTATTTTTTTTTGTTGGGGCGTTCGAGGTAGGGTCTCACTGTAGCCCAGGCTGACCTGGAATTCACTCTGGATTCTCAGGGTGGCCTCGAACTCATGGCAATCCGCCTACCTCTGCCTCCTGAATGCTGGGATTAAAGGCGTGCGCCACCACGCCCAGCTATTTCCTATATTTTATTGAGTTCGCTCATGTACATTTTGATTGAAAGGGATGTGCCTTTAAAAAAAGAAATCCCTGTCTTTTTAATATACTATTATTAAAGACTATAATAAACTTTGAGGAACCATCTAATTCCAGATGCTTGTGCCACCTAGTGGGCATGTGCAACCTTGTACTTGCCTCACCTTTGTGTGTCTGGCTTGTGTGGAATCTGGAGAGTTGAATATGGGTCCTTAGGCTTTGCAGGCAAATGCCTAAAGTGCTAAGTTATCTCTCCAGCCCGATTTCATATTTTAGATACAGATTAACTTAGGAAAAACAACAACAGAATCTTTCCGCTTCATGTGCTCTTGAGTGAAGCAAGTTATATTATTCACCTTTATACATTAGAAGAATATGATGTTATAAAAAGAAGAATCAGATTTAGATTTCAAATCTAATGTGATAATATTACAATGTGATAATATTGCAATGTGATAATATTCCATTAAGTTAGAGATATAGGCTGTTTATATTTAGGTTGCATATTAACCTCATTTCGCTTAGATAAATGCCTTTTTGATAAGGTGATTACTGTAACATAAAACCATTTATGTTTTTACCATTTGGAACATGGAGGACAAATTGAATTTTGGCCTCATGGTGGAAATGAGGGGAAAAAAGTAACTAGTACCTGCTTGCTTAATAACTCAACCTGGATGATTTAATACCACATAAATATCCATCAATTTCTCTATTGCTTTCAGCTTAGATTTTTTGAAAGCCCTTTCCTTATTTCTTCTTCAGTGTCTTTTGTTTTGCCAGTGTTTAATTTGAGAGATAGTAAATAAGATCAGACAGCTGTCTTAATTTAGTTTGAAAATAAAAATGTGGGGAAGAAAAATAATACGTTTGACTAATGTTTTTGCATGGCTATGCATTTTATGCTGTTTCTTCTTTTTACAGATACACATGCACATGCATATATACACAAACCCATATACAATAGAGGGTTAATATCTTTTTATGTTTATTTTCTTTGATGCCATTATTCTTTGTAAGGTCTGTTCAGATAGTGTCTCACCTTTATTATTGATTTTTCCAAGGAATACTTTATTCATGTTGCAGGTCTCCTTGTCCCTCTACTTTTGTGTAAGTGTTACTTTGGTGTTTTCTGACACATAAAATTGTAACCATTTTTTCAAAAATATATCAAAATTACAAACAATTTTCTCGATGGCCTTCAAGTATTGTGTCTGATCTTAGATAATAAATTCTTTATACTTTACTTTTACAGGTCTAGTTGTTAGTATTCAGATATTTAAACCATCTCTAGTGTATATGTGTGATGCATATAGAATTTGACCACATATATCCATTTTCCTCTAAACTATTTTGTTTTTTTTTCTTTTTTGGTGGTGGGGGAATTGAGACAAGTTTTATGAAGTAGACCTGGAACTACTCCTCCCAAATCCTGGGATTACAGGGATGAGTATCACTTTGTTCCTCTAAATATGTTTTTGAAAAGTTCATATTTATTGCTATTTATTTCAGTTATCCTGTTCATGATATAGCTATGATATAATTTTGGGCAGTATTCCATGAAGGTCCCTATCTTTTCCCACACTACTTCCACATTATTATAGCTACTGTATATTTCTGGTGCATTTTAATAGTAATTGGAGAAAGTTTCTCTTCCGTAGTTTATTATTTTCAAACATTTTGAATAATTTTTATCTGTTCATTTTTCCTAATGACCACTATATTCCTTATGTAAAACATTCATACTCCTCCCAAATTCTGCTATTTAGGGAATTTGATTGGATTTACACTGAGTTTTTATTCAGTATTAATTTTGTAGAAAACTTGCTTCTTTATGACTTTGAGTTTGTCTGTCTCTGAATATGGTGTGTGTACATGTGAGCGTGTCCATTTTTTAGGTTCCTTATTCTTGTATGTACTTTGTAAAGGATATATATATATATGCATATGTATATCCGTGTATATATATGCATATGTGTATATATGAAATATTTACTCTTAAATTTTGCAATTCATGTGTAGGTGATTTTCCCTCTACTACACTTAGAATACAGCACCCTGGCCTTTGCAGTCCTTGTCTTCATAGCACTACAACTCTGGTCTTGAGCTGCTTACTGGGCAGGTTCTTTAGAAGTTCTCTACTGTTTGCTGTCAATCATTAGTCCTTAGACTCTCTCCCAGGATTGTGTGGCAGCAGTGTGCCTTATGAACTTGTTAGAAATGCGAATTCTCTGAACCCATCCAACCCTGATTGAAGTAGACACGATGGGTGATTATCACATCTTGGGGCCTCTGAACCTCAAGCTTGCAAGCCAGTGGTTTAAATACATTTTATTTTTTGTTTCTTTTTTTTTATTCCTTCAGTCTTTTTTTTTCTGTAAGATTTGCGTGTAATGGAAATCAGTGGATTATGTAGACTGGACATTGTTTAAATAGGTTGAAGTAATATGCTAAATTTCAAGGTAAAGAGTAGAAAATTGGACTAGGAAGATTTCTCTTTGGTGAAAGGTGCTTGCTTGCAAAGCCTGCTAACCAGATTTCAGTAATCCTCTAGCCACACACATAGAGTTGGATGCAAAAAGTGGTGAAATTGTTTTGTGTTCAATGTGCAGTGGCAAGAGATCCTGGCACACCCCCTAACATGCAAATAAAAATTTCAAAAAAGGGTAGGAGGATGGGACCATTCAATACACACACATATATTTTCTTGATTCCTTTATTAAGGGAATGGGGAAGACAAGCGGGTGATGATTGGCATAGGGAGGTTTGATTCAATGAGAGACACAGTACAACATTACATATATACATATACATACATATATACACACCAGTTAGAGTTTAATGTAAAATTACAGGAAATCAAGCCAGTTGTGCTTGGCATTTGACACTAAAGTAAATGTTCTTTTGGATGAAGTTTAGCTTTATAACAATAGAGCAGCAGTTGTTAGAAAATCATATAGAATTTCATTAACACAAGGGCATTAATGTCATCATCAGTAGAAATGGTCAGTTGCAGGGGTGCCATAAACAGTATCATAAACCAACAATATAATCCCAAAGTCATTCCTAATCATATTATGAGTGACAAAATGAGAAGAGACTTGTGAGGGATCTTGTGAGACAGGAGTAAAATTACTGCAAAATACAGTTGAGTTGCATGCTATAAGGTTTGCACAGCAATCAGGGACAAGGTAGTAATAAACACATGGTGCTAACATGGGCAGAGTGCCCCAGTGTCTATAAAAGGAAGCCTGAACTGACTGAGAAGAGTGTGTCAGTCACCGTGGACCTCCATCAAAGAAGAGAGAACCATACAAAGCATGGAAGTGTATTCATTCTGGTGGGAGTGTAGACCTAGAAGTCGTTGTTATACTTTCCTGGACTGTTAGTTGGACTATGAGATGCTAATCTGGAGGAAACCAGGCAGTTAGATCACTTGTTTCAAAGGTGAATTCTGAACTCAGTTTTAGGTGAAACTGTTCTAGTTTTTTATACTGTTATCCATTTTGTTAGGGGTATTTATATGGACACGTATCACCTGACTATCCATTTATATATTTATTATAGAAAATTATCAACACCCAGTGTAAAAATTAACACTCAAGTCTTTTAGGCTGTGACTGCTTCCATACAATAGGTGGAAGAATTATGAGCTAAATGATTTTTTAATCATTCTGTAGTGCTTTTGTTTGTGGTGAACCCAGTGCCTCATGCATGGTGGGAAAGTGTTTTACCAGTGGACTGCACTTCTGATCCCCTCTGTGATATTATAAACTACCCTTAGTCTAATAAAACATAAAGAATACAGTTCTGTTTGTCAAACTTCATATTTCATAATTTTAAGATGATTTCAAATTTTCAGCAATGCTGTAACATATAACTTGTTTTAGAGTAGTGTGATCATGTTCAAATTTGGTAGATTTTGCAGTTATTTCATTTTGTAGTGCTTAGCCTTTTCCTCTGATCCTTTCTGTCAGCTTTCTTATTTCACGTCTTATCACAGTTTTATTTGAAGATAGACTATTATAGGAACTCTTAAAATTTCTTTTATATAATACCAGTTTAGTACCTCAATAAGGCCTTCCTTATATGGTGTGAAATTGGCTAGGAATATCTCAAATCTCATAATTTTTAAAGCTATTGGTTCTTGGACAGTCAAGGACAGGATGATGTGATGTTTTTTAATTAGATGCAGTCATAAGAATCTCTGAATTACTACCCAACTGTATGATAGGTGCTTGAAACACATTAGATTTGTGAATTACTGAAATGGTTATAGTGAAATTGCTTGAAGTTAGCAAGATATCTCAGCTATCAGAGGCAGTTTTGTCAGTTTTATTTCTATTGAGATAAGTGGAATATCTTTTATTATTACAAAAAAATTATCTGTATACAAAGAATTGGGTTTCATTATAGTATTTTTAAACATTTTTTGTTTCTCCTTTTGTCCATGTATCCTCCCACCCAACTTAGTCTCCTTTCTGTTTTTACACTACATAGTTCCTTTTGTCATTCCCCCCCATCATCTCTTGTTCCCCTCTCGTTGTATCCAGCATAGCCCAAACTTACTCTCACATGCCCTTGTTTCCATAAATACAATCATTAAAATTTAGTATCCACATATGAGGGAGAACATGTGATTATTGTCTTTCTGGGCTTAGATTGCTTCACCTGGTATTATTTTTTCCTAGTTGAATCCATTTTCCTGAAAATTCCACTTCATTTTTCTATCATTGAGTAGAATTTTTAAATTTTTTCTTTTATTTTATTAAGTAGAAATTGTATTAACACATCATATGTTGGTACCATCATTTTCCTCCTCCTTGCCACCACTTCACTGCCGGCCCTCCTTAGTGGAATTGGTGGTATGGAGTTGTGAGAGCGGCAGTTAGTCATTGTGGGGAGGGGGAATATCTCTGGATATTCTCACCTACCCTGTGGCTCTTATATCCTTTCCACTCCCTCTTCCACAAAATTTCCTGAGCCTTGATGGGTGTAGTTTAAGTTTACTTTAGTGTTGAGCTCTCAGCAGCTTTGGGATTTGTGCTTTGGTGTGTTTTGAGTATCCTCAGTGTTTGCCTCCATCACCTTGGTCCCGGTTGTTAGGCCTGCCATGGAAGTAGCATTCATGTTCATCTCACCAATTCCTCTGTGGTTTCACCTGGGCCCTAGCTGATATGTGAGGGGTGGTTCATCTCCTGCCAGGGAGTCAGCTATCTTTTCTTGTCTTGTTGATTAATTTTGTTTGTCCTTGTTTTTTGCTATTTTCTGAAAAAGAAAACATATTCTCCAGTGGAATGTGAGATCAGGATAGGTTTATAAGGATAAGCATTGTTAATTTGGAGAGATTTTTATGGGCGTAGCCTCACTTTTGGACAAAGACTTGTAGG
Source organism: Dipus sagitta (assembly GCA_036346955.1). NCBI lineage: Eukaryota > Metazoa > Chordata > Mammalia > Rodentia > Dipodidae > Dipus > Dipus sagitta. The sequence continues at coordinate 123,640,443 of CM070776.1, forward strand.
AGCTTATCACTGGAGTCCATAATCTTTGTCTCCATAGGATTCCGACTTGTTTCCCATTTCAAGCGATGGGTTCATTTACACTAAGTGGATTTCATAGCTAATCACAGTGCCATTGGTTACCAACCTCGGCTGTGTGCCACTATTGCAAGGGTGTGTACATCTTGTCTGGCTGGTTGCCTTCATTTAGGAGTGTCCACTGCTTGCTCACAATGTTGGTCATTTTCCCTCAGTAGCTCATGTACTATTTTCAGCCCTATGTAGGCTAACCATGTGGGAACATGGAATCCTTTCAGATTCAGCCAGATCTCTTGATGTTTTGTGTCTGCAGCATATGGTGTCCTCAGCAATAGAGACTTACCTTTTACCTCAGGCAAGTAATCAAGTGCTATGACAGAAATCTGTCTTATTTTGGAGACTTCATAGGTCTCTGATCAATAGTTCAATGTGGGTTGTAACCAATTTCTGGTACTGGGAGTTATAAGCCAGAGCCAAATGTTTTAAGGTTTGGCTTCATCCTACCTCGACAGTGCCCTACTTATTATTTAGTTCCAGAAATTAAATAATTTCCTTTTAATTTCTTCCATGACCCATTCATTATTTAATAGTGTGTTCAGTCTCTAGGAGATGGTGTAATTTCTTCTGTTTCTGTTGTTAATTTCTAGCTTTAATGCATTGTGGTCTGATATGATGCAGAAAGATATGTAAATTTTCCTGAATTCATGGAGGCTTGCTTTATTCCCTTATATATGATCTATTTTGGAGAAGGTTCCATGAGCTGCTGATAACAATGCATATTCCGTAGAATTGGGGTGGAATGTTCTGCAGTGTCTGTTAGGTCTAGATATATGGTATTGTTAAGCTATATTATTTCCCTGTTGATTTTCTGCTTAGATGATATGCTTATTGATGATAGTGGGGTATTGAAGTCCCCTACTATGATGGTATTGGGATTTATTTATGGTTTCTTTTTAGTAGGTTTTGTTTTTATAAAATGTGGTATACCTGTGTTTGGTGTGTATAAATTTATGATTGTGATGTCCTCTTGTTGGTTAGTTCCCTTGATGAGTAAAAAGTAGCCTTCTTAGTCCTTTTTGATTACCTTTGGTTTGAAGTCAATTTTGTCAGGTATTAATATAGCTACATCCATTTGTTTTTTACTTCCATTTGATTGGAAAATTAATTTCCATCCTTTAACCCTGAGGAAGTATCTATCCTTAGTGGTGAGGTGGGTTTCTTGAAGAAAGCAGATAGAAAGGTCCATTTATCCGATCCACCATGTTAACTTGTGTCTTTTGATGGGTGAGTTAAGACCATTAGTATTAAAGTTAAAATTGTAAGATTTGATTTAATCCCTGCCATGTTGGACGCTTTATAGGGTTTGGTGCTTTCTTGGGCTTTGTATATTTTTGAACCTTCTCTAGTTTTGGTTATTGTGTTCTTACTCTTTTAGGCTCCTCTGTGTAGCGTCTTCCTTGAAGTATTCTCTGTAAGTTTTGCTTTGTGTTCATATAATTGTAGAATTGGCTTTTATCATGGAAGGTGTTCCTTTCACTATCTGTTATGAGGGATACTTTCACTGTGTATAGTAGTTTGGATTGAAAGCCATAGGGTTTTAGGCTTTGAATTGTTTCATTCTAAGTCCTGGTTTTCATGGTTTCCATTGAAAAGTATGAGGTAATTTTGATGGGGATGTCTTTGTATTAATGAGTTGTTTCTCTGTTGCTGTGTTTAATATTCTCTGTTTTCATTGTTTAGGGTTTTAATTTTAATGTACCTTGGAGAGATTCTTCTTTGGTCCAGTCTGATATTCTGTGAGCTTTTATAAAAATATTTTACTTTTATTTACTTAATGAGAGAGAGAAAGAGAAAGAGAATGGGTATGCCTGGGCCTCTAGCCATTGCAAATGAACTCCAGATGCCTGTGCTCCCTTGTGCATCTGGCTTACATGGTTCTCAGGAATTGAACCTCGCTCTTTAGTCTTCACAGGCAAACACCTTAACACTAAGCCATTTCTCCAGCTCCCTGTGAGCTTTTTGTATCTGGATGGATCTCTCTTTTGAGAGGGTGGGAAAGTTTTCTTCAATAATTTTATTGAAATTTTCCGCATGCCTTTGGCCTGGATTTCTTCCCTTTTGGTATACTCATGATCCAGATGTTTGGTCATTTTAGCATATTCCACAATTCCCTCATGTTCTGTTCACATGACTTTTTGAAGTTGTCAAAGATTTTGGACTTCTAGGCAATTTCTTCTGTCTTGTCTTCCAGATATAAGGTTCTGCCTTCCACATGACTAACTCTAGTAAGGGTTTCTAGAGAGGCTTTACAACATATATTTGATTTTTCTGTTGTATTTTTTGTATCATATCCATCCCTTTTTCGAGTTCTAGTTTGAGGTCATGGTTTGATTTTCTTGGTGCTTCTTGGAATTCGTTCTTGCATTGAATCATGTCTTCATTAAGCTTAATCAGCTCACTATTGAGATCCTCTAATTATTGACTCACCTTCAACTCATTTGTCTGTTTTGAGGTTTTTCTCTTTTTAATTATTTTTATTTATTTATGTGTTTGAGAGAGGGAAAGAGGGGAAGAGAGAGAGAGAGAGAGAGTGAGTGAGCAAGCATGCCAGGGCCTCCAGCCACTGCAAACGAACTCCAGATGTGTGTGCTCCCTTGTGCATCTGGCTCATGTGGGTCCTGGTGGATCGAATCAGGTTCTTTGGCTTTGTAGGCAAACACCTTAACCCCTAAGCCATCTCTCCAGCCCTTGAGGTCTCTCTTAATGGAAGTCTTCCTTCATTAAGTTAATACCAGTGAAGAAAATTATGTACATTTCATTTATATGATTGTTGGTTTTTTGATGGTTTGCTTCCAGTTCAATTATTTGCTTGATCAGGGTCACATAGCTTGTCATATTTTCATTTTGAGCTTCTATTTCTGTTGTCTCCTCTGTGTTTTCATTGGAGACTTCCATTATGGGACTAGGCCATCTTGATGGAGATCTCTCTGTTGTTTTGCATTTTTATGTTGTTGTCTACCCATCTCTGGGGTAAAAATCTTATTTTTTCAAGGAGTCAGCAAGAATTTGCCCTTGTAGCATCTTCAGTGTACTCTGTTTTGGGTTTGAACCAGATGGAAGTGGGTTAGCATTGCATTCTCAGATGTGAAGGTTGTGGAGGTTGCAAGTGTGCCAGCAACTCTGGACTGGTGGTTGATACAAGAGCTATGGTTGGAGGTTCAGAATTTCTTCAGCCTACTATCCCAGCAGTGCCTTGCCGGCGAGGCTCATGAAGAGTAATACTTGTCCCTGTTCCCCCCACTGTACCCCAGGTGAACAGGTTGTGGAGGAAGCACTGGTACCATTTGGTGGATAATTGCCAGGTATTTTTGTGTTCCCTGACTGGGGCACTGGTAGGAGGTAGCTGGTGGTGGTAAAGTGGAAGGGGGGTGGGATGTGGGTAGGCCTGTGGGATCCAGGAACCAGGCCTGAAAGTGGTCTGAGGAGGTAGCTGGTATGGAGGCTTAGGTGTGGAATAGGCACTGGTGTGGAAGCATGGGCCCCAAGGCCAGTGTCCAGACTGCCCTGCCCAAATGAACTCGGCCGGCTGCTTTAGGCACCAGCCCACCCCAGCCTACCATTGAGCCCTAGGGTATAGGTGTAGGAATCTGCAGATCCCAGAATATGCATCCCTGTGCTTACCCAGTGGAGGTCCTTTAAGACCTGCTAGTAATGGAGCCCCCCACCCCATTCTTGACTGATTTCACTCCGAGAGCTCTTGCTTGGATATGTGTCTGCCATCTTGGCTGGAAATCTCCCTAGAGTAGAATATTTTAAAATCAAAACTGCAGTTAGGTCTTTTTCAGGTGTGTTCTCTTGAGTAGTGACTAATTTTCCTTTTATTCATGAGGGTGTTGAGACCAGTGAGAAAGTGTGTGTGTGTGTGTGTGTGTGTGTGTGTGTGTGTGTATGCATGAAAGAGAAAGAGAAGCCGGGCGTGGTGGCGCACGCCTTTAATCCCAGCACTCGGGAGGCAGAGGTAGGAGGATCACCATGAGTTCAAGGCCACCCTGAGACTCCGTAGTGAATTCCAGGTCAGCCTGGGCTAGAGTGAAACCCTACCTCGAAAAACAAACAAAAAAAAAAAAAAAAAGAAAGAGAAAGAGAAAGAGAGACAGACAGAAAGTGAATGCTTATAGTCTTTTCCTGTTGCGCTAGGATTATAGACATGTACTGTCTCACCTAGCTGATGTGTGTCTGTTTATCTATAATGCTTGTCAAGTTGTGTTTTTGTTTTGTTTGAAAACTTTCTTTTCAAGCCGGGCGTGGTGGCGCACGCCTTTAATCCCAGCACTCGGGAGGCAGAGGTAGGAGGATTGCCGTGAGTTCGAGGCCACCCTGAGACTCCATAGTGAATTCCAGGTCAGCCTGGGCTAGAGTGAGACCCTACCTCGAAAAACCAAAAAAAAAAAAAAAAAAGAAAAAAGAAAACTTTCTTTTCCTAATATGCTGGCCCTGAGGTATCATGTCTGTTTTGTTCTTTTGAGGAAGAGTTATTCTGACTTTTCTGCTCACCAGCATAGTCATCCTTTGAGGTAAAGATCATATCTAATTTGTTTCATTTTGTTTTTGCATGTGGGAGCTCTCTCTCTCTCTCTCTCTCTCTCTCTCTCTCTCTGTGTGTGTGTGTGTGTGTGAGAGAGAGAGAGAGAGAGAGAGAGAGAGATCGTATGTGTGTGGGAAGGTACCTATATGAGTGTGAAAGCCAGAGGTCAATATCAGGTGTCTTTCTCAATTACTCACCACTTTATTTTTTGACATTGTCTCTCCCTGATGCTCTCACTGATGCTGGAGCTTACTGATTTGGCTGGACTAGCTAGCAATCTTCAGGGATCCTTCTGTCTTTACTTCCCCAGTGATGGGATTATAGGCTTGTGCCATGCTTGACTTTTACATGGGTGTTCTGGATCTAAAGTCAGGTCTTCATGTTTATCTGGTAAGAACTTTAGCCACTGAGCCATTTTCCCAGATGCAAATTTTTGTTTTCTTTTTAATAAAATATTTTAAATATACAAAGAAATACGTAGACTATTGTAACGAATGTCCATGTAACAACCACTTAGCTATTGTCACATCACCATCCTTATTTCAGATTCTTAATCAAATGCAACTGAAATTCCTAGTGTATTCCACCACAATTATATTCTCTTCTCTTCCTCCACTGAGGAAGCTATTTCTCCCAATTTGTTATTGTTCCTGTGCCTCTGTTTTATGCTTTTTTTGTATATTTTATTGTGTTGTATTGCATATTTTCTACAACTGTATATATGCATGTCTACTTAAAATGTGTGTAGTTTTCATGTATTTTTTGTTGTAATGTGTGTATATGTGAAGTATATATGTAGAGAAAGAATATGGATTATGTATTGTTGAGATTTTGATAAATACTATTTTTTGTTCTTTGGTTTAATTTTTATTTTGTACCATCGTTTTTAGATTTAATTAGATATGTCTCCCAATATGAAAAAATAATATTAACTATTCCAACTTTATATCTCATTCCAAGTACCATACATTATTATTAATTTCTTTATATAATTTTAATATGTTATAATTAAGTTATAATTAATCATTTTCCTCATGCTCAATAGTAGTACACAGCATTTCCCATCTTCTCTTTCCCCTCTCATTTATTTTTGAACTGGCACTAGTCAACCATAATTCTATAAACCTTAGTGTTTTCAAGATCTCCAGTGGCACCTGTGTGACCACACCAAGTTGTTATTTTTTAATTCTTAACTCCATTACTGAGTAGCATCTGACATACTTGGTTACTACTTCCATTTTTTCATGTGCATGCATGTATGTGTATGTGCATGTATGCATGTATGTGTGTATAATTACATGTGTGTATGAATACATGTACACATTTGGAGGCCAGAGTGTGACATCATGTGTCTTCCTCAATCATTCTTAGTTTTTTTTTTTTTTAAGAGCAGGAGAGAGGCAGAGAGAGTGGGTATGCCAAGGCCTCTAGCCATTGGAAATGAACTTCAGACATATGTGCCACTTTGTACATCTGGCTTTATATGGGTACAGGGAAATGGAACCTAGGTCCTTTGACTTTGCAGGCAAGCATCTTAATTGCTAAGCCATCTCTTCAGCCCTCTTACCTTATTTTTTTAATTATTTTGTTTATTTTATTTATTTATTTGAGAGCAACAGAGAGAAAGAGGCAGAGAGAGAGATAGAAGAAAGAGAGGGAGAATGGGCGCACCAGGGCCTCTAGCCACTGCAAACGAACTCCAGATGCGTGTGCCCCCTTGTGCATCTGGCTAACGTGGGTCCTGGGGAAACAAGCCTCGAACCGGGGTCCTTAGGCTTCACAGGCAAGCGCTTAACCGCTAAGCCATCTCCCCAGCCCCCTCTTATCTTATTTTTTGATCCAGAGTTCTCTCATTGTCCTGGAGCTCACCAACTCATCTAGACTAACTGGTCAGTATACCCCAGCGATCCTCTTGTCTCTAGCTCCCCAATTCTGGGGATATAGAAACACACTACCCTCTAATGCCTGTTTTTTTATGTGGTTACAGGGTATTCCAACTCATACTCATGTGGCAAGCAGTTTCCCCACTGAGTTACAAAGCCCACTTAGCCCACCTTTCTCCATATTACACTACATTGTTTTCCCTTCTAGGATGCCACACCTTTTTCATTTTCCTTCTAGTTCATGGATACTACTCTTTTTTAGAGATAGGTTTCATGTAGCTCAGTCTGGTCTTAAACTGGCTATTTAGAGGAGCCTGGAGTTGAACTCCAGATCTTCCTGCCTCTACCTCTGAAATGCTGGGATTATAGGCATGCAACATTATTCCTTTCTTTTAAATGTCTTTTTATTTTGATTTGAGAAAGGGTCTTGATAGGTACTCCAAGCTGGCCTTGAACTCTTTACATAGCCTAGGGTAGCCTCAAACTCAAGGCAGTCCTCCTGTCTCCTGAGAGCTGGGGTTACAGGTGTGTACCGTCATGTCTGCTATGCTGCTTGCTACTCCTTGCTTTCTTGTTTATATTGATTAATTGTGCAGACAACTTAAAACAGTAGACCTGTTGCCTGCCACATGTCTTGTGTGTATCATTTTCTAGCTTATCAGGTGCTTTTGGACATGGGTACTTTTGAAGCACTGGTTTTTAGTGCTTTTTATAATCATGTTTAACACTCTAGTTTCTGGTTTGGGGTGCTGGTTTCCTTCTACAAGATCATAAAATGGTCACTTGACTATTTCTTTGGTTGTTTTTCAGCTTTCTACTTTCACCTTTAAAATTTTGATCTCTCAGGATTATTTTAGAGCAAGAAATAGCATATACCCCATGGGGTTTTAGAAACAGTTTTAAAAATAACACAAAAATAAATTAAATGGTTATCTAATTCCCCACCTAATTTATTTTTCTTTATCATTTTCCCCATATCCATTTGAGAGACCATTTGTTTTGGATTTTTGAGGTACGATTGGCCTCCTCCTGAGTGCTGGGATTAAGGGCATGTGCCACTATGCCCTGGAGAGAGAAGGAGAGAGGGAGGGACGGAGAGGGAGGTGGGAGAGAAGAAATGAATATGAGAGAGAATATGAATGAATGAAGATAGGCACACCAGGGCCTCCACTGCTGCAAATGAACTCCAGACTAATGTGCTACCTTGTGCATCTGGCTGAGCCATCTCTTCAGCCCTGAGGAACCATTTCTTTATATTCTCTGCATTTGAGTTGTTCAGAGGATCTTTAATATACTTATGTCTTCCTTTTCAACTGCACTATGGATCTTCCGTAGTGATATTGAGACTTCTATTTTGAAAAGTCCTTATTCATTTTACAATTGTTCAACTAATTATGTAGCTGTACCTTATTTGATCTCAACAGACTTTGAAATTGTTGAATAATTTCAAACCATCTCTCTTCAACTTTCATATTACAGTTCTCTTAGTTTCCTTCCTACCTGGGTTTTCTCTGCTTTCCTTGCTAGCCTGTCTTCCTCTGTTTCATTAGGGTTCTGCCCATTCATAGAAAACCTATTCTTGAATAATATTTTCAATCCTTTCACTTTCCCTATCATTTAAATGTGTAGGCGTGCCTGTGTTAGATAAATATATTTATATTAAATGTTCCTTTTTCATCATTTCTTCTTCTCTAAACTCTCCATCACTTGACATCATCACTTCTCAATTACCAAAATAAATGTTGTCATGCTTGTCTTTGATATGCAAGCGATCTTGCAATAAATCCTTGAACTCTTTGGATATTCCCAGAGTTCTAGTCTGGGCTATTCATGTTTTGACTCTGGAAGTGATTCCTTAACTTATCTATGTTTTTGCAACTCTACTCCCATATTTCAGCCTATGTAAATTTACATACATACACACATATATGCATACGTACATGCTTGTTCAATTAATGCATACTTAATAATATGCACCTAAAATTTTATATAAATATATGTATATATTTATTTGGATAAACAACTTGGTTTTAGTTACCTCCTATATAATTATATTACCTGCGTTTACTTCCTTTTCCTTTCTAACCCCATTAAAATGAAGACGTGTAAGTGTAAACATTCATTAAGAAGATAAGAACAGGAGTAAAAGAATTGAGTGTGATTGAAACTAATTTTATTTTATTAAAGAGCAAGACAGAGAGGGAGGAAGGAAGGGAGAGAGTGAGAGAGAGAGTGAGTTGGCGCACCAGGGCCTCAGCCACTGCAATCAGATTCCAGATGCTTGCACCACCTATTGTGCATTTGTGACCTTGTGCTTGTATCACCTTTGTAGATCTGGCTTATGTGGGATCTGGAAAGAGATCAAACATGGGTTCGTAGGCTTTGCAGGCAAGCATCTTAACTGCTAAGCCATCTCTCTAGTCCTATATTTTAATTTTTAATACATTTATTTTCAAGGAGAGAGAGCAATAAAGAGAGAGAAAGAGAGTGGGAATGAGGAGGAGGAGAGAGAATGGGCACACCAGGGCTTCTTGCCACTGCAAACAAACTTCAGATATAATTGCCACTTTGTGTATCTGGCTTTATGTGAGTACTGGGGAATAGAACTAGGAATATCAGGCTTTTCAAACAAGTGCCTTTAACTCAGCCATTTTTCCAACACCAAAACTAATTTTTTTACTTATAGCAAAGTTATAATTTAAATCTCTTCCTGTCCATGGCCTTATAAGAGAACTGAACTAATTTTTCCTGAGGAAATCCTAATATCTCAAGTCCTGGAGGCTCCTGGTCTGTGGGAAACAGGAGTGTGTCATGAGATTAAAAATGTAAAGCCGGGCGTGGTGGCGCACGCCTTTAATCCCAGCACTCAGGAGGCAGAGGTAGGAGGATCGCCGTGAGTTCTAGGCCACCCTGAGACTCCATAGTGAATTCCAGGTCAGCCTGGGCTAGAGTGAGACCCTACCTCGAAAAACAACAACAACAAAAAAAATGTAGGTTATTTGTTGAAAGCCTTTACGATAATGGCTGGGGTTCCATATCCTGCCATGTTAATTCCCACTCTTCAGGATACCACACAGTCTCCTATATGGAGAATTTTAGTAAGCAACCCCAGACTCAGAGATCCAATTGCAGCAGGGGTATTGGGTTGATGCCAAGCTGTTATTTGTCTATTGTGTGGATGTAACTTGGTGTGACTTCCGTCTATCATTGTTGTAATCTCTGTTTGCAGTCATGTGACTCTGACATACATATCAAGCCCTGTAGGGCAAAGTCATTAAAATAGCTAAGTGAGTTATGCTGTTCACTGGTGCTGAGTCTTTCTTACCTGACTACCACTAGACTTGTCAATAGTTTTTGAGGAAGATCAGTTGAATTCTAGGTGGGCCATAACCTACTTTTGTCTAGCTTAGGAAATGACCCCCTTCCTCCTGCTTTTGGCTTTGGGAATCCACTTGTCATCCTACTTCTCAAGACATGCTTTTTTTCTGTAAGTCTTTATAAATTTCACTTTGTACAATTCTAGAGCTGTCTGTCTCTTTTTTTGTTCTTATGATATCTTCTACCTTTGTTGCTTCATTCTCATACATAGGGACAATATTTCTTTTTCCTGAAATACCAATTGTGTGCTCCTATAATGGTATCCCTGACAGTCGGTGATTTTTTACAGGAAAAAAAATTATTTCTTACTGTTCTCTAGCTTGGGAATCTAAAATGAAGGTGCCAGTATGTAGCAAGGACCTTCTTCTTGTATTGTCCCATGATAGGTGGTGGACAGGAATCTATTCTACCACATTGTAGTCAGATCCATGTTACTGGGATGAACATCCAACCAGGAACAGATTATGGAAGAAGGGATTTATTTCAGGTTTATAGATCCACATGAAGTCCCATCAATGTCAGAAGAAACTGGCTCCCTTTCATAGGTCCAAGCAGAGAGAAATCACCAACATACAGTACCACCAGCAAGCAAACACCAATACCAGTAAACACAAGTTAACTGTTATAGTCATCTCCTTGTTGCTGGGACCAACAACCAACCAGACACAGTTTATGGGAAGAAAGGATTTCCTTCAGGCTTACAGAAGCCAGGGAAATACCATCAATATTGGAAGAAGCTGGCTCCCTTACCTAAATCCAAGCACAGAGAAAACCACCAACAGCCAGCATCATCAGCAAGTATGATCCATCACAGCTTAAACTACTATGCACACACCTTTGGACTGGAATGAAAATCCACCTTCAAATACACCTTAGGGGTGGATCTGGTCCCAGTGACATCTCCTCTAGCAGGTTGCTGGAGACTTAAGCAGGAAGCTTATCCTCAGTCAAAAATACCTGAGGCATGGGGGACATTTACATTCAGACCACCACATACAGTAATGTCAATCCATTCACAAGGCTAGTGTCCCCATGACCTACACAACGACAGTCAGATCACACCTTCTAACACTGACATATTCAGAATATTTTCCAACATAATGCTTTTAAGACAACACATTCAAACCATAGCAGTAATTATAAGCAAGTCCACATGCTTATTTTTGGGAAATTATGTTTGATGCTAGATTTAACTAGTAAAATAGGGAGCTAAGTACTTAATATTATATTTCTAGATCTTTAGTAATAATTTAGATACAGGTTTCTCCCCCCACCCTTGGAAGAATCTCATTATATATAGAAAAAATGAAGACTAACCAAAAGTCAAATCTCTCAACACCTCAAAATTCTCTTACCATTAAATCTTTTTAAAAGAAAAGACAAATCAAGATTATTTAATTTTGAGATGCTCTGCCTTTGTAAAATTTCATGTAGGCTTGTTTTTTTCATGTAGGCTTCTTGATTACCTGCAGTAATATGAATATAAGCAGAAAACACAGTAACAATCAGCATAAGTGCCATATTGCCCATTGATTTATTTCCTTTTCAAACTTAAAAGTATTCTATTTTTTAACACTTTGTAACCTTCTTTTCCCTAAAATAATGGGCTGTAAGAGGGCTGAGGAGAAATAAAGAAGCTCACATACTCCTTGTTTAATTACTTTTTTCTGTACAACTTTATAGGTAATGCTTGTGGAAACAAACTAAAGTAAATGTAGATATTTTTATCTTTCTATTTTATTAATGAGGAACATTATATATTTTTTCTAATATAGTCAAAATCAATAGCATGAATACAAATAAGTGGAATACACACACACACACACACACACACACACACACACACACACTCTACTTTTCCTAATAGACCTTACTAAAAAAGATAGACTAGATATAGTCACATTGTTTAAAATTATCTACCTTTTCTCACAAAACAACCATGAAAGCAGTTCCATTCAGGTCAAGTATTTACTATCTTTAAGATTTCAAAATATTGCAATTTTTTAACCTGTATTTTGTACAACCACTTCTAAAATTCTGGAGCCTCCTTTTGTGTGCTTCTGAGACCCAAAGTTACCCTGCTAACATGGGAATCAGTGCTGCCTCTGTATATACTTGGCAGATGTTTGCCTAAGTGTTTATTTCTCAGTTCTCCAAATCACTTTATTCTTACTCCTCAGGGCTTTGGATTCTCCTATGTAAATTCTTATACATGTGGTCGACTTTCTATGGATACTTGTTGACTGACAACTTCGCTTGAAATTTAGTTCATATTTTTAATGATACAATATTGAGTTTCCAATATATTATGACTATTTAACTTTGTAAAATAATAACTTTAGTAATTTTATAAGATGTAATTAGATATTAGGAACACGGATTTTCATCTTGCCCAGTTTGGAAAAGTTCTGATTCTGATTTTAATGTAAATTTTGGTTTCTTCTCCTCCTGAACAGGTCATTATCCAAATTTGAGAAGTGATGGATCTTTTGCATAGAGGAGAATTGGTTGCTGCAATCCTTCGTAACCGGTATATTTATGGAAACAATTTAATTTATGAGTTATTTTAATGTCTTTGATACCCATTTGTATACTTAGCAAGTACCCAGTAAATACTTATTGTATACTTAGCATAAAACAAGAAGTATTTATAAGTTAATATGAGAATAAATGAATAACAAGATAAATGAAATGAAAAATGTATTAGTGCCACTCTGTTCTGAGCTAATGAAAAATAGAGACTATACCTGGAAAACACAATTTTTATAAAGAAAGAACAGCTGGCATATAGTCACTAGAGATTTTGATTTGAAGTTTTGTTTTAAAGGTATTATCTCTAAATACAATCATAGTTTAAGAGTAGATGTTTCAAGAACTTATTTTTTAAAGTAGTATTGCCTTGTAAATTATGAATACAGTATGATTATATGTGCATTTCTGTTACTAAAAGTCTTTTCAATGGGTTAAAATGAGCCAGTTGGAGCTTTCCTTAACAATGTAGGAATTTAAATTAATGTTTTAGAGAAATACAACCTTGTTTTTGCAGGTGTGAATGAGTATCTTTTTTATTTTTTATTTTTTTCTTTATTAGTTAGTTTTGTATTCAGTAAATACAGTCAGTTTGGTACCATTATTAGGCTCATCCGTGACCTATCCCCTCCCCTTGGCCCCTCCTTGTTGAGGTATATGGGTCATGCATTGTGGAGTTAGCCCACAGTTAAAGAAATTCAGACCAAAGGCATGGAGTATCTTTTATTTTTAATGGCTTGATTGTATTTCATCTTCATAGTAATCTTGCAGTCTAGTTATTATTGGCTCTGTTTCATAGATGAAGAAATTGAAGTTTAAAATCATTAAGACACTCCCTGCTAAGACTATACTGGTTGTAAATATCGGAACCAGAACATAGACTACCAGTGGCTCATTTTAGCCGCCTGACAAGCTTGTAACTGGATTTTCAGTAGTAGAAATGTATACATAATCACAACGTAATTCTATTTTAAATACATGTAATATGGTATATATATATATATATATATATATATATATATATATATATATATATGTGTGTGTGTGTGTGTGTGTGTGTGTGTGTGTGTGTGTAATGTGCCAGGAAGGAGAGGAAGAAGGAGAGGGAATGACTGAGACAGAGGTAGAAAGAGAGAGAGAGAGAGGACATGCATGAGGTAACAGGTTTTGAAAATAGTTATATATATGGTAGAATTATTGAAATATAAATATCAGACTTTAAATTTAGCACAGTCATATACCACAGAGCATTTCCATCAAAAATGGATGCATAAGTGACAGTGGTCCTGTAAGGTTATAATGGCTATGAAAAATTCCATTGTCTAGTAATGCACCTTCCCTTGTATCATAGGGTGATTCATTATTCATGTATTTGTTCTGATGTTAGTTTAAATCAACCTGTTTTTCTATATGCTATATAAAAGTGTAGCTAATTACAATAATTTACAGTGCATAATACTTGATAATGTAAATAAGTGACTTATTGTTTTATGTAGTTAATATACTGTGCTTTTTGTCATTACTTTAGAATATATATATATATATATATATATATATATATATATATATGTATACACACACATATTTATTTATTTATTTTCATAAAACAGGATTTTGTGTTCCATGGCAGCAACTTCATGTCTAATGTTTTGACCATGTCTTCTGATTTTATCAAGAGGCCACATTAAGTGACAGGCCATTTAGAATATGTAATAAAAATAAAACCCCTATGAACCATCTGTAAACATGAAGATTTACTGTGTGTTGTACACAGGTTGATTAGTTTGCCTAGTGTTATATTTCATAGAACATGTCACCATCACTAAGAAGTTTTTAAAAATATATTTTATTTATTTGCTTTTTTGAGAGAGAGAAAGAGGGAAAGAGACAGAGAGAGAGGGGGAGAGAGAGAGAGAGAGAGAGAATGGGCATGCCAGGGCCTCCAGCCACTGCAGATGAACTCCAGATGCATGTGCCCCCTTGTGCACCTGGCTAATGTGGGTTCTGGAGAATTGAACCGGGATCCTTTGGCTTTGCAGGCAAACACCTTAACCGCTAAGTCATCTCTCCAGCACCACTAAGTAGTTTTATAATTATATTTTTGTTTATTTATTAGAGAGAGAGAGAGATTGAGAATAGGCACTCAAAGTCCTCTAGCCACTGCAAACTAACTCTAGGTGCATGTGCCACCTTGTGCATCTGGCTTGGGCCTTTTGGCTTTGTGGGCAAGCACCTTAACCAGTAAGCCATCTCTCTAGCCCACTAAGTAGTTTTAGACTGTGTGTTTTTCTGAATTATGAGGTCTTTCAAAATACAATTGTATTGTGGAAAAAACCTACAATTTTATAGTGAAATAAACAAATTGGAAATGGTAAGGTAGGGAGGGAATATACACAAAGTCACTGTTATTTGCCAGATAGTCTACAATGAATTTTACACAAAAATCTCATGGAAGAAATGTATGAAGGGTGTTTATTTGTTGGAATGTAATCTATCATCTGGGGAATGGGAGGATGGTGATCCATATAGGTACTGTATGTTATATTCATTCAATGAAACAGAAACCAGGAAATTCAGAGAAGGAATAATGTATTGCCATGTTGATTGAAAATATAGGAGCATATGATGGAATATCAAAGACATTGCTGCATTTTTCAGTATTACTGTTGTTTTCATTGTTATTTAATATCCAATTATTTAAATATATCACAGTTGATCCTATTATCTTATTGTTATTTCACTTATGTTGGATCCCATATTTGATTATAAGCAAGTATATTTATTAATACTCATATAGATCTCTTTTTTGTATGTGCACTCAGTTCATTTGGATATTGTGTTAGTCTTTCTGTTGCTATGGCAAAATAGCTGAGAAAATCAACTTAAAGAGAGATTTGTTTTCAGTCTATCATGTATTGGCTCCATTGCTCTGGACCTGATATAAGACAGAACATCATGCTTTCTGGAGCATGTGGCAGGAAAGGTTACTCACCTCACTGCCACCAGGAAGCAAAGATAAATAAAGAGAAAGGGCCAGGGTCCCAACATGTACATTAAGGGCATGACCCCACTGAACCACTTTCTCCAACAATGTCCCCCCTTCTAATATTTCTACCACCATTCAGGAGAGCATATTTGGGGCAACAATTAAAGATAAAATCTATGGCGTATTTTAAGCATAGAATTTTGGGATATATATTTCCCACCAATTCTCTGGATGTGGTTTCTCACTGATTTTCACTTTGTGTAATGATATGAGTTTTTGTGGTTATAATATTTAAATATTTTTAGAAGTGTATGTTCAACCTTTGCCCCCAATTAAAATTAGTTGTTTTATTTTCAGAGGATTTTAATTTAGTCTGGTTATGTAACTATATTTACTGTGAAATTTTCTTACAAATCAAACCCACAGCATCACCTCACCCCTGTTAGAGTGGAATGGTAAGAAGACAGAGGATAACAAGTTTTGGAAAACATGTTGATTTAAGAGGCTAGTGTACAGTGTTCTTGGAAATGCACACTAATACAGCCATTGTGGAAAACAGTATGTAGGTTCCTCTAAAAATAATATAGAACTACTGTATGACTCAGCCATCCATGTGTTGGGTATATGTGCAAAAAAATGAAATCAGGACCATGTTGAGGTATCTTCACAACTGATGTTCTTTGCAACATTATTCATAGTGGCCAAGACATAGAAAACAACCTTCTCCTTCAATGTATGAATAAACTAATTGTTATATCCACACACATAGTGGAATGATATTCAGTCTTTAAGAAAGAGATACTGCCATTTGTAGCAACATGAATCAACCCAGAGGACACTTTGCTCAGTGAAATAAGGTAGATGTAGAAAGTGAAATGCTATATGATTTCACTTACATGGGCTCTAAGAAAAGAAATATAGAAACAAAGTAGATGGTTTCCAGGGACATGGAGTGGGAAGAAATAGGAGAGAAATAGGTCACAAGGTTTATAGTTTATTTATGGTTGTATAGTTTTGAAAAATTTTGGAGATGTGAAGCATAGCATGAAAACACTACTTGGATCTATTACGCTGCTCATGTTTTCTGCTATATTTTATTTTTAAGAAATATTTTATCTGTTTATTTTCAAGCAGAGAGAGATACAGATAAGAGAGACAGACAGAGAGAATGGACACACCAGGACATCCAGCTGCTGCAAACGAACTCCAAATGCATGCACTACTTTGTGCTTTTGGCTTTACATGGGTACTGGGTAATTGAACCCTGGTTGTTAGGCTTTGCAGGCAAGCACCTTAACTGCTGAGCCATCTCTCCAGCCCCCTGATATAACCTTTTAATGTCATTGTTACAACTTCCCCACATTGTTAGTTTTCTGTAAACAGTTTAGCCTGTCATTGAAATTTACATTTGCATGGTAATTTTATAATTGGTCAGGTTCCTAAGTTCCTTTCCAAATTGAGTTTATGAGTTTAATTTCCATAAATATGAAATTTAAAGTTTGATCTATCCTATAAAGAATGAATAGGTTATTTCCCATTTGCATCATGTTTTGTACATCCTTCCATAGTTTTTTAAAAAGCTTCAACATTTATTATTTCTCATTAAAAATGAGGATACAAATTCCATAGTTTGTAATTTCCCTTGGTCAGAAATTTCTGAAACATATTCCTTAAAATTTTGCTGGAAGCATTTCCACATGAAAGAACGTATACTTTAGTTTGTTTTCAATGCCAGACAATATATTCAAACTTTGACCTTCCATAATTTTTACTACATTTTATGTACCTCTTGCAGAAAGCCAGGACTTTGTAATATTTTGGTTAGCTAATCTTATTCTTTCCATCTTCATATGTGAAAAATCCATGTCAAGTGAATACAGAGCTGGGAATGAAGTCATTTGATGTTTTAAAAATATATAACCCTATTTGTAAAGCATACCTTTCTGTAAAATATGAGAGTTTAGGATCTAAGTCATTCCTTTACTGATAAATTAGGGAATAATATCTTTATGTTGCCAAGTTCAAAGTGGCTACTAAATAAACACCTAGTTGACTAACTTCATAGAAAATAAATTTATCAAGGTTATTCATTGCCAAATGGTTACTTTGTAAACATGAAGGCACTTTTGTGCTTTTGATTATCAGTAGAATATTCTTCTAGAAGTCATCATATATAACAAATACAAGGATTATATAAGAGGGTAACATAAAATACTGAGGCCAATAGTTTTTTTAATGATTTATTATTGCTTGGGTAGGTCCTCTTGCTACTGCAAATGAATGGCTACCCAGCTTTACATGGGTGGCTGGGGAGTTGAACGCTGGCTTATAAGCAAGCACATTTAACTGCTGAGCCATTACCCAATTCCCACCAGTGGCTTTTTATCACATTGAGCTTTTTTGATTCAGTAGTTTTGTAGAGTTTGGTTAGACCTTATTATTGTCATGAGCTCTTGCTTATGACATGCATGTGCGATATATCACCATATATATTCTTATCACTCAAGGGTTGCACATTTTCATACAAAAGGCACACACTTGTTTATAGTGTTGCATGTTTTATCACTTAGAAGAATTTTCTAGGCCATGCAAGTACTTTTTTATTTTTTGGTTCCTGCAGAGAAAAACTACTTGCTTACAACACTGTTGGCCATTTTTTTTTCCCCAGCAGCTCAGGTATAGCTTTTCAGGACTACATAGGCTAACCACCTGGGAACTGGCTTCCTTCCATATTCAGCCAGATCTCTTGATGTTCAGCACTGGCAGCATGTGGTGTCTTCAGCAATAGGGTCTTACCATTTACCTCAGGCAGGTAATCAAGTGCTAGGACAGAAGTCTGTCTTGTTTTGGGAACCTTGTAGGTCACTCCAGTCAACAGCTCCACATGGATTGTAACCAATTTCTGGTACTCAGAGTTATAAGCTAGATCCAAATATTTTAGAGTTAGGCTTCATCCCACCGTCTCCAGGGCCCTTCTTACCAGATGATCCCTCCATGATTCTATTGAGGGTTATATCTTTTAGTCTGCTGTCCAGGAGGAAAGCTTCTATGGTAACAATTCATCTTGGATTTGGTTTAGTGTGTATCTCATCCCTCCCTTCCATTTCCATTCCTCCAAGCTCTTCCCTATCCTTGGGAGGCAGAGGTAGGAGGATAGCCATGTATTTGAGGCCACCCTGAGACTTCATAGGGAATTCCAGGTCAGCATGGGCTACAGTGAAACCCTACCTCAAAATAACAACAAGAAAAAAACAAACAAACAAAACCCCTTTCTCTTATCTGTCCCTGGCGTTTTCTGTCAGGTATGCCTGCAACTCAACTTGTTCCAGTTTAGGAAGCACAAATGAGGGAGAAAGTGCAGTGGTTTTCTTTCTGTGCTTGTGTGAGTTCCACCTCTGCCCATTTTCCTAGAAATTACATTATATTGGTTTTCCTAAGTGCTGAGGAGAATTCCATTGTGTATATGTACCATGTTTTCATTATCCATTTGTCAAACATTAGGCAACTGTGTTGATTCCAGTTCTTAGCTATTGTAAATTGTGCAGCTATAAACATGGTTGTGCAAATATCTATGCAGTGAGGAGTGGAGCCTTTAGGGTAGATGCCCAGTAAAGGAATGACTGGATCACTTGTTAGCTCTATTTTCATCTTTTCCAGGAGTTTCCATATTGATTTCTATAGTAGTTGCACAAGTTTGCACTCTCACCAGCAGTGAATGAGGGTTCCTCTTTCCCTGCATTCTTGCCAATATTTATTATCATTTGATTTTTTTAATGATTGCTATCCTTTCTGGAGTAAAGTGGGATCTTATAGTTGTTTAAATTTGCATTTCCCTGATGGTTAATAAGTGGGCATTAGCCATTTGTATTTCTTCCTTTGAAAATTCCCTGTTCAGTTCTCTGTCCCATTTTTTTTAAGTAGATTGCTTGATTTTTGATTGCTTACTTTTTTGAGTTATTTGTAGTTTCTACATATTAGGTCTCTGTCAGTGGTATAGCTGGTGAAGATTGTCAACCATTCTGTGGGTTGCTAGATATTCCTGTGTTCCCTCTCTGGGGCATTGGTAGGCAGATGCTGGTGGTGTGAAAATGGAGGAGGCATAGGGAAATGGTTGGGTCTCTGAGATCCAAGAACCAGGCCTGAAAATGGTTGGAGGAGATGGCTGGTGTGGTGGCTTAGGCATAAGGAGGCAGCCAGTGGCATGGGTTGGTACAGTCAAATGAGGCAGCAGAGGCTGGAAAGATCTGTTGAGGCTGGTGGTGTGTGGACCCTCAGGGACCAGATGAGTGGGTTGGGAACCTGCAGGGACTGGATGCTGGGGTGGGGCAGAAGAAGTGTGGATCCTCACTCTGGCACCATGGGGAGTCAAATGAACCAGAGGTGCAGTGACAGGTGGTATGGAGTTGGGTGGAAGCATGGTCCCTCGCCCTGGCACCATGGGGTCTCACACAAGGGCCAGTGACGTGGGGAGGGGTGAAAATGTTGCAATGGTGAGGTTGGGGTGGAGGCATGGCCCTAGCTTTGGAACCATGGGGACTCCAGGGACCAGCAGCACAGGTATCAGCCAAGCAGAGTATGGTGTGCAATGGTGTAACCCTGCTCCTAACCTCTCTTTTGTTGGCCTTGCCTTCCCAGGCAACTGCCCAGGAATGGCTCTACCCTTGAGGCGACCCCCACTTCTGCCCAGACTCACAATAGTTTGCAGTGGGTCCCTGCTCCCAGCCTCTCTTGTGTTGGCCTTGCCCTTCCAGGCAGCTGCCCAAGGATGATTCTGCACTTGGGGCATGGCTCACTTTTAGCCACTTGTCATTTAGATAATTACATCATGATCTTCCTCTGATATGTCATCTTTTTCTTTCATAGTTCTGTGACAGTACTGATTTCCTTCACAGGGAGACCAAGCACATACTTAGAACACCAATTAAACATATATGTCAAGCAATGGAAAGGGTATTTTCTATTTCACATGCAGGAGGTTGGTTGTTCATCAGCAGTAAAGCTTAGACTTTAATTGGAATTCTGTACAACTAATTCATAGTTTAGCATTGTTTATATTTTGAAATACATGTGAAGTAGATACCCTAACTTTTCTGTAATTAAGGCTTCTGAATGTTGATTGATAGCCTGCCTGTGTTCTTGCTCAAAAATGAACCTGTGAGCTCTGCTTCTAGTAAAATCACATGAAATTCATCCCACTGTATTTTATTGTGTAAATATATACAGTTAGCATAATGTATCATAATTATATGTAAATATACATAGTCATATGTGTAAATAGAGAAGAGTGGGAAGAGGGGGGAGGGAGAGACTATTGTGTATCCCTGCTGGCTTGGGCTATGTAGACCAGGATGGCCTCAAGTTTATGGTGATATTCATGCCTTGCCTCTCAAGTGCCATGCCCTGCTTTATTTTTTTAACAGTATCTTTTGCCTAGACCACAGAGCACATGAGGAGAAAGGCCCATTCCTAATTTACACACTTGTTTTCTGTGGCTATCCTGATGACATAACATGTAGAGACTCATTAAATGCTGTCAAACTTAATAATTTATTATCTTGTTTAAAGGTGCATATAGTGGATTTTTGAATGGCTCTTTCTTTTAAATGGTTGGACATGTGTTCATTAGCATGTGTTAAGGTTTAATTTGACATGTCCAGGTAGTCCAGCTTGTTAATACATCAAACTGGTCAGAGAAAAGAAAGAGTGCAGAAACAAATAATTTGGATAAATCCATAAGTTTATTAGCAACAAGGTGGTTTGCTGGTGATTTTTGTTTCTTCCAACTTTCCCAGTATTCTGTCAGTAGGACACTTCTTTTTATTTCTTAGATTTATTTCTGGAGATTCAAGTTCATTCAGTTGCATTGATTCATTAAAAACTCAAGAACATTTTCAGTTACACTTGGACCAGAGTTGTACATACTTCTGATTTATACTGTAAAGGAATTTTAAGATAAAAAATGTATTTTTGTTGGGTATATTCTACATGAGTGCTTGCCTGTCAGTGTCTAAATGTCATTCACCCACAGTCTGTAGGAGCCACAGAATGACTTTACTCTTTCCTATCCTATAGTGACAAGCCTGATCTATACTACAAAATGGTTCCAAAGGTCATCTTTTGAACATAGAGCACACCAGTAGGATGTTTTTCAATGATAGTGATTCTCACATGGCAGTTAATGCAACAATTTGATTGTCCTTCAAAAAGCTAACTTGGTTGATATATTGTTTTTCTGAGATTGAACTTCCTCATAGGTTGCTTCAATCCCGTTTTATCCCTTGTTTTAATGAAACAATGGCAATCAAAGACTATGAATCTCTGCCATTATTATCTTGACATCATATTAAGATACAATCTTCAGAATTATACTAGAGACAAGAGATGTTTCAGAATTTAGGTTCAGTTGGATTTCAGAGACGTGATAAAGTCCATGGATCTTGTCTTATATAAGAGGCCAGCATGGTCCAAGGTGACTCCCCATAATCAGTTACAGAAATGTTTCTTTAGTGTAACCTAAGAATATTTATACTAAGTGAGAGAAGAAGCATGTGGATAGCCTCATGCCAGCTAAGCACAGGCTTTACTGCTGGATGAATTCAGGTCAGTTCAGATACTGACGCTAAATAAATTACAGGAAACAAAATGGGCACATTTGATTTCCAAATATTCGAGTCTTGAAGTTGTGGATAAGGAGTTGCCTTTTAAAATAGTCTCACTTTGCAAAACAAAGTTGCCTACCCTGTGTAGGACCCCCAGGAAGTTTTTCATGTTGTTTTGAAATTTCACTGGTCCACAAAAATCCAAAAGCATGAGAAACATTCATTTGAAAGCTTTTCAAGTAAGTATAACTTTACTTTCATGTTCATTCCTAGCCAATAAAATGCCCCCTCTTTATTTTGTTTGCAAGGAAGTGCATTGTTGGTTATAATAATTAAATGTTGTGAGAGTCTACAGATACAGTTTTAATCAAAGTAAATGAAAAATGTTTATCTTATAGCAGTTTGGGGAGATAGGAGCAGGAAAGAATTTTATAGCCTAAACACATCCACAATTCCTAATCCTAGTGATGGTTAGGATTGTTTGATAGGGTAGGTTCTGGCCTGGAAGATCCTCTTGGTTGAATTTGCTTGTCTAAATGGAATATTGAACTTAAGACCCTAAGGGCTGCTGTGGGCTAAAGAAGTTCAGTTTGAAATAGTGATGTGAACTTGGGTTAATACTGATGTTTGTAGTTATTGTTCCTATCCATCAGATGGAGCTAATGGTTCCCACATCACAAGCATAAAATGCCTCAGTACTTTTGAATTTTTTTTGATGATGAGAGCCATACAAACATGTTATTTTGAGGAATAATTTATGTGGTATAGAGTAACAGAACCAAAACAACACAGTAAATTATTTTACTACCAAATGTGAATAGAAAGAGACATTCTAAGACAGGTATTTGACTTAGCAGAGCTATAATTTGGCTCTTGCTTAAAAACAACAAGCAGCCTTTCAGTATTAACTATTGTGTCAGTTATTGATTTATAGTCCTTCAACAAAATTCACCTTTTTTGCTTTCTTTGTGCAGATGGGCCCTAAATCTTTCTTAAATTTATGGACAATTTTATACATTTGTATAATGTATTTTGAACATAATCCCCTTCCATTACCTTCTCTTGACCTCTTTTTCCACCCTTTTCTGCCAAACCCCTTCTTTTTATCAATTAGTCCCTCTTTTACCTTGATGTCGCCTGCACGTGTGTGTGTGTGTGTGTGTGTGTTATACATGTGTAACCCACTGTGTTATATTAAATATTATTTTTATTTTATATTAATTATAGCAGGTTATTCTCTTTTGTCCCCTTGCCCCAGCTCTCATTACCCTGGAGGCCTTCATCAGTGGGGTTATTGTATGCACTGTGGGGTCATGAATGAGATTTAATTAGTTTTTCCTGCATAGGTACGGGTTGGGGTCCTGTAGTGGCTATACCACTTCAGAAAATGTTAATTAACTTCCTGTAACTCCTCAGAGAGGTTTGGGGGACTTGTGCCCTCTTCTGTCATCCATGAAGGAATGTTTATGGGCCCAGTATTGTGTGAATCTTGCAGGTTATGACAATACTGGGGAGGTGATGAATGTGACTTGCACAGCATCCTTTACCACGTGGCCACTAACGTTTTATCAGGTCGGGAGGAAATTTGCTTCGTGGTTCCTGTGTGTTTGCTGCAGGTCCTTGGGCACCTTCACTGGTGCTTGTCTTCTTCCTCTAGTGGTTGGTAGCTACTGGTGACCACAGAAACCGTTTTGTTGCAGAGTGCTTCTAGGAGAATGTTTTCTAGAAAATTGCATTGGGGTCATGTTCCAAAAGGTGGGTTTCTGGAAAATTTCATTGCATGATCAGCATGGAAATGTCTTTGCCTTTCCTGGTCACAGCTGTGTCTTATCTACTGAGGTCTAGAGGCCAGTCCTGGGTGGAAGGCATTTCCTTGGGTAATTAGTCGAGGTGGTGGTTGTTCCTGATAGCTGTCATTCTTGTGGTTTTTAGAATTCTCTTTACTTCCTACTAACCAAATTCTCATCAACTCATTCTGAAGTTATTCTACTTCTCTGGCATAGTTAAAAGATTCCTTAGCAGAAACTCCTAGTTCCATTTGCTCTTTCTTACCCTTACTCTAACCCAGGCTGATGAGAACAGTTTAAGGTCTCTCCAGTGCACCTTGTCTCACTTGCAAGGTTATTCTTAAGTGATGATACCATTGTGCTTATAGTTGAACAGAATTACAGCATATTCTAGATAGCCTTTATGGAGATGGGTTTTAATTCGGATCAACTCTGTGTGTCTCTGTATTTGTCTGTCTTCCCTATCTGTGTTTCTTCACTGTTCTTATGCATTTACTCATCTCCCTCTACTTGCCATCACCAACTAGTTTCTAATCCTGGTTTTTCTGCTAATATACTATCATTTGACTTCCATGGGTCTCAGTTTCCTCCTAGGTAAGGTAGAGCTACGAAAGACAACAAATTAATGAAATCAAGACTATTAAAGCGTTTTTTAAATTAGTAGGGCATATAGAGATGTAAGATATTATGTGTGTTTACTAAATAAACGGTTTTCTCTTTCATGTGTTTAACTTTTAAATTACAATTTATTTTAAAAGCCTTGAGGTGCCTTTAGGGGGTGCTTATAGCCTAATAAAACTGATATATAAATACGTAGAATTATTAGATGGGGCTGAATGTACTGGAGGCTAAAATAGGGGAATGAATCAGATTAAAGTAGACCTGATAATTAGAACTTAATTGTTGCCTGAGGATTTATGGTTTAGTTCCAAGGAGAGTCACCTGATCTTGAAGGATCTAAGCTGTCATTTTTAAATGCCTTAGATATTAATGGGCCTTATGCTAGGCAGTTTACATATATTATCATATTTAACCTTTAAATTTATATTTACATTCTTCATTTTTTATTGTCTTAGACTAACTTTCAAAGTATCTGCCTTTAGGAAAGATTTGTATTCATATTTTTATTGGAACAATGCTCAGATATGTGAGACAGTGGCAATAAGATCTTCATGTAGAAAATTTATTTTAATGTAGATTTCTAGGTATGTATACCTTGTATATATTAATCTGAAAAATAGTTAATTTTTTTACCTCAGAACTAGAAGAAATGGAAATATTGTGTGATACTACCTATATTTTTTTTAAAAAAGGAAATGATTTGTCCATCACTGGAGTGGACTAGGAAAATTCTGTAGGATAGCATATTTGCTTGTATGTAGACCAAAATAAAGCATACTATTATTCACTGTGCTTTGAACTCTTAAGTATCCTGTCGAATCAAAGGATGAATGTATCTCCCAGTGTAAGATGTTGCAAATTGTTACTGCGTACCCTCCCTAAAGTGTGTGCATTTATAGCTCAGTTTCTATATGATGCCCACCAGACATGTGACTCTTCTCCAGGGAAGTCAAGATGGATGAGCCTTTATTAGCAAATGTTCTTCAGTTCTTGTCTTGTGTCATGAGACCGTACTTTGTCAGTTGGCAGATGAGGTCAAAATTTTCTCTTTCTTTGCCAATTAAATATGTGAGAATAGCATTGCCAGTGTTGGAAAAGTAGCTCTTATTAGGTCAGGGTGTTTTGAAGTGTAGTGGGTATTGTCATATGGAAGGTAAAACACATCATGTAGACCCAGTTTATGGTGCAGTGTTCAGGCATGCCCATGAATACATTGCCACATTCTTTTCAGAGATAGCAAAATACTGGCTTTAGAAAATGGCATTATTAAAAAACCCAAAGTACTTAATAGTATACATAATTGTGAATTGGAATCAGTCCTGTGCTTCTTCCTGTTTTGCTATTTACATCTTCGTGCCCTCTCCAGGTTGTGAATCACGTATTCTCTCTAAGCACCTGATGAAGGTTTGACTTTTTAGTATGTCTTTCAGGAGGTAGGATTTTATGGTACCATTTCATTTTGGGTCCAATTTTTTTGTTCCCCCCACCCTTGCCCTGTCCTCCCACCCACAATCCCTATTGTTCAGTCCTCGAGATATTTATTGGGTATGTCATTGTCACGGGCAGATTCAGGTTAGGAGCCTCAGATGAGAGAGACCATGCAATGATTATCTTTCTGTGATTGAGTGAGTTCGCTGAGAATGATCTGTTCCAAGTTTGACCATTTTTCTTCAAATTCCGTTGAGTCATTTTTCCTTACTGCTGCGTAGAATTCCATTGTGTAGATATACCACATCTTGGTTATCCATTCGTCTAATGATGGACATCTGGGTTGAATACAGCTCTTAGCTATTGTGAATTGAGGAGCTATAAACATGGTTGAGCAAATATCTCTGAGCTGAGGTTTGGAGCTTTTAGGGTAAATGCTCAATAAGGGAATAACTAGGTCTGTTGGTACCTGTATAGTCATCCTTTTTAGGAGTCTCCATATTTCTTTCCATAGTGGTTATACCAGCTTGCATTTCCACCAACAGTGGATGAGGGTTCCTATTTCTCCACAACCTCGCCAGCATTTGTTGTCATTAGATTTTTTTTTTTTTTTTTTTTTTTTGGTTTTTCGAGGTAGGGTCTCACTCTAGCCCAGGCTGACCTGGAATTCACTATGGAGTCTTAGGGTAGCCTCAAACTCATGGCAATCCTCCTACCTCTGCCTCCCAAGTGCTGGGATTAAAAGGCGTGCGCCACCACACCTGGCAGATTTTTTTTTTTTAATGTTTGCTATCCTTACTGAGGTAAGGTGGAATCTCATAGTTGTTTTAATTTGCATTTCCCTGATGATAAGGGATGTTGAACATTTTCTTTTTTTTTTAAATTTCAAATTTTTATTAACAACTTCCATGATTATAAAAAAAATCCCATGGTAATGCCCTCCCTCCCCCCACTTTCCCCTTTGAAACTCCATTCTCCATCGTATCTCCTCCCCATCTCAATCAGTCTCTCTTTCATTTTGATGTTATGATCTTTTCCTCCTCTTATGATGGCCTTGCATAGGTAGTGTCAGGCACTGTGAGGTCGTCGATATCCAGGCCATTTTGTGTCTGGGGGGAGCACGTTGTAAGGAGTCCTACCCTTCCTTTGGCTCTTACATTCTTTTTTTTTAAATTTTCTCAATTTTTATTAATATTTTCCATGATTATAAAAAATATCCCATGGAACATTTTCTTAAGTGTGTGTTTGCCATTTGTATTTCTTCCTCTGAGGACTCCCTGTGCAGTTTTCTGCCCCATTTTGTGAGTGGGTTGTTTGACTTTTTATTGTTTAAGTTTTTAAGTCCTTTGTAGATTTTAGAAATTAGGCCTCTGTCCGATGTGTATCCAGCAAAGATTTTCTCCCATTCTGTGGGAAATCTGTTGTCTCTGCTTATTGTTTGTTTGTCCGTGAACAAACTTTTCAGCCTCCTGAGATCCTAATGGTGGAGTGATTGTTTAATTTCCTGAGCTACTGGGGTTTTGTTCAGGAAGTCTTTTCCCAGTTCTATATAATGGAAAGTTTCTCCTATTTTTTATTTTTATTTATTTATTTGAGAGTGACAGACAGAGAGAAAGAGAGAGAGAGAGAGAGAGAGAGAGAGAGAGAGAGAATGGGCATGCCAGAGCCTCCAGCCACTGCAAACGAACTCCAGACACGTGCGCCCATTTGTGCATCTGGCTAATGTGGGTCCTGGGGAATTGAACCTCAAACCACGGTCCTTAGGCTTCACAGGCAAGTGCTTAACTGCTAAGCCATCTATCTCTCCAGCCCTATTTTTTCTTCTAGTAGTAGCAGAGTATCTGGTTTTGTATTGAGGTCTTTGATCCATTTGGACTTGATTTTTGTGCATGGTGAAATGTGTGGATCGAGTTTCATTTTTCTGCATATGGTTATCCAGTTTGTCCAGCACCATTTGTTGAAGATGCTATCTTTTTTCCAGTCTACATTGTTAGGGCCTTTGTCAAATATCAAGTAGCTGTAGTTACTTGACCCAAAGTCCAGATCCTTGATTCTGTTCCATTGGTCTATGTTCCTGTTTTTATGTCAGTATCATGTTTTTATTACTATGGCTTTGTAGTATAGCTTTAGATCAGGTATGGTGAAGCCTCCAGAGGTGTTTCTTTTGCTGAGGATATGCTGGGATACTCGAGGCCTTCTGTCAAGGCAGTATATTCTTAATGAATCCGCAACGGACAGTACTTGCTGTTCATCAAAGTTGAATCAATTTTTTTTTGTCTTCAGAGCTTTCATGATAGAAAAGGTGATATGCCACATTTATGAACATTTCTAGAAATAGGCTGAATGTACCAGGTTCTCAATGCACCACACACATACACACACACACACACACACACACACACGTGTGTGTGTGTCAAGTCCAAGAACCTCAGTGCAGTTCAATCCTAATTTCTGGAATAGCATATTAGAGAGGAATTTGTCCTTGAACTTAGAAATAGGAGGCAGTACTAGTTAATGCAATAGGAACTGTTTTCATGTATAGTGTACTTTAGTGCTTTCTATCACTACCTGTTTCTCGTTTCTCAGTAACCTGAGAGTCATCTACATTCTTCCTCTCCCTAACACTCTCACATTTTGAGATATGATACTAGAGAACTTATGGCTATGGACTCTGGAGCTAGATGGCATTGGTTCAAATTCCAGGTCCAATATTTATATAGTCTGTGATAACTCAGTCAGGTAACTTGATTTTTCTATGTCTTAATTTTGTCTTCTGTAAAAGAGGAATGTTGATAGTGTCTGTATTATAAAGTTCTAATAACGATTAATGTAAGTTTAATCATTAGGTAGGGAAAGTATTTTTCATACTGGCAGATAGAAAGTGCTTAACAAACATTTGACATTCTTATGGCCAATAAGTATTCTACATTCCAGTTCACAATTTTTAAAATTTATTTACTTGAGAGCGACAGAGCAAGAAAGGCAGAGAGAGAAAGAGAAAGAGAGAGAGAGAGATAGACAGAATGGGTGCGCCAGGGCCTCCAGCCACTGCAAACGAACTCCAGATGCATTTGTCTCCTTGTGCATCTGGCTAATGTGGGTCCTGGGGAATCCAGCCTCGAACCGGGGTCGTTAGGCTTCACAGGCAAGCGCTTAACCACTAAGCCATCTCTCCAGCCTTCACAATTTTTGAATGCCTCCCAAAACTGATTTAACTTTTTTTTTATCATATGTAGTCATAATTGGAATTGTGTCCTAACTAGACTTGCATCCCCCCTCTCTCATCCTTTCTGTCTGACTTAATCCCTCGCATTCTCTACTTGCACACTCTTCTATATGTGTCTCTTAACTATAGGATAATGTCCAAAGTCACCACTATGAAATGCTCCCTAATCCCCTACTATAGTCCATTTAGGGCCATCCATGTTAATTTACGTTAGATGGAGAACACTTCAATTACAGCATATCTCACAGAACTTCTGCTGCGTGATGCTTCTTAGATTGACCACATTGAACCTGGGAAACTAAATTTACTCTGCTTTGATCTGCTAGGCCCAGAGTAGATGCTTATTAGATGCTCACAGCCCCTGGTGCAATGGAGATGCCCGTTAAATGCTTAAGTAGCTGAATGAATGGCTTCTTGCATGTACATGGTTAGCTAACAGTCCTTGTTTAGCAGGCATAGGATAAATAACTATCCTAATTTGTGTAGCCAGTGCAGGAATTCAGAAAGTGGCATATAGTTAGTTTAGTGTTACAGTCATCAAATTAAGGTAGAATTTGTCTTGAAGAATATGAAATATAGAACTTGTGTGAAGAGGAAGGCAGCCACCGTCTGCACAGACTATTTCAAGAGGTTAATGACGAAAGAGAAAAACATATAGCACATGCTAAACAGAAGAGACTGGTCTGTTTAGTGTGTGTGTGTGTGTGTGTGTGTGTGTGTGTGTGTGTATTGGGGAAGGTAAATATTGTGAAGTTCAAGTAGTTTGCAACCTGTAAATTGAGTTTTTTTTCTAAAAGTTTATTTGCAAATCATTTGCTTGGACATTGTACACCATATACATGATGGTGAGGTTTGTAGACTAACTCAATTACTGTAGTTTATTTATTATTGTGCTGTGTGTATGTGTGTGTGCATGTATATTTGTATGCATGTGGGCCAATGTATGTATGGAGGTGCATGTGCACTTGTGTGTGCATGCATTGGGAGGTCAGAAGTCGATATTGGGTATCTTCCTCTGTCATTCTTTACCTTATTTTGAGGCAGGATCTCTGAATGAACTCAGAGCTCACTGATTCAGCTAGACGACCTAGCCAGTAAGCACCAAGAACTCTTCTGTCTCTGTCACAAAAACATTGGGATTGTAGGTGCCATTCTGCAGCTCAGCATCTCTATTTCTACCATCTTCCAAGCCCCTTCTGCTTTTAAACTCTTTGAAATAGCACCCTAGCCAAGAGTGCTAGGGTTCGCAAGGCTTTCTCCTACCTCCAGCCTGCTTTAGTTCCAGGGGCAACAGCTCTTTGCTGTTGGAAGAGACTTGATTGAACTGATTCATACCTGTGTGTGAAAAACTGATAGCTGCCTCATTGTGGCAGTTGTACTTTTAACAGGCTTCTTGTTAGCAAATGAACTTGTAATGGCTGAGATTGCTGGCAATGGGGTGGATGGGTAAGTGTTAGAGAAAGAGGGAGTTTCACAGCAGGATACTTTGGGACTGGAAAAGCCTTGCCTCAGAGGTTTTCTTAATTTCCTTTTCTTCTTCAACTCCTTCCTTCAAATTCTTCCTGTATACTCTTATGCATCGATTTACCACATGCTACAAGTTGTGTATTTTTTAATAGCTACATGGAAGCTCTGGGTAGGGTAATATGGTTATTCAATTTTGTGCAAATATGGGGCCACTCACAATGGGAACTAGGCCTGGATAAGAACAGGACCTTTTGTGGATTACTAATAATGAGGTGTCACCTTCAGTTGATTTGTGATGAGTCAGTACAGAGCCCTATTTGTAGATACTGTATGTCATTGTCATCTTCCTTGAACTGTCTGATTTTTCTCTGTGGCTCCTAATGGCCTTTGTGTCTCGTATTCTCAGCTATCCCATGAGACCCTATATACTATTCACGTGTGTCCACAAATTCAAATACAATTTTAGCAAAGCTATTAAGACTACATTATAAAGCATTTGTTTTCAGTGGTGAAAGTTTCCAGTATTAGCAAAACTTCAAGACCACATGATAAGATTACAGTTTTCCTTTTAGTGAAAGCTTCTAGTCATTCCAGCTGTCTCCTAGAATATGTCTAAGATAGTGGTTAATGATCTGTATGCGTTAGCTCTCCCAGCTGCTGGAACTTCCGCTCTTACTCCCAACTTATGCATGTGACATCAATTTGCAAACAGGCTCTTCCCCTTGGGAAACACTATTGTATTTTATTTTTTATTTCTTTAATTTTTAAAATCTGTATTTATTTGAGAGAGATAGAGGCAGAGAAAGAGAGAAGGACAGGGAGAGAAAGAGAGAGAATGGGTGCACCTTTGCCTCCACCCACTGCAGATGAGTTCCAGATGCATGTGCCAACTTGTGCATCTGGTTTACATGGTACTAGGGAATCAAGCCTGGGTCATTAGGCTTTGCAGGCAAATGCTTTAACCATTAAGCCATCTCTGCAGCCCATATTTTATTTTTTTATGTTGCTCATTGTGTTCATACCTTTCATACTTATTTCCTGCCAGTCTGTGTAAAAGAGGAGGTGAGGGTATGTGGAGACCGAGATTTGAGGCACATCCTTTTTATATTTATATTTTTATGTGTGATATGCATGCATATGTATTTATGTGTTCGTGTGCATGTGTGTGTACATATGTGTGTGTGTGTGTGTGTGCACGCGCACACGACTGGAGGCCAAAGGCTGACATTGGGTGCCTTCCTGAATAACTTTCCACTTTAAATACTGAGGCAGGACTCTTTCACTTGAACTTAAACTTTACCAATTTGGCTAGTCTAGGTATCCAGCTTGTCCTGGTCATCCTTTTCTGTGTCTTGAACACTGGGATTAAGGGAGGGCTACCATACCTATCTGATATATACACGTGTACTAGGGATCCAAACTCTGGTCTTCATGCTTCATGCAGCAAGTTTTTTTTTTCCCCACTGAGCCATTTCCCTAGCCTCTGTAATACTTTATTAAGCCAAAATTTCAATTCTATAGTTAAAACAGGTTTCATAGGTTCTTCTCCACTTTGAAATGTAAAGGGTCTTATTAGCATTATGCTGTCCCATGTTTCATTTGTATCCTTCACTCTTTTAAAAAAAATATTTCATTTACTTGTGTGTATGTGTGTGTATGCTTGTGTGTGTGTGTGTGTGCGAGAGAGAGAGAGAGAGAGGAAGAGGCAGATAGAGAGAGGAAGAGGCAGATAGAGAGAATGAGCTCACCTGGGCCTCCAGCCACTGCAAATGAATTCCAGACACATGCACCCCCTTGTGCATCTGGCTAACTTGGGTCCTGGAGAATTGAACCTGGGTCCTTAGGCTTCACAGGCAAGCTCCTTTAACTGCTAAGCCATCTCTCCAGCCCCTTTGTTCTTTTATTTTTTTGCTCTTTTTTATTAGCATCTATTTATTGTAGATAGAGTTGAGTTTTATAGAGGTAATTTCTTTCAGTATGCACTTTAACTGTATCTGCCCCCGTCCTCCCCCATTTCTCACTTTCCCTCTCCCCTCTTGTTACTCTCATCCTTCCTCCAGTCCCCTTTCAGCTTGTATGCTTTGTTTATGGCTGTTTACCATACAATTTGTGTTACTTGGTGATGGTGATGTGCAGTGACTTGCTTGATTGAATTCACTATTATATATTTTTCTCCATCTAGATGAAAATTGATTGTCAGTACTGGATTTTGTGGTTTACTCTTTCATCATCACTGTCACAGCAATAATTTAATAGGATTTGACCATCTATAGAGCATGATTTTATCCTTAATTACCGGTGTATAAAAATGAAATTTTCAGAAGATTTCAGTTCATTTTTCAGTATTCAGTGGCCTAGGTGGTGATGAAAAAATGGAACACATGTTTTTACTCTCTACCATTTCTATCTTTACTTGAAAATACATTACTGGCACTTCTCTCTTTCTGTAGCTAAGTGTTTCCCTTGCTCAGGAAAGTTCAGCAGTCATTTACTGACCAAGTCTCCCTGTACATCCATCTGCTCTGTGGTTGTATATCTACTGTGCTGAATATCCTACCAGGTACACAGAGCTCTTTCATGCAAGCATCAAAAAGGACCATTTAAATTATACTTAGTTGTTGTAGTCTTATTTCCTCTTAATATATATTCTAGTTTGGGAAGGGTAAAGCCCTTTAATAATTTATTGTTTAAATCTCATCAGATAAGTGGGTTTTGACATAAGCAAGGGAAGAACCTACTTCTGAAGGCTTGATTTCACCAAAATTGTACACTCTGATTGGGTTGTTGTATTAGAGGCACTGAGCTAAAAGTATCATAAAGGGTATCATAAACACATATAACACCCACTCCAATGTACATATACATACACATGTTAAGGGAGGCATAGAAATAGTTGCAATCCAGTCCTGGAGAGATGGCTTAGCAGTTAAGGCATTTGGCTGCAAAGCCAAAGGACCTTGGTTTGATTCCCCAGGATCTATGTAAGCCATATGCACAAGGGGCCACATGAATCTGGAGTTCATTTGCAGTGGCTCGATGCCCTGACACACACACACACACACTCACTCTCTCTCTCTCTCGTGCCTATTCCTCTATCTCTCTCCCTCTCTCACTCAAATTAATAAATAAAAATAAAAAGAAATAGTTGCAATCCAAAGAGATAGGATCTATATTACTCAAGAGGATAGAACCAACATCGACATCTACTAAGTGATATGTGGGGGACAGTTCATGGAAGGAGTATTCTGGAACACTTAAGCATGACTAGAATTTACTTGATAGACAAGTAGAGTATTCCTAGTGAAAGCAGATGTGAAACTAATGAGACATGAGCTACTATGGCATGTTTGGGGTCTATGCCAAGAAATTGCTGATTGATACATGAAAGGGAAATCTGTGAATGGCATAGGGATCAGCTGATTATTTTGCAAATTTTGTCCTATAGCCATAGTATAGTTTGCATAAACTATTACATATTTCTAGTTCTCTATGATCAGTATGTGAAAACCTATTTTTGGGTGGGTGGTGTTAGGAGTCATATTTATACTTCTAAAGTAAATATACAATATATTAGTGCTTAATAAACACTGAATTTGATGTGAGAAGAGCTGGATTCTTGTTTTCTTTTATCTCAGCAGCCATTACTGAGCTAAATCATGGAAGAAACTTGCTTATCATTAGTAAAGTAGGAACTTTAATAATATTGTGTTGCCTAAGCTGGTGTCTGGCTAAACAGGAGAATCAAAAAGGAAGAAGTGACTAGAATTTCCTGAGGAATGAAAGTGGTTAAGAATATATTTTATTGCAACTAACAGGTGTTACCTGTGCTGGATTAGGAAAATAATGGCAAGTAGGGTATCTGGATATGAAAATTAAAACAAGTAGGGTATTTGGATATGAAAATTAGGTTGAAAAGTAACTGACAAATGGGAACATTCTTAATCCCTTTCTTATCAAATAGTCTTACCTTCCTTTGTGTCATCGGGTTTTCATTTAGTTCATTTTTTGTATTTTCAGACCAACATAAAGAGTTACACTTATAAATGTTTTAGCATGCATATCCTAGCTCCCTCCATATTTTCATTGTAACTCTTAAATGGTAATTGATTCAATATTTAGGTTAGTAAAGTATGTATATTTCATAGTCAACTTTGAATAATTAATATGTCAAGTAGTCCAAGTTACTCATGTGCTGTTCTCTGTCATTTGTGTTGCTATGTAGTTAAATAATATGAATTTTGTTCTAGTCTAAGTATGGGAGAAGTTTCTTGCTCATTTAGTTAGCATGTGGAGGTTACGAAACTCTTCCTCCAGCAGCCTCCTTTGCCATTTTTTTCCCTAATCCAGTGCAGATAGCAGTTATTCATTGCAACAAAAGATATCCTTTCTTTCCTTTCTTTCCATCTCCCCAATCAGATTGAATGGCAATACAATTGAAATTTGACAATTCACCTGAAATATGAACTTCTAAATTATAGGAATATGAGTGATTGCTCTTAATATAAATACCCTAATCAACCCTTCTTTAGACTATGGGACCTTAAAGATGTGTCATCCATAGATATTTAAATAGTACAGAAAACTCTACTAATCCTTGCTCTGAGCTATCTTAAATTCATCAGAATAAAGTGTTGTAGTGAATGAGATTAGATAATGATATTTAAAATAGAATACATGGTTTGTTAGATTAACAGACACCTGTTATCACAATCACCAGTATTACCAGACACTTATGAACTCCAGGTGGCAGTTCTTCTAATTCCTTTTCTCATTTTACAATCTTGACGTGAACTGGTTATTTGAATTTGGATAAAGTATCTATTATAGTAAAATATCATGTAATTTTTTTTTCCTGCCAAGCCTAAAGCAAATACTCTGATAGTTGCTCTTTGTGGCAGGTGTTCTGTGTGTGACTGGGTGAGTGTGTGTGTGGATGGGGGAGGCACACACGG
The DNA here is from genome assembly GCA_036346955.1 of Dipus sagitta. Classification (NCBI taxonomy): domain Eukaryota; kingdom Metazoa; phylum Chordata; class Mammalia; order Rodentia; family Dipodidae; genus Dipus; species Dipus sagitta. Next base: position 123,675,899 of record CM070776.1, read on the forward strand.
GAGTGTGCGTGCACGTGTGTGTGTGTATGCCAAAATGTGCTTGGGGAGGTCGGAGGACTATTTTTGGGTCAGTCCTCTCCTTCCACCTTTCTTGAGTTTAATGTTATCTCTGCCTCTGTCTCTCTCTTCCTTTCTCTTTCATTATTACTGTTATTGTTTGCTGGGCTCTCCAGGCTACCTGGTCCAAGAGCTTCTAAGCTCCCAGGAAATTCTCTGTCTGCCTCCTGTTTTGCAGTCAGCATGCTGGGATTACAGAAGCCCATCACAGCTTCTTAGTTTTATGGCTTTTACATGGGGTTTGGACATCGAACTTGGATACTCAGGCTTAAGAACCAAGTACTTTATTCACTGAGACATCTCCCCAGCCCCAGGCATTCTGTTTTCTACAAAACTAAATGAGTAAATGGTCTGGCTTATTATATCTATTTTTAAGTCCATGCTGCCACTAATGCAGAGTTTAAAAGCATTCTTCTGAAGGCAAATTAAATCATTTTTATGTCCCCCTAAATGCTACTGTATATTGAAGATTACTTGGGAAGATGTGGCACATTTTCAAAATCATTTTTTTTTGCATTTGATTTTTGATTATTCTTCCCTTAAGAATTAGTGGAAACTGGTCAGATTTTCATCTCATTAAAAAGAAGGGAACATAGATAGCTTTATCCAGCAAATCTTTTCTGTTGTTGTTTTTGTGGGAACTCTTAAGTCATTGAGAATACATTTTTAGTATTAACTACCCTTTGAAATTATTAGCAGAATTCTTTTAACTCATTTTAACATAAAACCATTGAATATGATGAAAAGATTTTTTATTGTGTACATAAATGAAAGCATCATGGGTTTTGAATCATTACATAAATCTAAGATATTGTGCAGACATAAAAAGGGTAAGACAAAGCTGAATACTAAATGACAAAAACCAATAAAAGCTTGATTGCATACTGAGTGTCTGACACTGAGTGTAATAGGATGAGGTTCCATTAGTGAGAACACTAAATATTCACACCTAAGAACACATTTCTCAGATGCACCTTCTTACTCCAGATTAATCTCCCAGCAAACATTATTATTCCTCTGGAAATAACACTCTCTTCTTAGATTTTCTCCTTTAATAGCACATCCTTGGAGATTCTAAATGTAAATCAAATCGTCAACCTCTACCCTCAACTCTTTCTGTGGTCCTCACAAATTCTTTTAGTTTATTGTATGCTTTCAGGTGAATTCTTTCAGTTTATTGCTAGTAGTAAAACACAGTCACTATTTTCCTCAACTTATAGCTATGTGTCCCAAAGCTCACTTGTCCATCTTTCAGTCATTCTGTTGGCATCCCTTTCTCGTCAGTTCTCTTTATTCACTGATACATATCAATGCAGAACTGTTGATGAGTATGAGTCCACCTCTTTTTACAGTTCACCTATTTGCCTTTTGAGGCTTGGGAATGGTGACAGAAGTTATTAAAATGAGTGCATACTGTGAAGTCTGGGAATGTGGGCTTTCTTGGGATCACTGGTCCTCATGCTCCTTCTCACTATTCTCTTTTACATACTGGGCTTAGGAGCAAAGTGATTTCTTGGACATTTTATGCTAAACATTAGGAATAATGCACAATACCTGTAATGGAGGAATGTTAAGAAAAAAAATATAAAGTCAAACTTACTATGGAAGATATCACAGAAAAGAGTAGAGTTTGAGCTAAATCTAGAAAGATGGGTGAATTCAGAAAAAGATCACTAGTGAAAAGATGTTGGGTAAGGATGACCTAGTGGGTAAAAGTGAGAGAACAAAGTCGGCTTGTGTGATAGAGACTGGTAAGTTGCTCTGTAGGATACCATTATAGTAACTGGCAGATCAGGTTAGCCAGTGTGTGGTATGTTCTTGGTACTGTGTTTAGTTGCTTGGTTAATTACCTGGTTGATCTACTCATCCAACACCTGGTGTTTCATAGCGCACGGGATGAAATACAAGCCTCTTAACTACCATGTGTTGTCTTTTGCTATGTGGTTTCTACGTACTTTAAAATCCACTCTCCTCAACACTACCTGCCAGTCCTACCGAACTCTTATCTAGCTATGTTGAAGACTTTGCTGTCCCCCAGACATGTACTTGCTAAACCTCTGTATCTCTATAAACTCCCTCTTCTAGAGCTAACCTAATGACTTTTTCATTCTGCAGCCTCCGTTGCAGCAGGATTTCCATTTTCCATTCTTTTCTGCTGCTGTAAGATCCTTGCCCTAAACTACTAAAATTTCTAGAGCACATTTTGTCCTGTCAGAGTACTTACCTCTTTGCTTCCACCAGAAGCTTTCTGAGAACAAGAGAATTTTGTATTGTTCATTTTTATATTTCAATTTTATATTTGGGTTTTTCAAGGTAGGGTCTCATTCTAGCCCAGGCTGACCTGAAATTCACTATGTAGTCCCAGGCTGGCTTCAAAGTCACAAAGATCCTCATACCTCTGCTTCCTGAGTGCTGGGACTAAAGGCATGTGCCACCATGCCTAGCTCATTTTTATTCTGAACACAAAATGTGTGGTTTTGTTTTTAATATGTACTGTATACTTAATTTACATCTCATGTAGTTTTGTTTTAAAAGAGCAATCTAGAAGCATTATGATTGGTGATTAAAAATGGGAGATGTGGGCTGGAGAGATGGCTTAACTTTTAAGATGCTTGCACGTGAAGCCTAAGGACCCATGTTTGACCCTCCAGATACCACATAAGCCAGATGCACAAGGTGACACAAGTATGCAAGGTCTCACCTGTGCACTTGGTGGTACAAGCGTCTTGAGTTTGATTGCAATGGCTGGAGGCCCTGGCATGCCAATTCTCTCTGTCTCTGTCTGTTTCTCGCTTTATTGCTCTTGCACTCTCTCTCAGAAAAAAGATGGGAGATTCATGAATACCACATACGTGTGTGCTTTTGAAGTAGCTTATTTATTAGAAGGGGGTTAGATTCCTGGAAAATAAATAAAGGAAAAAATGGTAAGATTAAATGGCTATCTTCCGTGGGCAAAGAAGAAGAAAATGTCAAAGATGATATTTAGTATAATAGGAGAAATAACAGGAGAGTGACCTTTGCAAAAAATTAGGTATCTTTCAGGTAAATATGTTTTCCTAAGTCAGACTTCCTAGTGCAGTATTTGTCTCATCCCACCTCTGCAAAAATGAACACTTTGTTTCTGTTCAGTTTCCTGGAACTAAGCTCAGAATTCATGTGGTTCTCATTTTCCAAACTGATCAGGAGTTTTGATATGAAATATAAATAGTTCAACCACGCTGACTATAATTTCTTATCAAGTACATAGTCTTTTGAATAGAAAAGACTTGTTTCTCCTTTTGGGAGCTACAGCCAATGCTATACCAGGCAGATACACTGGGGTGCGCTACTGTGTAGCAGAGCCTAGCTGTGCATCACAGCTCTTAACTTTAAAACTCCAGAGAATTTGATGAGAGAGGGATCCACAAGAACATGACAAATGATGAGAGTTCAAACCTTAAGAGAAAAATGGGCTTACTGGTAAGAGACCTTTCTTTTCCTTTCTTTACTACTGCTACTTAGTCATTAAAATAGGAAGCCTGTTATTTTGAGATGTGGCTGTGAAGCGGTATACAAAAATCAATTTTATATGTATTGTAGAATCCAGGAGACATATTGGTAACCATGTAAAAATCATAGGGAGCTTGTATAAAGCTTGATATTTTTATCAAAACCTCTAAGGAAATTTTATTTTACTTCAGACAGTAGAATGGATTTATTCATGTACCTTAAATGTAATACAGGTTAAGAAATATGTTATATATTTTAAAAGTTAAAATAAAGAACAGTGACTTGTGTAGAAATACTTAATTTCGCTCAGTTACCAGAAGGTGGCACACCAGATTCTTCTTACATACACAAAGAGAAGAAATAATATTAATAGGAATATAAAATAACCTGTATTTAAAGATATTTAATGTATTATAAGCAAAAATAATATAATTACCATTTCTTGACAGGGTTTAATACTAAAACATGATAAATGTGAATTTAACCTATTGTAACTTTTTGTTTTTCAACAGTATCTATATAGCATTTGAAAAGTATTGCCATTAAGGAGATGCTGTCCTAAATTTATCCTTTTCAAAAAGAAATAAAATACTCCCTGAGCACCTTTTTTTTCCTAGGAAGTCATTAGGTTTCAGAAAATATTTTGGATAAGGTCTTTGTCAAGGTATTTCTAAAGATACTCTTAGACTGTGACTTTGATTTAGTTATGACTTTAATAATGAACCAGTGCTTGTGAGATGACCCAGAAAAAAATCCCAACAATTTATTTTGAAGAAAACAATAGGTGAGGCTGATGTTTACTTTCTGTAAGTTAATAACATCAGTGAAATAAATGCAAATCAATTATACATTGTATCCAAGCTCCTGAGACATCTACCAGCATAGTGTAATTTTCCCGAGAGTTTCCTATAGACAGCACATACTGCAGTGCTTCTGTAGTAGTCTCTATTTTTAAAACTGCATTCCTGAGGCACTAGCAGGAATATATCTGTCCAATGTTGTCTTTTAGTGTATAAGCCCAAAGGAGCTAGCTGTATGACAGAACTTCTTTGTTAGGAGATAGCACATCTATTTCTATGTTCTTATTAATTACAAGCAGAGTGGAAATAAGAAAAATGGTAGTAAATGAACCTAGGAGAGCATTAGCCATCTGTTCTGTGAAAGCTTGGAACGTGTGTCATTTGCTTTCAGCTTTTTATGGCCAAGCAGTCCGTCAGCAAAGAACTGACCTTTAGGCTTAAAAAGCTAGAAAATGCAAATCATTCTAAGGGCCAAATGTATGTTTACTGGAAAAATGCTTCCTTGTGCTTAGATTTGGTTAGTCTTGTAGATCAGGTGCAAATTAATGTTTTTAATGTCAGTCTTTGTTGTAGAGTTTCTGAAATGTTAAAGAAAGCTTCTAAAAACAAATGAAATCTAATGAATTTTTAGGTAATATTTTATAAAGTTAATTTAAATAGCTTTAAATTGTTCTGTGTGCCCTTAACTGTTCATGATTTATAAATACGGCTTATAAATTTATATCTAAAATACTTTATGGATTGAGAAATTTAAACCAAACACAGTAAAGCCATAATTAATCTTTTTTTTTTTTTTGCACTCCACTTTCAGGAGACGGAGGCAATTGTCTTTAAAACAAGCCGATTTCAAGGATATATTCAAAAAATCAACTTCAGGGTATGTCCAAGGGTCTACATTTTCCTGTACTTACTATCTTTTAATGAGAATTTATTTTCCTAAGAGAGAGACCCTGAAGTATTAGAAAGCATTCAAATATCAAGTAAACTTTCCTTGATGCCCAGTGTACTATGTTTATTAAGAAATTTATCAAAAACCTCTCATATCACTTTACTTTGCTTTATATTGTCCAGTGTGCTTTCAAAAACTTAGATTCATTTGGCATTCATATCATTTCTGTGAGATAAATAGGGAATGTAATGTTTCCTGTAGTTTATAGATGAGGACAACCAACACTGGAGATCATTAAGCTAATTAGTGACAGAGCTGCAACCAGACCATAGGTCCCTTAGTCTGTTCTCTGTTGTGCTCTTCCTCATGGACAGTGTTTGAACCAAGTTTTGAACTCTTAAACCTGTATTGCACAATCAATATAATTTGTGCTGCACTTGTTTTCTAATTCCTGGACCTCATTATTTTCCATTTTGCATCTGTCTGTCTGCCTCTGTGCTTATTTGTCTGTCAGCTGGACACCTTCCTTTCAGATTCTCAGACCTAGAAGGATCCTGAAATATGAGAGGGCAAGGTAGCAATTGTGGCCATTTTCATTTGATAACTGATGGTGAATAGCCGATGCTGATGTTATAAGGAAGAGCAATGACTGAGAGACTAAACAGAATGTCACTGTATCACATTTGTTCTATAATCTACACATTCAAATCTGGGATCTGCATAGGAGAGGCAACCCCTTCCCCAAACGCCTGCAAACAAGCCTAATCAAACTCAGTGGGACAACACACAAGTGAGGGGAGGAATCAAAGGGGAATCCCTGTGAAGAAGGGGTTCAGTCAGAAGAAGTAGAAGGGGAAAAGAAAAGATAATGGGAGATGATTATGATTAAAATATGCACATGTATAAAATTGTCAGTAAAAATAAAATGAAAAAAAAAGTGTTGCTATAACTCTGATATCTTGTGTAGGCTTTAAAGTAATCTTACCCCAAGCCTAGTAACCCTATTGTGATAAAGTGCTGCTTTAAAATGCTAGTATGGGTCCCCACCTCCACACATTGACTTTATTTATTTGTTTATTTATTTATTTATAGATGATATTTGAGAGCATCTGCCTTAAAGGTATAAAACTTTTCTCTGTCTATTGACTCCCACAGAGCCAAGAGAAGAGTGTCTTCCCTTTGCAGCATCTATGTTCATGTGAGAGCATATCAACTAGAGTGGTGGGTGAAGGGCCAGGCAAGGACTAGGAATGAAAGATGGTGCACATTTCTGTATCTGAAGCATATTGCAATAGCCTTTGTACATTTTAAAGGCTGTGAGGTATTTTAGAAAACTTACGATTGTGTTAGTATTGAAGAAGGTAAAGGGCAAAGAATTTTCCATGAAAAAACAAAAAATAAGTTTTGCTCTTTTGATAACTTCTTCCAAATGTTTTTAGTTTAAAATGATTTTTAAAAGAATGTCTCTAAAATCAAGCTATCTAGAATACTGTTATCAAGGTTTTACTGTGGCAAGATATTCTCATTTGCGTTTTTCTTGTGATTTTCCAATGTGTCCAATTAGATTGTAAGCAACTTGCAGCCAAGATACGCGAGCTCTTTCTTATATTTGTAAAATATAGCAAAGTTGTAAGTGGTTAATACTTCTTGATGACTGAACTAATTTTGCATGCAGCTTCTCTCAATGAGTTTGGGATGAAGCATAGTTAACTGATTGTTTTTGATACATGTGACATATGTGGGATTCATACTACATTGTTCATAATGGCTAATACACTAAAGAGGCCTCAGCTGAAACATGTATTTCAGATGACATATGAGCGAGCATGGTACTAGTTAATATGTTTTCTAACGCTTTCTTCTGCTTAGAATATAAGTTTAAACTCAGTCTTGCTACTTCTCCTATTGAGAATACAAATTTTGCTGTTCTCAACTTTACAGACATAAGTCAGAAAAATAAGTATATCTGGAAACCAACAAACAAATATTTTTGCTTAATATCTAAACAATATCACATCAATTTAAACAAAATAGCTAAGCTCTGTAATGGGAAACTGATTAAAAGTCCTTAGTAGTATCTTGGATGTAGATCAAGCCAAATAAGGAATGAATAAATAAATACATACTAGCTAAAGGGAAAATATATTTCATTGAAGTGTTATGTAGCTTCAGAATTCCATGCAAACTGATTATATAAATCATATTTATAAGAAGCGATTCTTAATATGTTAGTTGATATAGACAGACTTAAAATACAATTAACAAACCCAAATTTAAATTGCCTTTAGTTTAAACCTAGGGTCAATCTAAAAGATGGATTCTGTTTTTATTTAAAATTGTGTTTACTATAGTTAATAATAGGATGTGAGATAAAGGAAAAGAAATGGTTTACCTCCACCACTGAAATGCCATTGAATTCAAATAATAAAGTCAGACATAACAACAAAAATGCCTTTGTTAGGTTACAACAAATGAACACTTCTTAAATACAGGTGTGATTTTAATTAAGTTGCTGTTTGCAGGAACAGTAATACTAAATTATGAAAGTATCAGCTAGCTCCTATAATTTAGACTAGGCACCATATATTTGACACATTTCTGTAAAATGTTTATACATACTTTACCTATTGTGGAGAACTCAGAATCTCAAAGAAAATGCTAAATTAGAAAACGAGAAAGATTTATAAAAATGGAGTAAATATTGCCATTGACTAAGTGGTGGAGTCTTTTGTGTATTTCTATAGTAGGCAAATGCTGTGACTGGGAACTGCCCCTTTAAGATAATTGTTGGGTTTGATGTTATAACAATAGGCCACTAGGTTCAAGTTCAGAATTGCTTTTAAATGTAAGATTTTTTTTATCATTCATTATACATTTGAACCTTTTATATTCATTCACTTAATCACTTCTCTATTTAAAGGCCTGGTCTTGCTATGTAGCCAAGCCAGCCTCAAACTCACAATCCTCTTGTCTCAGGTTCCCAAAGGTTAAGATTATAGGGATGTGCCCAGATAAACCTATTATTGTTTGATAGTAATGGTTGTTATTGATATGTGTACAAAATTACTGTGGATTTTTCTGGCAATGGTTAAAGAAACTACAGCATGAGTATATATGGGTCCTTTTAGTGGAAAATTTACATGCTGATGTATAATCTTTTTTTTCTTTTCTTTTTTTTTTTTTTAGTTTTTTGAGGTAGGATCTCACTCTGGCCCAGACTGACCTGAATTTTACTGTGTAGTCTCAGGGTGGTCTTGAACTCATGGCCATCCTTCTACCTCTGCCTCCCAAGTGCTGGAATTAAAGGTGTGCGCCACCACACCCAGCTTGATGTATAATCTTAATGAATCATTAGGATTAATTTTCCATGAAAGAGTTTTACTGCTGGTTATTCAAACATTGTTGTGGTTACACTGGATGTATTTGTAATCAAAATTTACAAATGAGAGGGGAAGGGATTGGACAACCAGATTATCTTCTAACTTAATCTTTAGCCACAAAACTGATGCTATGGGGATGTAGTAGCTCTGAATATAAATATGTATTTTAAAGTAGTATTATTTCATTAATTTTAATTGGACTAGTGAAGTAAATATGCTATTTGGCAGAGCTTCCAGCAACTTAGATTCTAAAAATGACTAGGTATTTCTAAAATAACATAGAATATATGAAAATGTTGAACTTTAATTGTCATGCTTTTTGTTTGATAAACAAGGTACTTATTATTGACAAGTTTCTGTCATCATAGATAAACATTATTAAAACTTGTTTACACTTACCAAAGTAGTGTACAATTTACAAATATAAGGATCATGGTGCTGTGTTTTCTTCATGCAATTTTGTTGGCCTTGCTTCCATATTTGGTGATCCAAAACTTTACAAAGTAGACTTTTATTCACTAGAGCCATATTCTTAGCTGTTCTTTCTATTTTAATGTATATTTTGTATTTTGCTTTAATTATGTTCGGCTCTACTGGATACTGAATACATGGCCTCCAGCCTGCTAGGCAAGTGTTCCATCACTGAGCCATACCCCACCTTGCATTGTGCATTTTGGAGTGGATTTTTATTTTGATACATTTTCAGGTATAATGTAAAACACAAGAAAAGTTAACAATGGATTTCTGCTTAGTTTCCCTAAAGTAATTTAAGGAAGGTGCTGAGAGGTAACTAAGAAGATAAATAAGCATTCTTTGAAATGAAAGCAGATTTTTTTCATTAGATAAATTAATTTTAATTGTATATTTTGAATAACTTTGTAAAAAAATTTTGTGGTTCTTTTGAAGTAGGGTCTCAATCTTGCCCAGGCTGACCTGGAAAACTATGTGGTCTTGGGTGGCCTTGAACTCATGGCGATCCTCTTACCTCTGCCTCCCAAGTGTTGGGATTAAAGGCATGTACCACCACACCCACTTGAATAAATTTATGTAAAATATACTTACCTTAACCAGGTGATAATCTATGATGGCTACTTTTTTGTTGCTGTGACAAATAACTTGTGAGTAAATAGTTTAGCAGAGAAAGATTTACTTTGGCTCACAGGTTCAGAGGTTAGCTGAATCCATTGCTGTGGGTTTGAGGCAGAACGACATTATGGGGGACCCTTGATGAGAAAGAAGGACAAAGTGTATCTTTCCAGGACATGCCTCAGTGACATTATACCTTACTTTCCCCCTCGTCCCAAAATAACCTGACTAGTTGGGAACCAGGCCTTCAATAATTGATGAGGTAGTGACTTTATACTTAAGCTACAACAATATCTATATACATATTTTCATATTAAGGGTTTATAGCCTAAAATTACCAAGTTAATTACTCGTCTTATGTAAACTGTGATTTTAGTAATAGAAAATTCAGCAATAATTTCAAAATGTTGGGTGTGGTGGTGCATTTCTGTAATTCCAGTGCTGGGGAGTCAGAGACAGAGGATTCCTGGAGCTGGCCAGCGGATTCCTGGAGCTGGCCAGCCAGTTTAGGCTAATTGGTGATCTCAAGCTAAATGAGTGATACTATCTCAAAGGAGTTGGACAGTATTCCAGAGGATGACACAAGAGTTTGTCCTCTGGTCTCTACACACATGTATCTTCATATATGCAAACACATATGCACACACAGAGATCCACACAAAAAATACATTACTCTTTTACTACTACCACACACACCCACAACAAACACTGGTTTGGAGTTGTAAGCATTTCTAAACACATGGGAATATTTAAAACACTGAAGGGTAGGGATCAAAAGAAAGACATAAAATAATACAGATACTACCAAAGTGGAAGAAAGAAGGTAATTCAAGAACTTTTGAATTTTCCATTCTGTGTTATTCCTTTTTTTTATCTTTAGCAAGAGAGTAAGAGTCATTAGCTTCTGTGTCTCCAATAATTTGACTTTTCTTTTCATAATATCTTTGTATTTTTACCCGCTGACCCCTCTCCTGTCTTAACTTCACAACTTCTTTCATCGGGCCCCCAGCTATAAAAGTGTCATGGAAATATGAGGAAGTATTTTGCATTCTACTTCTAGCAACACCAATCAATATATTTCTTTCCTTCTCCTCCTCGGTCCTTTAACTAGTCTGTCCTGCTTTTTCACCATCATAGCTTTTTGCACTACTGTTATATCACTGCCTAACTTAGGACTTATTAGTACTTTGGAGCTGTTAAAGATGGGAAGAGCATGTTCACATTACTTACACAATCATGGAGTGAGGACTTCTCTATACTTGCACATAAACATGAGCCTGCACAATTGTGTCGTCATAGTCATTGTATTATAAACGAGATAGGTACTCTGTAAAGGAACAGTCATAGCTACAATAGTGTATATCATCATAGATCTTTTGTGAGACTAAAAATCTTTGTAGTTCTGTTAAGTAATTTCCATTGTAGAACTTTACAGCACAATTTTCTCTGAGAAGCCTTTGTGGTGTTCTCTTGAGACTTTAAAAGGCTATATATGTGAGTATGTAAGAAGAAATTTCATGTATATTTTCTATTAAATTTCACAGGAACAAATAAAGGAGATACGTACACACGTACATATAATCTTAATGTAAAAGATACACATGTATTTATGTATAAACAGTTGTATTTTCTGAAATAAGGAATTTTTGTATATTAAGAATTTTGATGTGCTAGTCACTTTTTTTCTGTTTTAACAGATTTATTAGTCCTACTTGATTGCCATCTATGTACTTTTTTTCTGATTGGGAGAACACAAATAGAACACATAGTCTTGCCTGGGCAACATTAAAAACATTGGTATTCTAGATGAGCCTGGAGAGATACTATTAAGTTTGGTGATTACAGAGTGCATGCTTACACATACTATGGCTAGTGCTATACTCTTTTCCTGTACCTACCACAGGATTGACCAAAATTTTCACAGAAAAGGTAGGTCTGGTCTTTACTGCGATTTTACTTAGGGATCTTTACATTGAGGAGAAAATTAGATTATTAGCTGTATTTTTGACTTTTCACCTCATAGTATAACTGACATAAACTACTCTTACCTTTCCCCCTGATCATTCTTACCCATGTTCTGGAATTAAGATTGTAGAAGTGGTTCTGACACATGGATACTGTGGGAGTGGAGCTCAGGTGCAAGTGCCTTACCAACTTAGCTATCTTCCTACTCACCTTTATAATATTGGTTTTGCTATTATGGTTCTATTAGTATTAATTTCTTCATCATATACATTATCTGCAAGTATTTTCTCATTCTATAGGTTGTGTTTTCACAGTTTTGGAAATATCCATTGAGGCATAAATTTTAATTTTTGATGAAGCCTGAGTCATTTGTTTTACTTTATTGTGGTGCTTTTAATGTAGATGTGTCACTCCCACTTGTGCCTCTGATTGGTCATCATATAGTAGTGATGATGTCTTAATTTTCTTTTTTCTCTTTTAATTATTTTTATTTATTTATTTACAAGAGAGGAAGAGAGAGAGATAGAGATAGAGAGAGAGAGAATATGAATGGGTATACCACAGCCTTTACCAACTACAAACTCCAGATGCATACAGCACTTTGTGCATCTTGCTTTACATGCATTCTGGGAATCGAACCCAGGTGTTAGGCTTTGCAAGCCATCTCCAGCCCTTCCATGTTTCTTTAGAATATGTTGATATATTTAATGAATATTGTTAAATTCAGATAGATACATATATTTTATAGAACATTCTGATTGAAAAGAGAGACTTTAGAGACTCTAGAGGGAAATCCTGAAATAGGAGATTAAGCCATTGTGTATTAACCAGGACTGCAATGTTGGGCCAATTATCTTTTCTGGAGTTCAATTTTTTCATCTCTATCATAAGAAAGATGTTCTGTAGTTCTTACACTTCTAAAAATGTACTCTTCCTGCATTGAAATCTGGGAGATTCTGTATTGTAGGATTTAGCCTTGGCCAAGAACCATGATTGTCCTTTATTTATTTTATCTCTGAAATACACATTTCACAAGTACTTTAAGTAGTTAATATTCATAAAATACTTTGGATATCTTATCATCTTAAGTTGTTCTTCTGTCTTATGCATTGATATATAATAGATTCCAAGTATTTTGTACCTTGTTTCTTGTGATGTGGCTGAGGGTTCTTAACAGTCTTAACACCTGCCTCTTTATTAAAGTAGAATGACATTTACTTTGCATAAGGTTATATTTAAAATATGTATGCAATTATTTTCTTTTTTATAGATACAAACATTTTTAATTCTGGAATATAATAATAATTATAATTATTATACATATTTTAAGGGAGTAAAATCTGATTAATTTGGATATTACTTGATTTATAATTGGTGGCGATTTTTACCTGGTTGAAGGCTATTTCTAAATGACATATGAATAATGTTGTTGTTAAGCAAATTAAAATAGTGTAACACATAGTTCGTGGACTATATTTGTACTACAGTGATTGTTTTGAAAACCTTTGTCATAATAATTGTTTCCTTATGAGAGATTATTACAAGTGATGTAGCAATTTATTAAAACAAAAACTAGAATTAAATGTAAATGTTCATTATCACATATAATAAATTTGCGGTTTTGAGTCTTTATTGGAGGCTAACTACGAGGTAGAAGAAAGCAGTCGTTTTTTTTTTCATTCTGAACAAATATTAAACTTATTGGAGTGCCATAAAACTAGTATTTAACATCAAATCTCAGAAACCTAAACTGGTAATTGACTTAGAAGACTAATGATTTTGGTTGATTTCTTTGGAGCTTAATGAGATTAGACAAAAAAATCACTTTATTAGCAGAATAACTTGAGGATGTTCACATTCAGCTATATATCTTAGAAATTTGTAAGCTCAAACGCTATTTTCTATTCAAAAGTCTTGAGCCATTTCTGTAAGAAGATAAACCTCTACAAACACTATGTATTTCTGGTTTGACATAGGTTTGAGAGTCATTATTTTCACAAGGTGAAGTCACACTTGAAATTGCTTCTTTGTAAAAAAAAATTCAGAGGCTTAAAATGGTTGAATGTCTTTTCTAAAACAGTCACTTTCCTTACTACATACAACTAATATATTATAGTTTCATATTGTTTGAAACTCACTCTGGAGTGAAGAATTCCACAGTTGCGTGTGTGTGTGTGTGTGTGTGTGTGTGTGTGTGTGTGTGTTTGGATGTATTTCTCCTTTGGGTTTCAAACCAGTTGCCCATGCTGATTGTTCCTGGGACAGTTTTGTTTCATGACATCAAATCTTCCAATGTAATGTTTGTGCTGGTGTTTTTTTGTAACCTTTTAAACCTGTTTTGGCAACTAAGATGTTGATGAATATTCATTTCTCCAGTTCCTTTAAAACTTTCTGTAAGACAGTTTTTGAGGGAGGTACCTTAAGGAGTTGGATTTATGATTTAAGGGTTTTGGGTATTGATACATGGTGGATTGAATAAAAATTGTATGTAGTAATGATTGGCATCAATTTACTATTCATAATGCTTATCCTTTACAGATATGCATGCATATCTGTGTGAATCACTTATACATCTGTGTTTGTATTCCATAATATCTTTTTGCTTTCATATTGAACTTAGTTTTTTTAAGAAATGCTGTTGTGATTATCTTAGGTAATTTTGTGGTATATTTCTGATATATTAAATGATGACTTAGAATTTTGAAAGTAGCTTCGTATTATAGAAACATTTCATCTGTGCTTTTGTAATACACAAGTCCTTTTAAAGGATTAAATCTCAATGTTTAGAAACAGAATAATTTGGAAAGAATTCTTGAAGCCAGCAATTTCAGTTGGAAGTTTATTGTTGGATACAGGCATGAAAGTCAGTACGGGTGCTTTGTACTTGCAGTTACTGTTTTTCAAAGGTAGTGACTTTTGTGATATTGGCAGTCTGCCTTTATTCAGCTCACATTGATGGAAACAAGGTAATTCTGGTTTGAAATAGGAGAAAGGTCCTAGAAATGTAGGTGTTTAGGGACAATGACTGACATATCAGTAGTAATACTTATTCTTCACCCTGTAAATAAGAGAGTTGTACATAATTAAAAAATTAACCTCTTTTCAGTTTTTGGAATTATAAAGAAAATTTATGAATTTATTTTTGTGTTTTAAACAAAAATATGAAACACCCAGTCACATTGGGGTTATTTCAAATGCTATTTTCTGGCAGTATTTTAAAACAGTGTAGATGAACCCTTTCTTTGCCATTGCTTTCATAAAATACCTCGAGCTGCCTTTGACAGCAGCTTCAGCTTTTGAACGTCTTTGACAGTCGCTAATCCTGAGAGGTTACTGGACCGCTGCTGAGCTGTGGAGTGGTCCCTGCTGGACACCTGCTTGGCCCGCAGTATTGGTCTTTCCTCTAGGCAATTTGTGAGCTGTTTGGGGGCGGGGGAGTAATGAGGGGGGTGAACGGGAGGAGAAAGGGGAGAGAAGGGGAGGGCAGGATTGAATTAGATTGTTGATAGCGTCCCTCTGAGGACTGCTATTAAGAGCTTGCTATTCTGTACTTCTCTTCTGTAGAAGACAGAGTGATATCCGTGTTACCACAGCATGTTGTAAATGTATGAGATTTTTGTCATTCTGGCTTGGAAATCAAAATAGGGAAAGGAGTGCAACTTGAATCAGAAGCTACTAGAAGAACGTGCAGAGTTCTGCAGCAGTTTATGTTTGCTCTGACATTTTGATTTCTTCTAACTGGAAAACAGAGGAACTGGCATTTTTAAATGGGCTTTTCCCATAATGGCATTCTTGTATTGTGTGGCCAGAGCTTGCACAGGAGGAAAGCAGACTGCTGAATTTAGTCACTGATCTCTATTAGCTGTGGCCTAAGGCTATGCTGAGGTTTATATCCCATTTGTATTGTTGCAGCTCAAAAGAAGAATGTTCAGAGGATGACAAGTGTATTCTGAGTAGGTATGTTGTTTCATTTTTATATGAAACTCATTTATTTTTTCCTGCTGCTATTGGTCAGAAATCAGGTTAATAGGTGCAAAATATAATACAGTGCTGCAGTATCCCTGTTAAGGTAGAACAATGGTAGTGCAAGCTGAAAAAAAACCACCCTGGCTGCTTTTATTAAATAAAGCTGCATTGTGTGCTATGCACAGTGCGATGCACACACACACACACTCTCACACACACGCACGCACGCTGCAGTCAACACTTTTCTAAGGAGGTGGCACTGTCGTTGAGTTGGAACTTGGAATGTTAGAAATCATCATATTGCTGTAGGGGACAGGAGGATTTAAAAGAGGTACCTTGCAGTCCTATTTTACAGATTGGAAGCGTCGGTGTATGGGCGCTGGCAGAATCTGTGCTTGTTCTCTGCTTTAGGCAGCAGCCACTGCTGTGTCAGTACAGTGTGGAATGGAAGTCCTAGTCGGTAGTCTGTTATGGAAACGCTGTTTACTGTTATTGTAGTACCGTGGTGACAACATGCCATTGAAATGGAAAACGAGCTCTCCTGCTATCTGGAAATTCCCAGTTCCTGTGCTTAAAACATCCAGGTCTACTCCACTTTCTCCAGCATACATGTAAGTGAGAGAAAATAGGATATTAAAGTGGGGTTTCATTCATGAATCTACATTGTGGTAAAACGTGGGAGGGGGACCCCAGACAACAATATCCCCAAACCTACAAGATTAAAAATAAATCCCTGAAGCTTATTTTATATTTAAAGATTTTGGCATGCTCACATTTTGCCATTATTTTCTTTCCTAGAGTTTATGTTTATGTTCAAGTAAAATGCTAATTACTAGTATGGGAACACAAATCTATAGCTCGCGGACTGTATAAGGAAACTTTAATGTTTAACATGGGATATTTTTGAATTTTTTGTATACCTAAAACACAATGAATTCTTTTGTGTAATGGCTTCAAACCTGGTAGTTGATGTTGGTGATATGTTAATTGTAGAAGTGTATTTTGTATTATTTCGCTGAATTTGAAATATTGAGTTAACATATTGATCAGAAAATGAGTCATTCCATCAAGACTTTTGCGCTTCAGTTGTGTATAAATATTAATGAGTCTGATATTACAGCTTTTTCAGTTTTACAATTCAAGTTCTGAAGTATAAGTTAAGATTCCTGTGCTTATATTCCTATGATAAGTTTTATATATATATATATATATATATATATATATATATATTGATAAAAAGTATTCTATAAAAGGCTGTTTTAGAAAAGTATTTTAAGTAAATATGTACTGAAATGTATTGGAAAGTCTTCCTAGAATTTTGAGAATTAAAAACATACATACTTCAATTACTCAATTGTAGTGTTAAAAACAAAGTCCAGGACATACAGTGTTCTTTTGAAGTATTTTTTTCATAGTCTTTTTCTTCTGGTGGAGGCAGGAGTGAAAGGAAAAAATGGACTTTTGTATTTTTAGGAAAATGTCAGTACAAGGAAGGCTTTGGAGTAAGAAGAGTGTTTTAATTGTGTGTTCCTTTTAATATTTTCAGTAGTAAAGACTTGGAGAATTCTTCCCACTTTGGGTTAATTGTGTGTTTACAACTCTGGTGAGTTGCCGTCTTTTGACTTAGTTTTCTATGAGCTTCAGATCTACAGTGATCATTCAGGTTCTTGAAAGGCTTAAAGGAAGTGATTCCCTGGAAAGCACTGAAAAATGAGGCCATTTCAGAATCATTTTCAGATTATTTTTTATGTTCCTTCCCCTTTATATTGCAGGTCATATTTTGTTTGGGTATTAAACTTTTTTCTTATGAAATAAAAGAACTTAAGTGATGTTTAAAAAATACAACTGTATTTGTTTTTCAAAAGCTTTATTTGTCAAAAACAAATTAATGCAGGTGACAGGTCATCGAGGGAGACAAGTTAATGGAGCACTTTGATATTATTTTAGAAAATGGGATGACTTGCTGGCTATGAATCTTAACTAGTGACAAATAATCCAAGATTTACCTAAAGCAATTTACTTCGAACCGAGCAAAACCCTACTAAGATCAGATTACAATGAATAATGTTTATCAATAATTATTATACTACTATATGTTACTATTCAAAAGATCAAAGTTTTAGCTGATATTATAGCTGACTTGTCAGTTTTTAGGCATTGATGAATATACTCCCATATATTATAAATTCATACTAGCCACAAGCTCAGTCACAGCTGAATATACCACTTTAAGTGAATCCCTTTCTCCCTTTTAAGTATTCATCTCTGTGACCTCATGAGATGAATGAACTGATTTAGAAGGTAAAACATAAAATTTCAGGGTCTTGGAGTGGTAAATACTGACCTTTGGTACCACACACATGTAAAGATGTAAAGATAGATTTGAAAAGCCAATAGTAGGCTATTTTGACGAGTAACAAGCTCTGTTACTAAATTGGCCTTAGTTCATTATCTTTATAAATAAATTAATACCAAATACTAAGTGAAAATACTCAGAGAAATTATAATAAAAGACTTGTTTAAGTTCAACTTAAGTTTATAGTTATATATATATTTTTTTTACTTAGCTCAAAGCTCATTGCCTCACTTGGTCAGAAATGAAAACATCCCCTACCAGTATTTTATATTCTGCTACAAAATGACCTTAAAGTTTATTATCAAGTTTAATTCTAAAATTGTGAAAACTATGTTAGATTATTGGATCAAGTACCATACTTGCTCTCCTAACTGTTTGACTGGCAAACATACAGTAAACTTTTTTTTTCCTTTTCTTTTTGCTTTAAATTCTTTGCATTGATGTGATATTGTTAAATTTGGATTCCTTGCTAAATTGTGATCTATGAGAAATTAACCTGTAAAATCATGTATAAACATTTAAAGTAATATGTGAATGTCAAGTTCTTCAGTTGGCAACCCTTCCTTTTGTGTGTGTCCTTGTATATAGCATAATCATTGATTTGTAATGTTTTATCATTATGGATTATGATTTGTTAAATGCATGTTTTGTGACTTTTATTGAGGACTTGAGTACTTTCTCAAAGACTGAAATTTTACAAAATAAAGTATCCTTATTTGTAGTAAAACTGTGCTGTAGGAATTCAGCAAGTGTAGACCAAGTACGGAGGCTTTACAACCTCTTTCAGAATCCAGTGTAAGTGCAGCTTACCCACCTCTTCATGGCTGATGGGGATAAAAGGCAATGTTGCTGTGCTTATGAGAGCTACAATAGAGAACATTTTACTTACTGGAAACTTAGAAGAGAACAGCTGTTTTATCCTAATGGGTTTATAGTCTTTTTTTTTTCTCTTTTAGAACTCAAATGACAGTTGAAATGTCTCTATATTTTAAAGACATTTGATGACAGTAAATAGTTTTGTCAGTGTTGAAGAAGATATTTTTATGTAGCATAATACACTTTAAAAATTATAATGATATGGGGGTAGAGTGGAGTAGCTTAAAGACAAAAGATTTAGAATAATAATACTTAATAGAAACTGAGTCTTTGCTGACATGTGTTTGTGTTACAGTCTGTTCAACAGTAGGCTGAAGTTCAACCTTAGCCTGAGGGAGGTTCTCTTGGCCAGCGTAAACTGCATTAGGAAAGACTCTGCTCTTGACAGGTGCAAACCATATAAATTCCCCTGTCATTTTACCTAAATTAATAAACCTGAAAGGGCAATCACATCTAAATGGTTTGATACTGTTTTGCAATTCATTGTTTTAAAACAACAAATGGCTCCTGCATACCAATGTTATAGGGTTAATGCATTGTTAGATTCTAAGGACACACTAAAATTCGATTAGCATGAAGCAGTCCTTTTATCTTTTCTTCACAAACAGCAAGTTTTGACAATAATAGTATGGCAAGAAGAAGGAAAACAATCAGTTAAGAATTAGCCAATACAGTGTAACTATGAATTCCAGCAGGGCAGAAATATGAGATGTTTTCCCTGAAATTTTACCTTCCTCAAGCTAAAAGATATCAGTATTAGTATACTAACTAGAACTTGAATCATATTTGTCCTGTTTTAGTGCCTGAAGTTGTTTTTGGTAGCTTCTTGTTTAAAAATATTTAAATTAATATGTAAAATGCATTTTATAGTCAGGGCCACTAATATAGTATTTAATAGCAATTACATTCACCAATAAAATTAAGTCCCTATATTTCCTAAGAAAAATATTTTGCATAATATAAATTCTCCTTCTTTGTGGATGATTCAAAAAATAGATAATAAAAATGTTTCATAATTTTTGGCATTTCTTGCTAAACTTGTCCATTACTACTTTATTGAATAAATTAAGACTTGTCATTGGAGTAATCTTTCTTATCTATCAAACACCTTCTTAAATCTCTATTCTCAAATTTAAAACAGAATATTAATTTAGTTGCTTTCACAATTTTGAGAAATCTTTATTATATTTGTTGTGTGTATGGTTATGTTTGTCTTTGTGCATGACATACTTGCGGAAGTTAGAGAACAACTTCAAGTGTTGGTTCTTACCTTTCATTTTATGTAAGGCAGGGTCTCTTGTTGTTCACAGCTGTGAATGCCAGGCTGGCTGGCCCATGAGCTTCAGAGATTGTCTTATCTCCACCTCCCGTCTCACTCTAGGGGGGCTGGAATTACAGATGTTTAATCTACTCTATCTTGCTTTATGTGGGTTTTGGAGATCCAAACTCAGGTTATCTTGTTGTGGAGCAACTGCTTTCCTTACTGAGCCATTTCCCCAGCCCAAATAGCCTCTTATTTAGCAGATACGCCTTAAATTTCTAGTCTCAAATGAAAATAATGATTTAGTTACTTTCACAACTGCCACATAAACTTTCACTTGTGTGTCTCCTTGACTGGTCTTTGCTACATATGTAGTCTAACAAAATGATGCCCAGAAATAACAGATAAGACATAAGAAATACTGTGTTTTATTTTGTAAGTTTTGTGACATTATCTTTGGGAAATTATATTGTTTGTGCTCGGAGAAGTGCTAGCTTATCATTTATTAATAGAAAATCATAAAGTTAAAAGTGGCCTTAGAGGTCATTTGGAGAATTCACACTTCATTTAATTAATGCAGGAATCTCTTCTATGATACCTCTCAGTGTTCAATGCTTGAACATTGTCACCAAGGCAGCACCTTTCATTTATGGACAGCTCTTGATTGTACTGTGCAAAATCACTTCCTCCTATCCTTACCTCCTGATCCTTAGGGAGCTAATGTAGATGAAAGGATTTTCTCAAATACAGTCATGATTAGAAACAGTCTCATGTGTCATGGTTTCCTTCATTCTCCCAACTTTCCTCATTTGGATAGTATTTCTATGTTAATCTTCATGTGAAATTCTGCATCTGAATATGATCCTGTGTTTGTGGTCCTTCTAGAAGAAGACAACACTCTTCTGTAGTGTTTGCAAACTTTCTTTTCAAAGGTTTGATTGGATTTCTTTCTCCTCATCATCAACATTTATTCTTTTGGCTTACGATATTTTAGTCTGAGGAAGCCTGACATGTGCAATAAGGTTAAGATTATGTCTTTAATCCTATTGTTGTTTAAAAGACCTCTTGAAACAGCCAATTACTCTAGCTGCAAAATATTATATACAAGGCATTTCTAAAACAGAATAGTGTGTCGTTTTCTTTTAAGTATTTCAAAGAATTTTACTTAGGAAATAATTTGTCTGGATTTATTTTTACATGTATGTTACTTAGAAGTAACCTTTTCCAAAGCCACTTCCCACAGGAGAACAAGAGACACTACTGCTTATTTATACCATCATGGGTAGTTCAACGTTATTAGGAATTCCACCTAATCAACTTAACATTTAGAATATTTAGATGAGACATGTGTGGAATCAAATATTGGAAAGAGGGAAGAATGAGGAAGAGGTAAGAGGCAGGTTGTGTCATATCTGCCGAGCATTTACTTTGGAGCTGGGGTGTTAGACTCAGGTCTTCACCCTTGTGTGCTTAGTGCCCAGACTGACCTTGAATTCATTATGTAGTCTCAGGGCAATCTCAAACTCATGGAGATTCTCATACATCTGCCTCCCAATTGTTGGGATTAAAGGCATGGCCATCACACCCAGCTTCTCTTCATAATTTCTTAAAGCACTATTCTACCTTTCCCTCCCTATGGCAACTGGACACCAAAGACAATGTCATAGCTGGTGTGCTCTTCTGAGTACTGTCCAAAAGTATTACCCCAGCCAATATGTTTAATTCTTTCTTGGAGATAATATTGTTACACTGCTTAATTGTATGTAAGAACTCAATGAGAGAGTAAAAGCTTTATTAGTTTTCTGTTGCTATAGCAAATCAGTGCAAACTCATGGCCTATACAATCATAAATGTATTTATTATTTTAGTTTTTTAGGTCATAAATTTGGCATTGGTCTCAGCTGGCTAAAATCAAAATGTTAGCAGAGCTGAAGCTCTAGGAGAAAATCTACTTCCTAGGCATTTCTCTCATGGACCAAATCAAATTCTCTGTGGGTGTAGGACTGAGGTTCTCATTTTCTTGCTGGCTATAAGTTGTAGTCTTTGATTCTAGAAGTTAACTGTATTCCTTGGAGTTTAATTCTCTTCCTCTATCTGCAGAGCCAACAATGGAAAGTTCAATCCCTTTTATGCTGTTGCCTGACCCACTCACTCTTCTTCTAGAATTAAAGACCCATGTGATTAGATTTAGTGACATGAACAATACGAGGCAATTTCCACATATCAGTGTTCTTAATGTTAATTACGTTTGCAAAGTACTTTTTGCCATATACCACCATATCCACAGGTCTCTGTTAATATACCTATATGAACACAATCATTCTAGGCTTGTACAAACATTGCAAGGAATTATTTCAGTTAACTAACCCAGATGGTGCTACAGATTCTTATAACTAAGCTATGTTTATTAATCACTGGGCAAGTAGTTTTCTTCTTACTAGTTACAGTAGTTTAAATATTACATAAGCAGCTTTCAAACCCTTGCAACAAGAGTTTATGAAAATCTTGTTCAAAGTAGAGTTGTCAACTTGACAGCATTATGACTAGAGGTTGTGTTGAAAGTATGAAAACAGGTTTTACAATTTGAAATTTAGTTCTGTTCCCTGCAAAATAGATATGAAGTACATCAATTTTGTGAATAGAAATAGTCACAAAATGCAAATATAAGCCAGAACTAAGATAATCATTAGAAAAGCTTTATTATTTATTTGGCATCATAAAATACAGACTGTTGTGTACTGATTTTTCTAGAGAGAGAGAGAGAGAGACAGAGAGAGAGAGAAGGAAAATTAGCATGCCAGGGCCTTAGCCACTGCAATTGAACTCCAGACACTTGTGCCACCTAGTGGGCATGTGTGCCCTTGCCTCATCTTTGTGTGTCTGGCTAATGTGGGATCTGTAGAGTCAAACATGGGTCCTTAGACTTCATAGGCAAGTGTCTTAACTGCTAAGTCATCTCTCTAGCCCATGTGCTGATTTTTCATGGTCCATCTCTCTCTCTTCCTTTCTTTCTCTCTCAAAGATAAAGAACAATAGTTTTTCTTAACAAAGTTTGTTAGAATAAGTAGAAGCTCTCAAAATGACTCCATTGACATTAGAGCAGTTGAAAAATCACCAAAGTGAGCACATAATTCAAGGAGGTTGATATTGAATGCATTATATTTGATTGAGAAATTGAAGTAATATACATTTCTTTCATCCTCAGAACATTTAGATTTTGTTTTAAAGATCATTCCAAATAAGATAAAATATAAAGTTCAATAAAAATAATAGTTAACAACAAAAGGCCCTCATATGTCTCTGGAAAGGCAAATAAAACAGGATTCTAAGAACCCTTTTTAAAGTCTTCCATGTGTATCAGTTAAAAAAAAAATAACTGCAGGCTAGAGAGATGGTTTAGTGGCTAAGGCAATTGCAAGCCTGCTGGCCCAGGTTTGAATCCCCAGTACCCATGTAAAGCCAGATGCACAAGGTGGCATGTGCATCTGGAGTTCATTTGCAGTGGCAAGAGGCCCTGGTCCATCCATTCTCACTCTTTCTCTCTGAAAAAAAAAAAGAAAAATTAACTTCAATTTTAATTAAAAAATAATAAAAATCAGTATAACTATAATGCTCTAGTATATATAGAATTAGGAAACAGTGGTATACAATTATGAGATTGTTGGCTTTGCTAATACCCTTCTGGTAGTAGGAGAAAATATTGAAACTT
Source organism: Dipus sagitta (assembly GCA_036346955.1). NCBI lineage: Eukaryota > Metazoa > Chordata > Mammalia > Rodentia > Dipodidae > Dipus > Dipus sagitta. The sequence goes on from CM070776.1 coordinate 123,699,733, forward strand.
GAATGTTTGTTATTTACCACTTATTGAGTGAAGTCAGAATGGTAAAATAATAGGTAAAGACTGTGTTACTGTTGTTAAATATTAAACTGATTCTTCAAGTTACTAGTACCTGAAAAGTGCTATTTCTAAACTTGCAGTCAATATAGTGAAGTTTTGAACTCAGATCCAGCCTTGAAGGCCCAGAGGCTGATCATATTTTAGACTTACAAAGTTGGAATATTGTGTGGACACCAGAAGAATGATGAATTATAGTAGTGAGCTCAAGACAGTGTTCATAGGCCATCCTTCTAACCACACTCTTCTTCCCTGTTTTCCTCCCACATTCACATCTCTCATTGTAGGTATTTTTGAAAAATTGAAATAACTGTTCATAATTACAAGGTTCCTTTACACATCTTCTAGTTTCACTTTTTGTTTTCTGGCTTCAGAAATGTAGAGTTTTGGGGACTGGGTTATGACCTAGCATGCATGCACAAAACCCTGTGTTCACTTCAAGTACTGACCAAAAAATAGACCTTTTCACTTACCAACAATATATAATATTTTGACATCTTACAAGGAGCATTGATTATTTCATTTAGTTTTCTTTGAACCTAGGAACTGGAAGGGATCTTAGAAATCACTTTCGATCATCCCATATACCTTGAAATTCCTCATGATGTTTCCTCTTTCTCTATATATTTCTCTTCAATGATTTGATGCAGTTCTGTTTTGTGTTTTCTTTCAAACACATCCCATTTTGTAAACTGTGTTACAATTAATGTTATAGATTAGTTTAATACAAAGCCTTAACTAAATCTCTCTTTAGATGTGTTTACATGCTTTTTTTTTCTTATCCTGAGCTAAACATGTTTCTAATTAATAATTTGCTCTGGCTTTAGTTTGGTCGGGTATAAAAATATTTGAAACAGAAAATTGAAGATTATATGGATGCTCTTGTAGCAAATAGGCTATCCAGTAGGTAATCTCAAAGCATCATCAAATTGAAGTGCACGTTCATTCACGATGTGCACTTCCCTACAGAGGGTTGTGTGCATAATCATTTCTGAATGATTCACAGCTAAACAAAAATCTGTGGAACAGGAACCAAAGTTTGGCTTTAAATAGACTGGAGTTTTGGCTTATTAACATACTCTTCATGGACATGTTACTGAAGTATTTAAATAGATACAATTAGAGATTATCTGTTTCTAAATGTTGTGATGTATCATCATGGCATCATAACTTTTGGCTTTCTTACATTTAACTATAACGTCAGGCTATATTTTGTATAGTAGATATTATTTGATTGCTGATTAAGCATTTGGTATAGCCTGATCCAGCAAAAAAAAATCTTGATATTTTAAAATTTGATGCTTAGATGCTAATATGAATTAATACCCTTAGGGACTAGGGGAAAAACTTTTACTTTTCATTTTAGTTTATATGAATAATACAAAACATTTATTCATGGATAATAGCATATATTATGACTTTAATATCATTTAGTCCATTGGAAAGTGATCATTTCTTTGACTATGAAGTCTCAATAAGGAAGTATCCTATTTCCTATTGAAGTGTAGTGCATGGCAGATACTTCATAAATGCTGAATGTGTAGGTGAACTCAGGAGATCTTAGGTTTTGTAGCAGCCATGTACAGAGCTATTCATTCAATAGTGTTAAATTCCTTCATTGGATATATATATATATTTAAATACATATATATATATGTATATATATATATAGTTATAGTTATAGTTATAGTTATAGTTAAATTATAGAATAAGTCATGGCTGTGCTTTCTGTGAATAGAGATAACCCACCATCCATATTTTTGTTCATTGTTGCTGGTAATAACCATGCTGTTGCCACAGACTTGACAGTAGTTTGAATTGAATCAATTTACCAGTGACCAAAGTACATTAGTCATGGTACATCAAATTGTAATTTGATAGAGAAAGTAAGGTCATAATCTGTTTTAAGATTAAAAATACTCTTAAATTTAAGGATTGACTTACAATTAAATGGCCTTTATCATAACATGAAAAATTATTTCAGACAAATTTATCCTTTTAAGATGGTATATTTGTACTTAAGTAATGATGTATTTTATGTGTATAGTTTGATAGAAAGGAATGGCTGACTAGGAGAAAAAGGAACCTGAATAGTACTTAGGAGAAATACGTTTAAAAATTTTACTCAGCAATAATACACATTTCCTTATGGTGTGAATTATTACTTGAAAGATCTTCAGTGTGATAGCAGAAGCTTAGAAGATATCAGATTTAAATTAAGTGAATTTCTTTTCTTTTTTTTTTAAATTTGTTAGTTTATTTATTTGAGAGCAACAGACAGAGCGAGAAAGAGGCTAGAGAATAGGCGCGCCAAGGCCCCCTGGGGCCACTGCAAACGAACTCCAGACGCGTGCGCCCCCTTGTGCATCTGGCTAACGTGGGTCCTGGGGAATCGAGCCTCGAACCGGGGTCCTTAGGCTTTACAGGCAAGCGCTTAACCGCTAAGCCATCTCTCCAGCCCGTGAATTTCTTTTCAATAAAATGTTTAACTAAATGATTTTTCTACACTATTTAGTAATAGACAACAATTCATAGCTGTGATATGTAAAAAACATTTCTGAAGCAAAATAGTTATTATAAGTTTTTTGTTTATTTTATAATCATTTAATGTATGGTTTATATGAATACTTGGTTGAAGGTTTAGTTAGTCAAAGAGGACTAGGCCAAAAACCCTTGAATCCAAGAGTGTAGGGTTTAGTTTTTGTTCAGCAGGCAATGTTTAACTGAATGGTTTTGAGCAAGAGATTCATTTTCCGAGCTATATGTACAATCACAGATTGTGAAAATGCTAACCCATAATATATGGGAAATTTATAATTATATATAAATCCAAGTAAGTGGTACAAAGAGGTTATAACTATAGTATAGGTGGTGAATTGTGGAAGTGAAGAACAAGAATGTGCTAGAGAGATGTAGTGGTACATGAAAGTTGATTAGACATAGACATGGTCAGAGATCTTGATGATGACTTCTTTTAGAGTCTACAATATTTTATCTATGACGCTTTTGGAGGTATGGCATTAGGATACATTTAAGATTAATGAAATTTCTTTTGATTGACCAAGCTTCCAGAAATTATCATTGAGAAATATTTAGTCAAATCAATTTCCATGTAGAGCAAGCATGGCCAACCTGTAGCCTTCAGAACACAAACATCCCAGGGTGCATGAATGTGGCCCAACACATTTGTAGATGACGTCATGTCATAGTGTGGAAAAGTTTGATACCTCTGACGTAGACTATTTTAGGAACATGGAAAGATTGAATGTTAAAATGCTAAACTATCATTTCACTAAATGCTCATAAAGATATGATAAATACTTTAGAGTAGCATTTTTCAACCAGCGTGCAAACTTTTAACACCTCCCTGCTGTTCTCACCTACTCTGAGAGTCATAAATCTTAGCTTGTTTATGAAACACTGATTTCAAATTCTGCATGGAATGAGGTTTAAAGGTCTGTACAGGAGGAAGGAAAGTGAAATTTATCCCGAATTATTTCAAACAAATTAATGTGGCACTTTATTACTACTTCAAAATTCACTGTGCTTCAAAATACATAAACATTAAACCTGAAAATGTTCTACTTGTCTTTTACTTTAAATTTCCATGGTTGGGGATATATCTGAGTGAGAAAATGCCTTCCTAGTATGCAAAAGGCCCTGGGTTTGATCTCCAGCACAACAGTACATAATAACTGAATAAATATACAAAATTTCCTTTTAAATTAATGAGAAATTGGATGCTTGTTACAGACTGTGATATTTCATAAAACTAATATTGTCCTCCACTATGAAGTTAATGCAGAAGTCATAGTATTCAAAAGAAAACAAAAATATCTTATCCTCAAAGAGATAAATTCCCCAATGATTTATAATTTGCACACCCATACAAGCTCAGGTCACCAGCCGGCCTTCTAGGAAAATATGGATTTTAAATAGTTTAGGTACAAAAAACCAAAACATTGCACAACTCACTTCTAGAGTTAATACACACATATAAATACATATAAATTGGTTTTCTTGAGTAATGTTTATTATTTATAAACAGCAATATTTTCTGTGATTAGATTATGAAATTACTTTGTGATACAGGAGTGAACATTACAGTAACCTAAGCTGAAATAATTTTTAAAAATATAGTGAAACAGTGGACCCTGATCGATTTTTGGAGAGAAATCCAGTGTCATTTCTGTGATTAAAGAAGGTGTTTATACTACTAAAGCATGACCATTGAAGTATAGATAGTTGGGTGGACAGCAAGTGATGCTAAAGAATTCTTTTTATGTTTCTTCTAACAACCAGATAACTTAAAGCCAAAAATGAATTTATTTCCTTATAGGAGTCATAGTCATGAGGGAAAATTTAATGTCTTGCAACCAGCTTTATTAAAAAAAAATCCTAGGGTTAAGGCAGATTATAAAAGGGAAATATTTTTAACATGGCAAATGATAATTCAGGTAGGTATTTTTTGTTTTAATAAGCTCCATATGTGACATGGGCTTGAGAGAATCATCTTGAATGATTTCCATATTCACTAGATTGGGAACCCCTTTTCTGTTTTTTTTTTATATTATTTACCCATCTTAAAAGTATTGCCTCTCGGGGCTGGAAAGAAGGCTTAGTGGTTAAGGAAGTTGCCTACAAAGCCTAAGGACCCATGTTTGACTCTCCAGGTCCCATGTCAGCCAGATGCACAAGGTGATGCAAGCATGCAAGTTCACACATGCACACAAAGTGGTACATGTATCTGGAGTTCAATTACAGTGACTGGAGGCACTGGTTTGCTAATTCTCTCTCTCTCACTCTTGCTCACATTCACACTATATCATATATGTATATATATATATATATATATATATATATATATATATGTATTGGTGTTTTGAGATAGGGTCTCACTCTAGCCCAGGCTGACCTGGAATTCACTATGGAGTCTCAGGGTGGCCTTGAACTCATGGCAATCCTCCTACCTCTGCCTCACGAGTGCTGGGATTAAAGGTGTGCGCCACCACGCCCAGCGTATATCACATATTTTTAAAAAAGGCCAGTCTGTTGTTCTTGTCTAAAAGAATAATATTGGCTCTCACTGTAAAAACAGGACTGATTTGATACTAAAATATCATGCATTCATTGAAATAATCAGAGATGTCTGTAGATATTGTAAAGTCAAATCTTAGATTTGTTTTACTTATTATGGGCATTGAATGTATAACTTTTATAGCTGCCAATTATACTTTTTTTTCTTTTTCTTCTTTTCTGAAAGAAAGAGAAAGAATTGGCGCACCAAGGCTGTAGCCACTGTAATCAAACTTCAGATGCATGTGCTACTCTGTGTTCATGCATGTCCTTGTGCATGTATCACCTTGTGCATGTGGCTTACATGGGATCTAAGGAGTCTAACAGTTTCTTAGGCTTCACAGGCAAATGCCTTAACTGCTAAACCATCTCACCAGCCTCAATCATATTTCTTAAGATATGGAATGTCATGGTTATTACATTGTGAGTCTTACTTTGGGTTTTTTCAAATTTCACATAAAAACAGAAATAAACATTCCTTGAAACCCTGGCATAAATTATTGATTTCTATGGAGTTGAATATAACTGGAAAATTCAGAAATGGGATTTTTACGTTTTAAAACACTCAAATGATGATCCTCCTGTTGTCAAATGGATTTGTCTGTATGACTTGTAATTGGTTTTGTGTTTATAGGATCTGTCATCTTAATAAAATTTAAGGTTGGATATTTGAATATTTAATAAACTGGAATTTTACATTTGTGAAATCTAAGTTGTTCATCTTATGTTTTTTGATTTATGTGCACAATTATCAGTTTTCATAATTGGTGAACTACAGATAATGGGAGTAAAATGACACCTTGGTTGACAAATCCTCTGAAAGTAAAGCAAGACAGTTGCCTTGGTATTGAAGGGGCAGGATTGACCATTCAACTTTCCTCATGTTAGGATTGAGGAAGAAGAAGGCAAGCTTGTGGCTACAGGTATGACAGTTTTCTCAGTGGACAAGGCTGATAGGAGTTGTAGATATTTTGCTCTGCTAGAGAGTTGTGTGTACTGCTAGAGGAAGGATGGTAACTGCATACTGGCAAGGAGACTAATGACAGTGAGAGAGACACATAATGTTTCTCAAAACTCACATCTGCAAATTACCATATTCTAACATCACCATTCCTTGGGCATTCTCTCACCTTATATGGCTTTCTAAAGGCAAAAGAAGCTCTGGCACTATGTGTGTACATGTGTGTCTGTGTATGTATGTGCATACGGGCAGTGGGAATGGGTGAAACAAGTCTTATAAATTTATTCTTTTATTTTTGTTTTATTTTCCTTTTCAGGTAATAGAGTGAATTCTTACATATTTCTATATCTATCTTTCATGTATGCATGCATGGCACACATACACCCACACACACCCCTATTCACCTACTTATCTACCCATCCAAAACATTACAAAATGCAAAGAATAAAAATAATGTATAAACCAAGATTTCAAATTAGGAAATTTTGTATGAGACTTAGTATAATTTAATTAGTGCAGGTATTTTAAAAGATGAAGGGAGAGAACTATTGAAATAAGTAAGATAGAGGGGAAAACCATTAATTGTAAAGTTTTTCAAGGACTGGATTGAGATAGTGCAAATGCTTTTCAGTTTGGATAATTACCTTACATCCCATTATACTTATCTAATGGAGTATCATTTGTCATTCCATTTGTCTAGCCTGAGTCTCTCATCTGTGTCACAGTGCTATTTCTGTGATTATGATCATTGCCATTGGAATTCAGAATCAGTTCTTTTAAATGTTGGTATCAGTAATACAAAATTCTCCCTAAAGTTGATCTGAATTATGTTCTAGGATTTGCTGTTTTCCTCACCACATATATGTTGGGAGATATTTTCAATATTGCCATTATTTTTTGTAAATAAAGTGGTAAGAGTATTACTTTAAAGTTAATATTTTTATTTATTTATCTACTTTTTTGAGACAGGGTCTTTCTGTATTGTCCATGGTGCCTTCAAAATCCTGGACTCGTTATCTTTTTGCATCAGACTTCTTGGTAACTAGGACTTACTGGCATATTCCACTTTTAAAATTTATAATTGACACATACTAACTAACTAACTAACTATATATATATATATATATATATACATATATATATATATATATGTAACATGATCAAGGTGATTGGACTATCTTTTTTTTTTAAATTTTTTTGTTTATTTTTATTTATTTATTTGAGAGTGACAGACAGAGAGAGGAAGAGGGGAGAGAGAGAGAATGGGCGCGCCAGGGCCTCCAGCCACTGCAAACGAACTCCAGACGCTTGCGCCCCCTTGTGCATCTGGCTAACGTGGGTCCTGAGGAATCGAGCCTTGAACCGGGGTCCTTAGGCTTCACAGGCAAGCGCTTAACCGCTAAGCCATCTCTCCAGCCCTGGACTATCTTTTATCTCAGGTACTTATTTTTGTGCTAGAAACAATAAAAATCTTTTTTATTGGCTATTTTGAAAAATTCCATTAATTGTTATTACACTTAGAAATTATCTTATTCTATATCTAGAACATGAGAATTTATTGTCTCTCTGTGTCAGCACCTTGTACTTGTTAACTATCCTCTCACTATCCTTCTTCCCTTACACAAAGTATGCAAATTTAGATTCAGTTAATGAAACCAGAAAATTTCTTGTGTCTAATAGACTGTCTTTGTAATATCTCCCTTGTCCTTATAAATAAGCACTGAAATGTGGAATGTTTCATAGTCCACTTTCTGCTCTTTTTAACTATTTAGGCTTTATGTTATGGGAATGATGTAGACTCTGGATATATTTATTAGTTCAGATCATAGTTATGACACTCATGCTGAGACCTTAAACTCTGTGAGCTTCAGTTCCCCGTCTTTAAAATGGGATTGTCATGAGGATTAAGTAGCATACTAGAATGTGCCTGGCCCAATGCCTAGTACACAGCAGGTGCTGGGTAAACGATCTTATTCCTATGTTAAAATGGACATCAGCTATTTATTAATGTAATTCTATTTTAAATATGATGGACATATGCAAAGAAAATGGGTGCACAATAGCTTCTCTACTTTGGGAAACTCATTTTATATTATAATCCTGTCACTTTGATTATTTTTCCTCTTTGTGGACTCTAGTATTGCCTCAGCAGAAAAGGAAACTTAGGAAATATAGCAGCTATTTTATAAAATACTGCTTATGCTACAGGTTTCTATTAGCAAAATCATTTTATGTAATCAATAACATACCTACATTTATATCATTAAAATATAAATAACTAATCAAAGATTTGTTCTTGGTTGCTATCAAGCAAACACCTCATAAATAGAACACATCCTTTATTTGTTTTTTAGCCAGCAATTAATTTATGCTTTATTTAAATATGTTCCTATGATATTTATAATTTCCTAATGTAATGATACTGTAAATGGCACTTTAATTGGGAGACAAATCTTTCAACACTTAAAATTTTAAGTATTTATTTTCATTATCCAATAACTATGTCAGATTTATTTTATAGTTATTAATTCAAAGACTAGAAATTTTGTTTCTGATTTTTTTGTTTAGAATATTTCTCTTCACTCTTCATAAGGGAAGGAAAGAGGGAAAGAAGGAGAGAGAGAGAAAGAGACAGAGAGGATATGAGAACCACAGACTTGCATGATTTCTCTTTCAGTTTTTTCTTGGGAGGGGTAGAGAAGAAGAGCTATTATTAGTATGTTTAGCATTCAGTGCATACTTTGAATCTTTTTGGAAACTAATGGAAATGGCTTCTATCATCTTAAGTTTTTAATTCATTTCTCAGGGGTAGAAGGAAATACCTTAACAGATTTAGCACTCAAATTCAAGTAAGTATGAGAACAGGTGGCAAAATTTCTTCTGCACCTGCTATGCAACTTTATCACAAGAAATGCTTCATTTAGCCAATGCTGCTGCAAGCAGACACTTCTCTATTTCCAAGCTGAAAGACAAATGGATGGGGAGTACTTCTTTGAAGAAAACTCATTTCATGATTTCCTTTTCAAATTGTGAGTGCGAAAAATATGTATTTTATTTTCCTGAGGGCTGGATGGGAATGAACAGTCAGTGACTTGGTAGTACTGTGAAGCCACTCATGGCTTTCTTGTTTTTCTTTCCTTTTGTTACTATTATTCTTGTATATAAACTGACATTAATGTGTGGTTATGATAATATTAACAATCTGGGAATATTTGTGTCATACTTTAGGCACTAATTCAAGAGACTCCATTGTTTTATTGCCATAAAATTGTGTTACTCAAAATATATTGTTTTAGCATCTGTAATTATATTATGACAAGCAAAAAGAAGAACTTTGAAACTTCATTTTTTTCTCATAAATTCCAGACACAGGAATAAAGAAGAAACTTGTGTTTTATTGATAGTGCCTCACTAGGTGTGAGCTGGAAATTAATATGCCAGTGTGTGAATTGGCACACATAATTTCCTTACCAAGAAAAGTCAAGTGGCTTCACTCTCATTTTCAAGATAATAATATCAAAGGCACTAAAATGTTCCTTTTTCTTGACAATGAAATTTGGCCTTACCTGACTTTGTATATAAGATGAATTGTGAGGCCAGGTGTGGTGACAAATGCCTTTAATCCCAGCACGGGAGGCAGAGGAAGGAGGATTGCCGTGAGTTTGAGGCAACCCTGAGATTACATAGTGAATTCCAGGTCAGCCTGGACTAGAGTGAGACCCTACCTCGAAAAAAAAAAGAATTGTGGTTTGCAGTCATGGAAGCTACGAAAAGTAAATATTCATTTTACAACTGGCCAGATAATACCTCATCATCAAACATAAAAAGTACTGGTTTCTGTAGATTTTGGAATATTTTTGCTGTGGGGATTGAGGAGTGCTAAAAGGACTGTTCAAATGATACAACTAAGAGAGTCTCTTCCACTCCCCATAAGCATACAAATGTGTTTGACATAGTGAATTATAATAATATACTATCTTCATAGAACCCCTAGTAAATTAAACTTCTTTATAACTATTCTCTGTATAAAAACATTTGAACTGAAAAAAAAAGACAAAACATTTGAACTGGAGGACTCTTCCAATGGGTCAGGTACCAAGGCATAGATATGGTACATAATCTTCATTACGATATTTGCTATAATTTAACAAAAGAATTTATTATCCCATTGTTTTTAAGATTTCTTTTTCAAATAGCTATTTGAATAAACATCTCTATGTACATCCTGTGGACTTAATGCATGTCTGTACTAGCAAATTTACGAGTATATCTTCTGCCTAATGATTTTGATAATTTTTTAGGTTTAAAGTTAGAATATTTATTTTGACTTACATATTCTGTAATACTGATAGGATTGATTTTTTTGCATTTTCGTCTTTATGAATTTTGTGTTCATATAATTTACATGTTTCCCCTGGAATATTTGTTAAACTATTGAAAACTTGAGATATGATTACAAGTTTGACATCATTTTATTGGCATATAACTGTTTAGACTTTCCCACTCTTATCTTCAGATAGCTGTGCAATGTAATTCCATAGACTGTATGTTCATTAAGATTCAGTTTTCAGTGGTTTTTCAGTAAAATGTTTAAATAGTACCTCTATCTTTGAACTAATGCTCTTCAAAAAAAAATACTAGTGGGCTGAGGAGATGACTCAGTTCAGATTCTCAGCACCCATGTAAATATTCAGACATGTGGAGTGTGTTTGTAGTCCCACCACTGTGTTGGTGGAGACAGGGAATACCTAAGTCTTGTTAACTAATCTAGCTGAATTTATGAGATTCACTTTCAGTGAGAGACCATTTCTCAAAAACTATGGTGAAGAGTGACTTAGAAAGACACCTGGCTTTGCCCTTGGGCCTCCACATGTGCAGACATGTACACTTGCACCCATGGATACACCACAAACACATAAATACATAAATATACCACACACACATGCACACATGCATGCACAAAACAAAACACTTCCCAAAACAGAATTATTTTCTTTGAGTAAGCACAGGTGGTCAATTCAGATACACTTTTGAGAGATTAATTTCATGTTCAGAAGTTGGTCACTGTTTTGAAAATAAGGTGCATCCAATGGGCAGGGGTAGCTTGGCATCAATATATAGATATGTATTATAGGAGAAAGATCGTTTTTTAAGCCAAAGTATATCCAGGTAAAAATTGTTTTAAATAGAATCACCAGATAGATAGATAGATAGATAGATAGATAGATAGATAGATATCACTAGATATATATTAGAGAGACAGAGAAACAGAGAGAGAGAATTGGCACACCAGGGCCTCAGCCACTGCACTCAAATTCCAGACACTTGCACCACTCAGTGGTCATATGCAACCTTGTGCTTGCTTCACCTTTGTGCATCTGGCTTACCTGGGATCTGGAGAGTTGAACATGGGTCCTTAGGCTTAACAGGCAAGCACCTTAACTGCTAAGCCACCTCTCCAGCCCAAATCATTGTTTTTATATGAAATATAAGACAAAACCTTTGCTACATAATTGTGTTACAAACCTCAGAGCTATAATCTACAGTTCTGTTATAAACATTTGATTTTTCAGTACGATAGGCACAGGAGAACCAAGGTATTCTGTTACCCTCGGAAGAGTTAGTGGTAATTAGTAATCTTACTGTGTCCTTAGTTTGCTACATAACTTCATAGAGTTAGTGAGAACATTGGGAAAATATTTTAAACCTGAAATTACTTGAGGAACATTTTATGAGGAAGTTAGTTCTTCTGTATCAGTGTTTCTAAGCCCTTTGCCTGAGAATATCTTTGGCATATGCCATTGTCCTGTGTACTGTATATAGGCTGCTTAGCAGTATCCTAAAAGATAATGGTAATTGCATACCCCTACCCCAGCTGCTACAATAGAAAATTTCTCTAGTCATTATCAGCAGTGTATCGGGGGAGGAGTGGCAGCAAATTTCCTTCCTGTCCTCTTCTCTTTGAGAACAACTACATATAGATTACTTTTAACAATATGGCTTTAAAAAGTAAGATCTTTTTGAAATGTATTCATTCCTGGAATTCCTCAGATGATGATTCTTTTATAATATGTGATATAATATTGGCCTGGGGTTTGAAGAGAAGTGTCACCTGCTTGCAGGGTTGAAGAACAATGCTGTTCACATCCAATCAATAAACTTAATGAAAAAAAGATAGAACAGGATCTTGAATCTTTAAGAAGGTTGACATGACACGTTCTGTCACTGATGCAGAAATAATGAGGAATGTTTTGAACGCTAAAGAGTGAAACAATACTGATAAAACTCATGACAAAGATGAATTTGGTGAAGGCTTCTTGAGCTTTTGCAGTAATTAATTAGAAAGTCAGCCATATCCTATTGGCAAGAACGGGCTGCATTTTCACATTCTGCTTTTCAATGTGAAGAGCAAGAGATAAATGGAAAGTAAACAAGTTGTTATCTTTAGTTTATTTATAAAATCAGTTTCCAGGAGATGTCATAAGGACAATACAGTTTCAGTTTTATTTCTACCCCTTTTGCATTTGCAGTTTTATAAAAATAATAGTTGATGGTCACTTAAGCACTGCACTATAAAGAAATGTCTTTCAAATGATAAACAGACAAGAGATTCTATTTCATTCTGAGGAATATTAAGCCTTTCATGCCAGGCTGTGTGTATGGAATACAGAAAACCAATAACACAGTCTTCTGGAATTTCTTATTAAAATAATCTGGATGAATAGGCATTTTCTTCTTAGGGATACTACTCACCATCAGTTTATTTCTACTTTACCAGTTGATTCTGCAATCTTGAATGCCTACTCACAAATGTGTATTTGAGTATTACTTATGCTATGCAAATATATATATATATATATATATATATGCTTTAATTCTTTTAAAAGTTGTTCTTAAAACTCTAGTGAAGGCTATGTTCATTTTCTATTATGCTTGTTAAAATCATATTTGAATTATTATCTATTAAATATCCATGAGAAATGAATAAAACATGGTTATCTATTATTAATTCATTTTTCATTATACTATGGCTCTGGTATCATTAAGATGAATTGATGTCACCCTTAAGGCCAGAATTTTTGCTAATCATTGCACGCTTTAAAACCATTTCATTGGTTTTAGTAGTCAAAAAGAATGATCGTTTAATATATATAGTATTCTATAGTTTTAAACAGTTACCTGTTAAAATTGATCAACTCAGGGTATAGATATTATAGGAAAAGTAAAGTCTTTATGTATTAAATAATCCACTTAAAAATTCAGATAATTATAGATAAATAGGAAAAATGGAGAATATGTAAAATGATGTTTTCTTTTTCTCCTTAATGTCCATTGAGTGATCTATATCATTAGTGGACCTTATTCAGAACCAGAGCCTCCCTGCTCTTAGGCACATGATCCAGAAACCACTTTAGTTATGTATAATTCAGGAAATACAAGGCCTTTTCTAGGAAGCAACAACAGGCCATCCCAGTATTGCCCATTTTTAGTTTAACCAAACAGAAGCCCTTTCACAAATATTTTACTATATTCTCTGAATAACTAAGTGCCATTGACTCCAGGTACTCCAATCCTCATGGCCTCTGAATATTTTGTTTTTTAATACATATAGGGGTATATTTACATATTTTATTATTCTTCGAGGAGATGGAAATATAATGAGAATATAACTACTTATCTAAACAGTCCTGAATTCAGTGATATTTCATGTGTAGAATTTTGTTTAGTTAGGTTTTATTACAAATAATAATATAAATACAGCATATTAATATACTACAGTTAATTTTTGATATTTATTAGTACGAGGGGCCAGTAGAATTGGATTTAACCTACTGTTAAATGTAAAGCTTGATCCAAACACTTTTAAAAGGTTGTGTTCCCAAATAATTTGTTTAACACTTTTTCAAAATTCTTTTGTTCATTATTTATTTATTTATTTGACAGAGAGAGAGAGAGAGAGAGAGAGCCACAGAGAGAGAGAGAGAATGGGTGTGCCAGGGCTTCCAGCCACTGCAAACAAACTCCAGATGCATGCACTCCCTTGTGCATCTGGCTAACCTGGGTCCTGGAGAACCGAGCCTCGAACCAAAGTCTTTAGGCTTCACAGGCAAGCGCTTAACAGCTAAGCCATCTCTCCAGCCCTTGTTTAACACTTTTTTAATAAAGATAATAATGGTACCTATTGTATGGGATTTTCTTAAGATTCACAAACTTGATATATAATGATTAGATAAATCAGTTATTTATTTTCTCTTTCTAAAATTAAATATGGGATTAACCACTTTGAATCCCTCCTGTTTAATAGAAGCTTTGCCTTTCCATCATTTAAGCTCTATTATACTCTATAAGAAAATCTATCTGAACTTAAATCTCCCAAATTTATTTAACTGTGAATAGTACAATTTAATAGCATTGCTATACAAATAGTAAAATAACCAAACCAAATACTGTGACCCTAAAAATCTTTTGTGATTAGAACTTAAAAACATTTTTAGTTAATTTTTCAGTTCCTCTCTATCTTTTCTGTTCTTGGAAAGCATTTCACAAATTATATGTAGGGGCTGGAGAGATGGCTTAGCAGTTAAGGCACTTCCCTGTGAAGCCTAAGGACTCAAGTTTGATTCCTTGGTACCCACGTAAGCCAGATGTACAAGGTGGCACATGGATCTGGAGTTTGTTTGCAGTGACTGGAGGCCCTGGCCTGACCATTCTCTGTATCTGACTCTGCCTCTCTTCCATAAATAAATAAATAAATAAATAAATAAATAAATAAATAAAATGCCGGGTGTGGTGGCGAATGCCTTTAATCCCAGTACTGGGGAGGCAGAGGTAGGAGGATCACCATGAGTTCGAGGCCACCCTGAGAATACAGAGTGAATTCCTGGTCAGTCTGAGCTAGAGTGAAGCCCTACCTCGAAAAACCAAAATAAATAAATAAATAAATAAAATCACACACACACACACACACACACACACACACACTTTTCTGTGATATAGAGTACCACAAACCTAGAATACATTGAAGCAACCATAAGCATATTCCATAGTTTGGCAAAAGTGACTGATTATTTTTCTAAATAATCTCATTATTATGAATGATACACATTTTAATTTGTCTTTCCTTTTTATTTAAAAAAAATTTCAGATCACTTGTGGAAGAGGAAGACCAGCACATGAAATTGTCCCTTGGAGGCAGCGAAATGGGTCTGTCTTCCCATTTGCAGTCTTCCAAGGCAGGAACCACACGCATCTTTACCAGCAATACGCACAGTTCTGTGGTGTTACAGGTAATCTCAACTGTTTTTTGGCATTATTTTTGTATCTTATAGAACTCACCAGGATGTTTGTGGTGCAGGATGTCTATAGTAGGGACTGTGGGTGTGTGATGACAGGTCTGGAGGGCATATGGTTAGTATCATTATTTTCACCTCAGCCATTGTTTTTAGCAAAACAAGTCCATAAAATCCACTAGAGGAAATATCTTGAAGGGAGGCATGCATACCTTTCTGAATTAAAAATAAAACCTTCCAAAGTTTATTCTTTGTTTTATATGTGTAAAGGCTATCTGGCTAGCATGTCATTTTCTTAAAGGATATCCTATCCTGCAGCATTTACTGTCACATAGCAGCCAAAGTAAATATCACAAGGTTCCTACACTAAATTTCCTATTCCTTACTCACAAGCTAGTCTACTATCATCTTAATCATTGTCCTAAAGTTCATAATTATTTGATGTCTCAATTCTCATTGGCAATAGTAAGTATGAGAGTACGCGTTGAAGATTATTCACTGGATGCAAACCCACTGATGATGTAAGAAGTACCAATTAACATGAAAAGAGGGAACAAAAAGTCAAAAGGTTACAAAACACAGTGATCTGGAGCATTTTGTTTTTTAATATCCCAAGTGCTTCATTGACTTCTGTGGTTCTGTGGTTATTGCTGAAGTAGAGGAGAACATGATAAGACTGTGTGTTCATAAGTGCCTTCTAGATACAGTTAAATCATTCTGATGCAGGATTTTGTGATACAAGAGGGGTCTATCAAATTTATGAACCACAATGAATGGATAAAAATGGACTCAAGAAGGATAACTTATGAATTACTGAGTTTATTTAGGGAGAAATCTCAAATTGTAGTTTTTATTCAAGGAAAATTGGGGTCTAGAAAAGTCTGAAGCACAGTTACAAGCATGTGGGAGATAGGAAACACTCTTGTGGAAGGCACAGCATAATTTATGAGGTTCATTTAAGAGAAATGGAGGTCTAAGAAGAGGCTGGAGCAGAGCTACAAGCACATGGAAGGTAGGATAATACGTAGAGAAATTTAGAAGGAACACACATTCATGTGGAAGACACAAAATCCATCTTGTGTCTCCACATGGAAGTAAGTTAAGAATAACTGGTGATGGTTTAAGAACAGGAGAGTACCAAAGTAGAGACCAGGAAATTCAGGTGAGAAATGGGTAGTAAAGAGTGTTTCGGGCTGGAGAGATGGCTTAGCAGTTAAGGCGCCTGCCTGCCAAGCCTAAGGACCACAGTTCAATTCTCCAGGTCCCATGTAAGCCAGATGCACATGGTGGTGCATGCATCTGGAGTTCATTTGCAGTGGCTAGAGGCCATGGCATGCCCATTCTCACTCTCTCTCCAACCCCCTCTGTCTCAAATAAACAAAAAATAAAATAAAATCTCAAAAAAAAATAAATGAAGAGATAATTTCACTTGTGGTTATCCTGAGTTTAGAGAAATTACACGGGTAGCAGGCCCAGACTTTTGTGAAAATTCCCACATGGTAGATCTAGAGTGTAAAGGAATACACACATAATAGAGGTCAGATGAAAATTATACAAGTATTTAAAGTGAAAAGTTACCCCAAAGCATAAAGCACAGGCAAGCAGAAAACTACCCAAGCCAAGAAACAATGCTCTCCCCTACACAGTTGGGCAGGGGAAAGGCAGATTTATGTTTCTGGACAGAGAGAGGGCAGAGATCAGCAAGGACAAGCCTTTATGATTGAAAATGCATTCTTTCATCAGACTCAGGTATGTAAGGGGAAGACCTGATTGATATGCAGATTCAAAGAACTGATGCCAAAGGCCAGCCCACCTAGGTAGTGTGCTAGACTGTGGAGGCAGCAGGGGGCGCTGCAGCTGTTGTGGATGAAACTGGATCAGACAAGAGTTCCATTTCTGCTATGGTGGGGTGACATCAGTTTCTCTCTTTGGGCTTCTGTCCCTGACTGAAACTATACCTAAAAGTAAATAGCTTTCTCCCAAGTCTTCTTCAATACTAGTCTTTTCTGCTTAGTAAGATAAGAAAAACAAGTATCTTTTTTTTTTTTTTTTTGGTTTTTCGAGGTAGGGTCTCACTCTAGCCCAGGCTGACCTGGAATTCACTATGGAGTCTCAGGGTGGCCTCGAACTCATGGCAATCCTCCTACCTCTGCCTCCCAAGTGCTGGGATTAAAGGCGTGCGCCACCACGCCCGGCTGGAAAACAAATATCTTACCTACTGTATCTTTAAATAAATTAATCTCCCCAGGTGGATTTCATGAATACCTCTGGTCAAGAACCACTACAATAAAGTAACACATAGTATAACAAGAGACAGAGTTTTTGCTTGTTGTGTGGTCTCAGTGTTTAATATAATGTTTCTGGGCTTCATTTTTCTTATTTCCAAAATAGGAGTCTCAATTAGGACATCCCTACAATTCCCTTTAGTCTGAACCAGTAAATCCAGAACAATCCCATTTTCTTGCTATGCCAATTTCTGCTGGGAAAGGGGTTCTAAGTTTCATTGTCCTGTGAGTATCCAACAAAAAGGTGAGGCCTAGACAGGAAAAGCTTTCCATCTTCTTTGATTTGAGCATTGTATACCTTGTGCAACTGTTAGCTTTTCCAGCTTATTGGAGAAAAGTATAAGGGAATAAGCAAGTAGGGAAAGCATGAGAGGAATTAGTGTTTTCCTATGTTAACGTGCTTTTACTAAAGAAAGCATTGGAAAACTACATAGAGATCCTTTCTTCACTTCTAATTTTTATGCCCTATGCATGTTTAGTCAATTGTAATGAACATGACAGTTTTAAAACCTTAAAACAAATAATGACAGAAGCATTTTTTTAAAACACTTTGGAAGTGCTTCTGAACCAAGAACTCTTGGGAAGGACCCAGGGATCTACATTTCTAGCAGTATAATTCAGGGAATGTATAGTCTCCCCCCAGTACACACAGAGGATTGGTTCCATGACTTCCCACAGACCAAAATCTGTTCAAGTTTTTTTTATATATGTATATATAAATAGCATTGTATTTTATATGACCTGTTTACATCCTCTAGTATACCTAAAATCATTTCTAGGTTACTTTTTCTACATATTGCAGTGTAAATGCAATATAAATACATGGTACACTGTTTAGGGACAAATGACAAGAAAAAAAGTTTATACATGTTCAGTACTGATGAAACCATTGTAGACTTAATTATACTTTTCATTCCAAGGTGGTTAATTTTTAAGATAAGGAACCCACAGGGCACATTAAGGCCCAACTATATTTTTACTTTACTGTTCTCAAGGCACGAATCTTCTCCCACTGACAGAAATGGCCTCTTTTATCCTCCTTACATATATTACGTGATTACATGAATGAAGTCACTTCAAAACTACTCACTACTGTGTATTCACTGAAAAAAAATACAAAATACTATATATGGAGAATTCCACCTGGGAGTCTGAGCTAGGAGAATTACAAGAAGTCCGAGACCAGCCTGGAATATGCCATCCTGGGCTACAGAGTGAGACCCTGTTACAAAACAAACAAGTAAATAATAGATATATGTATTGAATGGAAAGAGTATAATGATATTAAATGAAAAAAGTTCACCATGGGGTCATAAATACAGCAATCAGTCTCTATATATGTGTGCCAGGGGCAGGGATAGTGCCTCAGCGATGTTCATGTAATAAAGTAAAAAAAAAAAAATAGTCGAAGGCACAGCATGGGAGTAGAAAATGCAAAAGAAAAAATTAAAAATATGAGGTATTTGTGTCCATAGAATGTAATGAGATTTATCTGTATTTAAAAAAATGAAATATTTTTCATTTGCTACCATATGAATGTGTCTTGAAAACATGCTGAGTGCAAAAGTCTAAAGATAAAAGTCCACAAATTCTAGGATTTCATTTGTATGATATATCCATAATATGGGAGTGTATAGAAAAACAAAATATACTAATGTTTAACTAATGTTTACTTAGAGTTGGGGAGACATAGAGGATATAAGTGTGATATCTAAAAGGTACAACACTTGTTTTGAGGTGATTGTTTTCTCAGGTTGACTGTGGGAAAGCGTGTGTGTGTGTGTATGTGTGTGTGTGTGTGTGTGTGTGTGTGTGTATGTATGTATGCATATATATATACATATATATCCAATTATATCTCAATGAAGCTAAATGTGTTACATAATTCGGTCTTATTGGTAGAAAAAGTATACTTTCACCTGAATGTGAAAGCATGACAAAAGTTCTTGGAACATTAATAGAGAGAGAGAGAGACAGAGATATGAATTATACTTTCCCCCATATCCTATCCAGTAAACAAAATAGGTGGTGGTAATTTAGAGAGAGAATGATTGAAAGTACAGCTGACTCTTAGAGCTCTTTGTGGTGTTATGCTTTAACTTCTTATTGTAGGCTTATGGTAAGAATGGTCATGGGAAAGTAACCTGAAAGTTTGTGTTGCTTGAAGCTCCCCTTTCTCATGATTTTGCATATTATTACACTATTTCCTGTAGTGGTCCAGCACTACCACTCTTAAATTGCTGTTAAAAAAACTTATGTGTCCTATTTTCAAGTCTGTTAAAATTATATTCTCATGAGGATAATTTTAAAGCCAAGCCCTAACAGGGAACCTTATTTATTTATTTTTAATCAAATCTTGGGTATATGATTGTAAAGGAAATAAGCCAGAGGAGTGTTCAATGTGTAAATATCATCATTCTTTTAAAATTAGCAATCACACAAACTCCAACTTGAAAAGACATTGAAAGTACTGTCAGAGGAACTGATCCATGGGGACCATGTGTGTACATATATATGTGTAGGAAGTCTCACACTGCAGGATTAGGCACTTCTTAACTGTAATGGGAATGATTCATGGTCCAGCCCAAACTAGAATTCTAATTAAACCACTTACTAGCTAGTGATATGACTTTGGGAAAATCATTTATCCTCTCTGGACCAGTTTCTTTATTTGTAATCTAGGTGAGAGATATGAAGATTAAATGTCACAATTCATGAAAAAGTAAGGTGCATGTTGAATATTCATTTCTTTTTCTTTCCACTTAAGTTAAACAGAGAAGATGTCAGAGAAAATGGAGCTGATCAGAAGTGATGGGTGCACCAAATAAGGTATCCATCTGGTTGGCGTGAATGGCTCCAGAAGATTAGTCATCTTTATTAAATAGTCTGCAACAAATTAGGCTGTCAAAGAAAGTGCCTAGAAAGACATTTGATACATAATCAGCTTGGATTCCTAGAACCTTGAACAAATCCCAGGAGAATCCATGACAGAATTAGCAGTACAAATTACTTTTACTGAAGGAAGGAAGATAAGCATGGTTAGTTTAAGTAGTGATTGATAAAATCAAGGGTGATTTCATTTTCCTCACCTCTGGACTGCTAGTACATCATG
Source organism: Dipus sagitta (assembly GCA_036346955.1). NCBI lineage: Eukaryota > Metazoa > Chordata > Mammalia > Rodentia > Dipodidae > Dipus > Dipus sagitta. The sequence continues at coordinate 123,720,511 of CM070776.1, forward strand.
AAAGCTTTGATTCTTAGACTTCTTCCTATTGCCCAAGGCTGACAATATCTTTTCTGTGCAGTCTTATGATAATTCATTCAATCATACCCTTTCTAGCACCTTCAGTTTTTTTTAAAATAACAGCTTTATTGAGCTACAATTCACATACCATACAATTCATCTGTTTTAATCTGTATAACTCAATGATTTTAGAAATATTCACCATTTTGCAACTATTACCACAGTTTATTTTAGAATATTATTAACACATCAAAAAGGAGACTGTTAACAGTCACTCCCCCATCTGCTGCCAACCCCTTCTTTAATCCCACACAATCACTAATCTACTCTCTAGCTTCATACATCTATGTATTTGAACATTTAATATAAATAAAATTGTCAAATATGTGGACTTTTGATTTATTTCACTTGTCCTGTTTGCAAGGCTTAACCACATTGTAGCCTGCAACATGCTTCCTGCCTATATTTGGCCAAGTATGCGCCAGTGTATGGTTGCAATATATTTTATTCATGTGTTTGTTCACTGGTGGACATTTTATGTTTCCTACTTTTTGGCTTATACATAATGTTGCTTTGATTATTCATGTATAATTGTCTTTGTGGAAATTTTTCATTTATTTTTGGCATATATATACAAATGGAATTACTTAGCACTATATTAATTACATATTTTAGTCTTTTGAAGAAATATCAAAGTGTTTCACAAATAGCTACACAGTTTCATATTCTCATAGAAAATCCCAGTTTCATATTAGTTCCTTGGCATGTCTTTTTGATTATGGCTGTCCTTCTAGATTATATTACTTGTGGTTTTTAGTTATGTTTCCCTATTAGTAATGATGTTGAATCTTGTTATTTGTGTGTCATCTTTGGAGCAAAGTTTATTTAGAATATTTGCCTTTTGTTTAGTTGGGTCATTTATTATTTTTATATTCACTAGTAATTACTATCATATATTCTAAACCACAAATCCTTTATTTGATACATGGTTTGTAAACGTTTTGGTTTTATTTTCCTTCTTTATCTTATCATAACTACCTTGCCAATTTCCAATATTTTACCCATTCAATCATACAGTCTTTAATTTGACAGTATCTTATCAAAGTTAATAGAATAGGTAATCAATTAAAATGCCTAGTAGATTTCTGATTTTTCACTGTATCCAAAAAATACATTATTTTTTCACATGTCACTTTCTTATACCAATTTTCTCTCCCTAGAATGCCCTTACTTTACTTTGTCTGATAAATTGTTATATATAATGTTTTACCTTAAAATGATATCTTGTAGTAAAATGCCTATTTTTTTCCTCCTTTTTGGTACTTTAAAGATTTTATTTAAAATACTTTCATTGGGCTGGAGAGATGGCTTAGTGGTTAAGGCGCTTGCTTGCAAAGCCAAAGGTCCCAGGTTTGATTCCCCAGGACCCACATAAGCCAGTTGCACAAGGTGGCACATGTGTCTGGAGTTCATTTGCAGCAGCTAGAGGCCCTGCTGTGCCCATTCTCGGCCTTTCTCTATCTGCCTCTCTCTCTCTCTCTTTTTCAAATAAATAAAAATAAAATATTAAAAACAAACATAACATACTTTTATTTATTCTTTGATAATTCCATGCATGTATATGATGTGTATAGATCATATACAATCCCATTACCCTTTTGTATCCCATCCCAATTCTGCTGAATCCTTCATTCTTTCTAATTAGTCTTACTTTTACTTTGATGGGCTTTATTGAAGGCACACTGAATTAAATTCAGGTGGTTTGCATGAGCATAGATATGGGTTATTTTCTGGAGCATGCACAACTTACCATGGCTATATTTCTCCTCCTCCTCTTCTTCTTCTTCCTCTTCCTTTTCTTCTTCTTTTCTTTTTTGAGGCAGGGTGTCACTCTAGCTTAGGCTGACCTGAAATTCAGTATGTAGTCTCAGGGTGGCCACAAACTCACAGGGATCCTCCTACCTCTGCCTCCCAGATGCTGGGATAAAAGGCGTATGACCCGACGCCCGGCTCATGGCTATATTTCTAAAGAAAATGTCTCTGTCTCCCCCTACCACCACCACCTATCCCAGCAACTATTAAGTGCCATTAGTGCCTCAGTAAGGGGTAGGACCTCATGAACTCCTCCACCATTCACAATGGAATGTTGATGTGCTCATTTTTGTACAGGAAACCACAGCTGCTCTGAGTTTATGAGTATACTGGCCATGTGGTGTCAGAAGGCAGTGCTCAACAGCATTCCTCCACATCCTCTGGCTCTCATATCCCACCCGCCCCCATCTTCCACAATGTTCTCTGATCCATGGAGCGGGTGATACAAGCTTCCCAATCTGGGGCTGAGCATTGATCAGTTACTTATTCATAGCACTTTGACCAGTTTTGAGTCTTTGCTAAAACCAGCACACACTGTAAAAAGAAACTTCTCTGTCCAAGGGTTGAAGTTGGTACTAATCTGTAGGTATAAGTGTAAATATTTAGAAGGTAGTTTGATATCATGTCCACTTAGCAAAATAACAGTAGTAGCTTCCTCTCTAGGGCCTATCACTCTCACCCATGGGCTTTTGACCAGGTTTGCAGTTTCAGACGTGTATTCCCTCTTCTAGAATGGGCCTTTTTATTATACGTAAAATCTAAAACTATACATATTAATGAGGTAATGTGATATTTTGATATGTGAATAGATTATAAAATGTTTGATTCAGATTAAATATTTCTTCTTTAATGGTTTATTATTTAATAATATCTTTTACTTATTTATTAGAGAGAAAGAGAAAGGGGGATGGATGGAGAGAGAGATTGGGTGTGCCAGGGTCTGTAGCAAATGAACTCCAGAAGCATGTGCCACCTTATGAGTCTTGCTTTACATGACTAGTGGGGAATCAAACCTGGGTCGTTAGGCTTTGCAGGCAAGCGCCGAGGTTTATCATTTCTTTATGACGAGATGTTTCAAAATCCTTCCTTCTAGCCCTTTAAAATTTATATTAATGCTTGTTGTGCAAAAGCAACCCAGATATTCTTATTTCTAACTGCAATTTAAACATGGATCCACTTCTAAATTGTGACTAAAATAATTTTTGCCTTCTAATACACATACATACATACATACATACATACATATATAGACAGAGGGAGAGAGAGAGAGAAAGTGAGAGAGAGAGACTCAATGAATGTCACCTTCCATTGAGACCCTCAAGATCTGGGATCTAAGTTGTTTCTATGTGTCTCTGATCTAGAACTGGAGTATGTGGGGCATGCTTCAGAAATATCATTTTTGGTGTCTTTTATTATCATCATTATTAGTATAGATAATACACATAAAGAATGTAGTCTGATACTTGGCACAGAGGAACCACTGCATACCTTTTTTTTTTTTTTTTGCTCTTATGATATTATGTGTGTAACACATAAGTTTGGATGCTGGTTTATGAAACAGTGATGTAGATTCTTGCCTCATTAATTCTTGAAAATAAGACATAATGACAACTGTTACCTTCATTTTATACATAAGACACTGAATGTCACAGAGGTTAGAGGCCTGTCCAAGTTCACTTAACCAGTAAATGAGAAACACTGTGACTTGACCCATGTTTTCTGATAATATATTTGCATTTGCTCTATACTACATTACTTTTATACATCTTCTTTTAATTTTTATTTGAGAGAGAGTGTGTGTGTGTGTATGGGCGCACCAGGCCTTTTGCCACTGCAAACGAACTCCAGACACATGTGCCACTTTGTGCATCTGGCTTTAGGTACTTACTGGAGCGTTGATCCTGAGACATCAGACTGTGCAAGCAAGAGCCTTTAACTACTGAACCATCTCCCCAACCCTATATTACCTTGTAAATTATGCTACTAATAAACATTAGCTACTCATTAGCTGTAAGTATAAAAATATATCAACGAAGGCTAACAGATAATTTGGCATGAATAATATAGTAGATTTTATTTCTGATAGTAGCAGAATTATACAGACTAACTCCTTCCCTACATGTCCCTTTTCTCCTCCCCTGTCAAAAAGAACAAAAGAAAAACAGGGAGCCAAGTTGTTGATTGGCATTTAGAAGCATTCCTTTTGGGATAAGGAGACTATAACTAGCGTACCAGGCATCAACTGGTAGCAGTGCTTATTAGTTGTTGAATACTTCTCTCCGTGGAAACAAAACATTTCCTGAATATTGGCTATGCTTATTCAAACCTATAAAGGCTTAGAAATGCCTCCTGCTGACCATTAAGTAGGCTAATTGGCATTTTTTTTATCCTAACAACTAGTGCTTATCATACTGAATTTCCTTTGTTTTCCTCCATGCCTTTATCTAATTTTAGTATTAAAGTCAGTGCAAGATGTAATTTTATGAACCTAAGCTGTTATCTAACTAATAGAATGTTAAAAAATGGGTTGTTCAAAAATGCTATAGAAATTAGTATCTTATTTTCAGCTGGGTTAACTGTGTGGAATGTTCATCCTCAGGTCAATATTTGTGTTGTGGATCATGTAATGTTGATGAACTGTGCCCTGTTTCAAAACTTTATGACCGTAAAATAAATATAATAACATAAAGCATAATAACTAGAATTCAGATTTCATAAGATCTCAAATCACTTAGATTTTTGATATTCTCTGAAGGTGATACTTCTCATTTATTCTTTTTTTTTTTAAGGACATACTTTTTATGGATACATCATGTGTTAGTTCCATCCTTTCCCACCTCCCTGCCCTTACTCCACTGAGGGTTGCTGGGGAACCTTGGGGTTGTGGGTTATGCATTGTGACAGCAGCAGTCAGTGATTGGGGTTGGAATCAATGCCTCTGAGTATGTCCTCCCAACCTGTGGATCTTACAATCTTTCCGCCTGTGAGTTTGAGGCCACCCTGAGACTACATAGTGAATTCCAGGTCAGCCTGGGCTACAGTGAGACCCTACCTCGAAAAATTGAAAAAAAAAAAAAAAAAACTAGTGACGATCATCTCTATCAGTTCTGATATTACTTATTTGTATTTTTTCCTTCCCCTAACCAATCTAGCTAGTTTTTATTTTTAGTCAGATCGAAGTGTGCCCTTAAATAACTAGTATTTTTTAAAAGTACTTTATTTGCTGGGGTGCAAATAGAGAGAATGGGCATGCCAGGGCCTCTAGCCATTGCAGATGAACTCCAGATGCGTGTGCCACCACATCTGGCATATGTGGGCACTGGGGAATCAAACGTGGGTCCTTAGGCTTCGTAGGCAAGCAACTTACCCACTAAACCATCTCTCCAGCTCAAGGACTGGTATTTATTTTTCTTTTTGCTTTCACTATTTTTTTCTGTTTTATGTTTAATTTATTTGCATTATGATATTTGTCATGTCTTCTTTCCTTCTTAATATGTAATTAATTTGTTCCTCTATTTTAAGTCTTATAAGGGGGACTGGAATCTTTTGTATAAGACTTTTCTTCTTCTCTAATATGGTCATTTATTGATATAAATTTCTTCCTAAGTGCAGCTAAACCTGCATCCCACAAAAAATTTTTTAAAGCATTTATTTGTGAGAAGAGAGAGAGAGGACAAAAGGGAGAGAGAGAGAGAGAAACAGAGAGAGAGAGACAGAGAGAGTATGGGCATGTCAGTGTCTCTTGCTGCTGAAAACAAATTCCAGACACATGTGCCACTTTGTGCATCTAGCTTTACATGGGTACTGGGTTTTGCAAACAGGTTTGCAAGCACCATCTTTAACCTCAGAGCCATCTCCCTAATCCAACATTTGACATTTTTTGAGACATTGCATTTTCATTTAGTTTCATTTAGTTAGAATTTCATTCAATTATAAAGTTATCTTTAGAAAGTTATATTTTCTAGTATACCTATATATTTCTTCATGGATTATTTAGAAGAATTTTATTTACTATTTAATTATTTGGGGCTATTTCAAAACTGTTAGAGTTATGATTTTTACTTTGATAAATATCCATCCCGTAGGTACTTGAAAATAATTTACGTTTATTGTTGTTTCATAGAATATTTTATAAATGTTAACTAGATCAGTTTGCTTGATGTGGTTCAGCCTTCTGTTTCCTGTCATATTTTTAATTTTTTATGTAGAAACTTTATATGGATACATCATGTGCTGGTACCATTTCCCTCCTGTCACATTGTGAATCAATTAAGTGGAACAGTGTTGAAATCTGTAGCTACAAACTACTGTTGTGAATTTTGTATTTGCCATTGTAGGGCTCCAGTTTTTGCCTCATGTATTTTGAAACTCTGCTGTTAGACACATAAAAGTTTAACAATTTTATATTCTGTTGGTGAATTAATGATTTTATCATAACTCATTTTTCCTGCTAATAGTCTTTTCTCTGAACTCTGTCTCATCATGTGGTGTTAACTTGGTATATTTTACCATCCTCATTTTTATAAATTGGAATACACAGTGAAAGTGATTTTTATTAGGATACACTTATGTGAGATTTATAAATATGTAGTTTTTATCTAATCACTGAAATTATGATATAAAACCATTATGTGACCCTAAAGGATATATATTTTTTCTTTATTAGTCAGTTTTGTATTCAGCAAATACAGTCAGTTTGGTACCATTATTAGGCTCATCCGTGACCTGCCCCCTCCCCTTGGCCCCTCCTTGTTGAGGTATACGGGTCATGCATTGTGGAGTTAGCCCACAGTTATGGGTAAGCTAAATGTCTCTGCATATCATGACCCAACATGTGGCTCTGACATTCTTTTCGCCCCCTCTTCCGCAAAATTTCCCTGAGCCATGTTGGGTTCATTTTTGGTCTGCTTCAGTGATGAGGTGTTGGGGGCCTCTGAGGCTCTGGCTCTCTGATTTGGTAGGACTTGATTTTCCTCTGTGCTGATCTCCTTCTCCCTTGTGCTGGTATCCGGTTCATCAGGAAAACAGTCCCCTTGCTTGTTTCTCCAATTTTTCTTAGTTTCAGCCGGGGCCCTTTTGAGGTATGATGGGGTGGCTCTCTCCTTAGGATCTACATCTATCTGAAAAAGAGAAGCAGATTCTCCAACGGAGAGTAAGTTAGCATCAGGACAAATGAGATAACCCTTACTTTTTTTTATAGAGAATTTAATAGGTGTAGGCCCTCTTATAGCCCACAATTGATGGTAGCTTGATATTGGAGAGTGGGCTTATGTTTGGATATGGTTCTGACTTGTTTCCCAGCTCCAGCTATGGGTCCCATACTAGTGAGGGGATCAGTTAGCCAAATTGAGAGCAGTTGGTTCCCCACCATGGCTGTGTGCCACCACTGCACTTGTGTGGGCATCACACCAAGTTATTTGCTGCTAAGTAGGTTAGACCATGCGTTGCTTCGACAGATATTGGTCATTTTCCCCCAGTCGCCCATGTAGCACCTTCTGGCACTAGACGCACTGACTGTCTGGGGACTGACTCTTCTTCCAACTTCCAGCCATGCCATTCTAATTTGCATGTCAATCACATAAGGTATCTTCAGCAGTAGGGTCTTACCACTGGCCTTTGGTGGGTCATCAAGTACTCTGACAGAAATCTGTCTGTCTTTTAGGAAACCTTGTAGGTTCTTTGATCAAAAGCTCATTGTGGATGATAGCCCCATGCTGGTTCTGGGAGTTACAGGTCAGTGCCCACTAAGAAAATGAGGAAAAAGATAACTAATATACAAGAGTTAGAGATAAGAGAGAGAGAGAGAGAGAGGGAGAGGGGAAGTGAGGGAGGGAAGATGTAGAAGATTAAGGTTAATCTTAATCTTACCCTCTCCAGTGTCTTGTGGTTCAGGTGTTCCCTGTAAGGGCCTGGTAAAGGATCAGCCATTTGGTCTGTCTTTTAGTAAGTAGAAGATTATGGTACCATTGCCGTTTGGGTCTAGATTTGTGTTTCCCACCCCTTTGATGCCCTCCCCTCCCTCCCCTTCCATCCCCTTCCATCCTACTGTCTAGTCTAGGAGATGCTTGCTGGGTATGTAAGGTATCTTGGGTAGATTCAGGTTAGGTGCTGTAGATGAGTGAGAGTATGTGGTGATTTTTTTTCTGTGATTGGGTAAGTTCACTGAGAATGATCTGTTCCAGGTTCAACCATTTTTCCTCAAATTTCATTGTGTCATTTTTTCTTACTGCTGTATAGAATTCCATTGTGTAGATATACCACATCTTAGTTATCCATTCTTCTAGTGATGGACATCTGGGTTGATTCCAGCTCTTAGCTATTACAAATTGAGCCGCTATAAACATGGTTGAGCAAATCTCTCTAGCCTGTGGTTTGAAGGTTTTAGGGTACATGTCCAGTAAGGAAATAACTGGGTCTGTTGGTATCTCTATACTCAGCTTTTTCAGAGGTCTCCATATTGCTTTCCAAAGTGGTTGTACCATCCTACATTCCCACCAACAGTGGATGAGTGTTCCTACTTCTCCACATCCTCACCAGCATTTATTTTTATTTGATTTTTTGATGTTTGCTATCCTTATTGGGGTAAGGTGGAATCTCATAGTTGTTTTAATTTGCATTTCCCTGATGATTAGGGATGATGAACATTTTCTTAAGTGTATGTTTGCCATTTCTATTTCTTCCTCTGTGAACTGCCTGTTTAGCTCTTTGCCCCATTTTGTCAGTGGGGTGTTTGACTTCTTACTGTTTAGATTTTTGAGTTCTTTGTAGATTCTAGAGATTAGGCCTCTATCAGTTGGATAACCCGCAAATATTTTCTCCCATTCTGTGGGTAATCTATTGGCTTTGCTTATTGTATGCTTGTCTGTAAAGAAACTCTTCAGCTTCATGTGATCCCATTGGTTGATTGACGGTTTAAGTTCATGAGCTACTGGGGTTTTGTTCAAGAAGTCTTTTTCCATTCCTATATCATGGAAAGTACTTCCTAAATTTTCTTCCAGTAGTATTCAAATTTCTGGTCTTATATTGAGATCTTTGATCCATTTGGACTTGAGGGTAGTGCATGGTGAAATGTGTGGGTCAAGTTTCAGTTTCCTGCATATGGTTATCCAGTTTGTCCAGCACCATTTGTTGAAGATGCTGTCTTTTTGCCAGCCTATATTGTTTGGGCCTTTATCGAATATCAAGTAGCTATAGTTGCTTGACCCAAAGTCCGGGTCCTCAAGTCTATTCCATTGATCGATACTCCTGGTTTTATGCCACTACCATGCTGTTTTCATTACTATGCCTACCCAGGAACATGGGAGGTCTTTCCATTTTCTCAAGTCCACCTCAATTTCTTTTTTGAGTGTTCTTAGGTTTTCATTGTATAGATCTTTCACTTCCTTGGTTAACGTTATTCCAAGGTATTTTATTTTTTTTGTCGCAATTGAAAATGGGACTATGTCCCTTATTTCTTTCTCTGTATCTTTGTCATTTGCATATAGGAAGGCTACTGAATTTTGTGCATTGATTTTGTATCCTGCTACTTTGCTATAGGAGTTAATCACCTTCAGGAGTCTTGGGATGGAGTCTCTTGGGTCTCTTACATATATAATCATGTCATCAGCGAATAAAGCTAACTTAACTTCTTCCTTTCCAAATTGTATCCCTTTTATTTCCTTCTCCTGTCTTATTGCTTGAGCTAGGACTTCCAGTCCTATATTGAAAAGCAGAGGTGAGAGTGGACAACCCTATCTTGTTCCTGATCTTAATGGGAATTCCTCCAGTCTCTCTCCATTAAGTATTATTTGGGCCTTCGGAGCTTCGTATATTGCCTTTATTAAGTTAAGATATGAACCAGCCATGCCAATTCTCTCCAATGTTTTGAACATGAAGTGATGTTGAATCTTGTCAAAGGCCTTTTCTGCATCTATCGAAATGATCATGTGGTTTTTATGTTTAACCTTGTTTATGTGGTGTATTACATTGACAGATTTCCGTATGTTGAATCACCCCTGTGTTCCTGGAATGAATCCCACTTGGTCAAGGTGGATAATGCTTTTGATGTGTTGTTGGATTCGGTTTGCAAGGATTTTGTTTAGGATCTTTGCATCTAAATTCATCAGGGAAATAGACCGGTAGTTTTCTTTTCTTGTGGCATCTCTGCCTGGTTTTGGAATTAGGGTGATGCTAGCTTCATAAAAGGAGTTGGGTAGCTTTCTCTGTTCACCAATTGTGTGGCACCCATGTTCTGATCCTGAAAAGATCAAAGAGAAAGAAAAAGAAGTTCACCACAGAAAGGCTAGCACAACTCCTGTGAACACACAGAAAACTTTTCCTTCCTCTGAGCTTTAGGCCTCTGAGACCTCCACCTCCTATGCCTTGGAATCACCTGAGGAACTGGGTTATTTGTTACTGGATGACTGCCTCCAGGTCACTGGATGCCTTAAGTCTAGGTCTTGATACTGAGGAAAAAAGTATGGTGTGAGATATGGGCTCACCTTCAGTTTGGTGGCACTTTGCATTTTGATGCTCTTTCCCAATTCACTTGCTAACATTAAATCTTTTGTCCACTGACTTTTAGGCCTTGAGAGGTTATACCTGTGTATTTATTCTATAGAATCCCTGGTACTAAGGGAAAATCCTGTTGTGTGTTATAAGGCCATGGCATTGTAAAATTTCTGCTCTTTGGGTTTGAATAGAATATCTGTGAACCTTTATATAGACTTTGTGCAAATGGGTAGGTCTTTGTTGATAAATTAGCCTGTCATTTCACAATTGAATACTCGAAGTGGACTGTTCTCATATCTCTTGAGTCCTTCTCTCTAGGAAGCTTGCCCTTATATTTCACCTTATAAACTTAGTTGCTTTGCTCGGTCTTCTCAGACTTTTAGCTCAGGGAGAGTGCAAAGTTATTTTCCAGGCTCTCATTCTCCATATGTCTAGGAAGTATGCTGTGACAATTATAGTGTTCACTTAATTTGTTTCTCATTTTTCACACATGTCACTCCTTTGATTTTGAAAACTATATTTTTTCACATATTTTGCTGTGTTTTTAAGTGTTTAGGAGGTAATATGTACCAATTTACTGTTCTTTTTCAGGTAGCTCCTGTTTCTTCTTTTTTTCATTTTTTATTGACAACCTCTATTCTTACAAACAATAAATCATGGTATTTCCCTCCCCTCCCCCAGTTTTCCCTTCACATCTCTGCTCTCTATCATATCCGCTCCTTCTCCTCACTAATCTGTCTTTTTTAAAAAAAATTAATTTTTTTATTAACAAATTCCATGATTATAAAAAATAACCCATGGTAACACCCTCCCTCCCCCGACTTACCCCTTTGAAACTCCACTCTCCATCATACCCCCTTCCCATCTCAATCAGTCTCTCTTTTACTTTTGATGTCTTGATCTTTTCCTCCTCTTATGATGGTCTTATGCAGGTAGTGTCAGGCATGGTGAGGCCATGGATATCCAGGCCATTTTGTGTCTGGAGGGAGCATGTTGTATGGAATCCTGCCCTTCCATTGACTCTTACATTCTTTCAGCCACCTCTTCCGCATGAGACCCTGAGCCTTGGAAGGTGTGGTACAGATATCGCCGTACTGAGCACTGCGGTCATTTCTTTCCATCACCATCATACCTTCTGAGTCGTCCCAAGGTCACTGCCATCTGAAAAGAGAAGATTCTCAACCAAAAGTGAGAGTAGCATTTACATAAGGGTGTGAACATTAACAGAAGTGCTTACTGGGCAGTTTGATGAGCTTAGTATATACATTTGGCCAGACAACAGCAGATGTTACACCCCTAGGGCTTATGACTACCCCTGTTTTAAGTTTTCAGTATCAGGGATGTATTTCCTTCCCATGGAGCGGGCCTCCAGTCCAATTAGAGGGCAGTTGGTTTCCCCCATAACAGATGTGCCACTATTGCACCCGTTGGCTCATTTGGCCTGGCTGGCCAATAATAAGGCTTGCAGTGTCCACTGTTGAGTATCTTCACTGGTGTTTTCTCTTTCTCCCATTGAACTGCATGCAGAATGGCTTCTTCCAGCTTTCTGTCAGATGGTCTACATGGAGTAGGTTATCAGCTCAGATCCAGCAAGATTTCTCAGTGGCCTTGCAGCCCAAGTATATGGGGTCTTCAGCAATATAGTCTTACCATCTATTCCTGGTGGGAAACCAAGGGCCTCGGCAATGGCCTATAATGTTTTGGAGGCATCAGGGATCTTCCTGGCCAACAACTCATTGGAGGGTATCCCATCCCTGGCCCTGAAAATTTTCTAGCAACAGTCTACGGCTCCTGAGTGTTCCATTGTCCAAAAAAGTAGGATTACATATGTTTTATTTATATCCTCTTAGAGTTTTGATTAGCTGTCCCTATACCTTTACTTTACTCAATCTCTTCCCCAGACCTCATTTTGGGCCCTTTCACCCCCATTAATCTATTCTTTTACTTACATATATGCAATACCATCCTATTAAGTACCCCCCTCCCTTCCTTTCTCTTCTCTTTCTATCTCTTTTCTAGCTTACTGGCCTTTGCTACTGAGTTTTTTCCTTCTCACACGGAAACCCAGTCATCTGTAGCTAGCATCCATATATGAGGGAGAACATGCAACGCTTGGCTTTCTGGGCCTGGGTTACCTCACTTAGTATAATCCTTTCCAGATCCATCCATTTTCCTGAAAATTTCATAACTTCATTTTTCTTTATCGCTGAGTAGAACTCCATTGTATTAATGTGCCATATCTTCATTATCCATGCATCAGTTGAGGGACATATAGGCTGGTTCCATTTCCCAGCTATTGTGAATTGAGGAGCAATAAACATGGTAAAGCATGTACTTCTAAGGAAATGAGATGAGTCCTTAGGATGTAGGCCTAGGAGTGCTGTAGCTGGGTCATATGGTAGATCAATTTTCAGCTGTCTTAGGAACCTCCACTCTGATTTCCACAATGGCTGGACCAGATTGCATTCCCACCAACAGTGTAGAAGGGTTCCTCTTTTTCTACATCCTCACCAGCATTTATGGTCATTTGTTTTCATGATGGTAGCCAATCTGATAGGAGTGAGGTGGAATCTCAACGTAGTTTTAATCTGCATTTTCCTGATGACTAGGGATGTAGAACATTTTTATATGCTTATACGCCAGTCGTATTTCTTCTTTTGAGAATTCCCCATTTAGTTCCATAGCCCATTTTTTAATTGGCTTGTTTGATTTCTTATTATTTAATTTTTTGAGTTCTTTGTATATCCTGGATATTAATCCTCTATCAGATGTATAGCTGGCAAAGATTTTTTCCCATTTTGTTGGTTGCCTGTTTGCTTTATTCACTGTGTCCTTTGCTGTACAAAATCTTTGTAATTTCATGAGGTCCCAGCAGTCAATCTGTGGCTTTATTGCCTGAGCAATTGGGGTTCTATTCAGAAAGTCTTTGCCAAGACCAATATATTGAAGGGTTTCCCCTACTTTTTCCTCTAGCAGTTTCAGAGTTTCAGGTCTGATGTTAAGGTCTTTAATCCATTTGGACTTAATTCTTGTGCATGGAGAGAGAGAGAAGAATCTATTTTCATCTTTCTACAGTTAAATATCCAGTTTTCCCAGCACCATTTGCTGAAGAGGATGTCTTTTCTCCAATGAGTATTTTTGACATTTTTATCGAATATCAGGTAGCTATAGCTACCTGGACTTGAATCTGGATCCCCTATTCTGTTCTATTGATCTACATGTCTGCTTTTGAGCCAGTACCCTGCTGTTTTTGTTACTATGGCTCTATAGTATAGGTTACTATCAGGTATAGTGATACCACTAGCCTCATTTTTGTTGTTCAATATTATTTTAGATATTCGAGGCTTTTTGTGATTCCAAATGAATTTTTGGATTTTTTTTTTCTATTTCCATGAAGAATGCCGTTGGAATTTTAATGGGGATTGCATTAAATGTGTAGATTGCTTTTGGTAAGATTGCCATCTTCACGATATTGATTCTTCTGATCCAAGAACAAGGGATGTTTATCCATTTTCTAGTGTTCTCTGCGATTTCTCACTTGAGTGTTTTATAGTTTTCATTGTAGAGGTCCTTTACTTCCTTGGTTAGGTTTATTCCAAGTTACTTTATTTTCTTTGATGCAATTGTGAATGGGAGTGATTCTCTGATTTCATTCTCTCTGTGTTTGTTGTTAGCATATAGGAATGCTACTGATTTCTGTGTATTTATTTTGTATCCTGCTACATGGCTGTAGGTGTTTATCAGCTCTAACAGTTTGCTGGTAGAGTCTTTAGGGTCCTTTATATATAGAATCATGTCATCTGCAAATAATGATAACTTGATCTCTTCCTTTCCAATTTGTATCCATTTTATGTGCATCTCTTGCCTTATTGCTATGGCTAAGACTTCCAGAACTATATTAAATAAAAGTGGGGAGAGTGGACACCCTTGTCTTGTTCCTGATTTTAGTGGAAAAGCTTCCAGTTTTTCCCCATTTAGTAATATGTTGGCTGTAGGCTTGTCATAAATAGCCTTTATTATATTGTGATATGTTCCTTCTCTTCCCAGTCTCTGTAGGACTTTTATCATGAAGGGATGTTGGATTTTGTCAAATGCTTTCTCTGCGTCTCATGACATGATCATGTGATTTTTGTCCTTCAGTCCATTTATATAATGTATTACATTTATCGATTTGCATATGTTGAACCATCCCTGCATCACTGGGATAAAGCCTACTTCATCAGGTTGAATGATCTTTCTCATATATTCTTGTATTCTGTTTGCCAATATTCTGTATAGAATTTTTGCATTGATGTTCATGCGGGAGATTGGTCTGTAATTTTCTTTTTTTGTTCTGTCTTTGCCTGGTTTTGGTATTAGGGTGATGCTGGCTTCGTAGAAGGAGTTTGGTAGGATTCCTACTTTTGCTATTTTATGGAAAAGCTTAAGAAGCAATGGTGTTAGTTCTTCCCTGAAGGTCTGGTAAAGTTCAGCAGTGAGTCTATCTGAGCCTTTACTTTTTTTATTTGGGAGATTTTTGATAACTGCTCAGATCTCCATACTTGTTATTGGTCTATTTAAGTTATTAATCTCATCTTGATTTAATTTAGGTAGGTCATATAAATCAAGGAAACCATCCATTTCTTTCAGATTTTCATACTTTGTGGAGTATTTGTTTTTATAGTGTGTCCCTATGATTTTTTGAATTTCTCTGCTATCTGTTGTGATGTTGCCTTTTTCATCTCTAATTTTATTAATTTGTGTCTCTTCTCTCTTTCTTTTGATCAGATTTGCTAAGGGTTAATCAGTCTTGTTTATCCTTTCAAAGAACCAACTCTTTGTTTCATTGATTCTTTGGATTTTTTTTATGGTTTCTATTTCATTGATTTCTGCCCTAATCTTTATTATTTCTTCCCATCTACTGATTTTTGGTTTGCCTTGTTCTTCTTTTTCCAAGGCTCTAAGGTGAAGCATTGGGTCATTTACTTGCGACCTTTCCAGTTTTTTAATATAGGAAGTTAAAGCTATAAATTTACCTCTTAGAACTGCCTTCATTGTGTCCCAGAGATTTTGGTATGTTGTGTTCTCATTATCGTTTGACTCTATGAATTTTTTGATTTCCTTCTTGATTTCTTCATTGACCCATTCATCATCTAGTAGTGTATTGTTTAGTTTTCATGATTTTGTGTATGCTCTATAGCTTTTCTTGCTATTGATTTGTAGTTTGATTCCATTGTGGTCAGATAGAATGCAAGGAATTATTTCAATTTTCTTGAATTTGTTAAGATTTGCTTTGTATCCTAATATGTGGTCTATTTTAGAGAATGTTCCTTGTGCTGCTGAAAAGAATGTATATTCTGCAGCATTTGGATGAAATGTCCTGTATATATCTGTTAGGTCCATTCCTTCTATGACCACATTTATTCCAGATGCCTCTCTGTTTATTTTTTCCTGGGATGACCTGTCAATTGATGAGAGTGGGGTGTTGAAGTCCCCCACTACCACTGTGTTTGGTGTTATCTGTGACGTTAGTTCTAATAGCGTTTGTTTGATGAATTTGGGAGCCCCCATGTTAGGTGCATATGTTTAGGACTTTAATGTCCTCCTGTTGGAGTGTGCCCTTAATCAATATATAGTGGCCTTCCTTATCTTTCTTGACTAACGTTGGACTGAAGTCTACCTTGTCTGATATTAGGATAGCAACCCCTGCTTGTTTTCTAGGCCCACTTGCTTGAAATACTGTTTTCCAACCTTTCACCCTAAGATAATGTCCATCCTTGGTAGAAAGGTGAGTTTCTTGGAGACAACAAATTGTAGGATCCTGCTTTTTAACCCAGTCTGCAAACCTATGTCTTTTGTTTGGGGCATTGAAGTCGTTGATATTAAGAGATATTATTTCTCTCTTGTATTTGAGTATTGTTTGTTTTTTCCAGGTTCCTTATATGTGTGCTTTTCCTTCTCTTCAGCATGGAGGATTCTTTCAAGTATTTTCTGTAGAGCTGGTTTTGTCTCCAAATACTCCTTTAGCCTGCTTTTGTCGTGGAATGTCCTTATTTCTCCGTCAATTTGAATGGATAGCGTTGCAGGATAAAGTAACCCTGGTTGACAGTTGTTAACTTTCAGAACTGGGAATACATCACTCCAAGCCCTTCTGGCTTTTAAAGTTTGTGTTGAGTAATCTGCTGATATCCTGATGGGCTTGCCTTTGTAGGTATCTTGATTTTTCTCTCTAACTGCTTTCAATATTTTTTCTTTGGATTGTGTGTTTGGTAGTTTGATTATAATATGGTGAGGAAAGGTTCTTTCCAGGTTTTGTCTGGCTGGTGTTCTAAAGGCTTCCTGTATCTGCATTGGCACCTCTTTCCCAATTTGGGGGAAGTTTTCTTCTATGATTTTGTTGAAGATGCCTACTATGCCTTTGGAGTGAAATTCTTCTCCTTATACTATGTCCTGAATTCTTATGTTTGATATTTTCATAGTGTACCAAATATCTTGAAATTCCCATTCATACTTTTCTATTAGTTTGTCTTTCTCTTTGTTGGACTGTATTAGATCTGCCACCTGGTCTTCTAGCTTAGATATTCTGTCCTCTCCTTCATCCATTCCACTGGTGAGATTTTCTACAGAGTTTTTTATTTCATTAACTGTGTTCTTCATTGCTAGTAATCTGGCTGATTTTTATTTATTATTTCTATTTCCTTATTTATGTCTTGTATTGAATTCTTTATTTCATTAAATTGATGCCCTGTGTCTTCTTTGATTCCTTGATTTCCTCTTTGATTCCTTTGATTTCTTCTTTGTCTTCTTTGAACATATTTACAATCATTCTTTTGAAATCTTTCTCAGGAATTTCCTCTAACTCGTTCTCACTGGAGGTCATTTCTGATGCATTAATACTTTTTGGTGGATTTATACTGTCTTGATTTTTAGTGTTTCTTGTGTTATAATATATATTTTTTTGCATCTTGGATCAAGTTAATGCTTGGATTTTCTAGTTAGCTGGGTATTCTTAGCTGTATCAATTGATCTGATGTTATATGTCTTCAGGGTAGGAGCTTAAGGTGTTAGGGGTGGCTCTTAATACTCTCAGAGTATCTACAAAGGTGTTCCTAGGGGTTGGGTTTGCCTGCTATGTGAGTATTCACGTAGGCTGAGTGGAACAAAATACAGATAGATTCTAAAATTTAACTAAACAGTGTACACATTCAATGAAAAACAGGACCAAGTATTTATGCAAGAGTAGGTATTATAACAACCAGGTCCTCTATCAACAAATGGGTTAAGATTTCTGGTCTGTTGAGGGTTCCAAGTCAGCTTGTGACCAAATGAGACCCTTCCCTGGTGCAATCCCAGTTACCTTTTTGGATGATTTTGGTCTCAGTTATGCTGCGCTCTGCTTGCGTCCCTCTTTGGTGCCCTGTGGGTTCAAGTAGGCTGGCTGGATTGCTGCACCACTGTTCTGTTTTCTGGAGCTGGGCACTGGCTTTTCCTGTGGGCAAGCCGAGCCTGGCAGCTGTGGCCCCACAGACCTGGCACCGCTGCTGCTGGAGCTGCCGCTGCTGGAGCCCCCACTGCCACTGCCGCTGCTGCTGCCGCTGCCGCTGCCACTGCCGCTGCTGCTGCTGCTGCTATGGGAGCTGGAGCTAGAGCTGCTACTGCCGCTGCTACATCTGCAGCTGCTGATCCTGCCGGAGCCGGCGCAGCCAGTGCCGGAACCAGAGCCGCCGCTTCCACTGCCAGAGCAGCCACTGCCAGAGCCGAAGCCACTGCCGCTGCTGCTGGAGCTGGAGCAGGAGCCGCCACTCCTGGAGCCACTTAGGCCTGCCTGTGTGGGCTCTGGATGCTCTGGATCTCTCCTACTTCTCTGCTGCCATTTTAATTTCTTATACACCTCACTTTTTTTGTAAAAGTGTATATTTTGCTGGGTATTCTTTGGGTTTTTCTCCCTTAGGCTGCTTTGGTGTGGTTCCTTAGCCGCCATCTTAACCGGAAGTCTCTAGTCTGTCTTTTAATTTGATGTCATCATCTTTTTTTCTTATTATGAGGATGTGGTGATGGTATTGCTAGGCACTGTGAGGTGATGGATATTGAGGCCAATTTCTGTCTGGACAGTTGCATTGTAAGGAGTGGTACCCTTCCTTTGGCTCTTACATTCTTTTAGCCACGTCTTCCGCAATGGACCCTGAGTTTTGGAGGGTGTGATAGAGTTGTTTCAGTGCTGGACACTCCTCTGTTCCTTCTTCTCAGCACTATGTTGCCTTTTGGGTCATACCAGTGGTCATTGCCATCTGAAAAGAGAAGCTTCTCTCACAGAAGTGAAAGTAGCATTAATATAGGAATATGAACATTAAATGTAGTGTTTTCAGGGCAGTTTGGTGAGAATAATATGTACATTTATCCAGATAAGAGCAGACTTTATACCACTAAGGCCCATGACCTCCCCTGCCATAGGCTTTCGATTAGGTTTTCAGTACCAGGCATGTATTCCCTCCCATAGAGTGGGCGGGCCTTCAGTCCAATTAGAGAACAGTTGGTTTCCCCCAGAGCAAACATGCCACTGTTGCACCCGTTCGGTCATTTGGTCTGTCTGGCCAAACTGGAGACTTCCAGTGTCCATTGTTTTCACTGCTGATGACTTGTTATTTTTCTAGGCTATATTTAAGTGCTAAATTGTGAGATCCAAACTGAAGATTTGTTTGAAGTTTCCATTACAAAGGATGTAAAATTTGATGTAGATTTTGAAGGGAGGACACCATGTGAAAAATAATGGCATGAATAAAAGCAATGGAAAAGGACTGGCCTTGAGTTTTTAACCACTGAGTCAGTTTGTAGAACAACTGATAAGAGGGGTTAGAGTATATGGACGAAGAATAAACATTATGCTTGGATAGTTGGGTTGGGACCAAATTTGAGAAGCCTTTGAAAACCAGGAGTTGTGTTAATCACACAGGGGTAGGGAGCCATTAGAGTTCATAAAATACAAGCAAGCAGTATTCTATAAAGAGAAAAAATTAGTATTAGTATCAGCTTTTGTATCTAAGCTGTATGTTTCCTTTAACTGAAGTGCATCTGTTCCTCTGAATGCAAGGAAGAGTGGCCTTATGAAAACATAGCTCATATTGTTTTGATCAAATATATTACATTTGCTTAAGAGTTGGACTAAACTTGCCACTTGACCTTTTCTTTCTTCCTGAAACCATTCATCTTTGTTCATAAAGCATATTTTCCATCAATATATTTTTTGTTATTTGTAGACTGGACTTCCTGTTTTGTGCACTTTATTTTTTTTAAAAAAAGATACAGCCATCATAGTAGATATAATATTGTAGTAAATTTTTTATGATGCAGAAGTTAGTGGAAATATTTGTTAATCAGATTGTTTTTAATAGTTGATAGTATAAGTGAACTTTTGGGGATTTTTCAGATATGGTATCACTCTACCCAGGCCCAGGATGACCTGGAATTCACTATGTAATCTCAAGCTAGACTCGAACTGACAGTGAGTGATCCTCCTACCTCAGCCTCCTGAGTGCTGGAATTAAAGATGTGCACCAACATGCCTGGCAGAAAGAGAGAGAGAATGGGTCCACCATGGCCTCCTGCCACTGCAAATGAACTCCAGATGAATGTGCCACTTTGTGCACCTGGCTTTATGTGGGTATTGGGGAATTGAATTTGGGTTATTAAGCTTTAAGGTCAAGTGCCTTAATCACTGAACCATCTCTCTAGCCCTGTGAGTGAACTTTTTGCATAATGGTGTTATATTTCACTGAAAGCTAACAGTCAACTTTAAAAAAAAATCTTCATATACACACCACATATAATACACACGTGCATACAGGTTATATTCTTTTTAAAAGTGTATTTATTTATGAGAGAGAGAGAGAAGGAAAGCAGGAGATAGAGAATGAGCATGCCAGGGCCTATAGCCACTACAGATGAACTCCAGATGCATGCAAAACCTTTTACAGCTGGCTTATGTGGGTATTGGGGAAATTGAATATGGGTCCTCAGACTTTGCAGGCAAGAGCCTTAACCACTAAGCAATCTCTCCAGCCAAACTAACTTTTAAGACAAATTGTTTGTAGATTATTCATATATTGTAGTGATACAACATAAACTCATGCCCCCCCCCCCTTATTTTGAAGCAGAATCTCCTCTTATCACAGGCTGACCTGGAACTCACTCTGTAGTCCCAGACTATCCTTGAACTCATAGTAATCCCCCTCTCTCAGCCTCCTAGTGCTGGGTTTATAGGCATGTGCCACTTTGTTTAGCTTCTCTTTTGTTTTAATATGATTATTTTGAAATTTGTCAAAAATATATTTTGTGCTTTCATGGTATTCCTTATGTACGTGTATCTAACAACGTTGGAACTTTTGTTATGCTTGGAAATTTGATTTCAAGAAGGAAAAGATATTTTAATACGGTAGTAGTCATCTTCAGTTACTGCAATGAACTTCCAACCCAGGCACAGTTATGGAGGAAGGGATATATTGAATCTTACAAATAGAGGGGAAGTTCCATAATGACAGAAGAAGCTGGGCCCTGCCACACAGGTCAATGCAGACAGAAAAGCCACCACCATTACCAGTAATCAAGTTTCAGGAACCCCAGACAAAACTACAGCACTTTGCATATCTTTGGCTGGAAATTTCAGATCCATCCCCACACCTTAGAGCTAGACCTAAGGATCCATCCACAGTGACACCTCCTCCAGTCAGGTAGCTAAAGATCTAAATTACAAGCTTTAATACACTCCTGTATCTATTGAGGGGCATCTATTCAAACCACCACAAATGCTCTTTTTTGTTCTCAGAAATAATGTAGAGAAGGAAAAAGATATAGGGAGATTTATAGACGAGAAAAAGTAAAATATAAAAGAAATTAAGGGCAAAAAAGTCCCTCTTAAATGAAAAACAAGGCCCAGAAGAAACAGAATAATAAATAGCTGAGTGTTTAGACAGAATGATGAATTTAAATCAGTAGATCAACAGAAACAATTTTAAGGATACTCCATAAGATTACTTAGAAGCTAAGCAATTTCCACTAAGAGAAACTGTTTAGGTGTAGATGAGGCAGACAGCTTAATTTTATAAGAGGTATAAGTACAAATTTGATGGGAGAAACAATTTTATGATTAAAGGACATACTTAAATTGAATGTAGACTCTTTGAAACCCTTTCTAGAGTTGATGGGGGGGGGACTGTAAGAGTAAGAACCAAAGTAGATTAATTGAAGTTGATATAAAGCATGGAGGAGAATAACCTTTCCTTTTAACAAGTGCATACTAGTGATGTTATTCAAAATCTGCCTGAAAACAACTTTGATGGACAGATATCATTTGGATGAAGATAGCAATAACCTGAAATAAAATTGTTATGTATGAAATTAGGTGGTGAGAGTATTCATTTATACATAGGAAAATTTACATTCATAAAATGTATAGAAAGCAAAACTATCTTGCAGTTAGTGAAAGTTAATGCAAGACCTCACAAAAGTAGACAATTTTCTAAGGTTAGACAGATTAAGTTTAGAATAGGAGTTACTTAGAACATGGTAAGAATGGCTTAGGCCTGGAGAGATGGCTTAGCAGTTAAGGCACTTGCCTGCAAAGCCAAAGGACCCAGGTTCGATTCCCCACAACCCACGTAGGACAGATGCACAAGATGGTGCATGTGTCTGGAGTTCATTTGCCGTGGCAAGATGCCCTGGTGAGCCCATTCTCTCTCTCTCTCTCTCTCTCTCTCTCTCTCTCGCTCCCTCCTTCCCTCTGCCTCTTTCTCTCAAATAAATAAGTAAATAAAATAAAACACATAAAAAAATAATGGCTTAGGGACCTTTGATTTCGGGGACACTAAATTATACTGAAAAAGAGTTGATAATTTTAAAGCAGTCACATCTGTGAAGAGGATAAAGACTCATGGTATCTTCCCTGAACTGTCAAGGTTTTAAGGAATGATTACATGCTCCCACAAGCAATTTTAATGGAATGTGGACAAAATGAGAAATGGCATAAGAAGCATTCATCATATTTTTCCCACAGAGAAAAATAAATATGAGTAATAGAGCCTATCCCATTTCTTACTTGCACATGCAGAATATTGGTCGGAATATGAAAGTCAGGAGGCCTAGCAAATGAGGCACCAAGACATTTGGTTTTGTTTTCAGTGGAAGGAAATAACTGATTGGGTACAGTCATTGCCTTTGACTGAATAGACCATGATTACATTTCAAGGATGTTATCTACATTTACTTTATAGAAAGTTTAAAATATTTGATGAATAAAAATAAATGAAGAAGGCATATATTACATGGTACCTACTCTAATCTTATTGGTATATTATCATTTCTGTCTCCTTTTAAATTTATTCCTACCCAAGGTATGGTCCTTTTGCCAAGGATAAACATTAAAAAAACCACTTTAACTTGTCAGCTATTAAAAAAAACCCACCTTTTTCTAATAAAAAAAACTAACTTATGAGAATCTCCACCACCAGAAAACTTATACAAGTAAGAATATGTACAGGGTGTTTCTTTGCAGCATTGCTTGTCATTTTGAAAGTTGTGAGACCACTTAATATTATGGTATGTCCCCTCTATGGAATATTGTACATCCCCTAGGAAGGAAGTTTATCTGCATACACTGAGATAGAAATCTGTCCATGTTCTCTGCCCAAGTGATTTTTTTTTTTCTTGTCATGATGACTGAATTCAGGACCTTGCTCTTGTTAGGCAGATGCTCTTCCACTGAGGCAAGTCCTTAACCTCAAGTGAATTTCAAAAATTTACAACAGTATATATAGGGTCCTACGTGACATTCAATTTAGTTCTCTTATATCTGTATTTTTCTGAGACAGGGTCTTGCTTTGTAGCCCAGGCTGGCCTAAAACTCACACTCCTCTGCTTTAGCCTCCTACATACTTGGCTGACAGGGATGTGCCTCCATGCCTGGCCTTATCCTTCGGTGTTTTGACTTTAAAAAGTGTATCTTTAAATTTTTTAACTTGAAATTTATTTGAGAGAGTGAAAGCAAAGAAGCCAAGCTTTGGGGGCTAACCTTTTCTCCCCAAAGTCTGGTTTCATTCCATTTCTCTCATTTCGGCTTTTACTAGCTAGCTATCACAGACAAACATTTTTAATTTTTTTGTTTATTTTTATTTATTTGAGGGCGACGGACAGAGAGAGAAAGAGGCAGAGAGAGAGAGAGAATGGGCACGCCAGGGCTTCCAGCCACTGCAAACAAACTCCAGACATGTGCATCCCCTTGTCCATCTGGCTAACATGGGTCCTGGGGAATCGAGCCTCGAACTGGGGTCCTTAGGCTTCACAGGCAAGCACTTAACCACTAAGCCATCTCTCCAGCCCACAGACAAACATTTTAAACATGTTTCATTTTGTAACTTGGAGAAGTTTCAGAAGCAAGTTTGTAGTTCCTAGTTAACTTGACACAAAGCTAAAGTTCTGTCCACTGTAATTAAGGAATTAGTTAATACCTTCTGAGTGAAGTTGCCTTTCTGTTTATAACCTAATTGAACTTACAAAGCACTCATGAATTTCAAGGTGCAGGTCTCTAAACTGTTCCATCAGAAGGCTACCTCCTCAGAGCTGCTCGGCAGTCTCACCCTCACAGCAGTGTGCGCACTCAGTCCTTCTTGATGCTCACATACATGTGAACCTTCAGAATCACTTCTTTTCTTGGGCATGAGAAAATTCTTCCAAATTGACATTTCTGAAACAACATAAGCTGCTGTTCTCTTCCTCCTACTTTTCTGAATAAGAGAAATAACAGATAAATTAGTGGGGATGGCGCATATAAAGTTTGTGTTTACAAAGGAAAAGAGACATAGGTGAAAAATTTTGTATTTGTGAACAAAAACATATGCCATTAATTGTTGGGGAAAGACAAACGATACAGAATCATGTCGAAAGTACATGTGTAATGTAGGAGTGGATTTCTCTCTGGGGAGGAAACCTGGCTGGATCAGAAAATCTCTTTGAAGTCTCAGTTCTGTAGAATTAAGTATTTACATTCAAAAGCAATTTTTAAATTATAATGAGAAATTTAGACAGGTTTATATTATACATGTATGTAGAATCAATATTTTCAAACTTGCATTTTTAGTAAAGTATGTCAGTTGCTTAAGTCTGTGACAATTTTATTTAAAGTTCTGTGATTGTGAAAATACATAGGGGATAAAATCCTTTGTATTGTTTCTTATTTTAATGTACTTTTTGTAATCTTAGAAAGCAGTTTGTGTCAACTTTTGTATTCCTGACTTTTTATAATGAAACATTTCTTTGAAACTATAGCTTGCCAAATTCTGTATTTTAAATTTTTGATATTGCTCAATTTGGAATTATTTTACTAGCCTGTTATAAACATTTTTTATTATTTTTAATGTATGCATTCATCATAGGAACATGATGTTGTGAGACTGTTGAAGAATCAGCCCATTGCAGTCTTTAAAGCATTTCATTCTCTCAAAGGCATCACTGCCTAGTTGTGGAGTGTGGGTGGAAGAGCTCCTCAACCAACAGAATCCTTTCTGTCCTCTCCACTATAGGACTCCGTTAATTCTTTGCTAACACTTTAAGTACTTGGGGACAATTAAGTCTCACAGATACCTTTTAGCAATTGTAATTAATTTTCAGATTTGAAGCCTGAAAGACAGTTTGGCCAAGCAGCAACAATGAACAGAGTATTAGAATATGTTAAAGCACAATCTTTAATCCTAAAGAGATGGAACAATTCAGTTGGTAGAGTGAACTCTCATCTTGCACTTAATACAACTATCTTCTCCATTTCTGTTTCAAAGAACCACCACAAAACCCACACTATTTTGGTAAAGCCCTTTAGCAACAGTATTGCATGTTATTGTGGAAAAGACTTCGGACAATGTGAACTTTACTTTTATGTATATGTGGGAAATCAGAAGTGAAAATAGTCATTTTTCTAAAAGGAGAGTAAATTTTGAAGGTTTTGTAAATTAGTGAATTGATACATTTTCTGTATTTGGTCTTAATCTAAATTAGCTTAAATTTATATTTTTCATCTAGTGAAATATACACCAGTTTGTATTGAAAGCTGTTAGGGTATATAATTCTTTTGAGTATTATTTTGTATTTGTTTTCAAAATGCATTGGACCACATGAATGTGTAAGTAGGATTTTAGCATGCAGAGATTTTACCTTGTTCTTCCTTGATTCCTGGCCAAATTCATGTTCTCGTTCCAGGGCTTTGACCAGCTTCGGCTTGAAGGATTGCTTTGTGATGTCACCCTGATGCCAGGTGATACAGACGATACTTATCCTGTGCACAGAGTCATGATGGCATCTGCTAGTGACTACTTCAAGGCTATGTTCACAGGTAACTTCTTCGATTCTGCATCCACGTTAAAATGATATGAGGGATCTGTGTTTAAATATGTTTTTGATAATGTGAAATTTAGTTATTTTGGTCTCTATCATTATAAGAGGAAACACTTTCAAAAGACGTACTCAGTAGTCTGTGTGGTTGTGCAGCACTGTCGCTTATGTGATACTGATGTGCTTTTTCCATGTTGTCCTTCATTGCTTTTCTTTTTCATATCTGAGTGGGCCATCAGAAACTGTGTACCAGTAACTTGATCTTTAATCCATCAAAAGTTAGGAAGTGTCAAAAGAACATTTTGGAAGCCCTTGCATCATATGTGATCTCTATATAGAGATAATTTTCTTTTAAGTGTTCTTTTTTTCACTGTAAAATATGCAAAAGCTTGCCTTTAGTGTGAATTCTTCCACGGAATAGGACTTTTCCTTAATTTTATTGCATCTAATTAGCAGCTAATGTGAATTTGCCCTTAATTATTCACCTTCCTTTAACTGGCTGTCTTTTCATTGAAGGTGGAATGAAAGAACAAGATTTAATGTGCATTAAGCTTCATGGCGTGAGCAAAGTGGGTCTAAGGAAAATTATTGATTTCATTTATACTGCAAAGCTTTCTCTTAACATGGACAACCTTCAAGACACGCTGGAAGCTGCCAGCTTTCTTCAGATTCTGCCCGTCTTAGACTTTTGCAAAGTATTTCTCATATCTGGGGTAAGATGTTTCCAGATCTTATCTTCTCCTGTGGTAGATGTTGATGTAGAGGCTAGAGTAGGTCTCATGAAATCTGTTGTGTAGTCTTGTAAAACTCCTGTTATTACAAAGAGGTGTCACAGCATATATGGTCTTGGAAGCAAGATGAGAATAAAATCCATGTATTTTTACAAAGTAGTATCACTTACCAAAAACCTGTGTAGTCTAATGATACAAGATGCTAATAATATTTGACAAAGATATATACTTATTTGATAATGTGGCTCACCTTAATTTGGATGCATTCACTTCAGTGATTTTACATAGTAATCTCTTTTAATGGAATTCTATGGAAAAGTAACTTGTGCTTCTAGAATTCTATGAAAGAAGGCTTGCCACTTTTTTCTTCTTTGAATAAGAGAGATGGATCTTGAAAACTAGCACTTATATGCAAACCTGCAGAGACACAGGTCTTGATTCCTTAGAATATATCACTCTGAATACATTTGTACCAACCAAACAATGAAGTCCAGGACAGCTGCCCACTTCCTGAAGGTAGTGCTTTACTTTAGCTAAGATCCTGAAGGATACCAAATGCTGCCTTGTTCAGAGAGATTACCAAGATTTCTACAGTTCCCAGAGCTTGCTTCTCTCTCTCTCTCTCTCTCTCTCTCTCTCTTTTGGTAGGGGAATCTCAATGTAAGATCTCACTCTATATCCTAAACTGTCCTCAAACTCATGGTGATCCTCCTACCTCAGCCTTCCAAGTGCTGGGATTAAGGGTGTCCACCACCACACCTAGCATAGTCTTGGCCTTTCTGATTAAAATTATACAGGTAGTAATTTTTTATGTATTTTCCAATTCATTATGCTATGGGCAATATGTTTTTATATAATTGGTTTTAACTAATGTCAATTTTAATATTGGTAAATAATTACTGTTGGAGCCTATTAACCTTAAATGAGTTTGAACATGGAACCTTTCTTAAAACTAAATTTTGGAAGAACATGTACTTAATTCATTCATTAATAGCATACTCCTTGTCCATCAACAGATGCATGGATAAAGAAAATGTGAAAAAAATATATATGATGGAACATTATTAAACCTTTATCAAAATAATGAATTACTATCATTTCCAGTACTTTGGATGAATGTGGAGTCTATTTTGTTAAATGAAATAAGCTAGGCACAGGCAAACGAATGCTGTCTATTCTCACTCATTATGTTTCAGAAGCTACAAAAGTTCATCTAAAATAATAGTTACCAGAGGCCAGGGAGGGTAAGAATCAGGGAGGTTTAGGAGTATGTCAGTTAACAGATATACATTATAGTTAGATAGAAGTGAGTTCTAGTGTCTTGTAGCACAGTAGGGTTTCTATAATTAACAATGTTTTGTATATTTTAAAATAGCTGTAAATGAGGTTTTTTAATATTCTCATACTGAAAAAATTATAAATGTTTGAGGTGATGCATATGCTAGTTGTCCTAATCACTAAATAACATCACATTGTATCCATAAATCTGTTCTCAGCAATCTCTCTTCTACTTTGCTGCCTTTTTTATTATGAAGTTTCCATATATGAAAGAAAATAGGTGATATTTTTATTTCTCTGGCTCACTTTATGTTACTTGACATTCTCTAGTTCATCCATTTTCCTGCAGGTCTCTTAATTGTATTCTTTATGGTTGAATAGAACTGCATTGTATATATGTATCACCTTTTATTTATCCAGTCATCTGCTGATAGACATATAGGCTGATTCTATATTTTAGCTAGTGTGAATTTTTTTGTAATTCTGTTTTTACTAAGATTAAAATTTGCTGTATTCCCACAGTGTAAGTACCTGTTGTACAGGGGCTATAGAAAATATTTAGTCCTTCTGTCAAGAATATGGCAATACAGATGGTTATAAAATACCATTCTGTGGCATTTTCAAAGGAGGTAGTACACTATCTACATTGATTGTGTTTTGTGTAGGCCTTTTCTAGCCTTGGGCATCTGTATATATGAGTGGACTGATATGTAGAAGGCTATTTTCCAAATGCCCCAAAGTAAAAGATAGGTTTATTTTCTCTTGTGATTTAAGTATTTTTTCATTGAATAAATTTTGGGAGGAACAAAAGGAATCTAATTAAATACCTTAATCATATTTTTGTTTGAGACAGGGTATAAATCTACAGCCCAGGGTAGTTTTGAACTATTTAGTCCCATCTGGCTTTGAACTTGTAGTGAGCCTCCTATCTCAATTTCTTAAAATTATAGTTGTGTACCAACACTTGGGACTTCATTTCTCATTCATATAGCTTGATTTCTAATCTTTAACATTAATGGGTTTTAAGTGATAATGTGTTTTTTTTTTTTTTTAGATAGTCTCACTATGTAGCCCATGCTGGTCTCAAACTTGTGATCCATCTGTCTCAGTTTCCTAAGTACTAAGATCACAAGCATGTACCATCATTGCCCACCACATACTGTCAATTTAGATTATATTTACTAACAACTTTACCATCCTTACATACTCTCTTTTTGTTATTTTTTTAGCAGTCATATCAATAATGATGAGATTCTGCATCCTTAAGCCTTATATTTATTTGTGAGTTCACGAGCATGATGGCCATGTTGTGTTCACATGACAGTATCATATAACACTTGGGAAGTGACTATTTCTTACTTGTCTGGAAAAGCAGACCCATAGCCCAAGTAGTCACCCTTCTAACTAGTGTTATTTGGAAAATTATCACTGACTGTAACTCCACCCAGACAACTTAAAATTCTATGGCAACAACCTACCACTTTTGAAACTATATTAAAATAGATTTTTATCATTCTTATTAGAAATCCAAGGTATTGGTACATTATTAAGCTGTGCATTTCTAGAGAACTGTAATTTATTGTCCTAGTTTTGTGAGAGTCGTGTTTTAGATATTTTTAACATATATCTACTAAAGTAATTCAACTGCTTAAAGTGCAAATGTTTTTTGAGCAATACATCTGTGAAAATATCTATTGTGTGGTAAATGTAGAGTGTTCAGTACTATAGTATGTTAATGGACTGTTATTTTATGCAAAGGAGTAATTTGTTTAGCTTGTTTTCCTCAGTACTGAGGATGAAAACTAGGGCCTCATGCATGCCAGGCAATGTCTGCCACCACATTACATGCTTCATCTGAGCTTGTAAATGAAATATCAATGGAAAGATTATCCAGTTTTCTCTCTGTCACGTAGCACTAATGTTAGCTTTATAGTCATGAGGCTAACAACACATTGGTGAGTTTTGCATGACACACTGAACATAACACTATAACAAAGCTAAAACCACCCAGAAATACACTTGAATCCTTGCCCTATGGCCTATCTCTGTATGCATATAGAAACATTTGTACAGAAGACTTATTTTATGGTTTATTTTTTAAATTTTATTTTATTTTATTTTTTATTTGCAAGAGGGGAGAGAGAGAAGAGAATGAGTGAACCAGGGCCTCTAGCCACTGCAGCTGAGCTCCAGATGCATGTGCCAATTCATGAATCTGGCATTATATGGGTATGGGGAATTGAACCCAAGTTCTTAGGCTTTGCAGGAAAGTAGCTTAGCTGCCGAGCCATCTCTCCAGCCCTAAACAACTCTGGCCTAAGGCTTGATCAACAATAATTTGCTTTTAAGATATGGTCTCACTCTAGCCCAGGCTGCCCTGGAACTTAATCTGTAGTCCCAGGCTGGCATCGAACTCATGGTAATCCTACTACTGCATATGTCACCATGACTGGCTATTATTTTTTCCATCATATCTACAGAAATAATTTTCCTGTTTTTCCTTGTGATCAGTTGTTAGAACACTGAAAAGAGGTTCTGCTGAAGAAAGACCTCTCATATCACTTCTCCCTCTTTGCCTGCCTTCTAAAGGGGGCATATTTTAGTCTGTGCTGAAGACATGAGTCTGGGCTCATATTGAATGCAGCCAGTTGTAGAGTATACTTATACTAAGAGAATGGTTAAGAAAAGATACACTGCCCAGATACAAGTAATAGATACCCCAAACTCACCTGCCTGAGTGATTTGATATAGGTTCAACCCTTCTGCCTACATGAAATTAATTTTCTTATATTTCCAGATAAATAATGTGGAAAATAACATTGTCCTAGGAATAATTATCTATTAAATTGTTTTAACTATGAACAAAACTTGAAGGAGTCTTATGAATTATAGTAATGCATGTTACCTCTCTACATGAAAGTTAATCAAGGAATTGATCTTAGAAATTTTCTGTTTAGTGATGTCTTAGCTGTGTGGTGTTTTAAAGAATCATTAGTAAGAAATTGATAGACTTGAACCATAATTCAGTACCTTTACTAAAATTTTCAGCCATCAATAAATTTATCCATATTTGTGGGGATACATTTTGAGGTTAAAATTAATTGTTTTAGTCAGAATTGAGTTATTACATTCATTCTTAGATTATTTTCTAACCTACTTACTTTGATCATTTCTCTTAGACAGCTTTCTACTGAATTTGGTAAAAGTGGTTATTCTCTTTAGATCATTAGTGTGTATAGAAATATTTATCTGCATTGCTATTGATCTTACAAAGCATAATTCATTCTTGTTCTAGAACAGGAATGGTGTGGTCAAAATGTGTATATCCAGAAAGTAGTTATGTTTTAATTTTCTTATTGGCTTCTTAGGTCACTTTAGACAATTGTGTCGAAGTTGGACGGATTGCCAACACCTATAATCTGACAGAAGTGGATAAATACGTTAACAGTTTTGTCCTAAAGAATTTTCCTGCATTGCTGAGCACTGGGGAGTTCTTAAAACTCCCTTTTGAGCGTCTTGCCTTTGTGCTTTCCAGTAATAGCCTTAAGCATTGCACTGAACTTGAGCTCTTTAAGGCTACTTGTCGCTGGCTTCGCCTGGAAGAGCCCCGAATGGACTGTGCTGCAAAGTTAATGAAGAACATACGATTTCCACTGATGACACCACAGGAGCTCATTAATTATGTGCAAACTGTGGATTTCATGAGAACTGACAATACTTGTGTCAACTTGCTTTTGGAAGCCAGCAATTACCAAATGATGCCGTACATGCAGCCAGTTATGCAGTCAGACAGGACTGCCATTCGCTCTGACACCACTCATTTGGTTACTCTAGGAGGAGTGTTGAGGCAGCAACTAGTTGTGAGTAAGGAATTGCGCATGTATGATGAAAAGGCCCATGAGTGGAAATCCCTAGCCCCCATGGATGCCCCAAGGTACCAGCATGGTATTGCTGTCATTGGAAATTTCCTCTATGTCGTTGGTGGACAGAGTAATTATGACACAAAAGGAAAAACAGCAGTTGACACAGTGTTTAGATTTGATCCTCGATATAATAAATGGATGCAAGTTGCATCTTTAAACGAAAAGCGCACCTTTTTCCACCTAAGTGCCCTCAAAGGATATCTGTACGCAGTTGGTGGGCGAAATGCAGCTGGAGAATTGCGTAAGTATGCATACTTTACTCATGGAATTTCTTTCTTTATGCAGAGGTTCTTTTCAAATCATAAAATAGGTATTTCTATAAATTTAGAAGAAAAATACAGCTAGATTTTTTTTTCCCGAGAAAATATTTGAGACTATTTCTATGTCTTACTTGAGTAGGTATTATTCACCCAAGGTGAAAATTATATTTAAGAAATACTTGGCTGTATTTTAATGTATTGTATTTGTGCCGCATATATAAATTCTGTATTATAAGTTTACCTAAAAAGTGTATTCAACTAATTTAAATTGTAATAGACTCTTGACATAAATTTGGCATAATTTCTTATTTTCTAGTTTTAAAAGCTCACAAACTATTTTACTTAGCAGGCTAATATCCTTTACAGAGAGTTGATTTCTTTTGTTTTTTCATTTTCATAGTTTGCTACCTGATAGAGACCAAGTAATAAGAATACTATTCTTTATAGATGAAATGCATACAGTTGGTATTATCATAGCTTATCAACTATGGTCATTATAATCTGTGAATATTAGTTATGTGTCATGGTGGAATATGACTCAGGTCCTATAAACTGATCTTGTAAACCATTTAATTGTCACTTTTTAATCTTCTTCAGATTGATTACAAGTATACTTTGATATAGAAATACTTTGGTGACATGAGTCAACTTTAAAAGATATAATCTTGTTAATTTGGATTAATTTTGGATGACAGAACAGTGTGTTGCAGTGAGGTTCACATTGATGGCAGAAATCGCCCAACCAAGATCAACTTGTGGGAAAAAAAAAATTTTGGCTTATAGGCTAAAGGTGGAAGCTCCATGATGGTAGGGGAAAATACATGGTATGAGCAGAGGGTGGACATCACCCCCTGGCCAACATAAGGTGGACCATAGCAACAGGAGAGTGTGCCAAACACTGGCATGGGGAAACTGTCTATAACAACCGTAAGTCCTCCCCCAACAATACACTCCCTCCAGGAGGTGTTAATTCCCAAATCTCCGTTAGCTGGAAACCTAGCATTCAGAATACCTAAGTTTATGGAGGACACCTGAATCAAATCACCACAATCCACACCTGGCCCCCATAAACTGATAACCGTCCATGATATAAAATACTATACATACATTCTGTCCAACTTTAAAAGTCATCATAGTTGTTAACAATCCTAATGATGTTCAAACATTCCCATACTCCAAGATCTTTTAACTGAGCCATAATACCAAAAAAATCCCCCCAAAACCCATAATGGCACAGAATAAACATTCACACTGTAAAAGATGGCATTGTGTATAGCAATGCAAGATTTAAAACAACTGGGGCAAACATCAAATTCTGTAGCTTCAAGTCCAACAACTCTAGCCAGTGACAGATCTCCAAGTTTGGCAATTCTAACCAGCAACAAGTCTTTGTAGTTCTGAATCTGCCCCTCCAGCTAAGCTACTCACAGTCGTAGAAAACTTCATCTGGGACCAGCAGCTCTCCTTGGCAGCCATATGATTGTCCTGGAATCTCACTGGGTCTCCACTGCAATCCAGTTCATCCTCATGGCTCCATGGGGTCTCCATGCAGGCACACAGCAAAGTTGCATCACACTTCCCATGGCCGTTTCCAAAACACAAGACCATGTTGCAAATTCAATGACCCTCTTTCTCCTGCATTTCTTATACTCCATGATGCCAGGTAGAGTGCCAATTTGTTAATCCAGAGGGTAATAAAGCAGACTTCGAAGAACAGGACACTCCTTGAGCACTCAGGCCCTTTGAAAGAGTCTACATTTTTCCTATCGCCCTGGTGCGGTTCAGCTGAACAAGCAGGTTTCAGCCCAAAGATTTCATTTCTATGCCATATCTCTCTGCATACACCAGTCCATATCTACAGAAAGCAACCTTGCACAAATTCTCAGAACAGGGGCATAACAGCAAGCTTCTCACACAAACTGCTTCTAGCCCAGTCCAGGCAAAGCTCTTTTTCACCCTCATAAGCCAAACCTCACAGTGCATAGTTCTTACTGCATTCAGGTCTTTCAACTTTGACCAGAATAGTCCATCAAGCTGTACTTAAAGCACTGCAAGGCGTCTCTTAGGCCAAGGTTTCACATCTTTCCACATTCTTGAAAATCAGCTCCTACAAGCCAAAGCCACACAGTTAGGTGTCTAGCATCAAATGACCCTACTCTTGGTACCACCTTTATATTGTTGCAGTCAGGTTTGCATTGCTGGCAGAAATCACCGGACCAAGGGCAGCTTGTGGGAAAAAGAGGTTTATTTTGGCTTTCAGGCTTGAGGGGGAAGCTCCATGATGGCAAACAAAACAGTGACATGAGCAAAGAGTGGACGTCACCCCCTGGCTAACATAAGGTGGGCAACAGGAACAGAAGAGTGTGTCAAACACTGGCATGGGTAAACTGGCTAAGACACTCATAACCTGCCCCCAACAATACAATGCTTCCAGAAATCTTTAATATCCAATTATTATCAGCTGGGGAAACTAGCATTCAGAAAACCTAAGTTT
Organism: Dipus sagitta; assembly: GCA_036346955.1. Classification (NCBI taxonomy): domain Eukaryota; kingdom Metazoa; phylum Chordata; class Mammalia; order Rodentia; family Dipodidae; genus Dipus; species Dipus sagitta. The sequence continues at coordinate 123,754,907 of CM070776.1, forward strand.
CTGGGGGACACCTGAATCAAACCACCACACAGTGCCAAAATGAAAGCAAGGAATACTAAATTTTATAGCATTTGCCACTACTATTGTTCCGTTTTTTTTTGTGTGTTTTTGTTTTTGTTTTTGTTTTTCGAGGTAGGGTCTTGCTGTAGCCCAGGCTGACCTGGAATTCATTTTGTAGTCTCAGGGTGGCCTTGAACTCACAGTGATCCTCCTACCTCCGCCTCCTGAGTGCTGGGATTAAAGGCATGCGCCACCACACCCGGCTTGTTCAGTCTTTTTAATTAATAAAAATCATTTTTTAATGTGCATAAATGATCATTTTTTTTTAAACTTTGGGTCTCAATCTCAGGGTATTGTGCATGTAGGCAAGTACTCTTACTACTAAGCTGCACTCCCCAGTCTCTGGCCTTCTTTAGTCCTTTTATTCTATTACAAGTACAGTCCTTAAGGTCACCAATATTCTGAGCTTCATAGTGCTGGAGAAGTTGAAAACATTGTCTGCCACAGCTTTATCTAAGTTCAGAGTATTCCTTAGAATCTTTTTATCAGTCTTCTGGGAACTAAAAGATACTTACTGGGTTTTTATATTAAGTTATTTGTTGGAGAAAAGAACAATTTGTATTTTTTATACTTTGCTATTTATTGAGCCCATTCCGGTTAGTGATGTGGTCTTAATGTCATTGACCTTTTTGATTCAGGTTTATCCTTTGTAGTTATGACTTTGTGTTAAAGACCAAGCTGCACAGAGTGTTGGCCTAGGTGGCATAGCCATTAGCTGCATAGATTCCCCAGTATATTTTATTCATCAGACTTTTCAAAAGCAATTGTTGCCGTCATTTCAAATCTTAGTCAAACCACACACGTTATTTTGATGTGATAGTTCTATTTTAAATATGTCTGAAGGTATCTAGAAAGTACAGGTTCTGACTTCATTTTTTCTTGGAAAGATAACTACCGTAATCTTTAAGAGTTGACAAATTATAGGTAATGAACCCTGGCAGTCAGTGTTCATTTTGAAATGTGTACTTTCAAACAGGATAGTTGCCTTTCTTAGTCAGTGCTTGTGCCAGGAACAAGGAATAGACTAGTCCACTTGGGGAATGGCCTAGGCATAGGCTTTCTTGAACATGAACTTTCTCTCTAATTAAAAATAGTTTTTGAGGTTGGAGTACTTGTTCAGTGTTTAAACATGCTTTTGCTTGCAAAGCCTGACAGCCCAGGTTCAATTTCCTAGTACCCACATAAACCAAGGTACACAAAATGGTGCATGTGTTTGGAGTTTGTTTATAGAGGGAGGAGGCTGTAGCGCTTCATTCTTGTTCTCTCTCTCTCTTTCTCTTTCTCTCTCTCTCTCAAATAAATAAAATATTTTAAAAAGTTTTCTGTTGGGTGCTGTGACACACTTCTAAAGTCTTATTAGCACTTTGGAGGTAAAGGCAGTACCATTAAGAGTTCAAGGGCAGTGTAGGCTGTACATAGTGAGAACCTGTCTCAAAAAAATCAATAATAATTCTGCAAATCCTCTGTGTTTTATTTTGATAATGAAAAGAAACAAGAGCGTGATACTTTTTGTGAGCTATTTCTAAACTCATATCAACTGTTTGGGGTTATATTTCTTTTACCCTAATTTTATAAACTGAATTTTTCACAACTGCTTGCTGACTATGATAAAGATACCAACACCCATACTAAAAAACAGCTCTAATTCCAATTCTAGCACAAATTTTGATATTTAATCCAGTTTGAAATAATTTTTCATAATCTATAAATATCTTTCTTTGGGAAAATGTGATAGTGTTTTTCCAAATCACTATCACCATCAGATACCTTCTGTATAAATCTTACAAGGTAAAATATGTTAGAATTTTCTTTTACTTTTTTCTTCTTATTGAGATTTTTCATGTATTAACATACTGTAATTTGATCACAATACCTTCCCATTATTTTCTTGTGTTCTCCCTCCCTAATCCCATTTCACTGTACCCAATATTTTTCCAAATAGTCCCTCTTCTATTTTAGTGTCTTTTCCCTACCTCCTCCATGTTAAAATGTTGGATTCAGTATTGTGCAGGCCTTGCACAGATAACAACAGCCACTGTGAGGTCGTGAATACAATGGTTGCTTCATCTCTACAGGATGGTGCCAGAAGGTACATAGCACACCTCCCCACCCTCTGGCTCTTGCCTTCTTTATGTATCTTCTTCTGCAATGGTCCCTAAGCCTTGGAGGGTGTGAATAGATGGCTCATTTAGGACTGAGCACTCAATAGCCAGTTACTCTCAGCCCGTTAGTGAATTTTGAGTTTTGATTTTTTTCATCACCTTTTGCAAAAAGAAGCTTCTCTAGCCAATGGTGAGAGTAGCTCTAATCTATGGGCATAAATATTATTATTAATCATAGTTTCTGGGCTGGAGGGATGGCTTAGTGGTTAAGGCATTTGCCTGTAAAGCCAAAGGACCCAGGTTCCATTCCCCAGGACCAATGTTAGCCAGATGCACAGGGGGTGCACATGTGTGGAGTTTGTTTGCAGTGGCTGGAGGCCCTGGTGCTCGCTCTCGCTCGCTCTCTCTCTCTCTCTCTCTCTTTCTCTCTCTCTGAAATAAATAAATAAATAAATTAAAAAAATATTTTAAAATCATAGATCCTGAAGTAATATGATTCTAAATCATAGACTCTCGGGCGGGGGGGGGGGGAGCAACTACTGTTAAATGGAAGTTTCTTATTTCTTTTTTAATTACATGGCTAACTTAATTGCACTCAGATTGAATCTTGATTTCAGGAAAGCTTTTAGTTCCAAAACACATAAAACTAAGAAACAAGAGGCTATAATTTTTTTTCTGCCCCTCACCCCACTTCATATTAGCTCCTGCATTTTCCTATAGTACAACCAATAGCATTGTTATCTTGTTGTCTACTGTTGAGGTGACTAAACTTGACTACTTGAAATGATTTCCCCTGTTCCCATTGAACAACATCAGTGAGTTCTCAATTCTATCCATTCGTAATGGTCTTTATGGAAAAAGAAACAGACTTCATCAGTCTCCCTTTCCAGTTTTCCTGGCACACTGGCTTTATGGACTAGTAGATTTTTGTTCTAAATTAACTCTTGGTTCAATTTCTGAATGCTATACACAGGGGCTGTTTTTAATATTTATCTTGCCCCATTTTTTGTTTTGAATCCTCCCTCTTTACATATGCTCACATGAGTATTTCCATCATAGAAGGTTGTGAGAGAGGGTGGCAAGAGAAGTCATCCAACCCTTTAACAGGTAATCAGCTTCACGTTGCTGAAAGAAAACACCCAACCAAGAACAGCTTTGGGGAGGAAAATGTTTATTTTGGCTTACAGACTCAAGAGGAAGCTCCATGACGGCAGGAGAAAATGATGGCATGAGCAGAGGGTGGACATCACCTTCTGACCAACATGAGGTGGACAACAGGAACAGGAAAGTGTGCCAGTCACTGGCAAGGGGAAGCTGGCTATAACATCCATAAGCCAACCCCCAATAATACACAGCCTCTAGGAGAATCCACTTCCCAAATTTTCACCAGCTGAGGACCTAGCATTCAGAACACATAAGTTTATGGGGGACACCTGAATCAAACCACCACATTCTGCCCCTGGTCCCCATAAACTGATAACTATATATGATGTAAAATGCAATGCATTCAGTCCAACTTTAAAAGTCCCTATAGTTTTTATCAGTCCCCATGCTGTTCAAACATCCCCATAGTCCAAGGTGTTTTAACTGAACCATAATACCAAAAAGCCCATAATGATACAAAATAAACATTCACACTGCAAAAGATGGCATTTGGCATAAAACAAAACAGGACAAACATCAGACTCCGTAGCTCCAAGTCCAATAACTAGTCAGTGACAAGTCTCTAAGTCTGATAATTCTAACCAGTGACATGTTTCTGGAGTTCCAATTCCACCCCTCCAGCTAGGCTACTCACAGTCCCAGAAAACTTTATGCAATGCTGACAGTTCTCCTAGGCAGCCATTCCATCATCCTGGCATCTCCACTGGCTCTCCACTGCAGCCCATGGTTCATCCTCATGGCTCCATTGGGCCTCAACACAGTTAATCCAACAAGCCTGCTTCACATTGCCCCATTAAAAAAAAAGTGTTGCAAGTTCAATGACTTTCTCTGTCCTGCATTTGTTATACTCCATAGTAGCAGGTGGGCTACTAATTTGTTAATACTGAGAGGAATAAAGCAGACTTTGAAGAACAGGACACTCTTTCAGCATTCAAGCCCCTTCAAACGAGTCTGCATTCTTCCTTTTGTCCCAATGCAGTTCAGCTGGCACAATCTCAGTGGTTGTAATCTCGCAAACAATTGGCAGCTGAACAGCCCTCAGTTTGGGCCCAAAGATTTCATTCCCTTCTGTGCCATATCCCTGTGCTCACACCAGTCCATTTCTACACAACCATGCACAAATTTTTGGAACACAGGCATAACAGTAAGCCTCTCACACAAATTGCCTCAAGTCTAGCCTATATAAAGCTCTTTCTCACCCTCATAAATCAAACCTCACAGTCCATAACTCTTACTGCATTCAGGTCTTTCAACTCTGATCAGAATGGTCCATCAAGCTGTACTTACAGCACTGCAAGGTGTCTCTTAGGCTAAGGTTTCAAATCCTTCCACATTCCTCCCTCTAATCAGTCCCAAAAGGTCAAAAGCCACACAGTCAGGTTGTGATCAGCAATGACCCCACTTTTTGCTACTGACTTTAACTGTTGCAGTCAGCTTCAGCATTGCTGGCATAAAATACCTGTCCAAGAGCAGCTTTGGGGAGAAACGGGCTTATTTTGGCTTATACACTTGAAAGGAAGCTCCATGATAGTAGGGGGAAATGATGGCATGAGTAAAGGGGGCCATCTCCTCCTGGCCAACATCAGATGGGCAATATCAGCAGGAGAGTATGCCAGTAAGCCCACCCCCAAGAATGCACTGCCTCCATCCAGGAGGATCCACTTCCCAAATTGCCACCAGCTAAAGACCTAGCATTCAGAACATATAAGTTTATGGGGGACAGCTGAATTGAACCACAGCAGAAAGGGAGAGAAGTCACCTAAAACTCTAATAGCTTCTTTAGCACAAGTGAATCGTGTATTCTTCATATTCACAACAACCATAGTCCATATATATTTGTAAAAGAGGAAACAATGACAGCATTTCTAAGACATTTTAGCTCATTTTAATGTATTGGGCCTTTTAAATCATTTTATGATATATATGGTCTTGAGGGAGAGCTAAGTTCATAGTGTATCAGTAAAAGACTGTCAGGGTATCCATGTGCCTGACTTACTGTTGACATATCATTCATTGAAAATGCTTCTTTACATGGTGGTTATTATAGTGGGAAAATAGGTGACGTTTAGAGGAGTTGTCACTAAGAGAAAAAGGATTCCTTTAGTTCTGGCATCTTTCAAAACCATGCTGTGTAAGAAACTGACCTTCCAGCAGGGTTTTCTACATTGAAGAATATAACAGCTTCAAAATCTTTCACTTCCATATAATTCTAATAAATTAAGCCTTTAATTAATGGAATAACTTATAGAAAAAATTAGTTTTTCCAATAAATTTACAATAAAGTTGCATAAAACTTATTGAATACCCCCATATCCTCCAATGGATTTGGAGTTTTCTTGGTCACTAACCAACACCAGTAGGATTCTAGAGTACATCCAAATTCTATGAGAGCCATCTTTGTGCAAATGGTTTTCTTCAGGCCAAATCTCAAAGAACAAGTTCTGCATCATCCCTTAGGACTTATTTTGAAACCTGGCAGAATCATCTGAGATGATAGGGATACCTAATATTGTTTCAATAAACAAATCAAGTATAATTCTCAAGTTGAAGATTCTTTGACTTATATGCCAGGCCCCTAGAACACTGAAATTAATTCTCTGGATTAGGGGTCAACATACCTTCTAAAGTTCCAGAAAATGTGTGTGTGTTATATATTTCAGTGTTGTGGACACTCATTCTCTGTCACAACTAATTAGCTTTGAGCTTGTAGCACAAAAAACAATTGTACACAATTCATTCACCATTGGACAAGATTGTGTTCCAGAAAAACTTCATTTATGACCACTGGATTTTGAATTTCATACAATTTTCTGTTGTTACTAAATACTCATTTCACTCTTTTCCAACCCGGTTAACAATGTAAAGCCATTCATATTGACATACGGAAATAGACAGTATACTTGAATTGAGCCATGGGTTGTATATATATTTTCTATGTTCCCTGTCTCCTCTAGTTCTTCATGGACTCCAATGGAGCCACCAGTTTGAGGTTTCAGTTCCTTGCCCTGTCCATCTTTGGCTCCTGCTTCCCATCTAAGTTGGTGGCACGAATATACTAATCTATATCTGACTATCTTATAAGCATGAAAAATAGAAACAAGAACATGCAAACCTTTTTAATCAGATGCATTGATTTTCATAATATATGCTATTAATTTTCCTAATAAAAACAATTCTGTGGGGAAAACCTCTAAAGGTTGGCAATAAAGATAAAAGGACTGGAATAGCTAAAGGAGATCGATTACTTAGCTGGAAGAAGGAAAGTTTAGGGTTGGTGAGCAATTAAATGGTTACTGTGGTGAATATCTGTCATGCACTGAGAGGCATGAGAGGCATGAGAATGTATGAATGGATTCTTATAACCCATAGTGGAAAGATGCAATTAACTCAATGACAGAAGAATAGCATAGGAGAATATTAATGATGGTGATTAGCTATTCAACAACTAACCACCATAAAAATAATAAGAGGAATGTAATAGAAACTACATCAAAGCAGAACAAACTAGACATAACAAAGGACAATTATGATACAGAAATTTTGAAGTTCAAGAAAGCATCTTATATTAAGAAATACACAACTGCTCAGACTTCTCTTTAGTTTTAAGCAAGATGGAGAAGATGATCTCTGGAAGTCCTTGAAAACCCCTTTACCAATAAGATGTGAGATCAGCTTACTTTAGCATAGAAAATTCTTCCATTAATTATTTTTCTTTTTTCTTTTTTTTTTCTTTTTTTTTTCCTTCGAAGTAGGGTTTTGCTGTAGCCCAGACTGACCTGGAATTCACTATGTAGTTTCAGGGTGGCTTGGAACTCTTGGAACTCCTACCTCTGCCTTCCGAGTGCTGGGATTAAAGGCATGTGCTACCATGCCCAGCTCCATTAATTGTTTTTCTAATATTATGTACTATTCAGTACGCTAAGTACTCTGTGGGGAGGGAAAGAAGGATAAAGATAGAAAAGGAGGAATGAATGAATTAATGAATGAATATATCATACACTTGGTAGGATTTGCTTATTATTAAGTAAAAGCCATCCTAAGGACAACTGAAAATAAGTATTTTAAAATGCATAATGGCGAAACAATAAATATTTGATGTGACAGATATGCTCAGTGTACCGGCTTAATCGTCACACAGTCTATATGTGCATCAAAACATCATATGGTACCTCATAAATAAATGCCATTATTATGTGTTGTTGATTATTATTATTTTAAAAAAAGACAGCAGTGCTTGAAATAGTAAAAAGCAGTATTGGAAATTTCCCTTATTTTGAGCCAAGATTTTGCAGGAGTTTGGTTCTTGACAGAAGAATTTAGAAGAAATATAGTTGATAAGGATCTTGAAACAAAATATAGTTGATAAGGATCTTGAAACAATGAGCAAAGGCATCAAGAGGGTTGATGAAAATGAGGGATAGTAAAAGCTTCTGAAATAGAACTGAAAATTTAAAGTAAATGGGAAAGGAAAGCACTTGAGAGCTGTAAGAAGTGGTAAATATGAGCATGATAAATAGAGAAGAAATACTTTGCATAAGTGAATTCACTAAATGAAAAGAAAATAAATTCTATTTTACCTGTAGTTAAGTAGAAAATCTCATCCAAAGGTTTATTCATCAGTTAGGATTCCTGTGGCTTGATTGAATAGCCTACACAATAGATTCTGGTTCATGTTGCTGCCTAGAACTCTGCCATATAGTAAGCCAAAGCTTTAAGGGAACCTGTTAAGTCAAATTTTGTTTTGAGCTTTGTGCAGTGCTTTCCTACACAGTGTTCAGGTTTTGTTAGAATGAAAAATAAAAATCAGGGTTGAGGGAAACAAGAAATTGAATTATCAATTATAATGTCTGCAACAAATAATCAAAAGTTTTCAAGTCCATCTAGAATTTGTGATTTTGATCAGTCCTTATCATAACAGCATTACTTCTGACTTTTAGAAAAGGTTTATATTTTCCAACTGTTTGGACTGTCACAAATCTTGAAGTTGGAATAGTTTTATTGAAAGGTATTTACATAAGATGGAGTCACTTGTTCAAAATACTTTGTGTTGAAGATGATAAAAATTTTTTATTCTGATGAAATATCCTTAATACAGATCTTCACTTCAAATGTTGCTACCAGTCATTTTCCGGTTAAGAGTAGCATTGGCTGCACTGGAAGTGGCTATTATAAAAACCACTGGCTTTAGGCCAGGCATGGCGGCACACACCTTTAATCCCAGCACTCAGCAGGTCGAGGTAGAAGGATCACCTTGAGTTTGAGGCTAGCCTGAAACTACATAGTGAATTCCAGGTCAGCCTGGACTAGAGTGAAACTCTACCTCCAGAAACAAAAAAAGTAATAAATAAATAAATAAATAAATAAATAACACTGGCTTTAAAGGTATGCCCAACTTCCAGCCAATTGCCAAGAATAGCTATGAATGCAGTGCAACACAAAATCATAAACTTACTTAGAAAATTATGAGATAATTTTCTTTTGCAATTTGTGAGGTTTTTTAGGCATCAGCTTTATAGATAACAGTGTCTTGTCCAAATGTCAAAAAGTTGGACATGGCTATTTGCATGCAGAGACTCAACTGACAAGAATCTATAGTGTATTTTTAGTACAGAATAAAGCAATTAATTTCAGAACACAAACCAGCCAGTGTATTGGCTTCCACGCTCACATCAAAAATTGTTTTCACATATATTAATGTTTGTTCCTGCACATTATGTCAAAATAGATTCCCAGAGTTGGCATGTTGTTCCTTCCTTATGACATTCTTCATCTTTACCCATGTTTTCTTTTATTTTTTATTTTTTTTACAGTCAGTTTGGTACCATTATTAGGCTCATCCGGGACCTACCGCCTCCCCTTGGCGCCTCCTTGTTGAGGTATACGGGTCATGCATTGTGGCATGTTTTCTAAACAAAGATATTTGAGAAATGTTCATTATAAAGATACAACCAGGTTCCAAAGAAAAGAATTCTGAGTGATACAATCAAAGAGTGTGTTAGAGTCTTACATTATCTAGTCCAATAAAACATCTATGAATGCTTCATATTGATATAGTCTCAATAATTATTATAGGAGCCCCTCTCAGATCCCTTGTACCTATATTAGCAATTAGAATATTATTATTAAAATATCTAAAAGGAAAATAATTATAGTACTTCTTTTTTTTTTCTTAATAGCTACTGTAGAATGTTACAATCCAAGAACAAATGAATGGACCTATGTTGCCAAAATGAATGAGCCTCACTATGGCCATGCTGGGACGGTGTATGGAGGAGTGATGTATATTTCAGGTATGCGATGATTGTGTGCAGTACAATATAATATCTGTGCTTTTAAGTGTAGGATCTTTACTTGTAGTTTTAGTACTAATAACAATCTTTTAAAATAATGATCAAAATATAATAGTGGTTTTCGAAGTGATTTTTATGTGTATATTTGCATATACATGCTTTGGGCATTCTATAAATTTGTAAAATAGAAATAGAAAAATTCTTCTATAAATACATAACCAAAAAAATTGGAAAGCATTCAGATTTTCTAGTTTTATTTTTCTAATCCTCATACTGTGTATGCTAAACACCATTCACTTTCTTCACTCATATGTACCAATAACCTTTTTTTAAAAATTTAGATAAGCTATATGAGGAAATATTTTATTATATAACATATAACCTCCATTCTGTACAAAACATGCATGGTAATCAATAATGTTCACTATTTTATTATAATCCATTTATATATATATATATATATATATATGTGTGTGTGTGTGTGTGTGTGTGTGTGTGTGTGTGTATATATATATATATAATTTCCTTTCCCTTTAACATTATAATGGGGTTATATGATGGTATCATTATACAAATAATTCTGTACTAATTATCTTTATTTGAGGAAATTCAGAAATATTTTTCTAGAAAGAATTCTGAAGTAGTTACGATTTATTCAGTGTCTCAAAAACAAGTTTCATTCTCACCTTCTGTATAATTTAGAAAGAAATCTTACCTAATGTAATGGTCACCACTGTACAAGCATTTAATTTATTTAGGTATAGATTTTTTTAAATCATTTGATCTTCATCCATTAGGCTGCAACATTTCCCCCCTGTGTCAAGTTCTGCTGGTGCCAGCCCAGCAGTTACATTATCTAAAAACAAAGGTGTGAAGGGTTCTCATTCTCTGAACACTGCCTTATGAAATCCATTATTAGGAAGGATATATGAAAGGCCTGCAACATGTGACTGGGAGGTGAGAAATTCGTGAGCAACCTCAGGAATTCTTGCACTGAGAGAGCCATCCAGGAAATCATGTTCCACTAGTCAATGCTTTACATCACCTGCCTGTATATGTGTGGTCTCTATTGTTACGATGAGCTCCAGCCCGCTGGGATTGAAACAAAAAATGATACCTTAATTGCTTTAAAGATAAAAATGATCTTCTTCATCAAGTGTAGGATAGGAACAAAGCGGTTATTCAAACCAACAAACACTATTTCTATTTTGTTTTCTGGGAATGCTCTAAAGCATTAAAATATATACTTTAAGCAATGATAAACATCATTTGATCTCTTGATAGTAACATCTTTGAATGATGTAGCTAAGAATTATCTTAGATCTCTCTCAACCTTGTCTGCTAAAAAGACAGTGTAGTTATATCATTGTAGAGGTGGGATTATAGGTGTTCTAATCATGAACTTTGTAGGTGATATACAGACTTAATAGATCAGTAGTAAATTGCTATGTTTATAGAACCACAGACATTCAGCATTTTAATTCTTTACTTTGCCAGAGTTGATAGCATGTGTGTTACCCTTACCTAGCTTACTGTAAGCTACAAAACATTCCCACATAATGTTATTGACTTGTATATTATTTGCACAAGATTTTCAGTTGTTTTTGATTAGTATCTCACGTCACAGTCATAATCCTAATGAAGTTAGTAGAAGAGATACTTTTATTTGGTAAGGGAAGAAATGGACACCAGCAATTTAAAGGGCTCTAACATGGTGTACAGCACCCAAGGGAGCCTCTCTCAAAAGAAGTCAAGAAGTCAGAACAGACTGATGCTTTAAAGTTTATATTTAATGTAGACCCAAGTTGAATAGTGGCCAAAGTATATTTCCACTCAGTTAAGCCTTTTAAGTGCCATATGCCTCCATTTCAGAAAGTTGTTGAAGTAATATAAGTCACTTTTCATCCTTTAAGAAAAAAAGTATTTATTTTTAATTTGAGAACATTTATAGCATGCAAACATATATAAGAAGTGTGTTGGTAAGCTAAATCATGTCATAATATGTAACTAAAAATTAATTTTCTATGATGGAAACCATTTTACTTTTTTTTGATCCATTTGCCTCATGCTTGATACTTTTCATCCATTAGGAGGAATTACTCATGATACTTTCCAAAAGGAACTCATGTGCTTTGACCCTGATACTGACAAATGGATCCAGAAGGCACCGATGACCACCGTCCGAGGCCTACATTGTATGTGTACAGTGGGAGAGAGGCTGTATGTAATTGGTGGCAACCATTTCCGAGGAACCAGTGATTATGATGATGTCCTGAGCTGTGAATACTATTCACCTATCCTTGACCAGTGGACCCCAATTGCTGCCATGTTAAGAGGGCAGAGTGATGTTGGGGTTGCTGTCTTTGAAAATAAAATCTATGTGGTAGGTGGATATTCTTGGAATAACCGCTGTATGGTAGAGATAGTGCAGAAATATGATCCAGATAAAGATGAATGGCATAAAGTTTTTGACCTTCCAGAGTCCCTTGGTGGTATTCGAGCTTGCACACTCACAGTTTTTCCACCTGAAGAAAATACACCATCACCTTCTCGAGAATCCCCTCTTTCTGCACCTTAAAACCATTGTTACAACTAAGATGCTATAGTCCTATCTTTGCAATGTGTCATGATTATCTTCTTTTCCCCCCTTAAGTAGTATATATGTTAGGATTAGCCTCCCTTAATTGATACAGATATTGGGAAAAAAAGATGACATTGATGTTACTTGTGCTGTTTGTTTGGCCTAGAATGTTTATACAGTGGTAACAAACCATCCTGGAACTCTATCCCATAGAAGCTGATGTTTAACATATGGAAAAGGTATTGTCTACGAAAAGTTTCTTCAGTACTTTTTTAATTCTGTGTACTGAGTGTAAGGTATTGTCATCTTACATTATAAGCCCAGTTGAAAGTGGATTATAGTAAATGTACAACTGTGTTCACTAGGCTTCAAAGTAAAAAGTTTTCCTTTCATCTTTGACTGTAATATGTCAAAGGGAGGCAGCCTGCTCTACCAGGAAACAATTCACAAAAGGTTGCCAACTCGCATGAGCTACCTCCCTCTTTTCATAAAGTATTTTTGACATATCTGTCAACCCACCTGACTGTGTGGGTGCATTGCGAACACGTAAAGTTTCTTAGACACACAGGAGAAATAACTGATTTTCACCAACATTAGTTTGTGAAAAAAAAGCATGGCCCCTCTGCTTATAAGAAAAGGTTCAGGGTTTTTAAAGTGTGCATAAAACATATACACACACTTAGGTCAAACACAAATTTTTAAGAATTGAGTATTATGCCAAATAAATGTGAAATTTAAAAAAAAAACTCTTTTGAAAAGCAGCTTCCATTAAAATGGGAATTCAGAAAAAAAATTAAAAAAAATAAAATTAAATGGGAATTCAGTATGCACATACCAAATACACGTGGATAACCATACTGAATTAAGGTGGATAAGGGCTAGAAATTTTGAGCAACTAAATTTGTCCCTTGACCAAATTTTACCTTCAAGAACTGTATTCTATTCTTTCTCCTTTGCTGTTGAGATAACTTACATATTATGTGTATTCTGTATTCTCTCGGTTCATAAGGTTATTTAGCACAAAGTATAGCAGCTTCACTGGAGAGCTGCTTTTGCTCAATGACTTCCATGTTTTATCCTTGTTTTGTTCAATAAAAACACTTAATGTCATTTTGGTCTGAGGTATTCCATTGCTGTCTGATTTGGCTTCTTTCTATTAAAGACTCAGGTGATTGGAGTGTAAAGCACTGAGTAGCTTGGATGAGTGAGTGTTCATGACTTTTATTCACAAAAGACTTTCGCCAGTTCTAACCTCATTATGAAGACGTTGCTGGTTGTCTTTGAAGAAATAGCTTGTAGAAAAGGGTATTTGGTTTTAAGTCCCACAGAACTACTGCCAGACATAGCTAAACTATAAGAGCAGTTACATGTACCTCTCCTTCCCTCCCCTCTTTCTTGAGCATGTCTTATGTTGCTAAGGTAGGCCTCTTAACTCTGGGGCTCAAGCCACCTAATTCAGCCTTTCAAGTAGCAGGAAATGCAGGCATATGGCACCTCACTGGGGTTAAGAGTAGCTACATTTCTAAGGTCAATTTTCTGGATTCTCAAACATCCATCTTGCCTACTGAGGGAGAATTATGTAAAACAACCTCAGATATTTATTCCTAACCTAGGATACTAAGGGGGTGGATATGTTTTTGTAGAGGATTATTTGACAATTATGCTGGCAACACATTGTAATTTATCCTACTTTATCTGCAAGTGGTTAAATGAAATTTGAATCCAAACTTCAGAGCTATCCCAAAACAACTACAGCTCATGGCATTTCTTCACCAGTGGATAATCAGCAGCAGACATAGGACCACCTTTGTATTGAGTTAAATACAGGTAAGGAATCGATTTTCCTATTAATGGAGCTTTTAAATGTTGGGAGTAACTGGTATGAATTTGAAAGACCTCTTTAGGCAAGATTGTTTCTGAGAGTAACCGTTTTGTTGATTTCAGTTTTCTGCACAAAGAGCAGATTTAGGGATGTGTGTATATCGTTAACACCTGTCTGATAATAGATGCATGGACAGGACAGACAAATGATCCTGAAATGATCCAAGATGGGTATTGCTGTCCATGCAGCTATACTCTTAAGAAATGAGGGTTCTTTCTTTCCTATGGCTGTCCTCTCTTCCAGTTCCACAGAGGTCTTTGTTTAGTCAGCAGAAGAAAAATGGGATATTACAGTTGTGAATGTTGTGGTAGTCAGTCTTGAAAGAGGCATACATCACTTCTGCCCACATTCTCCTGGCCAATAGTCCTGTGGCTAATTATAAGTACAAAGGAAGTGGAAAATGAGTTGTGTTCCCAGAAAGTAAGAAAATCAGGTTGGTGATCTTCTAGCTGTCTGCAAGTGGGAATAAATACCAATAAGATGCAGTTCTGTTTGTCAACTGAGCTTTCCTGCATCTATGCTATATGTTATTTAGAAGCAATTAATTTCACACTTTTTATAAAAAGCTTACTATTAATTCTAGCAGATCCATAATTATCATTCTTTTCTGTTAGAGTGAATTACGTTTTCTTATGAAAAAAATACCATCCACCAGCCATTGGTTGGCATTACAAACATTTCTTATATTTTCCCTTCATAGATTCTTAGGCTACTTGAAAAAGGACTTAGAAAATGCACAAAATCATGAAACGTTCCTAATTTTTCTTCTTGGTCAAAATGGCTAGGGTATAAAAGACAAAAATACCTATTTCTTTTTGATAATCAGTTTTTGCCATAAAAAGTATGACATGAAACCTTTTCCTTTCTAAAATTACTAGAGGATCTTTATATGAAAATATGCATTATGGGGGGGGAGTTTCTGAAATAATTTCCTTATATAAACCTGTGATAGAATTCTCCACAGGGCAGCTAAACAGTGTTTTAATCACATGTGGTTTTTTATTTTTAGTTTTTTTTTTTATTTCAAAGACTTGTGTATCTTCCTTCTAAGAACCACTCTTTTGTGGAAAGTTGGCTCTGTCTCTCATTTTCCTCTCTTTCTCTCTCTGTATATATATACATACATACACATTCAAAGCAAATTATAAAAACTTAAGTAAATTTTAGGGGTTGGAGAGATGGCTCAGTGGCTAAACTATTTGCTTGGGAAGTCTGCCAGCCTGGATTCAATTCTTCAGTCACTTACATTAAGGCAGGTAGGCAGTTTTTTTGCAATGGCAAGAGACCCTGGCACATTCATACATACATACACATGCAAATAAATAAGTAAATTTTGTTTTAAATTGGTCAAATAGTGTATAGTGTTTAAAATAGTGTGATGTTGAAAATGCAAACTATTTGAATCCTAATAACAAGTATATTATTTTGCCCAATTATTTAAAAATCTATAATCTTATATACCCCATATAAAGTTTTTTCTTCTCAGTAAACCATTTTCTGATCTATCGATGTGTTATGATAAGATTTTTATGTTGTATTTTTTTTTCATTTTGATTAGCATTTAATTTAGTTGTCAAGTGTAAGCTATATTTGGAACATAGAAAGCGTGCACATTTTATCTTTTAAGTGTCTGTTAGTTATAACAAATAGTATAGGCAGAAAATGTTAGCAGCCCTGGAAACAATTTTTTATCCACAACTTTAAATAAATTGATTTGACTTAGAAAGCATGTCAGGAAAAGACAAGACAGTATAAAAACTTGACATCTGTGTTTGAAAACAACTTTGGCTAGTCTCTATACCTGTGTGGGTACCAATTACCCCACAAACTGGAAGCAGAACAGCAGCATTTAAGATCATTTTTCTAGATCAGGGAATATGTCTTAAGTATTAATATATCTATAAGCAATGAACTTAAGACACCAAAAATGAGACAGTTACTTAAGTAAAATCTTGACTGAGACTAATTATACACAGCCTAAGAATAAAGCCACACCTGGTCATTGTTTATCTAAATTAGTCTGATTTGAACATACATTAGAGACATTATGATAGAAATATGATTTTTTTATCAAGTACCTTTAATCATTAAACCATTTTTAACTTTAACATAAGGCAATATTTATGACTGGTAGAATATATGAAGCTTAGAAAATTAAGTGAGATTTAACTATCATGCAATGTGTTTGGCTTTTCTCAGTTTCAAAATATCAAATACTATTATGGCCAAGTAGAATGTCTGTATAATTAAGCAATAGTGATGGTTGACAATTAACATTTTGTTAGTGAATCCAGTTCCTTTAATACATGTCTTACAGTGATTGGCTTATTTAATCCAATTTAATTTATTAGGGTTTCTTATTATCTCCACTAATCATGTATTACAAATTTAGTCACCCAGCTCAATTATCAAACAAATAAACAAAGACTAGATGAAACAAAGTGGATCTAAAGACCTCCATAGAATGATAAAAATGAGAATATGAAGAGATTTGTCAAAATTTTTCTGCATAGAACCAGTAAGTATTTTAATCCTTCTGGGCCATATGGTCTCCATCAAAACTACTTAGCCTTCCTATTATAGTGCAAAAGCAGTGAAACACTAATAAATGAATGAGTATGAATGTGTTCCGATGAAGCTTTAAGGGCACTAAAATTTGAATTTCATGTAATTCCAGGTATTTTACAAAATATTATTTTAACTTTTCAATTATTTAAAAATGTTAAAGCCATATTTAGCTTGTGGCCTTACAAAACTCAGACACAGACCAGACTTGATGCATGGGCTTTGGTTTACTGACTTGCCTTATGTATTTTTCCTTATTGTTAATTGATTCTTCCAACCAACATTTATTGCAAATCTATTTTATCCCAGTCAACGAAAAGTCCTAGGACTATACAAATGAATACAACATTCTCTGCCCTCATGAGCTACATGTTGAGTGGGAAGTACTTCCATTGTAGTGTGCTGGGGGCTAAGATGGGTGTGTAAGGAGGCATCATCTCAACAGTGTCCTCACAATAGTTGTTTTGTAAAGTGGATGGATACAGAGCATGGTAAAGAATTGAGAGCTTTCATCAATAGAGTACTACTTAAAATCACACATGGATAAGGCACTCGAGCTTTTAAAATCTTGCTCCTGTCCTCTTTGATGAACATTATCTTGCAAATCTCTCAATAACAATTTCAACCTATTTCTGTGCCAAGGAGGATTGCACACAACTTGCCCTTTAAAATACTTTGAAAATCAGGATAGTATATTTCACAAGGTTTCCTTAAAATCCCAATGTATCAACATGCTTTTACTTCAAGGAACAGAAAGCCCCAACTGTAACAATAGGAAATATGCTTCTCACAGGACTGCAAAGTTCTCTTGGAGGTAAAGGAGGCCCAAAGCATGGCCTAGTTAGCTCACTGTCATCAAATGCCCAGTCTTTTTTCTTTTTTTTTCTGTCTCCATACTCTGTTTTCCAGTAGCATGCCCAGTTCACCTCAGAAGGAAGGGAAAACCTCTTCAACCATGAATGTGCATCTATCTTTCAGTTTGATGAAAACCCAGACTGACTGCCCCTAGACCAATTTCTAGGGGAGTGTCCTTCATGGACTGGTTCAGACTAATTATCCAATGTGAAATTACAGTTGTGGAATTAACTCTAATACTCTTCTTACTCAGGCAGTACAAAAGCAAAACACACAGGGAACAAAATTAATCTAATAAGATTTACTTGTTTCAATTTGACTATAACCCACTTGGGCTTGTTCTAGATTAGTGTTTTTCAAAGTTTGAGTCACAATATATTAATTAGTCCAGAGGTTCTCAAAGTGCCTTCCAGACACCCTGAATATCCTTGAGACCCTTCCTGGGTGTTTATGAAGTCATGACCATTTCTATCACAATACTGCCATCACATGCCTTTTGCATTTTCATTCCTCCATTAGTGTACAGTGGAGTTTCCCAAAGGCTGGAGGATGCACACAACAGTGTTAGTCTGTCAGGTAATGGAATATGGGCTTTAGAATCCTTGCATTTTAAAACATTTTTTTCATTTATAATGCAGTGAATGTCAATAAATACAACCACATGAACAAAGCTACATTGACATCCTCAAAATATGTTAGGTGTGGTCTGGGGCAATGGCTCAGTAAGTAAATCACTTGTCCTAAGAGAAGCTGAGTTCAGATCTCCAGTACCCACGTATATGCCAGATGTCTGTGATGGCCCAACTGTAATCCCATTACTGGGGAGATACAGACAAGTGATCCCGGGGACAAGCTGGCTAGTTAGTCTAGTCATATTGGGTTCTACTGAGAGACCTTGTCTGTATAAGGTGGAGAGCAATCATGGAGGACACCTGACTTTAATATTTGTCCTCTGTATGTACACAAATGTACGTGCACCTCTACATGTTATATGTGCACCCAAACAAATGTGAGCACAAATCAAACACACACAGTGTAAAGGAGCCCTGAAACCAAAAAATTCTTGAGATCAGTTGGTGTTATAAAATATTTTTTGTGGATTATAAACAGCAATTTATATAGAAATGGAATAAAAGTATGCTCTATACATAATAATTTTAAGAATTGTCTGATTTTCTTTTGATTATATAGATGTATGGATTTATAAGCACATACATACACCTAGGTATACATGTATATTTATACATGTATATATGCATACTCATACATACATATACTTAAGAAAAAATTCACAAAATGATAATTGCACATGTAAGTACATGCATATATATTTACATTGTAAGCAAAAATTTTAATTAATTTTAGGTAACATACAAAATTATGGGTTTCATTCTGACATTAGTATACAAACTATGACAATGCAGCAAACTAACCAGACACAGAAACTAAGCATTTTATTTGTGCTTCAAACTAAATTCTGCAAGGACACACACAAGTAATGAAAATGTACAATTCATTTTTAATATTTCAGATATATTGTCAGGATAGTAAACACCTTCATATCTATTTTATGCACACTTTCCATATCTGTAAAATCTAAACTTTGTTAAAGCATTTTAAAATAAATCTTATGGTCACTTATGACATTTTGCCCCTTTAGGACATGTATTTAAAGCTGTGCATATTTTTCTTCCTAGATCCAGTAACATTACCCTTCCCTAATAAAATTAAGATTCCTTACTCAGTACTCATTTAAATACTCAATAAATATTTCTTGCCAAACAACACAAATTTTGAATATTTGTTACTATGACAGTAAGAAAGATAGATATATCTATATATGATGTCCCATCCAAGTTTTAAAGTATGAGAGGTCTAGGAGAGAGGAAGAGCTTGTGCTAGCCAAAGGAGCTCAAAAGAACCAATGATCACCTTTGGTTAAATCTTTTCCAACCACAAAACTTTCCAGGGTCAAAAGGCAGAAGAGCCTACCTCATTGTGAATTGTGAATTGTTACTTGTTGGTACTGCTGTCTGCTTTCCAAAGATCCCAGTACCCAATTCCACATCTCCCATTTCCAGGTATCACTGCAATGACTCTCCTGGGAACTCCTGGCTTTCTGCACTCCCTGGGTGGTCCAGCTCCTTGTTGAGAGGGGCCTAACCTAAAGTAGGATAGCAGCAATTCAAGGTGGTGATCATCTCTAAGAAATTTTCAACTTCTAATGACCATAATCAGAACTAGGGAGGCCCATGGGAAGTGGCTATTCATTGGAGGAGCACATCATGCTAACAAGAGCATGATTAAAAGCTGGCCAATGGACAAAGGAGAATAACAGTGGTGCCAGCAGAGGCTACACAATATTATTGGTGTATCATAGAAAACAGAGGCACTGCTGGGAATGATGACCAAGCCAACACTGGGATTCTCCACATGTTGACAGAAGGGAAAATAAACAGTGTAATACTGTTTCCTTTTAGTATTGGTATAAGGTATATCCAAGGTAGACCACATACAGCCTATGGGTGTGCATAGAATTAAGAAAAATGGTGAAATGTTATTGTTGTCTGCCATAGGTGTGTTTTCTGGCAAATCCAGGGAAGAATGTGTTGTAATCTCAAATCAAAGGAAGAATGCATCAAGGGTGTTGCCTACAGTCTGCCAAGGCAGGATACATCACAATCAGTCTGCTGTCAGCAACTTTGAGACTCAGTGCTTAGGAAGATAAGCAAAGCAGGTGGTTCAGACTGCTGTGGAAATGAAGGAAAGATTTATCAGAAGAGAGCAGAGTAGCCTGGGGCTAGACCATGCACAAGGTGCAGGAGGCCAGGATGTTCCAGGAAAGAGGTCTGGAAATTGAGAAGCAGCTTTAAGTCATGGTACTTTATGAATCATAAAATCAGCTGTTCACACCCGGTCCACTTCCACAGCCACTGCCCCTTCTGCCTGTCGCTCCTGGGCCTGAGAAGTAGACCTCAGGGAAGCCAGGGCCTGTCACATTTTATATGCATAACGAGGCCTCCTGATGCCTGTGTCCTTCAGAATTCTTGTCCAGGTTTCTCTCCATCATTAAATGTGAAAAGGTTTAAGCCATGGCTTTATTCTAACTCGGGCCTCAATACAAAATCAGTGTTGGCTGTTTGTTTTTCTGGAAGCCAGCAATCTCATCTCACCCATTCTTTACATCAGCAATGTCACTGTGATCATCCACTCTGACCAGTCTAGCCTTCTCAACCAGTTAGGACAGAAACAGTCTTTAATGTGTTGACAATGCAAACAGGAGTGTGGGGTTTCATGTGACATCACCACTCCAAGAGAATGAATGCATGCCAGATTGCAAATAATGAGAACTTGAGGCATACCTTTTTGAAGATAGGGAAGAATATATATCTGGTAATAATAAGTAGTCCTTCGTAGCAAGCCAGAATAAGCACTCTCATGTATTATATAGCTGAGATTTCCCCACTGACAGCTGCACATTCAATAGCTTAATTGTTTTTAAAACAAGGGTTCATTGCTCCCTTTACCTTCAGTGCAACCCTTGGGCCTGCTATACAGGGAGCTGCCTCCTAAGAAGCAGTTTTGCTTTCATAAACCCAGTGTCTTGGCTGACTCTTTTCCCCAAACTGCACTGAGGTCTTTTTATGAATCTCCTTTTCCTTCCTAATATTAGCTTCCCCTAGGATAAAATGACAGCAATAAATCCTAGGAAATTAAGCCAACCATCAGTATTGATGACTAGGAGTCTGTATATAGTATGTCTGAAAGCATTTTAAAAATTAATTTACTAGATTTATTTTCCTTGGTAGGTTTTTCTCTAACATGACCCCAAATCATATGGTCATCAGGTCACCAGGGATGGGCTCCTTACCTAACATTAACCTGTATTGCATTTGTGTGTGTGTGTGTGTGTGTGTGTGCACATACATGTGTGCACATGCATGTGCCTATGCATGCATGGGTCAAGGTCAGTGGAGAAGTTGGGTAGTCTTATCACTCATCTGGTATTTTCTTGAGATGGGATTTCTCCCTCAATCAGAGCTGCTATTCATTAGCAAGCCCCATTCTCCTATTTACACACACACACACACACACACACACACACACACACACACACAGTCTCTCCTGCTGAGAGGACCCTCATGCTTAAGCAGGAAGCAGTGTGAACCACTGAGATATCTCCCCAGCCCGTGTACTGTAATTTAATTACATAGCACCACAGCCCCTTGGGGCCAGCTAATTGACTTTCCTTTGGACTGCCACCACCGCTTTTGAAGAAAAGCCAGATGGAGCAAAATCCTAGTGTCCAAAGGGAAGCACTTTTGTCATCATTCAACTGGAAAGACCCACACCATGGCTGTCTCCAGGTGCAACACATGAGCAAATGATCAAGGCCAAGGTATGAACTGAGACGATCTGGAGGTTGTGCTTTTTGTTTCCTTTCCCCAGATTTATACTGATTCCTCACCCAGGATTAGCACATCAAGTTCTTCTACAGCTTGGCATCATGAAAAAGAGGGTTGTAATTTAGAGGGTAGCAGGACTTCCACACTTGTCTTAAAGAAGTCTTTTCTTCAGCTTGATATGGTGGCTCATGCCAATAATCTCAACACTCCAGAGGCTGAAGCAAGTAGATTGCTACAAGTTCTAGATCAGCCTGGGTTACAGAGATTCTGACCAGCCTGACCTAAAGAGTAGAATCTGGCTCAAGAGAAACCAGAAATAAACAAAAAGATAGCATTTCTTGTGTGAAAAGCAACGTAGAATGAAAGTGGCCAATGGCCACTAGGCCACACATTCCCAAAGTATGGCAGAGTCTGTAACTGAGGTAGATGCACTGGGAAGGCAACTTCTTGCAATAAGGGCAGTAGAGAACAGCACTGGCAGGGATGTATCCTTCCAGTGTCTGAGAACCCCACCTTTCTAACAAATGAGGCCTATTTGTCCAAAGACCCAGGAAAATCCAGTGAGGAAATGAGAGTTGACATTGATCCTCAACAGTTGTAGAAAAGGTTAGCCCGTAGGATGAGTGAACTTCAGGCTTCTTAATCATGGGCATTCTACTTGAGCAGAAAAAAAAAATCCTGGGGAACCAACTAAAATGTGTTTCAAGAAAATATAAATAAAAGATAGCCCAATTTTTCTTCCTTATTTTCTAGTGATATGGAAAACATATTTTTAATGAAGAATAGTGTCATACTGCCCCGGCCAGCAGGGCTTCAACGAGAGCACAGACCCCAGAAAACCTGAAATGAAAGGGACAAGAGACACAAGGAACCGACAGCAAGACAGGAGTCTGATCAAGGTGCCAATTTTTATTTTTCTCAGGGTGCCTTTTATACAGCAGAACAGGGAAGTTTGTCAGCAGTTTAGGTATTGCTACAGTTCTGCTTCAATAGGATAAGGTCCCGGCCCCAAAGGCACAAGATGTTTCACAGGATAAGGCCCCAGCCCCAAAGCCACAAGATAACGACTTTCTCATTCTTTATGGGTTACATTGTTCTTTCTCCGTGCATGGGTTAACAAACAACTGCAGACCTTGTGACTTTCCAGAACAGACAACTGATCACAAAATGGAGTCATTACTCAGGATGGAGGCACTTTTGGTTTCCTAGTGCCCAATGGTTCCCCACATCATACAATGAACTATAGTGCACACTTGGTATCAATTAACTTTTAGAGACTTCCTGATTGATAATCATATATTCCACATTCTTAATTTTTAAACCTTGAGTCCTGCCATTCAATATTCTAAAATCCCCAAAGAAACTCCTTACCCATGAGTAGTAACTTGTCATTGCTTCGACTTACCCTGCCCCTAACAAACACTAGTATGCTTTCTGTCTCTATAAATTTACATGTTTTGGATATTCTGCATAATGTAATCAAATATGTGCCTTTTTGTGTTCTTCATTTAGCATCTTTAGAAGGTATGTCTATGATTTAGAACGTTTGTGCACTTCATTTTTTATTCCAGAATGCTATTTACTCCTTTCTATGGATGATCTAAACAACATTTTATTAATCAGTTCATCAGTTGGTATACATTTGATTTATTTCTACCTCTTGACTATTATGAGTAATGTTTCCTTTAATATTCCTGTGTAAGTTTTTATGTCATCATTTGTTTTAATTTCTCTTGAGTATGCAACTTGTATTGGATTGGCTTATTAACTGGTAGTTCCATGGTTGTCCTTTTGAAATGCATTGCTTTATTTGAATTAATTTTTGTAGTATCAGTTTTCATTTTTTCCTTCATATAAGCATTATTTTTGTTGATTATACAATACAAGCACTAGTTGGCAAACAAACATCATTGGATATAGTTGAGGGATTTTTTTCCCTTTTCTTTAAGACTATTATGTATTTATATTGATGACTACCTAGAATCCCATAGCAGTGGAATTCGTTTTGGTGATAACCTGGAGCACAAGGCTTCTCTGGATTTTGCTGTGTTTGTTTTCGTTGCCCAGTACCAATTTCAAGCTCTGCCCTATTTCTAGTCACATCCCTTTTCTTTCCCTTTACCACCAATTTCCCATTTCTATCATCACCAGGATAGATTTTCTAATATGTCATTCATAAATTATTTAATCATCTGATTTAAGGAGGGACAAACTGGACATATAGAATTAATTTCATAAACTATAAAGAAAACAGAAGCAGAAAGAGAGCAAGAGTGTGGAAAGAAGTTAGTTCTATATACCCAAAGGAATCTAAGCAGAAACCACAGTGATGCCTGCACACAGATATGTACTGATGCTCTGTCCACAACAGCCAAGGTATGGAATCAGACTAGATTGTGAAGGGATAACCAAATGTGATACATATACACATTGGAGTTTTATTCAGCCATAACTAAGAATGAAATTGCATCATTTGTAGGAAAATGGATGGAATTTAAGATCATCATATTAAGTAAAACAAGTCAGAACCATAGTACATATTTTCTCTCATATATATGAAATATGTATATGAAAGAGAAAGGGTGGGAGGGATCCATCAGGAGAGACAGAAAAGGGTAATGTAATGGGAAGTGAATACTTGAATAAAACTGTCAGTGTGAAACCCATTGCTTTGTACAGTGAGTAATTGCTAATACTCTCTTTAATTGGAAGGATGTGAAAAGTGACAGCTTTGAAATAGAAGTGCAGGAAAATCTGGATAATAAAAGCAATTTGGTCCTCCTATTTTGAGCCTTGATGATGAGGGTCAGATATAATGATCATTCTTTCTCCATCTAGAAATAGCCTCTGAAAGAATCAGCCTTATATGAAATTGTCTTACCATAAAACTTCTGATTGCATTCCTTTACCTTCAGAGAAACACCTAGAGGTGAAGATTTAATTGAATTTCCTTCAGCTAATCAGTCTAACACTGTCTTGTACTTTTTCCAAAATGTTGTGTCCTCTTGGTCTTGCACTTACAGAAATTGCCACAGAAGGGACTCCTAATGAATGATATGCTGATCCTGGCATCCCCACACTCCTCAGTCTAGTAATTTTACAAAGTCTTGTAGACTTTTCCTTGCCCCAAAGTCCTAATGATCTGGCCTCCTCTTCAGAGCTCTAAACCTACAAAAGGCTGTGAGGACAGCCAATCTTGGGATGACACTGTCCAATATCATACCAGGAACTTCCCCATTCATTTCTTCAGAACATCAGAAATCATTCATCTTAATAAAAATAAATTACAAGTGCCACTGAATTCTTTAATGTCATCATATATTATAGCAGGGCATGCAGGGACTTGACGTGGTGAGCGAACAGTGTGCACGTCATCTACATATGCTTAGGGTAATTATTTAGAAGATGTAAAAGTTTGTTCATATACAGCAGACATTGAAATACATCTCAAGAATTTTCAATTAATATCTCCTGTAGGCATGGTGATGGAGTGACAAAGCCATTAACTGGGTACTGGGAGACCTGAGGTGTGATATAGCTCTACTATTGACTGACGACTGTGTAACCTTGGACAATTCCTTTCATATTCAGTTTCAAGTGAAGACACTGGAATGGAGAAGTGACTTCACAAAGTGCTTTTTTTTATTTTTAACAATTTTGTAACAATATTTTACCAAAAAAAATCACTACTCATTCACTGGAGGGACTGTGATATTTTCTGTGATAGTCATTTGTGTTATTACTTTAACTGCATTTTGTTACTCACAAAACTGATTTTATTACCCAAGAAAGGGTGGTGATCAGTAGTTTGGATAACACTTGTATTTGTCAGGGCTAGAATAAATAGGCATTATAAGGGGATTTACTAGATTGGCTTATAGGATATGGGCTGCCACCACAAGTGTGGTCTGGGGGGAGCATCTCCTTCCCTCAGCTAATCCTTCCTGTAAATACCCTTACTGACCCACTCCAGTGGTATTACTTGATTCCTAATCAGATCAAGGTGACAATAGAACTTAACTAACACAATACTGAACTAGTTGGTCTTTAGATATTTTTGTTTGAATGTCTTAAAAATTAAGAGATCAGTCTTTTTCTATTTTTTCTCTATTTTTTTTCAGAGAGATAGAGAGAATGGACAAACCAGAGCCTCTAGCTGCTGCAAACAAATTCCAGATGCATGTGCCACTATGCATCTGGCTTTAGGTGGGTACTGGGGAATAAAACCAGGGTTGTCAAGCTTTGCAGGCAAAAGTGCCTTAACTGCTGTGCAATCTCTCTGGCCCTATTCTGTCTTTCTAAGTCTCTCTTTTTTTACCTTTCTATACTTGTCATCAATTATAAAACAAGTATGCTGCAACTCCAGGACACAAGGTCTCCTGGAAAATGATCCAAGTGCCCTGCTACAAGCAAGAGGGCCCAGGCACTCAGCACTCAGCACTCAGCATATCTAAAACCCAGTAGGGTATGAGAATGCAAATCTCACAGAGTGTGGTAAGAGTGAAATAAGATTCTGGGCATGCAGGTATTCGCAGAGGTCATTTGTTTTGTCCTGCATCATACACTTCCTTCATTTTGCTCTTGTCTCCACTACACCTGTTGTGAATGCTGTCCTCCGAGCATAACAACCACTACCATCTTCATTAGAGGAGCTGTGATTATCAGCAGGCTTAGGCCTATTGGCATTCCATTCCAGAAATAAGGAGTGTAAGGTCATTAGATCCTCACCTGAGATCTCACCCACTCCCTCTTGCACCTTCCTAACAGCTGTCTGCAATTTTGCCTCAGCTGCATGGGCCTTAGGAAATACCAGTTTATATGGAATTTGGAAGGTAAAATGAAGGAGAGGCTTCAGCTATGCAGCTATGCAGCTATGGGGAGTTTGTTAACCATGCTAAGGTGAGTTTTTCAGTGTTGTACCTGATTTTGGGCCACCCATGCTCTGTACATAAGTTCAATAAATCCATTGATTCACTAAGCTAGACATGATCAGAATTATTGTTTTGGTCTGTTTGTGCACTATATGAGGTCAGTGGATGCTTGTTTTGACTCCCCAGGTAAAGTTAATTCAAAATACTTGTTGCCAAATGACTTCTGATTGCTAACATTCTGATAATCCTTTGAAGACATTTGAGTTTGCTATTCCTGGCTTAGAATTAGGAATGGGACAAATATGGCATTTAATTTAGGTCATTTTCTTTATTTTTCCTGGTTTAACAGTATTAAAGTCATTTAAGTCATGTGACCTCAGGCAGATCATTTAAACTCTGTGTGATTTTTCTCATTAAAGTAGAAATAAGATCCATGCTGTTTCAATTTCTAGGTCACTGAATCAAATATGATAAGATTAATGTGGCATTAATTTGACCAACATTCACTGATTACTGTCCCAACATCACCTTGTTCACTGCTTCCAAGAAGTTTCTAGTGTGAAGAGCAAGACCCAGCTGGGAAAAGATGCTTTCACAGAGATCAGGGAAAGAGCTATGGGAACAATGAGGAGAGAAGATAGCTTCATGATAGATCAAAAGGTCACTGTCAACAACATTTTACAAGTATAAACCTGGAAGTTGTGTTGGTTAGGGAGTCTGTCAGACAATGGCTTTTTGCTAGTATAGATAATGCAGTAAAAAAAAAATCATCCTTTATGTACTTTGCAATACTAATTCTTTGGTCATAGCCAGTACTTTTAAAAAAAAAAAAACTTTTATTTATTTATTTGAGAAGAAGAAGAAGAAGAAGAAGAGAGAGGGGGGGGAGAGGGAGAGAGAATGGTCATGCCAGGGCCTCCAGCCACTGCAAACGAACTCCAGATATATGCACCACCTTGTGCATCTGGCTTATGTAGGTCCTGGGGAATTGAGCCTTGAGCCAGAGTTCTTAGCCTTCATAGGCAAGCGCTTAACCACTAAGCCATCTCTCCAGCCCCCAGATCTGGGCAGTGGCACACACCTTTAATCCCAGCACTTGGGAGGCAGAGATAGGAGGATCGCCTTGAGTTCAAGGCCACCCTGAGACTACATAGTGAATTCCATGTCATCAGGTCAGCCTGAGGCCCTACCTTGAAAAACAAAAAAATAAAAAATAAATATAAATTTAAAAATTACCCAGGTGACACAATACAAGTGAGACAAATTTAATTACATGAGACCTTTAAAAACAGAGTGTCTTCTTCAGCTGGTGGCCTACTAGTAAGAGGAATTGAAAATATGAGGACTTGATGGACTGCTGCTGGCTTTGAAGATAGAGGAGATGAGTCCACCTGGAAGGAGGGAATGAGTAGCTTCTAGAAGTAGAAAGCCAAAAGGAAATGAAGAACTCAGATCTAAAGCTCCACAGAATGGATTTCCCAATGAACCAAGTGAACATACTTCCCAGAGTATCAAGATAAGAACCCAGCCTGGGGGTTAGGGAGATGGCTCACTGGTTGAAAGCACATGCTTGCATAGTCTGATGGCACAGGTTCAATTCCCCAATGTCCACATAAAGCCAGATGCACAGGTTGTCATATGCATCTGGAGTTTGTAGTTTCAAGAGTTCCAGTGCACCCATTCTCTCTCTCTTCTCTCTTTTTCTTTCTCTCTCTGCTCACAAACAAATAAAAAATATTAACCCAGCCTGGTGATCAAATTGATTCTGGCTTTATTGGCCTCAGAGCACAGAACCCAGTAGAACTCAAATGACCTCTGACCTTCAGAATTATGAGATAATAAGAGCATTGTTTTAAGCCCCTAAATTTTGGTAGCTTGTTACCATAGCAATGCAAAATTAATGGGTAAAATTCCAAAGTTCAAAGAACTAAGGCGATTCATTTTGGATAAGAAGTGCCTGAGAGGGAACTAATGTGCAGTGCCATCCAATAAAACTTTCTAAGAGAATGGAAATGTTCTGTCACTCCAGTGTTCAACACAGGAGCCACTGTGTTGAATTCACAAGTGGCTACTGAGCCATGGATAAATAGCTACTGCTTCTGAGAAGCTGCAACTTACACTGAGACTTTTATTTAATAGAATTCCATTAGAGTCAAATATCCTTCTATACTTGCTGGCTACTGAACTAGACAGAACAGCTTTAGAAGATTAAAACAAGAAAAATGCACAGAAGCACAAAGATAGCAGATTGAAGGCAGTACAGCAAGATCTTTCTACCAATTGGATCTATGATGGACCTTCCAGCAGTGGCTTTCCTATCACCAGAAATGTAAACAAGGTTGTTGACTATGTCAAGAATGTAATCAAAGATGCCTGCTTTGAAAAAGAGGTTATCCAGATGACCTCTCTATACTAGGCCAATTCTGAGATTGCAGGTTCTAAAAAGTGGAGCTGGCTGTACTAAGGCAATAAGGAGCTTCTTCACATGTTATCAGGAAGTAACAGTCTCTCATATATACATATATATATATGTATTTTCAAAATGGAAGGAAAATGGAGGGTAGTAAAAGTTTCCATAAATTAAAGAGTAATATCTCTATCAGTAACTTTTTCTTTACTAGGACAGAACACCCGACCAGATCAATTTAGGGAAGGGAAAGAGTTCATTTTTGACTTACAGTTTCCAGGAGAAGTCCATCATGATGAGTAAAGCATGACAGGAACAGGAAACTGATATCACAAAAGGAGGGAGAGAAAGAGAAGAAAGCGAGACTGAGCTGTAATACTTCAAGAGCAACCTCCATCCTCAGTGAAATATTTTCTCCACCAAGACTTCACCTCTTAAAGGTTCCACAACCTTCCCAGACAGTGTCACCAACTGGGATTAAGTATTCAAACAATGAGTGTATGGTGATCATTTTACATTCAAATAACCATAAGACATTTCTCAATATACATAGCATAAAATCAACCCAGGTCAATCAATGACATTCATCACAGTCAGAGTTATGGCTCTTTACTGGGAGAGAAGCAGGGAAAGAGAATCTATTAAAAGGTAACTACACTATTTGGAAGAACTATCAGGTGGGGCAGATTTCCTGGAGAGAGTATGTGGAATTATTTTTTGTTGTTGTAGTTGCTGTTGTTGCAGTGCTGGGGATAGGAACTAGAAACTGGGTTCCAGACATGCTATGAAAGTGGTGGTCTACTACAAAGTCAAATTCCCAGAACCTTCCTTTATTTTCTTATTTTATTTTAAGACACGGTCTTTCTAAGTTTCTCAGGCTGGCTTTGAACTCACTCTGCAGCCCAAGCAGGCCTTGAGCTTGTGATCCTCCTGCTTCAGCCTCTTGAATAATGGGATTACAGGCCTGTGCCAGCTCAGCATGTGGAATCTTACTAGAACTCTAGTAACTCTGCAGTCAACTTTTCTTTAACTCTGCAAGAAGAGCTCTGTCTCAGCAGGAAACATTTATTTAATTTAATTTAATTTATTTATTTGAGAGAAACAGGGAGAGAGAGAGAGAGAGAGGAGTGAATGGGTGCAGCAGGGCTTCCAGCCATTGCAAACGAACTCCATATACATGTGCCACCTTGTGGATCTGGCTTACAGGGGTCCTAGGGGATCAAACCGAGGTCTTTTGGCTTTGCAGGCAAACGCCTTAACCACTAAGCAAACTCTTCCCTCCCAGGAAACATTTCTTAATTTAGTTTAGCTGCTGGAGAGCTGCAGTCTCTGGATTTGCTCTGGTCCTGAATCCCCGGAAAAAAATCAAAAGTTTCCATGAGAGCTTCTATTTGTGTCTTTCTGTAGAGGGTAGGCCATTTTCACTTTCACTCCACTGGCCTCTTAATCTTTCCTGAGCCTTTGGGATGATGTCATTCTGT
Source organism: Dipus sagitta (assembly GCA_036346955.1). Taxonomy (NCBI): domain Eukaryota; kingdom Metazoa; phylum Chordata; class Mammalia; order Rodentia; family Dipodidae; genus Dipus; species Dipus sagitta. The sequence continues at coordinate 123,785,571 of CM070776.1, forward strand.
TGCTCCATGGGAATCACCTGAGGAAAATCAGGTTCCTTACTTGCCCAGAGCATGATGTCATGGGAAAAAGTCATATCTGTAACTTAAGTGCTTCTATGACTTTGAAATGAGTGTCACGTGAGATGAGAATTTGTCCCCCGAAGATATAGTGGGATGGTAGAAAACTTTCTTAGCTTTAGTAGAGCCTAGGGTTCTGTCTCCAAAATAGCCCAAAATAACCTATAGCCTCAGAGAGGAACATGGACAAGAGACTCTGGAAATTCTATACAAGAATTAAAAAGTCTAGGAAAGCAAAGGGTAGGGTAGGCCTTCTGGCTTTGAAAACTTAAATGTCTGGAAAGAAGAAGTTTAGAGGGGGTATTCTCAATAATCCTGTAGCAGTCAGGTTCATGTTGCTGGTAGAAATCACCCAACCAAGAGCAGCTTGTAGAAAAAAAGAGGTTTATTTTGGCTTATGGGCTCAAGGGGAAGCCCCACGATGGCAGGGGAAAACAATGGCATGAGCAGAGGGTGGACATCACACCCTGGCCAACACAAGGTGATGGGCAACAGGAATAGGAGAGTGTGTCAAACACTGCCAAAGGGAAACTGGCTATCAAACCCATAAGCCCACCCCCAACAATACTCTGCTTCCAAGAGGCTTTAATTTCCAACTGCCATTAGCTGAGAAGTCTAGCATTCAGAATACCTAAGTTTATGGGGGATACCTGAATCAAACCACCACATTCCACCTCTGTCCCCCATAAACTGATAACCATACATGACTTAAAATGCAATGCATTTGTCCAACTTTAAAAGTCCCCATAGTTTTTATCAATTCCAATGATGCTCATATATCCCCATAATCTAAGGTCTTTTAACTGAGCCATAATACCAGAAAAGAAATCCCCCCAAAACCCATAATGGCACAGAATAAACATTCACACTGAAAAAGATGACATTGGACATAGCAAAGAAATATTCAAGCAATACATGATTTAAACAGGGCAAACACCAAACGCTGTACCTCCAAGTTCAATAGCTATAGCCAGTGACAAGTCTCTAACTCCGATAGTACTAACCAGCAACAAGTCCCTAGCATTCCAATTCCGCCCCTCCAGCTGGGCTGGAAAACTTCATTCTGGGTGGGAAGCTCTCCTTGGCTGCCATCTCGTGGTCCTGGCATCTCCACCGGGTCTCCACTGCAACCCACGGTTCATGCTCATGGCCCTATGGGGTCTCCATGCAGGAATCCAGCAAACCTGCTTCACACTGCCCATGGCCATTTCCAAAACACAAGACCATGTTGAAAACTCAATGACCCTCTCTTTCCTGCATTTCTTATACTCCACAATACCAGATAGGGTGCTAATTTGTTAATCCAGGGGGAAATAAAGCAGACTTTGAAGAACAGGACACTTTGAGCACTCAGGCCCCTTCAAAAGAGTCTACATTCTTGTTGTTGCCCCAGTGTATGTCAGCTGGCCCAATCTCAAAGGTGGTAATCTCTCAATTGCAGCTGAATGGGCAGCAGTTCACCCAAAGATTTCATTTTTTCTGTGCCATATCCCTCTGCTCACACCAGTCCATTTCTACACAATGCAACCCTGCACAACTTCTCAGGACCCAGTTATACCAGTAAGCCTTTCACACAAATTGTTTGTAGCCCATTCCAGGCAAACTCTTTCTAACCCTCATGAGCCAAACCTCACAGTCCATAGTTCTTACTGCATTCAGGTCTTTCAGTTCTAACCAGAATAGTCCATCAAGCTGTATTTATAGCACTGCAAGGTATCTCTTAGGCCAAGGTTTCAAATCCTTCCATATTCCTCTTGAAAATCAGCTCCAAAAGGCCAAAGCCATACAGTCAGGTGTCTAGCTGCAATCCCACTCCTCGGTACAACTTTTACTGTTGCAGTTGTCCATTGACTTTGACAAGAGGGCATGGTAACATTAAGAGATGCCCTAAAGGATCTCCTGCACTCCAGAAATACTCTTCCTTACGTCCATTGTAGAGGAGCATTTCAATTTCCCCCTGGTAGTCTGGATCAATCATCCCTGCTAACACTGTAACTCCTTTCTCAGCCTGTTCACTCAAGGGCATCAAGAGCCCGAAGTAGCCAGGGGGAAGTCTTAGCTTCCAGTTCAATGGAATGTTCTTTGTGCCTCCTGGCAAGAGCACTCCCCTCTCTGGAACCAAGACCTCTAGGCCAGCAGAATGTAAGGTTGTAGGAACAGGAAGCAAAACTTTAGCTAATGGGTCACTTGGGGTGATGGTAAGTGGGACCATTCCCATTTCTACCCCTTGATTCCTGGACCTGTGAATCTGGGCTATAGGAGAAACAGTATCATATATAGGATGCTGATTCAGAGCTTATCCAGCTTGCTGGAGGACACTCCCCCAGCCCTCCAAGCTATTGCCACCTACTTGGCATTGTAGCTGTTTCTTTAAAAGGCCATTCCACCATTGTATCAAGCCAGATGCTTCAGGATGGTGAGGCACATGGTAATACCAGTGAAAACTTAAATGTCTGGAAATAAGAAGGAAGTTTAGAGAGGTTATTCTCAATGATGCTCTTATTGCTAGTGGGATAGTATGGTTAGACTCTTCTAGTTTCACATATATCACTCATAGGATCTTCTAGACTTCAATTTTTTATTTATTTATTTTTTATTTACTTTTTTGAGGGTAAGGTCTCATTCTAGCCCACACCTAGATAGAACTCACTCTGTGGCACCAGGATGTCTCAAACTCATACTAATCCTTCTACCTCAGCCTCCCAAGTACTGGGATTGAAGGTGTGTGTGCCACCACACCCAGCATCTAGATTTAGATTTTTAATTTAAATATTAATTGTTTGTGTGTGTGTGTGTGTGTGTGTGTGTGTGTGTGTGTCTGCAGGCTTATGTGTACCACAGCATGCATGTAGAGCTCAAAAAACAACATTGAGTGCAGGTTGGTCCTTGCTTCCCACCTTACTAGAGGCAAGGTTTCTTGTTGCATGTCATTGCTTATGCCATGATAGCTGCACTTCCCAATTTACCACAGGTGTACTGAGATTAAAGACACTTGTACTACAGTGTCTACATTTATGTGGGTTCTGGAGATCTCAACTCGGGTCTTCACTTGCATGACAAGTGCTTTACCAGTGAGCCATCTCTTCAGGCTTGGTTTAGATCTTTATCTAGAAGGGCCTTCCAAATTTTCATTTGAAGCCATAGATCTTTGGATATTCAAGACTGACTAGATCCCAAGAGGCTTAGGTAAGTAACTTTTCTAAGGTCAAACCCATAGGGTTGCATACCATCCAACAAAAGCAACTGTGTGACTAATATTATTAAAAGTAAATTTTCAAGCTCTTTTTTGTTATATGCCAACATCTGGAATGTCTTTCATAAGTTATAGTGCCTGGGTACTGTTTCCAGTAAGTGTGATTCTGATATGCAGTCTGCTCTAAAAATCATTACCTTTGAAGGTTGAGAGCATGGATTTGGGAAATAGATAAATATGCATTCAAACTTATCTCTTTTACTAGATGCTATGATATTGAATAAGTTATTTTTTCTGAATTCATATACTCCATTTGTGGCATTGAGGTGATTAAGGTACCTTTATAGTAGGAATTTTACAGGGATTAAATGAGATAAGGTCTATATAACAGAGAGCATGGTGTCTAATCCACAACAAGGTCATGATATTTGACTTGTGTTACTATTGTTATTATTATTGCTAACATGCCAAGTGATATTATATGCTGAATAATGACTTTCCTTCTAGATTTTTAAATGGCTACTTTAGGACTGTCTCAGGATTAGCCAAATGGTACAATTTGGAGCTATGGGACGGTCTTGATGCACCTGTGTGTAGTTGGGATAAAGACTATGTGCAAAGTGGGGCAGCAATGTTAGAAATAGGACCACCACATATTTCTATCACAGAAACCACAACTCTGAATTCCAAGGGAAGCATATGCCTATATTGCTTCCTGTGTCACATTCTTCATGAGTAATCAATGTTCAGATTGTCTCTGGGCAGAGTGGGGGTAGCTACACAGGCAGAAGCTGATCAGAGAGAAGCAGCTGGGTTCTGCCAGCCTGGGGCATACTCAAAGGTTGCTGTGGGACAGAGTAACACTCATATCACTGAGAGGTAGGTGTGATCATACAGAAAGGGAAAGGGAGCTTTATAACCCTCCTTGTTCTCTTTTTCTGTCTGGAAGATATTCTTGGAGCAAGATAAAATGAACTCAACTACAGTAGCAGTGATGGAGAAACTTCCTGCATAATCAACAAAATCATTTGATCATCAATGACCCAAATATTCTACCTATGGGGGGCCTAGTGTGTTTTGAGACCAAGAGGGCATTGAGACACATTGACTTGTTTTTGGATTTTAGCTCCAAACTCAAATAAGAGTTCTGTGAAATATGAGGGAAAATATTTTAGAGCAATGAACTGGCTAACACTTTAAAATGTACACTTCAAATTCAGGTAATAATCTGAAGTGTAAAGAGATTGGCACCAAGCCTTCTTCATAGTGACAATAAGTATACTTATGAGGTTGGAAAAGGATGTACTCACCAAAATATCAAAAAAAAAAAATTGAGTTGACCAATGAAGAGCAAGAATAAACACAGAATGTCTACTGACAGGTTTATTCAGGGGGACCATTGAGAATCTGACCTCCCTTATACATCCATTTATTTATCAATTTCAATTAACTTTTTGCTGTGTTTTTATGGAAAAAATAGAATAGAATAAAATTCTGAATGAGTGTATAGCATCATAAGTTCAAGAATAATCTCTTTTCAGATAGCGGTGACTTTGAGATGACTCAAAGGCACCATAATGCTGAGAAGAAGTGACAGAGGAAACACTGTAATATCTCTATCACACCTTCCAAGGCTCAGGGTCCATTGTGGAAGAGGTGGCAGAAAGAATGTAAGAGCCAAAGGAAGGGTAGGACTCCTTATAATGCACTCTTCCAGACACAAAATAGCCTGGATATCCATGACCTCACAGTGCCTGACACTACCTACACAGACCATCATAAGAGGAGGAAAAGATCATGACATCAAAATAAAAGAGAGACTGATTGAGAGGGGAAGGAGATAGGATGGAGAGTGGAATTGCAAAGGAGAAAGTGTGTGTGGGGGCGGGGGGAATTACCATGGTTTATTGTCTGTAATTATGGAAGTTGTCAAAAATAAATAAATAAATGAAATGCACATGGAAAAAAAAAAGAATAATTTAAATCAAAAAGACTTGGAATTCATTTTTTGAATCATGCTTATTATGATACAAGGCCTCTGCCTACACAATTAGTTGAAGAATATTCTTTTCTTATTTAATGGAACCAATTTCCCTAACAGCATCTCCAATATTTTTCCATAATTATTATTAAAAATGTACAAACGTACACACATTGCCAGTAGTAAGTCTCAAATGAGCCTCCACATCTTCCAGGAGGTTGCGTTGTAGAAACGACACAGAAAACCTTGTGGACCTGTTTTACCAGAGATAAGAAAGAAAGCTAATTAAGACCCAAGACACTTCTTGGGGAGCATTATAAAGCACATAAGAAGCTTTTAAATGAGTTTTCCTTCACTTTAAAAAATAACATACCTCTCTTTCATGATCATGCAATCATTTCCTGTTTCTCTTAAAAGGATGATTGTTTGTAAATGACACGTGGCAGGTAACATTCATGCATCAAATGGAATACAGAAGTGAGGAGAAACTGATGGAGCTTTTCTCATAAACTTTTAATTTTGTTCTAATGACTTGTTTCAAACACAAATTCATATGGTTATATTGCTCATTGCCAGTAACATCCTATGGGGACCTATAGCCTGTCTTCTTATTTAAACATTTTCCATTAAAGTCACTTAATTCTTCCAGTACTCCTCCTCCCTTTCCCTTACTTTAGGTGCAAGGTAAATATCTCCTCTTATATGGTGCTGATGCAACTTTGCAAGCTGAGTTAATTTCAGTACATTCAGTACTAGAGATAACTCCTGTCATTTTCCAACACCCAGAAGAATACCTTGCGTAGGCATGATCATTCTGCAGCCCACTCAAGAACATGAGTAATGATCTTTAAGTGAACCATATCAAGGCTGTAGGACTTTGGATAATTTAGACAGGAAAATTGGGACAAATATGCATTTTTCAACAAAGTCACTTGTTTTCTGCTTAGTGTGACTGCATGATCTGATAATGCTGAAAGCCTCTCCTGAGGCTTGAAAATTATTTGTCCCACCAAGTCAGGTAGGGTGTATGCCTATGTGTTTAGATAGTGTGTTTTCTTGTGTGTATATGCATACAGTATATTTTCAGTGATGAGAGTGGTAGAGGAGCAATTCATTTCAAACTCATGAATAATAAGTGCTGGAAAGAGGAGCACATACAATGATCTCCTCTTAGTGGCCCACTATAGTCCTGGAATAAATATTTCTGGCCCTGTGTAAATTCTGATGCTCTGCCAAACTGGCATTGAATCATTTTGAAATGAAAGATATTTGTCTTCCTATATTAATTAATATCCTACCCAGCACTTCTTTGAAAAGGAAAGAACATCAGTTTTTTTTTTTCTTTTACAGTTAGTCATTATATAATAAAGAATCTCAAACTCCTGGTGGTGGGGCTGGGGAGATGGCTTGTGGTTAACGGCACTAGATTGTAAAGCCTACTGGTTCGGGTTCAATTCCCAAGCTACCTGCATATGGTGGTTGCAAAGAACGGTGCAAATGTCTGGTGGCAAGAGGCCCTGGCGTGCCTCTTGTGCACACATAGAAATAAGTTTTTAAAAAGAATTTCAAACTCCAGAGAGAAAACGGTGGATAGAAGTAAAATGTTTTGATTAGAAAGCAATAGAGAAATCATTAAATTAAATTAAATTATTTATTTGAGAGAGAGAGAGAATGGGTGGGCCAGGGCCTCCAGCCACTGTAAACAAACTCCAGAACCATGCATCACCTTCTGCATCTGGTTTATGTGGGTCCTGAGGAATCAAACCTGGTTTCTTAGGATTCACAGGCAAGCGCCTTAACCACTAAGCAATTTCTCCAGCCTGAGAAATCATTTTGTAGATATTTTCTGATTATGCTTATAGCTCAAAGATTTATATTTTCTTAACCAGTAGCTAAAAAGAGTAGGCCATTATATTGAATGACATCTGGGGCAGGAAGCCAGGGTAGGTTTTAGGAGCCAATACAGGAGCCCTATTATATAAATTAACTGAAGAAAATTATTGGAGACCATCTGATGTTTTGGCTGAGAACTACCTATTCTCCTTCCATGTACTACTACCTTGTTAGTTTCTTAGAGCTTTAGAAAGAGCTGTGCCTATGGCAGTATCCCCATTTTAAGACCATCAAAGCCAGATCCTGAGAGTCAATGCAAGGTCCTAGAGCTGGTTTGTGGTCATGTCTTGACTGATTTGTCTCCAGGTCTTCTGCTGTTTTTATCTATAACACACACACACACACACACAAACTCACATGTCCATCTTTTGTGTTCTGTTTTTGACTAAGATGAGAATTTTAGTTCACCTCCATTAACCCATCTCTTCTACTCTCCTGATTTTAAGCAATGACTGTGTGCCTGTAAGGTTGTCACTTCCCTTTCCTAAGCTTCCCTTTGATTCTCTTAAGTGAGATTTGGGTCAAATGCTCTCCAGCTTTCTTTTCAGCTCTGACCTACTGCAGATATTTAACAAGCACTGAATGTTGCCTCGTAATCACGTATACAATATAGGATTTTTTTTATCTGCAGTCATTGTCGTGGAAATATTGTATGTCTGTGATGCAATGACGAGTTAATGTTTAAACTTAGACCTCATGGTAGCAACTGTGACTTGTGCAAGGAAGAATTTTAAGGGGTTTTCCCCCTGATAACCTGTATCAATACAAATGATCCAGAAAACTGTTCCTCATGCTACATTATGACCAACTACCCTGTCACCAGTGACTCTAAATGATCATGATAATCCCTGAGGGAAAAATGGAAGCACATTTTTTTCCTTCGATCCATAATTGGCCTGACAGTGTCCCAGAGACTGCACATTGAGCCTTTCTCTGTTAGTAATGAACAATGGATGTGTCATCTTGTCTGGCCATGACGAGGCTGATGTGCCTTTGTTGCCTATAATTATTTTAGTCATTTTCACTTTCAACCTTCACTTTTAGGGGACAATGCAGACAGATTGCATTGTGCCAAGGTTGAGTGAACTAAGACTCTTTGTTGTTTATTTCAAAAACTGGATCAGAGAAAGAATTACATTTTAATCACTTGTATGTCTAATTAAGAAAAAAAAATGGCCAATAGTCACATCACCCATGAACAGTGTGGTGGGGGGAAATATAACAACACTAGTTTTAGAATTCAGACTGGGGTTGAAATTCCAGCTTAGCCATTTATAAAGTATGTGTTCTTAGGAAAGTTATACAAGCTCCTAGAGCTATTGTCATATTGTATGTGAAATGAATATGCTTCCTACAGAATTTTGTAATTCATAAGAAGTACCTAGTATAGTACTTGCTAGAAGATAGTGCTGAATAAGTGGAAACCCTGTTATCAAGGGAGGTCAAAAGTTACATGATAATATTTCTATTTTTCCATGTAGTCTAAGAGCTACATATGGAAGGGAGCTCAGGCTCCCTATGTTTATGCCCCGGTCCTTAGCACAATATTTGAGATATAGTCAGAAGTCAATCAATTTTTAGCAACCATAACATGAAATAGATGATGTAGGTATCATTACCATTTTTGCTTACCAGCAATCCTAGTTCCAAGGGCTTATGAATTGCTCAACTGCTAAGTTGGTGTGTAGTTAGGTTGTTTACAGGAACAGAACTTATAGAATATATTATATATAATAGATATATATATAGATATAATATAGATATATTACAAATAGGACATGTTAGATTGGGTTACCCAGTACAGACCAATAGTGGCTATGTATAGGCTAGAGAGTCTGAGAACCTGGTGTCTGCCCAGTCTCCAAGGATGGATGGCTCAGCAGTCCCAATACAGCACTGAAGGCCTGAAGGATCCCTAGAGAGCTGCTGGGTTTCAGTCCATGTTGGAAGGCTGATGAAACTCAATTCCAATATCCAAGAACGAGCATAGCAACAGGGTTTTACATGCATAAGCAAGGAAGGAGCAAGGGAGGGTAGCCAGGCAAAAAGTACTGGCTTTCACTGGAACTTCTTTATATGTGGGCTGACACATGAAGGCCTGTCCATTCTGGGGAAAGGAAACACCTTCACGGATCTGGGAAAGAGGTGAGGCTATCACTTGATTCCTGATCTGCTCAAGTTGACAACAGAAATTGACTGTCACAATTGACATAGCCAAGATTCACACCTATATGTTTTTAGTGTTTTCTAACTTGCTAATCTATATTTTCCTTCCCAAAGGTTAGTATTTTTTAAAGAGCTGCTAGTTGCTTCTTTATTATCTCCCTTTTCTATGTGAGGCTTGCAGGATAATCTTTTGTTTTTTTCATTCAATACATTTTGAGTGGGACAGCAGAAATTTTGAAGATAAGCATAGGTTAGAATGGATTATTGGTGTGGACCTACAGCCTCTGTTCAGAACTTTATTTTGTAATTATTATGCATATCTATAGATGCTTCTAGAACAATATACTTTACCACATAAAACATCAAGGGATCTACTTTCTGTTCTTTGATAATCTCACTCTTACCAAAGAAGAAAAACATACGCATTAATACTTTTTGATTGAAATCTATGTTCTTGATTAGTCAAACCCACTTTTCCTAATGGTGGAACTTAAGAAGTAAGTAGTACACAGGAAAGTGTTCCATTTTGAAATTGACATAGTGCTCATTTTTACTACTTGTTTGTCTGTTCCCAATTAGCACAGAAACATGGTTTCAAATATTGATGCTTCCTATATGCTGACCATATAAAACATTGACAAGTTCTGGAGCGAGGATATGATACAACTTTCTTGGGTTATTTGATGAGTTAATGAGCAGATATGGATTAGAATGCAGAACTCCTGAGGCCTACTCTTGAAATGGATTAGGAGCAAAGTAGCCTTTTTTTCTGGTAGACAGTTAATTAGGGATTGGCCCATGGAGACATGGGTACCACTTTACCTGCTCTGGAAAGACTATAACCCATGTCCAATCCAGTCTCATTCAAGATGGCTACAAGCATCAACACCAGCATCAGCTTCTTGTTTCTTTCTAAGCTTTTCCCAGACTTAGCACACCTGTGGGTTTGCCCTTCCTGAGTCAGACTTGAGTCCAACAACCAATTAGGTCCCTCACTTATTCATGTGGATATGATGATGAGGCTTATTGTAATTGGATGTCTGATTCATATAAATGGTCCTGAAATACTTGCCTACATTTGTAAACTCGGCCTCCTGACAAGTCTCATTGGATCCTATGTGAGGGGCATCATATCAGTTTCTCCTCCTCCTTCCCAGCCAGGCAATGAAGGGCAAAAATTACTTTTTGCCTGGGCACTTTTCCTGCTTTGTTTTGGGAGCTTGCCTGCTTGTTTTCCATGTGTGTGTATATAAGCCCCTTCCCCAGAGGCTTCTTCCCTGAATATGAAGAAAGACCTTTCTGTATGTGTCAGAGATTATTTTCTCCAGGCTGGGATTGGGGGGGGGGATTTCTTTTGCTTTGGACTTTCTTGCTTTGTGTTCCTTCTTAAACCAAATTCTCCCTAAAATAAATCTCATAATTTGTAATTTAGTTTTCTCTGAGTCTGTGTTTTCAATTCCTTGATACAAGGATAAGGACCTAAAATTGGATTTTTATGGGCCTAGGTATTCTCCTACATCTTTATGAATTTCTACTCCCTCCAAGGACTCCAACACTACATCGGTATTATACCTATATTCGTGCTGTGAGTGATGACAGTTAAATATAACACTAATTAATTGAAGATATTTTGAATTGGACTTTAAGATTCTAGAGAGGAGAAACATCTATTAGATGGATAATAGTTAGAAATTTAAACAGTGCTCCCAGTACTAAACACTGTGTCTGAGTACAGGGCATGGATTCAGACATTGTTTCATTATTTATGAGATGGCAAAAGAGAAATGATTCTTGATTGGAGGAAAAGAAGGTACTGTGATTCCCAGGTCTGTAAAGAACCTTTTAGAACCCTCAAGTTGGAACTTAATAAATCACGGATAAAAGAAAGCAATGAAATGGCCCCTTTTCACATGAAAACAGGACACCACTGTATTCTTGTGGGCACTACATAGAAATTTCTTATGCATAAGTTGTATGGAAAGAGTGATAAAAATGTTTTTCTTCTGGTTAATAATCGATTCTAGGGGTAAGAGGTGGAGGCAGGGGATGAGCACTGAAGGACAATCATGAAGAATTACATATGCAGTTTCTAGTCAGAGGAACTTGAGTTTGTAGAGAACAGTAAATGTAGTTGTATGTATTTAGGAAGCACTAATCTATAAATAATCCTATCTTGGCCTGGTGGTGCAGGCCTGCCATTCCAGCTCCTTATGAGGTTGAGGTAGAAGTACTGCATGCTCAAGGCCAACCCAGGAAACTGGGCAACTCTACATTTAAAAAAATGGCTATCTAGCATGTGTAAAGCCCTAGGTATCCCACTAGCACTTCCCACACATCTTAATAGTAGCTATCTCACATTATTGATTTGAAGATTCAGTGTTTGTTATAGTTACCTTCTTATTGCTGGGACAGATACCAGACCAGAAGTAGCATTTGGGAAGAAAGGGTTTATTTCAGGCTTATAGGGGAAGCTTCATCATGGTTGAATCTGGCTCATTTCACCATACATCCATAGCATAGAGATAACAGCCAGAGCCAGAAAGCACAAACAACTTTGAACACACAGGGCTGGATTCAATGCGAAGGTCCCCACTTCATGACATGACTTCCTCCAGCAATAATCTTTTCCATTGTCCCAATGCAAAACAGTTGGCTCACGTTTAATCTCCTTAACTGCAGCTTAAGTAGCCTAAAAGCAGTCCCTGTGCTTGTAACTTCAGACTTGCTTATATATATATTTTTTCCTGTGGGAAACTTTACATCTTTCATATCTTTCTGTTCTATACTTTCTCCCAAGCACACCTGTCCATTATCTTTAAATACATATTTTTTTCAAATTCTCAGGAGATGGACAGAATGTAGTTAGCTCTTCATCACTAGCCCAGTTCCAACAAAGTTCTTTCCCTTCCCATTTGAAACTGTATAAGGCAAGTTTTCACAATTCTCTCTGCATTTATGATTTTCCAACCATCATCAGAATATCACACCCCACTCTGCTTACAGCAATACAAAGCTTTACTAACATGCACAGGCTAACTCTAAACACACAGGGCTGAAATCATCCCAAGGTACACACCTAGTGACACACATTCTCTGTCTGGGATCTACCTCCCAAAAGTTCTACTAGGATGGGACTAAGTAGGAAAGTTAATCATAAACACCTGAGGCTATAAAAACATTACATTCAAAACCAGCACAATGTTACATATGTAAAATCTCCAAGCACAGAATCTGGGACACAATAAGAGCCCAATGAATAGCATCTGTTATTATAACCTAGGCTATTGTATGGCTCTGTGCTCTCCTATACTGTCATAGGTAATCCTAGAACACAGCAAATGACTATTTATTTGAGAGAGACAGGGATAAAATAATAAGGAGTAAGAGGCAGACAGAGAGAGACCAACACTGCCAATGAACTCCAGATGCACGTGCCACTTTGTGCATCTGGCCTTAAGTGGGTACTAGGGAGATGAACCCAAGATTTCAAACAAGTGCCTTGTTGCAGTCAGGTTCACATTGCTGGCAGAAATCACCCAACCAAGAGCAGCTTGAGGAGAAAAAGGGTTTATTTTGGCTTACAGGCTCAAGGGGAAGCTCTATGATGGAAGGGGAAAACAATGAAAAGAGCAGAGGGTGGACATCACCTCCTGGCCAACATCAGATGGACCACAGGAACAGGAGAATGTGCCAAAAACTGGCAAGAAGAAACTGGCTATAATACCCATAAGCCTGGCCCCAACAATACTCTGCCTCCAGGAGACGTTAATTCCCAAATCTCCATAAACTGAGGACCTAGCATTCAGAACACCTAGGTTTATGGGTGACACCCGAATCAAACCACCATATTCTGCCACTGGCCCCCACAAACTGATAACCATACATGATGTAAAATGCAATACATTCATCCAACTTTAAAAGTCTCCATAGTTTATATCACTCCCAATGATGTTCTAACATTCCCATAGTCCAAAGTCTTTTAACTTAGTCATAAGAACAAAAATAAACCCAAAAATCCCATAATGGCACAGAATAAAGACTCACACTGCAAAAGATGGGATTGGGCATAGCAAAGAAATATTCAAGTAATACAAGATTTAATCATGGCAAACATCAAACTCTGTAGCTTCACGTCCAACAACTCTAGTCAGTGACGAGTCTCCAAGTCCAATAATTCTAACCAGCAACATGTCCCTGGAATTCCAATTCCACCCCTCTAGCTAGCCTACTCACAGTCCTGTTAAACTTCATTGGGGCTGGCTGGCAGCTCTCCTTAGCAGCCATCTCGTGGTCTTGGCATCTCCAATGGGATTCCACTAGGTTTCTACTGCAACCCATAGAGCATCCTCACAGTCCATCAGGTCTCCATGCAGGCATCCAGTAAACCTGCTTCACACTGACCATGGCCATTTCTGAAACACAAGACCTCATTGCAAATTCAATAGCCCTCTCTTTCTTGCATTTCTATACTTCATAATACGAGGTGGGATGCCAACTTGTTAATCTGGAGGGGGGTGATAAAGCAGACATTGAAGAAGAGGACACTCCTTCAGCATTCAGGCCCCTTCAAAAGACTGCATTCTTTCTGTTGTCCCAATACAGGTCAGCTGGCCCTATGTCAATGGTTTGAATCTCTTATACAATTGCAGGTGATTGGGCAGCAGTTTTGGCAAAAAGATTTCATTTCTGTGCCATATCCCTCTGATCACACCAGTCCATTTCTATGCAATGCAACCTTGCACAATTTTTCAGGACATGGGCATAACAGCAAGCCTCTCACACAAACTGCTTCTAGCCCAGTCCAGGCAAAGTTCATTCTCATCTTCATAAGCCAAACCTCACAGTCTATAGTTCTTACTGTATTCAGGTCTTTCAACTCTGACCAGAATAGTCCATCAAGCTGTACTTACTGCAGTGAAAGGCGTCTCTTAGGCCAAGATTTCAAATCCTTCCACATTCCTCTCAAAAATCAGCTCCAAAAGACCAAAAGCCACACAGTCAGATATCTAGCAGTAATGACTCTACTCTTGGTACCAACTTTACTGTTGCAGTTAGGTTCATATTGCTGGTAGAAAACACTGGACTAAGAGCAACTTGAGGGGGGAAAAGGGTTTATTTTTGCTTACAGACTCAAGGGGAAGCTCCATGATGGCAGGAGAAAATGATGGCATGAACAGAGGGAAGATATCACCTCCTGGCCAACATCAGATAGACAAGAGCAACAGGAGAGTGTGCCAAAAACTGGCAAAGGAAAACTGGGTATAATACCCATAAACCCACCTCCAACAATACTCTGCCTCAAGGAGGTATTAATTCCCATATCTCCATCAGCTGGGGACCTAGCATTCAGAATACCTAGGTTTATGGGGGACACCTGAATCAAATCACCACATGTCTTTAGCCACTAACCCATCTTTCCATCTCACACTGTCAGATTTTGAATATGATTTTAATTGTCATGATTCTAGGATGGATTACTCATTTCTAATCCTTAATTTATACATCTTAAAAATGGGAATAATAGCATCAACTTCATGGAATTATTGTGAGGAATTAAAAAGTCAACTTACATTTTTAGAACACTACAAAGCATATGTTTTAAATGAGTGTTAGCTATTATTACACAGGGTAACATGTTCATCATCTATATGTCAAGTATTTTTTAGGAAGAGAGCACTTAGAATAATGTTTGATGCACAGTGGATACTTAAATTGTAATTTCTTTCCTTGAGCATTTGTTCTATCTCAGGCATTGTGTCAAATGAAAACCATTAGACATAGTTATTCTCATTTTTAAATTTATTTATTTGAGAGCAACAGACAGAGAGAGAAAGAGGCCGATAGATAGACAGAGAATGGGCACGCCAGGGCCTCTAGCCACTGCAAAGGACCTCCAGAAGCATGCACCCCTTGTGCATCTGGCTAACGTGGGTCCTGGGGAATCGAGCCTTGAACCAGGGTCCTTAGGCTTGACAGGCAAGCACGTAACCGCTAAGCCATCTCTCTAGCCCAGTTACTCTCATTTTTGATGGGGAAATCAAGGCATATATGTGTCCATGTTTTTATTTGGTTTTAATACCATAGCTAGACCTTTCTTTTCTAGTTGATATGTGACATCTGGTATAGGGTAAGGTGGGCTTGAATAAAAATTTATTTGACTTTAAATCCCACATTCATTATAGCACACTGAGTAAATGTTCACTGAACTGGGTGATCTATAGGATTAGCAAATCTTGGTTCAGAGGTTGAAGTAAATGAAATTATTTTCTGAATGTGAAATTTTGCCTGCTGTGCCTGCCAAGGAAGTAAGAATCTCATAGAATGTCAGAGTTGAGTATCAGGTATGGCTTCTTATCTAGGTTCTTAGTTTCAGGCTGAGGTAACCAGAGCATTTAGGGGGCTTCACTAGTTATAATTGTTTGGAGACATCTTGGGTTTAGATCAATTTATCTCCTCTGTGTTTAGTGCAGAAAGCTAAGGAGAGCTTTGAATTCCACTGATCATTTACAAATGAAAGCTAATTTGGATTTAGGGACCTGGACATATATGTTACAAATGCCATCCTATAACCTGTTCTCTGTTATTTTTATGTAATAGGATATAAAACTGAATAAGGAAATATTTTTGGATTTTGTTTACAAACAGGATAAGAGCAGTCATGATTGAAGAAGATTATTTAAGTTTTGTTTTGTTTTGTTTTTTTCTGGAAAGTACACTGGTCTGGTATGATAGGGAATCTCTACACTTTACCATGACCTAGGCTTTAATGAAAATTACATTGATTGTGTTTCTATCTGTGCAGCAGCAAAGGGTTGCCCATGCTACTCTGGGCCATTAGTCTCCACAGTATCATCAACTATGCAAAACAAAATCCCAGCCCTTGCAAAACCACATATGATCTTACTTTCAAATCATTCAGTCCCCTTTCTAACTTACTCCAACCATAATATTACCTGTTATCACCCCTTCCAAATTTTTGAAGTAGTATCTGTGTTTGACTGTGCACTAGAGATTGTGCCATGTGCTTTATATATACCATATCCATTTATAGACATATAGCTATTATTATCATCACGAATGCCTTTTGCAATGATACAAATGAAGTTTCATAGGCTGGAAAGATGGCTTAGCGGTTAAGGCATTTACGTGCAAAGCCAAAGGACCCTGGTTTGATTCACCAGGACCCACATAAACCAGATGCACAAGGGGATACATGCATCTGGAGTTCATTTGCAGTGGCTGGAGGCCCTAGCACATTCATTCTCTCCCTCTCTCTCTCTCACTCTCTCTCCCTCTCAAATAAATAAAAATAAATAAATAAATGAAGTTTCAAGTTAGTGAGTTGAGTAGGTCACATGAGTAGTAAGTTACAGAATTGGTATTCTGAACCTATCTAACTCTCAGCATATGAACATTTCACTGTACCATGCTGGGGAGGACATCTTGGACCACAGTGCATTATATGTCCTCAGACCCTCTTGAACTTATCTGTTAGATTTTGGGATCAGTATACAAGACAAAGACACTGAGACAAAATATTTTTTTTTAGTTTAAGAGTTTATTGTAAAGGAGGAGAAAGAGGGAGATAGAGAGGAAAAGAGGAAAGAGAGATAAAAGAGAAAATACATGTACCTGGGGCAGGAAAGCCAAAAGAGATTGGGCTTTATGGAAAGAAGGGCAACTGACCTGCTAGGGAGCAGCCTTAGGTGCTGTGGTAGAGGCTAGAGATTCTCAGCCCAGAAGTATTCCCAATTACCATAACAGGAGGTGGTCCCAGAATCCTAGGTTTAGTTAGAGTATGGCCTGCTGGAATGGGAGAGATGTAGAAGGGTAAAGTGCTCTGGGACTCCTACAGTATCTAGGAGAGTATAGTAGACAGTTTCCAGGTAGCTGAGATGCACTTCTAAACCAGGCACAGTTATGGAGGAAGGAATATTTATTGAAGCTTACAGATCCAGGGGAAGTTCCATAATGGCAGAAGAAGCTAGCCCTCTCTCACAGGACCAAACACAGAGAGAAAAGGCCACAAGCCAAAAACCCAAAAGCCATACCACACAGTATACTTCAGGAACTCCAAGTGGAACTGAGACACTTTGTATATCTTTATATTGGAATTCCAAATCCCCACCACCACTTAGGGCTGGACCCTAAGATCTGACCAGTGACACTTCCTCCACCCAGGTGGCTGAAGATCTAAACTACAAACTGATAAAACACTGAATATATTGGGGGCCATCTATTTAAACTACCACAGTGAGTATTAACAAACAAAAGACCCCAGTGAAGTTACAAGTGAAGGGCACTGGAATCTCAAGATCACCATGGCTACTGTTTAATGGGTGGGGTGGAGTGTCCTCCATATCACAGGTGTCATAGGCCTTGGAGAAAATCAGCTTGGAGTGAGATGAACTATCACTGAGCTGAAACACTTAATTGAAGTGTGAGATTTGTATGTTTTGCTTGTTTTGAACTACAGTAATTTGTTCAAGTAGACACCCTTGAAGAAAACTTCATTAGTTCTACAGAATCCACAGATTGGCTTTTGAGTCAATAACCACATTCATCTGGAAGAAAAGAGAATAGCTACAAAGTGGCCAGAGTTGTAGGTATCAGTCTTTTCAACATTATCATGGCTCCCTTTAGAAAAGCCTGAGGTATATCTTGAAGATCCCATGTTTGAAAACAGTGCATCACTATTCATGGGACACAGTGCCAAGGATATGACACTCACTAGGTTCTACAATTGGGTTGGAGATATTTTCCTAGTTGAACAACGAAAGGAAGTGCAACTCTGGAAAGGTACACAAGTGATTGTGAAGGCCTTACATTATTGATTATATATTTTTTAAAGCTCCACTATAGATTTTTTTTCTTTGTAATCTCTATTTGATTTTGATTTCAGGGTAGAATGGGATTCTTGAGTATATCAGCAATCTTCTGAAAATTTGACTTACATTTATTATTTAAGTTTATGGAATTGCCTGTTTATGACTTTGACTTTTTTTCGTGGCTCTTGTTTCTACTATATTTTCCTTTCCTATTCCTCTCAGTTCTTGGATTATTGATAAGGCTTGCTTGTTTTTCTTTTAGTTCACTGCAACTCAGCACTATAGTTAAATTCTGCTAGGTGTTCCAAGGTCTGTGACAAGTTCACTGACATGAAAAATAGTAGTTCACGTTTTGATGAAAAAGTAACTGTTAGTTATATAGATTTTGTATAAAGAAATAGCTAACCTCGGATTCTTATCAGTATAAGTGCATTTCCCCATGATTTGTGTCTACCTTTGAGTACTAAAGTACTCCCTTCTTGATGAACTAGTCCTAGGCTGCTGGCATGGTGAACTTCACTGAGGACCTTTAAAAGGGGGAAACACTTCTTTTATAGGGCTGACAAAAACAACAACTCATGGGCATCCCTTTCTTCTGAGTGAGTAAATGTCCTCTTTCTTTGTGGCAGTGGATTTACTCAGAGACCTCACTGAACTGAACATATTTGTAACTGTGAGAAAAAACACACTACCTTTAGCATTTTATTGGCTCCTTAGTGGCAGATTTGTGGCATGTTTTATTCTACTCTCATCTTTCCTAGTTATGTAACAGCTGCTTAGTGCAGTTCAAACTCTTTCAATATGAAGACCAAATTTTCCAATTGAAAGTAAGGACACATGGTCTGATAAATTCCAGTGTACTCAAGAAGATAATGGAATGAAATAAGTGAAGGCCACTCTGTTGTCCAATGTATAGATACTATTCTTAGAAAAATAAGCATGCTCAACTTTTGTCAACATGGAGAGCTTTGCTAAAGCCTGTATTCTATGACAGAAGATGCTGTTTCATTCCATTTTTATTTTTATTTTTATTTTATTTTATTTTATTTTATTTTTGCTTCTTTTGAGATCTTACATTTAGCCATGGCTGATGTTTCAAGTAAAATTAAACCAATTTTGGCGAAAATAGTAAAGCATTTTCAGTTTTGCCTTTTCACTGTATGGGATATGACAATGTCTTTGCCACAGGAACTGTAGCTGTAATAATAAAGAGTTTTCTGTGATCATGGAAGTAAGTAGCTGTACAGAATTAGGTAACCATAAAAGACATGGCATGTGGCTTGTGTAATCAGTATCTTTACATAATGTTCATACCTCATGCACAAAATTTCAGAGGCATACAACTTTTTAAGAATCTTACTAATTCCTCCTGGACTGAGAGGGAACAAAGTGGTCAAAATTCATGAGGGTGTGGAAGAACGAGCTTTCTTACCTGAGAATTCAGGGGAAATGCTTCATTAAGGCAGAATCCATTGATATTCTGAAAGAGCTCTTTCAGCCTCAGGGCTGAAGTCACTAAGACCACTAGGACAGCCCTGAGTACATAAGAAGAATAAATGCACAATGGGATCTTATATAAATGTTGTGAATGTGTTCTTGGGGGAATAGCAGAAGCATTTGAAAATTTTAATACAGTATAAACCCTGAAGGTAAAACAAGGGTTATTTTTCTTGACAAAGTAAACTCTTGTTTCTTCTTGGAGCATTTTGTTCTTATAAAATCTGAGATTGAATGTCTCTGTTTCTTTGAAGCTCAGGCTGCAGCAGGAACAATGACAGACATCTGTGTGCTCTTCTTTCCCAACTCTAGGGAAGTAAAACTTCCTTAAGTTTGGAGCTGGCACTGCACTGACTCTGGATGAAATTATTTCTCTGTAGAGCAGATCATGAATGGTGATAGGATTGAGGCCAGCTTTGGTTTCTGGGTGGACTGTGATCCTGATGAATCAGTTCTCATTGTGTGAAAATTGCCTGAGACATCAGGCTATGCGGGAAACATTCATTATTGAGTTCTAGACAGAAGTGCTCTTGCAAGCTATCTCTTGCAATTGGTATAATCACAGAATCTTCACCTGGGTTATCTGGTAACCATTCTTTTTTTTTTTAAGATTTTATTTTTATTTATTTATTAGAGACAGAGAGAGAAGGAGAGAAAGTGACAGAGAGAATGATAGTGAGAATGGGCATACCAGGGCCTGTAGCCACTGCAAATGAACTCCAGATGCATGCGCCACCACCTACATCTGGCTTACGTGGGACCTGGAGAATCGAACTTGAGTCCTTAGGTTTCACAGGCATGTGCTTTAACCGCTAAGCCATCTCTCCAGACCCTCCATTCTTGGATAAAGCTAATGTTTTAGTGCAGTTAGTTCTCAGAGCCTTTCCTGTGTGGTATATATCCATACCATTGTGGTTACCTACCACCTGTATTATTTTTGAAGAATATATCCTGGGGTCCAGATTGTAAAAATTATGAAATAAAATCAAATGTTTTTTTTTTTTTTAGTCTTTCCTTCATTCACTTGATACATTATTGAACATGGTATGGTGATATAGCCTGTAATGTCAGCACTTGGGTGGTAGAGATAGGAGGATCAGGAGTACAAGGTCATTCTCAGCTATATAGTAAATATGAGGTCAGCCCGAGCTACATGAGACCCTGTCTAAAAACAAAACAAAACAAACAAAAAAAAAAAAAACAAAGCACAACTTGGGAGATGGATCCATTGTTAAAACTGCTTGATTGCAAACTCTGCCAACCTGGGTTTTATTCCCTATTACCTACATAAAGCCAGAGGCAAAAAGGTGGCCTATTCATCTGGAGTTCATTTGCAGTTTCAAGGGGTCCTGATATGCTCCCCAAACATGTATTTACAAATAAATAAAGTATACTTAAAATAAATAAAATAAAACAAAAGTAAAAACAAAATGAAACATGATACATTTATTGAAGATTTAGTATTGGTCAGGCATTTTACTAGGCACTGAGGACAAAATTGGTGAACAGTGTAAGATCTCACTTTTCACAAAGCAACCATATACAGTAGGAATCAAGAACACAAATTTTGTAATCAGATTGCCTGGGTTTGAATCTTGGAATTTCTACTTACCAGCTACTTGATAGCAGGTATCATTTAACCTCTCTGTGCCCTAGGTTCTACTTTTTAAAAATGGAAATAATAATAGTCATGAGGTCATATTCCATTTGTTATGAAAATGAAAGTAATGACTGGCCCATATCAAATATTATATGTTCCACTAAAGAATATGAAGCTTACACTTTAGTAAAACAAATAAATACTCTTAGGTCATAGTAACAGTGAACAAATGGGTTGATAATTACAATATCCTGATTTTTTCTGAGGCAGGGTCTGGCTTTAGCCTAGGCTGACCTGGAATTCACTATGTAGTCTCAGGCTGGCCTCAAACTCACAGAGATCCTCCTACCACTTTCTCCTGAGTTCTGGGATTAAAGGCATACACCAACATGCCCAGCCTAATATTGTGTTTAATCTTAAAAAAACATCTTTAATGGGGCTGGAGAGATGGCTTAGTGGTTAAGGCATTTGTCTGAAAAGCCAAAGGATCCAGGTTTGATTCTCCAGGACCCATGTAAGACAGATACACAAGATGATACATGTGTCTGGAGTTTGTTTGCAGTGACTGAAGGCCCTGGTGTGCCTATTCTCTCTCTCTTTCTCTATGTGTCTGCCACTTCCTCTCTCTCTCAAATAAATAAATATAAAATAATTATCTTTAACTTTGATGATTTATCTCTGTAATGGTTTTACATGTGGATTTGGTTTTATCTTATTATAATCTTTCTTTAGAAAAATCATTTACACTATAATTATATTATAAATGAAACAGTCATAGGCTGGAGAGATGGCTAATGGCTTAGCAGTTAAGGCACTTGTCTGAAAAGCAGAAGGACCCAGGTTTGATTCCCCAGTACCCATGTAAGCCAAATGCACAAGGTGGCACCTATGTCTGGAGCTCACTCTCACTGAAAGACTTATCACAGAAGTTGCAGATAAAATTATTGTTTACAGCTCACTTCTCTTTAATGATTTTTATTCTTATGTTTAATAACCTGTTACTTTATTAGTGTATCTTAATTTCACATATAATGGGTTACATTATTTTTCACACATGTAATTAAGGTATTTTTTATCTTCCTATATTACCCAAACTTATTTGAAGAAGGCATTAGAAGATAGAAGACAATCCGTGTTCACGAACTGGCAAAATTAATGTTATAATATTGCTGTATTACTGAAAGTTATCTACAGATGCTATGCATCCTGTGGTGGTTTGAATAGAATAGATGGCCCCCAATATATTAAGTTATTTATTTGTTTGTAGTTTGCATCTTTAGACACCTGGCTGGAGGCAGTGTCACTGGGTGGATCTTAAGGTGTGGTGGTGGGTTTCAGATTTCAATCTAAAGATATGCAAAGTGTGCCTAGCTGGAGTTCCTGAAGTGTGCTGTGGCTTTTGGCTTTAGGCTTGTACTTCTCTCTCTCTGATTGGGCCTGTGAAGGCAGGCCAGCTTCTTCTGTCATTTATGGAACTTCCCCTGGATCTGTAGGCTTCAATAAATATCCCTTCCTCCATAACTGTGCCTGGTCTGGAAGTTCATCTCAGTGAACCTGAAGCTGTCTGCGACACATCCCCTATCAAAATTATAACAATATTGCTCATAGAAATAGAAAAAGATGCTAAAATGCATATGGAAGCACAGAAGACCTGCAATAGCCTAAGCAAACTTAAGCAAAATCACTAATGTTAGAAGTATCATAATGCCTTTATTTAAATTATATAACAGAGCCATAGTAACAACAACAACAAAAAAAACCCCAGCATGGTACTTGCAGAAAATCAGACATATAGGCTAGTGAAATTGAAATAGTGAAATTGGTCAAGAAATACACCCACTCAGCTATAGCCCCTGTTTTTTTTTTTTACAACCTGTGTGGAGACTGCATGATATTAAAAAAAATCAAATTGCACAGCAAAGGAAATAATTAACAGCATAAAGGCTTGCATAATTGGAGGAAATCTTTATGAGTTATTTCTGATGGGTATTAATAGCTAGGATATTATAACAAACTCAAAAAATTACATACCAGGCTGAAGAGATAGCTCAGTGCTTAAAGATTATTGCTTACAAAACTTGATGGCCCAGGTTCAATTCCTCAGTAACTATGTAAAGCCACATACTCAAAGTGGAGTATGTGTCTGGAGTTTGCAGTGGCAGGGGACCCTGGTATGTCCATTCGCTCTCTCACCCTCTCTTTCTGTGAGAGGGATATAGGTAGCATTAGAGAGAGGCACGCAGACAGGAAGGCACATAGAAGAAATATGGATCTCAATTCCTGCTCGCCAAGTAGGAATAAAACAGATGGGCAGCTGCTTTACATCATATGTTCACCTTGCTGCTAGCAGTAGCTGCCACAGAGCTGGAAGTACTCTGGTGTGTCCATAGAGTTCAAGCCCAGCCCCTTCAGGATGCTGCACCCAGGGATATTGACTTCTTCTAGATTCAGCCTGGGACCCAGGATAAAATGCCTGGCTTCTTATGAGGTTTTGGGGGTGAGCTTTTGTTTTTCACTTTTCTGGCTCCTAGGCTGTTTATCTTCCAGAACTTGAGGGTTCTGCCACTGGTAGGGATGACCTGTTGTTGCCTTATTTTTTATTTTTATTTTATTTTTTATTTATTTCTTTTTATTTATCTTTTTTTATTAATTAGTTTTGTACTCAGTGGATACAGTCAAGTTGATATCATTGTTAGCCTCCTCCATGTCCTACCCCCTCCCCCTGGCCCTTCCCTGTTGAGGTATATGGGTCATGAATTGTGGAGTTAGCCCTTGTTGCCTCATTTTTTTTTTAATTTTGTTTTGTTTATTTATTTGAGAGCGACAGAGAGAAGGAGGCAGAGAGAGAAGGAGGGAGACAGAGAGAGAGAGAGAATGGGCGCGCCAGAGCTTCCAGCCTCTGTAAACGAACTCCAGATGCGTGCGCCCCCTTGTGCATCTGGCTAACGTGGGTCCTGGGGAATTGAGCCTCGAACCGGGGTCCTTAGGCTTCACAGGCAAGTGCTTAACCACTAAGCCATCTCTCCAGCCCTGTTGCCTCATTTTTAAAGCCTCTCTTTTATATTCTTTTTCACATTTTTTTCTAGGCCCATGGATTTTTGCATGAACCTATAGACCACATAGATACACCCACTCCTAATCCTTTGGTTTCTGGATTTTGTGGAATAAGATGTAATAATTCACTAAAATAATACTTCTCAGTCTTGTTTATTTCAATTCTTTGGTAAAGTAGACATGAACTTGGGTTTGGAGTGTGTGTATGAATCCCTAAAAGTAAGTCCTGTCTCATCTGCTTGCAAATAGTCAATAAGAACTTAAATACCAAAAGAACTAATCATTCAATCTTTCTATTTGTGTTTCACCTTTCTTTTGAAAAGTAATGATGGGCTGGAGAGATAGCTTAGCGGTTAAGCGCTTGCCTGTGAAGTCTAAGGACCTGGGTTCAAAGCTCGATTCCCCAGGACCCACGTTAGCCAGATGCACAAGGGGGCGCACGTGTCTGGAGTTTGTTTTCAGTGGCTGGAAGCCCTGGTGTGCCCATTCTCTCTCTCTCTGTCTCTCTCTTTCTCTCTGTCTTTCTGTCTGTGTCTGTTGCTCTTAAATAAATAAATAAAGAACAAAAAAAAATAATAAAAAAGTAATGATACTAGTTGTCTCTTCATTTTCTTTTCTTTCCCCCTTTCTTTACCTTCTATTTTTCCCTCTTTCCCAGTATGGTCAATTTAAATACGTTTAGTTTTTTATTTTTTAATTTAATGAAAGGTTCTTTTCTTCTTTAACATGTATCTTTTTATTAGGATACATGTTATTGGGTTTTATTATCGTGTTTTCAAACAACTTTTTTGTTTTCCTTTCCTCCTTTCCCCCTCCCCTCACCCTTGCTCTCTTCCCAACTTAGCCTCCTTTCTGCTTTCATACTACATGTTTTATTTTATTACCTTCTCATCACCTCTTGTTCCCCTCTCATGGTTTCCTTTCTCAAGTCATAGCCCATACTCACTCTCACATCCCCATATTTACACATATACATATATAAGCCCATCAACTGATGACTGGATAACGACAATGTGGTACAGATATACAATGTAGTTTTACTCAGTTGTAAAGAAAAAATGAAATTATGAAATTTGTAGGAGAAAGAATGGAATTGAAAAACAACTATACTAAGTAAGTGTAAACCTAACCCAGAAAAGCAAAAGTTACATGTCCTCTCTCATATGTGGATCCTAAACTGGTTGTCACTTTTAAAAATTTATTTTTATTAGATATGGACATACTTAGCATGTAAACAACACATGATGGTACCATCATTTCCCTAATCCTTGCCCCTCTTCCGAAGAGGTCTGCCTCACTGGGGATGCAGGTCAACCTCACGGTGATTGTGAGCATACTCTATTTTCTACTTCTGAGCTTTTGTCATTACCTCTTCCTGAAGTAGTCCCTTCTCCTCCACTTCTGTGTATACTTGTATCTTGAAGGTCAAAATCTTCTCACTATGTTTTACTTGGTCTTTAAAGTATTTATAACATACTTTAAATATATATATATATATATATTATTATCAACATATTTTGTATAGATACAACATGAGTTGTTACCGTCTTTTCCTTTGTCCCTGTCCTCATTCTGCTGTGGACCCTCCTCAGTGGGGTTGCAGGTATACCCTATGGGGTTGTGGGTTACTGTTTTGGGAGCAGCAGACAGTTATTTTTTGGGGGCGGGGGAGGGAATGCCTCTGGGCATGATGCCTCAACCTGTGGCTCTTACAGTCTTATCAACTACTTTTAAATGAGGACATACGTCAGTGTAAGTTCTACCACTTGCTATTTTCCTCTACCTATCCCGGTTATATTCATGTATGTTGTCTGTGTGGGTCTTCAAAATATTTTGGTTTGATACATCTCTACTTCATTTTCAATATTACTCATCATTGCAGGACCCATTCCATTGGCCTCTCTTTCATGAAAGCCTTCCTTGGTTTGAGTATAATCTGAAATGTCTTGTCCTCTCCATTTTTGTCCTGAAGTGCATAAGATGTACCTCCTTAGTTTTGTGTTTCTTTTTCTGACAGCAGAAATCACTCTGTAGCCCAGGGTAACTTTGAGCTCATAATCTTCCTGCCTCAGCCTCCCATGCATTGGGATTTATAGGTATAACATAACACTTAGCTCAGTTTTCTCTCAGTGCTGTGTGTGGGTCTTACTTATGCTGATGGCTAAGTGCTGCAAAGCCAGGAATTCTGCCTGGTACATCTGTATCACTCCTCATCAATACCTAGTAGCAGCTATGTTCATATTGGGCACTTGTATGTTTCTTGACTGGCCAGGGAATCGCCCTTTCTGTAAACCTGAAGCATAGGACTGTACAGAACACAAAGCATTTGGTAAAGATACGTTTTTAAAATGTACGATCATAGCTCTTGTTAAAAATTCAAAATGTGGGCTGGAGAGATAGCTTAGGGCTTGGCAGTTAAGGTGATTGTCTGGGAAGCCAAAGGACCTAGGTTCGATTCCCCAGGACCCATGTAAGCCATTTGCATCAGGTGGCACATGCATCTGGAGTTTGTCTGCAGTGGCTAAAGGCCCTGGCATGGCCATTTTGTCTATCTGACTGTTTATTTCTTTCTCTCTGATAAATAGACATCAAAAAACAAAAATTTAAAAATTCAAGAAGTAAGATGACTCTCTGGGAAAGGAAGAAATTTTTTTTCTCTTTATTAATTAGTTTTGTACTCAGCAAAAATAGTCAATTTGGTACCATTATTAGGCTCATCCGTGACCTACCCCTCCCCTTGGCCCCTCCTTGTTGAGGTATATGGGTCATGCATTATGGAGTCAGCCCACAGTTATGGGTAGGATAAATGTCTGCATATCATGACCCAACATGTGGCTCTGACATTCTTTCCGCCCCCTCTTCCGCAAAATTTCCCTGAGCCATGTTGGGTTCATTTTTGGTCTGCTTCAGTGATGAGGTGTTGGGGGGCCTCTGGGGCTCTGGCACTCTGATTTGGTAGGAGTTGATTTTTCTCTGTGTTGATCTCCTTCACCCTTGTGCTGGTACCCGGTTCACCAAGAAAACAACACCCTTGCTTGTTTCACCAATTGTTCTTAGTTTCAGCCGGGGCCCTTTGGAGGTATGATGGGGTGGCTTTCTCCTTAGGATCTACATCTATCTGAAAAAGAGAAGCATATTCTCCAATGGAGAGTAAGTTAGCACCAGAACAAATGAGATAACCTTTACTTTTTAATAGAGAATTTAATAGGTGTAGGCCCTCTTGTAGGCCACGATTGGTGGTAGCTTGATAGTGGAGAGCGGGCTTATGTTTGGATATCGTTCTGACTTATTTCCCAGCTCCAGCTATGGGTCCCATACCACTAAGGGGATCAGTTAGCGAATCAAGAGCAGTTGGTTTCCCACCATGGCTGTGTGCCACTATTGCACTTGTGTGAGCATCACCATGGGTTATTTGCTGCTATGTAGGTGAGACCATGAGTTGCTTGGACAGATATTGGTAATTTTCCCCCAGTCTCCCATGTAGCACCCTCTGGCACTAGACACGCTGACTGTCTGGGGACTGACTCTCTTACAGCTTCCAGCCATCCCATTCCAATTTATGTGTCAACCGCATAAAGTGTCTTCAGCAGTAGGGTCTTACCATTAACCTTTGGTGGGTCATCAAGTACTCTGACAGAAAACTGTCTTTCATTTAGGAAACCCTGTAGGTCTCTCTGATCAAAAGCTCATTGTGGATGATAGCCACATGCTGCTACTGGGAGTTACAGGTCAGTGCCCACTAAGAAAAGGAAGAAAAAGATAACTAATATAAAAGAGATAGAGAGAAGAGAGAGAGGGAGAGAGAGAGGCAGTAGAAGATTAAGGTCAGTCTTCATCATACCCTCTCCAGTGTCTTGTGGGTCATGTGTTCCCTCTAAGGGCCTGGTGAAGGATCAGCCATTTGGTCTGCCTTTTAGGATATAGAATTTTATAGTACCATTGCTGTTTGGGTCTAGATTTGTGTTTCCCACCCCCTTTCCTCTCCCCTCCCTCCACATCCATCCTATTGATTAGTCCATGAGAAGCTTGCTGGGTATGTAAGGCATCTTGGGTAGATTCAGGTTAGGTGCTGTAGATGAGTGAGACTATGTGGTGATTTTTTTCTATGATTGGGTAAGTTCACTGAGAATGATCTGTTCCAGGTTCAAACATTTTTCCTCAAACTCATTGCATCATTTTTTTCTTACTGCTGTATAGAATTCCATTGTGTAGATATACCACATCTTAGTTATCCATTCTTCTAGTGATGGACATCTGGGTTGATTCCAGCTCTTAGCTATTATGAATTGAGCCACTACAAACATGGTTGAGCAAATATCTCTGGCCTGTGGTTTAAAGGTTTTAGGGTAGATGTCCAGTAAGGGAATAACTGGGTCTGTTGGTATCTCTATAGTCAGCTTTTTCAGGAGTCTCCATATTGCTTTCCAAAGTGGTTGTACCATCTTATATTCCCACCAACAGTGCATGAGTGTTCCTACTTCTCCACATCCTCGCCAGCGTTTATTTCCATTTTATTTTTTTGTTTTATTTATTTGAGAGTGACAGACACAGAGAGAAAGAGACAGATAGAGAGAGAGAGAGAGAGAGAGAGAATGGGCGTGGCAGGGTCTCCAGCCACTGCAAACGAACTCCACATGACTGTGCCCCCTTGTGCATCTGGCTAATGTGGATCCTGGGGAATCAAGCCTCAAACCGGGCCTCTTAGGCTTCACAGGCAAGTGCTTAACTTCTAAGCCATCTCTCCAGCCCTCCATATGATATTTTGGTGTTTGCTATCCTTACCGGGGTAAGGTGGAATCTCATTGTTGTTTTAAGTTGCATTTCTCTGATGATTACGGATGAACATTTTCTTAAGTGTGTGTTTGCCATTTGTCTTTCTTCCTCTGTGTACTGCCTGTTCAGCTCAGCTCTTTGCCCCATTTTGTGAGTGGGATGTTTGACTTTTTACTGTTTAGATTTTTGAATTCTTTGCAGATTCTAGAGATTAGGCCTCTGTCAGTTGGATAACCAGCAAATATTTTTTCCCATTCTGTGGGTAATCTATTGGCTTTGCTTATTGTATGCTTGTCTATAAAGAAACTCTTCAGCTTCATGTGATCCCGTTGGTTGAGTGACTGTTTAAGATCTTGAGCTACTGGGGTTTTGTTCAGGAAGTCTTTTTCCATTCCTATATCATGGAAAGTACGTCCTATACATTCTTCCAGTAGCAGTCAAGTTTCTGGTCTTATATTGAGGTCTTTGATCCATTTGGACTTGAGTGTAGTGCATGGCGAAATGTGTGGATCAAGTTTCAGTTTCCTGCATATGGTTATCCAGTTTGTCCAGCACCATTTGTTGAAGATGCTGTCTTTATTCCAGCCTGTATTGTTAGGGCCTTTGTCAAATATCAGGTAGCTATAGTTGCTTGACCCAAAGTCCGGGTCCTCAAGTCTATTCCATTCGTCTATACTCCTGTTTTTATGTCAGTACCATGCTGTTTTTATTACTATAGCTTTGTAATATAGCTTTAGATCAAGTATTGTGATGCCTCCAGAGGTATTTCTTTTGCTGAGGATATGTTTGGATATGTGAGGCCTTCTCCCTTTCCATATGAAATTTGAGATCATTAGTTTCTATCTCTGTGAAGAACACTGTAGGGATTATAATTGGAATTGCATTAAATCTGTATATTGCCTTTGGTAGGATTGCTACCTTCACAATGTTAATTCTGCCTATCCAGGAACATGGGAGGTCTTTCCATTTTCTCAAGTTCTCCTCAATTTCTTTTATGAGTGCTTTTATGTTTTCATTGTATAGATCTGTCACTTTCTTGGTTAACGTTATTCCAAGGTATTTTATTTTTTGATGCTATTGAAAATGGGACCATGTCCCTTATTTCTTTCTCTGTGTCTTTTTAATTTGCATATCGAAAGACTACTGATTTTTGTGCATTGATTTTGTATCCTGCTACTTTGCTATAGGAGTTAATCACCTGCAGGAGTTTCGGGATGGAGTCTCTCGGGTCTCTTACATATACAATCATGTCATCAGAGAATAGAGCTAACTTAACTTCTTCCTTTCCAAATTGTATCCCTTTTATTTCTTTCTCCTTTCTCACTGCTTGAGCTAGGACTTCCAGTACTATATTGAAGAGCAGAGGTGAGAGTGGACAACCCTGTCTTGTTCCTGATCTTAATGGGAATTCCTCCAGTCTCTCTCCATTATGTATTATTTGGGCCTTAGGAGCTTTGTATATTGCCTTTGTTATGTTGAGATATGACCCAACCATGGCAATTCTCTCCAATGTTTTGATCATGAAGTGATGTTGAATCTTGTCAAAGGCCTTTTCTGCATCTATCGAAATGATCATGTGGTTTTTGTGTTTAATGTTGTTTATGTGGTGTATTACATTGACAGATTTCCGTATGTTGACCCACCCCTGTGTTCCTGCAATGAATCCCACTTGATCAAGGTGGATAAGGCTTTTGATGTGTTGTTGGATTCAGTTTGTGAGGATTTTGTTCAGGATCTTTGCATCTAAGTTCATTATGGCAATAGGTCTGTTGTTTTCTTTTCTTGTGGCATCTCTGCCTGGTTTTGGAATTAGGGTAATA
Source organism: Dipus sagitta (assembly GCA_036346955.1). NCBI lineage: Eukaryota > Metazoa > Chordata > Mammalia > Rodentia > Dipodidae > Dipus > Dipus sagitta. The sequence continues at coordinate 123,816,433 of CM070776.1, forward strand.
CTCACTTCATAAAAGAGGTTGGGTAGCTTTCCCTGTTCTGCAACTGTGTGGCACAGTTTGGGGAAGATTGGTTTGAGTTCTTCCATGAAGGTTTGATGGAATTCAGCTGAGAAGCCATCTGGTCCTGGACTCTTCTTTATGGGGAGTTTTTTTTTTTTATTACTTTTTCAATCTCAGTGAGTGTGATGTGTTCATTTAGGAGATTAATATGCTCTGAGTTTAGCTTTGATAGATGGTATGTGTAAAGGAATTTATCCATGTCCTCCATATTATTCAGTTTTGTGGAGTAGATGTTTTTGAAATAAGTCCTGATGATTCCCCCAATTTCACTTATGTCTGTTGTGATCTCTCCTTTTTCATTTTGAATTTTGTTAATTTGAAGTATCTCCTTTTTTCCTTGATCAAACTGGTCCAGGGTTTGTCAATCTTGTTTATTTTTTCAAAGAACCAGCTCTTTGTTTTGTCAATTGCCTTAATTGTTTTCTTAGTTTCCAATTCATTAATTTCTGCTCTGATTTTAATTATTTCTTTCCTCCTGGAGCTCTTTGGGTTGGATTTTTCTTGCTTTTCCAGTGCCTTTAGGTGGATGGTTAGGTTTTTGATTTGGGATCTCCCTGTCTTTTTTATTAAGGCATTCAGTTCTATGAATTTTCCCCTGAGGACCACCTTCATTGTGTCCCATAAGTTTTGTTACAATGTGTTCTCATTGTCCTTCAATTCTAGAAATTTCGCAATTTCATTTTTCATTTCATCCACTATCCATTTATTGTTTAAAAGTGTGCTCTTCAGTTTCCAGGTGCTGTTTGGATTCTTGGTGGGTCCTTTGTTGTTGATTTCTAGCAATATAGCATTGTGATCTGATATCATGCAAGGAATTATGTCAATCTTCCTAAATATGTGGAGGCAGTCTTTGTGACCCAGTATATGGTCTATTTTAGAGAATGTTCCATGGGCTGCTGAGAAGAATGTGTAGTCTGTGGATCTGAGGTGGAAAGTTCTGTAGATGTCCGTTAGGTCTAAGTGATCTATGGTTTTGTTGAGCTCTCTTACTTCCCTGTTGAGTTTCTCTTTGGATGATCTGTATATGTCTGATAATTGTGTATTGAAGTCCCCATGTATGATGATGTTGGTGCTTATTTCTGTTTTATTGTCAAGTAGGTTTTGGTTTATGTACATGGTGACCCTGTGTTTGTGGCATACAGATTTATGATTGTAATATCCTCTTGATGGATTGCTCCCTTGATAAGAAGGAAGTGGCCTTCTTTGTCTTTTTTGATTATTTTTGGTTTGAAGTCTATTTTATCCAATATTAATATAGCTACGCCTGCTTGTTTCTTATTCCCATTTGCTTGGAATATTGTTTTACACCCTTTCACCCTGAGGATGTGCCTGGCTTTAGTGGTGAAGTGAGTTTCTTGAAGACAACAGATTGAGGGGTCTAATTTTTTGATCCATCCTGTTAGCTGGTGTCTCTTGATGGGTGAATTAAGGCCATTAATATTTAGGGTAATGCTTGTGAGATTTGATTTGATCCCTGCCATATTGTGATGGTATATGTGGTGTGGTGTTTTCATGGACTTTGAAGTTTTTTGTGCCTACTCTGAGTTTGGTTATTGTGATCTGCTTCTTGTAGGCATTTGTGTTTGATTATTTGTTTCTTTTCTGTGGAGAATTTCTTGAAATACTCTCTGTAGGTTTGGTTTTGTGTTCATGTAATTGTAAAGCTGAGGTTTTTCATGGAAAGTTTTTCTTTCACCATCTATTATGAGGGATACTTTTGCCGGGTATAGTAGTTTGGCTTGGAAGCCATAGGTTCTGAGACTTTATAGTGTTTCATTCCAGGCCCTTCTGTCTTTCAGGATTTCCATTGAGACATCTGGAGTAATTCTAACAGGGTTACCTTTGAAAGTGCTGTGTTGTTTTTCCCTAGCTGCTTTTAGGGTTTTCTCTTTGGTGTCAATGTTTAGAGTCTTAATGACAATATGTCTTGGAGAGTTTCTACTTTGGTCCAGTCTGGTTGGAGTTCTGTTGGCTTCTTGTATCTTGATGGGCCTTTCTTTTGAGGGAGTGGGAAAGTTTTCTTTGATTATTTTGTTAAATAAGTTCTCCATGCCTTTGGTCTGAATTTCTTCTCCTTCTGGTATTCCAATGATCCTAATATTTGCACGTTTAAGTGTATCCCACAATTCCCTCATGTTCTCTTCACAGGAACTTTTGAACTTACTGAAATTTTTGAACTCTCTAACTGTTTCTTCCATCTTGTCTTCCAGATCAGAGTTTTTATCCTCTACATGGCTGACTCTATTCTTGAGAGCTTCTAGAGAGTTTTGGACTTGTTCACTTAGGTTTGCATTTTCTACTACTTTTCTACATATTATTTCCATCCCTCTGTCAAGCTCCCTTTTCATATCATTTTCTGATTTTCCTGATGCTTCTTGGAATTCATCCTTGCATTTCTTTATGTCTTCATTTAGTATCGCCAGCTGATTTTTGAGGTCCTCTTTTTTTCACTCTCCCTCATATCTCTTAAGTGTCTTTGAACTCCTCCCATTTTATTATCTATTAGGTCTAGTCTAGTGATGGCAGCATCCACATGATTATTGGGCCTTTGTTGCTTTTCTGCAAGTTCTCCCAGTAGCTTGGTCAGGGTTGCATTGCTGATAGCTTCATTTTGGTGTTCTTATCCTAGTGACTCTTCTATATTTTGATTAGAGATGATCATTGTAGGACTGAGTGATCTAACTGGATTTTCTTGCATTTGATTTCTCATGTTATTTCTTTTGTGCTGTGGTCTTCCCATTGCCGTGTATGGGCACGTAGGTGGGTAGATCAGCCTGGGCTCAAGCACAATGGGAATGTGAAGCAGCCTGAGGCTGTTGCCAAGCAGCCTAGGCTTTGGCTCTTCCTTGCCAAAGCCGCCCAAGTTCCTGCCTGGCCGGGGCACCAACGTTGCCTGAGCTCTTACACAGTAATGTGCCAAAGCTTCCTGCGCTCATGCTAGGAGGGGCACAGGGGCAGAAAGCACTGAAGCAGCCCAAATTCTGAGTGTGGTGGAACACTGGGACCTGGAAGCAGTCTGCGCTCCTCTGCAACAGGACAATGGTGGTTGGCCGTTGTGGGAGACCGGGAGGGGATGGCAGCTGAGCTAGTGTAAGCAACTACACAGTCTGAGCTCACGTGTGGAGTTGGAAGTTTTCCTTGGCTCACACAAATGTGCAGCAGCTGGAACAGTAAGTGGGAAAATGGGCGGAGCAGACTAAACTTCCACAAGTGGGATCAGAGTGGTGGCATGCACCTTTTAAATTGATCAAGGAGCCTGAGCTCCAATGGGCCAGCAGATGTAGCCTGGACAAGGTCACTCATGGGCAGGGGTAGCAGGGCGATCGCCCCTGTGTATTGAGGCAAATGGAAGTATGTTGGCCTGGGACGGTTTTCCTACAGTAAGTGTGGGAGTTTCCTGAAGCTGGCCCGCCCACCTGCGAGGGAATCAGGGATTCCCTGTTTTTTTTCCCCCTCTGTGCCCTCCCACTGGCAATCTATTGGAGATTTCTCTCCCCTAAAAGACCCAATGAACCCTTAATTTCTTGCCCTTCTTTCCCGGGGGTGTGCTGTGCAGTTAGGCGGTCGCCATCTTGGCTGGAAGTCTCCCTTAGATATCAAGAAAGAAATTTTTTACTCAGTGCACAATGTTGTCACAGAGTCTGTGATTTTTTAAAATTTTGCTTCTAAATTGGTATTGACAACAGTTACCAAGAGCTAATGGCTAAATTTCATATCAAAAAGGATGGACTTTGAAAAATAAATGGGGTGGGAAACCCATACATTGGTAGTGCTAAAATGAATATGCATGGTGAGTAGAATCAGTGACTAGTTACAGTGAACTTTATGGCTGTTTTATTCTTTTACCCTTCAAAAATTTCATGACTTGGGGCTACAGAGGTGGCTCAGCACTTGAGGTGCTCGCTGGCAAAACCTAATGACCCTGGTTCAGTTCCCCAATACCCACATAAAGCTAGATGTACAGATGTGCATACTTCTGGAGTTTATTTGCAGTGGCTTGAAGTCCTGGCTTGCCCATCCTCTCTCCTTGCAAATAAATAAATAAAACAAAATTTAAAAAAATATCATGAGTGGTCATGTAACACTTCTTATTGCTGAGCAGGTCAGAGGGTCAGAAAGTCAGCATCACTGAAAGGTCTATTTCTGTCACAAGAGGGCTGACCAATACATTTGAATTTTTGAAGAATAATTATTTTCAGCAGGCCATATGGTTTTCTTTAGTGATATAGCAAGGCTATCTATAGCAATACAATTTCTAGGGGCAAGGGGTTATATGACCATGCCCCTTCCTGAGGATATATCTATCTATCTATCTATCTATCTATCTATCTATCTATCTCATTAAGTGCTACTGAGAGATGGGATGCATACCTCATCTTCAGTGATGTAGCTGTCCATAGTTGCCTGTGCTCCTGTAAGTAACCCATCACCCATGCTGTTGTAAATAACTATCAGTAAACTTCTTGGTTCTCCAAGCTATGCTTCTGTGGAATCATTACTTTTTTTCTGTCATTTGTGCCCTGTTTGAGGTGAATAGACATCATTTCACATTGTCTCAGGAAAAAATAGTCACAGAAACAGGTAGGAAAACTGACTCAGACTTTTTCACACATAGATTTGAGCCTTCAACAAAATAAGGAAGAAGATCAAGACTGAAGACTGGTGCCGCAGCCACCTTGTTCTTTGTGGCTTTGGTACTGATTATATTTTCCCCATCATACAACAGGGACTCCATCTTTTCTACTCTTTCCCTCAATAAGGAGACATAACAAAAACCATCTGTATATGTAGCAATATGCAAAATAACAATAAGAAATCTATAGAAGTATCTAAACATACACCAGCAAATAACTGGGGAATTCTATAGGGTAAAACCAGATGTGATGCTACTTTGAAAAATATACATCTATAATGTATGTTCATAGACTTCTGTGTATCATTAAATAATGAAATCCAGCTATAAAACATTATATTTTTGGCATGTGTGGATGTGTGTGGTACACATGTATGTGTGTGGGCATGGTATGGAGGTCAGAGGTCAACATCAGGTATCTTCCTCAAGTTCTCTCCACCTAATTTTTGACACAGGTTCTCTCTCTGATCGTGCTAGACTAGCTATCTTGCAAGTCCCAGAAATCCTCCTCCTGTTAGAATTACAGGGCCATGCTACTGTGTCTAGATTTTATGTGGGTACTGGGGATTTGATGTCAGGTCCTCATGCTTACATTTTAAATACTTTATTGACAGAGCCATCTTCATAGCCCATGATATTATATTTTTTGTAAAATGAAATATGTATATAAAAATATATACCTAAGGCTGTCAGCTGCTACAAGGTATGGGTGAGGATCCTTGGGAAATTGTACCCATAATTTATGTTATTCCATGTTGTTTATGTTTTTATAGTAATCATGCCTTTTGTTTGATAAAAAATCAAGACATAGATACTGTTTTGTACATGGAAACAGTTCTTTAAAATAATTTTAATGGGTGCATGTGGTATTGTGAGCAGTACCCAAAAGCTCAGCAGATAGCAATGGTTTGGGATCTTGGGCTTCAGGCTTGAATATCTACTCAGATTTCAAAGGTAGTTCCCATTTGTTGGCTAGTGAATGAGATTTGCATGCAATTTCCTCTTCTCTCTCCATAGGTCTAGGCATTTATGTCTTTGGTCCATTGAGTATGTTCCATCACTAGAGCTTATATATGTTGTATTGCTAGGTTATTGATAGATTTATATTAAATTTATACTAAACTTCTCAACCAGAATCTAAAAACCTATAAATCATACCTTGAAACATTGTTAAGCATACAAGCAGAAACAGGAAAATGCTTTGGTTATAAGGGAATAATTATGAATGACACAGATTTGAATAGCTTCTCTGATACACTAAGAGGGCAAATACAGTTTATAGAGGAAAACAGACATGGCCATATCATGCTATGCCTTCATACTTGACTGCAACATGTGATTTTTAAATTTCAGATCCTTTCTTAACAATATGACCTTTGGAACTTTTATAAAGACATTTGAGTACATTCTTTATGAAATTTATTTGTTTTATTTTATCTTTTGAAACAAGAATTCACCCTGTATCTTGGACTGGCCTCAAACTTATGGTGAGCCTCTTGCCTCAGCCTCTCAAGTCCTAGGATTACAGGAGTGAGTCACCACACCTGGCTTACATTTACATTTTAATTGACAGTAACTATATAAATTTATGGGTATGATATGATGCTTTGATACATGTGTGCTATGTATTATGATCAAAATCAGACTAATTCACATAAGAATAATCTCAAACACATATTTAGTTATTTTATTTTTATTTATTTATTAGAGATAGGGGGAGAGAGAGAGAGAATATGTATATACCAGGACCTAGTGATTTTTGAAATATGCATCATATTATTAGGAATTACAGTCATTCTACTGTGTAATAGAGCAGAACTTATTTGTCCTATGTAAGTAAACTTGGCATATATTATCTTGGGTCCATTGAAGAAGTCTTTTATCTGTTCTCCTTTTTGCCCCTACTCTAGGACCCATTGCTGTCTTCTGCTTGGCACTGACCTGGATGATTCCTCTGTGCCCTTTTGTGTCTGTTCTCAGAGGCAGACAACGTTTGGCAGAGTCAGCACATTGCTTTTCATTTGGAAGCAATATTAGTAGCCCCAGATGGTATGTGTTTTAGGCTTTCATTTTATTTGTAGCAGAAATCCCTAAAATCAATAGTTGAAAGAAGTGTGCTTAATCTCATTATAATACTTTACTATTTTCCTTTATTGCATTGTGCCAGCAGTCAGCCACTCATCTTTTGGGAAAGTTGAGTTAATGACATTCTTCTCTCAATGCATTTCATCTAGAGAGCAATATGTTTCAGGTGAGATTAAAGTGCTACTGAGGATAGATTATCTCAAGTTGGAGTTATTTGTACAATAAGGAAACATGCTAATGAAAGTTGGGTAGTCTGTCATGAGAAATTTATTCTCAGCAAACAAGAGCAAGTTTTTTTTTTTAATGGATAATGTATAAGAGCAAAGAGAAGTTTGTCTTATTGGTAGAATGTTGCCTAAGGCCTCTAGTATAAGTGCAGGACTGTGAGTATTATAGGATTGATATTGTTGTGACTGTCAGGTGACTTGGTCCTGAGACTGATTTTATTCAATATGACACTCACCCCCTACGGGTCCCTGGATCCTTGCGGCCGTGGTTCCCCGAAGGCATTCAGGCAACTGTGGAGAGTAGGGTCTTGATCAGACGTGAGCACAATGGGAAATACACACAGGAGAGGACTTCAGGGTGTAGCTCAGATTATTTGTCAGGGGACTGAGTTTTTTATAAGCATTTGAGAGAGAGCAAGAAGAGGGTTCTAAGGGGATTGGTGGGTTTAAAGGTTGCTTGCTGTTGCTTAGGAACATTCATTCCAGAATGTAGGGAGAGTCAGGTGATCTACATAGTGGTGGGAAGAGGGTCACAGTGGGATGGGCTCTATGAAGGCTGCTGGCTGATACCACATAAGGAGTTTCCTAGGCAACTGGCCAAAGGTCAAAGGGCTATGAGGAAGCCTAAGTCCAGGTGTGCTGGAATTGGAGAGGGAGTGGCCTCCTGTAGCCCGGGGGTCCTTAGCCATGCCTGGCAGCTCAAGCCTGTCTCCTGAAGGCTCTAGCTTGTGCCTGGCAGTGCCCTAAACCCACATTTTGTTTGTTTTTGAGAAATGGTTTCATTGTGTAATCCATCTGTCTTCAAACTCACAATTTTCTTGTCCCAGCCACCTGGGGGCTGGGATTTTGGAATGTCTAGTTATATTCCCTTACTTAGAAAATGGGAACATATTCAACTATCTTACTGACTTTGTAGCGTTGCTGAAATGCTCATAGCAATAAGCCAGGCCCCTGCTCTTCATAATCTTTAGTAACTGGAAATATACACAGCTGTCATCAAGTCCTAGTTCCAGAAGTTATGAAATATTATTTTTGGCCTGAATTATTCTTTCACCCCTGGAATTTATACCATTTTGATGGGATACTGCAAGTGTCTCCTAACTCATATTTCTGTCTCCATTTTCTCTCTTGTATAATCTGTTCTCCACTTTACTGTCGGATTAGTCTCCTGAAATCCACTTTTAATCCTATCTGTTCTCCAGTTCTAAAAGGGCCAATAGCTCCCTATTCAGTATTGGATCAAGTCCACATGACTTTTCTGTCTTGTATAATACATGTAGCTTTTCATATTTATCCCCTGAAAACACCCCATACTTCCTTAGAGTCTTGACATTTATCTCATCTTTACTTTCTGTTTACAAGCATCAAGATTCAATGTTTTCAACATGTGTACAGCTCTTGATTTGCTCTCTCAACAGAGATATAGATAGATAGAGAGATAGATAGATAGATAGATAGATAGATGATAGATAGATGATAAAGGTTTGTGTCTTTCATGTGGGCATCTGTTTGTAGGGTGATCTTATAAGTGGAATTCAAGCATCATGTAATGGTTGAGAGAGATGAGTTGTTAGATTCTTTCCAAATCAATGTCTTTTCCTAAGAAGTGGTTTATATTGTATTTTATTTATTTGAGAGAGAGAGATAGAGAGACAAATAGACAGAATGAGTCTGGGTGCACCAGGGCCTCCTACCACTGCAAATGAACACCAGATGCATGTGCCAATTTGTGTATCTGGCTTCACGTGGGTATTAAGGAATCAAACAGGAACATTAAGCTTTGTAACAAGTGCCTGTAACTACTGAGATATCTCCCCAGCCAGAAGTGATTTTTAAGATTAAAAAAATAAGAGGTGAATATTCTGATTTTAGTAAATTGAACAATGTCTTCTATCTCTTTTTTCTCCATTCTAGAACTCATTTTAGCATTGACTTTCTCATTTTTTATTCATACTGGCAGAGCACCTTTTTTTTTCCACCAAAGAGGCAATCAAGTTGGAATGATTATTGGAGCTGACAAGTTGTATGTCAACATAGTTTTGAAAAAAGTGGTGCCAGTCTGTTGGCCTGGCACACATTATCACAAAATGTTTCTTATCACTATAATTACTCCTTCCTCTGTATTATTCTAGCACTCTGTGCCACTCTTCATCCATTCCCTCATTGTCCTCAAGTCTTCATACACACATCTTCCTCTATGGACTTCAAGCTCTTCCAGGGTAGGGCTTTTATTACTTTATTCTCTACAGAAGCTGCTGGTGCTCATGCAATGCTTGATGAACTGACTTCACAATGAAGAAATTTTGAGTTTTGTCTTTGAGGCAAAAGGAAGAAAGCAATGCATTTCTTTACCCTTATACATTCTTGTGGCAATAGCTTTTGTAACACTTCTCTTTGTAACTGGACAATAACCAGTTTCCTGCTGTGAGTGAAAACGTTATTCACAAGGAGATGGTCTAGGCTTGGAATGCTATATAAATATGAATACAGAAGTTAGGGTACTGTATCTATAAGGTAAGGAGCAACAATTACCAGAAAGCAACTAGAAGTCAGATAGAGAATCTCAAAGCTCTCCAAAGAAACCAATTCTGCAGAAATCTTGGTCTTGGACTTCTAGTGTGCAGAACTATAAGAAAGTAACTGCTATTGTTTGAGCTACCCACTTTGCAGTACATTATTTATGGCACCCCAAGCAAACACTTGATCTACTGAGAATCTCTGCTGAATATTTTACAGAGCAAAGAACACACGGACTATGAACACAAAAGCTATTCTGTGGTTTTTAGGATTACTGACAACTGTGAAAGCTGATGATGATGGAAAGTATATTTCCAGGGCAAGCCCAAGCCAGCAAAATCCATGGACTAGCTGAGAAAGAGATGGTAAGGAGAATTTGGAGTCCTGGATAAGGTCACAAAATTAGAAAGGGACCATGAAAGGGGAAAAAAGAGCTTAAGGAAGGGGCTGGGGGAGGCTAATGGAAAACATGTGATGTGAGAATAGATAAAGTAATACCCGAGGCAGAAGTATACATTTTAAGAGGGGAGGATGGGGAAAGGTGGCAGCTAAGGAATCAACCAAAACAAAGTACATATAAAAAAGCTGCAAGGAAACTTGTTATTTTGTATCCTAATTTAAATAAATAGACAAGTGAAACTAAGCAGATACTTTTACATATAGAGAGACTAGAGTAATGGTCACTTCTTTCCTTGTAAGCAAAAAACTGTGGTGTGCATGTTTAGGAGCAAATAGACTCTAAGAAGCTTACCATGTCCAGTTCACTTCTATAGCCTGAAAGTTAACTCAGCCTTGCCATGTGACACATATAAGCTAAATTTGCCATGTTCTCAGCTCTGTCACATGAAACATCTTGATAAAGGCTCATCTAGAGGAATTTAGCTGCTAGCATTTGCATTCTGCACCCAAATCACCCCCCCATGAGATTTGGTATGAAAAAATGCAGCACAACCCCAATGAGGGTGGGTGGTCAAACACTTGCTGAAAGCTTAGCCAAGAGCCTTCCCTCTGGCTAGTATATAAGGGTCAGCCCTTGTTTTTTCCTGCCACAGTTCCTTCAGCCCCTCAGTGGCCTAAGTCTGGCATGTAGACCTGGCATCTAATATTTTTCTTGTTTGCTTTCTAGCCGTTGGTATCCATGGCAGTGTCTTTGGAAAAGAAAATAAATGCGAGAGCCTTTCTTAAGGTCAGCTTGGCCTTTCCAGAGTCCAGCCAGGACAGGAAGGGCGAAGCCTGTGCTCTCAGCTTTCCCGGCATGTAGCCAAATTACCAGGGCTATTGCAATTGGAAAGACTTTCTAGGAACCAGAAATTATGCCTGGCCTGTGTGCTTTAAAGTGGTGTGCTTTTTTCTTCAAAGTCAATTCTTGGCTTACTAGATAAGATTTGGGAAGGCTGGGTTTTAAGTGGGATGACCATATTTTTTAAACTGAAACTTGATTAGACAGTATAACCTTGCTTTTATGAGAGACTTTTATGTGTGTCATATAAAAGTCTTAGGAAGGTATGAAACTAATATTTAGTGAAAGAATTTTACAAACCACTTTAATTCAAAATATTCCTTTGAAATTATAACAAATTAGGTCAACCGAGGATAATTCATGATAATTTTTTATGTATGTACTGAACAGTGTTCTTAGTATTTAAATATATCATGTCCCCACATAAAACAAGATCCATGTCCTCACAGTGCTCCCATTCCTGAAACAGGGATGTTTATCACCAAACTTTCAAAACTTCCTGAAGAGTTTTTAAATTATTATTCAGAATCTTTTCAGGTGTCATCCTTTAAGTAAACAAACTTTGATGAAGTGAAAACAGCTATTACAGTAGTATTTATGCATGCCGCATGGGAGATACTGAATGAGCCATCTGGCAATTGACTCTGGGTAGCACTTGTCTGACATAGAATTGAATTTAAGTACTTGGGTGGTTTTATTTCATGCTGGAGGCATACCTTTGTTAAAATTCAGTAATGAAATAAAGAAGAAATATGTCCTGGCTGTCTGATGATATTCCCACTAGGGTTTCATTACCGAGTCTTTTGAAGTGGTATGAGCAGTGCTGATATTACACCATGACTTAGAAGCAGTCAGCACTGTAGCATGTTGCATAAACTGCACAGCTTCCTGTAGGTGATTGTCATTGTCTCTTTACGTATATCCATAGTGGGCAGCACTAATGCCCGACACATGAGAAAGATGTTTAGATACTTGAGGAATGAGTGAATGAAAAATGAGTAAATGAATGAGTGCATTAGCAGATGAACATGCAGATGGTAGCTTGATTTGTTAGCCAGGAAGATACTTACTCTGTAGTTCCAGGCTGGCCTCAAACTTACAGAAATTCTCCTACCTCTGCCTCCCAATTTCTGGATTAAAGGTGTGCCCCACCAACCCTGGCAAAACTATTTCTATTTATTTGAGAGAAATGGCAGGGTGAGTGGGCATACTAGGGCCGTTTTCTACTGTAAATGTATTTTTGATGCATGTGCCACTTTGTGTATCTTGCTTTATGTGGGTACTGGGGAATTGAACCCAGGCCATTGAGCTTTTGTAAGCAAGCACCTTTAACTACTGAGCCATCTCCCTAGCCTAGAAAATGTACTTTTTCAAATTGAGAAAGGGTATGGAACACAGAGAGCATGATCCTAATAGGTATGTTCCCCCATTGAGGAGTTGAAGTGACAAAAATCAATGAAGAGCATGAGTTGCTTCACTGACTCTAGACCTTGCCTCAATTCATAGGACTCAGTAGAGTTCTATGCCAGGTCAGTAATTCAGTGGTTCTCAAACTTCAATGTATATCCCAGCATGTGGCAGGCTAGCTAAAATTCAAATTGACCCCATGCTCAGAGCTTTAAACACATTACTTCCATAGTGGGACTCAAGGATTAGATTTTCTAAGAAAGTTACCAGGTGTGATGGTGTGAATGTAAATGTGCTCTGTAGCCTCAGGTTTTATTTATTTATGTATGTATGTATGAATTTATTTTTGTTTTTTATAAGGTAGGGTCTTACTATAGCCCAAGCTGACCTGAAAATGACTCTGTAGTCCCAGGCTGGCCTCAAACTCACAGCTATTTGATTAAGGCTCCTGCTTAGTCTCCAGCAGGCATAGCCCTGCTGGAGAAGGTGTGTCCCCGGGGCCATACTTTGAGTCGAGTCCTACTGTGTGTTCAGAGTCAGCTTGTGCTTGTTGTTCATCCATTCTCTGCTGTGGATGTGTGACGAAGTGAACCAGCTTCCTCTGCCATGATCCATGATGAAGCTTCCTCTTTGAAACTAAACCTGAAATAAACCCTTTCCCTCAGTAATCTGACTCTGGTGAGGTGTTTGTCCCAGCAATGAGAAAGTGACTGCAACACCAGGTGACGATAATGCTGCAGAGCTGTGGCCTGTTTGAGAACTACAGATCCATAATTAGTGCTGAAGTAACAGATAACTGAGCAAAATGGTCAAAACCCAGTTTTACCTCTTTATTCTATAGCCCTAGACCTTCACATTTTTGACTTGTAAACTGGGAATCATATTAGTACCTGTTTCCTAAGATGGATGTGTAGACAGGATAATGGATTTAGTAAGCTTTGCACAGCACTAGGAACTTGTTCTCTAATTAATGTGAATTACTACCAATCATTTCTATATCAGTAGCCCAACAGATTATAGACGTTCATTACTTTTTTTGTTCAGGGTTTCATATAGCCCAGGATGACCTCAAACTTGCTGTGATTGCTATATAGTAGAAGGTGACCCTCAGCATCTGATCCTACCTCCAAAATATTGAAATTACAGGCATGCACCACCACACCCAGTTTATGTGGTGCTGGGAATTGAACCTAGCCTCTTGCCTCCTAGGCAAGCACTCTACCAACTGAGCCATATTCACAGCCCCTAATAGTAAACTTTTTTTTTTGAGGCAGATGCCTGAATGTTGCTGAAGGTGAGATGTTGATGCCAGAAAAGCAAAAATAATTTGCTATTCTTCTGGTGACCCCAAATATGTCTTGACAGACATTCAGTGCGTTAGATTCAACAGAAACAAGCACTAACTTTTGGGGATGGTGGTGGTACAGTTTGTACGTTAGAAATTAAAACCTATTGTCAAATATCCTGAGTTCTAGTATGTCATACCCTGGCCAGTGGGCAAAACAAATTCATTTCTAAAATACATTTTTAGTACTATTTGAAATCCATATTCATCAGAAAGACTCAGAGACTTTGTGTGAAATTACTGACCTCACTTTCTCCCTCCCTCCCCCATCTCATTTCTTTTTTATTTACATCTAATGTATGGATATGCTTTTTTTGTGTTTCCCAAGGTATGGTCTAAATATTGTTTGCAACAACCTTAGGTACTTGTAAAAATAGAGATTTTTATGCCTTGACCTAGAAATACTAAATGAGAATCCCTTGATTTGAGATCAGAAAATCTATATTTTCAAAATAATTCAAGGGTTGTGGGTATGGTTCCATGTTATAATATATGTTTAGCATAGTTCAGGCCCTGGGTTCAATCCCAAGCACTTTCCCAAAATATATATTTACTCTTTATAGTGTATAAAATACATCAGCCATTCTATATGGATAGTGACAGATATCATATTAGTTCTTCATGATCAATGGGAGAGTTCATAATATTGACTCCAGGCTCAGTAGTAGTTTTCATCAATTCATTCATTGATAAGCCAAATATATTTTAAAGCTATCCTTGCAAACTGTGTACAAGAAAAACACAATTGTTAATAATTATCACAATGGCTGTTGGATACGAGAGTAGCTGGGTGCTTTGAGAATATATAAGTGGAAAATAATGAGCCCCAATGTCAGGCGGTTCTCATTGTGATGAAACTGCTCAATCCAAACACACTCTACCCAAAGTGAGTGTTTCTGGAGTTTATCTTCAGGGTTATAGTAAATTACCATATTCTTCTCTGTTATCTCTTTAATTCAAAGTCTATAGCAAACAATCCTAAGTATACTTCATTAGCTTGAGGAGAAAGAAGTTAATAGAATTCAAATAAGTCAGGACCAGTGACAAAACTATGGAAAGGGCACCAATGACAAGGAGCTATTGAAATTCTGTACACGGCATCCGTACTTGACTTTTCAGCATTAACTATCTCAGGAAGGCTGACAGCTTCTTGCTATTCTGTCTATGAATTGGTTTGGCCAAAGGATTCTGGTTTCTGATTCTATCCTTCACTTTATACCTTATTCTGCCATGTTCTGTTTCTGATCCTGACCTGGTAACCTGTGTTCATCCAGAATTGTTCTCTGTGTTAGGATTTTTCTTTTTTGGCCCACTCTTATTCACTGTTCACCCATGTGTTCAAACATAGTACAGCTCTTTTGAAGAGTGTGTTGAAGATGATCATTTTAACCAGGCCTAGTGACTCAGGTCTATAATCTCAGCTACTCAAGAGGCTAGGGAAGGACTGGAGCAGTTAAGGCACTTGCCTGCAATGCCAAAGGACCCAGGTTTCATTTCCCAGGACCTACGTAAGCCAGATGCACAAGTTGGCATATGCATCTGGAGATTGTTTGCAGTGGCTGGATGTCCTGGTGCACCCATTCTCTCTCTCTCTTTCTCTCTCTCTCTCTCTCTCTCTTCCCCTGTCTCCCTCTCTCTGTCTCTCTCTCTCAAATAAATAAATACAAATATTTTGAAGATACCTTATGTGATTGACATGCAAATTAGAATGGCATGGCTGGAAGTTGGATGAGAGTCAGTCCCCAGACAGTCAGCGCATCTAGTGCCAGAAGGTGCTACATGGGCGACTTGGGGAAATTGACCAATATCTATCGAAGCAACGCATGGTCTATCCTACTTAGCAGCAAATAACTTATTGTGATGCCCACACAAGTGCAGTGGTGGCACACAGCCATGGTGGGGAACCAACTGCTCTCAATTTGGCTAACTGATCCCCTCACTGGTATGGGACCCATAGCTGGAGCTGGGAAACAAGTCAGAACCATATCCAAACATAAGCCCACTCTCCAGTATCAACCTACTATCAATTGTGGGCTACAAGAGAGCCTACACATATTAAATTCTCTATAAAAAAAAAGTAAGGGTTATCTCATTTGTCCTGGTGTTAACTTACTCTCCGTTGGAGAATCTGCTTCTCTTTTTCAGATAGATGTAGACCCTAAGGAGAGAGCCACCCCATCATACCTCAAAAGTGCTCCGGCTGAAACTAAGAAAACTTCGAGAAACAAGCAAGGGGGCTGTTTTTCCTGATGAACTGGACACCAGCACAAGGGGGAAGGAGATCAGCATAGAGAAAAATCAACTCCTACCAAATCAGAGAGCCAGAGCCTCAGAGGCCCTCAACACCTCATCACTGAAGCAGACCAAAAATGAACCCAACATGGCTCAGGGAAATTTTGCGGAAGAGGGGGCGGAAAGAATGTCAGAGTCACATGTTGGGTCATGATATGCAGAGACATTTAGCTTACCCATAACTGTGGGCTAACTCCACAATGCATGACCCGCATACCTCAACAAGGAGGGGCCAAGGGGAGGGGGTAGGTCACGGATGAGCCTAATAATGGTACCAAACTGACTGTATTTGCTGAATACAGAACTGACTAATAAAAAAAAATAAAAAAATAAAAAAATAAAAAAATAAAAAAAAAGTCTATCTGTAAAAAAAAAAAAAAAAAAAAAAAAAAAAGAGTTTCATCCATAAATTTGTAAGGTATAATAAGTATGACTTGGGTCTTAGTTTCTGAAGGCTAAAATTGCTACCTGCCTAAGTTCCTTATATGATAGGGAATAAAAATAATTAATGTTTATTGAGAACCTACTGTCTTTTATACTAGTAGCACATAGCCTGGAACATGTGTGAACTAAGGTTCTTTTGATTATCAAGTTACAAGTAGGAAATTTCCAAATTTTAATTAGCTAATGATCATGCATCACCTACCCCCCCCCAAATATCAAAACTCTTAACTTTAACTATGAATTATCTGTGACAACAGTATTACATGTGTAAACTCAACAGATAAACACATTTGTTTGTGACTATGTGTCTAAGTTGTTCTTGGCCTTTAACTTTGATGGTATGTGTTTATAAACCTTGATATTTATTGCATATTTTCTGCCCACTAGAGTTTCTAAAACAGGCAATTATTAGCTCTGATGAAAGAGAACAATAGCAAATCAGCATTGTGTGATTTTTAGTAAATGTTTGAATTACAGTTGTTACATGTCTCCATCGTTTTATACTATTGATTGCTGTGAAGTCTGACTGGCTCCATGCCCATATGCTGGTTTAAATGCATTCCTTTCTGTGGGAGGCATAAGGCACTCTGTGATGAGAGAGGGGAACTCTGAAAAACGTTCAGAAAAGATGGCAGTTCTGATGAGGTTTGTGAGATAAATATGCCAGTACTGACAGAGGGAGCTTACTGTGACCTGAATATGCCAATGTTCACTTCAGGGAGCTAACTTCTAATTGCAGTCACTTAAAGTGGAGAATTAACTGAGAGAATCAGATTTTACTTCAGTAAATACATGCAACACGCAAGGAAGTTTTCTCTCTGGTGTGGAAAGAGGGAGCAGGTCACAGTGGGAATTTGGGAGGGAAACACAGCAACTTCAAAAACAGCAAGAGGATGCCTGAGCTCCAGAGAGTGAATTTGAGCTGAAAACAAGTTTCTCCAATTTGTTTAAGCCAGGAAAAATTTAACTTGAATTAAAAAGAAGCTCATATCTATGCAAACACATGTGAATTAATGCTGTTAACTTTGAAAGATGGCTATCTGACAGTGGTGACTCATGTCTATAATTCTAACACCTGGGATGCTGAGGTGAGAGGATTGCCATGATTTTGAGGTCAATCTTGGCTAACCTAATGAGTTACAGGCCAGCTTGATCTGCAGACCTCTATCTCAAAGAAAAAAAATATATAATTAAAAGTAAATAGATGGTCATCATCAGTTATTGAGGGTCAATATGAGAGTGTCAGCGGACATGCCTTCTGCAAATCATCATACACTACTAGAAGGGATGTTCTCATTCACAAGTTACATGTGATGAAATGATACTCAAAAAGGTGCAGAGACGTAGTCAGTACTGTACTAATAACAACTGACAGGCTTTGAACTCAGCTTGGCCGTGCTCTATGAAATGTACTCTTCCTATGTCATCTGCTTGGATTTCTGTAACAAATCATCCCTGATTGGATGCTTTAAACAATGTTAATTTTCTCACAGTTCTGGAGGTGATAAGTCAAAATGTCATCATATTTGGTTTCTTCTGAGGCCTCTCTCATTCTCTTGTAGATAGTTGTGTTTTCACTTCGGCTCTCACATGGCCTTTTCTCTGTGTACTAGGACTTCTCGTATCTTTCCTTCTAATAAAAACACTAGCACTAAGCATTAAGGTTCCACCATCAGGACCTCATATTACCAAAATGACCATTTTAAAGTCCCTATAGACAAATTTAATTACCTTGAGGAAGGAGTATTACTCTGTTCTGTGATACTATGATAGAATTCATAAAACTGGACTATTTATAAGGAACAGAAATGCATGTCCTCACTGTTCTGGAGGCTTCAAAGACTAAGATCAAAGTATCAGGAGGATGGCCCCTGGTTCCGTGACAGTACCTCACTATGGCATCCTCTGGAGAGGAAGCTCTGTACATCTTCACATGGCAGAACAGGAGAGGGATCCTACTGCTACAAGTCCATTGTTTGTTGGCTATTTGATTGTGTGAAACACAGATAAGCAAAGGCTGGCCTGGAAATCATAGTCCTGCTAACTCAGACTCCTAAGACTGCAGGTGTGTGTCACTATATCCAGCCCACAAACCCTTCACATAGCCTCATTTATCCTTTATAAGGGCAGGTTCCTCAAGACATATATTTCCTAATATTACTGCATTGGGGATGAAATTTCTAACAAGAATTTTGGAGGGGCAAAAGGTTCAACCAATTTCAGGGTGTAAGACTTCCACATACAAGTTTTGAGAGAACATGACTCAATCTATAATACCACTCTCCCTGAATGCCTGAGATTCAGTCTCAGGAAAACTTGGGAAAGGACTTAATAAAACAAGAAAACACGAGTCCTGTGGTCAGAACAATAGCTGTAACTCTGACTGGACCATTTTTACCATCATGAAATTTTAAACATTATGTTGAAGAGAAAATAAAGCTGCATTTTTACATAACTGACCTTATAAAACCCATTATGTATCCATTGAAAATGATAGAAAAGGCAAGTCAGTTATTCACTGACAGTGCCTGGCAGAGCAGGGGATTTAAAAGAAGTTCATCTTCTAAAAGTTGTTTTAAGTAAAACAAAATCAGTTTCAGATAAAAAAATTGGTTTTACATTTGTTTGAGTGATTTTTTTAATTCCAATTTTATATACCAATGATTAGATTATATTTCTGCTTATAAATCACTTGAGTTATTTCAGTTAGTTGCTGATGTACATTATCTCTATTTTATACTTATTTCTTAGTTTACAGGAGGTTCTGTTAAAAGTGGCAAATATTAGGCTCCTTCTATCACTTACTGGCAGTGAAAGCTCAAGGTTGAAGTAAAATTCCTGTCCAAGACCTTCCAAGCCTATGTAAAAATTATTTCATACAATGGTAACAGCACAGGAATGACAAATGCCCTTTGTGGTGACCCTGAAGCAGAGTTATAGTTGCAAACCCTGCTCTTGGATTCTGGCTCTGGCTTATTTCTGGTGTCTGCTATAGGCAAGCTGATTTGGAACTTCATTTTCCTCACAATAGGACAGAATATAAAGAATTACCGAATGCATACTACATTTGTTACTTTCTTCCAAATGCGGGCCTGTCACTCTGTCATGGAAGGAAATTAGGTTTGTCTGACATCATATTCTTCATTGTCAGGTTGATAGATTGTCCTGCATACCTCAAAATCTTTGTCTAATTATCTACTCCTCTCTTTTGTTCTAGAAATTTTTTGAAGTATGAATGTTAACAAGACTCTAATTTCTACCCATGGTTTCCCTCACTTTCCATGCCACCTTACATGTACCAATTCTCAGTTGTCAACCATCGCAGTGGATTCCCTGAGCAGAACTCACACTCAGCAAAGCTAGAAGTAAGTCAAGCTGATTGACATCTTCCCACTTCTCACTCCTCTGTCTCTGGGAGAAACTCTTCCTTACCTCCATCAGGAATTTAAAGTATATTCCTGCTCCCACTGTCACAGTGAGTTTATATTCTTGCCCAGAAAGCAATTGAATTTGCTTCCTACCTACTTTCAGGTTTAAAATATTATTCTTTCATACTTTTAAAAAATTGTAACAGGGACCTCTTAAAAGAATTATAGCTCTCTAAGAACCAAGAGAGTGAGTCCCTACTGGTGGTATTTCATAGTAGAGTATGCATGTACAATGGGGGCTTCTTTTATCACAGCATCCCACCACTCAAAGGCAGCCCTAAACTCCAGTTGCTAACAATGGGCAAAAGGCATTTGTAATGTTGGTATCCTCAGTTTCTGTGGTTTGAACTTTCCCTCAAGCCAGGAATCTGTTCCCAAACAAATGCCTTATGTATTTCTTGCTTCAATGAAAAGGCTAAGGGTTTTGAAAGATGCAAAGGTAATTGAGATCATTTTGCAAGTTGTTCAAGCTCTCCAATGAAAATGAGAATAATCTTTTACAAAGAGGAGTTAAGAATTGCATGCTAAAATGGAAAGGCATGACTCTTGAGTAATGAAAGATTAATTCCCTATTAGGCAAGTCTAGCCATACAACTATTGTGGTAATAATACTGGAATGTCAGATTTGGAAGGAATCTTAAATATTTTTTAGTTTATTTCCCTAGGAAAAGTCAGTATGAAATAGTGGGGGACGGGGTGGTAAAGGAATTTGATGTCAGGAGGACTTATCTTCGGATATCCTCTTAGTGGGTGACCTGGATAAAATGAACTTTTTAAGGTCTTAGTTTCTATGTCTGCAAAATAAGGATGAGTATGCCTTTGGTGAGAGCTCTTGTGCAGATGGAAGATGATGCATGTTTAAAGCCCATTTAAGATGTTTAATACTGTCCCCTGCTCTTGTTATCATCCTCACTATAAGTAGGCTGAAGATGAGGAAACTAATAAACAGAAATTACATGACTTAATTAATAAAATGTAACATGTCATTAAAAACAGAACCTAGGACAGTCCACATTCTGTTATAGATAGGGGAGAACCTTCACTGGCCACTTCTCTCCCCAAAAATTAGTAACAGTAAAAGATTGCTGGGGTAGAGGAGTCATTCTCTTTTTGTGGCATAACTACTATTGAGTGGTGAGCATAACAAGGGGTACAGTGGAACTGAGGGTGATAAGGGAGGGTAATGTGCAGTACCTATGATCAAAATGTAACATTTTATATATATGAAAATGTCTAAAGAAATAAAAATAAGTTAAAAATAGGAGGCCCATAAATATTA
Organism: Dipus sagitta; assembly: GCA_036346955.1. Taxonomy (NCBI): domain Eukaryota; kingdom Metazoa; phylum Chordata; class Mammalia; order Rodentia; family Dipodidae; genus Dipus; species Dipus sagitta. The sequence continues at coordinate 123,837,390 of CM070776.1, forward strand.
GAGACTAGAATCCAGGACTCCTAACTCCCTGAATCATTGGCCTTGCTAAAACACGCTGCAACTCTCCATCTCTATCACCTATTAGAGATGGCTCATTATAAGGAAATATCCAGTTGAGGGCAAGATTTCAAACCTTGATCTAGTAATGCCTGATTCATTGTTTTTCCTTTGTATAACCCTAAAAGTATTTTGTTCAGAGTAAGATTATCAGACTAGAAAAAGAGTCTCATAGAAGTCACCTTCCAGAAAGAGAGTGACAAATGCTAAATGTTGAGTGCTATGGATTGCTTTAAAAGAATAAGAGGACTGAGGAGATGTCTTAGTGGTTAAAGGTATTTGCTTTCAAAGCCTGCTGTCCTGGGTTCAATTCCCTTGTACCAACGTAAAGCCGGATGCACAAGGTGGCACATTCATGTGGAGTTCATTTGCAGTGGCAGGAGGCCTTGGTTGACCTATTCTCTCTCTCTCTCTCTCTCTCCCTCTCCCTCTTTGTAATAAGTAAATAAAAGTATTCAATAAGAAAGAACCATTGGTTTTTTTGTATGAAGTGAAACAATCACTCCTTTAGGTGGAGTTATTTCACTTTAAGTATTTTTGATATCTATTGGCTACAAGTACTCACTCCATTTGATAGAAGAGGAAATTGAGGTCTACAGAGGTGAGGGACTTGTATAATGCCACAGATTTAGTAAGAATGATATGATTGCAACCAAGGTCTTCTGACTCAGTTCAAAGCACTTTCTGTCATATGTGAATTGTCCATATTTAAAAACCTTTTCTTTTCTTGCCTTTTTAGGTGCCATGGTTTTAAATAATAACCAGGCAGGGACATGAGCATCCCTTAGGGCTATTACAGAAAATGTTACCTAGATAGCTTTGTTAGAAAGTGGCACCAGGAGCTTTCATGATTTCCTTATTCTGCAGTTTTGGAACATAGTTTACTGATGACCCATATTCTTCCCTCTGTATTCCACTCTGGCTCTGCTGCAAATTGAAGTCCCTATTTTGACCTTCCCCCTCTACCCTTGGTCTAGCTATGGACATATTTTAGTCCCCAAGGAGATTTTGCCTTCACCTAACCCTTAAGAATTTGGAATTAGGCCCATTTGGTAGGACAATGAAACATACCATGAACCTTTTCCACATCTGTCTTTCCTTCCTTTGTGCTCAGTTTCTGACCCCAGGCTTGTTTCCTGGAACCTGCATCCTCTGTTTGCTAATTCTAATGTTGGGAATTTACTGATGAATTAGCAAACTTTCATTTAAAAAAATATTTATTTGCAGAGAAAGAGAGAGAGAGAGAGACAGGGAGGGAGGGAATGGGTGTGGTGCCAGGGCCTCTTGCTACTGCAAACAAACTCTAGAAACACGAGCCACTTTGTGCATCTGGGTTTACATGGGTACTGGGGAATTGAACCCAGGCCTTCAGACTTCAGACTTCAGACTTCAGGCAATTGTCTTAAGTGCTGCACCATCTCCCCAGTCCCTCATACTTCCTTTTACGATCATATGTTAACTAATCCTGTTATTCGTTTAATAAGAGTTTTAAGAGTCTGGCATAGACAGTAAACGATCCCAAGGAAAGCATGTTGTTAAGGTACTCTAAAAGCTAAGGAGGTGGATCTCAAGTTCAAGGACTCCCTGAATCGCACAGCAGTTCAAGGCTAGCGTGTACAACTATTTAGAGACACCCTACCTCAAAGTAAAAAGGGAAAGGAATTCTAGGGACAGAGCTCAGTGGGAAAGCACTTGCTTAACATGCATGAGGCACTGGGTTCTACTGTTGAGAGAGAGAGAGACAGAGAGAGAGAGAGAGAGAGAGCAATCAAAAGAAACAAACAAACAACAACAACAACAAAAACAAGGTAAGTTTCTGGCCAGGCATGTTGGCACAAGCCTGCTCAGGAGACAGAGGCAGGAGGTCACAAGTTCTAAGCCAATATGAGCTACATAATGACTTCCAGGCCAGTGTGGATAACTTAGCAAGACCCTGTTTCAAGGAGACAAATAAGAAAAGCAAGGACAAAAAACAAAATTTCTCAGTAGCAACTGAAGGCTTACAGTGATCCAAAGATGGAAAGGTAATGCCTCCATACAGCTTGGAGAATTATTCAGAGTAGTTTTACAAATAATTTCATTCTTGCTCCAAGGTAGCCCAATCAAAAACACCGGTAACAGCACTTAAAGAAACTGACACAGTACCAACAATGTTTTATAATTTGATTCTTATAAGTAGTAAACCTTGAGTAAATGTTATATGTCATTAACATGATAAAAAAGCATTGTTAAACTTCTTGCTTTAATGTATTTGGTTGCCAACAGCTGGTGCTGAGCATTCACATAGAGGGGCCTTAATTGTACAAGTTTGGTCTGGAAGAAGTTGAGATTGGAAGTAGAAGAAAGGAAGTATCTCCTGAAATTTCTTAGTCCATCTCTGTGTGAGTCACTTAGCATTATGAAAACCACTTCTCTGAAACTCAGAGTCCTAAGAGCAAATAATTCCCATACCCACTATCATACTTTCTGCCTCTTAACTAAGTTTTCTTATTTGTAAAAAGATGGGAGCTATTGTATTTCCTGTATATCCGATTGGAGAAAAAGAAGGAAGAGCAAAAAAAGAAAGAAGGAAGGAAAAGAAAAAACAAAACAAAACAAAATGGTCTCACCTAGTAAAAGCAATTCTAAGTGTACTGGCCTACGGGAACCTGAAAAGATTATGCCCTGACAAGAGTTCCCGAGGCACAAAAATGCAAACTGAGGCGTACTAACACTAAGCTACAACCTCTAGGCACACATACCCTTAGCATTTCTCTGCAGTCTATTCAGATATATATAATATATATATATATTTGAGAGTGACAGATAGAGACAGAAGGAGGGGGAGAGAGAGAGACAGACAGGCAGAGAGAGAGAGAGAGAGAGAGAGAGAGAGAGAGAGAGAGAGAGAATATGGGCACACCAGGGCCTCCAGCCACTGCAAATGAACTACAGTTGTGTGCGCCCCCTTGTGCATCTGGCTAACTTGGATCCTGGGGAATGGAGCCTCGAATGGGGTTCCTTAGGCTTCACAGGCAAGTGCTTAACTGCTAAGCCATCTCTCCAGCCCTGCACTCCATTCTTTGTATGGTTTTATGAGGAAACTTGTGTTTCTATATGAAAACTATCACTGCAAGTACTTTTTGAACCTGAGCCCTTAAGCCTCCTTTTATTCTCTACTCTCTCTCTCTTTCTCTCTCTCTTATACACATACACTTATTCTTTATGATCTAAAGTAGTTTTCCATTTACTTGCACCTTTCCTCTCATTTTGGGATAGATAGTGGCCAAGTACTTCATCTTTTCACTCCTGGTCAACCAGCTAGACTCCTTCATGCTCAGAACTTTCACGTATCCCTTCCCTCTACCTGAGTACATTTTAACCCCTAGTAGCCTGGCTAGCTCACATTTATCATGTAGTTCTCAGGGAAGCTTTCTCTAGCCCAGTTATTCTTTCTTATTCCATGTAAGGTCTCTATCCTATGTTTTATATCTGGGAGACTGAAACTTTTCTAATATTTATTGAAAGAATAGTTAGAATTTATTTTGCTTGGCCTGCTATGGACAGATGAATATATATATATTTTAAAGACATACAAATATCATCAAAGCATGTGAAAAATATGTTCCATGTCACTTGCTATCAGGAAGATACAAATTAAAGCCACAATAATATACCATCTCACCCCAGTAATAATAGCTAATGTCAAAAGAAATAAGATTTCCAATTTCTGAACTCAGTCTTGACTTACTTGCAACCAAATGGTCTTATAAAAGTTTGTCTTACAAGTGTGGTGACTCAAACCTATAATCCTAGCACTTGGGAGGCTGAGGTAGGAGGATCATTGTGAGCTTCAGGCCAGCCTGGTATACAGGGAGAATTTCAGGTCAAGCTGGGTTAGAATGAGACTGTACTTCAAAAAATAACCAAAAAAAAAAAAAATAGAAGTTGTTAGCTTTTCAGAACTTCAGATTAAATAGTCTTCTGGGGCATTTTATGAAGTTACCAGACTCATTGGGAAGTAAATATGACATGTTCAAGATAGAAGTTCAAATGGTTGAGGCAAGAGCCACTTATATGAATGGAATACGGGACTTCCTTTATGGAATGAATTGAGTTTCCTTAGCAAAACAAATGTCTCACCAGCTTTCAGTAGGAAACTAATATTCGAGAAGCAAACCAAGTAATTGAAAATCCATCTACTGAAAGTCAATTTCCTGAGAACTATCTCACTGGATAATTAATTGGTCATGTCATCAACTGATGGATTGTTCTTTGAAGTTTAACTGTGCTGAGTTACAGCCATCTTGCAGCTAGTGTGGGGTACAAGAAGGAATGAGGCTGGGAGCCACAGGGAGATTCTGTCCTTTCAACATAGCAACATACTTCTCTTTCTTCTGAAATTATCTGATTATTGATCCACCAAATCTTTGTTTCAATTAACTACTTTAAAAGTTTTTGCAAGGTAATTTATGTGAATTATGTATTGGTTGGGAGAAGCCAGGTTATATGACAGTAGCTAATTAACTCCAAAATCTTAGTGTCCTAAAATAATAAAGGTTTATTCCGTATGCATAGTGGATATTAATGCAGCCTGAGTTTGGTAAGAATTCTCTTCACTTATTCCTGGGCCCAAGAGGCTTGAGGATGAACCCAGGTGGATGAAGACTCCATCATCTTTTGACTGCACAAAGAGACCAGAGAATCACAAAGGAATGTTGATTGCTTCTAGGTGGAGATGATTTGTGCTATACCACATGATATTTCATTAGTGAGAACTAGTATTATATCTCTACTTAACTACAGGGTGGCTATGCTTTCTTGTATAGAAAACAAAGTATAAATTGGTGACAGATAAGAATATCTACATGGGATAGACTTAAAAGTTGTAGATACTTTTTTTCCTGAAATTTCAGGATTACTGAGATCTGTAGTAGTAGTTTTGAGCACAGGATTGGGTGTGAGTGAATGTAGGTTGGTATGAGACTTAGCTGGTCCTTGTCTCTGTCTGTCACACACACACACACACACACACACACACACACACATTCCGTGAAAGCAGTCAAGGGGCCAGGAACAGGGACAGCTTTGATGTGATTGGAACTAATAAGCTTCGATGAATTCATTTTTGGTGAAATTAATTTCATAAAATTAGCTTTGGGTGAATTAATGTAAAGCCTGAGATTTTCACTAGTTCTTTCTCTTCTCAATATAGCATAAAAGGGAAGGATAATTTTATCAGTTAGTTAGCAATAGACTTTAGCTTGAAAAGTGAGGAGAAAGAGGGCAGAGGAAGAGAAGGAAGATGGGAAGAAAGGAGGGACGCAGTAAGGGAGAGAAAGAAAGAGACAGAGAGAGTATAAAGAATTGTGTATGAGCCAGGCATGGTGGCCCACGCCTTTAATCCCAGCACTTGGAAGGCAGAGGTAGGAGGATCACTGTGAGTTCGAGGCCACCCTGATATTAGTGTTAAAGTATTGACTCTTACTATTACGTAAGAAGGAGAGTTCCAGTGCTTGACCTGAAATTCACTCTGTACACTAGGTTGGCCTCAAACTCATAGCGATCCTACTAACTCAGCCTCCTGAGTGCTGGGATAATAGGTTTGAGACAAACTTTTAAAAGACCATTTGGTTGCAAGTAAGTCAAGATTGAGTTCAGAAATTGGAACTCTTATTTCTTTTGACATTAGCTATTATTACTGGGGTGAGATGGTATATTATTGTGGCTTTAATTTGTATCTTCCTGATAGTAAGTGACATGGAACATATTTTTTCACATGTTTTGAGGATATTTGTATGTCTTTAAAAAATATCTATTTGGATATATCACCCATTTTCTTTGCTCTTTAACTTTTATTGACATTGTTATACATATATACAATGTATTTCGATCATAATCTCCTCCCATGACTTTCCCTTGTCCTTCTTCCCCTTTCTACTGAAATCTTTCTTACAACTTTTTTGTTTATTTTTATTTATTTATTTGAGAGTGACAGACAGAAAGAGAAAGAGGGGGAGAGAAAGAGAGAGAGGGAGAGAGAGAGGGAGAGTGAGAGAGAGAGAGAATGGGTGCACTAGGGCCTCCAGCCACTGCAAATGAACTCCAGATGCATGCGCCCCCTTGTGCACCTGGCTAATGTGGGTCCTGGGGAATGGGGCTTCGAACCGGGGTCCTTAGGCTTCACAGGCAAGTGCTTAACCACTAGGCAATCTCTCTAGCCCTTACTTCCAACTTTTTATATCCCTCTTCTATTTTGCTATCATTTTTTGCTCTCCTCCATCTTCCGTGACAACATGTTGATGGGCCCAATATTATGCAAGTCTTGTGCAAGTAATGACAGCAAGGTTATAAATGCAACTGTTATTTGTGTCTGGAAGACAGTGTTCCAAAGCAATTCTCTTCATCCTTTGTCTCTTGCATATTTTTTGAGGTAGGGTCTCACTTTAGCCCAGGCTGACCTGGAATTCACTATGTAGTCTCAGGCTGACCTCGAACTCACATTGATCCTCCTACCTTACCCTCCTGAGTATTGGGATTAAAGGCGTGTGCCACCAAGCCTGTCCTCTTACATGTTTTTTCTGCCACCTCTTCTGCAATATTCTCTGAGCTTTGGAGAAAAGTATCACCTATTTTATTAGCTGGAGTTATTTATTTTGTTGCCATTAAGTTCAATAAGTGTGTTCTGTGCTGGCTATCAACCTCTGTTACATGTATATATTGCAGATACTTTCTGTCATTAGGTATGTTGTCTCTGTACTCTGCTGAGTGTTTCCTTTACTGGGCAGAAGCTTTTATAACTTGATATAGTCTCATTTGTCTTTTTTTTTTTTTTTGCTTTCATTTCCTGTGCTTTTGGGGCTTTGTTCAAAAATAATTCCTTGCCCATTCCAATGCCCTGAAGCACTTCACATATGCATTCTAAAAGTTCCATAGTAACAGGTCTTACATTTAAGTATTAATTATTTTTGAATTGATATTTGTGGCTGTTTCAAGATAAGGATCTAGCATCATAGATCTGTATGTGGATATGCAATTTGCAAAACCCAATTATTAAAAATATTGCCCTTTCTTCAATGAATGTTTGCCAAAAAATAGTTGGTTGTAAGGTAAATGAGTTTAATTCTAGATTTTCTATTCTGTTTTGTTGATCAATGTGTTTGTTTTTAACATGATACCATTCTGGTTTGGTTGTTAGAATTTTATAGTATAATTTGAAATCAGGTTGCATAATGTCTCCTTCTTTGTTCGTTTTGCTCAAGATTGCTTTGGCTAGTCAGATTTTTGTGGTTCTATATAATTTTAGAATCTTTATTGTCTAATTTTATAAGTAATGTCATTAATATTACATTTCTCAACTTCTCATTTCTGAGATAAAGTACTTGACAATAATCAGTTTAAGGGTAGAATGGCTTAGTTCACCTCGCAGTTCCAAGTTATAGTCCATCATGGCAAGGGAGGCATGGTGGCAGGAAATTCAAGCAGCTGCTCACATTTGGACCACAGTGATGAAGTAGAGCAATGAATGCTAGTACTCAGCCAGCAATTTCCTTTTTATACAAGGCAGTACAGTTCATGGAATGCTGCCACCCACACTGAAAGTGTGTCTTCCCACTTTGATTATTCTAACCAAGATAATGCCTCATAGACTTACACACAGCTAACCTAAGCTACATAATCCCTTACATGCTGTTCTATGTCCTGCAAATTTGATGATCAATATAAACTTTCACCAATATTTTGATAGTTTTAACTTTGGGTAATAATTGATTCTTCCAATGTCATCTCTCTAGCCCCTCTATGTATTTTTTGAAGGTGTTGTAAACTGAATACCTTTCTTGAGTTCTACTTCAGATGATTCACTGCTCACATAGAACACCTCTATTTTCCAATATATTGAGTTTGTATCCTGTAACCTTGTTGAATTCCTTTACGAGTTTTACTCCTTAATGAGGTTTTAATTCATAATGTGTCATCTGTAGGTAGTGACAATTTGAGTTCTTTTCATCTTTGATTCTCTTTCTTTCACCTTTTTTAAATTGCTCTGGCTAGGACTTTTAATACGATGTTGAATAAAAGTGGTGAAAGTGAGCATCCTGTTTTTTCAGACCTTAAGCAAAAAACAAAACAAAAGTTAGGTGTTTTCCCATTGTAAATGGCCTTTGTAATGTTGCAGTGTGATCCCTACATGCCCAATCTGTTCATTATTTTTCAATCAGGAACACATACTGAATAGGTTTTCTGTGTCAACTGAGATGAACATGTGGATTTGTCCTTCATTTTGATAATATGGTGGGTCATGTTTTTTGTTTTAATTTGAGTATACTGAATCAACCTTGGTTCCTCCTTGATCATGGTAAATAATATTTCTAATGTGCTATCAGATTCAGTTTGCTAGCATTTTGTTCATTAAGGTAATGGCATATAGTTACTCTTTTTTCTTATAATTGTTTCCTTATGTGGTTTTAGTGTCTGGAGTATCTGACCTCACAGAGTATGCATGAATAAAATTCTCCCGCACATTTTTGGAAATTACTTAAGGAGAATTCATGTTTGTTCTTCTTTCACTGTTTGTATAATTCAGCAGTAAATCCATTTGGCTCCTCTTCTCTTGGATTTTATAGTCTTATAGTTAATTATTGACACATTTAGACTATTAACCTCCTGAGCAACCATGCCTTATAACTCCAACATTGTCACTAATTTAAACCACCTTCTGGTTAATGCTCTATCCATGTAATTACATCAGCTTAACCAAGATAGATACATGGTGAGAACAATGGCATTGATGTTAGATAGTTGAAAAGACCAAGTGTGATCCATATCCACTTTGTCCATAAACAGCAGATGTTCCATCCCCTCTGTCCATGTCACTGTATCCTCTCCTGCTGAGGAATCAATCATGTATGGATTTTTGCTTGGCAGTAGGCACTCATTTAACATACCCACCCTTGCAACGTGCCTGGGGATGGATGTCTCTTTGGGATAGTATGTCATAGAAACTGTCTAAGGAATGAAGAACATGATTATAAATTGGAGTTAAGCTATGGGGATGACACTTGTTTGATTTTATTTAAAAATTTATTTTGGCTCACTTACAGTCAAGATGGTGTTCACCTAACCACGCCACACCACCTGAGGAAGGAAAGGCAAGACATTAAGGATTCATTGGGTCCTTTATGGGAGAGCAGTCTCTACTAGACCTCCAGTGGGAGGGCACAAAGGGGCAAAAAGGGAATCGGCTGATTCCCATGCTCTCTGGGAATCAACACCTGTAAGCAGACTTCCTAGACAAAGTCTCAGACTCAGGTTCCTCTTGCAATAATGCAGGCAAGGGGACACAAGCCAGCATAGTTCTACCTGTGCTGTAGCACTCAGTGACTTCAGACCCGATCCACCCCACCCCCATGAGACTCCAGAACCACTCAGCTCTGCCCCATCTGTGCAACCCCAGACCTACTCAGCTTCGCCCCCTTGTGACCCCAGACCTTCTCTGCTCCACCTCACTCCCACACAACCCCAGCCCACTCCTCTCCACCCTGCCCCCGCGTGACCCCAGACCCCTTCCACCAGCCCTGTGTGAAAGCTGCACCATTCTCCCTGCCCCTAACCTATGATGGGCAGACCACAGCGCAAAAAAAATAACATGAAAAATAAATGCAAGTAAATCTAACAAGATCGCCAGTCCTACAATGGATGTCTCTAATCAAAACACAGAAGAGACATTAGTATCAGAACCCCAAAATGAAGTTATGTTCAATGCAACCCTGACTGAGCTTATAGTAGAACTTGAAGAAAAGCAACAAAGGGCCAACAATAATGTGGACGCTGTCACCACTAGACTAGATGTAATAGATAAGAAAATGGAAGTGATCCAAAGACAGTTAAAGGATATGAAGGAAAGAGAAAAAAAAATAGGACCTCAAAAACTACCTGGCTAAGCTAAATGAAGACATAAAGAAATGGAAGGATGAATTCCAAGAAGCATCAAGAAAATCAGAAAGGGCTGGAGAAATGGCTTGATTCCCCAGGACCCATGTAAGCCAGATACACAAGGTGGTGCATGCATCTAGAGTTCGTTGGCAGTGGCTGAAGGCCCTGGAACACACATTCTCTCTCTCTCTCTCTCAGCCTCTTTTTCTCTCTGTTGCTGTCAAATACATAAAAATGAACAAAATTAAAAAAAAAAAAAGAAAATCAGAAAATGTTCTGAAAAGTGAACTTGACAGAGGGATGGAAACTACACATAGAAATGTAGTAGAAAATGCAAACCTAACTGAACAAGCCCAAAATTATATAGAAGCTCTCAAAAATAGAGTCAGCCATGTGGAAGATAGAAACACAGACCTGGAAGAAAAAAACAGAAGAAACAGTTTGAGAGCTCAAAAATTTCAAGAAGTTCAAAAATTTCCTTGAACAGAACATGAGGCAACTGTGGGATACCTTAAACATCACAGCATTCAGATCATGGGAATACCAGAGAGGGAAGAAATTCAGACTAAAGGCATGCAGAATTTATTTCACAAAATTATTGAAGAAAACTGCCTACTTTCTTTTTTTTTCTCCATTTTTATTAATATTTTCCATGATAACAAAAAAAATCCCATGGTATTACCCTCCCCCCTTTCCCTTTTGAAATTCCATTCTCCATCATATCCCCTCCCCATCTCAATCTTTCTACTTACATATATACAATACCAACCTAATAAAAGCCCTCCTCCCTTTCTTTCTCTTCCCTTTCTATCTCCTTTTGTAACTTACTGGCCTCTGCTACTGAGTTTTTTCCTTCTCACACAGAAGCCCAATCATCTCTAGCTAAGATCCACATATGAGGGAGAACATGTGGCGCTTGGCTTTCTGGGCCTGGGTTACCTCACTTAGTATAATTCTTTCCAGATCCATCCACTTTTCTGCAAATTTCATAACTTCATTTCTCTTTACTGCTGAGTAAAACTCCATTGTATAAATGTGCCATATCTTCATTATCCACTCATCAGTTGAGGGACATCTAGGCTGGTTCCATTTCCCAGCTATTATAAATTGAGCAGCAATAAACATGGTTGAGCAAGTATCTCTAAGGTAATGAGATGAGTCCTTAGGATATATGCCTAGGAGAGCTATAGCTGGGTCATATGGTAGATCAATCTTTAGCTGTTTTAGGAACCTCCACACTGATTTCCACAATGGCTGGACCAGATTGCATTCCCACCAACAATGTAGAAGGGTTCCTCTTTTTCCACATCCCCGCCAACATTTATGATCATTTGTTTTCATGATGGTAGCCAATCTGACAGGAGTGAGATGGAATCTCAATGTAGTCTTAATCTGCATTTCCCTGATGACTAGGGATGTAGAACATTTTTTTAGATGCGTATATGCCATTCGTATTTCTTCCTTTGAGAATTCTCTATTTAGCTCCATTTCCCATTTTTTGATTGGTTTGTTTGATTCCTTATTATTTAACTTCTTGAGTTCTTTGTATATCTTAGATATTAATCCTCTATCAGATATATAGCTGGTGAAGATTTTTTCCCATTCTGTAGGTTGCCTCTTTGCTTTCTTCACCATGTCCTTTGCAGTGCAAAATCTTTGTATTTTCATGAGGTCCCAGTGGTTAATCTGTGGTTTTATTGCCTGAGCAATTGGGGTTGTATTCAGAAAGTCTTTGCCAAGACCAATATGTTGAACGGTTTCCCCTACTTTTTCCTCTAGCAGTTTCAGAGTTTCAGGTCTGATGTTAAGGTCCTTAATCCATTTGGACTTAATTCTTGTGCACGGAGAAAGAGAAGAATCTATTTTCATCCTTCTACAGATATATATCCAGTTTTCCCAACACCATTTGCTGAAGAGGCTGTCCTTTCTCCAATGAGTATTTTTGGCATTTTTATCAAATATCAGGTGGCTATAACTACATGGGGTTACATTTGGGTCCTCTATTCTGTTCCATTGATCTACGAGTCTGCTTTTGTGCCAGTACCATGCTGTTTTTGTTACTATGGCTCTGAAGTATAGATTAAAATCAGGGATGGTGATACCACCTGCCTTATTTTTGTTGCTCAGTATTATTTTAGATATTCGAGGTCTTTTGTGATTCCAAATGAATTTTTGGATTGTTTTTTCTATTTCCGTGAAGAATGCCTTTGGAATTTTGATGGGGATTGCGTTAAATGTGTAGATTGCTTTTGGTAAGATTGCCATTTTCACAATATTGATTCTTCCAATCCAGGAACAAGGGATGTTTTTCCACTTCCTAGTGTCTTCTGCAATTTCTCGCTTGAGTGTTTTAAAGTTCTCATTGTATAGATTCTTTACTTCCTTAGTAAGGTTTATTCCAAGGTACTTTATTTTTTTTGATGCAATTGTGAATGGGAGTGATTCTCTGATCTCATCCTCTGTGTGTTTGTTGTTAGCATATATGAAGGCTACTGATTTCTGTGTATTTATTTTGTATCCTGCTACATGACTGTAGGTTTTTATCAGCTCTAACAGTTTGCTAGTAGAGTCTTTAGGGTCCTTTATATATAGAATCATGTCATCTGCAAATAATGATAACTTGACCTCTTCCTTTCCGATTTGTATCCCTTTTATGCATGTCTCTTGCCTTATTGCTATGGCTAAGACTTCCAGAACTATATTAAATAAAAGTGGGGACAGTGGACACCCTTGTCTTGTTCCTGATTTTAGTGGAAAAGCATCCAGTTTTTCCCCATTTAGTAATATGTTGGCTGTAGGCTTATCATAAATAGCCTTTATTATATTGAGATATGTTCCTTCTATTCCCAGTCTCTGTAGGACTTTTATCATGAAGGGATGTTGGATTTTGTCGAATGCTTTCTCTGCGTCTAATGAGATGATCATGTGATTTTTGTCCTTCAACCCATTTATATAATGTATAACATTTATAGATTTGCGTATGTTGAACCATCCCTGCATCTCTGGGATAAAGCCTACTTGGTCAGGGTGAATGATCTTTCTAATGTATTCTTGTATTCTGTTTGCCAATATTTTGTTGAGAATTTTTGCATCTATGTTCATGAGGGAGATTGGTCTGTAATTTTCCTTTTTTGTTCTATCTTTGCCTGGTTTTGGTATCAGAGTGATGCTGGCTTCATAGAAGGAGTTTGGTAGAATTCCTTCTTTTTCTATTTCATGGAAAAGCTTAAGAAGCAATGGTGTTAGCTCTTCCCTGAAGGTCTGGTAAAATTCAGCAGTGAATCAATCTGGGCCTGGGCTTTTTTTAGTTGGGAGATTTTTGATAACTGTTAGGATCTCCATGCTTGTTATAGGTCTATTTAAGTGATTAATCTCATCTTGATTTAATTTAGGTAGGTCATATAAATCAAGGAAATCATCCATTTCTTTCAGATTTTCTTTTATTTTTTTTTTATTTTTTATTTTTTATTTTTTTTTTTTTAAGTATTTTTTTTTAAATTTTTTTTTGTTTGTTTATTTATTTATTTGAGAGCGACGGAGAGAAGGAGGCAGAGAGAGAGAGAGAGAGAGAGAGAGAGAGAATGGGCACGCCAGAGCTTCCAGCCTCTGTAAACGAACTCCAGATGCATGCGCCCCCTTGTGCATCTAGCTAACGTGGGTCCTGGGGAATTGAGCCTCGAACCGGGGTCCTTAGGCTTCACAGGCAAACGCTTAACCGCTAAGCCATCTCTCCAGCCCTCTTTCAGATTTTCATACTTTGTGGAGTATATGTTTTTATAATATGTCCCTATGATTTTTTGAATTTCTCTGGCATCTGTCGTGATGTTACCTTTTTCATCTCTAATTTTATTAATTTGTGTCTCTTCTCTCTTTCTTTTGATCAGATTTGCTAAGAGTTTATCAATCTTGTTTATCCTTTCAAAGAACCAGCTCTTTGTTTCATTAATTCTTTGTATTGTTTTTTTGGTTTCTATTTCATTAATTTCTGCCCTAATCTTTATTATTTCTTCCCGTCTACTGATTTTTGGTTTGCCTTGTTCTTCTTTTTCCAAGGCTTTAAGGTGAAGCATTAGGTCATTTATTTGCGACCTTTCTAATTTCTTAATATAGGCACTTAAAGCTATTAATTTACCTCTTAGAACTGCCTTCATTGTGTCCCAGAGATTTTGGTATGTTGTGTTCTCATTATTGTTTGACTCTATAAATTTTTTGATTTCCTTCTTGATTTCTTCATTGACTCATTCATCATTTAGTAATGTATTGTTTAGTTTCCATGATTTTGTGTATGCTCTATATCCTTTCTTGCTATTGATTTGTAGTTTGATTCCATTGTGGTCAGATAGAATGCAAGGAATTATTTCAATTTTCCTGAATTTGTTAAGATTTGCTTTGTGTCCTAATATATGGTCTATTTTAGAGAATGATCCATGTGCTGCTGAAAAGAATGTATATTCTGCAGCATTTGGATGAAATGTCCTGTATATGTCTGTTAGGTCCATTCCTTCTATGACCTCGTTTAGTCCAGATGCCTCTCTGTTTATTTTTTCCCGGGATGACCTGTCAATTGATGAGAGTGGGGTGTTAAAGTCACCAACTACCACTGTGTTTGGTGTTATCTGTGACCTTAGTTCTAACAGTGTTTGTTTGATGAATTTGGGAGCCCCCATGTTAGGTGCATATATGTTTAGGATTGTAATGTCCTCCTGTTGGAGTGTGCCCTTAATCAATATAAAGTGACCTTCCTTATCTTTCTTGACTAATGTTGGAGTGAAGTCTGCCTTGTCAGCTATTAGGATAGCAACCCCTGCTTGCTTTCTGGGTCCATTTGCTTGAAACACCGTTTTCCAACCTTTCACCCTAAGATAATGTCCATCCTTTGTAGAAAGGTGAGTTTCTTGGAGACAACAAATTGTAGGGTCCTGCTTTTTAACCCAGTCTGCAAATCTACGTCTTTTGGTTGGAGCATTGAGGCCATTGATATTAAGAGATATTATTGAAAGATGTGTATTTATGCTTGCCATTTTTTTTTTTGTGGTTCTGGTTCTACCTTTGCTCTCTTATATTAACTAGTATTTGAGTGTTGTTTGTTGTTTTCCAGGTTCCTTATATGTGTGTTTTTCTTTCTCTTCGGCATGGAGGATTCTTTCAAGTATTTTGTGTAGAGCTAGTTTTGTCTTCAAATATTCCTTTAGCCTGCTTTTGTCATGGAATGTCCTTATTTCTCCATCTATTTGAATGGATAGTTTTGCAGGATAAAGCAGCCTTGGTTGACAGTTGTTATCTTTCAGAGTTTGGAATACATCACTCCAAGCCCTTCTGGCTTTGAAAGTTTGTGTTGAGTAATCTGCTGTGATCCTGATGGGCTTGCCTTTGTAGGTAACTTTATTTTTCTCTCTAACTGCTTTCAATATTTTTTCTTTGGATTGTGTGTTTGGTAGTTTGATTATAATATGGCGAGGAGAGGTTCTTTCCAGGTTTTGTCTGGCTGGTGTTCTAAATGCTTCCTGTATCTGCATTGGCACCTCTTTCCCAATTTGGGGGAAGTTTTCTTCTATGATTTTGTTGAAGATGCCTACTATACCTTTGGATTGAAATTCTTCTCCTTCTACTATACCCTGAATTCTTATATTTGATCTTTTCATAGTGTCCCGAATATCTTGAAATTCCCATTCATACTTTTCTATTAGTTTGTCTTTCTCTTTGTTGGATTGTATTAGATCTGCCACCTGGTCTTCTAGCTTAGATATTCTGTCCTCTCCTTCATCCATTCTACTGGTGAGATTTTCTACAGAGTTTTTTATTTCATTAACTGTGTTCTTCATTGCTAGTAATTCTGACTGGTTTTTCTTCATTATTTCTATTTCCTTATTTATGTCTTGTATTGATTTCTTTATTTTGTTAAATTGGTGTCCTGTATCTTCTCTGATTCCTTTGATTTCTTCTTTGAGTTCATTGAACATATTTACAATCATTCTTTTGAAATCTTTCTCAGGCATTTTCTCTAACTCGTTTTCACTAGAGGTCATTTCTGAAGCATTGATGCTTTTTGGTGGATTTATATTGCCTTGGTTTTTGGTGTTTCTTGTGTTGTAATGTATATATTTTTGCGTCTTGGATTAAATTACTGCTTAGATTTTCCAGTTAGCTGGGTATCCTTTGCTGTATCTATTGATCTGATATTGTATATCTTCTATGTAGGAGATTAAGATGTTAGGTGTGGCTCTTACCACTCTCATAGTATCTAGACACGTGGTCCTAGGGGTTAAGTTTGCCTGCTATGGGAGTATTCAAATAGGTTGAGTGGAATAAAATACAGGTATATTCTAAAATTTAACTAAACCCTATACATATTCAGTCAAGAACAGCACCGAGCATTTATGCAAGATTAGGTATTATAAAAACCAGATCCTCTATCAACAAAGAAGTTAAGATTTCTGGTCTGTTGAGGGATCCAAGTCAGCTTGTGACCAGGTGAGACCCTTCCCTGGTTCAATCCCAGTTACCTCTTTGGATGCTTTTCGTCTCAGTCAAGTTGCTGGCTGGGATGTTGGGCCGCTGTTCTGCTTTCTGGAACTGGGTACTGGCTTTTCCTGTGGGGCAAACCAAGCCTGGCAACTGTGGCCCTGCAGATTGGCGCCCCTGATGCTGGATCCCCGCTGCTGCCGCTGGAGCTTCCGCTGCTGGGACCACTGCTGCTGGATCCGCCACTGGAGATGCCGCTGCTGGGTCTGCCCCCGCTGATCCGCTGGAGCTGCCGCTGCTGGGTCCTCCGCCTCTGATCCGCTGGTGCTACTGCTGCGGGATCCGCCTCTGCCGCTGAAGCCGCTGGAGCCTCCGCTGCTGGATTCGCTGCCCTGAAGCCGCTGTGGCCGGTACCGGAGCAGCTGATGGTGTTTTTGGGGCTGGAGTCACGGCTTCCACCGCTGCTTCCGGCTTCCACCGCCGCTTCCGCTGCCGGGGTCTGAGCCGCCGCTGTTGGATCCCGAGTCGCCACTGCCGGAGCCCGAGATGCAGCTGCCGGTGCCCGTGCTGCCGCTGCCGCTGCCAGAGTCCGAATCGCTGCTACTGGGTCCCGAGGTGCCGCTGCCGGAGCCCAAGTCGCCGCTACCGGGTCCCGAGCTGCCGCTGCCGGATCCCGAGCTGCCGCTACCGGGTCCCGAGCTGCCGCTGCCGGAGCTGCTTCGGCCTGCCCGTGTGGGCTCTGGATATCTCCTACTTCTCCGCTGCTGTTTTAATCTCTTATACACCTCCCTTGTGTATTTTGCTGGGTTTTCTTTGGCTTTTTCTCCCCTAGGCTGCTTAGGCGTGGTTCCTATGCCGCCATCTTGACCGGAAGTCTACTTTCTTGAAAGAAAGGCAGATCAAGATACAAGAAGCTAACAGAACTCCAAACAGATTGGAACAAAAGGATAACTCTCCAAGACATATTGTCATTAAGACTCTAAACATTGACATCAAAGAGAGAGTCCTAAAAGCAGCTAGAGAAAAACAACACATCACATTTAAAGGTAACCCCATCAGGATCACTTCAGATGTCTCAGTGGAAACCCAGAAAGCCAGAAGGGCCTGGAATGGTACACTGCAAAGTCTAAGAATCTATGGCATCCAAGACAAACTACTCTACCCAGAAAAAAATATCCCTCATGATAAATGGTGAAAGGAAACTTTCCATAACAAAACTCAGATTTACAATTATATGAACACAAAACCAAACCTACAGAGAGTGTTTCAGGAAATTCTCCACACAGAAGAATCAAATAATCAACCTCAAATGCCTACAAGAAGCAGATCACAATAACCAAGCACAGAGAAGGCAAAAACAAATTTCAAAGTCAATGAAAATAACAAACCACATAAACCAACACAATATGGCAGGGATCACATCAAACCTCACAGTAATTACCCTAAATATTTTTTTTCATTACCCTAAATATTAATGGCCTTAATGCACCCATCAAGAGACATAAGCTAACAGGGTGGATCAGAAAATTAGACCCCTCAATCTGTTATCTTCAAGAAACCCACCTCACCACTAAAGACAGACACCTCCCCAGGGTGAAAGGGTGGAAAACGATATCCCAAGCAAATGGGAATAAGAAAAAAGGAGGCATAGGTATATATATTTTAAAATTTATTTATTTATTTATTTGAGAGCAACAGACAGAGAGAGAAAGAGGTAGATAGAGAGAGACACAGAGATTGAGCACACCAGGGCCTCCAGCCACTGCAAATGAACTCCAGACGTGTGTGCCCCCTTGTGCATCTGGCTAATGTGGGTCCTGGGCAATTGACCCTAGAACCGGGGTCCTTAGGCTTCACAGGCAAGCACTTAACCGCTAAGCCATCTCTCCAGTCCAAGGCATAGGCATATTAATATCAGATAAAATAGACTTCAAATGAAAAATAATCAAAACAGACAAAGAAGATAACTTCCTACTTATCAAGGGAATAATCCATTAAAAGGATATTACAGTCATAACTCTGTATGCCCAAACACAGGGACACCACAATTCATAAAACAAAACCTACTTGACAATAAAAGAGAAATAACAACCAATACCATCATAGTTGGGGACTTCAATACACCATTATCAGTAATAGATAGATCATCCAAACAGAAACTCAACAGGGAAGTAAGAGAGCTCAACAAAACCATAGATCACTTAGACCTAATGAACATCTACAGAACATTCCATCCCAAATCCACAGACTACACACTCTTCTCAGCAGCCCATGGAACATTCTCTAAAATAGATCATATACTGGGTCACAAAGCCTGCCTCCATATATTTAGGAAGATTGCCATAATTCCCTGCATGATATCAGATCACAATGCTATATTGCTAGAAACTAACAACAAAAGACCTACCAAGAATCCCATTGGCTCTTGGAAACTGAACAGCACACTCTTAAACTATAAATGGGCACTGAACAAAATAAAAAATGAAATTGTGAAATTTCTAGAAATGAATGACAATGAGAACACATCGCACAAAAACTTATGGGACACAATGAAGGTGGTCCTCAGGGAAAAATTCATAGCACTAAATGCTCATAACAAAGACAGAGAGATCCCAAATCAGTAACCCAACCATCCACCTAAAGTCACTGGAAAAACAAGAAGAATCCAACCCCCAAAAGTTCCAGATGGAAAAAAAAATAATTAAGATGAGATTAGAAATTAATGAATTAGAAACTAATAAAACAATTAATTGATGAAAGGAAGAACTGGTTCTTTGAAAAAATAAACAAGATTGACAAACCCCTGGCCAATTTGACTGGGCAAAAAAAGAGACACTTCAAATTAACAAAATTCAAAATGAAAAAGGAGAGATCACAACAGACACAAGTGAAACTGGGAGCATCATCAGGACTTATTTCACAAACCTCTACTCTACAAAATGATAATATGGAGGAGATGGATAAATTCCTTGACACATACTATCTACCAAAGCTAAACTCAGAGCAGACTAATCTCCTAAACAAACCTAACACACCCATAGAGATTGAAAAGGTAATCAAAAAACTCCCCAAAAAGAAGAGTCCAGGACCAGATGGCTTCTGAGCTGAATTCTATCAAACCTTCATGGAATAACAGGAACCAATCTTTCTCAAAATGTGCCACACAATCAGAAAACAGGGAAAGCTCCCAAACCCCTTCTAGGAAGCTAGTATCACCCTAACACCAAAACCATGCAGAAATGCCCACAAGAAAAGAAATCTCCAGGCCTGTTTCTCTGATGAATTTAGATGCAAAAAGCCTGAATAAAATCCTCACAAACCGAGTCCAACAACACATCAAAAGCATTATCCACCTTGATCAAGTGGGCTTCATCCCAGGAACGCAGGGATGGTTCAACATACAGAAATCAGTCAATGTAATACACCACATAAACAAAGTTAAACACAAAAAACACAATATTATTTCAATAGATGCAGAAAGGGCCTTTGACAAAATACAACATCACTTCATGATCAAAACAATGGAGAGAATTGTCCTGGTCAATTTATGCCTCAACATGATAAAGGCTATATATAAGGCCCCTAAAGCCCAAATAATACTTAATGGAGAGAGACTGAAGGAGTTCCCATTGAGATCAGGACAAGACAGGGTTGTCCACTTTCACCTCTCCTCTTCAATATAGTGCTGGAAGTCCTAGTTCAAGCAATAAGACAGGAGAAAGAAATAAAAACGATACAATTTTGAAAATAACAAGTTAAGTTAGCTCTATTCACAGATGACATGATTCTATACCTAAGAGACCTGAGTGCCCCATCCCAAAACTCTTGAAGGTGATTAACCCCTTTAGCAAAGTGGCAGGAAACAAAATCAATGCACAAAAATCAGTAGGCTTTCTATATGCAAATGACAAAGAAAGAGATAAGTGACAGTGTCCCATTTTAAATAGGAACAAAAAAAAAGTACCTTGGAATAACATTAACCCAGGAAGTGAAAATGAAAACAAAAAAACACTCAAAAAGAAATTAAGGAGGACTTAAGAAAAAGGAAAGACCTCCCATGCTCCTGGATAGGCAGAATTAACATTTGAAAATGGAAATCCTACCAAAGGCAATATACAAATTTAATGAAATTCCAACAAAATCCCAACATTGTTCTTCACAGAGATAGAAAAAATGATCTCAACATTCATATGGAAAGGCAGAAGGCCTCTGGTATCCAAGCATATATTCAGCAAATGAAACACCTCTGTAGGCATCACCATACCTGATCTAAAGCTATATTACAAAGCCATAGTAATAAAAACAGCATGGTACTGGCATTAAAATAGGAGTATAGATGAATGGAATAGAATCAAGGACCCATATGTTGGATCAAGTAACTACAGCTGCTTGATATTTGACAAAGATCCTAACAATATAGGTTGGAAAAAATACAGCATCATCCACAAATGGTGCTGGAAAAACTGGATAACCATATGCAGGAAATTGAAACTTGATTCACATATCTTGCCATGCTCAACTATCAAGTCCAAATGGATCAAAGACCTCAATATAAGACCAGAAACTTGGTTACTACTGGAATAAAATATAGGAGAAACTTTCCATGATATAGGAATGGTAAAAGACTTCCTGATCAAAACCCCAGTAGCACAGGATCTTAAACAATCACTCAACCAATGGGATCACATGAAACTGAAAAGTTTCTTCAAAGACAAATATACAATAAGCAAAGCTAATAGATTACCCACAGAATGGGAGAAAATATTTGGGGCATATCCAATGGGTAGAAGCCTAATCTCTGGTATCTACAAAGAACTCAAAAAACCTAAACAATAAAAAGTCAAACAAACCACTCACAAATTGGGCAGAGAACTGCATAGGGAGATCTCAGAGGAAGAAATACAAATGGCAAACGCACACTTAAGAAAATGTTCTTTATCCTTAATCATCAGGGAAATGCAGATGAAAACAACTGACATTCCACCTTACCCCAGTAAGGGTAGCAAACATTAAAAAATCAAATGGAAATAAATGCTGGTGAGGATTTGGAGAAATAGGAACAGTCATCCACTGTCAGTGTGAATGTAAGATGGTACAACCACTTTGGAGAGCAATATGGAGACTCCTAAAGAAGTTGACTATAAAGTCATCAAGAGACCAAGTTATTTCCTTACTAAGAATGTACCCTAAAATCTCTATACCTCAGTTCAGAGAGATTAGTTCAACCATGTTTATAGCTGCTCAATTCCTAATAGCTAAGAGCTGGAATCAACCCAGATCTCCATAATTAGATGAATGATTAACTAAGCTGTGGTGTAACTACACAATGGAATTCTACACAGCAGTAAAGAGAAATGACACAATGAAATTTGAAGAAAAATAGTTGAGTCTGTAATATATCATCCTCAGCAAACTCACCCAATCATAGAAAGATAATTGCTTTACAGTCTCACTCATCTACAGCTCCTAACCTGAATCTACCCAAGATGCTGACATACCTAGCAAACATCATGAGGACTGGACAATAGGGTGGGTGGGGAGGGAGGAGAGGATAATAAAGGGGATGGGGACACAAAACTGGGCCCAAACAGCAATGGTACCATAAAACTCTACATCCTAAGAGACAGACCAAATGGTTGAACCTTCACCAGGCCCTTAGAGGGAACACCTGAATCACAAGGCCCTGGAAAATATACGATGAAGACTGACCTTAATCTTCTCCTGTTTCTCTCTTTCTCTCTCTCTCTCTCCTCTCTCTCTTCTCTCTATCTCTTTCATATTAGTTATATTTTTCTTCCTTCTCTTTTTGGGTGATGACCTGTATCTCCCAGTACCAGTATCATCCACAATGAACTCTTGATCAGAGCAACCTAGAAGGTTTCCAGAAAGAAGACAGATTTCTGTTAGAGTACTTGATGACCCACCAAATATTAGTGGTAAGATCCTACTGTGGAAGACAACATACGCTGCTGGCATGTAACATAGAGTGACATGGCTACAAGCTGGAAAGGAGTCAGTCCCCAGCCAGTTAGCTAGCATGTCTAGTGCCAGAAGGTTCTACATGAGTGACTGGCAGAAAATGACCAATATCCAGACTTCCGGTTAAGATGGCAGCGAAGGTACCTTGCCAAAGCAGCCTAGGGGGGAAAAAGCAAAAAAAAAAAAAAAAAAAAAAAAACAGCAAAATACACACTTTTAGTAAAAAGTGAGGTGTATAGGAAATTGAAATGGTAGCGGAGAAGTAGGAGAGATCCAGAACATCCAGAGCTGAAACAGGCCGGCAGAAGTGGCTGCAGCAGGTCTGTGGGACCACAGCAGCAGCAGCATGCCAGGTCTGTGGGACCACAGTCACCAGGCTTGGCTTGTGCCACAGGAAAAGCCAGGTGAGGGGATTTTCCACTCACACCGGAGCTCTCCATAAACTCAAGAAACGTGAAGGGAGAACGGCAGTGAACAATGGAGAAGCAGATCACAAGGTAGAAGAACACATGGAACAGTGAGAGAACTAGAGCAGCATCAGCAGCCTCCCCTCCCCTACCACCAGTGCCCAGCTCTGGCGAACAGAGCAGTGGTCCAGCAACCCGACCACACCTACTTGAACCCACAGCGCACCAAAGAGGGACCCAAGCAGGAGGGCAGCGTAACTGAGACCAAAATCATCCCAAAAGGTCACTGGGATTACACCAGGTCAGTACCCGCCTAATAAACCTGGTATATAGGCCTGAACCAGAAGTGCTAATTGCACCTTCCATATCAGGATATATTGTATGTTAAATCTGATGGGTGGACAGATTTGCCATTCTTAAATAAGTTATATTTTGGGCTTGTTATCTGTTGCTTCTTGATTTATAGTGGCTTTGTTTCCTCTTCTGTTATACATTAGGGAAGGGTCTCACCTGATCACAAGCTGACTTGGAACCCTCAACAGACCAGAAATCTTAACTTCCTTGTTGTCAGGATTGAGGGAGTGGGTGAGGCACCACACAGCCTAAGGGACAGAGGATCTCATTGTCATCACACCTACTCTTGGATAAATACTCTGTGCTGATTTTCATTGAAAGTGTACATTGTTTAGTTAAATTTTAGAAACTATCTGTATTTGGTTCCACTCAGCCCACCTGAATACTCTCATAGCAGGCAAACCCAAAACCTAAGGTCACTTTTGTAGATACTCTGATACTCTCGAGAGCCACACCTAGCACCTTAAGCTCCTACCCTGAAGATATATAACATCAGATTGATTGATACATCTAATAATACCCAGATGACTAGAAAATGACCAATATCTGCCCAAGCAACTCATAGTCTAGCCTACTTATCAGCAACCAACCTGACGTGAAACTCACACAAGTGCAATAGTGGACACAGCCATGGTGGGAAACCAACTGCCCATGACTTGGCCAACTGATTTGCTCAGTGGAATGGAACTCATATCTGGAGCTGGGAAACAAGTCAGAATTATGTCCAAAAATGAGTCTGCTCTCCATTATCAAGCTCCCACCAATCATGGGCTACAAGAGGGCCTACACCTATTAAATTCTCTCTTAAAATTGGTCATCCCATTTATCTGATGCCAACTTTACTCTCCACCAGAGAACTGGCTTCTATTTTTCAGATAGACGCAGATCCTAAGGACAGAACCAACCCATGATACCTCAAAAGGTCCCCAGCTAAAACTAAGAATAAGTGGGGAAACAATCAAGAGTGCTGTTTTTGTGGTAAACCTGGTACCAACACAAGGGTGAAAGAGATACTCACAGAGAACAATCAACTCCTACCAAACCAGATATCCAGAGACACAAAGGCTCCCAAGACCTCATCACTGAAGCAGACCTAAAATGAACCCAACATGGCTCAGGGAAATTTGTAGAAGAGGGGGCCGAAAGAATGTCAGAGTCACTCGTTGGGGACATTATACACAGAGACATTGTCTCCTAACCATAACTTATGGCTAACCCCACAATGCATGACCCATATTCACCAACTAGGAGCATCCCAGCAGATGAGGGAGGACAGGGAGGAGGCTACCAATGGTACCAACTTGACTTTATTCACTGAGTACAATACTAATAAAAAAGTGAATTTTGTCCAGGCATGGTGGCACATGCCTTTAATCCCAGTACTTGGGAGGCTTTCGTAGGAGGATTGCCATGAGTTCAAGGCCACTCTGAGACTACTGAGTGAATTCTAGGTCAGCCTGGAGTAGAGCAAGACCCTACCTTGAGAAACCAAAAAAAGAAAGAATTTTGTTTAATTCTCAAAATATTGCCAATGCATGTTACAAATTTCAAAAGATGAAAATGGGTATACAACAAAAATGAATTTCCTCAGAATTCTTGTCCCTAGCTGCCTTGATTCTATCCTCAGAAGCATCCACTATTAACTAGTGTTTTTGTACGTATTCAAAAATATAATCTGTAAATATATAGGAACACTTGTAATCCCAATGCCCCTTAGGCAATGGGAAGCAGAGTCAGGAGAATCCAGCTCTCAGGCTAGCTAGTCTGGTGTTTACAGAGGCAAAGCCAATAAGAGAAAGAGGCTCTGTTTCAACAATGCTTGAGGTATTGACCAATACTCTGAGGTTGCCCTCTGACATGCACAAGCCCATACACAAACCAAAAAAGAAAATATGCTTTATTCTATGGGAAAATTCTTTGTATTCAGATGGTGAGTCTCTATGAAATTCATGAGAAAATTAAAAGTAAAATGAGGGTCTAGTTAGTTGTTCACTTCATAATTTATTCTTTGTGTGCTTATAGAAAGGATTCGAAGTGTTGTCAGGTATGGTGACATGCATCGATAATTCTAGCGTTCAAGTGGAGAAGGATCTTGAGTTGAAGACCAGCCTGGACTAAATACCAAGAGCTTGTCTGTGTGTGTGTGTGTGTGTGTGTGTGTGTGTGAGAGAGAGAGAGAGAGAGAGAGAGAGAGAGAGAGAGAGAGAGACAGAGACAGAGAGCTTTAGTTTGCATTGGTAATTCTGGAAGAACTTTAAGTTGTACTAAGATCTACTGACTTTCTACTCCTATTAGTTGGGGACACAGCTTTTAAAATATTCAGCCCTACCATATAATTTGAGGCTACTATCTTTGATTCATTTGAGGAAATTTAGATCAATAGCTTGGAGACTCCATCAACCTGGTTGCTTATTATTGTCTGAGTTGGCTCTTCTCTTCTTCTGTCCTCTGGTGAGCAGCTTTACTTTGTTTCACACTCCAACTGTGATGTGTTGCTCTGTCTACAGACCTAAAGGTATGTAACCAATTGATCATCTTATTGAATTGGTATAAAGCTGAATTACTCAGTATTTATTATTAAACCTTTCTTTATACCACTCCTTGTATTTGAGCTGTGATACTTTTCTATTTTCCTAATAGTACACTGCAATTTTTGGAAAGGTTAATTCATTCAAAAAGCTTTCTTATGGTGGTGATGAAGATGAGGATTACAAATATTATTTCTTTTTGCTTTTTGGGTAGTTTTTGTATTTCTTTATTATAATCCCCATGCCATCAAGTGTATGTAGTTTTGTGGTGTTTGTTATTGAGTGCTGTCCTATTGTAGCATGACTTTTCCTTGCAAGGTGTCCACACATTTGGATATCTTGATGACTAGGAAGTCATATACAGACTTTTTAAAAGTGTATGCCCTATGACTTGTTCTGTGATTGTTGAGGCTTAGCCACCCCATCTGACTCTACAGTACTGGTTAAAAATCACGTTATAGATTTATCTTGGATGGACTCTTCTACAAGAAATATCATTAATATCTAAGAAACTGGACTCCTCAGGGTCATTCAAGATTTGGCAACCAACATGATCTTCATAGGTTATAACATGTTGATAGGTATGGAGAGCTATTGTAGTTGGTCCTACCACTGAGTTGAGAGGAAAGGGCTATGCATAATTATAGATGATCTTTTGGTGAAGGAAATGGCAAAAAGACATGAACTTGGGCCTGGCAGGGATCTAGAAATAACCAAGGCCTTTTCTGGGGACCACCAAGCATAGACCAAAATGGCCCACATTAGACTTTTGAGAGATAGAAAGAAAGGGGTTATACCAGTGGTCAAAGCACAAGCACAGGAACATATAAAGTCCAAGTTATATTCTGCAGCAAGCAACTCAACTTTAAATGGTTTCAATAACAAACTGGGACAGATACATGATGAGCAGTCAGCCAAATAGTAAGGAAGCCAGGATTGGCTGTTACCAAGACAACAAGAGCAATGAGGAGAAAAGTGATGTGTTTGGATGCAGTTGTAAGGGTCTCTCTAAGGAAGCTGTGTTGGCAATATTTTTGCAGCTCTTTTTAAAGCAATAACTCATGGTTTCCTTGATGAGATTAGGGATGTAAGCATTATTATCACCCTTATTTTTCTTGTCAAAAATGAAGTCTCACTTTCCAAGGAAGGTAGACTGGCTCATAATGACATTATACAGGATCCTCCCTGAAAGTTTTCGGCAGCCAAAATTCAGCTTAATCCTTTTCTTATGCATGGATTGACATTAAGATATCTAATATGTCTAAATAGAGAAATAACTATATAGTAATTACCAAAAGGCCAATTGGTGATATCTGTGATCAAGTCTTCACAGGCATTGAAAAGGAAGCCAAATGTATAGTAAGAGTTTGGAGGTATTTTTACTTTCAAATATGTGTGTATAATAAAACATGTATATATGGTAAATTGGAAAAAATATCCTTGATAAAGTAACAAAATATTGATTGTGCTTCAAAATCATCTGGTGGGCCCTTCCTCAACAGAATTCTCATCCATATCCCTGTTCGGGAGGAAACCACTATTCTGACTTGTGATGATCATTCCTTGTTAGCATTGTCATAGCAAACAAAATGTATTCCCCAGTATATTGTTTAGTTTCATCATTTAAAAAGTTCAATAGTAAAAGGCCAGGCATGGTGACACAAACCTTTAATCCTAACACTTGGGAGGCAGAGGTAGGAGGATCACTCTGAGTTCAAGGGCACCCTGAAACTACATAGTGAATTCCAGGTCAGCCTGGACTAAAGTGAGACCCTACCTCAAAAAACAAACAAACAAACAATAACAACAAAACTCAGTAGTAATGGAAGTCAAGTCAATATATTTTTCTTTGACTTGCTTCTTTGACTTAACAGTGTGGTGGTGAGTCATATCCATGTTAAAGCTTGTTCCTGAGGTTTACTTCTTTTGCTGTGCAGGAACACATAGCAATTCATTTACTCAATCTATTATTTATGAATCTCTTATTTTTCTAGGTGTTTTTATAACAAGTAAATACAATTATAAAACATTTTTCTTGTTTTATGTTGTACATGTAGAGGGGTTCTCTTGAGTGTTTACATAACAGTGGAATTGTTGGGTTAAAGAATATATGTGTGTCCAACTTCAATAAGCAAAGTTAATCTGTTTTCTAAAGTAAAACTTTAGAAAAGTCTTTTTAAAAGTTACTTAAAGGGCTGGAGAGATGCCTTAGCAGGAAAGGTGATTGCCTACAAAGCCAAAAGACTTAGGTTCAACTTTCCAGAACCCACATAAGACAGATGTACAAGGTCACACATGCATCCAAGGTTACATATGCACACAAGGTGGCACACATGTCTGGAGTTCAATTGCAGTGGCTAGTGGCCCTGGTGTGCTAATTCTCTACACTCCCTTTCTCTGTCTCATAAAAAATTTAAAAAAATAACAATTCAAAAAATTCAAAAACGTCATTTAAGAGATCTCAAAGCTTTATTTACTCGGCATTATTTGGTATTTTGTCAGAATTGTCTTGCCAATTTTGTGACTATATAGAGTTATATAATTTGGATTTTATTTTATATTATCATGATTACAAAGGCACTCTCATGAAAGTTTCTGTTGTTTAAAAGTCTATTCAAAACTTTTCCTACATCAGTAGTTTGTTTCATATTTGTTTTCAGGAATATCACTAATAAATAAATAAAACTATATATATATATGTATATACATATATATATATACATATATATATATATATTGTTATACGTATAGTAAATATATTATTCCACATGGTGGCTTATATTTTAATTCCCTTTGTGGTGCCATTAGAAAAATGGAATGTCTTCATTTGAATGTAATTAAATTATCTGTCTTTTCCTGGTTTGGCTTGTACTTTGTATCTTATTTAATGAGACCTTCCTTATTCTAATATCCAGAAATATTTTTCTTCATTGTGTAATGACTACTCTATGATTTTGCTTCTAGATATTAATGTATAATATGGACACATTCAGATTCATTTTCCCCAAATAGATAACCTTTGGTTACAGCACCAGTTTAAAAACGTTATCCAGTGTCGTCATTATCTGCAATGGCATATGTCATGTGCTTATGTGTCCATAGCTCTGATTCTGGGAATTTTTTTTTGCTGAATTGATTTAGCTCCCATTCCTGAACCCTTTTCTCAGCTATTTTCTTATTGCTGGAAGAGAATACCCAACCAGAAGCACCTTATGGAAAGAAAAGGTTTTAATTTGGTTTACATTTCTAGAAGATTAGGGGTTTATCATGACAGGGAAAGCATAGCAGGAATATAATCCTGTTTGACATGGTCACATCAGCAGGGAGGATATAGAGAACAATGAATGCTGCTGTTCCCCCAGTTCTTTCATTTATATAGCCCAGGAATCCAGTCCATGGAATGGTGCCTCCCACAGTTGTTGTTGTTATTACTATTACTATTATTATTATCCTAATGAAGATAATCCCTCATAGGGATGGCTTAGCGGTTAATGCATTTGCCTGCAAAGCCAAAGGACCTGGGTTCGACTCCCCAGGACCCATTTTAGCCAGATGCACAAAGGGGCACACGTGTCTGGAGTTTGTTTGCAGTGGCTGGAAGCCCTGCCATGTTCATTCTCTTTCTCTCTCTTCTTCTTTCTCTGTTAAATAAATAAAAATAAAATATATTTAAAAAGACAATCCCTCATAGATATACACAGAGGCTAGCCTAGTCTTCATAATCCCTTATAGCTGATTCTAGGTCCTGTTAGGTTGGCAATCAATATAAACCATCAAGACCCTGTTTAGCCAGCCTTTGATTTCTATCGTTTTATGATGGCTTGTTATCTGTAGCAATGGTTCTATGCTTGTGTGTTTTCACCAAGTTTATTCTGGCTATTTGGGGCATGTCACACTTCCTTATAAATTTAAAACTATGTTTCCTTCAGGGTGTGGTGGCAAAGGCCTTTAATCACAGCACTCAGGAAGCCGAGATAGGAGGATCACTGTGAGTTCAAGGCCAGCCTGAGACTACATAGTGAATTCCAGGTCAGCCTGGGCTAGAGAGCAGGACCCTACCTCGAACAAACAAAAATACTCTAGAAATAAATAAATAAATAAATAAATAAATAAATTTAAAAGCCAGGCGTGGAGGCACACACCTTTAGTCCCAGCACTGGGGTGGCAGAGGTGGGAGGATTACTGTGAGTTTGAGGCCACCCTGAGACTACATAGTAAATTCCAGGTCAGCCTGGGCTAGAATGAAACCCTACCTCAAAAATACAAGAAAAAAAAGACAAAAATCTTTGGGCTGGAGAGATAACTTAGCAGTTAAGGCACTTGCCTAAAAAGCCGAAGGACCCAGGTTTGATTTTCCAGGACCCACGTAAGACAGATGCACAAGGTGGCACATACATCTGGAGTTCCTCTTTCTTTCTTTTTCCTCTCTCCCTTTTTCTCTCTCTTTAATAAATAAATAAAAATAAAATATTAAAAATATGTTTCCCAAGTTCACAGAAAGAGAAATGTTAGGATTTTCATTTGGATTCTACTAAGGCCACTAATAATATTAGAGAAATCAAGCCGGGCATGGTGGCGCACGCCTTTAATCCCAGCACTCGGGAGGCAGAGGTAGGAGGATCGCCATGAGTTCGAGGCCACCCTGAGACTCCATAGTGAATTCCAGGTCAGCCTGGGCTAGAGTGAAACCCTACCTCGAAAAACCAAAAAAAAAAAAAAAAAAAAGAGAAATCAGTCAAGCTTTAGACCAAGCTGGAGAGACCAATGCTATACAACCCTCTTTCCATGAGCAATTGGTGGAAAAAGAATGTTTGAATTTCCCTTAGCATTTATTCTTCTTTTTGTAGTGCCTGGACTCTAACTCAGGTTATATTCTTGCTCATGTAAAAGGTCTTTGTATTTATTTGGGCAATAATAGTTGAACAATATGAGATGTCATCAAATTAGCTACTTACTGATTCAAAAATCAGCAAAAGTTGTATATAAGATCCATGAAAATCTCGATCATAACTTTTACTACAGTATTAATTGTTGTATTTGAAGAATAAAACCTAGTAAAACATAAGATAAAGGCCTCACACAGAAGGACACACATAGGGGTGGCAGGAAGAGAAATTCCAGTTAGTAAAGAACATTCAAGTCAAATACAAATTCCTGTAAGTTATTAATCATAATATGCCATCTTAACTAACTGGAAATTTCACAAGTAAATAACTTTCTTGTAAATATATGATTCACTGATGTCATGGATAAAGGAGGAGCTCATGAGTTAATGGTTGCTAGGGAAGGGACCAACACTTTTTTCACTGGTATAGCCACTAACTGATAAGTGTCCATGCCCCTGTGCACAACCCACACCTGCTCTTGGAAGTGACCTGGGGTATCAAAAATAATATAAAAGTAGAAGGGGACAAAGTTGAGAAGAGGAAGGGGATCAGCAGGAGTTTGAGGGGGATAAGAAAGGGTAAAGGGAGTGAATATGATCAATATTTATTACATGCATGTATGAAATTTTTCTTATGAAACTCATCATGAATAATTAATTTATGATAACTCAAACCATAAAATATCTCTTTCTTGAGTTCATCCACAAGTAGTCCTCCAGAAAATGCCTACTATTCCAATTGTGATACAATAAAAGTTAACTTATCTCTTTATAGAGGTTTTCCATACAAACCAATTTTCATTTCTGAGGAAAATGATCAACTATCACATTAACTCAAGTTGAGCCATAGTTGTCTATTCAATTTTCTTCTATTTGGACTGGAGTGGGCCTCCAGTCAAATTGGAGGGCAGTTGGTTTCCACCATGATAGACATGCCACTATTGTACCCGTTGGCTCATTTGGCCTGGCTGGCCAATTATAAGGCTTGCAGTGTCCACTGTTGAGTATCTTCACTGGTGGTATCTCTTTCTCCCATTGAACTGCATGTAGAATGGCTTCTTCCAACTTTCTGTCGGCTGGTCTACATGGAGGAGGTTATCAGCTCAGTTCCAGCAGGGTTTCTCAGTGGCCTTGCAGCCCAAGTATGTGGAGTCTTCAGCAATAGGGTCTTACCATCTCTTCCTGGTGGGAAACCAAGGGCCTTGGCAATGGCTTATAATGTTTTGGGGGCATCAGGGACCTCCCTGGCCAACAACTCACCGGAAGGTATCCCACCCCTGGCACTGAAAATTTTCTAGCAACAATCTATGGCTCCTGAGTGTTCCATTGTCCAAAACCAGAGGATTCTGTATGATTTATTTATATCCTTTTAGATTTTGATTAGCCCTCCCTCCACCTTTCCTTTACTCAATCTCTTCCCATGACCTCACTTTGGGCCTTTCCACCCCCATTAATCTATTCTCCTACTTACATATATACAATGCCAACCTATTAAGTACCCTCCTCCCTTCCTTTCTCTTCCCTTTATATCTCTTTTTTAGCTTACTGGCCTCTGCTACTGAGTTTTTTTCCTTCTCACACAGAAGCCCAATCATCTGTAGCTAGGATCCACATATGAGAGAGAACATGCAGTGCTTGGCTTTCTGGGCCTGTGTTACCTCACTTAGTATAATCCT
Source organism: Dipus sagitta (assembly GCA_036346955.1). Classification (NCBI taxonomy): domain Eukaryota; kingdom Metazoa; phylum Chordata; class Mammalia; order Rodentia; family Dipodidae; genus Dipus; species Dipus sagitta. The sequence continues at coordinate 123,869,650 of CM070776.1, forward strand.
TTCCAGATCCATCCATTTTCCTGCAAATTTCATAACTTCATTTTTCTTTATCACTGAATAGAACTCCATTATATAAATGTGGCATATCTTCATTATCCATTCACCAGTTGAGGGACTGAGTTAAACCATTTAGCAACAGAAAATGTCTTGTTATATTCACTTGACATATTCAGAATACTCATGAAGGGGAATGTTTGCTCATTGTATTGTTTTGTATATGCTAAATTAATTTCATTAATAAAAAGTGTATGAGCCTAAGGAGAACATCACTAAGTAAAATCTAAGATGCCTATCTTTAAATTAGAAAACTTGTTTATCTTTTGCTTAATAGTTACAAAGTCTAAATTTCAAGAGCAGACAAGTACCATAACTTTTCTTTGAAAGTTTGCAAAATAAAATTTTGCAAAAGACAGGATTTGTTTGGACATTCAAACTTTTGGTGGAGCCAGTTTGGTATATGATGGGGTAATGTTAGAAACATATGGATTTAATTTTCATATACTGACATCAGGGTTGAAAGAAAATATTTTTTAAATGTTAGTTGGAAGTGTATTTAGCTGTCTGTAGCAACCCCACGTGGCCAATTTCCATTCCTGCCTGAAAAGGCACCCTGTCACATAAACCCAGTCCAATACAGTGGTTTGTGTACATTATACTTGGGAGACCTGTCACACTTTATGTTAATGATGGTAAAAGGCCTATGGATGTCTGCTCAATGGTCGATCACTTGCTGAATATATACATGACCTTGGGCTCAATCCTTAAAACTGAACAAAAAAATTAATAAAAGCAGTTGGGAGGAGTCATTAACATGTGTTGACAGATCTTAAAGAAACATTTATTGATTATCATATCTTTTTTATGAAGTATTTTATAACATGAATTTAAAAATTGATCAAAGAGGGGCTGGAGAGATGGCTTAGCTGTTAAGCCCTTGCCTGTGAAGCCTAAGAACCTTGGTTCCAGGCTCACTTCCCCAGTTTCCACCTAAGCCAGATGCACAAGGTGGCACATGCATCTGGAGTTCGTTTGCAGTGGCAGGAGGCCCTGGTGTGCCCATTCTCTCTCTCTTGCTCTCTCTGTTGCTGTCAAATGAATACAAACAAAACAAAAAAAGTTTACAACAATTGTTAAATGGACTTCCGGGTAAGATGATGGCATAGGAGCCATGCCAAACCAGTCTAGGGAGAGATTTAAGCGGAATCCCAGCAAAATACACTCTTCTTCTGAAAACTGAAGGAGTACAGATTATTCTTAGACACAGCAGAGAAGCCAGAGTGACCAAGATCCACCGGAAAGGAGGAAATGGCCAGATTCCCACTGAGGTGCTCTGGGCCTGCGATCTGTGCACCCGCCCAGTGCCGTCCAACCAAGTGTGCCAGGCGGCAGCAGCAGCAGAAACCAAGCAACAAATTTTTCAACTCCATCAGCCTTCTTGCAAAGTTAAGAAATCTGAAGGAAAGACAGCTGTGAACAACTAAACAGCTACTGAAAGTGCAACTCCAGAAGTCTGAGCTCTCCCATCCCCCCACCATCAGAGCCATGAACCTCCAGCATTCAGCCCCCAGTGGCAGTGCAGCCAGCAGAGCAGATCAGAGGTACAGCTGCACAGCACAACACGGAGGGATCCAGGCGGGCACTCAGCATTGGTGAGATTGGAAGCAACCCCAAAAGGTAACGAGGCTGACTGAAAAAAAAAAACACAAAATAAAACAAAACAAAATGAACAACAACAACAAAACCAAACAGGTACACAGTCCTGCAAGAGCTAATCTCTCTTTCCTTGTCCAGGCAGGTTATGGGGTATATATTCTTGGTTGACTTTACCATTTTCAAATAACCTGTATTTGGGGGTTGAATATTGTTGCCTTTGGTGCTTTCATATATATACAGCCTTTGTTTTTTGCTTCTGTCATTATTGGGGACAGAGTCTGATCCAGATCCAGGTTGACCTGGAACCCAATTCAGAACAGAAATCTCTACCTCCCAGCTGACAAGATTAAGGATGTAGAACAACACAAGCCCTTAGAGATTTTGGCTTTATATGACAATCTGTTTGTTTTAATCCCCACAATTGCATACTTTGTGCTGGTTGTATGTTATTCAGTTGAAGTTTAGAATTTTCCAGTAAATTATCCTACCCAGTCCACTAGAATACTTGCTTAGCAAGTATTCTCAACACCTAGGATTACTTCTGTGGCTTAATTGGGGGACAAGAGCTACACCTGGCACCTTGAACTCTATAAATCCATCAGAAATGATTACCAATGAGACTGTTTCAGATGAAATGCCTGAAAAATATTTCAAGAAAATGATGGGATCTATGCTCAAAGAAATCAGAGAAGAAATGAAGGGAATCAAAGAAGAAAACAAAAGAATTAAAGAAGAAAACAAACTTCTGAAAGAGAACACAGGAAACCAGTTTAATGAAATTAAGAGGTCATTACAAGACATGAGTAAGGAAATAAAAATACTAAAATAAATAAATAAATAAATAAATAAATAAATAAACCAGGCTGAAATCTTGGCTCTAAAGAATACAATCTATGAAACAAAAAACTCTGTGGTAAGTCTCTCCAGTAGAATGGAGGAAGGAGAGAACAGAATATCTAAACTAGAAACCAGGTGGTAGAGCTAATATAGTCCAACAAAGAGAAAGACAAGGGAATAGCAAGGTATGAAGGGGGATTTCAAGATATCTGGGACACTATGAAAAGATCAAACATAAGAATTCAGGGTAAAATAGAAGGAGAAGAATTTCAATCCAGAGGCTTAGGTGTTTTCAACAAAATCATAGAAAAATATTTTCTCCAAATTGGGAAAGAAATGCCAGTGCAGATACAATAAGATTTTAGAACACCAAACAGATAAAACCTGGAAGGAACCTTTCCTTGCCATGTTATAATTAAACTCCTAAACACACAAACCAAAGAAAATATATTGAAAGCAGTTAGAGAGAAAAAGCAAGTTGCCTATAAAAGCAAGTCCATCAGGATAACTGCAGATTACTCAACACAAACTTTAAAAGCCAGAAGGACTTGGAATGATGTATTCCAAGTTCTGAAAGATAATAACTGTCAACCAAGATTACTTTATCTGCAAAGCTATCTATCCAAATTGATGGAGAAATAAGGACATTCCACAACAAAAACAGGCTAAAGGAATTTATGACAACTAAACCAGCTCTACAGAAAATACTTGAAGGAATTCTTAATACCAAAGAGAAAGCAAAACACACACAGGAGGAAATAGGAAAAACATAAATCACACTAAAATAACAGTTAAAATAAATGAGTAAATGGAAAACAGGAAATACTACAAAATAAGAAGAATGGTGAGAATAAATGCATACCTTTCAATAACCACTCTTTTTTTTTAAATTTTTTTTGTTATTTTTATTTATTTATTAGTGACAGACAGAGAGAGAAAGAGGCAGATAGAGAGAGGGAGAGAGAATGGGCGCGCCAGGGCTACCAGCCACTGCAAACGAACTCCAGACGCATGCGCCCCCTTGTGCATCTGGCTAACGTGGGTCCTGGGGAGTTGAGCCTCGAACCAGGGTCCTCAGGCTTCACAGGCAAGCGCTTCACCGCTAAGCCATCTCTCCAGCCCTCAATAACCACTCTTAATATCAATGGCCTCAATGCACCATCCAAAAAACACAGGCTTGATGACTGAATTAAAATGCAGGATCCTGCCATTTGTTGCCTCCAGGAAACTCATCTCTCAATAAAAGATAGATACTGCCTTAGGGTGAAAGCATGGAAAATGGTATTTCAAGCAAATGGGCTTAGGAAACAAGCACAGGTTGCTATCTTAATATCTGACAGGATAGACTTCAAACCAACATTAGTGAGGAAAGATAAAGAAGGTCATTTTATACTGATTAAAGGAACACTACAACAGGATGACATTATAATCTTAAACATATATGAACTTAAGATGGGGGCTCCCAGTTTCGTCAAACAAACATTATTAGACTTAAGGTCACAGATAACATCAAGCAAAATTGTAGTGGGTGATTTCAATATCCCACTGTCATTATTTGACAAGTCATACCAGCAAAAAAATAAACAGAGAGACATCTGAAATAAATGATGTCATGGAATAAATGGACCTAACAGATACCTAGAGAACATTCCATCCATATGCTGCAGAACATGCATTTTTCTCAGCAGTACATGGAACATTCTCTAAAATAGATGATATATTAGGACAAAAAGCAAATCCCAACAATTAAAGGAAAATTAAAATAATCCCTTGTACTCTATATGACCACAATAGGAATAAACTGCAAATCAACAAGAAGAAAATTACAGAGCATATAGAAATTCATGGAGACTAAACAGTACAGTATTGAATGATTAATGGTTCATTAAAGAAATCAAAAAGGAAATCAATAAATTCATAGAATCAAATGATGATGATAATATAATATACCAAAACCTTTGGGACACAATAAAGGCAGTCCTAAGAGGGATATTTATAGCTCTAAATGCCTATCTTAAGGAACTAGAGAGTTCACAAATAAACAATTTAATGTTCCATCTTAAGGCCTTGGAAAAAGAAGAACAAGGCAAACCAAAAACTAGTAGATGGGAAGAAATCATAAAGATTAGGGCAGAAATTAATTAAACAGAAACCAAAAAAATAATCCAAAGAATGAAAGAAAGAGTTGGTTCTTTGAAAGGGTAAACCATATTGATAAACTCTTAGCAAATTTGACCAGACGAAAGAGAGAAGAGACAAAAATTAATAAAATTAGAGATGAAAAAGGCATCATTACAACAGATACCAAAGAAATTCAGATAATTATAAGGACATCCTATAAGAATATATATGCCTCTAAGTTTGAAAATCTGAAAGAAAAGGTTCATTTCCTTGATTCATATGACCTACCAGAATTAAATCAAGATGAGATAAACCATTTAAATAGACCTATAACAAGTACAGAGACCCAAGAACTTACAAAAAGTCTCCCAACTAAAACAAGCCCAGGCCCAGATGGATTCACTGGTGAATTTTACCAGACCTTCATGGAAGGACTAACACCAATGCTTCTCAAACTTTTCCATAAAATAGAAAAGGAAGGAATTCTACCAAACTACTTCTATGAAGCCAGCATCATCCTCATACCAAAACCAGGCAAAGAACAAAAAAAGAAAATTACAGAGCAATCTCCCTCATGAATATAGATGCAAAAATTCTGAACAAAATATTGGCAAACAGAATACAAGAATATATCAAAAAGATTATTCACCCTGACCAAGTTGGCTTTATCCCAGGGATGCAGGAATGATTCAACATATGCAAATCAATAAATGTAATACATCATATAAATGGTCTGAAGGAAAAAAAATCACATGATCACCTTAATAGATGCAGAAAAGGCATTTGACAAAATCCAACATCCTTTCATTATAAAAGTATTACAGAAACTTGGGATAGAAGGAACATATCTCAACATAATAAGAGCTATTTATGACAAACCTACAGCCACTATAATACTAAATTGTGAAAAACTGGAAGTTTTTTCACTAAATTCAGGAACAAAACAAGGGTGTCCACTGTCCCCACTTTTATTTAATATAGTACTGGAAGTCTGAGCTATAGCAATAAGGCAAGAGACAGTCATAAAAGGGATACAAACTGGAACAGAAGAGATCAAATTATCACTATTTGCAGATGACATGATTGTATACAAAAAAGACCATAAAAACTCTACCAGCAAACTGTTGGAGCTGGTAAACACTTGTAGCAATGTAGCAGGACACTAAATAAATACACAGAAATCAGTAGCTTTCCTATATACCAACAACAAACATGCAGAGAATGAAATCAGGGAAACTCTCCCATTCACAATTGCCTCAAAAAAAAAAAAAAAAAGAAAAGAAAGTACTTTGGAGTAAACTTAACTCAGGAAGTGAAGGAGCTCTACAATGAGAACTTTAAAACACTCAATCAAGAAATTGCAGAAGACAGAAGGAAATGGAAAGATAACCCATGTTCTTGGATTGGAAGAATCCATATTGTGAAAATGTCAATCTTACCAAAAGCAATCTACACATTTAATGCAATCCCCATTAAAATTCCAATGGCATTCTTCACAGGAATAGAAAACACAATCCTAAAATTCATTTGGAAGCACAAAAACCTCGAATAGCCAAAACAATTTTGAGTAACAAAAATAAGGCTGGTGGTATCACCATACCTAATTTTAAGCTGTATTACAAAGTCATAGTAACAAAAACAGCATGGTATTGGCTCAAAGACAGACATGTAGACCAATGGAACAGAATAGAGGACCCGATGTTAATCCAAGCAGCTACAGCCATCTGATTTTTGACAAAAATGCCAAAAGTATTCATTGGAGAAAAGACAGCCTCTTCAAAAAGTGGTGCTGGGAAAACTGTATATCTATATGTAGAAAGATGAAAATAGGTCCTTGTCTTTCTCCATGCACAAGAATCAAATCCAAGTGGATCAGGGACCTTAATATAAGACCTGAAACTCTGAAATTGCTAGAGGAAAAGGTAGGGGACACCCTTCAACATATTGGCATAGGTAATGACTTTCTGAATATAACCCCAATTGCTCAGAAAATAGAAACACTAATCAACTACTGGCATCTCATGAAATTTCAAAGCTTTAGTACAGCAAAGGACACTGTGAATAGAACAAAGAGACAACCTACAGAATGGGAGAAAATCTTTGCCAGCTACATATCTGACAGAGGATTAATATAGAATATACAAAGAACTCAATAAAGAGAACAATAAGAAATCCAACAACCCAATCAAAAAATGGGCTGTGGAACTAAATAGAGAGTTCTCACCAGAAGAAATACAGATGGCATATAAACATCTAAAAAAGTGTTCTGTATCCTTAGCCATCAGTGAAATGCAAATTAAAATTACCTTGAGATCCCATCTCTCTCCTGTCAGAATGGATACCATTAAGAAAACAAATGACACCAAAAAAAAAAAAAAAAAAAAAACAGCCGGGCGTGGTGGCGCACGCCTTTAATCCCAGCACTCGGGAGGCAGAGGTAGGAGGATCGCCGTGAGTTCGAGGCCACCCTGAGACTCCATAGTGAATTCCAGGTCAGCCTGGGCTAGAGTGAAACCCTACCTCGAAAAACCAAAAAAAAAAAAAAAAAAAAAAAAAAAAAAAAGAAAACAAATGACAATAAATGTTGGTGAGGATGTGCACTGTTGGTGGGAATGCAATCTGGTAAAGCCATTGTGGAAATCAGTGTCGAGGTTCTTGAGACATCTAAAAATAGATTTTCCATATGATCCAGCTATAGCACTCTTAGGCATATATCCTAATGGCTCTTCTCACTACCTTAGAGATACTTGCACAACCATGTTTATTGATGCTCTATTCACAATAGCTAGGAAATGGAACCAGCCTAGATGTCCATCCACAGATGAATGGATAATAATGATGTGGTACATCTGCACAATGGAGTTCTATTCAGCGTAAAGAAAAATGAAATTATGAAATTTGCAGGGAAATGGATGGATCAGGAAAGGGTTATACTAAGTGAGGTAACCCAGGCCCAGAAAGCCAAATATCACATGTTCTCTCTTATATGTGGATCCTAGCTACAAGTGTATAGATTTGTGTGTGACCTGGAACCAACAATCAATAGCAGACCCATAAGCTATAAAAAGTCTATATGGGAGGCAGGAGAGGGAAGGTCTTAAGAGGATGGCATTGTATAAATGTAAGTAGAAAAACAGATTACAGGGAGGGGAAAAGCCAGGGGAAGATATTGTATAAATAAAAGTGGGGGATGAGGGTCAATCAAAATTCAAGATATTCTGAATGAGTCGTGTGAAAATCTACTTTCTTAAATTATGGCACATCCAGAAGGCATAGATTGTTACTAGAAAATTTTCAGTGCCTGGGATGGGATACCTTCCAGTGAATTGTTGGCCAAGATGGTCCCTGTTGCCTCCAAAACATTATAGGCTTGCTAAGAGAAAGAGATGGTAAGACCCTGTTGCTGAAGACTTCACATGCCTGAGTGGCAAAGTTACTGAGAAATCAAGTTGGTGCTGAACAGAAAACCTTCTCCTTGTAGCCCAGCCAACTGTAAGCTCTAAAAAGTTGCACTGTATGCATTCTTATGGGAGACAGAAGTCATCACTGGTGAAAACATTGGACACTGGGAACCTCAAGTTTGGCCAGAGAGGCCAAGTGACTGAACGAGTGCAATAATGGCATGCCTGCTCTGGGGGAAACCAACTGCTCTCTAATTGGACTGAAGGCCCACTCTATGGGAGGAAATACATGCCTAGTACTGAAAACCTAATCAAAAGCCTACGGCAGGGGAGGTCATGAGTCTTAGGGGTATAAAGCCTGCTCTTGTCTGGATAAATGCATATATTACTCTCACCAAATTGCCCTGAAAGTACTACACTTAATGTTCGTACTCATATGTTAATGCTACTCTCACTTCTGGTTAGAGAAACTTCTCTTTTCAGATGATGATGACCACTGGGATAACCCAAAGGCAACATAGTGCTGAGAAGAAGAGACGGGGGAATGTCCAGCAGTTAAACATCTCACACTCTCGAAGGCTCAGGCTCCATTGTGGAAGAGGTGGCGGAAAGAATGTAAGAGCCAAAGGAATGGTACCACCCTTACATACAACTGTCCAGACAGAATTTAGCTTCGATATCCACGGCCTCGCAGTGCCTAGCAATACCCACACGGGACCCTCATAATAGGAGAAAAAGATGACATCAAATTAAAAGAGAGACTAATGGAGAGAGGGAGGGGATATGACGGAGAGCAGAATTATGAAGGGTAAAGTGGGGGAGGGGATTGGATGGAAATACAATGGATTTTTGTCTGTAAATATAGAAGTTGTCAATAACAAATATATATATTAAAAATTGTTAAAGAACGATCAAAGGCACATTATCATAGTGGCCATCATGCAACATGGAAGGATCCTTTTGGAAAATGTGAAATGGTGCTTTCTGACATCATTTGGTTTATGGATCTATTTTATGCATGACCAATTCAAAATTCCTAAGCATGAAAACATGTTCTATGCTTGCAGTAAAAGGTGAGAAATTTAGAGATACTGAAAGATAAGCTCTATATACTATACTAATATTTTTGTAGTACTAGAGATGTCTGTCTAGTACAATTATCTTTCAAATTTAGCAGAAACTTGGCTAAATAAGTTGCATTCTGTCATATTAATGGAAATGTGCTTTGAAATAAGAAGATGGGTTGCAGAAGACAGCTGAACTTCAAGGTGCAAGTTAGGGCTCATTTGGGACCAGATTAATGGAAGTGTTGTGTCTGAAAAAGTCTGCCTTTTATTCTTAGGGTAAAATATCTAAATGTCAACTTTATTTTCACACTTCTCATTCCTTTTTATAGCACTACATGCAGCAACAATTAATTTGCAAAATTAAGGGCCAGACTGAATATTTCACACCATCCTCCTGGTTTTGTCTTCTGAGTGTGTGTTGGGATTTTAGGCATATGCTACTACAGGCAGATTCAGACTGCATTTTCAGATGTGAAAAATTTCTAAAATTTGCTGGCAAATCATATACAATTTTATTTTTAATTCTCATTAAGAACAATGGTTACAGGTAACAGCAGTAACTGGTTTTCTAAAGAAGCACAGTTAGAAATGTAATTATACGTATTAGTATCACTGCCATTAGTAGTATTACTATCGTATACTAATAAATCCACTCAATATAAAGGATTTTAGAATTCATGTTGCAAGGAGGATGGGGAGGAGGGCTATGAAATGCTGTCTTTTGAGTATGACATGGCTATTGTAGTCATGAATTCACAGCAGCTGTGGTTTCCAGCACAAGATTGAGCGTGTCAGTATTTCATCATCAATGGAAGACTGATATATGAGACCCCAGACCTTTAAGAGTAGCAAATGACAGCTAACGGTTGCTGGTAGAGTGAAGTCAGGTTCATAAGTGATGTAGCCACTGGTAAGTTACCCATCCCATAGTCAATAACTTCTTGCCTATGATCATGCAAGCAATTATAATTTTATTCAATGGCTTAAAAATAGTCATGAAAAATAAGATGATGATTAATTGGGAAGAAGGGTGATAATGGGAAGGGGAGGGGAATGAGACAGGGTAATTAGTGGAATAGGAATAAAATACATTATATACATGTATGAAAATGTCAAAAATGGAAAAAATATATATATATATTTTAAAAACCCTTGTTGCAAAATTGAAACTAAAATCAATATGGAGTGCACTACTGGCTTAGGGCTGGCTAGCGCCAGAAACTTTATCATTTTATGAGTGAGGAAATATATCATTCTGAATACAGACATTAGGCAACCATACCAGCAAAGTTTCTGCCTTAACAATGGTGTGATTGTTCCCTAACACCATTGGTTCACTGTAGCTGAAGTGGGTGTTTGGCTTCATGGACAGCCATTTCCAAATTAAAGTGGGCTTTCCATTCTGGTGGAGCAAACTAGAACCTTTGTCAAGGCCATCATTTTGTCCTTTACATGACAAGGAACCTACTAGTTAAGTGCCCTAACTGACCTGGGTTGTACTACTCCAAGTGATTTAGAAGTTTAACCTGCGACAGCCAAGCATGATGGAATTACTGAAAAGAGAAACAGAATAGAAAATAATGAATGAAAAAGAAGAAAGAAATCCATAAGAAATGTAAAAAGCTCTTCTACCTCCCATTACTGAGCTCACTGAGATCTGACTGCTGGTTCTAACACTAAAGAGAGAAAAGTTTCTATATCTTTCTGAGTGCCAGCAGGAATGAATTCAGGAGTGTGTGAAGAGAATGCAATGAAGGACCTTATTATAGTGATGGTGTGCACAGGTGTATCTGTTATTTTTTTCATTTTTTGGGACAAAAAGCCTGACTATAAGCAACTTTCCGGGTTTATTTTGGCTTACAGTTCCAGAGATTGGAGACCATAAGAGTGGGGAAGGCATGGCAGGCCTGCTCTTTACATTTCAGCCACAGAACAGAGAAGGAATAGGAACTGGAGTCCATTTCCTCCAGCAAGACTCCTCTCTCCTAAAGATTCCACAAGCTTGCCAAGAAGTACCAGCAGCTGAGGACCAAGTATTCAAACACATGGGCTTTGGGGGTGCATTTCATATTCAAGCCATAAACAGCAGGGTTCAGGGAGATAAACAAGAGGCAGTGAAGCATCCTAAAAGGGCTGCTACCATTTGTAGACCTGAGAGGATTCAGTGAGGGAATAGCTGCTGAAACACAGCAAGAGCTCAGACAGCAGGAAAGAGCCACCTGATAGGAGTTGTGGCTGCCACTGCTAATTGGATGCCTTGCAGGAATCTCCCACTGAGTTCTCCCATTGACCATACTCCACAGGAAGTCCCAGGCCCACATAATCCATAAAAATCAACAGTCTATCTTGTCTATGGCAAAGTAAGGTGGAAAGTATATCTGGATGAGCACACAGAAAACAACCTTGCCCATTTCTTTCATAATTGTCAAAACGAAGTAAACAGAACATCATTTCTTCTGTCAATAAAGTCTAGGAGATGCTATTTTCTTTATTTCCCACAAGGTATGCCTATCTGAGCCCCAAGCAAACACCATGAATGAACGATTTCTCTTTCTTTTTTAAAAATATTTTTTAATTTTTATTTATTTATTTGAGAGAGACAGAGAGAGAGGAAAAGAGGCAGATAGAGAAAGAGAGAAAGGCGTATGCCAGGGCCTCTAGCCACTGCAAACAAACTCCAGATGTATGTTCCACCTTGTGCATCTGGCTTATGTGGGTCCTGGGGAGTCAAACCTGAGCCTTTTGGCTTTGTAGGCAAGTGCATTAACGGCTAAGACATATCCCTAGCCAAGTTCTCTTTCATAAAGGGATGAGTTGAGAAGAAAACAGAGACTTTAGGTCATGATGTTATCATGGATGAGAAATGTTTTTGATGACTATATTTATCCAAAACTGGGATTAGGTCCAAATGAATATTGTGATTTTCTGTCATAAAACACTTATATGTGAAAAAATTGACTTCAACCAGTGAGGCAAATGTACCTGACTTTCACTATGCAGAGTATGGGTTCACATACACACATACATACAAATACACAAACTAATATATGTATACATATATAACAAAATATATGTATGTATATATATTCAACTCTGAATATGTAATTCAAACACCACAAATCCATCCATTGAAAGTACTAATTAAATGATTTTTTTTACTATATTCATAGAATTATCCTACCACTACTACTATCTAATTACAGAAGATTTTCATCCCTAGTTTTCCCACTCTTAACCTCTGGCAAACAGTAAAACCTTTTTTGTCTCTTTATATTTGCCTATACTGAAAATTTTAGATAAATGCTGGAATACAATATTTTTGTAAATGGCTTTTATCACTTAGCATGTTTCTTTTAATGCTTATCCATGTTGTTGTATCACCAGATTTTATTCATCTTGTACATTTTGTTTATCTATAAAGTAGTGGACATTTGGGTCACTTCCACATTTGATCTATTATGAATGGGACTTCTTTGAACATTCTTTTACTTTATTATGTGCAAGGAGATAGACAGAGAGAGAGAGAGAGAGAGAGAGAATGAAAATAGATATGCCAGGGCCTTATACTACTGTAAGTGAACTTCAGAGGCATGCACCACTTTGTGTGTCTGGATTTACATGGGTACTGGGGAATTGAACTTGGACAGCCAGACTTTGTAAGCAAGCACCATTAACCATTGAGCCATCTCACAATCCCTGAACATTCTTGTACACAAGTTCATGCAGCCTTAAATTTTCATTTCTCAAGTACATACATCCTGGGTCATATGGGAACTCCTGTTGAACCTTCTGAGGGGTTGGCAAACTAGTTTTCACAGATGCCACACCATTTTACATTGATGAATGGGGATTTCAATTTCTACCAGTGATGTATGAAGATTTCAGTTTCTCCTTGTTTTCCACGACATTTATTGTTGTTTGTTTATCAAACATTACTTAAGCATTTTCAACCATTATGTCACATCCTAAATGGTGCTGTATCATGCTCAAAACATTTTAGCGTTGATTAAATACAACCAGTCTGTATTCTCTTTATTTGCTTTGTGTTTTGAATGCTGTAGGTGAAGACATATTGACAAATATGTGTACTCATTTACTTCTAAAAATTTTGTAGGTTTGTCTCTTACATTTATATCTTTCATTCATTTTGAGTTAAAATTTTTATGTGATATGAGGGGAGATCTGGCTTCCAACTTCATTCTTTTGCATGTGGTTATGCCTGTTTCTCAGCAGAGTAGATTCATCTGACTTCATAGTGAAACTGTAGAACACATAGGAAGCTGGTCAAGGGTTCATTCTCACACAGAGCTTGTGTCAGGAGGCACTGTAGTTAATACATATATAGTTAATGGCATGGCAGCAAATGATCAATTTTAGTGTCCAAGTTAATATTGCTTCAAAGATAGGCATTCAGAGAAACTGACATAATTACTTTAATAGTATTAATAAGTTAATGTTACCTGGAATATACTTGTATTCTGGCAACTTTCATTCTACCACAAATGTCCTGAGTACAGGGTTTATCTATGGTACAGCCAGATGGCCTGACTGGGTGTGGTTTTCAAAAAAAAAAGTACTATGACTTTTGAGAGACAGATATACAAATTCCTGACACTCTTTTTAAATGGAAAAACTCTTACTGAAAAGTTTTGAAGATGAGGTAATGATAAAGTACAGGACTCTAGGTTTCTTTGTGTGAAGGGCATCTAAGATACCTTTGGGCAAGATATAGGCTTAGAAATCATAGACTGTTCTGGATAGTTTCTAGGCATCAATCTTTCGACCTTTCTTCTAAAAGAGTGACTATAATTGATGAGAAGGAAAATATTTGGAATGATTAGGGGCCAGTAAAAAACATACAATGGCCACATTACTTTTATCTTCTAAGAGCTTCCCTAATTTTCTTCTCTTACTAAATTCGTGGGGACTCTTTTCCTCCTGTAAAGGTGGCAACATTTTCCTTGAGGCTGTGAGAGTATCCTTGAATCCATTCCTGCCATGCTGGAACTATTTCCTCAGAAGCAACACAGAACAAGATGAGGTCTCTGCAGTTACTAGGCTAGAATTAAAGTTGTGTCCCACTTGATATTTGACAGGGTCTGTGGCTGAGAAGATCAGAATTATGAACTGCAGTAATAATCTCTTCTTTAAAATTTTATTTTCGTGGTTGTATGGTGATTTATCTGAAAAATGAAGTTCATTTGACTTGTACAAAAGCCATAAATAAGATGTAATCCTTTATTGTATTTATTTACATTCATCTTGCATAATTAATGTAGCATATTTAAATCCAAATTAGCAATGTTTTCTCCAGCATAGGCTCATATTTGGCAAGGTGACAGTTTTTTGATGTTATTGCCAAAAAGTCTAATGTATTCTGTGAACTTGGTGAGTAATTCATGTGCACATTAAAATATTATCCTTCTTTAATTTATAACATAAAGATTAATGCCATCGTGAAATGTAATAATGTTAACAAGTGGCAACTCTTATACCACAGCTGGCACACCCTTGCTGCTATATGCCTCAGTCCAAGTACAGTTCCCTATGCTTTTAAAATCAGAGTTGCTGGTGACTGAATGATGGTTTCATGGGTCTCTGCCTGTGTGGCTTGAGTAGGGTAGACAACAAAATCAATCTCTCTCTCTCCCTCTCTCTTTCTCTCATGAAAATGCTGGGCAAGATGAGATTTCTACTTACATGTGAAAATGGAATTGAATCCTCTGTCCAGGCATTCAATTCATCAGGGTTGGCAATTTAATTCTTCTCCATTCACATTTTTAATCAGAAAGTTGATTAAAATGGCTGTCATTGTAAGTAAATGCTCAAGATTTTATTCTTGGCATTTGTGAAATGGGAGTCCACACATTTAAATTGATTTTTTGGTGGATGGGGGTACAAAAATTAAGCAATTCCAAAACCAGAATTTCCATAACCATTGTCAACATTTTTAAGCATGCAGGTTTTTAATATGTTTTAATTAAAGTTGGTTTAAAGCTGATAAAGTGGACACATTCTTTTTTTGGGGGGGTTTCGAGGTAGGGTCTCACTCTAGCTCAGGATGAACTGGAATTCACTATGTAGTGTCAGGGTGGCCTTGAACGCATTCTTTTGATTCATAGATTCATTAATTATATGCCAAGGAAATTTGTATCCTTAGCAAGTGTTCTTATTTTCCTCATAAATATAATACATTGTCATATTGTTTAGTTGTCAATCACTTGTGAGCTGCCTCATGTAGTACCCTTGCTCTTATCAGGGAGGATCCTTAAGAAACTAACAATTCAAACATTGCTTTCAAATATAGCAGGTATCTATTTTAGTTTCTTAGCATAGCATTTTTTTTTTGCCTGTGGTAATTTATCAGTTCATTTCCATGCCCCTCCAAGTAATGCATATGAAAATGATTAATGATAATATCTTTATTTTTATTTCTTATAGAACTGCCAGCCCTGACTATTTACAGGAGATCATTATATTTTTATAGATCTTTTTAGCACATCTGCTGAATCAGCAAACCAAAGACTTCCAGCAATTTCACTGATTATAGTTGCATCTTGTGGATGTTGCAAACAACTATTACCAAACCACTTGGGAGAGGAGGAAGGGGAAGACCCTGTATATTTTAAAGGAGAGGAAGTACAGTGGAAGCTTTTATAAAATATTAATGTTATGAGCTGTAATAAAATGGAGCTCTGAGGCTTCCCCACTCCCTATAAGCCCCTAGACACAATACCTCCTCAAACTAATTTTCACTGCTTATTTAACTCTAAAAACAGAGGATAAGGGTGATTGTGATGTGAATAGAATTCTCCTTTATGGATGCCATCTTCTTTAGTGATTTGCTTAAGGGCCCACAGCCCTCCCCAGAGCATCTCTTGGAGGTATAGGCTTCCCAGTCTCAGCTAGTAGGTCTACTCCATCTCAGCTATGGTGATCACATCCTCTCCTCAATGACCCCTACTACTTTCCACACTAAGTACTTCATCTTGCCTTGACATGCCTCAACACAGTATGCTCTTTTGTATAGAAATATCAAAAAATTTACATTTACTTTTGTCATTTTCATCCAAATATGGAACTGTTTGCTTCTTGAGATTATATATTCTCATCATGCAGGTTAATGGTAAGCTCTTACTAAATGAATATCTAGAGTGGTAAGAGAATCTAGACAAAATGTGTTGCTATATTAGTTACTTTTTTATTATGCTGACAAAAATACTTGACAAGAAACATCTTAAGGGAGGAAAGCTATATTTTGGCTCAGGGTTTGAGAAGGGATATAGTCCATCATGTTATGGAAGGCATTGTAGCAGGAGTCACATTGTATCTATAGTCAGAAATGAGAGAAAGCTCAAGAAGTGGGGCTGGGATGGAAAACCTCAAGGCCCAACCCCAATGATCCATTTCCTCCAGTGAGTGCCCACCTCCTAAAGTTTGTACAAGGTTCCCAAATATCATCACAAGATGGGAACTATGTGTTCAAACATATGAGTCCATGGGGGATATTTCACATTCAAACCATAACATGTGTTTACCTGGTGTTCAAAGTCATGGGCAATCTTTTTCCACCTTACTCATGCAAACGTGCTATCATATTCTCTCCTTTTTCCAATATCTTTCCAAGACAGCTCAATGCTCTTCAGTCTCTGCAATTTTTTTAAGGTAGGGTTTCTCTCTAGTCCAGGGTGACCTGGAATTCACTACGTAGTCTCAGGGTGCCTTTGAAGTCCTGGTGATCCCCTTACCTCTGCCTCCCAAGTGCTGGGATTAAAGGCGTGTGCCACTATGCCCTGCCAGTCTCTGCAATTTTTGTTGCTGCCTCTGATATCCATAAACCCTTCTCTTATTATCCAAGTCTTTGGTTTGTGTTGTACGTGTGCTGGTGAACTCACGGTGATCCCCCTGATGACACAGACCCTTGTGCCATTGACTTTATGAATATACTCACCGTAACACTTAAGATCAACCTTGGCCATATTTCATCTCCTATCATGTTTGGAAACTTCACTTGAATACATCGCAAGTTCTGAGTGACACCTTAGATCCATTAAAGCTGGGAGGTTGTAATCAACTTTATGTGTGTGTGTGTGTGTGTTCATGTGCATGACTACAGGTATGTGCATGGCATGGTGAGTGTGTGAAGGTCTGAGGACAATCTCAGGTGCAGGGCCTTGCCTTCCACCTTGCTTTATGCATGGCTTCTTGTTTCTTTTTCCACATCGTGTTTCACAGCCTAGCTGGCTTTCAAGTTTCTTGGCAATTCCCCTATCTCCACTTCACTTCTTGCCTTGGACACCCTGGGATTACAGGTATTACTGCTACAGCATCTGGCTTTCTGGTTCTGGGCATCCAAACCCAGGTACTCATGCTTGCCTGGCAAGTACTTATTCATTGAGCCATCACCCTAGCCATAACTAAGGGTCTTTTTTTCTCTTTGTTTTCTTTTATGTTTTTTTCTAGCCTCTAAATAATTGAGCATGTTGTGGTAGAAAAAATATGTTTAACTTAAAAGTGTGAAAAGGGCATACATTTACAAATTAACAAAATCTGAGATGGGAAACCTGCATTAACAGTTCACCAATTTTTATCCCCCTACTTTGAGTCACTTTTGCCTTTCTGATGCCAACATCATTTCCTGATGGAGTCTGAGTTCTTTGGTATGGAGTCTTAATTCCTGTTATCTGGAAACTACATGCAGATGAGATGACCAAGTAATCCAGACAACCCCATGCTGCATCGATAATTTCTTATAACCATTTCAAACTGTTCATTCTCTTTTCAACTCTGGGAATTCACAAGTTTTATTTAGGCACTGAATTTCTAAATTTTATCCCCAAGGTAACTTGGTATTCCTCAGTGTTGCTTTAAAAGATGGTTTGCAATGAGAACTTCAATGGGTAGCTTCTGAAAATGAACTGACTAGTGTTCTTGAATTTTGTTTTTGAAAAATGCTAGTGTTTAACACTTCTTAAAGAACAACAGAAAGCTAACACTCCTTAAGGGAAGTCACTTTTTCTGACAGCTCCAAGTTTCTAAGACTCTAACCAAAATTATTATCCTTACTGATTTGAATTCATAAATTGTATCACTTCATCCATCCTGGTAGATGCTAACTTCCATTTCTCGAGTTTAGTGTACCATTATTTTAAATTTCTTAGATTACTAAAATAGCCTTTTCATGAGTCTCTATTCATACCTCCAGCTTCATCCCTATAAATTCCAACCTTCAAGGAGCCACCAGAATGTTATTTGTAAAACCCAAATCTGACTGTTGTTACCCCAGCCTAAATCATGTTGGTAATTCTGTTATGCTTATCAGATAAAGTTACAAACCTCCAGGATCTGACCACTTTCTTTTCCAAACTGCATGCCTACCACTCTTCAACCCACAATTTTTTTTTTTTTTCGGTGAACCACTGAGTTTATTGGGGTTACCTACAAGAGCAATGGATGACTCAAAGGCAGCCATACTACAAGAAGGCTCACTCCATCAAAGATGACGACCTCCCTATAGACTCAAAGGCAGTTGCGTCGCCAGAAAGCCCACCCCGGCATGGCCGACTCACAAAGCTATGTCTCTGAAGCACAGCGCACAACCTGCAGGCAGTTAGGCCGGTCTGAGAGTCTCAAATGACTTACGAGCAGCTCAATCAGACTGTCTCTCCTCCAAGCAGTTGTTTCCCCTTTACTTAGCCTTAGGTGAGATCTTGCAACCCTTCTTCAGCCCACTCTTTATGCCCTAGTAAAGCCACACTGCTTATAATAAAGTGCCTTTCAGCATCTCCTTCTCTATTTACAACACTCTTTTCTTTCTCTGCCTGTTGCATTCTTTTTTTCTGAAGATGTACAATCACGTTTATTTGGCAGCAACAGAAATACATCCATGTGAAAGTGCTTATTTCTGTGAGAGAGCAGACACTACTTTATTTTGCTATTGAAGTGTCTGACTTTTACACAAAGCAGAGTTCAGTCCTTACACTTAAAAAATACACATATATTTGCTGATATCAGATACATGAAGTCAACCCCAATTGTTTAATATGAAACAATTACATGACGTAACCCTTAGGAACACAGTGAGTATATCTTTATTTCCAGTTATCACAAGTTATATCAACTCTGAAATCTCATAAACATAGTTCTTAGAGTTCCGAATTTAAAAAAGCCTTTAATTAAGCCTAATTCCTTTTTTTTTTTTTGTTTTGTTTTTGAGGTAGGGGTTCAGTTTCACTCTAGTCCAGGGTGACCTGGAATTCACTAAGTAGTCTCAGGGTGGCCTCAAACTCACAGCGATAATCCTACCTCTTCTTCCTGAGTGCTGGGATTAAAGGCGTGAACACCATTCCCAGCTGTATGCCTGTTTCATTCTTATTCCTGTTTGGATTCAGTTCAAGTCCTAGGTCCATTGACTACTTCCCTGCTCTTTGTTTTTTCTTAGGTGCCTCTCATAAGGCCTGTGTCTATACCTGAGGTGATACAGAGGTTTTTTTTTGTTTTAATTATTTTTTGTTTTTTTTTCGAGGTAGGGATCTTCTCTAGTCCAGGCTGACCTAGAAATCACTATGTAGTCTCAGGGTGGCCTCAAATTCACAGCAATCCTCCTACCTCAGCCTCAGACTCACAAGTGCTGAAATTAAAGGTGTGTGCCACTATGCCAAGACAGAGTTCTTAGATGCAAAGCCTATGGAACTAAATCCTGTCCCTAACACTTACTATTGGTGACATTGTTGTGTGATGCTGTCCTCTGAGAAAAACCACCATTGCCATCTTTATCAGAAAAGCTGCAACCACTCCTAAAGGATGCTCAAGTTTGGGCCTGTTGATGATTCTCGCATAGGAGGAGATGGTATTGAGAGGCAGTCAGACCCTCACCTGAAATCTGTGTTGTCTCCTGTGCCAAGTGTATGCAATGATGCTGCAATCTTCTGTCTCATGGGGGACATATGGATATAGAGGGTGAAAGATTAAGGGATGGGGAGCTCCATTTATCCAGCTATGGGGAGGTCATCATTTATGTTGGAAGAGACTTTTCAATGCTATGACTCCTTTGAGGTCTCCAGACTCCTGTAACTACATCCTATCCCATAGTCTGTAATGAAGCCAAATAAACTCATTGGTTTGCCAGGTTAAACTTTGGTGGAATCAACTCTTAGTCTGCCATTCATGCCCTACCTGGGGAGAAAAGACATTCACCAGCATCTCTCCATAGCCAGTTTTATGCAACAGATATCTTAGGTAACTTACTTGATATCGTCATTTCTCAGATTGTTATACTAAAGAAATCTTTCATGCTTAGGGTGCTTCTGCTCCCCTTGCATGAGGACTCTACAAACATTAACTGGTTATTATTCATATACCTAGGATCTATCAGAATACCTGGAACAAAGTAGATATCAAGTATGGACTTATTTGATACAAGTGACATATATTTTTGAGGTAAAATTCACATGACATAAGTTTAATCTTTTAAGAGTGTATAATTTAGTAGCATTTAGTACATTTTCGGTGTTTTACACCCATCACCTCTATCCAGTTCTAAATTGTTTCCAACATCCTATAATGAAACTGCTTGTCTATATATCCATTATGCACTCACTTCCCATCCCCCCTCTCCTCAGTTGTTATGGATGCAAAATTTCTCATACATTTCTTATGGCAAATATTCAAAATGCAATGTAGCAGGACTGCCATACAAATATAAGTTGGACTTACATAATGCAAAATGTATAAAAACATTATAAAAGGCCCAATGGGATATTAAGTCTCCCCCTTTGGTCCAGTCAGGAATAAAAAAAAAAAAATCCTCCAAGGTCACCCTTGTAATGCCAAGTGTGGCATTACTCATCTCTTTAAATAATACAAGATTTCTTTGAAATAGCACAAAGTAACAGTTTTAGTTGAATGAGGACTTTAGAAAGAAAGTATTCCACATTGTATAAGATGTGCTCAATGCAGTCTGGCCTTTTGAAGTCACCATCTGAAGTATGTAGTGACAAGAGAGAGAAGCTCAGAGCAGGTGCTGTTGACAGCAGCATTCCTGTGTGTCATCCTTGGCTCTGTGACTCCAGAATGACATTAGGTCCCTGTTGAAAGAGCCATTCAGGCGATCTGCTGCCTACAAGCTCAGGCCATGCATATTCATAATTGAGAACAACACTGCCTTAATAAAGGACTTTTTGACATTTATTAGGGCCCTGCTATAGCTATTGATTTCTTCACTCATTCCATTGCCAGCTGCTGCCACTTTTCTGACCCTTTCAAGACCAATTCTACTCATATACTAGATCATTTCCTGCTCTCTCTCTCTCTCTCTCTCTCTCTCTCTCTCTCTCTCTATATATATATATATATATATATATATATATATATATATATGTTTTATGCATGTATGTATTCACACTTATGTGTAAACGACCTCTGTGGAAATGAAACTATATTCTAATATTAGGCTCATTTTTGTTGTCTGATTACTGGTTTTAGTTTTTGCCTGTTGGATCGGATCCCCTGAAATACTTGAAGGCAGAGACCTAGATGTTCACCTTGCTTTGACCTTAAGTCCCTGAACCTTCACTTAGTTTTGTTGATTTTGGTAATATTGGGGATTTATCATTTAGCCTGCTGTTCCTATCCTCAAGCTGCTGTCTAGCCTTTTCTTCAGTGTCCTTAAAATCCCTGCCTCCGCACTGCATGTATGCTGATGAGTGTATGTCTTATTTATACCTGACAAGGGATATTGTAATGTTATCCTTAAAAATGTACTTGCTTTAAAGTTGGTTATACAAATCTGAATGCATATATGAGAGGAAAAACCAAAGAAATTTATTGTGTGTGAAGGGTAGTACCATTTAAATATCTATTATCAGATTCATTTTTATTTTCTAATTACCTAGGGTGATAAAATTCAACCAGCACTTATATTTAGTGCCTAATTTTGGGCAGTTTTTTTCACCTAATAAAAGGGATGTATTTCAGTCCAAATACCCTGAAAAGCCCAGTCTTTGCTTAACTAGATGAGGGGCCTGTAAAACTCCTGTTGCAGTTCTTAGTTGGTAGAGATTTTCCTGTCCCAGTAGCTCTCTGGTGTGTAGAAAACATGAAACAAAAAAAGCCAAAGCTGTTGTTGCACAACTCAAAGGCTGACCAGTGCACTGACTACTGAGTGATTTATGTACTCTCCTCCCTAACCAGACTGGATGGACTGCGTTGGCAGTAAGGCCAGTCATGGTGCAGAGAGGAATGAGATATACCTATCAGGCATCTGGAATGGTTGAATTTTACAGAATACAGTAGGTTGGAAATGGAATAAAATTGGCTTGTGTGCGTCAGGTGGTAGATGTATCTCCTCACATATGAGGTTAGGATAAAGATGTGAAAAGGAGATGGCAGAGCTTAGCCTACCTGGATTTAATTCTAACTGGTATAACTAATTTAAACTGGTCATCCTATGCCCTACATAGGTAATAAAGCCTTTCTGTGCCTCTATTCCTTATTTTACAAGTGGGATAGACAGTAGTGACTATTTTCTAGAACAGTTTGGAAGAGCAAATGAGATTTTATGCATATAATCTTATATAATAATATATGATTATAAGCACATATTTATTATCTATCCCATATTCTTTATATATAATTATATCTAATATATAAATATTAATATGTAACATATTATATATAAACATGGTACAAGGAACATAGCAAATAAACAAATATTGGATACTATTTTTATTATCATCACTAGTATAGTCATCATCATAGTTAATAATAGGAGTTGTGCTGGTAATGTTACTTCCAGCATTGGACACAGCCTAGGTTCTAAAAGCTTTACTCATCACTATAGCCTTTTGTTAATCTCTTCTAACTCCAATGATAGCAAACAAATGGCTATTGCCTGTGTCTATTAACAGCTTTAATATAATAGATCTGTTTCTTCCTGTCTGAATTTTGAACCTCTCCATTGATTACATTCTGAGAGAGTTGCAAGAAGACTCTGCATTAGTTCTTCTGATGCTTAATTTATTTTTAGTTGTTTTTAATATTCTAGATGTTAATCCTCTATCAGATAAAAAAAAAACTGGCAATGATTTTTTCCCATATTGCAGGCTATCTTCTTATCCTGCTAATAGTTTTAGGACATTAAAGAGAAGAGAAGCACAAAGAAAAAGGGAAATTAATCACAAGGGCCTGGTCCTAATAGCCATTATTGTTTTGTATGATATCATAAAAATGATATATGATATATATTTATATCTTCTTATATACATGGTACTATCATCTCAAACGGATGTCTTATAATAGGTTTATTGAGATATAATTCCCCTTAAGTTTTACTTGAAGTGTAAATTCAGTTGTTTATAGTATATTCATTACATTATGTAACCACCATCCTTATCCAATTGCAGAAGATTTTATCATGTGCTAGAAGACCAAAATCAATTATTACCGTCCCCCAGCAAGTCTACCTGCACTGGTCAAATACAACTATATTTTCTGTCTATATAAAATTGTCCACCTGGGACATTCCAAGTAAATGGCATTACGCAACATGTGGTAGTGTGTGTTTATTTTATTTCTTACTGTTTTCAAGTTTTATTCATGCTGTAGCATTTATCAGTAAGTATTTCATTCCTTGTGCTGATTCATTAATACGCCACTCTCTAGTACTTTCTAAGGTTAAAGTTATAGACAACTTAAGCTTACAACTTATACAACATTTTCACAAGCTAGGAATTGTGTCTCACACCTATAATTGAGGCAAGATGATCACAAGTTCAAGTCTAGCCTGAGCTACATGGTGTACTCTAGTCCAACCTGTAATATACAGTGAGATCCTGTTTCAATAAATAAATTAATTAATAACATCGAGAGTATCTTTCTATTTTTTCATGTAGAAGGGAGTACTCAGGAGTCTTAGTCATTGTTGGATACATGGAGAGGAATTGATATATATGTGATACTCGTTAGAGGTTCTGTTCTGGACACATTACCACTAACCCTTACATCTTAGCATTTCTCTACCTGTCCAATTTTTTAATTTTCTGTTCATAGCTATGAAAGAAGAGCCACTGTCTCTTGGGTATAGACATACGGGAACATCATAAACTTTTTATACCCAAAATATGAGCAGGGTTCTCTGCCTGTGATGGGCCAAAAAAGAGAATTATATTTATCCCTTTCACAATGCTATGACCAAACTACCCTAGAAGGCAACTTACAGGTGGGACATTTCTTCTGACTTATGGTTTCAGATAGTTCATTCCATGGTTGCTGAGCTCCTCCATGTACTTGTGAAGAATATCATGGTGCTGGGTACATGTGAAGGAGGAGATTGTTCACCTCATGCTGATCAGAAAACAGAGAGATAGGGAGGGACCAGACAAAATCTAACCTTTATAGTTATGCTCCCAGTGACATACTTCTTCCAACCATGCCCCACCTTTCACAATTTTCAAAACCTATCAGGATAGTGTCACCAGGTGGAAACAAAGTGCTTGACTCATGTATCTGTGGGGACATTTCATATTTAGACCATAACAAGAGACATCTTGTAAATGTCATCTTATTTCGATATCATTTCACTTTTTATAGTAAGACATGGACTGCCCCTCCAGAGTTCTTGATGAGTACAAAAATGAGCAGAGTAGTAGTAACTCTACAAATTATGCTAAAATTTGAGTCAAAATAAACTTAAAGACAAGTAGTATTTGATATTGTGGGGAAATACTGTTGGTATAGACATTGGAATCAGAGTGATATAGGTTTGAATTTTTCAACATTAATGACGATAAGTTTGTTCAAAATTTTCTTATCTTTAAAAGGGCAAAATAATGGTATCTATCTCATGGAGTAATGCTGAAGCTTGAGTTCAACCCAGTGCCTGGCATATAGTAAGCTCTTCATAGATAATAATATATAGTTAGTTCCTCCTACTTGGGTAACTTTTGTTTAATAATAAATCTTTGTGTAATAATTAATAGTGACATTGGATTCAGACATGGATTTAAATCACAGCTTATTAGTTATGTGAGCTTGAATGAACTTCATGTTAGGAAATAGTCATACTTTTCAATTTTATTGAGAGGTCACATACGATGGGGTTTTGTAAAGTATCTCAGTGCATCATAGTGACATAACATGCATTAGCTATTGTTATCCACAAGAAGAAAATTTACCTTCAAGTATGTCTCTATAGTCCACATAGGTTCTTAGTATAAATGCTGTCCTCCTTCCCAAGGCTACAAAGTTCTATACTATCTGGTTCTCTCTACTTAACTAACATTACATCCATCCATTCTCTCCTCCCCCCTCTCTATTACAGTCAATCTGCCCTTCAGACATACCGAGCTTTTTTTTTTTCCTTCAAGGTCTTTGTGTTTGCTATCCTATCTCTGTATGTTTTCCAACCTTCCCATTGGTGGCACCTCCTTCTCAGTTAAGTTTCAATTCAGAAGTCATTTTCTCAGAAAGGCCTTTATGAATCATCCAACATATCTTCCCAACCACAAACTCATTCTTTTATTATTGTTTTATTTGCTTCATAATATCTTATTTTCCTGGTCTTCCTGTTTATTGTAAATGCCTTCCACTAGAATATAAACCTCATGAGGGCAGCCATTTTATCTGTTTTGCTCATTGCTATGTTGTAACACTTAGAATGGTACATTGGGAATAATGCAATTTGTTGAGTAGATGGATGGATAGACAGATATGGCAAAGATCTTTCCTCTGACTTTCAGGAATATTACTTTGTCTTTGAGTGGTATCACATCATGATATGGTGCTGCCTATACATCACATGGCAACAGAACATCAGAATGGATTCCATATCAAATTGGAAGGAATCCTAATGTGCTGTCCTGCTACACAGAACTCATCTTTACAAGCTGCATTGGATGTGTAGAGTCATTCCATTTCTTAGATATTGTGAACAGTGAAGCAATAAACTTGAATGTGCATCAATTTCTGTGGTATGTTGACATAGAGTCTTTTGGGTATATACCCAAGAGTGGTTGCGGTGTCAACAATGGTAGTTCAATATTTAATTCAATATTCAAAATTTGATGATCAAGGATGATGAACACCTTTTCAAATACTTATTGGCCACCCACAGATGAATGGATAAAAAATGTGGCAGTAATACATGATGAAATTTTATTCAGCCAGAAAAAAGTGAAGCCATGTTGTTTGCAAGAAAATGGATGGAACTGGAGATCATTATGTTAAATGGGAAAAATACAAATCAGAATGACAAATACCACATGTTTCCTGTCATATGCAAAATCTAGAGTTGAAATTGTGTGTGTGCACATGTGCACACATAGGTCATAAAAGTAGAAAGGGGGCTGGAGAGATGGCTTAGTGGTTAAGCACTTGCCTGTGAAGCCTAAGGACCCCGGTTCGAGGCTCAATTCCCCAGGACCCACTTTAGAAAGATGCACAAGGGGGCGCACAAGTCTGGAGTTCGTTTTCAGTGGCTGGAGGCCCTGGCACGTCCATTCTCTCTCTCTTTCTCTGTAGCTATCAAATAAATAAATAAATAAAAATAATTTTAAAAATGTAGAAAGGGGATGATGAAGAAGGAGGAAAAGATCTTAAGGAAGGGTAGAGGGTAAAAAAGGGAGAGTAATTAAATTTATGTCACCTGAAAACAGAAGTGAGGTCTTTTTGGTGGGACTAGCAAGAGGATGACAGGAGGAGTATAATGGTGGAAGCAAATGAATATAGAATAATGACATGTGTTATGAAAAGGCCATAATGAAATCTATTACATTGTGTGATAGCTTAAAAATTAACAGATATACACAAAAAGAAGCTGTTTTGGGCATCTAAAATTTTTGCTTTATATGAGCCAAACACATGGTTGTTTCCATGAGGCATGTTTGCTTTACATTGAAATAATGCATACAATATCCTCTCTCTCTCTCTCTCTCTCTCTCTCTATATATATATATATATATACATATATATATATATATATATATATATATATATATATATATATAGTTATAAAAGTAGAAAGGGACCATGAACATATTATAGGTTTGGAGTGTTTTCTAAGTTCAGTTACACAAGTGCTATGAGACACTGGAAGAATTAGACATCTGGCTTGATAAGTGATAATGAACCTGAGTTGGGAGCGATAGTTTGTTTGTAAACCTATCAGTGCAGATGGTGAGTCTCCTGGCATCATTCAGCAAAGTCCACAGAGGATGCTTGGCTTGAGATTTTATTGTACATGGGAAGTTATTAAGAAAATAATTGAGGGTCTCTGGAAAAATAAGCCATGGCAGTCTGCTGTTTCTGCAGAATTTACAAAGGCAGAATGTCCTTGACTGAGAAACTTTTCTTCTATTTTTAGTTGAAAAAGTTATCAGTGAAAAAGAAAGGGTCTGAAAATATGTCCTTCCATGACTTTAGGATTCCTTATTATTTACTTTACTTTACTCTTTCAACAACAGTTCGTGTTCAGGATTCTTCCTTGAGACTTACTTGTCTCTCCATCAAGACTTCCCATGGACTTTATTTCTTAGAGTTCTCATACAGCCCTAATCACTGGTATTATGACAAACTAGAAGAGCAAATTGAAGAGAAAATAAAAGACGAAGTTAATCTGGCAATGTTATCCTCAAAGACTGGCCATTGCCCTTTGTATCCTGAAGGTTATGATTCAACTTTTGTAAGTTCCTTTCTTTTCTGAAACAAGTTGAAAAAGGGGGAGAGCTACAATTAAAATGCAGATTACTTTGTCCTATCTTCAAATTTTTTGATCCCAAGTATATTGTAAGGGACTCATGAATCTTAGTTTTAACAATGGTCCACCCCACTACCTAGTGATTTTGATACAGTTGTTTTGTGAAACATATATTTGACGACTGGCAGAGTCCTACGATAGTTTTGCATAGATGTGGAAAATGAGGTGAGGAGACCAAGAGGATTGTTGGTTGGAAATACCCATGCTGGGGATGCTGTAAAAGATTATTGCTTCGAAGGTGGGCTCTGAGCCATGCTTCTTAAAGTCTCTTTTAATTTGTACTTGTCTATAAATTTAATACCCTTTTTATGATACTTGAAAGAGCTGTGTAATTTCATGGTCTGGTCATTACTGCTGGCATTAAAGGAATGACTATTACTGGTACTTAATATATCTTTCCTAGTTTCTTAATGACTGTGAAACACAGAGCATAAGAGCTACCTTGTTTGCATATAGAGCACATATGCAGATAGTGAACACCTGTTCTTCACGGGACAGGGTTGACAGGCAGCAGCTTCCTTCTTCCTTTAGGCATTCTTGCTGTCCTCCCTCCTCTTGCCCCAGCTGTTCTGACCACATAAAAAAGAATAGTTTGTTTACCCCTGCTGGATCCTCCAGGTCCCCTCAAGCTCTTTTAAGTCAGCTAAATCTTGGAAGATAGTAGGAACCACACACTGGCTAGAGCGCTTATAGAATTACTTTAGGGACTGAAGTAAGGGGAAATGATGAACACATGTACCAAGATGAACTTCTTTCCTCACCATTGCACTCATAGGGGAAGCATGTGGGAGGTGTCAGTTGTGTGGAAGAGCCTACTTCTTCACTTCTTCACCACCATTGGCAAAGGACCTTAGTTTTTCTAGTCCTGCATTTAATAAAAGGTGGCAACCAGAGAGGAACTATCTTATAGTTTAGATTCAAAATGTTGCTTTGTTTCCTGATTCTTTGAGCTCAGAATGCTTGACATAGATGAACCACCGAAGATAATTTGAGAATATGACTCTCAATTAAGGCATCGTTAGAGCAAGCTAGGAAAGTTACAACAGTTAAATATGTGAGATTTAATGCCTACCACAAGTCTAGATTGCATTGGGCAGGAAATGGTTGGGCATGGGTAGAGTTCTTCTGAAAACATAGGCAAGAAAGAGACAGAGAAGAAGGATAAATAGAGAGAAGCAAGGAAGCTGATCCACTCCCCCTCTTTTAAGCAAAAGGGCAGCAGTACAGCTTCTTTAATTTAGTTCCTTTCCTGTCCAAGCTAGGACAAAGTGTTCTCTGTTTTAGCATCTCTGGGGAGCTCGGGGGTGGGGGTTGAGTGAACACATGAATAGATTTAGTGATTTTTGGTATGCAAAGCATCTTGCCAATTATTTTGCATAAACAATGTCAAAGAGCCACAGAAGCTCGATTCTCATGCCCACTACTTTCATGGCTTTCCTGCATGCTGATTTGCTACAACCTTCAAGGGAGCTGCTTCCATAAACATACTTCCATAGACATGAAGATAGGGTATAATGGGAGAGAAACTTTCAGTGTATAGATTGATTTAATAACACTCATTTAGATTTAATAGAATAATTATTGAGATAAATGTCATGCCATGCAAGTAACTGAATATTGCATTAACAAGATATAGTGGTGATACTTATAGGTCTACAAATACCCTAATAGGTGTCTTAAGAGGAGTTAGTAAGCCACAAATTATTTTGCCCAAGAACAATATTTCAAGAAAGCTATAGGATGTTTCAGGCTATAACTTATCATTTTGATTCTTCAACTTCCTGTCTCTTGGGACATTCCTTCTTGGAATCTCACCACCACTGTGAGAAAGCCCAAACAATTTTTTTTTTTTTTTGGTTTTTCAAGGTAGGCTCTCACTCTCTAGCCCAGGCTAACCTGGAATTCACCATGTAGTCTCGGGGTAGCCTTGGACTCACAGCAATCCACCCACCTCTGCCTCCCAAGTGTTGGGATTAAAGATGCGAGCCACCACACCAGGCCCACTTTGATTCTTATCCAGAATATGTGTAGTAAACAGAATTATGGTCTTCACAGTGTTTCCTTTTCTTACTTGGTATGGAGAAGTGTGTCCACTGACAAGTGTCCTGAATATATACTTTGTGCATTGCATAGTAATTAGTACTAGGATTTGTGAGAAATGTTTCTATGATACTAAAACAACTGAGTTAAAATAAATGTTGAAAAGATGGCCTAAAGATATCTTATAAATCTTTCAATATTAAATAATATAGAATTCATTTACAGTTATGTTGTTAGAATTTTTGGTAATAAACTTTTATGAGACGTTTTAGTAATATGGTATATAAAAGCACATATTACTCTTCAATATGTCTGAAACAAGCAATTATATCATGGGGTAAAATTATAGACTTGTAGTGAAAACCAAGTTCTTCCATTGCTAGCTATGTGAGTGAGGTATTTCTCTTTTCCTTGTTTGAGTTTGCTTTCAAAATGTGGATAATACTGACACCTTTCAAATAATTGGTTTTGGGGATTAGGATTTGACTATAAAATGCCTCTCATTGGTTCATGTGTATGAAAACTTTATACCCAGATGGTGGGATTATTTGGGAAGGTTTTGGAACATATGGAGAGACTTGATAATAGAAGCCTAGTAATTTTAAATTTCCCTCCTAAAAATACAACAGTTTTCAGATGTTGTGGTTTGATTCAGGTGTCCCTCATAAACTTAGGTGTTCTGAATGTTAGATTCCCAGCTGATGGAGATTTTGGAATTAATGCCTCCTGGAGGGAGTATATTGTTGGGGGCGGGCTTATGAGTGTTATAGCCAGTTTTCCCATGCCAGTGTTTGGCAGTCTCCTGTTGCCATGGTACACCTTATGTGGGCGAGGGGGTGATGTCCACCCTCTGCCCACGCTATCATTTTCCCCTGCCATAATGGAGTTTCCCCTCGAGCCTGTAAGCCAAAATAAACCTTTTTTTTTCTCCATAAGCTGCTCTTGGTTGGGTGATTTCTACCAAAAATACCAACCTGACTACAACATCAGACAAGGGGCTGACTTCATAAAGCTATATATTAGGGCTGGAGAGATGGCTTAGCGGTTAAGCGCTTGCCTGTGAAGCCTAAGGACCCCAGTTCGAGGCTCGATTCCCCAGGACCCACATTAGCCAGATGCACAAGAGGGGCACACACGTCTGGAGTTCGTTTGTAGTGGCTGGAGGCTCTGGCGTGCCCATTCTCTCTCTCTCTCTCTCTCTCTGTCTGACTCTCTCTATTGGCCTCATTCTCTCTCTGTCTGTCACTCTCAAATAAATAAATAAAAACAGAAAAATTAAGAAAAATAAAGCTATATATTAACCTTAGTCAGATTTCTCTACTTTAATATGCCATCATTTACAAGCCAATTTTCCGTATGTTCATAGGATATTTAAGAGCACTAATTCATCTATCACATTTCCAAGTCCTTGCTTGTTCATTTACCAAGTGTACCAGGTAGAACAGGTTATAACTTTTATGAGTTTTAGATCTTCATGTGGAATTTGGAATAATAATAATAGTCCAGTACTTGCCTACATTTTGTCTTGAAATCAGGGAAGCAACATGCTTAGCACAGCACCTGTCTAAATCAAGCACTCGATCAACATTAACCATGGACCTTATTTAGAAATAGGAGCTAGATGCATAGCAAGCTTGTCAAAATAGTTTA
The DNA here is from genome assembly GCA_036346955.1 of Dipus sagitta. Taxonomy (NCBI): domain Eukaryota; kingdom Metazoa; phylum Chordata; class Mammalia; order Rodentia; family Dipodidae; genus Dipus; species Dipus sagitta. The sequence goes on from CM070776.1 coordinate 123,901,170, forward strand.
TAACAAGGAGGATAATCTTTGAAGAGCCAATGGTGTGGGTTTTGGAACATCTGAGAGGTTTGTCTTCTGAATTTTTTTTTTTTACCAAATATCAAATAGTTTTTAATGGCTACAAGAAACAATTATTTATTAAAACCAAATTATGAAGTCCATTCATCCCTTAACCCATTTCATTTACTCAAAAACAGACACTGAGTAACTATTAAGTGAGTTACAAAATTTTACTCAGTGATAAATATACAGCTATGAACAAAACAGTCAGGTTGTTCTCATATATCTTGTACTATAGGGCATTTGTAGGGTACTCTACCTGGTGATAGAGAAATATACATTATAACCTGGGAATACCCATTCACAAATACACAAATATGGTATATTGAATCATTTAAAATGTTTTCTGAAACAGGAAAATACGTACTGGGAAAATAACATAGTATAGATGGGTTCATCATGTATTGATACATAAAAAAGAAATGATGTAGTATTGTTAGGTCAGAAAAAAATGGAGTCACAGCAGGATGGTGACAGAGACATAAGGAAGTGGGTCATCCACATTCCTTAAGGTACCACCCAGCCATTATTCCTTCCTTGCCTAATAATTCCCCAGGTCTAGGTTTCCTGCCCCCTTATCTCTGAGGTCACCTGGTCACTGTTCTGGTCCCACACCCTAGCTATTTCCCTTCCTCACCTCCCCGCAACTGAAGAACTCTATGTAGCCCACTATCTGTAATCTCAAAGTTGACTGTATTCCACTCTTGAGCGTCAGTCCTGGCAGTTCATGTTTTTCCTGAATAAAACTTCCATCTTTTTCTCAGAGTGGTCTCCGTAGTCTTAGTCACTCCTGAACCTTACATGTATAATGTTATATCTGGTGATTCTACCATGCATCAAGTTTTATAAGGCAAGCAGGACTTAGAAGCCAGACAAGGGATTATAAATATTGAAAAACAGCAGAGAGGCAGAAATGAGTATGGCAAGTTTAGGAAGCAATGAATAGACTACTTTTACCAAAGAAGGCACTTTTATGTAGGATGTGATATATAACTGGCATTGTATAATAGATGAAATGGCTAGGAACAATAGTTTGGGTATACTTAACTATTAGGTAAGGAGTTTTAACTTTGAAGTTGTGCAAACTGGAAGACAATATACAGAGTGAAGCTTTTTAATTTGGAGGTTTTTCTGTGTATGCTCAGTTGCTTTAGTTTGTACGAAAGTTATCAGTAATGAACAATGGCAATGATACCTATCCAAGGAGAAGATGATCAGAGAGGTAATAGTAATTGAAAGAAATGGTTCAGGAATTCTACCTATCAGAACTTACTTTAGGGAATTAGACAAAAGTATCAAGATATACAGAGAAGTTTTTCCAAGCATCCTCAGTACTTTTTAAATAAATAAATACTAACCATTGTGATTGTAATATGTTCTAACCCTTCATCTTCCACATCCCATTTACTTGCTTTTTTTTACTCTGGAAGAGCTATCATAAATCTTGTGTTGATCATCTTCATGAATAATTTCATATTTTCACTGTTATGCATGCATCTAAAAATAATATGAAGCACTACTTTTCAGTTTAGCAAAAATTATATTATTGTACCTATTCCTCTGAAACATCATGATTTTTGAAATATGTCGATTAATATATGTAGCTCTAGCTGAGCAGTTCTCAAATTTTAGCATGTATTAGAGTCCCAGGACAGCTTGTTAAAACATACCTTGCTGTAGCTTGCCCACATAGTTTTTTATTTAGTTGCTCTGGTGTGGGATCTAGAAATTTGTATTGCTAAAAGATTTAGGCTTAGATCTAGAAATTTGCTTCTCTAACAAATTTCTGTGACCACACTTTGGAAACTGCTGCTGTAGCTCCTTAATTTTAGCTATGGAATAGTATTGTGTTGTTTGAACATAGCACAACATATTTAACTATTCCTTGTGTCTCTGTCTCTCACTTTCTCTCCCTATCTTTCCCTTTCCTCCTCTTCCTCCCTCCCTACTCTCTACCTCTTGGTATATATTCACATATAAAAAATACAGTATCATAGACAGCCCCACACTTCTGGGATTGAACCTCCAAACCAGATACCTTTTATGGATAGAATAGAATTTATTGAAGCTTACAGATCCAGGGGAAGTTCCATAATGGCAGAAGAAACTGGTCTCCCTCACCAAATCCATGCAGAGAGAAAAGCCACCACCAGTACCATAAGCAAGCATACTCTGGGAACCCTAGACAAAGGTCCTTAGGCTGAAATTCAGTCCCCCCTCTCCCCAGTAACACCTTAGGGCTGGACCCCAGGATCTGCCTACAATGTCAACTCTTTTAGCCAGTTTGGGGAATATCCGAGTTACAGCTTTAATAAAACAATTGAGCTGGGTGTGGTGGTGCACACCTTTAATCCAAGCACTTGGGAGGCAGAAGTAGGAGGATTGCACAGACTTCAAAGCTACTCTGAGACTACATAGTGAATTCCAGGTCAGCCTGGGCTAGAGTGAGACCCTACTTCAGAAAACCAAGAAAAGAAAAAGACAAATGCATCTACTGTGGGACATAAATTCAAAATACCACATTATGCCACTGGCCCCAAATAGACTGATAACTATTTCACACTGTAAATTGTATTCAGTCCAGCTTCAAAGGTCCCCATAGTCTTTATAAAATTAGGATATTTCCAAAGTCCTAAATCTCATCTGAGATTCAAGACTGTTTTTTAAACTATGTGTCCTGTAAAATCAAAAGAATTTATATACTTTCAACATATAAATATCACAGAGTAATCATTTCCATTGCTATAAGACATAAAAAAGAGACTGATCCAAAGCAAACTCAACAACCATTAGGCAAACATCTGCAGTTTAAGTCTGTTATCGATAACTAGTGACTAGTGAAGAGTCTCTGAATTTTCTAATTACTCCCCTCCAGCTGGGTTGAGTAGCCAGGAAAAACTTCCATCCTGGGCCAATAGTGCCTCATGTTAGGCCTTGCACAGTCCTGGTATATCCAAAACATATTTGGGTCTCCACTGCAAAACATGGTCCAGCTTCAACTCCATACACTGGCCTTTCTAACCTTTAAAACAGGAATATCTTGTTTCCCATGTCTCATCTCAGCAGAAGCTCCTGGAGCCCTATGCACTTCCTGACCTACTCCACACATTTTCTCGCTTCTGAAACCAATACTAGGTATGTAAAACACAGCCATATTCTTAATTCAGGAAATAAATAAACCCTGACCTTGAAGGGCAGGTTCCTTCCTTACTAAAGTGCTTGCATTACTCCCATTTAGTCTTTGCCTCAGGCATTCTCTCCATTGTTTCAACGTAAAGCAGTTGGGTACCTACCTTAAGATTGCTGATGTGCAGCTTCAATAACCTAAAACCAGTCTCTGTGCCTGTAACTTTTTTTCTTTTTTGAGGTAGGGTCTCACTCTGGCTCACGCTGACCTGGAATTCACTATGTAGCCTCAGGGTGGCCTTAAACTCTCAGTGACCCTCCTATCTCTGCCACCCGAGTGCTGGGTGCATGTGCCACCATGCCTGGCTCTGCCTGTAACTTTTTAACTTGTTTGAATTTCTCCAGTTTTAATCTTATAGCTATCAGTTCCATGTCTTTAGCCAAAAACATCAGTCCATTGCAAATTTAACCTTGACTAAACTCTCTGGCCATAGGCAGCAATGCACAGCCAACCTTTACGCCAGTATCCCAGCCCCAATAAAATCTCTGCAGTCTTTCCATCCCCTTAGAGAGTTCATAACCAGAGCCTCCAAATATAATTCTCTCTGCTCTTAGCATTTTCAAACTGTCACCAGAATAATCCATAAAACTTGGCTTACCACTCTGGAAGGCATCTTCAGTTGTAAGTACCAAGTCCATGCCCATTCCTCCAACACAAAATTTCCAAAGAACCAAAACCCATCCAAATGGTAAGGTTTATCACACAGCAACAACACACCGACTCTCTAGTACCAAATTCTGCCAAGGTCCGCCCCACGCTGCTGGGATGAATATCCAAACCAGACAGAGTTAATGGAAGGAATGGCATAATGGCAGAAGAAGCTAGCCCACTTTACCAAATCCACACAGAGAGACAAACCACCATCAGCACTACAAACAAACACACTCTGGGTACCTCATGTAGAGCTCAAACACTCTGCATACCTTCACCTGGAATTCAGATTCCTCCCAAGTAGCACCTTTGGGCTGGACCCCCATATCTGTCCACAGTGACACTTATTCTAGGCAGATGGCTAGAAATACATGTTATAGCTTTAATTTGAGTCCATTGGGGGACATAAATTCAAACTACCACAGTATATTTTTATGCATGCATGCATGCATGTGTGAATATGCATTTTTCTGTGAATATGTATTTTTGAGACAGGGTTTCCCCATGTGGCCCCAGCTGGCTTAGAACTTACTCTGTAGCCTCTGATGGCCTTTTATTTCAGTGGTGGGATAAAAGGCACATACCATTACATCCAACACCTATCCTCTTGTTAATGGAAATTTATATCATTTATACTTTTTCATAGTTATAAATTTGTAGTGAACACTGTTGTATATGTCTCCATGTACCCATGTGCAAGAGTGTCTATGGTGTATGAACCTAGGGAAAATTGTCTAATGATAGGGAATACAGACCTTCAACTTTGAGATGTTACCAAATTATTCTTTAAATTGGTTGTACCTTTTTGTTGTTGTTGCTGTTGTTGTTTGTTTGTTTGTTTTTTCAAGGTATGGTTTCACTCTAACTCAGGTTGACCTGGAATTCATTACGTATTCTCAGGCTGGCCTTGAACTCTTGGCAATCCTCCTACCTCTGCCTTCCGAGTACTGGTATTAAAGGCATGCATCACCACACCTGACTGTTGTATCAGTTTTTAAGCACACTCTCAAACATTCCTATGTGTAGATTGCCAGTTGTTCCACATTCTTGCAAAAACTAGGTAAGATCAGATTTTCAAAATGTGGCAATTCCGGCTGGAGAGAATGATTAGTGGTTAAAGGCACTTGCTTGAAAAACCCAATGGCCTGGATTAGATTCTCCAATATTCACATAAAGCCACATACACAAAGTGGTGCATGAATGGTGTATCAGACAGCTTCATGTTTGCGGAGATGAACTTCCAGACCAGGCACAATTATAGAGAAAGGGATATTTATTGAAGTTCCGTAATGTTAGAAAAAGCTGGCCTGCCTTCACAGGTCCAAGCAGAGAGAGAGAGAGAGAGAGAAGCACAAGCCAAAATCCACACAGCACAGCACACTTCAGGAACTCCAGCTAGACACACTTTGCATATCTTTAGATTGAAATCTCAAACCCACCATCACACCTTAAGATCCACCCAGTGACACTGCCTCCAGCCAGGTGGCTGCAGATGCAAACTAAAAAAAACACTGAATATATTGGGGGGCCATATATTCAAACTACCACATTCTGCCCCTGGCCTCCAATAGATTTATAACCATCACACATTGTAAATTGTACTCAGTTCATTTTCAAAGGTCCCCACAGTCTTGACCAATTTAGTAAGTCCTGTAAAATCAAACAAGCTAAATACCTCCAACATATAAAGGCACAGGGTAAACATTTTTTCAACTGGTATAATGCATAGCAAGGAGAGACTAAAACAATGCAAACTCTACCACTATCAAACAAACATCAAACTTCTGCAGTTCAAGTTCAATATAAAGAGACTGATAGTCTCCAGATTTTTCAATTCCACCCCTCCACCTGGGCAGAGTAGCCAGGGAACACTTCCATCCTAGGCCAAGAGTGCATTCTATGGTAGCCCTTGCATAGTCCTGGTATATCCAAAACATCTTCAGGTCATCATGCAAACCATGGTCCATCTTCCAAAGGCTCTTTCAGCCTATCAGGGCATCAGGCCCTGTCTCATGTAGCCTCTCAGCAGTGGCTCCTGGAGCCATATGTAATTCACGATCACTCCTTGCACTTCTCATGCTTCCAAAACTAATATTAGGTGTGTACAACACAGCCATATTCTTAATTCAGGGACAAAAAAATCATAACCTTGAAAAGCAGGTTCCTTCTCCAGTTAACTCTTTCCAAAAGAGTTAGCATTTCTATGATAGTCTTTCCTGAAGCATCCTCTCCATTGTTTTAATGTAAAGCACTTGGGCCATTTTACTTAAGATTGCTAATGTGTAGACAATAGCAGCTTCAGTAACCTAACACCATTCTCAGTGCCTGTGATTTTAACTTGTTTGAGGTTTTCTAACATAAAATCTTAAATCTCTCAGTCCAACATTTTTAGACAAGCACATTAGTCCTTTACAAATTTAACCTTGATCAAACTCTCTGGGTCTGGACAGCAGGACACAGCCAACCCTTATGCTGGTAGCCCAGTTCCAACAAAGTCTTCTGCAGTCTTTCCTTCCCCTTAGAAAGCTCCTAAGCCAAGCCTCGAAGTTCAATACTGTCTGCCCTTAGGATTCTCAGACTCTCGTCAGAATAGTCCATAAAATTTGGCTTACCACTCCAGAAGACATCATCGGTTGTAAGCACCAAGTCCATGCCTATTCCTCCAAAACAAAGGTTCCAAAAGATCAACATCCACATGGTCAGGCTCATCTCAACCCACTCCTTGGTACCAACTTCTGTAGAAGACAGCTTCAGGTTTGCTGAGATGAACTTCCAGACCAGGCATAATTATGGAGGAAGGGATATTTATTGAAGCTTACAGATCTAGGGGAAAGTCCATAATGTTAGAAGAAGCTGGCTTGCCTTCACAGGTCCAAGCAGAGAGAGAGAGAGAAACACAAGCCAAAAGCCACACAGTACAGTACACTTCAGGAACTCCAGCTAGGCACACTTTGCATATCTTTAGATTAAAATCTGAAACCAACCACCACACCTTAAGATCTGCCCAGTGACACAGCCTCCAGCCAGGTGGCTGCAGATGCAAATTACAAACCAATAAGACACTGAATATATTGGGGGTCATCTATTCAAACTACCACAAATTGTTCCTTTACAATGGCAAGAGACCCTGATAAATCCACACTTAATCTCTCTCCCTCTCTCCTTACAAATAAATAAATAAAAAGGTTTTAAATGTAGCCATCCAATACATACTCTATCTTCACTTAAGTATATAATTTCCTATTCATTAGGATTTTGGGTACCTTTTCATGGCTTATTTGCCTTTTGAGTTTCTACATATTTCTCATATTTTTACATCAGTGCTCTCCAATATGAGACACATAAGAATTAAATTATTGTTTTGTAGTACTTCTTGTGCCTTAAGAAATATTATTTATCCAAAAGTCATAAAAAGTTTTCCAAAATTTTCTTTATCAAGTTTCAATTTTTTTGTTTAATATTGGAATTTAAAATTCAATTGGGATTTATTTTTATTAAAACTGTTAAAAGGGATCTATTTTTCTATAAACATTTATATACATTGGAATGGTTATCCAAACACAATCTATTAAATAGCCCACTATTTTCCATTTATTTATATTGGAGTCTCTCCTAAGCATTAAATTTCCACAGAAGAACGGTTTGTTTCTGTACTCCATATTGTGTTCCTCTGGTCTATTGATCTATCCTGTGCCAGTATCATAATGTTTTAAGTAATAAAGCTTTAAAAACTAATTTCTACACTAAATATTCCATAGAAACTATTAGAACTCATAAAACACTGTCAGAGAAGTGGAAGGATACAAAATAACATATAAAAATCAATAGACTTTCTATATACCAAGAACAAACATGCTGAGGGAGATATCAGGGAAGTAATTTCATTTTGCCACAAAACCCCTTTAGATTGCTTACAATGCTGTCATCCAGATACAAAGTGGTCTAGATATTCATGACCTCACAGTGGCTGATGCTATGTACAAAAGACCTGCATAATAAAAGAAAAAGATGATGATATCAAAATAGAAGAGAGACTAGTTGGAAAGAAGGGATTCAGTGGAGAGGGGAGGAAAGGGGAGTGGGGGGAGGAGACTATGATCATGGTATATGGTCTATATTTATTTGGAAGTTGTCAATAAAAGAACACCTTAGAATAAACCAAATTAAGGAAGTGAAAGACATTTACAATGATGATACATTGTGGACGTAAACTAAAATATGCAGCTCTCATCTCAAAGAGGTAGTTTATTCTGAAGCTATATATGAGTGAACAGTGCCTAGGAACACAGATTCAGGTTGTCCCAAATAACATCTTTCAGTGTGTGAACACTTTCATAAAGGTTTTATGGTTACAGAACAAAATAAAGTCATAAACCATGACACTTTTCAAATAAGTTGTTGGAATCATCAGGTAGGCAGGTTATAGCAAAGCAGGGAAATCTCTGCTATAGGTCTCAGATGTAATCTGATGACTTTATCTTTCAGGTTGATGGTAGCTGTGGGGTCTGTTCATACATTCTAAAAGGATTTATTTAGGTCACAGTATGTTAGGTCTGACACAGACATGGATGTGAATTGGTCACCAAGAAGCTAAGATAGCCCAAAATAATTTCACTGTTGACTTGTAACATTCAAACCTCTGAAATTGAAATTCTAATCTGTGGCTTAGTCTTCCAGGATATGTGAAGTAGTTGCAGCTACTTTCCTGTAACTTTAGTTCACATCATTGAAGAACCAAATGGAGGGTATCACTAGAAGATGGAAAGACCACTTATATGCATGGACTAGAAGAATCAATATTTTGAAAATTACTATCTTGCCAAAAAATCCATATATTCAATTTAATCCCCATCAAAATTCCAGTATCATTCTTCATAGGAATAGAAAAAAATCTTAAAGCTCATTTGGAAACATAAAAGACCTTATTCAAAACAATCCTCAGCAAAGAGAAAAAATGCTGGATTTATCACCCTGCTTGATTTTACATTATATTACAAATACATTGGAAAAATCAAAACAACAACATTGTACTGACACAAAAACATACATGTATGTCAATGGGGCAGAGTAGAATATATAAATTCATGTAGATATAGCCATTTTATTTTTGTGAAAGATGACAAATTTACACATTGGAAAAATGAAAGCCTCTTTAACAAATGGTGCTGGGAAAATTAATTATCTATATGTAGAAGAATGAAATTAGATTCTTATCTCTCATCCTGCACAAAATTTAACTCCAAATGGATCAAAGACCTTAAACTCTGAACTTGTTAAAGAAGGGAAAGCACTTCAAGAATATAGGCATAGGTAAGAACTTCCTGAACAGAATTTAGTCAGCCAAGTAATAAGGCAAATAATCAAAAAATACAAAATTTAAAAGCTTCTCATACAAAAAAATAGTTATTTGAATGAAGAGACAGCCCACAGAATGAAAGAAAATCATTGCCCGCTATACATCTGACAGAGGATAAATATCTAAAATATACCAAGAACACAAAAACAAAATGACATGAAAATAACACCCCCTAAAAAAAGAAAATGGGCTAATGAGCTGGAAAGACAGTTCTGAAAAGAAGAAACACAAATGACCAATAAACACTTTAAAATGTGTTCAACATCCTTAGCCATAAGGGAAATGCAAATTAAAACTACTTTGAGATTCTACCTCACTCTATTCAGAATGGCTCTCAAGAAAACAAATGCCAAATTGCTGGCAATGATGTATGAGAAAGGAGCCCAAATCACTGTTGATGGGAGTGTAAACTAATTGGCTTTTCAGAAAGCTAAAACTTGAACAACCATATGACCCATCTTTGTCATTCCTGGGCCTAATACTAAATATATTTTGGGAGTCTATCTCAAAATACATACTATGCATGTATACACACACACATGCACACACACACACACACACACACACACACACACATGCATACATACATACATGGAGAGAGAAGATACACACACAGAGCATGAGAGAATGAAAGAGAGAGAGAATTGGTAAATGCATTATGACATGTTCAAACAATAGACGACTATTCCATTGCTAAAATTAAGGAAAGCTAGAGTAGCAGTTTTCAAAGTGTGGCCACAGAAATTAGTTATCAAAATAAATAACTAGATCCCTTCCCAGATTGAGTTTTAAAAAATAAACAAGTTAGGGGGGGGATAAGACTCAGCAGGGGGTATTTTAGCAATTATGGAGTGAAAGAGGAATGCTTGTATACTCACCAATGAATACACACAAAGAATGGAGTATCTGGGTCATACAGTTACTCTATGTTTAACTTTTAAAATTAGCATCCAAACTATTTTCCAAGATGGGTATATCATTTAACATTTTCCACCAGAATGTATAAATATTCCAGTTCCGCCTGATTCACATGTTTGTTATTTTCTGGCTTTTTGTTTATAGACATTCTGTTGGTATCTGTTTAAGGTATTTGCTCACATTTTGCTAATGATTACTCAGGTTGAATGTGTTTTCAAGGAATTATGGTTATTTGTGTACCTTTGGAGAATTGTATATACAAATACTTCACCAAATTTTAATTGGGTTATTTGTTTATTAACTTGGAAAAGTTATGCACATATCCTGAAAGTAAGACCTTAATCACCGGTGTTATATACAAATATTCTTATCAGTTTACTGATAATATTACTTTCTCAATGTTATCATTAAAAAGCAATTGTTGTTATTTTGGATGAACATCAGTTTACATATTTTATTTTATTCTTGTGAATTATCTCTCATATTTAAGAAAACAAAGTTTAAAAAAGGTATCAGTGTTTTAAGCCTAGGGACATGGTGGTACCTTTAACAGACAAGTCAGAGAACTGGAATGGCTGGAAACTTTAGGGGGTAAAATAGAAACTAGATTTTTTTGGACATTTTTTGTGAGAGAGTGAGAGAGAGTAAAAGATAAGAGAAAGTGTGTGTGTGTGTGTGAGAGAGAGAGAGAGAGAGAGAGAAAGAGAAAGACAGAGAGTATTGGCATGTTAGATCCTCCAGTCACTGCAATAGAACTCCAGATGCAGGTGCCACCTAGTACATCTGGCTTACATGGGTCCTGGAGAATTGAACCTGATCCCATTGGCTTTACACGCAAATGTCTTAACTACTAAGCAATCTCTCCAGCCCACATAATTTCTTTTCTAATCTATGATATAACTTCCAACTTGAGCCCAGTCAATGAACCAAAAAGAATAGCTTAGGTTCTAAATTTTTCCACACATTCATATTACTGTACGTAACTACACATGCATATGAAAATATCTTTTTTTCTTTTCTTTTTTTCTTTATTAGTTAGTTTTGTATTCAGCAAATACAGTCAGTTTGGTACCATTATTAGGCTCATCAGTGACCTACCCCCTCCCCTTGGGCCCTCCTTGTTGAGGAATATGGGTCATGCATTGTGGAGTTAGCCCACAGTTATGGGTAAGCTAAATGTCTCTGCATATCATGACCCAACATGTGGCTCTGACATTCTTTCCACCCCCTCTTCCGCAAAATTTCCCTGAGCCATGTTGGGTTCATTTTTGGTCTGCTTCAGTGATGAGGTGTTGGGGGCCTCTGAGGCTCTGGCTCTCTGATTTGGTAGGACTTGATTTTTCTCTGTGTTGATCTCCTTCCCCCTTGTGCTGGTATCCGGTTCATCAGGAAAACAGCACCTTTGCTTGTTTCACCAATTTTTCTTAGTTTCAGCCAGGGCCCTTTTGAGGTATGATGGGGTGGCTCTCTCCTTAGGATCTACATCTATCTGAAAAAGAGAAGCAGATTCTCCAACAGACAGTAAGTTAGCACCAGGACAAAAGAGATAACCCTTACTTTTTAAATAGAGATTTAATAGGTGTAGGCCCTCTTGTAGCCCATGATTGATGGTAGCTTGATATTGGAGAGTGGGCTTATGTTTGGATATGGTTCTGACTTGTTTCCCAGCTCCAGCTATGGGTCCCGTACCACTGAGGAGATCAGTTAGCCAAATTAAGAGCAGTTGGTTCCCCACCATGGCTGTGTGCCAATATTGCACTTGTGTGGGCGTCACAACAAGTTATTTGCTGCTAAGTAGGTTAGACCATGAGTTTCTTGGGCAGATATTGGTCATTTTCCCCAAGTCACTCATGTAGTACCTTCTGGCACTAGATGCCCTGACTGTCTGGGGACTGACTCTCTTCCATCTTCCAGCCATGGCATTCTATTTTGCATGTCAACCACATAAGGTGTCTTCAGCAGTAGGGCCTTACCATTTACCTTTGGTGGGTCATCTAGTACTGTGACAGAAATCTGTCTTTCTTTTAGGAAACCTTGTAGGTTTCTCTGATCAAAAGCTCATTGTGGATGATAGCCCCATGCTGGTACTGGGAGTTAATGTTCATATTTTTGTTGCAAGAATCTCACAATGTGGCTGTAGAAATCCCCTTTATGGTTTTCTTGTTATTTAAAAGCCAAATGTTCTCATTTTAAATATTTTTAAATTGTTTAGAGGAAAAAGGGTTTGGCCCCTTAACATTTTAAATAGATTTGAAGAGTGTTGAAAGTCTTTTACAGAAGTTTCAAAGAAAAACAACTCATGCTAATGTCAACTAAAAGGCCCTGGAGCATGCTGCTAACATATGCATGCTATTTGGTTAAACAGTTCTACTTCCTTTTCTTTCTGTTAATAACATAAAAATGAAGTCGTGGTACATTTACACCATGGAATTCTACTGAGTAATAACAAAAAAACAATACAATGAAATTTGTAGAAAAATGGACAGACTTGGAAGAGATCACACTCAGTGAACTCACACAATCACAGAAAGACAAATACTGCATGGTCTCACTTACCTGCAGTTCTTAACTTTGACCGGCTTGAGTTACTGACATACCTGATAGGTAACTCAAGGCCCAGACAATAGCTATGGAAGGGTTTAGGGGGAAGGAAAGGGGAGGGTGGGGAAAAACAAACACAAAACTAAATGCAAAATGAGATGGTACAATAGAGACTTTAACCTTGGAGATAGACTAAAAGGTATAACCCTCAATAGGAGTAAAGGGGGCTCACTTGAATAGAAGGGCCCTGGAGAGGGTGAGATAAAGCCTAAGCTTAAAATATATATATATATATATATATTGTCTCTGGCCTGTAACTCTCAGTACAAGAAATTGGTTGCTACCTACATTGACCTGGTGATTGGAGAGACCTATAAAATCCCCAAAACAAGACAGGTTTCTGTCAAAGAACTTGATTATCTGCCTGAGGCAAAAGGTAAGACCCTATTGCTGAAGACACCATATGCTGATGGTGCAGAGCATGGAGAGGCCTCACTGGAAACCAGAAGACAGCCAATCCCCAGGCAGTTAGGCCTTCTAGTGGTGGAAAACTCTACATGAGCTGCTGGGGGAAAGTGGGCAAGAATAGTCTGAGCAACCAGTAGTCTAAGATACTCAGAAGCAAACACCCTGACAGGATGTACACACAAGTGCAATAGTGGCACACAGCCTTGGTAGGTAACCAATAGCTTTCTGATTGGGTAAGAGATCTGTTCAGTGTAAAGGAACCCATATCTGGAATTGGGAATCAGATCAGAATCCTATGGAAATAAAGATTATGTTCCCCAGTGTGAAGTTCTCACTAGTCTTTGGCTAAAGGAGGGGTTACATACATCAAATTCTCCCTAAATTAATATTGTTTATCCCACTTAAACTATGCTGACTTTACCATCCATTGGATAATCAGTTCTTTTTCAGAAGGTAGCAAGACCTGAGGAGATAAACTGCCCCTTACACTTCAGCCAAGCCACAGCTGAATACACAGAGGAATTGGAAGATGAGCAAGTGTGATGTATTCATGGTAATCCTGATAATCAGCACCAGGTTGAAGGAGCCAGACCCCAAGGGTACTCAACACTTAGCAATGCAGAGATTCAGAGCCTCCTAAGAGCCCATCACTGAAGTAGACTTAAAACTCACCCTCCATGGCCCAGGGAATGTTTTGGAAGAGGGAGCAGAAAGATTGCAAGAGCCACAGGTTGAGACATTATGCCCAAAGGCATTCCATCCCCCCACAAATAACTGGCTACTGCTCCCATAATGCATAAACCACAACCCCATGGGGAATATCTGCAACCCCATTGAGGAGTATCCCCAATCGAATGAGGGCAGGAATGAGGGCAAAGAAGGTACCACGACATGATGTATCCATACAAAATATGTTGATGATGATGATGATAATAATAATAATAATAATAAATGAAGATAATAACATTTTAAAAAAGATAATTTAGAGGCTGGAAATGGTGATTTTTAAGAGAAGTTGCAAACTGGCAAATACAGATCTGACCTGCTCATAGGGTTCCAGTGATATAGTGAAAGCTATTTAAGAAAACTTTTTTGGAAAAATTATTCTCATATTTTAATGTACTGGAACCATAGGCAGGATATTTATATACATTCATACATGTGTGTGCATATATTTGTGAATATCTGCCTCTAAAATACTCTAAAAATGTTCAGTGCAAGTTAGAAAGACATTATTCATTTAAGTATGAGGTTAAGAAAAAGAATTAAACTGAGAAACAATTGCTGCTGCTTCGTAAAGGGCTACTTAATTTTAAATAATGTTAAAATCACGGGGCAGCAGTTAATGGAAAAAGCCTGCCTTCAGAGCACTTGATTCCTTACTATCCACAGAAAGTCAGACACATAAACTGGTACAGGTGTCTGGATTTTGTATGCAGTGGCAGGAGGCTCTGGTGCAGCCATCCCTCCCCATCTCTTTCTTTCTCTCTCCCCCCTCTCTCAAATAAATAAATAAAAATGTTAAAAAATCATATCATAGGTAATATATCACATTTTTATATATTATGACTAAAATAACTTGTAATGATTTAGAAGAATTTTTTTTGTGTATGAAAAATATCTCTGTGTATCTCTGCATCTACAGATACATACTGACATTCACCTTATTCTTCTGTCCATGGTAGGGACTATCTCTCTAAACGAATGGTTATGAGAAATCAATAATGAATGCTAATAAGGATCTGGATCATAAAAGGAAGTTGTTAAAAATACAGTGCAGGATTTAATCTGAGCATGTGGTTTTGGATGAGAGATTTAAAAGAAGTCAAAGAGAGGCAAAAGTCAAAGTTCATGCTAGAGAAATGGCTAAGTGGTTAAGACACTTGCCTGTAAAGACTAACGACCTGGGTTCAGTTCCCCAGTATCCATGTAAGCCAGATGAACAAAGTGCACCATGCACCTGGAATTTGTTTGCAGTGGCTACAGGCCCTGGCTCACATGTACTCTCTCTCTCTCTCTCTCTGTCTCTCTTTTTCTCTCTCACTCTTTGTTGTAGTCAGGTTCACATTGCTAGCAGAAACCACCTGACCAAGAGCAAGCAGATTGTGGGAAAAAAGGTTTATTTTGGCTTTCAGGCTCGAGGGGATGCTCCATGATGTCAGGGGAAAATGATGGCATGAGCAGAGGGTGTACATCACCTCCTGACCAACAACAGGTGAACAACAGCAACAGAAGAGATTGCCAAACACTAGGAAGGGGAAACTGGCTATAAATTGCATAAGCCTACCCCCAACAATACACTGCCTCCAGGAGGCATTAATTCCCAACTTGCTATCACCTGGGAACCTAACATGCAGAATACCTAAGATTATGGGGGACACCTGAATCAAACCACCACATACTTTCTCTGTATCTCTTTGCTTCCAAGTAAACAAATGAAATATTGTTCTTTAAAAGTTAATGTCAGGAGGCTGGAGGGATGACTTAGCAGTTAAGGCATTTGCCTGCAAAGCCAAAGGACCTCAGTTTGATTCCCTAGGACCCACATAAGCCAGATACACAAGGGGGCGCATGCATCTGGTGTTTGTTTGCAGTGGCTGGAGGTGCTGGCGCTCCCATTCTCTCTTTTCCTCTGTCTGCCTTTCTCTCTCTCTCAAACAAATAAATAAAAACAAAGTAAAAAATTCTTTAAAAATATACTTAAAAAAGTTAATGTCAGGGCGTAGTAACAACAGAGTCAGACGTGTTGCTTTAAAGATAAGACGTCTTTGAGACACAGAGCAAACATGTCTTGATCAGATGGCTCTTTATGCTTCATAGGCTGCAGTGCAGAACAACAACTGGCTTCTCAGGGAATGGCCAGAGCAGGGTTAGAGGTTGGCAAGCAGCTATATTGTCTCAATTTCCTTCCGTTAGCTATTCTTCAAGCTGGGAGCAGAACCTGATGGAATCCTCTGGTTTTGGAAGATAAGATCATAACCTTGACAGCAAGTCCAACTTGTTTTGTAGGCTTCATGTCCTGGAAAAAAGGCCAAATATCTGGACTATTAGCAGTTATAAATTCAGACAAACAAAATGGATGGTAAATATTATAGGAACACATAGTGTGTGTGTTTTGTTTTTCAGAAACATTGTATTTATGGTGAAAATGTCCCGAGTAACAGATATAATGACAATGAAAATGGCATAGCATGGAACAATTTGATAGGCATTAGGTTTTTAGTTTTTATTATAAATATGTTCACAAGAATGTGAAATGAGATGAAAAAGAATATATGCTTAACTATTGAAAGAACTTATTTTATCTATGATAAAGCAAAAATTTTGTAACAAATGCACTGTGTGAAACCCCATCTATGTGTAAAAGGGATGGACTAAATTGAGTTATTTTTCTGTTTCTAAATTCTTTAAAATGTCTTAAGGTTTTCCTTTTTCATGCAGAAAATTCGTTTTGTACGCTTTAGCATACTTCAACAAATTTGATGAACCCTCCCTACCAACCTCTTATAATTTATTCATAGAAATTCATAACATTGCTTGGTTTTCTCAGTAAAAGATACAAAATTGGCAACAAATATTTCAATCCACGTTAAATCAAGTGTTTATGTTTCTCCTGTTAAGCCATTTGAAATCACAAAGCAATAGTCCAATATTTGACTATGATTATCCAACAGTGTATTCAGATTAAGCTCTTTGTTGTCTATCATCTTTAGAAGGATATTACTTCATCAGTAGGCCTTTCTGCATATTTCTTCTCATTCCCTCTCCCCATCCCCCCAATTATAGGTCAGTGGATTGGATTTTGAGGGAGCCAAAATCTTCTGTTATATTACAAAATGAATGGATTGCTTTTTTTGTAAATGATCATTGTGTGGGTCTCAAAAAGCCAGTATCTGAAGTCTGAGTTGTTCACTGGAGCTAGTTGGAGCAAAGCCACTGAGTCTATTGCTGCCTAGCCTCAACCCTGCCTCCCAACTCTGGGGAAAATACTGCTCACCCTATGGGTTGGGGGTTCCTAATTCTGTCACTGTTTTGCTTGAGTATTTGACCTACCAGAAGAGCAGTGAGAAGGCCAAGTTTGCAGGAGCAGAGTTAATGGAGATCAGAGATTGGATTTAGTCCAAATCACTTCTGTGCATGGATATCATAGGTGGCCAGACACATGTTATAACTTGGTCACTATTGTCCTTTAACTTCTTTTAAAGATATTCTCATGAATCTTTCAAGGTGTCTAGTACTTTGTCATTAACAAGGGCTTCTTGTAGTTTCAGACCTACAAAATACAAATTCTGTTTCTTAGCACAGTGCTCAGGTACTTAGTAGATCTCTATATCTTAGTTGAATTATCTATGAAACTAATTCACAATGAAGTGTGGTTAATGGTTATAAAGTCATGAGATGATGCATCCATTTAAAATAACTCTTCTCAAACTTCACTACATGAAGCGATCACCTGGGGATGTTGTTAAATGGCATATATTCTGGGATTGAACAGGGCCTCAGAACTTTTATTTCTAACAAGCTATTAGGTAATTCCAGTGGTATACTGTAACTTGAGTAGCAAGGATGCAGGAGACCTTAGGGCACAGATTCTCCAACTTCCCAGATGAAACAATCACACAGGGCTTTTGCGCAACACTCACAGTGAGAATCTCTAGAGGGTTGGTTTGGGCATCTGCAGTTTTAAGAAGTGTCTTATGTGATTTGCATGACCAGGAAAGTAATCCTTAGGAGGGATTGGGGCACAACCTTTAAAGTAGGGAGATTGTCATTGTTCATGGGCCTTTTTGAGAGTAAAAGGAAGATTCAGAGAGCGGACCAGATAGATTAGAAAATGGGGAGCTACAATTTTGCTGTAGAACCATTACTATACATGTCCTAGAGCTAAAGGGGAAAGGAACAATGAGAAGCAATTTGGTTATTTTCAGTAGGTAGTTCTGGTATCACATGACAAAGCATCACTTTATTTTCTAAGGTTTTGTTATGCTCCCAGAGTTAAGTTTGTTATTTTTCAAATAGTCAAGGTAGTAAACAAATCTGAGTACTACTTTTGATTTAAAAAACATATCCTTGCATTTTCTTTCCTTGTGAGTTTTTAAACCTTAGCACTACTGCCATTGTAGATTCTGTGAAACATTGGGGAAATTTATTTTCTTGGACTAATAAGACAGAGATGCAAGGGAATTGTCTATTAAGCAAGACTGCTTGAGTTACTGTCATTTCTTTAATATCTAGCCACCAAGCCATGGAGCAGCATGAGGCCCCACAGTGGGATATAGTCAGTGATGCACTTCGCTGTGCAGCTATTCTGGTGTGATATTATTTCAGGCATCAGCAGTGACCAAGGTGAAATCTTTTCAAATAAGACATTCTGAATGAAATGCACTGCAAGTGTGAGGGTCTGCTGGGAATAAGCCAACAGACTCTGTGGCAGATATGAGCTAGAAAACTCAGGCACAGTGAAAATATCACTGATTCGCCAGAGGCCACATTATAATTCAGTGGCACGCCTCATATTTGGATTAAATTTTTCTCATTTCCATTCCTGTGTGACAGTCTTTGGGCTATTGATGTCCCTAGCCTTGGAACCATCCTTAGAAAATTAGGATCCTCATACTTACATACCTTTGAATTCTACCACTCCTTTTTCCATCTATATAATTAGGGTAAAGCCTGAGTAGAGGCTTATAGAGCCAACTGCACAGAAAGAATTTTCAGGTTATTATTAGACTTGTGATTTTTCAAGTTCCATTCTAGAATGGAAGGCCATATTTCCCTGAGTATTGAGACATTTTTACAAGCCTCCAATGAAGATACCTATGACTTTTCACTTTAACAGTCCAGAAGTTGCAAGTTTAAACGCTTATAGAGTTGGCTCTGTTACTATGAGATGCTAGGCTTGAATCCCAGAGGGCTGTTTCCAGCGAGTAGTGGTGTCTATTTGAGTGCATGTCTGTGTTTGTATAGCTGTCCTCAGATTTGAATAGCTGAGGGGCATAATTATATGACACCTTCTGTTTTATTCATATGCAAATCCAGAACCAGTTAACTAGTTTATTTTGATTTGTAACTCTTATCAACAAACATATGCAAATATTGTGATGATATTGAAGAATTCAGGCATAATCCTTCCTTTTTGCTGTCTGAAAACCAATTCTTATTTTGAGGATAAATCCAGACCTTGGAGGGCCAGAGATCACTAGGGATATTAGAAGTCATATTAGTGAGACTAGGAAATATCCCAACTAGACTAGAACATTGAAACTTCCAGGGATTTTCAGTAAGACCACAATTATTTTTTAATGTGAAAGCTGCAAGAAATTATGTCAGGTACCTGGGAGATGCTCAGATTGAATTTTCCAAGGTTAAGGGAATGGGATAAAGAGGAAGTAATCTGTAAGTACTTCAAATTTTTTGTCTTTCTATTTTTAAATTCTATTGCATGGGTATGTGTGCACAGTGTACATGCTTGTATATATGTATACATCATGTATATGCATGTTCTTTCTGTGTGTTGATGCACAGTATGTGCATGCATGTGTGTGTGTGTGTGTAGACCAGACATGTTGAGTGTTTTCCTTAGTTGCTGTGGTGGTTTGACTCAGGTGTCCCCCATTAACTTAGGTGTTCTGAATGCTAGGTTCCCAACTGGAGATTTGAGAATTAATGCCTCCTGGAGGAAGTGTATTGTTGGGGGCAGGCTTATGGGTGCTATAGCCAGTTTCCCCTTGCCAGGATTTGGCACACTCTCTTGTTGCTAGTGTCCACCTTATGTTGGCCAGGGGGTGATGTTCACCCTCTGCTCATGTCATTGTTTTCCCCTGCCATCATTGAACTTCCCCTCGAGTCTTTAAGCCACAATAACCCCCTTTTTGCCCAAAAGCTGCTCTTGGTCTGGTGATTTCTGCCAGCAATGCTAACCTGACTGCAACAGTAATGTTGGTACCAAGGAGTGGGATTGCTGCTAGACACCTGACCGTGTGGCTTTGGCCTTTTGGAGGTAATTTTCAAGAGGAATGTGGAAGGAATTGAAACTTTGGCCTAAAAGACACCTTGCAGTGCTGTAAATACAGCTTGATGGACTATTCTGGTCAGAGTTGAAAGATCTGAATGCAGTAAGAACGATGGACTGTGAGTTTTGGCTTATGAGGGTTAGAAAAAGCTTTGCCTGGACTGGGCTACAAAGATTTTGTGTGAGAGGCTTGCTATTATAACCAGGTCCTGAGAAGTTGTGCAGGGTTGCATTGCATAGGAATGGACTGGTGTATGCAGAGGGATATGGCACAGAAATGAAATATTTGCCTGAAACTTCTACCCATGCAGCTGAAATTATATGAGAAATAACAACCTTTGAGATTGGGCCAGCTGACCTGTGTTGGGGCAACAGGAAGAATGTAGACTCTTTTGAAGGGGCCTGAGGGCTCAAGGAGTGTCCTGTTCTTCAAAGTCTGCTTTATTACCCCCTGGATTAACAAATCGGCACTCCACCAGGTATTATGGAGTATAAGAAATGCAGGAAAGAGAGGGTCATTGAGTTTGCAACACAGTCTAGTGTTTTGGAAGTGGCCATGGGCTGTGTGAAGCAGGTTTTCTGGATGCCTGCATGGAGCCCCAATGGAGCCATGAGGATGAACTGTGGGTTGCAGTGGAGACCCGGTGGAGATGCTGGGACAACGAGATGGCTGCTAAGGAAAGCTTCCTGCCTTGGATGAAGTTTCCAGGACTGTGAGTAGCCTAGCTGGATGGATGGGATTGCAATACCACAGACTTGTTGCTGGTTAGAATTATCAGATTTGGAGATTTGTCACTGACTATTATTGTTGTACTTGGAACTAGAATTTGATGTTTGCACTATTTAAATATTGTATTGGTGGCATATTTCTTCACTATGCCCATTGCCATCTTTTGCAGTGTGAGTATTTATTCTGTGCCATTATGGGTTTTATTTTGGAGGGGATTGTTTTGGTATTATGGCTCAGTTAAAAGATCTTGGACTATGGGGATATATGAACATCATTGGAATTGATAAAAACTATGGGGGCTTTTTTGTTTGTTTATTATTTATTTATTTATTTGAGAGTGACGGACAGAGAAAGAGGGAGAGAGAGAGAGAGAGAGAGAGAGAGAGAGAGAGAGAATGGGCACATCAGGGCCTCCAGCCACTGCAGACAAACTCCAGACACATGCCCCACCTTGTGCATCTGGCTTACGTGGGTACTGGGGAATTGAGCCTCGAACCTGGATCCTTAGACTTCACAGGCAAGCACTTAACCACAAAGCCATCTCTCCAGCCCCTATGGGGATTTTTAAAGTTGAATGAATGCATTTCATTTTACATCATGAATGGTTATTAGTTTATGGGGGTTGGGACAGAATGTGGTGGTTTGATTCAGGTGTCCCCCTTAAACTTAGGTGTTCTGAATGCTAGATTCCCATCTGATGGAGATTTGGGAATTAACATCTCCTGGAGGCAGTGTGTTGTTGGGGGCTGGCTTATGGGTATTATAGCCATTGTCTCCTTGCCAGTGTTTGACACAGTCTCCTGTTGCTATTGTTCACCTTATGTTGGCCAGGGGGTGATGTTCTCCCTCTGCTCATGCCATCGTTTTCCATTGCCATTACAGAGCTTCCCCTCGAGTCTGTAAGCCAAAATAAACCTTTTTTTCCCCAAAAGCTTATCTTGGTTGGTGATTTCTGCCAGCAATGTGAAACTGACTGCAACAGTTGCTCTCTACCTTATCTTTTGAGAAAAGATCTGTGCTTGAACACAGAGTCCACTGGTTTGAATAGACTTGCTAGCCAGAAAACCCTAGGGATACTCCTGTTTCCACTTCCCTAGTGCTGGGATCACAGCCACATGCTCCCATGCTTCACTTTTTATTTGGGTGCTGGAGATCTGAACTCAAGTCCTATGCTTGTGCCATAAACACTATACTTGCTGAGCCATCTCCCCAGTCCTCTTTTCCTTCTATTTGAAAAGAAATTCCAAAGTAATGAACAGAATATTAGAACTACAATGAGTGTCCACTTCTCTGAGGTCATGTATATGGGTCATTTTGCCTCCATAGAGGCTTCCAGGGGCATTTTTTCCTTATGAGTCAAGTATGTATTGATATATATTCATAAGAGAAAGTAAAACAATTTAGAATTCTCAAATATTGTTTTTATAGGAAATATCAGCTTTCATACTGCAATAATTCCAGTTTTACAATAAAAATGTGTGCCTCAAAATCCAATTAAAGTCATTCTTAGCTCTTTAACTTTGCAGGTAAAATTAGGTTCTATGTTCTCCAAATTCTTTCAGTTGACACCAGTAAATATAAAAGTAGAAGAAATCTTTCTTAGCTTCTTTGATTCTTCTTTGAAATTCTAATTGACTAACATGTGTCCAATCAACCCACAGTTCATACCAAATCAACCCCTCTCTAAGCATGTCTGCATATTTGATGAGATTAGATTCTACACTAAGAAAATTTGAACCTAAATGAGATGAAATTGAACCTAAATGTGGCAGGCTGCTCCCAGTTTCTTTTCTCAATTTCCACCCAAGGATCTCTCAAAGGAGACTGCCTACTGAAAAATAACAAAACAATAAAATTTAGGCAAATTAGCTTTTAAATGTGACAAGAGTGACTACTGTAAAATCACAGTTCCAAAGTTTTATAAAAAGTTATGATAGATATGACTCAAAATATATTTCTCATACTATCCTTTGAAGAATGGTGACTATATTGTCTAGCCTATATCCGAGTATGGAGTTCACTAAAGATATAGCAGGAGATAAGTGGCAAAGACCATTTATAAAGAGGGACTAGTGAAGGAGCTATAGATAGGAACGGGATAGGAGTTTGTATAATTAAACTTTGACCTGACATTCAATCACCTTCAAAAATTACAATCTTTAACCATGAACCTTCAATCTTTTTGGTAGGGTCTCACACTAGCCCAGGCTGACCTGGAATTCGCTATGGAGTCTCAGGGTGGCCTCAAACTCACGGCGATCCTCCTACCTCTGCCTCCCGAGTGCTGGGATTAAAGGCGTGCGCCACCACGCCCGGCTTCTTCAATCTTTAATCACGAACCTTTGCAGCATGATATTTTTTATATTTCTGAACAGTATGCCTGTGGGTAGAACCTGGCTTGGATGTGAGGTTAGCCATCAGAGACATGAGTACCTTTTTGCCTGAATGAAGCTAAGTCTAGTATGGAAAACTGGATATTAAATAAAGATTTGAACAGAGAGACAGGATCTAAAATCCAAAACCAAGAAAAGTAAATAGAAATCATCTTAATGGAGTAATCTATAGGAAGCTTAGAGTATTTTACTACAATGATAAAAATAATTCTGAACATTAAGAAATATTCTGATATAGTAGTTTTTGTAGCTATTGTAATAAGTTACCATACATTTGTTAAGTTAAAATGATACAGATTATCTTATGTTCTGTAAAAATATGGTTTCACTGATTAGGGTTTTGCAAGCTAAAATCAAGGTGGTAGTCAGGGTACATTCTTTTATTCTTTTTAAAAAATATTTTATTTTATTTATTTATTTCAGGGGCGGGGAAAAGGAAGGGGTAGAGATAGAAAATGGGAGCACCATGGCCTCTAGTTACTGCAAATGAAGTCCAGACACATGAGCCACCTTGTACATCTGGTTTACATGGGACCTAGGGAATCAAACCTGGATCCTCAGGATTATGCAGGCAAGTGCCTTAACCTGCTAAGCCCTCTTTCCAGTCCTTTTATTATTTTTTGAAAACTGTAAAGGAGACTTTGTTAGGTTCATTCAAGTTGTTGAATAAATTCAGTTCAATGAAGTTGTATGATTGAGGTCCCTGATTTTTTGCTTTCTGTAGGAATGGGGGTTGTTCTCAGCTGCTAGGGATTGTTTCATGCCCCCCGCTTCAAAGACAATAGCCAGTTGAGTCCTTCTTACACCTTTAATCTCCCTGGCTTTTTTCCTTTTATTTATTTATTTATTTTTGTTTTTTTGAGGTAGGGTTTCACTCTAATCCAGGCTGACCTGGAATTCACTATGCAGTCTCAGGGTGGCCTTGAACTCATGGCGATTCTCCTACCTCTCCCTCCAGAGTGCTGGGATTAAAGGCATGTGCCACCACACCCAGCTCACTTCTTCCTATTTTCTCTCATTCTTTTCAGTTCTCTCTCTCTCTCTCTCTCTCTTTTTTAAACATCAGCTAGGGAAGATTCCCTATTTTAAGAGCTCAACTAATTAGACTAGGTCTGCATGAATAATTCAGGATAACCTTCCTAGGTTATGGTTCATAAACATAATTGCATTTGCAAAGTCCCTTCATAGTAGAACTTGGATTTGGGTATGATAGAATAATCAGAGAATTTAAGAGTAGACAAGAAGGAGACCTCTAGGATTCTGCCTATTACACTTAGAATCTTAAAAAATATTCCAAGTATTTAAAGGTCATTGTGGAGTAATAAATCAAGTAGCCTAATGGAATCATCCAATTGTTAATAGAGAAGAAACATGAATAATGTTATGGAACTGATATTTATTATTCCATTCCATGTGGGTAAATTGGAGGCAGGAAGAAAAGTATAATCTGAGATAACAGCTGGAAAAACAAGATACTTCTTAGAAGCCCTACAGAGAGGTGACATTTGTAATATTTAACAAGTTGCATAGGAGGGCATCAAACAATCAGCACAATTATAACGCAAGTTGGTCAGGACTGCTTATTGGGGCATATCCACAACATCACTGTTTATTACTGTAAAACAGGATTTTATGCGTTGCCCTTGTGTTTAGTTCTCACATGAATTTCCCAGTAATGGGGTGGTTAAAAACAGGCTTTCTTGCTCACTTAAGTGAAGATCTTTGTGCATTAGGGGAACTCCCCTAGAAGCATGAAACCAACTTGGGGATTGGAAAAGTTTAGAAGCATTTAGCAATTGGAACCAGTGTAATAGTGCGATGGGGAAAGCTGGAAAGATGTATTCCAACAGACCGGGGGGGGGGGGTTGTAGGATATGAATATGGGAACAAATCTTTGGGGAAGACAGTTATATATCTGAGAAAGTTCTGAATGTAGGGGTGGAGGATGGCAAGACTCATGACACACAAGTATTATTGGCCTCAAATGAATCTACAAATCAACCATTCAACAAGACAACCAATAACCACTATAAAATTAGGTCCCAGAATACTACTCAGGCTGGTATATGACAAATTGTAATGGATATTAGTGTAGGTAGCACTGGGTGTGGGAAAGCTAGAAGACTGGCAGGTAGGACAGTCAGCATAAATGTTGAGGATTCATTCATAGAGACTGTGGATCAGGAGACCAGATATTAGTTTAGCATGAGGACCAGATTTCCAAGTATGATCTTATATTTAGAGAAATATGATCCCAATGCAGGCACAGTTACTAGTATGTTAGAATCTCCAAATCACAATTCAGTTAGGAATGTAGCAATCTGGATGATAAATCCGTATAGAACCGTTTATCTTAGTGTGTGACAACTGGCAAAAATAATGATTTTTCTATCATCCCTCTCATATTATATAAGGGGACACTGCACTGGATAGAAGTAATTTTCCTAAAGTTACACAGCTAAATTTCAGCAGATCTGGGTCTAGGACTCAGATCCCAGTTATTTAGTCTAGTTTATAATCTTTTTAATCCAACTATATTGCCTTTCTGACTTGAGTCAGGACTGGTCTTGGAGTGAGGATTAACAGGTGGCTATGCAGTTAGTAGAAGCTAACCCAGATGACGGGTTATAGTGCTATAGGTGGTCTTCAAACGAAATCATGGTCTCTTAAATGAAGTGTTATGCCTAGGACCTGACCCTGGCTTTAGCATTCTCCTCTTCTGGATACAAGTAATACAAGTGTAGCCTTTTCCTCAGTTCTATATAAACACATCAGGCTATGCTGTTTTGAAGTTAAAAGAAAAAGAGTCAGGACTGAAATGTTTTGTTACAGGACAGTGTGAAGTCATTATTGAAAGGAACTAATAACACATATCTAAATGACATTGGAAAATTTGGATGGCTTTACAGGAAAGTAAATTTAAGGTTAGAAAAGAATCTTCTCACTTTCATAATGCTACCCTTTTACTAAGTTTAGTCAGGATCTCTGCTGACTGGGACCAAGTATAGACAGCCTTTAAAAATGCATATGAAAATTTGCAAAGCAATAGAAGACAAGCTTGCAAAGGAAAGAGCTACAGGCTTCTCCTGGTCTTGAAAGTTGTAACTTGTCTACTAATCTGTCACTGAAAAGCATGCCTTTCGCCTCAGGGATATTCCTGCAAAAAAGGGATGTTTCACACAGTCCAGTCCATCCAGACTGCTAAGTATAAAAGGATATGGTTATAGAACTTCATAACGTATTTAATGGTAACTGGGAAAGTAATTTTAAAGGCTCCATCAGTCCAAGTACATTTGGGAGTTTGGAGTTCATGCAGCTGAGGTGGCCACTGCATAGGCTAGAAACAAGTGAACGGGTATTCCTTGTTATTTTAGCCAGAAGGCAAGGGCTCTGTAGCTCTTCCTATCAGAGACCTTGCTCATTTTGGATCCACTGTAAGTACATACTATAATGATCATCCAGAGAAGATGACTTGGGCTTTTTTGAGCTTACCAAAATCATTTCTAAGGTCACATGTTTTCCCTTCATCTAGCATTTTGAAAACTGATTATTATTTCATTTAGAATAAATTATCCCCAAATAATTGACTAAAGATGTTTTCCGTATTAAAAATCTTTTTTTGAGAAACACATCTTATCCCAATATGGCATCAAAAGAGACTAAGATAGAATGCATTTAATGATTTGATTATAATTTCTCTTCTGTGCATTTAAAAATGGAATAAATAGATATTCTCAGGACATATTTAGAATTTTATACATTAGACATGCAAGAATAACAGCTGGCTTATCACTAAATATAAATAAATTAATATCTTCTTTAATTATTGGGAGATCGATTGCTTTACAGTTTTTATATTCATATTCATATTCATAACTCTACATGTGGTACATTGAAAAAGTTTTGCTTAAGGCTAAAATATTTGGCTTCTGAGTTATAGATTCACAGGACATATGAAGAAATCATATACTGTTATTGTTTCTTGATCCACTCATTGGGCAATGTAAAAATGGACATAATGGTGACAGCTAATATTCTTTTTTTATTTTTTTATTTTTTATTCTTTATTAGTTAGTTTTGTATTCAGCAAATACAGTCAGTTTGGTACCATTATTAGGCTCATCCGTGACCTACCCCCTCCCCTTGGCCCCTCCTTGTTGAGGTATACGGGTCATGCATTGTGGAGTTAGCCCACAGTTATGGGTAAGCTAAATGTCTCTGCATATCATGACCCAACATGTGGCTCTGACATTCTTTCCGCCCCCTCTTCTGCAAAATTTCCCTGAGCCATGTTGGGTTCATTTTTGGTCTGCTTCAGTGATGAGGTGTTGGGGGCCTCTGAGGCTCTGGCTCTCTGATTTGGTAGGACTTGATTTTCCTCTGTGCTGATCTCCTTCCCCCTTGTGCTGGTATCCGGTTCATCAGGAAAACAGCCCCCTTGCTTGTTTCTCCAATTTTTCTTAGTTTCAGCCAGGGCCCTTTTGAGGTATGATGGGGTGGCTCTCTCCTTAGGGTCTACATCTATCTGAAAAAGAGAAGCAGATTCTCCAACAGACAGTAAGTTAGCACCAGGACAAAAGAGATAACCCTTACTTTTTTTTATAGAGAATTTAATAGGTGTAGGCCCTCTTGTAGCCCACAATTGATGGTAGCTTGATATTGGAGAGTGGGCTTATGTTTGGATATGGTTCTGACTTGTTTCCCAGCTCCAGCTATGGGTCCCATACCAGTGAGGGGATCAGTTAGCCAAATTGAGAGCAGTTGGTTCCCCACCATGGCTGTGTGCCACCACTGCACTTGTGTGGGCATCACAACAAGCTATTTGCTGCTAAGTAGGTTAGACCATGCGTTGCTTTGACAGATATTGGTCATTTTCCCCCAGTCGCCCATGTAGCACCTTCTGGCACTAGACGCGCTGACTGTCTGGGGACTGACTGTCTTCCAACTTCCAGCCATGCCATTCTAATTTGCATGTCAATCACATAAGGTGTCTTCAGCAGTAGGGTCTTACCACTAACCTTTGGTGGGTCATCAAGTACTCTGACAGAAATCTGTCTGTCTTTTAGGAAACCTTGTAGGTCTCTCTGATCAAAAGCTCATTGTGGATGATTGCCCTATGACAGCTAATGTTCTTTAAATCTGCAGTATATGAGGCTTCACTGTGTGATTTTCATGTATTAATGCACTTAGTTTTACAGTAGGATCATGATATAGTTGCAACCATATGAGGCACCAAGAGCTAGATAACTTGTTCAGGATGACCCAGCTGATAATAGAAGAGGTCCATACCAACAGCCAAGTTTCAGAGTCTATGCCTTTAACTTGTAGCTTATTTGAAAGGATTTCTGAAACTCAAATCAAATGTAATCATGTGGATGAAAGTGCTTTGAAAACTATGAAATGCTAGATAAATAGGAGGTATTATAAAAGTTACTCAGCCTAGCAGAAAGCTTTGGTTTCCTTTGAGGAAACATTTTCTTGGCAGTAAGAAAGTTTTGGTGTGATGAGAGAGGAAATTATAATGTAGTAGGAATGATGCCTCTGTTTGAAATGCCTTCAAAGCCTAGTGTAGCAGAAAGCTCACTGGATGGAAAAGAGGCAAACAAGAGTGCTAGTGCCAGTTGAGCTGCTAAGAAACTGATCGTCCTTGGATAAGTCATTGAAACATCATTTTCTAAACTTAACTTTTACCAAGTACAGAAAAATATATTTGGGGAAGACAATGGTTCTTAACATTTCAGGGGCCATAAACTCCAATATATTGGATATATATACTCTAATAACAGCTATAGCATCTCTCCCCTAAATTTTGCAAACTTCTCTTGGGTTTCACAGATTGCCTGAAGGCAAGTCATTAGATCCAGAGATGCTAGGGTGAAAAAACACATCTATATTTCGGAAGCTGTTTGCAGTTCTTAAATCCTAAGATTGGTGCCACACTTTAGAAATGTGTGCTTCAGAAAAAGTCTTTATAAGAAAATACCCTTCATAAATTGCAAAATGTCTGTATGAAAGCTTTGTTCTTATATGGTCCGAATTACAGAATTTAGAACGTAGGAATGGATTGTCATTGATAAAAGTGAGGTATAGCTCTAATATCTCACAAAGTAATTCTGTAGTTCAATTGCATTTTGCTGAGGAACTTTTTTTGAAGAGGTGAAGAGTCATAGCAGAAATATCTATCTGTCTCCCTATCTCTCTCTCTCTCTCTCTCTCTCTCTCTCTCTCTATATATATATATATATATATATATATATATATACACACACACACACATATATACATATATATCATACATTAAGTTTTGCATTAAATTCAAAAGCGGGCTGGACTTCTGCTTTTAGTTCTGGTATCAGCAAAAGATAACAGCACTGCTTGTCCACAGGGAGTAGCAGTATTTTTCATAAGAAGCAAGCTTTGCCGTGGAATCTATAAAGAATTTTATATCTGTAAAATAGACAAAGTCAACCCCAACTGGGTCCAAAATTTGTGGGTGGTATGTTTTGAAACATTTCTAATTACTGTGGTGAGTCCTGCTGGGGTTTCTAAAATTAAGCGTCTGTCATATCAATTTCCTGCTGTTTCCAAACAGCTGCAGGAATTGTCAAAGATTCCCAAAGTTCATGAAATGACACAGCAAATAGGAAGTGTTTATTATACATAAACCAGCCTGTACATTCTCTCATTTTACAGATCAGAACTATTGAGGCTCTGTCTGATACATTGGAAACAGATGGAGGCACAGTTTCGCATATAAGAAACATATTGGTGAACACTCAGGAATGAATGTGAAAGGAAGTAAAATAAAGTCAAATGGGCAGAAGAACCTGAACTGGGATGCTATAGCAGTTACTTTCTCATATTTGGGACTAAATACCAAGCCAGAAGCAGAAGGAAAAGGTTTATCCCCAGCTTACAGGTTTGAGGGGAAGTTTCATCAGGTTGGGGGAGCACTGCAGGAGCAGACAGCTGGGTATCACATCTCCACAGCAGCATGAAGGAAGTACAGGGAGCTTGCTGTGTGCAGCAAGTGGGGCTAGGACATAATACCCAAAGGCCCAACCCCAAAGACACACCTCCTCTTACCAAGGCTCCACCAACTCGGATTAGGTATGAAGCTTAATAACAAATACATGAGGCTGTGGAAAACATTTTACAACCAAACCACCAGAGATGCAGACCTAGCAAAGGCTTTAGCTAGTTCCAAAGGGAGCTCACAAGCTGAAGTGGTCCTTCCATACTGTCTTGAATTGAGTAAGGGCTCCAGTCATGGGCCTCTGAATGTCTTCGTTGCCTCATGTTGAGAGTCAGCTGCCCATGAAAAGCAGGCATAGCATTGTAAAAGTTGATGCCCTTTGGCTGAGGTGTTCAGTTGTGGGGCAAAGAAAGCAAATTTTCTGACAGCTGGGGGAGTGAGTACCTTGGTTTGGGGAGGGGATAATATTAGAGATCTTTGTAGCACATACTCTTTTGCTTGAATCATTATAATTACTTTTAATTTGCCTCTTGTCCCAAGTCTTGTCTGAAATCAATAGATTTTATATACTAAAACCAGTATTATCTTTATAAAACCCAATTTTTATCATGTTTCTATGGCTTACAACTCTATGTAATAGCTTCTTATGCCTTCTAGATAGTCTGAGCATCTTACTACAAATTCTATAAAAAAAAAACCTTCATGATCTGACTTCTCCTGTTTTTATCCACAGTACTTGAAATTAATCTCTTGACCTTTACAGAACTGCCATGCAATTACTTGCTATTCCATAAATGCATTATGCTGCCTTTTGCCTCTGAGCCTTTGCACATGTAATTTGTCTATAACACTTCCAGTACATCTATATGCCTAGGTAACTTCTAGTTTAGATATCTCTTCCTTTACAAATATTCTTCTGATGACTGACATAGCATCCTGTCATGGATTCCTACTGCAAATACCTTCTACTGTACTGTATTGGCATCCTCTTCTTGCGTGCCTGTCCTCTGTCTATAATGTATGCTCCTTGATGATACAAAGAATGTCTTTATTGCATGCCCTCTGAACTAGTATAGTAACTGGAAATTTGTGGGCATGCATTAAGTGCTTGTGCCTTGCCCCAAATTATACTCTGTGCATGCCAAGAAATGGATAGTTTTGATTTTTTTATTCTCTTGAGTGAGGATATACCATGTGACCACCAAGTTGTTATGCTTGTATCCACACAGGATTAAGTGAAATCAGGCCATTACAAATAGCATGTCACAGATGAAAAAGCTGCAGTTGAAATGCAAAAAGTAGAACTATGTGACCTATATGTCAGATTCTTACAGATCCTTTGAAAGGAGATTTTAAAAGAGACTGGTATCCTCTGAGTGTTGTGTAGTGAGGTAGAATCATGACAGCATTCAGAACTGATAGACTGGAATATGGAAGTATTAATTATGTTCAATAGGATTAATTGTTGATTATAGACATGCCTTCATTTTGTGAAATATTTAAACTCTGCAGGGGTTTGGTTGTATGTTTCAGCAGTAGTGTTGCAAAATCAGGGCTGGATTGAAATTGTGT
The DNA here is from genome assembly GCA_036346955.1 of Dipus sagitta. Taxonomy (NCBI): domain Eukaryota; kingdom Metazoa; phylum Chordata; class Mammalia; order Rodentia; family Dipodidae; genus Dipus; species Dipus sagitta. The sequence continues at coordinate 123,933,025 of CM070776.1, forward strand.
TCCTTCAAAATTATTAGCAAGAGGTTTGAAAAAAAATTACTAAAATCTTCAGGAAGCAAAGGTTTCTGGATAATGTACACATTGCAGTCAAGTGCAATGCCTTTTCCTGGCCAAGGGTCTTTCTAATGATGTAGTGAGGCCATCTACCCTTTATTACTAGAGCTGACCTTTAAAAATGTTATAATAAGGCATTAATCAGGGTTACCCTTTCTGGAGTCAGAAAGAATTAGGCAGAAAAAATATTAATGTGTACACTTTTGCTGAACAGTTCTCTGTGTATACTATCTTTCATCAACCTTTCTGTTTATTCTTGACTGCTGTTACTTAGCAAAGCCAAGTACTGTTAGGGGAGGTGAGAACATCATTCTTACAAGATATAGTATGTGACAATCAGTCTCTATAGTTAAAATTGCTACATTATGTATGTACAATTGATTAATTAATATAATACATTTTAGGCTGTGAATTTTAAATGTTTGAGGTGTTTGTTGCCCTCTGAGAATGCATTTAAAAACTCAGAACTTTCTTGATAGAAAATGAGTCTGCACAAGTTTTTTCATTGAATTTCATAAAGATAATGATTTCCCTAAATCCTATCAATGAATCAGTGATTATAAATTATGGATTTAGAGATATGGAAATTCTTACCATTATTTGACTGATGAGTATGTGCCAGGCACTGTGCTAAACACTTGATATTCATTATTTCATTAATCATAAAATGATCCTATGTGGTAAATGCTTAACATTTTATAGATGAGGAAACCAAACTGGAAAATAAACTAGTTGCTGCAGAAAATCAGCTAAGAATTGATAGAACAGTGATTCAAACACAGGGTTCTACTATATTCTACAATAGTATTTATAATAGTATTTATTTAATTAGTATTTATACTATTGTCTCCAATGATCTTATAGGTGACTGATATCTCATTAAACCTCTGTATATTAGTAACATTGTCCTTCCATGTTGTTGTTGCTTTGTGTTTTCAGAAGCACCATTCTTTGAATAGTTATTCATGGATTCTGAGTTTTAATATTTTGCTTGTTAAACCTCATTAGTTGGTATAACTAAATATACTCTGATCTATCTAAGCTTTTAGATAAGTAAAATGTCCCATTTTCCCTCTGCAGCATATCTGTATAGAAATACAAATGGTAGACTGTCTCATCAAAACTAATTAAATAATATTTTCTGCCCATAATTGATTTGGTAGAATTTGAAGTATGCTAAGTGTCCTAGGAATAGCAAAGCTCACATCATGATCTCTTGGAAATGTCAAATCAAATTGCCTTTAAGTACAAGTCAATATGAAATAATCAGGATACTAAAATTTTAGAGTTTTGTTTTATGATAAAGTACATTATAGACATTATGGCATTCTAACCAATGGAGGCCATTTTTGGTATACGTTTCTAAAAATAAGAATCTTTTTTCCATCAGTATCAAAAAGCTAAATTAGCAAGCCCTTAATATTACTTAATACCCACCCATAACCAGATTGTATTGGTACCAAAACTATTATTTACTATTTGTTTAAATAAGGATTCAATATAATACCATATGTTCATAATATTGTAAAGGTATCTCTTAATCTAGAATAATTTATTTATTAAAAGAAATTTATGGGCTGGAGGCTTAGCTTACTGGTGGGAGAGATGCTCGATATAAATAAGGCCCTTGGTTTGATCCTAGCACCCCTTCCTGAAAAAAAGAAAGAAAAAAGAAAATCTTCTGAAGGGACAGCCATTTTCTTAGTTTTTTTTTTATTGCTTTGATTTCCTGTAAAGACTTTCTTAGATTCAAGCTAATGATTTTACAAGATTATACTATTAACAGTATTTGGTACTCTATGCCATATCCCATTAAGAAGTTGTCTGCCGGGCGTGGTGGCGCACGCCTTTAAACCGAGCACTCGGGAGGCAGAGGTAGGAGGATCGCCGTGAGTTCGAGGCCATCCTGAGACTCCATAGTGAATTCCAGGTCAGCCTGGGCTAGAGTGAGACCCTACCTCGGAAAACCAAAAAAAAAAAAAAAAAAAAAAAAAAAAAAAGAAGTTGTCCTACTTTTTGTTAGGCAAAACTTGACCACCTAACTAGGGTGATGGCTACCTAAGCTCAAAAATTTGAGGCAAGGTTCACATACATTGAAATTATTACTGTCCTCAATTCACCTTCCAACAAATCTCTGATCCCTCATATCTTTTTAATAGGCATCAAGGCATAAGATACAAAGCCTTTAGAGTCTTTAAACCCTTTCCTCAGAGTTCAAGAAAAGAGAGAAAAACTACCACTACCTATGACCCTAGAAAAGGACTAGTGAGAAACTCAAGGAAATATGATTAGCTTTGAAACTTTTCTGAGGGGTGGCCTTTGTCTAAGCACTGTCAAGCATGCAAGACCCATTTCAGAAAGTAATTTCTCATTTCTGCCAAGACTGCTATGTGTCAAACATATGTACATTCTAGGAAATGCTCAAGCCTACTGTTCATAGTGAAAATTAAGGCTGTACAAGTTTACCTGCACTGATACCCTGCCCCCTCCCAAAGTACCTCCTTGGAAATAACTCAAACTCCTCTCTAGTCTTACGATATACAAAACCACAAAAATATTTTCAAGTTTTCTTTCTTTCATATGAAGATTAGTTTAAGTCAATAATCATATCACTTTGTTTATAGTTATGGACCAGAACATCTTTTTCTTGATATTAAAAAAATGCTTTGTATTTTAGTGGTGCAGAAGATGGCACCCAGGGTCTTGTACACACTAAGTACATACTCAACTACTGCGCTATACCTCCAGCTCTGAGAACTTTGCTTGTTAACTGCATGGTCACTCACAGCTTTAATAAGCGGAACAATTGTTGAGCAGTGAAGTTTCAGGTTGAGGGAGAGGTGTTTTGAGAGCATACCTCTATATTATACTGGCTCCTATACATCTTGCTTCTATAAGGCTGGCCTTGCATAAGGAAAACAAATTCAGAAGAGTCATCTGTCTACAATACCTCTTCCCTGTAGGTGTGATTGTATTATGCAATAGCTATGAAGGGAGTATATTTCTCACTAGGCTTTCCTACTAAGTAGTTATGAACACTATATCTGTAGCAACCCATTAGTTATCAAGCCAACACAATTAATAAAAGCCACTTAGTATGCAATATGAGTATTTGTTCAGTGTATTGATTTTACTACTGAAATTGAAAAGTATCTTTTTTGATGAGTTTTAGAAAACACAGTTATCTATCTCAATAGTGATGCTCTGGATTTGGTCACTTTTCATGCGCAGCAGGCCTACTAATTATTCTCAAGCAAATGCCTCCAATACACAGTGACAAGTTGTACTGGAAGTTGGCAATATTTCAGAGCTGTGTGCCAGGACTCCATTTATTCCCTCTCTTGGGAGTGAGCAGCTGTTTCAGTGAGATGAGACTTGGCTATTCTTATTAGCAACTGTGGGGTCATATATTGTAAGTATATATAGAAAGAGTGGGTAGAAATGATCTCTGGCTTCTTTGCTGCCATTGTCTTTCTTCAATCTTCAACATGTATGCTTAGGGTTTCCTCTGCAAATAGATTTTAATCTCCCAGATAATAGTTAAATTAACAAGACACATTCAACAATATATTGATTCTCTAAATACTTAATAGCCCATACTATGGTAAGCATTGTGGCAGCTGTGGATGATATCATGGTAAGAAGGGCTGACAGTTCCTCATTAAATTTGGTATATTGGGAAAGCATGACATAGATATATAAACACAGAATTATATTATCATAAGTGATACCAAAGAAACAGAGTCTGTGGCGGAAAACCGAGTGAGCAGAGGCTCACTTAAACATGGTCGTTAGAGGAATGAACACTAAGTGTAAACATTTTGCTATATGCCTTGTTAAAAATGATGTGAGGGCTGGAGAGATGGCTTAGTGGTTAAGGTGTATGCATGCAAAAAGCCTAAGCACCCCAGTTCGATTCTTCAGGTCCCATGTAAGAGAGATGCACATGGTGGCACATACATCTGGACTTCGTTTGCAGTAGCTAAAGGCCATGGTGCACCCGTTATCACTCTCTATACCTCTCTTTATCTTAAATAAGTAAATAAAAAAATAAAATCTTTAAAAAGTCATGTGAATGGGGCTAGTGAGATGGCTTAGCAGTTAAGGCGCTTGCCTGTGAAGCCTAAGGACCCAGGTTTGATTCTCCAGGACCCATGTAAGTGAGATGCACAAGGTGGCACATGTGTTTGGAGTTCGCCTGCAGAGGCTGGAGGCCCTGGAACACCCATTCTCTCTCTCATATAAATAAATAAAAAAAATTTCAAAAATGATGTAAGTGAAGCCAGGCATGGGACAAGAAGGGGTAATGTGGAGTGACTATGAGCAGAGTACATGACACACATGTAAAAGTGTCATAAGGAAACTAATAATTTTATCCAATTAAAATTCCTTCATAATTTAACAAAAAACAGTATATGTTCCTTGAAGGATAGCTAAATGATAGTGTAATTACTTAACATATACAAGGCCCTGAATTCTATATCCAGCATTGCAAAGAAGTGGATCATTTTTAAAATAAGTTATGGTATTCATCCCTCAGGATTTGTCATTTTGTAGTAAGTTCAGTAAGAAAACCATATACTAAACCTAATGAGACTGAGGAGAATAAGAAATTGATTCTGCCTGGGGTAGACAGAGTGGGAACAGTTAAGGGTAAGGTATCTTTGAGACAGTTCTTGAAGGATGATGGAAAGAAAACTGAGTGGACCCAAATAGCTGGGTGGAAGGAAGTCTAAATAAAGGAAATAACAAGTTCAAAAATGTTGAGGCCTATTTGAGTACATGAAATAGACCATCTTGGAATCCTGACCTTAAATGGACTTTTCTGTAGAATCCCAGTGTAGAGAATACATAAGTGCTGAATTGATCTGTTACAATTTAGAAAACTGTTAGTAGTTTTCTAGAGATTCCATAATTAAAGGACAGTACACTTAAAAGAAGTTACATCTCTGAAGGTAAAATCCAGTTGCCAGCAGGGCTCTGAGGGAAAGACTATAATTTTTAAGATTTTTGTTTATTTTTATTTATTTATTGGAGAGCAACAGACAGAGAGAGAAAGAGGGAGAGAGAGAGAGAGAATGGGCGTGCCAGGGCCTTCAGCCACTGGAAATGAGCTCCAGATGTGTGTGTCCTCTTGTGCATCTGGCTAACATGGGTCCTGGAGAATCAAGCCTCGAACTGGGGTTCTTAGGCTTCATAGGCAAGTGCTTAACCACTAAGCCATCTCTCCAGCCCAGAAAACCTATTTTTATTCCAGATTCTAGAGGCTGCTCACCTTTTTTGGTTCATGGTCTGTGCTGTAGTTACCTTCTTGTTGCTGGGATAAAACACCTGACACAAAGCAGCCAATGTGAGGAAAATATTTATTTTGGCTTACAGTCTTCAGGGGAAGCTTCAAGATAGCAGGGGAAAGCATGGTATGAGCAGAGGCTGGACATCACCTCTCCATAGCCAGTGGAGAACAGCAGCCATAGAGTGAGCTGAGCTCTGGCAAGGGGGAGCTGGCTGTAACACTTGAAAGCCTACCCTCAACAACATGCCTCTTCAAGCAAGGCTCCATCCCCCAAATTGTCGTCAGCTGGGGACCAAGCATTCAGGCCACATGAGACCATGAGGGACATCCGATTCAAAGCACCATAGCTTCCTTTCTTCATCTTCAAAGGCCCCAATACACATTCCTTGGTTAATCTGATCTTTCTTTTGTTTATCTTAGTTCTGGTCACAACTGAGAAGATTCAAGGACCCATGTGATTTGAGTGGGCATACCAGAAAAATCCAGGTAATCTTGTCCAGATCCTTAACTGTTGGACACAGGCAGGGCCCTGGGTTAAAGCAAGCCTAAGCTGTCTGACAGGAAGGCCCAAGGCTATGCAGAGGTCACAGCAGCCTGAACCGCAGGTCATATCTCAGGGACCAGACTGGCAGGGGATCTCCTACCCCATTCTTGGGGGTCTCAGTGAGCCTGGACCCCCAGACAAAATCTCAGACCCTGAGATCTGCAGGAAATAGGGCTACTCCTCCAAGCACAGGATACCTGGACATTCAGATAAGACTTAGACTTTGCCCATAACCCTGTGACCTTTGGCCAGTTGCCTAGGAAACTCCTTATCAGCTAGCAGCCTTCACATAGCCCATCCGCTGTGACCCTCTTCCAGACACCACTATGTAGAGCACCTGACTCTCCCTACCTGCTGCATCCGGTTCTATCCCTATGTGCTGGAATGAACATCCCTAGGCATTGGCTAACAACCTTTGAACCCACCAATCTCCTTAGGACCCTCTTCCCACTCTTAATTGCTTATAAACCCATTTCCCTATTAAATAAACGGAGCTGTTCTCAGAGACTGCCTCCTGAAAGTGGTTCTTTTGTCTCATGCACGAACTTCCTCTCCATGGTTGCCTAGACGTCTTTGGGGAACCATGGCCTGGAGGATCCAGGGTCCCACAATTAACCTTTATCATAATTGCAAAGCTCATTCTTTTGTCATGTAGAATAACATATGCACAGGTACTGAGAATGTGCACACCTTTAGATAGTATTATTCTATCTACTAGGAACATAGACCTTTGCTCTCAAAGGACCCTTCATTTCCCATACCCACCTCTGAGACATTTCTGAAATATTTCAGGACTTGAAAGGCATTTTGAAATTACTATTGTAACGTGCTTATGTTTTCACATGCATTTTTTTCTTTTTCTTCACATGCATTTTTATACATGCACATTTATTTAGAAGGGGGTCAAGCTAGGGGATAAATGTGCCATATTCACAGCATTTAAATATCACTTGTTCAGATAGACCTGCCTCGATAAACTCAGACTTAGTATTTACTACTTAGTACTTCCATAGCACCTGTACCTCTCTCTCTCTCTCTCTCTCTGTGTGTGTGTGTGTGTGTGCATGCATATGCATGCATGTAGGCAAAGCCTGAAAGAGCAAGGGAAATCAGGATGTGAAGTGAGTTTTATTTATTCAGTAAACATGTTTCTTTTAAGCCAATGCACAAAGTGAATATATCCTCAAAACTACATATTTTCCCTTGGGGAAAATAGATACTGGAACAAAAGGCATCACATAGTAAGATAAAATTTGTATACTGGAGGAAAGGGGAATTGAAACTCTCCCATTTTATAACTTGTCCACTCTCCAGAAAACAAAGCTATTTCTACTGCATTGATCTCATGCTCTTGGTGCCTCCTGACTGAATCACTTGGAGGTCCCAACTTTCAGCAACATTACAATGGCAAGTAAATTTCACCATAAGTTTTTAAAAAATTATTTGTTTATTTGTATGTGCGTTTTTCTTGCGGCTACAAACAAGTACTAGATGCTTATACCACCTTTTGCATCCAGCCTTATGTGGGTAGCTGGGGAACTGAACCCATGCCAGTAGGCTTTGCAAGCAACCACCTTTAACCACTGAGTCAAATCTCTAGCCCCCATCACCAAAAGTTTTTGAGGAGCATTCAAACCATTGTATGTAGCTTGCTTAGTTAGTTTTCAGAGGTTTAAGACAGAAGAAAGACAAAATTAGATTTGCTGTAGGAAAAAAAATGAACTCAGATAGCAGCTTAGAAGCAAACTTAAAAGACATCAATGGCAGACAAATAATAGAAGAGTGCTGTAGTCATCACTGAGAGAGCAAAAGGATAGGGACTGAGATAATGAGCATTTAAAAGCACAAACACCCCTGGATTGCCAAAGAGTTTTTCTAGAGTCTGTTTTTTTTTCCCCCCCATGGTTTGATTTTGACAAAGTAATTGCTTTACTGTCAACTTGCATGGCACATAAAAGAGAAGAGAAATTGTCATACAAATTTGGAGGTATGAACTCACTATGTGCAGGAGTGTAGCAGGGAAAATAAGTGAATGAAGAAAGACTAGTAGAGTTTGGAAAAATAAAGAATCCATGTCCCATCCAAAGAGGTTTGTCAAGACAATTTTCATCATGTTAAGTATGGTAAATGTTTTAAAAATGTAAAAAAAAAAAAAAAGAAAAAGCAAAAACAGCAACAACAACAACAACAACAACAAAAAACTGCTAGGTGTAGGCAAAGCAAAAGATACCTTTAAGCTGATTTTACCCCATAAATTATTCCTTTGTGATCCTTGTTTTCCACTGTGAAACTGGGGATCTGAATGAAGTGTGTGAGTATGTGTGTGTATGTATGTGTGTGTGTGTCCACTTCACACTTCATTGTCCAAGAAATAAGATTCTTTTTTCTGCTTTATTTATGTCTATTTAAATTTATCCACCATGTATCCTGATCACAACCCCCTTCCACCACCTTCCTTTGTCTCTCTTATCCCCCCCCCACTGAACACCTTAAGAAATAAATTTATTGAGTATCTATTTTACTGTAGGTGGTAATTATAAATAAAACATGACAGTCAAATATACATATGAGATACATATTTGGTTATGATGTGTAGCATATGCCAGTAAAACAAGTTTTCCAAATGTATTTGACTTAGCCCTACCTCATGAATAATTTAATCTATGTATCCACATAACCTTTTGTTTGTTGGGGTGATCATTTTAGGTGCATATCCCACTACTAAAAGAGGCAATATTAAGATTAAAGCAAGAGCCAGGTGTGGTGGCACACACCTTTAATCCCAGCACTCAGGAGGCAGAGGTAGGAGGATCACATGAGTTCAAGGCCACCCTGAGACTACATAGTGAATTCCAGGTCAGCCTGGGCTACAGCAAGACCCTACCTCAAAAAAAAATTAAGGCAAGAGAAGTGCCAAGGGATTTAAGAATTTGCTAGATAAAACTAGTTCACTAGTTAAACTAGCAACCAAAATCATTGACTTTGTGCATATTATCATCCATTAAGCAATGACAAACATAATGTTTCTCCTGAGATAAATTTTGCATGTTTCTGTACTTTTATGTAACACTCCATTGCCTCTTCTGGAACTCTACTTTATTAGCTTGTCATTTAACCTGATAGAGGGAATTATAACTGTGGGGCACAAGTATTCTCCCTGGTTCAGTGTCTTCCATGGCACCTGTTTATATTCTCACTTAACCTTAGAAAAATTATGAATCTTTTATATTATGGTTGTTGCAATTGTACTATTTGTGTGGGTATATATGAGAGAGAAAGAAAGGGAGAGGGAAAGAGACAGAGGAGAGAGGGAGCAGATGTACTACACTACATTTTTAGAAATTATATTTTATAAATTATAAAATTATAAACTATGGTAATTTCCTTCAGACTAAAGGAAGTTAAAATATAAATGCATGTATTTGTGTATATATATATATATATATATATATATATATATATATATATATGTAATATTATTGGCATATAGATGAAGTTGTTTCTATATCACTAAGCTAATTGTATTAAGGGATGAAATTTATTATATTCCTATTACAATGGTAACATTTAAAATATTGGAAACAAAGGAATATGTTTTAATTGCACAGTTCTTAGACAGTTTAACCTAGGTAAAAATATTATTGAAGGTGGTTAGAGAGATTGCTCAGTGATTATACACACTTACGAGCAAAGCCTGACTGCCTGGGTTTGATTCCCCAGTACCTATGAAAAGCCAGATGCACAAAGTGGCACATGTATCTGGAGTTTGTTTGCAATGGCAGAAGGCCCTTGGTGCAGCCATTCTTCCACTCACACCCTTTCTCTCCTTGAAAATAAATAAAATTATTTTTAAAACTTCATGAAGCTGTAACTGTACACTTTATTCTACAAATGACAGTAAAATATATAAAGATCTCAAATATTTCCACTCTGGGACCCATTCACCTAGGTATTACCTTCCTCTAGAATTCGCTTACTGTCCCTCTTTCCCATAATCTGCATATACCTGAAATCAGTTTTCTATATGATGCATATATATTATACATATATCAATGATATATATATTTATATGTATACATACATATATATGTATCCATTATATACTACATCATGGCATTTGTTTATTTTGTTAAAAATTTATTTATTTGCACATGTGTTTGTGAATGTGTATGGGAACACCAGGGATTCTTGCCAGATGTTTTTGCCAGATTTTGGGTCTGGATAATGTAGGCAGCTAGGCAGTTGAACCCAGGACCACAAGCTTTGCAAAAAAGGATCTTTAACCACTGATCTCTCTCCCCTCTGTCCTGACATATCTAACAAAACAAAGTCTAAGTAAACATTGGGCAATTCCTACCTTAATGTGTTCATAAAACTTTTATGTGAGTAAAGGGTAATGTAAATTGTATTGTGGTGTCTCTCATCATGAAAATCTTGAAAGAATATTAAGAATATTAAGCTCCTATTTGGAAAAATCATTAATTCTTTTGAAAATCCTAGCTGTACTTTGTCTTGATCATATTTCTCGTATGTCCCAACTGGAATGGGCCTCATTGGTTCTGAGTACCTTGTTAGGAGCAGCTAATCGCTTCTATGAATTTCAGATGAATGAATTTGAGGAGTAATTGTTTTACTAGCTTTGGTATAATAGGCATCGCTGAGTAGATTAAACATCTATATTTCATGAATGTTGCTGTGAGTTTATCAGTTTATACATTGAATACCTAGTGTTTGTCATAATAAGAAAGTATAATAATTAACAGGTTCTATGTCTTATGTAAAACATGTAAGTAGAGTACAGTCTCAGTTTCATTTGCCATGCCTTTGAGGAGCCTGTACTATAAATAAACCTAGGCAAATATTAATCTCTGGATTATGTATTGCATATGTAGAATGTTGAGAGAAATAACAGTGCCTAGGCATTGAAGCTTGATGACCATGTTTGTCGTGAAACATTTCTGTTTCCACTGTGTTCAGTACTAAGCTGGAAGGTTAATAAATAGGTAAAATGCGGTTGACAGTAATTATTTTAAAAATCCCATTGATTGAGTTAGTGGGATTGTTCAGTGGTTAAAGGCACTTGATTGCAAAGCCTGGCAGCCCAGGTTTGATTTCCCAGTACCCACAGGAAGCCAGATAAACAAAGTGGAACATGTGTCATTTGCAGTGGTAGGAGGCCCTGGTGTACCTATTCTCTCTCTCTCAAATAAATGTTATTTAAAAAAGTCCCATGCAGGGGCTTGAGAGATTGTTCAGTGGTTAAGGCACTTGTGTGCAAATCCTAACTACCCAAGTTCCATTCTCCAGTACTCATGTAAATCCAGATGCAGGAGCCTGGAGTTCATTTGCAGTGGCTAGAGGCTCTAGTGTGCCCATTCTCTCTCTCATTTCTCTGTGCTTGTAAATAAATAAATAAATAAATAAAAGTATTTTAAAAGCATCCCATTGATTGCTGCTGAAATGTGCCAAAAGATTACTGTGTCAGACACCTTTCTCATTGCTGGGACAAAATATCTGACAGCAACCAGTTTAAGACAGGAAGGATTTATTTCATCTTTCAGTTCCAGGTTGTAGTCCATCATGGCAGGAAGGCAGGGCAGCTGGAGCTGGTCACATTCAGTCCAACCAAGAGGAAGCAGAGCAGAGTGATGAATGCTGCTGCTTAGCCACCTATCTTTCTTTTATAAAGTCCAGGACCTTCCCATAGTTAAGGTGGATCGTCCCACCTCATTTAACTTAATTAAAATAATCCTTCACAGGTGATTCTAGGTCCTGTCAAGTTGACAATCAATATAAACCATCACAGTTACTACCTATCAAATAGCAAGTTGTTATGAGGTATAACCAGGTTTTGAGAAGCAGGGACAGTGATGGGTTCTTCATGTAATAGCTGGGGCAGTGCACAGATGAATGGGTTCCAGAGTGGGGAGTACACAAATATTCGAGAATTTTATATATTTCATTGGCCTTTTACACAAAGAAGTGCACAGTTACAGCCTCATAAGTATTTTTAATTGGCTTAAATTTTCCAAGAACTTGGCAATTAAAAAATACGTCTTTGCTTCCAATATTTTACGTGTTATAGTTTTAATAGAAATCCAATAAATTTAGATTTAGTCCCAAGATACAGTTAGTTTAATGATTTAGCAGAAATTTCAGATGGAGGGTTTTTTTTTTTGTCAATTGCTTCTGTAAGCATAATGAATTTTAGTAATTTAGTTTTAGTAGAGAATATTTTCCTCTTTCAGTAGTAAACAAAACATGCTGACATTATATACATTTAAAAATATTTTATTTATTTATATGAGAGAGAGAGAATGGGCACACCAGGGAGTTTAGCCACTGCAAAGTTCAGACACATGTGCCACCTTGTACAACTGGTTTACATGGTTACTGGGGAATCAAACCTGGGTCAATAGGTTTCACAGGCAGGCAAGCACCTTAACTGCTAAGCCATCTCTCCATCCCTATATACATTTTATAAAGGAAAAAAATGGCATTCTAAGTATCAGCACCCTAAAATTAAGAATAATTTCAGCCGGGCATGGTGGCACACACCTTTAATCCCAGCACTCAGGAGGAGAGGTAGGAGGATCAACGAGAGTTTGAGGCCACCCTGAGACTACATAGTGAATTCAATTCCAGGTCAGCCTGAGCTAGAGTGAGACCCTACCTTGAAAAACAAAAACAAAAACAAACAAACAAAAAAAACCAAAAAAAACCCAACAACAACAACAATAAAAAGAATGATTTCAAAATTGGGCTGAGGAAATGGCTTAGCAGTTAAGGCATTTGCCTGCAAAGCCTAAGGACCTTGGTTCGATTGCCCAGGACCCACGTAAGCCAGATGCACAAGGGGGTGCACTCATCTAGAGTTCGTTTGCAGCAGCTAGAGGCCCTGGCATGCCCATTCTCTCTTTCTCTCTCTCTGCCTCTTCCTCTTTCTCTTTCTCTCAAATAAATAAATAAATAAATAAAATATACTTAAAAAGGAATGATTTCAGAGTTATATTTCCTTTTTCATTCATTTTCTATATACATACACATATGTCTGCAATTACAATCATAATAATTGTATGGTTTTGTTTTCCTTATTTTTACACGGGCTTTCACAGCTCTGTGTTGTTATTATAGTAATTTAAATGACTATGAAGTAGCTTCCAAGGTTTTACAAATATGTCTGGTTTTTAAGTTTCTCCTTTCATTTAGTTTTGAGATATACTGACCTTTTCATGGCTTGGGTTTGGCTTCAATCTGTATAAGTTTGAGCGATGTGTTTTATTTGCTTACTGGCTTAATGCTCCTTAGTTCAAGTCATCAGAGATAACTCCTAGCTTTGCATTTTGATCAGCCTCTTTCACATCATGTTTCACTCTAGTTGAATTTCAATGGCATCAATTTCGGTTACTAGATTGGAGATTTGTATTAGAGCATTTTAGAAATGCTGGTTTCCAGTTCTTTCCTGTTGGGGAACTGCCAGATAACACAGCTTTTACTGTAATAGGTCTGCACAGGCTGCAGCTGGCGTGCCACGTGGGGCTAGAGAATTGTGAATTCAGTTACTTTTCTCCATCCCTTTGATTATCACAGACAGAGCTTGTCCCTGGGAGTTATCAGCAAATTCTGGCAAAGAATTAAGCAGGATAAGAGTCAGGAAAAAGGCTGTTTGTGGGCTGTAGGGTGAGGAAGTACTGTACCTTGTGAACAAGATTGGTGGTTTGAAACAAAAGCAAAGAAAATAGCAGGATGGATGATACTGTCATTATGGAAAAAATCCTAGAGATGTCTAGAAAAGATTTAAATATTCCTTTAAAGCAAAAGTTGCTATCTTCTTTTAAAAAATATTTTTATTTATAAGAAGAGAGTGGGGAGGGAGGGAGAGAGAGAGGGGGTAAATATTGGCATGCCAAGGACTTCTGTGGCTGTAAATTAACTCCATATACATCTGGCTTTAGATGGTTACTGGGGAATCCAACCTGGACCAACCCAGGCTGGCAGGTTTTGCAAGCAAATGCCTTTAACTGCTGAGCCATCTCTCCAGCTCAAGGTAATTTCTTTTTTATGTCACAGAGCCATATGCTTTGATTGTCCCCTCCCCCAAATGAAGGTCATCATAAATAACAAACATTGCAATTGACTCCTCACAAACCATCAATAGTACCCTCTGGGTTAAAAAAGGTCTTCTTTAATGAAGATCTTCTGTGCAGGAAATATGTGTATTATTATTTCTCCATTCCTTTCCTCTTATTATTTCTTTCTTGTGATCAATTGTGTTTTATTTAACTGTTTTCCAATATCTGGTAAGTGGTGGTTGAATACTAGTACTGAAGGCAATGGGGATGAGTGTCTTGTAAAACAGCACAGCCCTTAGGTCAGGCTGGGGCAGGTATGCTAAAGTAGCAGCCAAAGATAAAATAAAAAGAAGGTGGGGAATTCAGAATTCCTTCTGTTTTCATTGTGAAAACATTTATCAGACACAAACAACTTAAGGAGTAGAAAGATTCATTTTGGCACATGATTTGGGAAGGTTCAGTCCATGCTGGTAGTACCCATTCATGGTGGGAGTGTGTAGTCAAGTGGCTGCGTTTAACTCATGGCAGACAGCAAGGGGAGGGAAAGAGTAGGGACATCATTTGTCTTGTGTGTGAGAATCAGTCAACTCCTAAGAGCTGGCCATATGCTATGTCTTCACCCCTGTTTGCTAATACTTTTAGTAAAGACTCCAAGCTCTATAGTATGACTCCTTGGGTTCATATCTAGATTCCTGGATAAAGTGCATCATTGTTTAGAGTTTTATTTTTCACATCTGCAAAACAGGAATAATTTTATTGTGTGAATAAAATGTGACAATGCTTGTGAAACTTCTTGCACAATGCCTGACAGACATTAAGGGTTCAAGATTATGGCAGTTATTTGTAGCCATTGTGATAATATATATATATATATATTTGGTTTTTCAAGGTAGGTTCTCACTTTGGTTCAGGCTGACCTGGAATTCACTATGTAGTCTCAGGGTGGCCTCGAACTCTCGGTGATCCTCCTACCTCTGCCTCCCGAGTGCTGGGATTAAAGGCGTGCGCCACCACGCCCGGCTCCATTGTGATAATATTTATTGTGATTTCAAGATATATTCTACCTCTTCAGGGTCATGAGATAAATAACTGTACATATATCAATGAAAGTAGATATTTAAGCCTCTAAATGAAAATAGAGACTTTTGAAATCATTAAAGCAAATTCTTCAGATATGAATTTTTCAAAATCCCCATGGTTTTTGCTAACGTCTGTACAATTTAGTTCGATAATTTAATTTAGAAAACACATTCATTGAAGTTCTATATGTATATTTCACTAGTGTTGTGTATAGTAGCCAGATTTCTTCTAGAATGGAAATAATTCTAAAAGCCTCCATGTTTTTTTTTAAATATTTTATTTACTTCTTTGAGAGAGATAGAAAAGAGAGAGAGAGAGAGCATGTGCACAAACTCCTCCAGATCTGTGTGCCACCTTGTGCATCTGGCTTACGTGGGTCCTGGAGAATTGAACCTGGGTCCTTTGGCTTTGCAGGCAGGTGCCTTATCTGCTAAGCCATCTCTCCAGCCCCCATGTTTTTATTTGTATGTTTCAGGAAGTCTCTGGAAGGAGTCAATGTTCAGTGTCATCCCTAGAAGCCAGCAAATGTTCGTCATCTAATGAAAACTGTAGCTTAAGAAAATCCACCTTTGTGCATGTGAGCTGTTTAATTCACTACTGTGATAACTACAGAATGAAACTATACAAAATCTGAGGCAGGATTATGCAACCAAAGGATGAGTTCTAGAGTTAAGTTTCCATTTTAAAAGGGTTTGCTCTGAGGTCTCCTATATACTTTGTTCACCATCACCATCACAACAGTTATTCATTTACTGTTATTTGTTACATTATTATCTCTGCTAGCATATATGTTCCATGAAACAGGCTCTATGGCTTCTTATTTTATTCCTGCATGTAGCACAGTATCCAGGTCTAAGTATTCAACAATACCAACATGAACATGATATTGAGCCGTGAAATGTAATGGAAAAGAATTTGGATTGTGTAGCTGCAATTTATGTTCCTGTTGCTTATGACCTATGAATATTTAATTTTTGTGGCCTTCTTTTAGTCGTTTGTAAAATGGTGATATTTACTAATTCATAGGGTTTTAGTGGACATCCAGTAACATAAGGCATCCTAAGGCGAAAATTCATATGGTAATTTTATTAAATGTTATATATGTTATAGATATGATGATTTTGATTATTCTTGATCAAAATATTAACAATATTTTTGCTCACATTTAATTTTTCTTTAAAAGAGGAAATGAAAGTTTTAACAAATACTTTAGATAATATAAAACTCCAGACTTAAGACTAATTACAAAGTATGCAGGAAACATTTAAAGGCATATAAGGTTAAATTTAATAAGATTGACATATTACTATTGTTAATTAAGTAGTCCTTCTAGGTCTGAAAGTGTTAACTAAATATTTTCTAATCATAAAGAGCAACTTCACCCAAGTGTTTTAGGAAACAATCCTCTTCTATGTTCATTAATCCTTTGGTCAAGGATCATGTATAGTATACATGTCCCAGAATTTTGATAGAACTCAAGGCCCCCTAGGAATTCCTTTTCATTCACAAGGACTTACTTGCATTGAGATTATCAGCATGTTTATACTCTTTCTCTGCTCATCCACCAGGGCTCTTCCTATTCTGTGTATGGGGAAATATGTTTTCTGTAGAGCTGACTATAGCTATATGCTTCATTGCTTCTTCATCCAAAATCTTTGTTGTGTGTTCATAAGTTGCCACACCCTGGATCACTGACTTTGTAGAACTTATGCAACCTTTAGCTGAAAGTGGAATCATGTGGCTTCTGCTGTACCTACATATTATACAGATTGGTGAAGGGTGCCATAGAGAAGGGTAGTTATTTGTAGGAGGCCATATTGCTATTTAGTGACAGAGCTGGGTCTAGAACCTTGAACTATAGATGACATAATCAGTAGGTGAACCTTATAAAAATGCTAAAATTTGAAAAATAGTCCATTAGATTCTATTGCACTACCAAGATTTTCATTCACTTCTTTCATGTAGGAAATGCTACGTAATGCAAATAGAAAGAAAAATAGTCACATCTATCTTGATGACACTGATATCTCAGGTTAGCCCTGATAAATATAGGGTACAGAGTTAGCAAGAACTCATTAGTGTCAACATGTATAAAAATTGTTGGCAGAATTTAGAAAATAATTTAGTGAGAGTAGATGGAATATTTTAGGTCATTTTCACAATCAGAATTTGTCCAATCTGAGCATGTGATAGTATAGTGAGGAATGAAAATTTTATTTTATTTTTAAATATTTTTAAAATTTTTATTTATTTATTTGAGAAAGATAGGAAAAAGAAGAGACAGAAAGAGAGGGAGAGAGAGAGAGAATGAGAATGGAGAATGGGCATGTCAGGGCTTCCATTCACTGCAAATGAACTCCAGATGCATGTGTCATCTTGTGCAGCTGGCTTACATGGGTTTTGGGGAATCAAACCTGGGTCCTTTGGCTTTGCAAGCAAGCACCTTAACCACCAAGTCATCTCTCCAGCCTGAATGCAAATTTTATATGAAAGTGTGTAATCCAAATGTAATTTCAGTGGGTAAAATTTCTTATGATATCAAGTTTTCCTCTTGTGCTATGATTTGGATCTTAAATGATCTCTAAAGATACCTGTGTTGAAGGTATAGTTCAGAGCTAATAAAGCTATTGGGAGTTAGTAGAATTTTTTTGTATTTTTTTGTTTATTTTTATTTATTTACTTAGTTATTTGAGTGCAACAGACAGAGGGAGAAAGAGGGAGAGAGAGAGAGAGAGAGAGAGAGAGAGAGAGAATGGGCACACCAGGGTCCCCAGCCACTGCAAATGAACTCCAGAGGCCTTCACCCCCTTGTGCATCTGGCTAACATGGGTCCTGGGGAATTGAGCCTTGAACCAGGGTCCTTAGGCTTCACAGGCAAGCGCTTAACTGCTAAGCCATCTCTCCCACCCGTAGTAGAATCTTTATGAGGTGATGCCTTGTGAAAATATGTTTGGGCATTAGAACTATATTGGGATTTCAGAATTTCTGTCTTCTCTTTTCTGTCTTATCTGTCCCTCTCCTCTTCTCTATTTCCCTCACCCCTCTTTCCTGATATGAGATAAGCTTCCTGTGCTCTACCACTTCCTGTCCACTATTCAGTTCTGCCTCTCCATAGACCCAAAGAGATGAGGTCAAATGACCATAAACTACATCCTCCAAATCTGTGGGCCAAAATAAATCTTTCACCCTTTTAAGGTTGATTATCTCACGCATTTTTTCCACAATAACAGAAAGCTGACTCAGATATATCCATTTATTTATTATTTTCTATTTATGGAATATAAATAGGATAGGATGTAATAGAAAATTGAGATTGAGTTTATGTTTTATAATAAGCTAAGGAAAGGTTAATGGTAGATAAGCATCCTGTCTACATGGAGACTTGAAATGTATCTGCACCTTAACCCTCTTGGAATCTCAGTTACACTTGCAATAAGGCAGACATTTCTGTAACTTTAAGGGTTAAAGAACAGCAGAGCTATTAGTAGGTGGTGTTTATCAATAAAGAAAATTACATCTTCTATCCAGGAACTCTTTTTCTTCCAATGAATTTGTGGCCTGACTAGGGACCTAGAAAGGATGATTAGATTTCCTATAGGTTAGGTGAAGATTGATTTTATGGATGTCTGTCATATTTTTCTCCACAAGCACAGGCCTGCTTGGACTTCTGTATACTGTCATGCTCCTTTATATATTTGTTACAAAATCTTACCTGCCACTGGATATTCCCAGTCCTGTAGGTCTTAAACTCTGCTTGCTGTGTGTTGACATACTCTCAGGACATTTCATCCTCTTACCAGGTTTATCTTCTATGATTACTGCTGAGTTGTTCCCAAATGGTCTGCCTTATCTGAGAAAGTTGGTCTTTATATTGGACTGGCTTGTGTCATTGTCTAATGGCCATCAGTTTTCATCCTGAAACTCCAGTTGTGATTCTGGCATCAGGAACCTCAACTACCAAATGGATAAAGATTTTTGTATTGTACTTTTGTTAATTAGGTTTAGAGCCTGTATTTTTGATTATGCATTCTTATCCTATTCCCAAATGAAATACCCTGTCCTTTTTTAAATTAAGAACATACTTTGTATGGATACACCATGTGTTGGTACCATCTTTTTCCTCCTCCCTGCCCTCATTCCACAGGTGGTCCTCTTCAGTGGGTTGCTGGCATTCCCCCATGGGGTTGTCTGTTATGCATTATGGGAGCAGCAGTCAATTATGGTGGGTGGGGGCAATGCCTCTGGTCATTATGTCCCAACCTGTGGCTCTTACAATCTTTTCACCCGCTCTTCTGCACAATTCCCTGAGCTGTGGTGGGTGTGTTTTAAGTCTACTTCATGAGTGATGAGCTCTCAGGAGGCTCTGGATCTCTGCTTTGGTGTGAGTTGAGTATTCTCAGCGTCTGTCTCCAACCTGGCCTGATTATAAGGCTCACCATGGTAGCAGCATTCTTGCTTGTCTCCCCAATTTGTTTCACCTGGGCTTTGGCTGAAATAAGAGAGGTAGTTTATCTTCTCGGGTCTATAATAGATTCTCTAAATGAGAGTGAAGTCAGCATAAGTTAAATTGGGTAAGTGTTAATAACTTAGGGAGATTTTGATGGCTGTAACCCCATTTTTAGCCAAAAACTAGTGGGAGCTTGACATTGGAGAGAATAATATTTGTTTTCATAGGATTCTGACCTGGCTCTCAGTTCCAGATAAAAGTTCCTTTCCACTGACCCAATCTCTGGGGAGAAAAAAAAAAAAAAAAAACAACTCATTTAATAAAAGGTGAAGAAGAAACAGAAGATCAAATACAACTCCAAAATACATACATGCTTGTGCTTAACACTTTATATGTATGTATACTGCTGTTCATGAATGTCTTCAAAAATGAATCAAGTCTGATCAGTCTTTACCACCTTCACTTTGAACATCATTATTCAAACTATTGTCATCTATTATTGTATCATATCATTTACATTCCACATGTTCTACAGCCCATTCTTTACCTGGAAACTAGAATAATCATTTTAAAATATTCATCATGTTTTATTCCGCTACTCAAGTGGGACCAATGATTACCTATTACACTATGAAAAAATCCACTCTGTTTTACATGGCCTAGAAAATCTACCCACTATAGTAGATTACTCAATAATATGTCTTAAATAAAGATTTTGAAAGTATATAAACATTATACCATACATGAGTTAGTAAATGATCATTTTTGGTGTGTGTTTGTGTTATACACATGTCTATGCAGATTTATTTGCCCCATGTGCATGGGTGGAGAGGCCCAAAGAGAATATCAAAGGACCACCCACATCTATTGCTCTTCCATGTGTTCACTTGCAGAATCTTTCACTGAACTCATAGCTGCCTATTTTGGTCAGACTATCTAGTGAGTACCAGCAATTCTCCTATCTCAGAGCTGGGGTTACAGGTGTACCCGCCCGTGCCCAGATTTTTACCTGGGTGCTGGAGATTGAACTAAGGCCATCTCAGGCCCTCATGCTTGTGTAGTAAGTACTCTTAGAGGCTAAGCTATCTTCCCAGCCTCGAACTGACATTTTACCCTGGATCTTAGCCAGAAGGCTAAGAAGTGGTAAATGAATGTTAAACATAATGATATATTAAGGAGATTCATATACATCTATAGATATTAATATGCATTACCAATTTTGTTTGAGTATTTTAAATATTGTTAACAGTGGTCAATCACTAATTTCTGGTAGATGGATAATTTGGCTAAAATAATGAAAATATTATTAGAAATAAAAAATATAAAGTGACAAGTTGTTCAAAGATACTTTAGGTAGTTCTGAAAACAGTGGTCCAGACAGTCTTTGAGCAATAAGATGGGTATGTAACATCTCAAAGTAATTTCGGTGAAAGAAAGGTACTCTTTAATAAGAAAATGATTCTTAGGATCTTAGATTAGAACACTCGCATTACTTTATAATCATACTTCTTATAAGCGATAGCTAACGCTGAAATCAGCTACACTGGAGGTATGTTTTAGGGAATGTAACAATACCAATAGTCCAGTTTGAAGCAGCATAATGATGTTACTCCTCTTTATGTACTTTTATTCTCAAGATTTTTATGCCTTAATAATTATTTCAAAGTATTTTTATGGCATTTGGCCTTCTTACTGCAGAAGGTAAGTTATATAAGCTAAATCATTTGTTTCTCACTGGTAATTTTAAAAGCTTAATATCTCCTGAGTCTTGGGCTTCTAAAATCTTTG
Organism: Dipus sagitta; assembly: GCA_036346955.1. NCBI lineage: Eukaryota > Metazoa > Chordata > Mammalia > Rodentia > Dipodidae > Dipus > Dipus sagitta. Next base: position 123,954,303 of record CM070776.1, read on the forward strand.
TTCTTTGAGTTTGTGTGAGGCCTAGGAAGAAAGCTTCTAGACCATAACTAAGGAAGTCTTACTGAGGCTACCTTCTTGTTGAACAAAATTCATTCCCAAAGGCAGTAAGCTGCAAAATTAAAGAGTTTTGCCTTAATAAAAACTGACATATCTATTTAGAAATGGTGTTGTCTTTGTCACAGTAATAGTCTTATACACAAAATTTTCATCAGCTGGGCTTAGTGGCTCATACCTTTAATCCCAGGACCCTGGAGACAGAGGTAAGAGGATCACCATGAGTTCGAGGCCACCCTGAAACTATATAGTGAATTCCAGGTCATCCTGGACTAGAGTGAAACCTTACCTCAAAAAAACAAACAAACAAAAAATCAGCAGACCAAATAATCATCATTATTTGCATATATGTGTGTGTGAATATGTATATCATATATATATTTCCAAAGCAATATTTATTTGTAAGCAAACTCATGGCATTAATGTGCTGCAGCACATAGCACAAGAAGCAAATGTTTTCCATCAGCTTCTCCAATGCCCTGAACAAGACATATACTCATATATGCTTTTCTCTTCTTCAATCTGATTATTTTTATGAGAATAGAGTTACAATATCTTCCTCTGATTTTTCACTTTGAAATTGTTGCATGGATTATTTCAGTTTCAAATTATTGTCTGCATACTATTAACATCTCTCAGTACAATTATCTTTTGTTCTTGGGATTATTATGAATGCTATCCACATTCATTATAAAAATATTGCAAAAAAAGGAGAATATCCAACCTGAAATACCCTTGAAATTAGTTGTCCTCCATTGAATAGAATGTGTAATATATGGGATATATATTTTTGATCCATTAAAATTCAAATCATTACCAACATCACTGGAATGATTAATGTTCATTGTCAAGTTCCTGGATTTAGACTCACTTTGGAGGCATATGTCTGTGAGAGTGTTCCAGATTTAACTGAGGAAGACCTGTTCTGCATATAGATGGCAATCCATGGACTAGGGTCCCAGAATGCATGTAAAGGTAAAAAGGTGAATACCAGATGAACACAAGCATTCCCTGCTCTCTGCTTCCATGGTTTGCTCAGACATGAGTTCTAGCTCTTGCCACCATGAACTCTTCCATGCCTTCCCCAGCATGATGGACTACATTCACTGAAACCATAGGCAAAAATTTCCTCACACAAGTTACAGTTAGTCATATATTTTGTTTCAGCCACAAGAAAACTATTATATAAAATTGTATTATATTTAATTCATGCTGGAAAGATGTTTATCTACTATTCATATTTTCTACTCAAAGCACATACAAAACATTTTTTATACTCAGGGAAAGCACAAAAAGTTGCAAATCATAGCACACACATATGCATATTTAAAAAGAAGAATACATAGAACAAGGTCATGTGTTAGTTTATTAAAAATATTGTGACTAGAGTCGGGCATGGTGGCGCACGCCTTTAATCCCAGCACTCGGGAGGCAGAGGTAGGAGTATCTCCATGAATTCGAGGCCACCCTGAGACTCCATAGTGAATTCCAGGTCAGCCTGAGCTAGAGTGAGACCCTACCTTGAAAAAAAAATATTGTGACTAGATGCTTGTCAAAACCTAACTTAGTTTTCCTAGGAGATATGCTCAGCATTTGGTATTTCCATGTTCATATGCCTTTATAGAGCATAAATATTGTGAGTAGTAAGAATAAAATATGTATGCATATATAAATGCATACACAGCATTGCATACATGTGCAATATATACACATGGTATCACACACTGCTTTTTATGTCTTTAGTATAAATTAACATTTTCACATCATTGAATATTTTGAAAATGTGAATACACAATAATTTAACTTCCATTACACTATTATGGGTCATTATGTTTAAAATTGACAATTTGCATATTCCACATCAACAGAAAGACAAAAATCATTTGAATATGTCAACATGTACAAAGAAAGAACTTGACAAACTGTAATGTCCACTCATGCTATGAATTTTCACCAAATTATAAATAGAGAGATACCACTTCAACTTGATAAATAACATCTACAAGAAGCTTAATAAACAGGTTAATTGATATGCAATTTGTTATGCAAGTATGCAGACCCCAGCTCCAGCATAAAATGAATGCTGTGGTGGCCCACACCTTTAATTCAAGCACTGTGGAGGTAGAGACAGAGAATTCCTAGGACTTGGTGTATAGATTGTTTAGCTGAAGCAGTGAGTTCTAGGGATGAAGAGATATTTTCTAATTGATAGACTGCTTGCTTAGCATGTGTATGGCCATGGACTCTAGGGCGAGAGGGAGGGAGAAAGTAAGGGAGAGAGAGAGAGAGAGGGAGGGAGGGAGAGAAAAAGAATGAGAAGAGAATGGTTGAGAAAGATTACCACATAACAAATGAATACCAATTTAAATTATAGACTTGATTAACGTTAAAGACTCCTAAATTGTAATAAATGTGCCGTACAGATGACAAATATCAGAGGAAATTAGCAGGGAGTTTCTAAGAGGATATACAGAAACTTTTGGTGCTTTAAATATTTTGTTGAAAGATCAGACAACTCTGCCATTTTGAAGTGTTGCTTTTATTACACACACTGTGAATGGCACTTCAACTACAGAAAGAATAACCTCATCATATTTCAGTGTCTTTATGTCTTAACTACTTAGCTGTATTTCACTGAACTATTGTAAGCATGCATACATCATTTCTCAATTTCTTCTGCAGTGTTTATGGTAGTGAGTTAATACATCAGGTCAAAATTTTGTAGCCTTTTATGAAGGATAAGAGGCAATTTTGGGCTTTTGGGCAGGAGCTAATCACAGGCATATATCCCAAGAACTCTGAACTTGGTAAAAGGCAGATCCTTTCTAAGATGCAGCCCATGAGCTTTAATCAAACAGCCACAGATGCATATGTTGCTTCCTATTCTCCAGTGCTGAACGGGCATTTGGTGTTGAAATTACTTTGCACTAGGAACAGCAAGGGAATTGGTATACAAGGCTTTGCTTCTTGTGCTTCTTGGCTTAAGGAACCAGAGGGATCATAAAGAAAGCCTTGTGTGGGCTACTTTTATTCTGGGTCACCTTGAGTCCCTAAAGTGTTCCAAATGCTTGAAGCTGTGAATGACAGATACTTTCTTTTTTTCCACACACTTACCTTTTTTTTTTTTTTTTTTCAGATAGGGTGTTGTGAAATAAGTGTTCCCATATTGGTACCCCTCTGTGTTTTGAAATTGTGTTTATAACAAATAATCCCTGAAAAGCAACAAAAAAACCTCAGTAATGTAGAGGTGTTATGGAGAGACCAGGTTTTATTGTTTATTGTTTCTCCTCATCACCCTTTAAGGGAAAATTAAAGGCAGCAGGGTATTTGTACTTCACCATTAAAAATTGCTGCTGACTTTTGGAACATGCTTTGTATCTGTATTTGTCCTACGTTTGAGATACAGAAGACGTATATCTTGCCAATTAATACTATTTGAGTCTATGAAAATGGGTCAAAGGGAGTAAAGGCATATGTAGTGAAGAATCTAAATCAAAAATGCAGGTAGGGTAGCATGAGATTAAATTCAATTTAGCAAACATCTCCAGAGAACCTGCTTGGTAGACTAGCCATTTCCTTCTATACACCGAGACTTTGAGCTACCCTCCTTGACCCCTGTAGGCATTTTGATTTTTAAATATTTTATTTTTATATATTTGTTTGGGAGAGGGAAAGAGTCACAGTGAGAGAGAGAGGGAGAGAGAGAGAGAACGGGCATGCCAGGGCTTCCAGCCACTCTGCAAACGAACTCCAGGTGCATGTGCCACTTTGGCATCTGGCTTATGTGGGTCCCGGATAATCAAACCGAGGTCCTTTGGCTTTGCAGGCAAGCGCCTTAACTGCTAAGCCATCTCTCCAGTTGTTCCAATGTCTTGTCCATCAAGCATCTAGTTTGTGGCCTGGGCTAGTGGAGATCATGACTAAGTTGTTTAGGTTCTTTGTTTCCAGTGGATTCTCACACTATTTTTTCTCTGTCCTTTTTTGGAACAGGAGTATGGGATTTTCCCCCTTTGATTTCCCTCAATTCAAGGCCAATTAAGAGGGGTGTGCCATGCTAAGATCTTTGTACTCAGCTGCATAAGAATTTGTTACTACAATATCTTCTGTTACCTTGGAAATACATATTTGGCTCTCTTTTTTTAATTTTTTTGTTTTTATTTATTTATTTGAGAGCAACAGACACAGAGAGAGAGGCAGAGAGATATAGATAGAGACAGAGAGAGAGAGAATGGGCGCGCCAGGACTTCTAGCCACTGCAAGGGAACTCCACACGCGTGCGGCCCCTTGTGCATCTGGCTAACGTGAGTCCTGGGGAATCCAGCCTCCAACCGGGGTCCCTAGGCTTCACAGGCAAGCGCTTAACCACTAAGCCATCTCGCCAGCCCCATATTTGGCTCTCTTGTTCACAACTCTCAACGGAACTCTATATAATAACTTGCAATGTGGCTAATCTGAGAACTCATATCTTTTAACACTAGAAACATGAATTATAAGAATGGGTAGCCCCTTCTATCTTTTGGTAATATGTATTCATATACCATTGACTTTCTGGAGGAAGTTTATTTTCTTTTTTCCATTTCTATTTCTTTTGTGGCTCCTGGAATCAAAAGGATAACTCTAATGTTTGGATTTAGGGAAGATAGGGTAGGGGAGATGGTTAGTGTAATGAGAGACTTGCAAAGAGTGGTTTTGAGAACACTAGTGACTTTTTAGTGCTTCTCTTACCATATTGTATGATGCTTGAATTGTGCTTATATTTTGAGAAACTAAAGATTTTAGTGAAGCAATAAATTTGAAGCAGGAGTGACATTGGCAGCAAATAGTACACTTGGCTAATTCCAATACATGTTACTTGTGAAGTAAAAGAAGACTATTGAAAAGTGCAAGATTTGAGGCCAAACATACACTGAGGTGTTATTCATCTTTGTTATGAACTGAATGGTGGCCTCCACAATTCCTATGTCATAATAACACTAACTTTCTATATGATCCTATCTGGAGATGGAAATTCTGGGAGATCATAAAATTTTATGCTGGGTCATAAAACTCGCACTTAATGTGTAAAGACTTGTGTTTTTTTAAAGAAGGAGAAAGTATGATAGAGATACCTCTCCTTATCCCTTTCCTTTCCTTTCCTTCTCTGCATCTCCCCTCCCCTCTCTTTACTTTCCACTCTCCTTTCCTTTCCTTTCCTTTCATCTTCTCCTTCCTTCCTCCATTCCTTCTCCTACCCTCCCTTCTTATTCATCCCTTCTCCTCTTCACTCAGATGTGGAAGTTTGCCATGGAAGCATGAGAAGACTAATATACTGTCCACTGATATTCTATAGCATGAATCACTTGTATTCATCGGTTTAAAGCAATATCTTGAGCATTCCACTTAGTTCAACAAATAGTGATTGCACTGCAAGAAACTAGGCAATTCAACCTCTATAGAGTTAGTAAAACTTCTTATCCCTCTCCCACTTCTGCTGAACCCATTCCAGCCCTCTTCTACTTTCATGCCTTTCCTTCCTTCCTTCCTTCCTTTCTTTCTTTCTTTCTTTCTTTCTTTCTTTCTTTCTTTCTTTCTTTCTTTCTTTCTTTCTTTCTTTCTTTTTGATCCACTGAGTTCCATTAGGGTTGTTTGCATGAGCATGGTTAGGGGATATTTGCTGGTGACTTAGCAGTGCCTATACCACTGAAGAACACTAAAATCTCCCTTGCCTGGCAACCACAAACTGCCTATAGCTCCTCAGGAAGAGGTGGAGCCACATCCAGCACCTCTCTACAGGAGGAAACAAATTGTCAAAAACAGTATTTAATATGTCCATGTTCCTTTACCTCAGCACTAGACAGTGTGCACTGGGTCAAGGCAACTATGGGGAATACTCTGGAAAGGCAGACCTTTACTTATTCTTTTTTTTAATTTAAATTTTTTTTCATTCTATTTTGCCTTAATTATTGGTTCATATTTTCATAGAATTTGCATTTGTATAGATACTTGTATACAATTATTTTTTAAAAATAAAAACAATTATTTATTTGAAAGGGAGAGAGAGAGAGAAAGAAAAAGGCAGATAGAGGTAGAGAGAGAATGGGTGCACCAGGGCCTCCAGCTGAAATAAACTCCAGATGCATGCACCACCTTCCACCTTGCGCATCTCATCTGGCTTACATGGGTCCTGGGGAATTGAGTCTGGGTCTTTTGGCTGTGCAAGCAAGCATCTTAACTACTAAGCTATTTCTCCAGCCCTGAATTCTTTCTTTCTTTATTTTTTTTTAAATGGAATCTCACTACACATCTCAAGCTGGCCATAAATTTTTGATCATTTTCCTTATTCTACTTTTAAATGTAGGTATACTTCTCTTTTTTAACTTTTAATTTTTTTATTTGAGGGAGGAAGAGAGGAAGGGAGAGAGGGATGAAAGAGAGAGAGAGAGAGAAATGCACCAGGGCCTCTTGTCAGTATACATGAACTCAAGATGTCTGGCTTTTCATGGGTACTGGTGAATCAAACCCATAAGAGCAGGCTTTGCAAGCAAGCACCTTTAACCACTGAACAATCTCTCCAGCCTTCTTTTTTTATTAGTTATGTACACACTGTGTATACAGTCATGTTGCTACCCTTGTTGGCCTCCTCCCTGCCCCCCCTCCTCATTGGGGAATGTGGGTCATTCATTGTGGGGTTAGCCATCAGTTATGGGTAAGAGGCAATGTCTCTGTGCATAATGACCCAATGTGTGGCTCTAAAACTTTTTCCACCCCCTCTTCTGCAAATTTCCCTGAGCCATGTTGGGTTTGTTTTAGGTCTACTTCAGTGATGAGGTCTTGGGAGCCTCTATGTCTCTGGATATCTGGTTTGGTAGGAGTTGAGTGTTCTCTGTGTCTATCTCCTTTACCCTTGTGCTAGTACTAGGATCAGGTTGAGTTGTTTTTTTCTGAATATTTATTTTGTTGAGCTCTTAATATATTCTGGATATTAATCCTCTGTCAGATGTTGCAGTTATCTTGTGGCTGGGAACAACCAATCCAAAGCAGCTGATGGGAGGAAAGTTTTTATTTTAGCATACAGTCCCTAGGGGAAGTTTCATGATTGCAGGGTAAAGCATGGCACAAGCAGTGGATGGACATCACAATCTTGCCACAGCAGGTGGGAAACAATAAGAGAGTAAGCTGACCTGTGGCAAAGATGAACTGGCTATAACACCTAAAAACTCGGACCTAGCAATACACCTCCTCCATTAAGACCCTACCTCCAAAATTTCCACCAGCTTGGGACTAAGCATTCAGAGCACACAAGTTTATGGGGAACATATAATTCAAAACACCCCAGATATATTGATGGCAAAGATTTGCTTCCATTGTGTAGGCTGCCACATCATGCAATTGCATTTTCTTTTTGTCTTGGTTTGACTCTTATATGTCATATGAATCTATAAATTAATTCATTTCTTTTAGATTTTCCAATGGTGGAATATTAGTTTTTAAACAGTATCATTTTACTTTTTGAAATGTTGTTGGTCTGTTGTAATGCCTACATTTTTATCACTGGTCTTATTAATTTGGTTCTTCTGCATCCTTTTAGTTTAATTTGGCTAAGAGTTTACCAATCTTGTTTATATTTCCAAAGAACCAACTCTTCATTTTATTGAGTCTTTAAATTCTTTTCACTGCTATATTTTTCTCTATTTTACTGATTCATGATCTGATATTGATTTCATCTTTCTACCTGTAACTTTTTGGTTTAGATTGTTGTTGTTTTTTAAAAGCCTTAAGGTACATCATTAGGTTTTTTATTTAAGATCTCTATGATTTTTTTTTAATGCAAGCACTTAAACCTATAAACTTGCTCCTAAAACTGCCTTCATTGTATCCTATAAGGTTTGACATGTTGTGTTTTCATTTTCACTCAATTGTAGGGACTTTTTAATCTCCTTCTTGATTTCTTAAATGACATGTTTTTCACTCAATAGTGTATTGTTTAATGTCTGTGGGTTTGTGTATTTTCTGTAGTTTTTCTACTTCTTGATTTCTAGTTTTATTGCACTGTGGTCAGATAGAATACAAGAATTTTTTTTTTTTTTTCAGTTTTCCTATGTTTGTTGAGATGTGCTTTGTGACCTAATATCTTTTGTTTTTTCATGTTTTTTTTGTGCCTTTGCATTTGAACTTGCACATCTGGAGTTTATTGACTGAGTATTTTTGAGTGAGTTAATTGTACATTTGCTTTGAGTGAGTCCTTGGTTTTTACTTGGATAAGGTGGCCATGGCTGGGCATAGGTGCTGTTTGAAGGCACATGGTACTTTTTTCATGAGTGGGATAGCTGAAGTCATTCCAGTCCTGATTGCAGGGTGGGGGGGCATGCAGCTTCTAACACCATGACAACAGAATACCTGGTGTGTTAGAAGTGATGCTGGGTATGGTGATTGGATGACCTCGGTCCTCACAAGTAGGGTTTGTTTTGTGCATAGTGTAGGTGTGCCAGGGGTGGCTGTCATACATTTCTCATCTCACAAATTGTATCTGCATAATGTGAAAAATGGAAGTATAGGGGAATAGTTGTACAGTGTCTTACTTTAGCACAATGGATTCTGTATGGACACTGGGAGGTGCTGAGGGCAGTAGTCCTATAACCTTTGACCTCAGGAACAGACTTCATATGGTGCCTGATTTGTTACACACACACCCACACACGACAAATATATGTTCTCTCTCTCTCCTCTCTCTCTCTCTCTCTCTCTCTCTCTCTCTCTATATATATATATATATATATATATATATATGTATATAATATGTATATAAAATTTCCCTAGGCAGCTGATGAACCTCACTAATGTTAACAGTGGCTTGGTCATGAAAGCCTCATGTGTGAGAGAAGAACTGCCTTATTTTATTATCTGTACCCTTTCAGACTTCAAATAATATTTTATTTATTTATTTGCAAGGAGAAAGAGAGAATGGGCACACGAGAGCCTCCAGCCACTGCAAACAAACTCCAGATGCATGCACCATCTTATACATGTGGCTTATGTGGGTACTGGGGAATTCAAACTGAGTCCATAGGCTTCACAGGCAAGTGCCTTAATTGCTAAGCCATCTGTCCAGACCATCAGACTTTTTTTTATGATAGCATAATGATCAAAATGGAAAAGTCCATCAAAATTTCATTTGGGGAAGCATGAGTCAGCTGGTTTGCAGCAATGAAACATTTATGGCTCCAATATCTTCCTTGAAACTTCAGTTAATAAAATAGATATAATTAAACAGTGTTAATGAAGGTAGAGGTGTGATGCCTGGGCAGCAAAGCCTTCAGAATTGCCTTAGTTGCATCTCATGGCTCAGAAGAAGTCTCTTTGAAAATGATTGCTTAAAGTATGTCACTGTTTATAGGATTTGATATTTTGGCAAAAATTTAATTCTTATTCTGAAATAGGATATAAATGATGCTAAAACAGTTGCCAAGGTGTTGCTAAAAATTATGCAACTTTTTTAGTAGCAAGAGTGTTGTAAATCGAAAAAGGGGGCATATATTAAAGATATATGAAATACAAGATTTCAAATAATACCCAAATGATTGTGGTTCCCTTTTTAAATGCCTTTGTCTCATTCTAGTTTGAGATGGAATTATTGCTCCATACCAATAAAATAATTCTAAAGAAACAATAACAAGCACTATAAGACGTTTTTCACATGTGTGCCCATTGGTTGTCTTTTAAGCAGTCCTGTCTCCTTTCCCACTATATTTAAAGTTGGAACTAGGACTCATGAGCAACTATCAATATAAACAATTGTCAAATGTATTTGGAAAGATTAAACTTTGATTTATTTTTTCTCAATTATATTATTCACTTGGTAATTCAGTTGTCCTTGCTAGGTTAGAAGAGGTGGTAGATAAGTAATCCAGAATGCAACTCATTGTGGCATGAAGCCCTTCTAATCACAAAGACGGAATTGACTTGTTTTCAATGGAGTGGTTGAAGGAAACTGACTCCTACAGATAAGTTCACAGCAGACTGTATAAATTCCTTGACCTACTAGGTCTATTAGGATTGTGTTCCAGGTCTTGATACTAGGATTGTATAACGGTTTGAATATAAAATGTCCCCCATAGTCTCTCGTGTTTTGGATATTTGGTCCTAAGATGGTGGTAGCTTTGAAAAGTCCTATCTTGCTATGCTTTCTCAGTCATGACTATAAGCTCTTATAAACCGTTACCTCTTAGAAGCTGCTTTCGTCAAGTGTTTTGTCTCAGCAACAAGAAGGTAACTGCTACGTATAGAAATACATAAAGTTGCAGAAAACTTCCTGCAAATCATATTGAACACTTTATCAGTGGATATATTCAGCTTTAAGATAATTTTACTCCTTTTCAAATTCATCTAAGTCCTATAATACCTTCAGGAGAAAAGTTAAGAATTCATTATCAGATGATATATTGGGGCAAATAACAAGAGTCAGCTAAGAATAAGGGTTTATAGAAAGAGAGAATATAACTGGCAACTGGTTAGAAAAGAAAGGAATTTTAAGGGGATCTGAGAGGGTATCCCTATTTCAGCCCACCATGTTGGAAAACATTGTGAATAATTGAAGTTAATTCTTGGTTTATTGCTAAACTCATACTGTTCAGAAAACCCTTTCTGAAATATCAAAGATTAAAGACTGCTTTGAACTACCTGTGAGGACAAGGGGATGGACATTTATTTTCACTTATCAGCTGATGATACTACTTTGCTGTTTATATTTATTATTCTCATTCAATCTTAATGACTACTCTGGAAGGTAATTATTCTTTTCCCCAGGTTATGCATATAAAATCCTGTGCTCATTTATTCTATCAGTCTATCCACAAGAGTGTCAATTTGTAAAAGTCTGATCCAAGTATCATTAGTGGTTTGTGTATGGAATCATTTATGCATATGATGTGATATAAATATAATTTACATTACATAATTTAATATAAATATAAACAATTTGATAAGTTAATCCTTGTATTTGAGAATTTGGGGCAGTAGTTCACTGCTTTAAAGAGGAACACATTTCAGTTCATAACTATAGCTGTCTTGGGTACTAACTACTTGGGCCTTTTATTCCTCTGTTATTGCCAAGCATGGAATTAGCTTTATGAAGGTGATTCACTTAGGGATTAAGACCCTCTGTGGCAATGCATAAGTGATTATGTCCCTCACATACTTAACTGGAGAAAGAAAATATGACCATTCTTTCAAATCAATCAAAAAACTCATGTACTCAAGCACCAGACATTCACACGCATGTGTGCATACCCACATATATGCCCACTTTCCTCTGAATAGCTTTATCCATCTTCATATATCCATATATGTATTTTGTGAGCTTTAGTATTTCATTCATTCTAAGAAAAATATGAAACTATGGGAAGAGTTTCTAAGAAAAAAAAACACTGGTGGTATGAATCCAGGTTCTTATTAAATTGAGATGTTACTTTTTTTTTGAGGTAGGGTCTCACTCTAGCCCAGGCTGACCTGGAACTCTGCATTTCCAGGCTGGCCACAAATTCAAAGCAATCCTCCTACCTCTGTCTCCCAAGTGCTGGGATTAAAGGTGTACTACACCATGCCTGACACTTTTTTTCCTTGAATACGTAAATAAATTTCCAACAAGTGGCAAAGAAAAATAGTGATTTTTATGACTGGCTGTTGTAGATAGCTTGTAATAACCTTTAACTTGAATCATTCTGAATTTAAATAAATAGCCAGTCATTGTAAATTTTTCTTTACCAGCTTAGAAAGGAACATAACAAAACTGTGATTCTAGAAGTTATCTATTATTTTTAGAGTGAAATACATTGTAAAGTTCATTGAAAACAAGTAAGATACCTCAAATCCTGTTTTAAGTATCATTGGATTTCTTTATCTTTAAAAGAGAGTGTTGGGTCAGCAGAATTTTGTTGGTGCTTAGATCCCAGAAATTCCAAGATGTATATGGAATGGAAATTCTGCCAAGTATGTATGCAAATTTACAAGTTCTAAGGTGAAAGTGACGTTGATGTGTGAGTTTGCTCATTCAAATTGTGAGCAGTGACTCTCCTCTAGCCATACTTAAAACTACCATATTATATTGATAATTCTTTAAGAAATAGCCAGAATTCTTTTGGATATTAATATTTTTTCTCCTTACAGAGCCTTCATCCTCTGTGATCTTTAGGAAGCATACCCTGTCAACTCAGAAAGTGATTTATCATTAGCTTTGATTGGAAACAGTACTGCCTGGGAAAATAATGGGAGAAATGGTTTGAAGCACAGCAGAGAGAAATGTACAGAGACTTTACATTTTTGTATCTAGAATAAGAAAAGAAATGAAAGTATGTGCTGGAACCCCTCACAGGTGTTGTTTCTGTTCACAATATTTGCTATTGTTAAGACTGCAAGACTTTCCCATCATGCAGCTCCAGATTCTGTGCATCTGTGGTGTGAACAAGTAATGAATGTTTATAGAATCTTGTCTCTAGAAATAGATTTAAACTGTTCTTGATAACAAGGGAGTGATTATTTATTTATTTCATAATGCCTGCCAATGATTCTACTCTATCTTTTACATTTTTTAAAAAAAATTCTGAACAAATCTTCATCACCACCCTTATATGAGTTATAACTTTTCATAGGTAAAAGCTAAGGAGCCCAATGCCCTGCAATTGTGCCAGTATCTTCTCACCTTTACAAACTGTTCTACTTTGAACTTTTAAAGCTTTGACCTCATCACAAATACAATTCTGCTCCTAACTTTTGTCTCTAACTTTTTAGAGCTGTCATTTGTATTTAAATTCTAAGCCTGGCTGTTCACCTAGCAGGATTCAGTTTTGGCATTTCCAATTGCATTTACTTTAAGTAGGCCACCACGGCTTTGTTGTTTCTCTCAGGAACAAGCCTTTAACAGTAGACATTGGGCTCAGACCCTCCTAGGTTATACTGCTTTCCTTCTTAGGCCTTCCATACTCCTCACAGAGAAATAATAATAATCTACCCACACTGGCCTGGTGCTCTTCAATAAAATACAGATATAGACATGGTTCTCATAAAGATTATGCCATAGATTATTCTAAGGTCTCACAAATACAAGTGATAAAGCCAGAATTCAAGTCCAGGCCTGTCTAACTCACAAAGTTTTGTTTCCTTTATTTCTGACATCATATTTTGTAATTAAAAGTCCTCAGTACTATAAAATCCTATCTGTCCATTTTACTCAACTATTTGGTAATATAAAGTAATTAGTGTCATCTTACTAACTCATTTAGCCAGTTTCTGTGATGAAGCAGGCCACTTTTTGTCACAGAAGGCTCTGTTTCCAGTGTCATATCTAGACTATCATTAATTAATTCAATGGGCTAGAAAATTGAGAAATAGGAGCTATTTGGTACACTCTGAATTATAACCTTTTATTTATTACCTCCCCAACATCTCCTTGAAGTATGTACTGTTATATGCTTTATTTTATATCTAGTGAAGCTTAAGTATAGAGAGATATACTGGTAATTTAATCTCTTACTTGTGGACCCTGGTAGAAACAAATAAATAAGCACACACTACTATAGCACTGTGGCAAAGATATTACCTGCTCTTCAGATCCAAGTGTTCCCTTGCACCATCTTAGCCTTTTGCAGTTAGGCAGGGCTGTTAAATTAACTGTGCTAAATGAGCTGCTAAAAGTACTTGGAGGTTCCAGAACTGGGACAAGGTAATCCCCTCAGAGATATAGCCACTAATCTAAAATATCTATTAAGACTAAAGATTTTCCAATGGATCATCAACCTTCTCCTCATTATGAAAGTTTAAAGAGAAAAGGGTCTGACTACTTGTCAACCTATCAACATAATACATATACATATACATGAAGTGCTGTACCAATGAGCTGCAGACCTCTAGTTGTATATTTTACATATTAAAAATGATTGCTTTTGGGGATGGAGAGATTGCTTAGTGGTTAAGACTCTTTCTAGTGAAGCCTAAAGGCCCATGTTCAACTCTCCAGGTCCCACATAATCCAGATGCACAAGGTGATGCAAGTGCATAAGGTTGCACATGTGCACACTGTGGCTCATGCACCTGGAGTTGTATTACAGTGGATGGAGGCCCTGGAATGCCAATTCTCTCTCTGTCTCTCACTCTCTCGCATTAAAAAAAGGCCAGTCTGTTGGACTAGCCTCAAAAACAAAGTTTCCTTCTCTTTTTTTTGTTTATTTTTATTTATTTGAGAGCGACAGACAGAGAGAGAAAGGGGCAGATAGAGAGAGAATGGGCGGCCATGCCAGGGTCTCCAGCCACTGCAAACAAACTCCAGATGCCTGCGCCCCCTTGTGCATCTTGGTTACGTTGGTCCTGAGGAATGGAGTCTTGAATCAGGGTCTTTAGGCTTCACAGGGAAGTGCTTCACCGCTAAGCCATCTCTCCAGCCCAAAGTTTCCTTCTTTATGAAAAGATGGTAGTAACAGCTTTAGGAAACCTTTATATCATATATTTTCCTCACTACTTTCCAGAAGGTCTAAATTAATCAAGTTTTGCCCTGGGTATTATTGTCAAAAAAGAAGTAAATATACATGTTGTTTATAAGGTTTTATAGTACATTTAAGCTGTGCTTTGGCATTTCCCTGGCTTACTTAATTATTCAGAATCTCTTCATAGTTCTAGCCCATTAGTAGAGAACACTGTTCTAAGAGAAACTAAAATGTACATTTGCATAATTTCTAGATCTGCATCAGCTATTTGCTCAATTCTGTCAACTTAATCACAAAGTTGTTAAGCTATTTTCAAGAAGCATTTGAAAGTTGTCTTTATGATGTGTAGTTCAATTTCGTTCTGAAGAAATTTGGTTATATTGACCATTAAAAGATAACAGAATCCCAAGCTTCCATAGTTTGTTGACAAATAAGCCTCACTTTATATTTTGCTGGAGGATTGACAATTTCCTTGTCGGCTAATTGAAGTGTCAGAAACAGGTTCATGTGTAGCTAGCAGTGAAATATTAGTGCAAAGTTTTCCTATTGAATATTATTCCATTTAGGAGAAATTTTACAATTTAATAATAATGCTTTAGATCTTGTCATCTACTAGGCTGGCTATTCATAGAGTTGAAAGGTGATGAACATTTTAAACATGGGGATTTGATTTGATTATGCAAGCAGAGCTTTATTTTTTTCCTCTATGGTAGAAAATAATTATGAATATTCTCCTCTCCATATACATTTAGTAATAAATATCTCCTGTTGAAACTCCTGAAGTAATTTGTGTTGAAGTTGTTTAAATGAATTGTATGTTTTTTCAATGCCCAAGTACCAGTCTGGTAGAAGAAAATATAAACTTTCTGTTTAGAATATCTCATCTCTTTATTGTCCAATCTGTTATCTTGTGAAAAATTATTACCATTAGTGTGCTTTATGATGACAAAGATACTTAATAGATATACCATTTCTGGCTCCTTTAAGATACATCAAAATAAAGGTAGAGCTCAAATATAGCTTTAACACTTATTGTTTCTTTCTATGATGCATATGAGACAATAGGATAATGATTAAACTAATAAAAACTTGAATTGGTACTAGAACTATACTTACACCTTTCCTAGTCACTAAATAGCTTTATAGCTTTGAGAGGTTTTTCTCAGTTTCAGTTTTCTTATTCTAAATACCAGATGTGTGGATAAAAGCATCTCTACGATTACAGATCAAACATGCTAGGATTGTCAGAAACACAGGTAGATAATCATGAATTACAATTAACTGTATATATACAAATGTGAAGGCTTCAGTTAGAGTTTTAAAAATGAACTTGTTAGCCGGGCATGGTAGTGCATGCCTTTAATCCCAGCACTCTGGAGGCAGAGGTAGGAGGATCACCATGAGTTCGAGGCTACCCTGAGACTACATAATGAATTTCAGGTCAGCCTGGGCTAGAGGAAGACCCTATATAAGAAAAGAACTTGTTAATTGGAAACTGGTTACTAGTCATTATTTCAATTAAATCTTCTATTTTTAAAATTCTTTTATGTGTGTTGACCTAGATTTTGTGAAAATTTGCTTTTGTTATACATGTTTTCTCTATATTAAAGTCATCTCACAAGTACTATCTTTATAATCCAGACTTATGGCTGAAAAGGCATTTTTCAAAGAAAGAATGTAATAATAGTAAATAAAAAATATTTAATGCAACCATGACTGAAGCAGGCACTATTAATAATTTTCTTTTGGGTCCACTTTCAGAGAAGTTCAGAGCTCAGTATATTTGTTAAACCACATACTCTCATAGTTCAATGTAAAAAGATCAAAAAGAAAAGAAAAGGTAAATGAGGTGTATGTAGTTTGGTAAAAATAACAGACATGGTTTGGAAATAAACATGAAAGAAGCTAAAAGGCAATTTCTGCTCTTTGACAAGAAGCCTGCCCTGGGAACACACCCCCTGCTACTGCCCAGATGTTACTCTAAACAATGGTATTATGTTGTCAGTCTGCCTAAGGACACAACTAGGTCCTAGGTTTTTATCTGACAGGGAACAATTCAAATGAGATGTATCTGTTTTGTATTTTACCAGAATTTCAAGAATAAAGAAAACCTGGTACTTTATATAATAGCTTTTGAGACCTTTAAATCTCTCCCATAGATGTGCTATCACACAATTTAAAAAATAATATCATGGTTTACTGATGAGAAAGTGGATTTTTTATGACTCTAAGAATATAGAGCTGCATTTTGTGGCCAAAAAGCCATACATCTGTCTTTCAATCACCATAATTTTTCTGTTTAAAATCTTGAATCCTGTTTTGATTTATTAATAAAACCTGAGACTGCCAGCACATCCCAATCTCTCTTGTGATACATTAGTAATTTCCCAAGGTGTTTGTTATTGAATTAATTCAAAAGAATAATGTCATTTATAAGGCATGCAGAGAAATTGCCCTTTGAAATTTTTATGTAGATATGACCTTCAAAAGTGAGTAGGTAATTAATTTATTTACCAAACACATATTGATTGTCCATTATTTTCTAGGGACTATGCTAATTCCATTCACCTTAAACTTTCTACTGTCTGAAATATACAAATGAATTCAAGGATGAGTTAATGTTCTTTCTCTCCCTTTATTTTGGTATTTGTGTGTGGTGTGGTATGCGATGTGATATTTGTATAGAGATGCATATACCCAATGCACATATGTGTGGAGGCTAGAGGAGAATGTCAGGTATCCTCCTTTTACTCATCTGTGTCTTGGATGGTGTCTCATTTAACCCAGACCTTCCATTTTAACTTTTTTTTCAGTCAGGAAGCCCTAGTGATTCTCTAGTTGCAACCTCCAACCAAATGGCTGAAGTTGTAGATATAGGTGGCACATGTCTGCATATGGGTGAAGGGGAATTGAACTTGGGAAGTCTTTGGCCCCCTAAATCCCATATTTTTAAATTCCTCTAATATATACTCTTATGACATCTTGATTCACCCCAAGGGCAGGCAATATATCAACAAAATATTTCACCCATAGAATGGTTTTACATATGTTATCTTTGACTGAGATCTTTCTTATATAATCAGGACTGAGTGAACTCAAAATCTTGCAACACAAGCCTTAGTGATATAAATCATAATATTTCCCATAGGAATGCCCTCCACTGTTGCCAAATATTCTTTATTATAAAATATTTTCAGGTTTATCAGTCACTTTATCATTGCTAGGACAAAATACCTGACTGACCAAAAGCAGCTTATGAAAGCAAAATGGTTTAATTCTGCATCCAGTTCCTGGAGGAGGGTTTATCACAGCAGGGAAAGCACTGGCAGAAGCTAGCATCATATCATCATATCATCAGGGAGGAACTGAGCAAAATGAATGCTGGTGCTCAGCTAGATTTCTCCTTTTTCTATAGTCTAGGACACCTGGTGCATGAACTGGTACCACCAGCTGTTAGGGTGGATCTCCCCACCTGAAATAATCTAATCTAGAAAACCCTTCAAAGCAATACCCAGAGATTGTTTTCATGGTGATTCTAAATTATGAAAAGTTGACAACTAAGATTAACTATCACACCAGGTCATATGGCAGTTGCCACATACTATAATTTTAAATATCCCAAACTGCCCAGCAGAAACCAATAGACTAGAATTTGAGGAAGAAAGAGGCCACTTGAGAAATGATAGGAAGCAAGAATCAGGATGGTAATTGTGTGAGTTACCTTCTAGTTGCTAGTAAAGGATACATGACAAAATCTGCTTAAGGAAGGAAGGGTTTATTTCAGCTCATAGTTCCTGGGGAAAGCATGGTAGGTGGGAGGAGCTTGGAGAAAAGATGGGGATATTGAGGCCACAGTGAAGAAGCAGAGAGTAATGGATGCTACTTGTGTAGCCAGCTCTCTCCTTTTTATACATTCCAGGATCCCAGCCCATGGAATGGTGCCACCCACTGTTAAGGTGGGTTTTCCCACCTCAATTAACCTAACCAAGATAATACCTCATAGGCATGCCCAGAGTGTAACCTAACTAGGTAATCTCTCACAGGTAACTTTAGGTCCTGTCAAAATAAATTATCAATATAAATGATCACAGGAATGATGATTAAAAACAGAATGAGATGTCCCAAACTCATCTGATTTAAATGAAATGAGAAATGTGAAGAATCTAGATGGCAAGGTCAAAATAAGGAGGTATAGTGTTCTAAATTCATAATGCAAAAGACTGCTGTCCTGGTATAAAGCTTGGAGACTGGATAGGAACAGCAAAGAAAGTTGACCTGCAATAGATTTTATGACCACACTTGGTGACAGGTTATGTCTAATCTATAAATCTGAAATAAGGGAACAAAGTAATCATGTTCTGACATTTATTTAAATAGTTGGCATTTTCAAATTATCAATGTAAATTTTTGATAACAGTCCTTTAGTTTGTCTATTACATGTAGTCTCATAAATTAATTTCTCATTGATTTCTCAAATTTAGTTTATGAAAATCATATAAGAGGCAGAATAATTATTATCTTTTCCAGATTATATGAAAGAAAACAGAGTATAAATGAAGTATGAAGTGGTATAATTCCCATTTACTGAGTTCCAGGTATGTATCAATTTTCATTATTGCTCTGTAAGGTAAACATTATTTTTAGGTGAAGAAATGTGAATGTGAGAAGTTGGAATGATTGGCTCCAGTTTACATAGTAGGAGTCAGAGTTGGCTATGAAACCCAGTCTGCCTGCCTCTATGGCATGTGCTCCCTAACATGTAGGTTACATTATTCTCTGTTTTTAATATTGTCATTTTCACTTTAATTTCTTGTTTATAATATGATTCTGTTTCATGTCATTAATTTTTCTAACATTGTGAAGCCCTTTCAGTTTAGTGATAGCTGGGTGCTTACTAGCCAGTTTAGTGGCATCAATTCACAGATGTTTTCCTTTGCAAGTCTCCAACACCACACTCTAGACACACATATCTCTACAACTCTCGTAACATGCCCATTTTGCCTCTGGCATGTTTCTTGGAGGATGCTTATGAGACCAGCCCTTTCTTAGGTGGAGGCAGAGTAGTATGCTATCTATAAACTTATTGTCTGGGGACCTGCAAGGCAATCAATATCAAGTCATTCCTTTGGATTTTAAACATTTTATAAGATCAAAATGAGACCTTTAGTGAGAGAGAAAAAGTAAACAGAAGAGAACACAAACTCCTCCTAGCCTCATAATTTTGCCTAGGGAAAGCCCATTTGATTTTCAGTGTCTCTTGTTAGACAATACAAGGGTTAAAAGAAACAAGATTTAATGGTGTTCATATGAGCCACAGAACAGGACTACATATAATGAGATGCTTTAATGTTGAGAAGAATGTAAAGGGCATGTGAGAAACCACATATCAGTTACATTAAAGAATTAAAGCTGTGTAATTTTATTTCTGAGACTGTAATCTTTTGGTCTTTTTCAGATGTCATGTCAAGAAAGTAAAGCTGAGGGTTTGGGAGAAATAACAGCAGTCATTATTGAGCCTCTTCATGGTATAAGTATTTTCAATTAGCGTTTTGTGTCTTTGGCTGCTAAGGGCCAAGAGCATTGGAAAACATTGTATTCATTTTAAAATTGAAAGAAAGCCCTCTCCTCAAATGTCATAACTTCTTTATAAATAGTATTATCTGTTAGCTAAAATATTGTTGAGAAAGTAAGTAAAACTGCAAGGCGGTTAGAGAGAACAACAGTAAGAGCAGATGAAATTAATTCAAGTCTTCTCACTCAGCACTTAACTGTCTACACTGGCAGTTAAGTTTATCTGCATCAGAATACCATACTTAAGTCATAATAATGAAATTTAGGAGAAATTGATGTGATGGTGTGTTGATGAAGTATTTGTTATGATGGTGATGGTGATGATGATGATGAAATGGTGGGAGTATTTTGGAGAAAGATATGCCAGAATGTATAGTAAGACAAGTGTGTGCCCTCAGTGTTCAGATTAAGTACTGAGATAGTGGGAGCTGTGGAAACAAAAACAATGACACTGATTGGGAATAAAGCATTGATGAAGGACTTGATTTAAACTGGGATCCAGATAACCCAATGATGTGTAGGAGCAATAAACTACCTGGAAGTTCAGTGTCTAGCTCCTGTGACAGAGGTTAGGCTAACTTCAGATATGCTTTTCATCCTTCTAAATTTTTTTGAGAGACACTTCTAAGGAACTTTTCACATGTACAAGAGAGTCCCCTTCGCAATTATTATGAGCTTTCCAGGCTTTACAATAAGTGTAGACAAGAATGTTTCCATGCTTTATATCTTGGTATCTCTCTTTAGTTTTTGACAAAGACTTTTTGATATCAGTTTGAATCTTTCTGGACTGAAATTCTCTAAGTCTCTTATGGAGTCCTTACAAACCAAAGCTGTGTTTGATCATATTAAACAACAGGACATGATGCATTCCAGCCAAGTGTTACAAATCTTACTCATGATTTCTTTCTAAATTCCTAGGTTAGAGACTATGCAGTTCTAATAAATTATCTACCGTGCATTTACAATTTGGCTTAGAACATCCTAAGTATTGACCATGGCTTGACTCAGTTATGAGCTTATACATTTTAGAAATACATGAAATATAAATAAGTATTCTCTCTATAGTTAGACAAAAGGTTTTCATCCAATTTGACACCCATTTCTCTAAAGTGTTTTCTCTGTCCATAGCCACTAGCAATATTTTGAAGTTCTCTCTAGTTTGGTTTTTCCCTTTACTATTGAAAACAATGCTTTTCTTATTTTTTGTTATTTCCTTGAAATTTTCCCTCAAAGCTTATTGAATTTTATAAATAATTTGTTTGTGTTAAAATTTTATATACTGTACCTTCTCACTAGGGTATTTTGGCATGTACATATTATGTGTGTTGTGTGTATGTTATTGCATGTGAATGTGCTGATATGATGCCCCATGAACTCACCATTGGCATTGGATGGGCTCACATGTGATGGCCTGAAGAGAATGTTGGACATCCTCTCCCAACATTCAGATTATGTAGCTTGCTGATCATGAGACCCAGCAATTCTCCATTCTCTGCTCCCCCATGGGACTGGGATTATAGATGTGTGTGATTGTGCCCACTTGTTTGGCTCAGACAGTCTCAGGTCCCATCAGGCCTCATCCATGGTGCATTTAGTAATTGAGCCATTTCTCCAACCAGGGTTTGTTGTTTTAAACATGCCTCTCTTCATTCCAAAAGCTATTCTTGTTTCTTTCAGGGCCTGGGGATGATTAGAACAGATGCCAACTAAGTCATAGAGGGTCAAACATAAGGATCAGGCATAAGAAGTAAGATATTCTTGCCAAGAAACAGCAGACAAATCTAGAAGGGCATGTAGAAAAAAGTGTGATACATAGCCTGGGCCAAGGGTCATCATAAGTCAACAGTACTGAGTAGCCTATGAAAGAATGTGCTATTAACTGGTAGAATCCCAATTATAAAGCTTCTAGTTAAAAACAGGACAGAATCTCAGGACCAGAATAATCAGATTATTATCGTAGAAAGTTACTAGACCAGGTTGTAGAATGGTCACTAAAATGAGGCCAGTAGTCTTGTTGGGCCAGAAGCCAGTTTTCTTCAATTTCCAGCCACCACATAAATTTTATCTCAGTGCTTAAATTTTCCCTGAATAGAAAAAAAAAAAAAAAAAGATGACGCTTGGAACCTTAGAGTGTGGATTAATGAGCAGGACCTAAGGAAATCTATGGTTGTGATATTAGGGAAATATGGGAATTAGTACAGACAGTCATCAGATAATTTAGGTTGGTGAAGGGGAAGATTATTAGTATTTTGAGTCCTTAATGCCTATTTTCCTTAGAGTTTTCAATTTGTTTTAAAATTTTTACATGTTTCTCACTAATATTTTTCTTCCTTTGTTTGGCTCAAGTTTTTCCAAAGTTGTGAATCTGTGTGATAGATTTCATAGGTTTCCTGTCTTCCACAAGAATGCCAAATTAAATTGCCCTGTGACTTTTATTCAATTCATAGTGACCTCTGTGTTTATTCAAATTTCAATAACTCATTTTATTTTTGTTACTGTACAAACTGGAAATGGGCCTTTGCTCTGTTGTAAGAATTGCTCTCAGCTTTTCATGTTAACAATGCACTTCTCAATTTTTGGGTCAAATGGCCAACAGATAAATAGAAAAAAGCTCAATGTTATTGCCACCAGGAAAATGCAAATCAAAATGAGGCAATTACTCACAGACCCTGAAAGATTCTGCCCACTTTTCTGAGTTTTAACTCAAAAAGAGTAACATTTTTTCTACTTTTGTTTTTCTTCTTTGCATGCCAGCAGGAATCCTAAGCATGCTTGCCCTGACGCTTTGAGGCTTTTCCACCTTTTTCTCAATAAATCTCCATTGCTTTACTAAAAACAAAATAAAACAAATAATTATAATCTGTTATTATCTAACCACTTTTAGAATGATTATTATCAAAAAGACCAAAAGAATGCAAAACAAAATACCAAATGCTGGTGAGAATGTGGAGAAGAGGATATATTTCTACACTATGTGTGGAAAAGTAAATTAACAATACTCTTGTGAAAGCCAGTATGGAGATGTCTCAGAAACCTGAAAACACCAAAAACCTGCCATCTGATTATCTGCTCCTGGGAATACACCCCAAAATTCTAAGTCAGCCCACTACAGTGACACCTTTCCTTCCATAGTTCTTGCAATACTGTCCACAATAGTCATGTTATGGAATCAGCCTAAGTATCTGTCAGTGATGAATGGATAAAGCAAAAGTGTCATGTTGTAATATTATTTATCCATGACAAGAATGGAATCCTATTGGGTTCAGTAAAATGGATGGAACTTGACATTATGTGAAATGAAATAATTTAGGCAAAGACAGATAAATATCAAATGCTCTCTGTCACATGTGGAATCTAAAATTCTTGATGTGAATGTGGAAGTGATTACTAGAGGCTGACTACGGAAAGGTGGAGGGGGTGGTAGTGTGAGGTCAGATAGCAGGTACTTAGGCACAGAAGTAATAACTTGCAGGGTGCTATAGCACAATTGGGTGAATACAGTTCACAATGACCTACTATATATTTTGTGAATAATTAGAAGGCACTTGAATGCTCCAGACATATAATAATGAAGGAAAGGAGATAGAAGTGCTTATTACCCCAATTTAATCAATATATACTTCATATATGTATTGAAATATTATATAGTATACCATAAATTTACATTATTAAAATTATGGTAAACATATAAATATTTAGATATGTTTAAGTCCCTGAAACTTCTTTTAAAAGTTATTTAATAGCTTATAAGGTGCAACATTTTTTCCATCAGAATCATTTTTAGGTAAAAAGTGAAGCTTGGGGAATGTGGTTAGGAGTTTGTAAATTGCAGGAATGAGAGCTGGTAATTAATATATGATGGTATATACCCAAAGCCCTACTTGAAAAAGCAAGGTAACATCTCCCATCACTAATTTTGTAAAAACATATGTTTTGGTAACTTATTCATTATTTTTCTTTGTTTATGTTTTTTTCTTTATTAGATATGTACATGCTCAGTGTATAAACAGCACATGTTGGTACCATTCTTTCCCTCCTCCCTATCCTCCCCCCTCTGAAGGGATCCTCCTCGTTGGGGATGCCATTTATCCCCATGGGAATTGTGGATCATGCATTATGGGGGTAGCGATCAGTTATGGGGAAGAGGCAATGTCTCTGTGCATATTGTCCCAACCTATGGCTCTAACAATCTATTTGCCCCCTCTTCCACAAATTTCCCTGAGCCATGTTGGGTTCATTTTAGGTCTACTTCAGTGATGAATTCTTGGGAGTCTCTGTGTCTCTGCATATCTGGTTTGGTAAGAGTTGAATGTTCCCTGTGTCTATCTCCTTCACCCTTGTGCTGATACAGGTTCTCCATAAAAGCAGCACTCTTGCTCATTTCCCCAATTACTCTATGGTTTCAGCTGGGGCGCTGGTGAAGGGCAATTGGCTGATTCTCTCATCATGTTCTGCATACATCTGTAAAAGAGAAACAAATTATCCAATGGAGAGGGAAATAAGCTCCAGAAAAATGCTATAACCATTATTATTTTAGAGGAATTTAATAGGTGTAGGCCCTCTCATTGCCCAATGTTGGTGGGAGCTTGATATTGGAGAGCAAACTCCTTTTTTGGATATGGTTCTGACTTGTTTCTAGTTTCAGCTATGGGTTCTGTTCCACTGAGCAGATCCGTTAGCCAATTCAAGAGCAGTTGGTTACCCACCATGGCTGTGTGCCAATATTGCACTTGGGTGAGCACTACATCCGGTTGTTTGCTGCTGAGTAGCATAGACCACAAGTTGCCTGGACAGATGTTGGTTATTTTCCTCCAGTTGCTTATGTAGCAGCTTCTGGCACTAGACAAGCTAACTGTCTGGGAAATGACTCTCTTCCAGATTCCAGCAAGTCACTCCATGTTCCAAAGTAGCAGCATATGGTGTCTTCTGCAGTAGGGTCTTACCATTAACATTTGGTGGGTGATCAAGTGCTCTGACTGAAGTCTGTCTTCCTATGGGAAACCTTGTAGGTCTCTCTGATCAACAGCTCACTGTGGATGTTAATTGCATCCTGGTACTGGGAGTTACAGGCCAGCACCAAAAGAAAAGAAGGAAGAAAGTGATAGGTAATATAAAAGAGAAAGAGACAAAAGAGAGAGAGAGAAACAGGAGAAGAATAAGGTTATTCCTCATCATACCCTTTGATTCAGGTGTTCCCTCTAAGGACCTGATAAAGTTCAACCTTTTAGTCTGCCTTTCAGGATATAGGATTTTATGGTACTAATTCCATTTGGGTCCAGTTTCTTGACCCCTCCCATCCCACCCTTCCTATTGTCTTGTTCTGGAGATGCCTATTAGGTATGTCAGGATCTTGGGAAGATCCAGATTAGGAGCTACAGATGAGTGAGACCATGCAACGATTGTCTTTCTGTGATTGGGTGAATTCGGTGAGAATTATCTGTTCCAAGTTCAACCATTTTTCTTCAAATTTCATTGTGTCATTTTTCTTTACTGCTGTGTAGAATTCCATTGTGTAGTTATACCACATCTTGGTTATCCATTTGTCTAATGATGGGCATCTGGGTTGATTCCAATTCTTAGCTATAATGAATTGAGCAGCTATAAATATGGTTGAACAAATCTCTCTGAAGTGAGGCATGAAGATTTTAGGGTACACGCCCAGTAAGGGAATAACTGAGTCTGTTGGTAACTCTATAGTCAACCTTTTTAGGAGTCTTCATATTGCTTTCCACAGTGGTTGTACCATCTTGCTTTCCCACCAACAGTGAATGAGGGTACCTAGTTCTCCACATCCTTGCCAGCATTTGTTTTCATTTGATTTTTTAATATTTGCTATCCTTATTGGGGTAAGGTGGAATCTCATAGTTGTTTTAATTTGAATTTCCCTGATGGTTAGGGATGTTGAAAATTTACTCAAGTGTGTATTAGCCATTTGTATTTCTTCCTCTGAGAACTCCTTGTTCAGTTCTCTGCCTCATTTTGTGAATGTGTTGTTTGATTTTTCATTGTTTAGATTTTTCAATTCTTTGTAGGTTCCAGAAACTAGGCCTCCCCCATTCTGTGGGTAATCTATGGTTGAGAGATTGTTTAATTTCCTGAGCTACTTTTCCACTCCTTTATCATGGAAAGTTCCTATTTTTTCTTCCAATAGTAGCAGAGTTTCAGGTCTTATATTGAGGTCTTTGATCCATTGGGATTTGATTTTTGTGTGTAGTGAGTTGTGTGGATCTAGTTCCATTTTCCTGCATATGGTTATCAAGTTTGTCCAGCACCATTTGTTGAAGATGCTGTCCTTTTTCCAGTCTACATTGTTAGGGCCTTTGTGGAATATCAAATTGCTGTAATTACTTGACTGAGAGTCTGGGTCCTCTATTCAGTTACATTGATCTATCATCCTGTTTTTATGCCAGTACCATATTGTTTTTGCTACTATGGCTTTGTAATATAGCTTTAGCTCAGGTATGGTGATGCCTCCAGAGGTGTTTCTTTTGATGAGTGTGTGCTTGGATATATGAGGTCTTCTGCAGCTCCCTATGAATTTTGAGATCATTTTTTCTAATTCTATGTTGAAAAATGTTGGGATTTTTTATTGGTATTGTACTGAATCTGTATATTGTTTTTGGTAAGATTTCCATTTTCACAATGTTAATTCTGCCTATCCAGGAGCATGAGAGGTCTTTCCATTTTTTCAAGTCCTCCTGAATTTATTTCGTGAATGTTTTTATGTTGTCATTATATATGTCTTTCACATCCTTGGTTAATGTTATTCCAAAGTATTTTATTTTATTTTTTTGTTGTTGTTGCTATTGAAAGTGGGACAGTGGTGCTAATTTCTTTCTCTGTATCTTTGTCTTTTGCATATAGAAAGGCTACTGATTTTTGTGTGTTGATTTTTTATCCCAATACTTTGCTGAAGGAATTAATCACCTTTAAGAGTTTTGAGATGGAGGAACTTGAGTCTCTGAAGTATAGAGGGCTAACTTAACCTTTTCCTCCCCTATTTGTATCCCTTTTATATCTTTCCCCTGTCTTATTGCTTGAGCTAGGAATTCTAGTACTATGTTGAATAGCAGAGGTGAGAGTGGACACCCCTTTCTTGTTCCTGGTATCAATGGGAATTTCTTCAGTCTCTCCCATTAAGTATTATTTGGGCTTTAGGAGCTTTAAATATAGCCTTTAATATGTTGAGATATAAACTGCCAATGCCTATTGTCTCCAGTGTTTTGCTCATGAGATGATGTTGTATTTTGTCAAAGGCCACTTCTACATCTATTGAAATGATCATGTGATTTTGGTGTTTAAGCTTATCTATGTGGTGTATTATATGGTATATTATATTGACAGATTTCCATATGTTGAACCAATCCTACATTCCTTGGACAAAGCCTACTAGATCAAGGTGGATAATGCTTTTTTGTGTTATTGAATTCAGATTGTGAGGATTTTGTTCAGAAACTTTGAGTCTATGTTCATCAGGGAAATAGGCCTATAGTTTTCTTTTCTGGAGGCATCTCTTGCCTGGTTTTGTATTAGGGTGATACTAGCTTCATAAAAGGAGTTGGGAAGCTTTCCCTGTTCTCTGGGTATGTGGCACAGTTTGAGAAAAAAAGGTTCCAGTTCTTCTATGAAGGTTTGATAGAATTCATCTGAGAAGCCATCTGGTCCTGAACTCTTCTTTTTGGGGAGGTTTTTGATTACCTTTTCAATTTCAATGGGTATGATAGGTTTGTTTAGGAGATTAATTTGCTCCGAGTTTAGCTTTGGTAGGTGGTATGTGTCCAGGAATTCATCCATTTCCTCCATATTATCCAGTTTTGTGGAGTAGAGGTTTTTTAAATAAGTCCTGATGATTCTCCCAATTTCACTTATATCTGTTGTGATCTCTTCTTTTTCATTTCTAATTTTGTTAATTTGAAGTGTATCATTTTGTGCTTGATCAAATTGGCCAGGGGTTTATCAATCTTGTATATTTTTTCAAAGAACCAGCTCTTTGTTTCATCAATTTTCTTAATTGTTTTCTTAGTTTCCAATTCATTAATTTCTGCTCTGATATTAATTATTTCTTTCCTTCTTGAGCTTTTTGGGTTGGATCCTTCTTGTTTCTCCAATGCCTTTAGGTGGATGGTTAGGCGTTTGATTTGGGATCTCTCTGTCTTTGTTACAAAGGCATTTGGTGCTCTGAATTTTCCCTTAAGGACTGCCTTCATTGTGTCTCATAAGTTTTGGTATGATGTATTCTCATTGTCATTCAATTCTAGAAACTTTTCAATTTCATCCACTACCCATTTATTGTTTAAAAGTGTGCTGTTCAGTTTCTGGGATCTGGTGGGATACCTGACACATCTTTTGTTGTTAATTTCTAGCATTACAGCATTGTAATCTGATATCATGCAGGGAATTATGTCAATTTTCCTAAAAATATGGAGGCAGGCTTTATGGCCCAGTATATGATCTGTTTTAGAGAAGGTTCCATGGACTGCTAAGAAAAATGTGTATTCTGTGAATTTTGGGTAGAATGTTCTGTAGATGTCCGTTAGGTCTAATTGATCTATGGTGTTGTTGAGCTCTTATTTCCCTGCTAATTTTCTTTGTATGATTTATCTATTGCTGAAAGTGGAATATTGAAGTCCACAACTATGATGGTGTTTGTGGTTATTTCTGCTTTGTTATCAAGAAGTTTTTGTTTTATGAATTGTGGTGCCCTTATGTTTGGTGCATAAAGATTGATGATTATGATATCCTCTTGTTGGATAATTCCCTTGATAAGAAAGAAGTGGCCTTCTTTGTCTTTTTTCATTAGTTTGGCTTGAAGTCTATATTATATGGTATCAGTATAGCAACACCTGCTTGTTTCTTATTTCCATTTCTTAGAATATCATTTTCCACCCTTTCACCCTCAGGAGGTGTCTGTGTTTAGTGGTGAGGTGGGTTTCTTGAAGACAACAGATTGAGGGGTCTAATTTTCTGATCCACTCTGTTAGCTTATGTCTCCTGATGGGTGAATTAAGGACATTCATGTTTAGGGTAATAACTGTGATGTATGATTTAATCCATGCCATATTGTGGTGGTTTATGTGGTTTGGTGTTTTCTTGGATTTTGTAGTTTTTTTTGTGCCTTCTCTGAGTTTAGTTATTGTTTTCTGCTTCTTGTAGACACTTGAGGATGGTTCTTTGACTCTTCTGTGTGGATAATTACCTGAAGTACTCTCTGTAGGTTTGGCTTTGTGTTCATATAATTGTATAGCTGAGTTTTATCGTAGAGCATTTTTCTTTCACCATCTATTATGAGGGATACTTTTGCTGGGTAGAGTAGTTTGGGTTAGAAGGCATAAATTCTTAGACTTTGCAGTGTTCCATTCCAGACCCTTCTGGCTTCCAGGGTTTCCATTGAGAAGTATGAAGTAATTCTGATGGGGTTACCTTTATATGTGATGTGTTGTTTCTCCCTAGCTGCTTTTAGGACTTTCTCTTTGGTATTGACATTTAGAATCTTAATGACAATATGTATTGGAGAATTTCTCCTTTGGTTCAATCTATTAGTTTCTTGTAACTTCATGGGACTTTCTTTTGAGAGGGTGGGAAAGTTTTGTTTTTTTTTTTTTTTGATAATTTTATTGAATAAGTTCTCCATGCCTTTGGTCTGAATTTTTCCTCTTCTGGTATTCCATGGTCCAAATTTTGGGGTGTTTAAGGGTATCCTTAAACATATCCTTAAGGCTCCCTCATGTTCTGTTCACATATTTTTTTGAACTTATTCAAACTTTTGGACTCATGAACTGTTTCTTCTGTTTTGTCTTCTAGTTCTTAGTTTTTATCCTCCACATGGCTGACCCTACTCTTGAGAGGTTCTGAAGAGTTTTTGACTTCTTCAATTTGGTTTGTATTTTCTGTTGCCTTTTTATATATAGTATCCACCCCTCTGTCGAGTTCCCTTTTCACGTCATTTTCTTATTTTCTTAATGCTCCTTGTAATTCATCCTTGCATATATTTATGTCTTCATTGAGCTTAGCAAGCTTATTATTGAGGTCCTCTTTTTAATTTCTTTCCTTCAGATCATTTATCTGTCTTTGGAACCTTCCTGGTTCTTTTCTATTAGATATAATATAGCAAAGACAGCATTCATACAATTATTGGACCTTTGTTGATTTTTTGCATGTTCTGCTAATAGCTTGGCCATGGTTTCAGAGCTTGTATCTTAATATTAGGGTTCGTATCCTGTTGTCTCTTCTATGGTTTAATGAGAAACTTCCATTGTGGGACTAGGCAACCTTCTTGGATTTAGTTGCATTTGATTTTTTCAGATCATTCCTTTTGTGATGTGGTCTGCACATCACAGTGTAGTAATCTTATTTAATTTAGGAGGAATCTATAGTTTACCCTTGAAGTGTCTTCAGTGATTATTCCCTATTATGTTTGCCTTGATTAGGCTTCTGAAGGCAGTGGGGCCTGTCTGCTCAAATGGAAAGAGCCCAGGAGACTCTGGTGTGGGCCCGAAGACATGATGAAGGGGCTTTCTTGTCATTGATTAGAGTATGGGATGCATGGACAGGTGGCCTGAGGACACAGGGGGTAGGAGGGGATGGGTCAAAGCAGTCTGGTGTTGCAGCAGGGTGGCAAGGGGGTGGAGGATGGGATTGTGTGGTCCTGCAATGCTGAGAGGTGAGTGGATGGGACAGCAAGGTCCATTGGGCCCATGTATCAGGTGGTGGTTGGGACTGCCCAGTCCTGTGACAAGGCAGGGCAGGGCAGGGAGATGAGAATGCTGTGGGTCAGGTGATGTGGGGGGGTGGCGGTGTTCCTAGTAGCAGGAAGGGGTGGAAAACCAAGGAAGGGAGGGTGAACACTAGCCTGCTGGCCTGGGTCCTAATATCCTGCAGGAAGTGCAGGAGGTCCTGGTCCCTGAATGGTCGGGTGGTGGGTGGGACAGTGGCAGTTGCAGGGAGATCTCAGTGGTGGGAAAGCCTCAGGATGGAGGAGAACACTAGCCTGCTGACCTGGGACCAGGTAGCCTGCCGATAATGCAGGAGGAGTCTGGTCTGTGCATGTCATGGCAGCAGCTGGGATGGCACAGAGAGATCTTGGTGGCAGGAAAGCCCTGGGAAGAAAGGAGAATGCTAGCTTGCTGGCCTGGGACCAGGTAGCCTGCCAGTAGTGCAGGAGTGATCTGGTGGTAGGGCAGCTGGATGGCTGCTTGAGGAGTTTGGGGGACTGGTGGGCTATCCAAGAGCATGAGAATCAGTGGATTCCCTACTATGTTCCTCTGCACCCTCCCACTGGAGGTCTACTAGGATCTAAAACCTCTAAGAACCACAAGGATCTTGCCTTTCCTTCCCCATGATGTGAAGCGTAGTTAGGCAGATGCCATTTTGACTGGAAGTTGTTAATTTTTATTTATTTATTTATTTTTGATTCAGGGTATTACTATGTAGCCCAGCTGGCCTCAAACTTGTTATCCTCCTGCCTAGGCCTGCAATGTGCTGAGATAAAAGACATGCACTACCACAACTAATACTCTAACTCATTCATTCTTAATTTCCTTTAAAAATTTCATTTTATTTTTTATGAAAATGCCAATTATGTATTTATGGGTTATGATTATGTGTTTCAATATATACTTACATGGGAGAATAATCAAGAGCTAATTAGTATATCTATCACCTCACATACTTTATCATTTGTCATAAGAACATTTAAAATTTTTACTTCTTTATTCTCACTCAGATAATGGTAAAATATCAATATTTATTTTAGCATATGCTCATTTTCTAATTTGTAACATTTTGCACATTAAAAACTGTCTTTTAAAATTTTATTTATTTATTTGTGAGGGAAAGAGAGAGAGAGAGAGCACTCCAGGGCATCCAGCCACTGCAAATGAACTCCAGATGCATGTGCCACCTTGTGCATCTGGCTTATGTGGGTCATGGGGAATCAAACTTTGGTCCTTTGGCTTTGTAGGCAAGTGCCTTAACCACTAAGCAATCTCTTCAGCCCCAAAACTATCTTTCTTGTTGTCTCTTCTTGTAGTTGTGTCCTTCACATGTTTTGGACTCAATAGTGAGGGCATGTGTAATGGATTGAATGTAAACTGTTCCCCATAGCCTTAAATGTTTGTGATGATTAGGCCTCATGCTTAATTCCCAGCTGGCAGTTCCTCTGGGTGGTAGTGCCTTGCTTGAAGAGGCACGCCACTAGCAGGAGGCCTTGAGGATCATTAGTCAGCCTACTGAGTGTTCTGAGCTAGTTCAATTGCACTACCCCTCTCCTGCAGCTGTGACAAGATGTAATGTCTTGGCTTCCTGCTGTCCTCTGCTTTACTCATCATGACGAAGCCTCCCCTTGAAGGTGCCAGCCAAAATCAATCATTTCCTCTTATAATGGGCTTCTGGTTAGGTATTTGTCCCAGCAATAAGATGGTAACTGTTCTAGCAGCATTTGCTAAGTGTTCTATTTAATTTGATTTCTTTCTGGTGATTCTAATAATCAGGGAGAGACATTAAATATTGACAGATGGTTTTATTCTTATTTTTCTTTTTCTTTTTGTGAGGTATAGACTCACTCTAGCTCAGGCTGACCTGGAATTCATTGTGTAGTCTCCGGGTGGCCTTGAACTCATGGTGATTGTCCTACATCTGCCTCCAGAGTGCTGGGATTAAAGGTGTGTGCCACCATGCCCAGACAGATGGTTTTATTCTTTGCTTTATGCCAGTCATCATTTTATTTGATGAATCCATTTTCTCCTTCTTTAATAAACTTTTAAGCAAGCTTAGAGCTTCCTGTCCAGTTGCCTTAGTTGGCTTTCTCTAGCATAACTGTCATGCTCCTTATCCTGCAATTCTGTGCCAACTCAGATCAGAGTACTTAGTGTACTGAGTTCTTTGCATCATAAGCATCTGTTTACTTGAT
Organism: Dipus sagitta; assembly: GCA_036346955.1. Taxonomy (NCBI): domain Eukaryota; kingdom Metazoa; phylum Chordata; class Mammalia; order Rodentia; family Dipodidae; genus Dipus; species Dipus sagitta. The sequence continues at coordinate 123,987,285 of CM070776.1, forward strand.
GTTGCTGTACATCCCTAGATGTTGAGCCACCTGAGGACATGAACCATCTTATATCTGCTTTTGTACCCTACTGCCAAGCACAGAAGAGTCAATAATTTTTTTCTTAAGGTAATCCAAAATAAAAATGGTAATTTTGACAAATATATAGAGCAGTATATGTGTAATTCCTGAAAATGTGACTGTTTCAAACTGCTGTCTTCCAGGAAAGGAAAAAAAAGTTAAGTATATAGTAGACATTACTGGAATAGAAATTTGGTGTAAAATATATTTATACATGAATTTTCTTAGGTGAGTTTAAAAATCATAGATAATAGATGCATGTTAAATTAAACCCCGAAAAAACTGAAAGTTCTGAGGCCTTTTTGAAAATTAGAAAAATGTTTCTTTTTGTTTTGTTTTGGAAATTTTCAATGTGATAACTCTTTACATATCTATTTTCTCAGATTTATATTTTTAATTGTGACAAAATACATACAGTTTATCATGTCAGCCTATTTTACCTGGCTTCCAGTATCAGTGACCTTGTTGTGTGACAATTTTCACCATCTATCTCTAGAGAACTAAATAATAACTCCACATTATTATCTCCCTCTATCACTTTGCAATCACTATACTACTCTTTGTCCTTACCCATTTGGTTATTCTAGATACCTCACAGAAGTGGAATCACATGATATTTATCATTTTATGTTTGGCTAATCTCACTTACAATGTAGTTCATCCATTCAATAGTATGTCAGACTTTCCTCCTTAAGGCTGAATAATGTTCCATTGTGTTTATTTATGTACCACCTTTTGTGTATCTATTCATGCATAAACACTTGGATTGCTTCCACCTTTCGGCTACCGTGAATGTACCGCTATGAAAATGGATGTACAAATATCCCAGTTTCGGCTTTCATTGATCTTGGATATAGAACCAGAAGTAGAATTGCTGTATCATATAGTAGTTCTATTTATTTTAATTATCTGAGAAACTGACATGCAGTTTTCTATAATTCATGCCAGTAATGCATGAGTTATAAATTCTCTATATGCTTACCAATACTTGTTGTTTTTATTATTTTGGTTGTTTTTTAATAACTATCTCATTTGAAACTGATATAACAATGTACCATAGACTGGGTATCTTAATAACAACATACATTTATTTTTCATGGTACTGGAGGTTAGAAATTCCAGCATAAAGGTACCAAAAGATTTTATGTCAGATGAGTGTCTGTTTTCTGGTTCATAGACAGTGCATTTCACTGCATCCTTACAGGATGGGAAGACTAGTTCATTCTTTGAGGCCTCTTCTAAGGGCACTAATCCTATTCATGAGGTTCTACCCTTATTACACAGTCAACTTTCAAAAAGCTTTGTTGCTTAATATTATCACCTTGGAAGTAAGAATTCCATTGAAGGAACTGGAAGGGGACAACTTTCAGGCATGTGTTAGAGTTCACTTTGTTTTTTATTGACAATCTTTGTATTTATGTTCAGTAGGGAAATTAGTATATAATTTTATTTTTATGTCTTTATCTTGTTTTAGTATCAGCATAATTCTGGATTCATAAAATGTATTTAGATGCATTGTTTCCTTTTATATTTTCTGACATAAATTTGAGAAGTACTGGTGTTAGTTCTCTGAAGGTCAGGTAGAATTTTTTAGTGAACCCAAGTGGACCTAGAATAGTTTTTCAATCAGGAGGCAATTTTTATTTTTGCTTTAATCGCATTATCTGCAATAGATCTTTTAAAATTATTCATGTCATCTTTTTTAACTTTGGTAGGTCATTTATGTCTGAAATTTCTGCATCATTCATTTCCTTCAGGTTTTCCAATTTGGTGTAATACTGGCTTTTAAGATATGTTTATGGTTTCTAGAGTTTCACTATTATCTGTTGTAGTATCCCTTTTATTTCTAATCTTATTAATTTTAGTATTACTTCTCTTTGGGATAATTTTGTAAAGTGTTTGTCAATCTTGTTTATCTTTTCAGAGAATTAGTGCTTCATTTTGAAGATTATGTATTTTTTCTTGTTTCTATTTTATTAATTTCTGTCCAGATCTTAATTATTTCTTTCTGTCTAGTAATTGTGGGTTTGGTTTGTTCTTATGTTTTCAAGGCCTTAAGGTTGATCATTAAGTTATTTGAGTTCATTTTTTTTTAATGTAATCATTTAGAGCTATGAACTTCCATCTTAAGACTGCCTTTATTGTATAGCATAGATTTTGGTATGTTCTGTTTTCATTTTCCTTCATTTCTAGAAACTTTTTGATCTTCTTGGTTACTTCAATAACCCATTAGTCAGTAATGTGTTATTTAATCTGCATGGTTTTATGTATCTTCTATAGTTTTTCTTCCCTCCAGCTTTTATGTATTTCTTGGAGGCAACAAATGGGTGGATTATATTTTCTGTTACAGTGTTTTAGTCTTTGCCTTTTGATTGGGGAATTGAGACAATTAACATTCTGAATTTTTAAAATTTTGTATTATTGGTATTTTGTTAGTCCTCAATTTACGTAATAACTATTTTAGCCTAATTTATTTCTTCCCTGTATCCTCATGAACATATTTATTCTTCTCTTTACTCTGAAGTGTTCCTTCTAGCATCCCCTGTCTAGCTGGCCTTGTTGTCATAACTTCTTTTAGCCTGTTTTGATCATGGAAAGTTTTTATTTCCCCATGAATTATAACTGATAGTTTTTTCAAGTACAGTAGTTCTAGTCGGCAGCTGTGGTCATTGAGGATTTGAAGTACATCATTCCAAACCTTTTTTTGCTTTTTAAGTTTGCATTGAAAATTCTGGTATTCTGCTGATGTGACTTGGTGTTTGACTTTTGAAGTTCTTAATACCCTTTCTGTGTTCTCTATATGTAAAGTTTTAGCATTAATATAGCTTGAAGCTTTTCTTTTCTGGTAATGTCTATTTAGTTTTCTATGTATATGCTTCTTCTACCTGGATTGGCATCTCTTTTCTTAGATTTGTGAAACATTCTTCTATGATCTTATTGAAAGTATTTTCTAAGCAATTGACATGGAATTATTCTATTTATATGCCCATAATTTATTGTTTATGGTCTTTTCATAGGATTCTGAAGATATCATATTTTATTTATACTGAAAATTTATCATCAAATTTTATTGAATTGTTTATTTTTTGTTATCAAGCCCAAGTATTCTGTCCTCTCTATTGATGAGGCTTTCCACTGGGATTTTATTTGACTTATTTTTTATTTCCATTTTCATTTTCCTTCAGTTTCGGTTTTCTTCAGTATTTCTATTTCATTATTGAATTCTATTTTTGTATCCTTAATTGACTTCCTTATTTCATTTTCTTAGAATTCATTCCAAAGTTCATCAGTGACCTATTTGAATTATTGTCTAGAATTTACTTGCTCTTGTTTGGATCCATTAGTATGGGACTGGCAATTTTTGGAAGAGATATATTGTCTTGGTTTTCATGTTTCTTCTGTTTTTGCATTGGGACTTGTGAATCTGTGACTAGTTTGCTGGTGGTATACTGTGTGTGTGTGTGAGAGAGAGGGGGGGGGAGTTAATTCAAGTCAACTTTCTTTTCAGAAGAGATATTTGCAATGCTGCAGAGAAAATAGATTATAGCAGATAGGATTGTTGTTTTCTTCTGTTAAACTGATGTTTTAGGCACTGGGCTGTATCTGCAGTCCTTCCTTAAGAGTTGAATACTGTCTGCATTAGCAATCCCTATCCAGGCTTAAACCCACTATGAAAATAGAGTTAAAGCTGACTACAAAGCAGTCATTCCTTAAATAATATGTGTTTTAGGGAGTCAAGGGAAACCTATTGCACTATCTGAACTAATATGTTATCTTTTGTTGAAAGAAAAAGCAAAGGAAATATAGTTGACCTAGTCATAGCATTAAGTTGATAGAAAAGAAGTAGAAGAAGGTAAGGGAATGTAAATAGTGGAGGGAATTGTAGATACAAAATGAAAAAAAAACACAATAGTGGTGAGAAGATGTGGGAGTTTTGGTTAAAGGTAAACTGAAAAGAGATGAGTAAAGACATGCAATCAGATAAAGGTAGACCAGTCTATGCTCTCAGAAGGTTGAGCCACAAAGACTCTGAAAATCAAGGTAGCCTATGCTCTCTGGGAGAGGAAAATGAAAACAGTCTGGAGGAAATAAAAAGAAAAAATACAAATTAAAGGATTAGCCTGACCTTATAAATTGTCCTTGGGTAGTATATAAAGAAGGAATAGCCGTGTTGTGGTGGGGGGAGGTATGGAGAGAGCTCACTGGAAACACAGAATATTAAAACTGACTGTCAGCAGGTGTGGTGACACATACTTTTAATCCCAGCACTTGAGAAGTAGAGGTAGGAGGATTGTCATGAATTTGAGGCCAACCTGAGACTACATAATGAATTCCAGGTCAAATTGCACTAGAGAGAGACCCTACTTCCAAAACCAAAACAAACAAACAAACAAAAACACTGACTGTTCTGATTGTTAGATTTTGCCAAGAGATTCTCAGTGTTCTTTCCCCAGGGCCTAGAAGCCTGTCTTACCACTGGGACTTCTGCATAGGAATATTCTGTTGTCTCCCAAGTCATACTCCAGGTTATACTTGCTGTTATGATTTACCAGTCAATTATTCCTTTGGAGGCTCCTAGGGCTGTAGCTGTGTGGTTTACTTATAGAAATAATTGACTATGTTCTACAAGCTGGGAATGGCTTAGAAGATTTCTACCCAGTACCCACTGCTATGAACAGGTAGAACAAGTGGTTGTTCAGCTAAAGTAGCTGCGGGCTGGGTTCCAGGTTGTGGCACTGAGTGCAGTCCTGGGGGCAGTCCTAGATGTAGGAGTTGCCAGAGGCACCTTCTGTAAGATTTCTAGTGATGCAGCTTCTGTAGGATATTCCCAGAAACAGGCCCTTAAAGCTGGTCTGTGTTATCTCCTGAAGAGGTGGTGCAATGTCAGAAGCATTGGGCAATTAGTCCAATAATGAGGGACGTTCACTGGGGTGTTAAGAAAGTGGATGTGTAGATGACAGAAGCAGCTGGCCTAGTGAAACAGCATTTCTGTTCCTTTTCTCTCACCATAACTCTAATCAGACACTTGCTTAGAGGTGGCTTCTAAGACCCCATTTTACCAGATGGTCAGCCTGTGTAACTTTTAATTGATGTATGAATATGTTACTTCATACTGGGTTTCACTTATCATTTTTATATGTGGGTGAGTCTTTAGATGTACAAATGATTTTAATTTTAAAGGCAAGTTATCAATTTTTATTCTTACTACCTATGATTTTGGTGTCAATGCCAAGAAATCATTGCCAAAATCAGTACTGTGAATCATTCCTCTCCATGTTTTCTTCTGAGAGTTTTATAATTGTAGCTCTTACCTACAGTTTTTGAACCACTTTGAGTTAATTCTTATGTACAGTATAAGATAAGGTTTGAATTTAATTTTCCTGCATATATATATCCAATGCCCACATTATCTTTTGTTGAAAATATTGTTCTTTTCCAATCAAAAGATCTTCTAGACTTTGAATTTCTTTATTTCTTTATTCTTTTCTTTTAACATTTTATTTATTTGTTTAAGAGAGTGAAGGGTGGGCGGGGAGAGAATGGGAATGTCAGGTCCTCCAGTCACTGCAAATGAACTCCAGATGCATCTGCTCCCTTGTGCATCTGGCATGTGTGAGTTCTGGGGAATAGAACCTGTGTCCTTGTCCTTCACAGGGAAGTGCCTTAATCACTAAGACATCTCTCCAGCCCTTGAATTTCTTTATTGATAGTCTCAAATTGTTCATATATCCTTTCTTGATTCCCTGTGGTATTTTCCTTTAGCTATTTTAAGTATATGCATGACAGATATTTTAAAGTCTTTTTTATATAGGGATGATTTCTAGAGATTTATTTTGTTCCTTTGTATAACTTGTGATCTTTTTCTGGAAATTGGATTTATGAAAATAAAGCCTAGATGCAGGGAAGAACTTTACTAATTAACAGGGTACATGTTAAGCTTGGGATCAGCCTGGCAAAAAAACTGATTATTGTCTCACTTTTCTGGGCATGTGTCTTCTCTGGACCATTGTGTGCTCTTTGCTGATTCTTCTATGAACACAGCTGGGCTTTAATGTCTTAATTTCCCTAAGAGTCTTTCCAATGCTATTTCTCACAGGCTTTTGCTGTTCTATTGTGTGTCTCTGCTTATAATCTCTTGCCCTAGGCATCTGTGGGTCTGTAGTCTCCCTGCCGCTTTCATAAACTGTGCACACTGCTTTCCTTGGTGTTTTTCTGATCTGAGATCTGAGCTGTGCCACTTTTGGCCACCTGAGCTCTGACTTAAGGACATATGGATTGGTTCTTCAGGCATTCCACAGATAGGTTAGACGATTGCAAATTATATCCATTGTGGTCTCTCTGTTTTGAGTGAAAAAAAAAAAAAAAAAAAGACTTGGTTGATACTTTCCCCAAACTGTTCCAGGACTGGCCTGAGAAGAATGTGGCTTTTTCTTGATTTAGTGTTTGCTTTTTGCTAAAGATTTTTGCTTTTTTTAAGAGTTAATATGAAGTAATTTTAGCCAATATTTTGTTGCTTATGTAATGTTTCTATAGGAAAATGGGGGTCTGAAATTTCCTACTCTCCCATCTTGTTGATGTAATATTCCAATTTTCAGGTATAGAATAAGTATGAGACCGCTGAGAAAGACTATTTAGATTTCATTTATTATCTATCTCCTGACTGAGAAAAACTGTGATTAGTTGGGGAAGGGCTGTATCTATGACTGAAAAATGCATAGCAGAACTTTATTGAACCTAAGGATAGAGGTATGCATCATTTCCTAAGTGAAGTAATTTTCCTTATGCAAATACATGTTATGAAAGGGATTGCTATCTAAATTGTAAGGTACTGTAAATGATAGTGGAATTTGTGTTTCATTGTCAAACATTCTTGGCCTTCAGTGTGGAGTGTGTTAAGGTACAAGGCTTAACTGTTCTGGTTCTTAATAATTATAATAATGTAATTAAATAGATCAGTACTGCTGAAATATGTAATAATTCTGTTAGCTGAGAAAAGAGGATCAAGGATAGTTTGGTTCATGTATTGCATGCTTTGAAAGATGTTGCAACTTTGATTGTGATCTCCGTAGGTATAGCACTTCATCAAGTATGCCTTTTGTCTGGCTGATTCCATCATCGTGTGGGACTTGGAAGCAAAAGAAGCTCCATTGTAAGCCTAATGCCCTGCTAGTCACTGTTGTGAATAAAACTGTTGTAGAAAACAGCTTCAGGACACTGAGATGAACCTCCAGACCAGACACAGTTATAGAGGAAGGGATTTAATGAGACTTACAGATCCAGGGGGAGTTCCATAATGGCAGAAGAAAATAGCCTGCTCTCACAGGTCCAAGCAGAGAGAGGAAAAGCCACAAGCCAAATCCCTAAAACCACACCAAAAACAAACCCACTTCAGGGACTCCAGGCACTTTGAATATATTTAGATTGGGAATTTCAAATCTACCACCACACCTCCTCTACTCAGGTGACTGCAGATCTAAATTACAAGCTATATTAAAATCCTAAATATATTGAGGCCCATTCATTTAAACTACCACACCTATATTATTCAGATTTGAGTCTAATTTTCAGTCCAGTTTGAGCACCTATGGAACTGTGCTAATCTGCATTCTTTTCATCTCCTAGTCTTTGTAGTTCTTTCCATCTTGTAAGAGGCTGAGATTCTTATTTACAATGGCTGCCACTTATTCTTTGGTCTTTATTTACAAGTTCTAATGGATGTGTATGTGCCTTTCTGTACAGATGAATGTGTGCTACTTTTATGAATTGGAGGTTGGTACTTTGCAATCACTATTGGCCTTAGTAGTCCTCTTGACATGCAAATCTATGTGGATTGAATAAAAAATGTGGTAACCTTAAATTTGAATGTGAAAGACCAGATTAGAGAACATGACATCTTCGTAAAGAAAGTATTGGACTAGTACAATGGGAGATTGGATTTTGTAAAGAAGAAACCTAGGATCCTAACTAAGATGGTTAAACACAATAAAAAGGTAAGGTGTTATGGAGGGAATAGATAACAAAATATTCTCTGTATACTTAGCATTTTCCTAGGTACTTTCCACACCTTGCTTCTGATTTCATAATAACTTCATTGTGAGGCAAGTATTATCACAAGATCATACAAAGAGAACTAGATACTTCAAAATATCAAATTATGCATCCAGAATGACATAAAGTTTTTTAAAGAAAGCAGAACCTGTATTCAGATTTTGCTGTGTATGAATCTGCATCTGTGCTTTGCTTCCTCTCAGAGTCCTAGTCACTTATTCTATGATGGGGAATGGAAGGAAGTTCACCTATTTCAATTAGTCAATGTTCACATAAGCCTTAAAAAATAATCATTGGGCTGCTGGAGAGATGGCTTAGCAGTTAAGGCGCTTGCCTACAAAGCCAAAGGATCCAGGTTTTATTTCCCATTAGCCACATAAAGCCAGATGCATAAGGTGGCATATGTGCCTAGAGTTTATTTGCAGTGGCTACAGGCCCTGGAGTGTCCATTCTCTGTCTCTCTCTATCTCTTTCAGATTAAAAAAATAAATTTTAAAAATAATTACTAAAAACTTGAAACAACCTAAATATCCATCACCTATTATATTATGGATCATGCACTAATTACTTGTTCTCCACTCCTTTACTTGAATAAGTAAGCATTTCTGAGGGAAATCCTAGAAAGTGAACAGTCATAATTTTGATATGAGGGTTTGTATACATCCTTTCAGCATGGATATATAGACTTCAGGGGCAATTATGTGATCTGAATTCCCTTTGGTGGGTAATAACTTTACTTTGCATTTCCAGGGCTGTGTTTCTGCACTGTCAAAAGCAAAAGGAAGATCATTTCTGAGTTTTGGTAATAACTTCCACTAAACACCTGTTATAGCTTTTGATTCCTATGCTAGTCTATCCTCAGACTAGAGTTATCCTCATTAATTTTGCATCACTGGAAATTATACAATGATTTTTTCCTTCATAATGAAAATGCACATGGGTTTACCATGTAGACCATGGAGATAATTAAAATGGATTAATCAAAGGTTCATATGATTAACACTTTTTGACATACCCACAAATATACTGTAGGCATCAGGTGTGCTGGCAAAGATTCTATCTCCAGGACTGTTGCCTTTTGAATATTGATAAAATAAGGTTAAAATAATTTTTGAAGATGAATCTTAAAAATATATATAGATTTAAGTGGAACGTCTTTTATGGAATGGAGTAATACCTTAACCCTATAATCTTCTTAAAATTATAAAGGGACTGGTTTTCTTGTGCATCCATTTTGCAAATGTGGACTGAAATCTTTGTCAATATAGTTCAGATCTTTTCAAAGTCCATACATGAAGTGTTTGTGTGTGCACACATGCATGTGCATGTATGCATACAGGCCATTAGAAAACTGTTGAATCAAGGCAGATGGGAGCATCATCTAAGGCCACTTTGCTTGCATCTCATTGCAGATAGTCTCTTTCTGTGGTAGAATACCAAGTCTGCAAATAGCTGTTCCAAGGACTTAGGAATCTTATTTCATGTGCTAGAGATCATTTTATAATGGAAGCATAAAAAGAAAATACAGCCTTGGGAGATTTAAATACAGTAACAATTTCAGGGGAGCATCTGATATCATTAAATTTTTCAAATGTGCACTTGGGATTCTGTTTTGTTGTCTGAGAATGTGCTAGTGAAATGACATTAAGATATCCAAGAAATCTGATTTTAGGACATGAATTGGGACTCTTTGATTAGGAATATTTCATTTGGACATAAGAACAAATGGTAATATTTTCATCATTTTTTTACAAAAAAGAAACAACAAATTGTGTCAGAGATAGCCTCAACTTACATCTCAACTGTGTCTCTGTTTTTTGGTCCATTCTATTCTCTACCACTGCTATGCAACACTTCATTACTTATCTTGTCTATGGCCTCCCCCTGTTTCAAACATTTTCATTGTGAAAATGTCCTGTATTTTCTGTCCTGATGATATTTCAAGGGAAAAAATGATCCTAGGTCTTGTGGGCATCTCTTTTCCTCTATAACCTGGCTATCCAAGTCAGTGGTGATTGACCTTTCCCAGAGCAGAAGTCGGTAAAGCAGTTAGCAGTTAGAATATCATTACTGATTATGTGCAAACATAAACTCACACTTGTATTTCAAGTAATATAGAATAATATAAAAAATAAAATAATAGATACCTGTAATTCTATTACCTAGGTACAGTGTTTATTAAGTCCTGGTAAGAATATATCAACTTAGACTTCCAGTCAAGATGGCGTCCGCCTAACCATACCACACATCCCAGGGAAGGAAAGGCAAGACATTAAGGGCTCATTGGGTCTAGTCTTCTATGGTGGGGCAGACTCTAATAGACCTCCAGTGGGAGGGCATCGAGGGGCAAAAAAAGGAGAATGGGCTGATTTCCATGCTCTTGGGTAGTCCACCAGTCTCACAATGCCCCCCAAGCAGCCATCCTAGCCATAGTCCCCACTGCAGGTTCCTCCTGCACTAACCACAGGCAGCAGCCATGGCCAGTTTAACTCCACGTGCCAGCCTAGCTCCACCTGCTCAGCTGCACATGGACAAACACTGTACCACTCTCCCTGCCATGGGCCAATGCTGTCCCACTTGTCGCCACATGCCAACACTATCTTGCTCGCTACTGACCATAAGAATGCTGTCTCACTTATCGGATAAAATAGACTTCTAAACAAAAGTAACCAAAAAAGACAAAGAAGGCCGCTTCTTACTTATCAAGGGAACCATCCAACAAGAGGATATCACAATAATCCATCTTTATGCAACAAACATAGGGGCAACCACAATTAATAAAACAAAAAATCCTAGACAACAAGAGAAATAACCCCCAACACCATCATAGTTGGGGACTTCAAAACTCCACTATCAGCAATAGATAGATCATCCAAACCAAAACTGAACATGGAAGTGAGAGAGCTCAACAAAACCATAGAACAATTAGATCTAACTGACATCTGCAGAACATTCTACCCCAAATCCACAGATTACACGTTCTTCTCAGCAGCCCATACTGGATCATAAAGGCTGCCTCCATATACTTAGGAAGATTGACATTATTTCCTGGATGATATCAGACCCCAATGCTGCATTGCTAGAAATTAACAACAGAAGACCCACCGAGAATCCCAACGGCACCTGGAAACTGAATAGCACACTTGTAAACAATATGTGGGTAGTGGACAAAATGAGAAATGAAATTGAAAAATTTCTAGAAATGAGTGACAATGAGAACACATCATACCAAAACTTATGGGACACAATGAAGGTGGTCCTCAGGGGAAAATTCATAGCACTAAATGCCTTCATAACAAGGACAGAGAGATCCTAAATGAATAAACTAACCATCTACCTAAAGACACTGGAAAAGCAAGAAGAATCCAACCCAAAAAGCTCAAGACAGAAAGAAATAATTAATATCAGAGCAGAAATTAATGAATTGGAAACTAAGAAAACAATTAAGAAAACTGATGCAACAAAGAGCTGGTTCTTTGAAAAAAATAAACAAGATTGAAAAATCTCTGGCCAATTTGAGTAAAAAAAAGAGACACTTCAAAGTAACAAAAGTAGAAATGAAAAAGGAGAGATCACAATAGACATAAATGAAATTGGGAGAATCATCAGGACTTATTTCAAAAACCTATACTCCACAAAACTGGATAATATGGATGAATTCCTGGACAAATACCATCTACCAAAGCTAAACTCAGAGCAGATTAATCTCCTAAACAAACCTATCACATGCATCAAGATAGAAAAAGTAATCAAAAACCTCCCCAAAAAGAAGAGTCCAGGACCAAATGGCTTCTCAGCTGAAATCTATCAAACCTTTGTGGAGGAACTGAAACCAATTTTTCTGAAACGGTGCCACATAATCCAAGAACAGGGAAAGCTCCCCAACTCTTTCTATGAAGCTAATACAACCCTAATACTAAAATCAGGCAGAGTTACCACAAGAAAAGAAAATACACACCTATTTCCTTGATGAACTTAGATGCAAAGATCCTGAACAAAATCCTTACAAACTGAATCCAATAACACATCAAAATCATTATCCACATTGATCAAGGAGGCTTCATCCCAGGAACACAGGGGTGGTTCAACACAGGGAAATCTGTCAACGTAATAAACCAAATAAATAAGCTTAATTACATAAACCACATGATCATTTTTATAGATGCAGAAATGGCCTTTGACAAAATACAACATCACTGCATGATCAAAACATCGGAGAGAATTGGCATGGTTGGTTTATATCTTAACATAATAAAGGCTCTATATAAAGCTCCTAAAGCCCAAATAATACTTAATGGAAAGAGACTGAAGGAATTCCCATTGAGATCAGGAACAAGACAGGGGTGTCCACTCTCATGTTTGCTCTTCAATATAGTACTGGAAGTTCTAGGTCAAGCAATAAGACAGGAGAAAGAAATAAAAGGTATGCAAATTGTAAAGGAAGTAGTTAAGTTAGTTCTATTTGCAGATGACATGGTTCTATATGTGAGAGACCTGAGAGTCTCCATTTCAAAACTTAAAGGTGATTAACTCCTTCAACAAAGAAGCAGGATACAAAAATCAATGCACAAAAATCTATATGGAAAAGACAAAGATACAGAGAAATAAATATGTGATAATGTCCCATTTTCAATAGCAAAAAATAAAATAAAATACCTTGGAATAACATTAACCAAGGATTTGAAAGATCTATGCAATGAAAACATAAAAACACTCAAAAAAGAAATTGAGGAGGACTTGAGAAAATTGAAAGACCTCCCATGCTCCTGGATAGGCAGAATTAGCATTGTGAAAATGGCAATCTTACCAAAGGCAATATACAGATTTATTGCAATACCAATCAAAATCCCGACATTGTTCTTTACAGAGATACAAAAAATGATTTCAAAATTTATATGGAAAGGTAGAAGGCCTCGGATAACCAGGCATGTCCTCAGCAAAACAAACACCTCTGGAGCCATCATCTTACCTGATCTAAAGCTATATTACAATGACATTGTAATAAAAAAAAGCATGATACTGGCATAAAACAGGAGTATAGACCAATGGAACAGAATCTAGTATCCGGACTTTGGGTCATGTAACGACAGCTATTTGGTATTTGACAAAGGCACTAAAAATATAGGCTGGAAAAGAGACAGCATCTTCAACAAATGTTTCTGGACAAATTGGATAACCATATGCAGAAAACTGAAACTTGATTCAAACATCTTGCCATACATAAAAGTCAAGTCTAAATGGATCAAAGACCTCAATATTAGACCAGAAACTTGGCAACTACTGGAAGAGAAAATAGGAGGAACTTTCTATGATATAGGAATGGGAGAACACTTCCTGAACAAAACCTCATAGCTCAGGATCTTAAACAATTACTCAACTATTGGGATATCATGAAGCTGAAAAGTTTCTTCACAGACAAACATACAATAAGCAGATCCAACAGATTACCCACAAAATGGGAGAAAATATTTGCTGTCTATCCAACTGACAGAAGCTTAATTTCTAGAATCGACAAAGATCTCAAAACCCTAAACAATAAAAAGTGAAACAACCTACTCAAAAAATGGGGCCCTTAAGAAAATGTTCATCATCCCTAATCATCCAGGAAATGCAAATTAAAACAACAAAGAGATTCCACCTTACCCCAGTAAGGATAGCAAACATTAAAAAAATCAAATGAAAAGAAATGCTGGAAAGGATGTGGAGAAATAGGAACCCTCATCCACTGTTGGTGGGAATGTAAGATGGTACAACCACTTTGCAAAGCAATATGGAGACTCCCAGAAAGTTTGACTATAGAATTAACAACAGACCCAATTATTCCCTTATTCGGCATTTATCCTAAAAGCTCCATGCCTCAGATCAGAGAGATTTGCTCAACCATGTTTATAGCTGCTCAATTCATAATAGCTAAGAGCTGGCTTCAACCCAGATGTCCATCATTAGAGGAATGGATAACCAAGATGTGGTGTGTCTACATAATGGAGTTCTACAAAAAGGAAAAATGACACAATGAAATTTGAAGAAAAAATGGTCGAAACTGGAACAGATCATTCTCACTGAACTCACCCAATAACAGGAAGAAATTTGTTGCATAGTCCCACTGTTCTACGGCTCCTAACCTGAATCTACACAAGATGCTGACATACCTAATAAGCATCTTGAGGTCCAGACAATAGGGTGGGTGGGGTGGGAGGGATGGTAAGGGCGTGGGTGAGGGACACAAAATTGGATCCAACTGGCAATGGTATGATAAAATTCTACGTCCTAAAAGACAGAGTAAATGGTTGAACCTTCATCAGGTCCTTAAAGGGAACACCTGAATCAAGTGGCTCTGGAGGGGGTATGATGAAAACTGACCTTGGACTTCCGGCCAAGATGGCGACCGCCTAGCTGCGCTGCAAATCCCGGGGAAAGAAAGGCAAGATATTAAGGGTATATAGTGGCTTTTAGGGGAGAGAAATCTGGGAGGGCACAGAGGTGGGGGAACAGGGAATTGCTGGTCCCCTTTCGGGCGGGTAGGCACCCCTTGCCCCAAATAACCGCCGTGTTCAAAGCTCCACCCCTGCCGCTGCTGCTGCTCCGGAGCCCGCACGGCACGCGCCGATCGTTCCCTCCGCGCAGAAGCTTAGACTGCTCCGCACCCTTGTCCACTCGCCCACCTACTGAGTGTGCCCAGTCCCACAAGCTCAGACTGTATCTCTCGCTTGCATCAGCTCAGGTACCACCCCCTACCTGCCTGCCGCACCGGCAGGCTGCCATTGTCTGGTGGCGGGGGAGCGCAGACTGCTTCCGGTTCCCAGCGTTCCCAGCCAAAGTCTGGGCGGCTTCAGTGCTTGGTGCCTCAGTGCCACTCCTAGCTCGAACGCAGGCAGCTGTGGCACAATACCGCTTGAGAACTCAAGCAGCCTTGGCGCCCCTGCCAGGTAGTAGATAGGCGGCTTTGGCAAGTGAGATTATTCCCTGCGTGCGGAAGCTTAGACTGCTCCGCACTCTCGCCACTCGCCCTCTGTCTGCCGCGCAGCTGTCCACAATTGTCCTGTGGCGGGGGAGCGCAGACTGCTTCCGGTCCCAGCGTTCCCAGCCAAAGTCTGGGTGGCTTCAGTGCTTGGTGCCTCAGTGCCACTCCTAGCTCGAACGCAGGCAGCTGGGGCACAACACCGCTTGAGAACTCAAGCAACCTTGACGTCCCTACCAGGTAGTAGATAGGCGGCTTTGGCAAGTGAGATTATTCCCTGCGTGCAGAAGCTTAGACTGCTCCGCATTCTCGTCCACTCGCCCTCTGTCTGCCGCGCGGCTGTCCAAAATTGTCCTGTGGCGGGGGAGCGCAGACTGCTTCGGTTCCCAGCGTGCCCAGCCAGAGTTCGGGCGGCATCAGTGCTTGGTGCCTCAGTGCCACTCCTAGTTCGAACGCAGGCAGCCTTGGCACATTACCGCTTGAGAACTCAGGCAACTTCGGCACCCCTGCCAGGCAGTAGATAGGCGGCTTTGGCAAGTGACAGCCAAAGCCCAGGCTTCTTGGCAACGCCCCCAGGCTGCATAAGATTCCCATTGTTCTTGAGCCCAGGCTGATACACCCACGTATCTGCCCATACACTGTCATGGGCAGAACACAGCGCAAAAGAAATAACATGAATAATCAAACGCAAGAAAATCCAATTAGATCACCCAGTCCCACAATGAATACTTCCAACCAAAACATAGAAGAACAAATAGGACCAGAACACCACATTGAAGCTATGAGCAATGCAACTCTAACCAACCTATTGGTAGAACTTGCAGGAAAGCAACAAAGGGCAGACAATCGTGTGGATGCTGCCATCACTAAACTAGAACTAATAGATAAGAAATTGGAAGGATTAGATAAGAAAATGGAAGGATTTCAAAGAGAGTTAAGAGATTTGAGGGAGAGTGAAAAAAAAGAAGACCTTAAAAATCAGCTGGCCATGCTAAATGAAGACATAAAGAAATGCAAGGATGAACTCCAAGAATCATCAAGAAAATCAGAAAATGATGTGAAAAGGGAGCTTGACAGAGGGATGGAAATTATACATAGAAAAATAATAGAAAATGCAAACTTAATTGAACAAGCCCAAAACTCACTAGAAGCTCTCAAGAATAGAGTCAGCCAAGTGGAGGATAGAAACTCTGATCTGGAAGACAAGATGGAAGAAACAGTTAGAGAGTTCAAAAATTTCAGTAAGTTTAAAAGCTCCTGTGAACAGAACATGAGGGAATTGTGGGATACAGTTAAACGTCCCAATATCAGGATCATTGGAATACCAGAAGGAGAAGAAATCCAGACCAAAGGCATGGAGAACTTATTTAACAAAATAATTGAAGAAAACTTTCCCAATCTCTTAAAAGAAAGGCCCATCAAGATACAAGAAGCCAATAGAACTCCAAACAGACTGGACCAAAGGAGAAACTCTCCAAGACATATTATTATTAAGACTCTAAACATTGACACCAAAGAGAAAATCCTAAAAGCAGCTAGGGAAAAACAGCACACCACCTTCAGAGGTAATCCCATCAGAATTACTTCAGACTTCTCAATGGAAACCCTGAAAGCTAGAAGAGCCTGGAATGAAACACTCCAAAGTCTAAGAACCTATGGCTTCCAACCCAAACTACTCTACCCAGCAAAAGTATCCCTCATAATAGATGGTGAACGAAAAACTTTCCATGACAAAACTCAGCTTTGCAATTATATGAACACAAAACCAAACCTACAGAGAGTATTTCAGGAAATCCTACACAGAGAAGAAAAAAATAATCAAACACAATTGCCTACAAGAAGCAGATCACAACAACCAAACTCAGAGTAGGCACAAAAAACTTCAATGTCCATGAAAACTCCAACCCACATTTACCATCACAATATGGCAGGGATCAAATCAAATCTCACAGTCATTACTCTAAATATTAATGGCCTTAATTCACCCATCAAGAGACACAAGCTAACAGGATGGATCAAAAAATTAGACCCCTCAATCTGTTGCCTTCAAGAAACCCACCTCACCATTAAAGACAGACATCTCCTCAGGGTGAAAGGGTGGAAAACAGTATTCCAAGCAAACGGGAATAAGAAACAAGCAGGTGTAGCTATATTAATATCGGATAAAATAGACTTCAAACCAAATATAATCAAAAAAGACAAAGAAGGCCACTTCCTACTTATCAAGGGAACGATCCATCAAGAGGATATCACAATCATAAATCTGTATGCACCAAACACAGGGGCACCACAGTTCATAAAACAAAACCTACTTGACAATAAAACAGAAATAACCACAAACACCATCATAGCTGGGGACTTCAATACACCATTATCAGTAATAGACAGATCATCCAAACAGAAACTCAACAGGGAAGTAAGAGAGCTCAACAAAACCATAGATCACTTAGACCTAACGGACATCTACAGAACATTCCATCCCAAATCCACAGATTACACATTCTTCTCAGCAGTCCATGGAACATTCTCTAAAATAGACCATATATTGGGTCACAAAGACTGCCTCCACATATTTAGGACGATTGACATAATTCCCTGCATGATATCAGATCACAATGCTATATTGCTAGAAATCAACAATAAAAGACCCACCAAGAATCCCAAAGGCATCTGGAAACTGAACAGCACACTTTTAAACAATAAATGGATAGTGGATGAAATAAAAAATGAAATTGCAAAATTTCTGGAATTGAACGACAATGAGAACACATCGTATCAAAACTTATGGGACACAATGAAGGCGGTCCTCAGGGGAAAATTCATATCACTCAATGCCTTCATAAAAAAGACAGAAAGGTCCCAAATCAATAACCTAACCATCCACCTAAAGGCACTGGAAAAACAAGAAAAATCCAACCCAAAGAGCTCCAGAAGGAAAGAAATAATTAAAATCAGAGCAGAAATCAATGAATTGGAAACCAAGGAAACAATTAAGAAAATTGACAAAACAAAGAGCTGGTTCTTTGAAAAAATAAACAAGATTGACAAACCCCTGGCCAATCTGATCAAGCAAAAAAAGGTGAAGCTTCAAATTAACAAAATTCAAAATGAAAAAGGAGAGATCACAACAGACATAAGTGAAATTGGGAGAATCATCAGGACTTATTTCAAAAACCTCTACTCCACAAAACTGGATAATGTGGAGGAGATGGATAAATTCTTGGAAGCATACCATCTACCAAAGCTAAACACAGAGCAGATTAATCACCTCAATCAACCCATCACACTCATGGAGTTTGAAAAAGTAATAAAAAACCTCCCAAAAAAGAAGAGCCCAGGACCAGATGGCTTCTCAGCTGAATTCTATCAAACCTTCATGGAAGAACTCAAACCAATCTTCCTCAAACTGTGCCACACAATTGATGAACAGGGAAAGCTACCCAACTCCTTTTATGAAGCTAGCATCACCCTAATTCCAAAACCAGGCAGAGATGCCACAAGAAAAGAAAACTACCGGCCTATTTCCCTGATGAATTTAGATGCAAAGATCCTAAACAAAATCCTTGCAAACCGAATCCAACAACACATCAAAAGCATTATCCACCTTGACCAAGTGGGATTCATTCCAGGAACACAGGGGTGGTTCAACATACGGAAATCTGTCAATGTAATACACCACATAAACAAGGATAAACATAAAAACCACATGATCATTTCGATAGATGCAGAAAAGGCCTTTGACAAGATTCAACACCACTTCATGTTCAAAACATTGGAGAGAGTTGGCATGGTTGGTTCATATCTTAACCTAATAAAGGCAATATACGAAGCTCCGAAGGCCCAAATAATACTTAATGGAGAGAGACTGGAGGAATTCCCATTAAGATCAGGAACAAGACAGGGTTGTCCACTCTCACCTCTGCTTTTCAATATAGTTCTGGAAGTCCTAGCTCAAGCAATAAGACAGGAGAAGGAAATAAAAGGGATACAATTTGGAAAGGAGGAAGTTAAGTTAGCTTTATTCGCTGATGACATGATTATATATGTAAGAGACCCGAGAGACTCCATCCCAAAACTCCTGAAGGTGATTAACTCCTATAGCAAAGTAGCAGGATACAAAA
Source organism: Dipus sagitta (assembly GCA_036346955.1). Taxonomy (NCBI): domain Eukaryota; kingdom Metazoa; phylum Chordata; class Mammalia; order Rodentia; family Dipodidae; genus Dipus; species Dipus sagitta. The sequence goes on from CM070776.1 coordinate 124,006,473, forward strand.
TCAATGCACAAAAATCAGTAGCCTTCCTTTATGCAAAGGACAAAGATACAGAAAAAGAAATAAGGGACATAGTCCCATTTTCAATTGCGACAAAAAAAATAAAATACCTTGGAATAACGTTAACCAAGGAAGTGAAAGATCTATACAATGAAAACATAAAAACACTCAAAAAAGAAATTGAGGCGGACTTGAGAAAATGGAAAGACCTCCCATGTTCCTGGATAGGCAGAATTAACATTGTGAAGATGACAATCCTACCAAAGGCAATTTACAGATTTAGTGCAATACCAATTAAAATCCCCACAGTGTTCTTCACAGAGATAGAAAAAATGATTTCAAATTTCATATGGAAAGGCAGAAGGCCTCACATTTCCAAACATATCCTCAGCAAAAGAAATACCTCTGGAGGCATCACCATACCTGATCTAAAGCTATATTACAAAGCCATAGTAATAAAAACAGCATGGTACTGGCATAAAAACAGGACTATAGATCAATGGAATAGACTTGAGGACCCGAACTTTGGGTCAAGCAACTATAGCTACTTGATATTTGATAAAGGCCCAAACAATATACGCTGGAAAAAAGACAGCATCTTCAACAAATGGTGCTGGACAAACTGGATAACCATATGCAGGAAACTAAAACTTGACCCACACATTTCACCATGCACTACACTCAAGTCCAAATGGATCAAAGATCTCAATATAAGACCAGAAACTCGAATACTACTGGAAGAAAATTTAGGAAGTACATTCCATGATATAGGAATGGAAAAAGACTTCCTGAACAAAACCCCAGTAGCTCATGAACTTAAACCATCACTCAACCAATGGGACCACATGAAGCTGAGGAGTTTCTTTACAGACAAGCATACAATTAGCAAAGCCAATATATTACCCACAGAATGGGAGAAAATATTTGTGGGTTATCCAACTGATAGAGGACTAATCTCTAGAATTTACAAAGAACTCAAAAATCTAAACAGTAAGAAGTCAAACACCCCACTCACAAGATGGGGCAAAGAGCTGAACAGGCAGTTCACAGAGGAAGAAATAGAAATGGCAAACATACACATAAGAAAATATTCAGCATCCCTAATCATCAGAGAAATGCAAATTAAAACAACTATGAGATTCCACCTTACCCCAATAAGGATAGCAAGCATCAAAAAATCAAATAAAAACAAATGCTGGCGAGGATGTGGAGAAGTAGGAACACTCATCCACTGTTGGTGGGATTGTAGGATGGTACAACCACTTTGGAAAGCACTATGGAGACTTCTGAAAAAGCTGAGTATAGAGATACCAACAGACCCAGTTATTCCCTTACTGGGCATCTACCCTAAAACCTTCAAACCACAGACTAAAGAGATTTGCTCAACCATGTTTATAGCGGCTCAATTTGTAATAGCTAAGAGCTGGAATCAACCCAGATGTCCATCACTAGAAGAATGGATAACTAAGATGTGGTATATCTACACAATGGAATTCTATACAGCAGTAAGAAAAAATGACACAATGAAATTTGAGGAAAAATGGTTGAACCTGGAACAGATCATTCTCAGTGAACTCACCCAATCACAGAAAAAAAATCGCCACATAGTCTCACTCATCTACAGCACCTAACCTGAATCTACCGAAGATACCTTACATACCCAGCAAGCATCTCCTAGACTAGACACTAGGATGGAAGGGGAGGGAGGGGAGGGCATCAAAGGGGTGGGAAACACAAATCTAGACCCAAACGGCAATGGTACCATAATCTTCTACTTACTAAAAGATAGACCAAATGGCTGATCCTTCACCAGGCCCTTACAGGGAACACCTGAACCACAAGACACTGGAGAGGGTAAGATTAAGACTAACCTTAATCTCCTACATCTTCCCTCCCTCACTTCCCCTCTCCCTGTCTCTCTCTCTCTTATCTCTAACTCTTGTATATTAGTTATCTTTTTCCTCATTTTCTTAGTGGGCACTGACCTGTAACTCCCAGAACCAGCATGGGGCTATCATCCACAATGAGCTTTTGATCAGTGAGACCTACAAGGTTTCCTAAAAGACAGACAGATTTCTGTCAGAGTACTTGATGACCCACCAAAGGTTAGTGGTAAGACCCTACTGCTGAAGATACCTTATGTGATTGACATGCAAATTAGAATGGCATGGCTGGAAGTTGGATGAGAGTCAGTCCCCAGACAGTCAGCGCGTCTAGTGCCAGAAGGTGCTACATGGGCGACTGGGGGAAATTGACCAATATCTATCGAAGCAACGCATGGTCTAACCTACTTAGCAGCAAATAACTTATTGTGATGCACACACAAGTGCAGTGGTGGCACACAGCCATGGTGGGGAACCAACTGCTCTCAATTTGGCTAACTGATCCCCTCACTGGTATGGGACCCATAGCTGGAGCTGGGAAACAAGTCAGAACCATATCCAAACATAAGCCCACTCTCCAGTATCAAACTACTATCAATTGTGGGCTACAAGAGGGCCTACACCTATTAAATTCTGTATAAAAAAAAAAGTAAGGGTTATCTCATTTGTCCTGGTGCTAACTTACTCTCCATTGGAGAATCTGCTTCTCTTTTTCAGATAGATGTAGACCCTAAGGAGAGAGCCACCCCATCATACCTCAAAAGGGCCCCAGCTGAAACTAAGAAAACTTGGAGAAACAAGCAAGGGGGCTGTTTTCCTGATGAACCGGACACCAGCACAAGGGGCAAGGAGATCAGCACAGAGAAAAATCAACTCCTACCAAATCAGAGAGCCAGAGCCTCAGAGGCCCTCAACACCTCATCACTGAAGCAGACCAAAAATGAACCCAACATGGCTCAGGGAAATTTTGCGGAAGAGGGGGCGGAAAGAATGTCAGAGTCACATGTTGGGTCATGATATGCAGAGACATTTAGCTTAGCCATAACTGTGGGCTAACTCCACAATGCATGACCCGTATACCTCAACAAGGAGGGGCCAAGGGGAGGGGGTAGGTCATGGATGAGCCTAATAATGGTACCAAACTGACTGTATTTGCTGAATACAGAACTGACTAATAAATAAAAAAAATAAATAAAAATAAAAAAAAAAGAAAACTGACCTTAATCTTCTCCTGTTTCTCTCTCTCTCTCTCCCTCTTCTCTCTCTCTCTTATATGTTACCTATCTCTTTCTTCTTTCTTTTCCTTAGTGCTGGCCTGTAACTCCCAGTACCAGCATGTGGCTAACATCAGCAATGAATTATTGATCAGAGAGACCTACAATGTCTCCCAAAAGAAGACAGATTTCTGTCAGAGTACTTGATAACCTACCAAAGGTTAATGGTAAGACCCTACTGCTGAAGACACCATATGCTGTTGGTACGGAACATGGAATGACATGGCTGGAATCTGGAAGAGAGTCAGTCCCCAGACAGTTAGCTTGTCTAGTGACAGAAGGTGCTACATGAGCAATTGGTGGAAATTGAACAACATCTGTCCAATCAACTCGTGGTCTAAGCTATTCAGCAGCAAACATCCTGATGTGATGCTCACACAAGTGCAATAGTGACACATAGCCATGGTGGGTAACCAACTGCTCTTCATTTGGCTAACTGATCTGCTCAGTGGAATGGAACCCATAGCTGGAGCTGGGAAACAAGTCAGAAACATATCCAAAAATGAGCTTGCTCTCAATTATGAAGCTCCCACTAATTGTGAGCTAAAAGAGGGCCTACACCTATTAAGTTCTCTCTGAAATAACAATGGTTATCCCATTTATCTGGTTCTACCTTCACTCTCCATTGGAAAATTTTCTTTTCTCTTTCAGATGGATGAAGATTCTAAGGACAAAACCAGCCCATCACACCTCAAAAGGCACCAGCTGAAACTAAGAGTAATTGGGGACATGAGCAAGAGTGCCACTTTCTTGGTGAACCTAGTACCAACATAAGGGCGAAGGAGATAAACACAGAGAAGACTCACCTCCTACCATATGAGATATCCAGAGACTTGGAGGCTTCCAAGACCTCATCACTAAAGCAGACCTAAAACTGAACCCAACATGGCTCAAGGAAATTTGCAGAAGAGAGGCCATAAAGAATGCTAGAGCCATACATTGGGTCATTATGCACAGTGACATTGACTCTTACCCATAACTGGTGGCTAACCCCAAAATGCATGACCCATATTCTCCAATGTGGAGGGTCCATGCAGATGGTGAGGACAGAGAGGAGGCTAACAATGGTATCAGCATGACTATATACACACTGTGTACATAACTAAAAAAGAGAAAAAAAATTAGATAGTACTTCCCCATGATTGATGTTTGAGCTATGACACCTTTACTTACAAAAAAGTTTTTTAAACTATCTTAAATAATATGTTTTCATGAAGGCTAATCTTGATTATTTTAATAATAAATTAAATTTGTAATACAAAAAATAATATACATTGACTTAATATTAAATACAAAGATGAATGCAATGTTACATGTGTGTGGTTTGGAATTGCTAACCTAAGAATATTCTGTCCTGGGGAATAGGCTCATGAGCCCCTGCCCCTTTCTGAGGTTATATAAATAGTCAAGTAAAGAGGAAGGATCATGAACTACTACCTCTTCTTGGGGACATGTAAGCTGCTAGCTGTTGCTGGCAGAAAACATTTCCTTCAGTGGTGTAGCCTCCTATAAGTTGCCTATGTTACTGTAAGCAGCCACTCACCCACATTTCTGTAAGTAATGCAAGTTAAGTTCATTGGGTCACCAAACTACATTTGCAGGGATTTGTTTCATTACTTCTTTTCTTGGTGCCCTACCTGATTGATATAGACATTGGTTCATTTCTCCCATAAAATGTTCACATAACAATGAGATTGGAAAGATATGCCATTTTATAACCATTTAAAAGCTAAAATATTGAGGGCATTTTTACAAGACACTACAAAGAGTTCATAATCAACTTAATGGTTAGCCTTGGTGTTTTCTGTCTAATCATATTTATATAATTAGGTTGGCTATTTGAACAAGACAAAATTTGGTGTAGAGAAATAATGTCTTTAACATCTTTCTATTTTCCTATATTTCTTTCCATGTCCTCTTCTTACTGAATTTCTTTCATTCTTGCTGTTCTTAGATCCTGCAAAGCTAAGGAAAGTTTAGGAGTTTACTGTATTGGGACTGAGACCTCTGAAAGCCTAAGAAAGAGGCAAGACATAATTACAGATATTTCTAATGATGTCCTTCTGACAAATAAGTGGAAATATTGTTCAGTATTCCTTTATTGCCTTTATAGCTGACTTTCTGGAATGACTGATATTTTTTATCCCAACCCCTTCCATTTATAAAAAAATAATTTCTATTTCTTCTAATTCCTCAATCTGAAATTGTAGTCTCAAAGATTCCCAGTGATTTTCTGATCACCAGAGCCAAAGCCATCTTTTATTCCCTACCTCTAAGGCGTGTCACGGATTAGCCATTTCTTAGAACCGTTTCTTGTATATTTGTCCCCCTAAATTTTTGATTGCACATCTTCTGTTCACTTTGATGGCTTTTTTAAGCCTTATTACCATGGGGAGCCTAGAGACTCAGTCTTTGGCCTTTAGTTCTTTTATCTTTACTCTCTCTCTCTCTTTTTCTTTTTCCCTTAAAGCATGATTCTCTCAAACTTTATTGTGTCTAAAATGTGACTCTATTCTTTAGATCATGCAGACCTAATAGTTTAAAGTTATCTTTACCTCCACTTTCTTTCTTGATCTAGCCAATCATCACATTCTGTCAATTATCTCTACAAAAATACCCCTTCAGACACTTTGATACACTATAAATTGGTGCATATGTTTTTGGTGATACTTCACCATATATATTTCTATTTCGGAGTTAACAATTCCAATTCTATGAAGCTATTCTGTGAGAATAACCAAGAAGATTCTTTGTAGCACTAGTTAGATTATCAAAAACCAGGCGACTTCATACAAGGAAACTATGTATTCTATAGGATAGCACTCTTAGCCAAAAATGAGATCTAAAAGAAGTAATATGAAAAGATATTTGTGGTAAAGTTATAGCTAAAACTTCAATTACAGGTTGTATATAGAAAATGTATAGTATGACTCCATTAGAGATCCATATATCCATATAAAAACACACTCATACTAAATTTTTAAGAGAAAAGACCAAAATATTATTCAATAAACTGCTCAAAATGATTGCCACAGGAAGGGAGTTTTGGAAGGATGAAGCTGCTTATACTTTGCCTACACACACAACTTTGATATTATAAAAATGCATATATTATTTTTTATAATTAAAAGTATTTCCTGATTTCTATTTATTCTGACTCAACTGTAGTTTAAATATTGTTATCTGATATCTCTATCCTGCTACATTCATGTAAAGGCTCCCTATTGCTCTATTAGCTCAATTAATCCTCTGACACTAGACACTGAGAATCTCTTTGAAAAGAAAAAATATCTACCCTGGCTATCTCCCAAAATTTTAAAATTCAAAGGACATAATTCATATCAGTGACCTTTGAAAAACTAAGTACAATGTTAACATAAGGCATCACCTCTAGCAGTGATTGGAAGCATAGTTTAGGACGTAAGGTCTGGACAAGATATGACAAAACACACAAATGCTATTACTGAGTTAAGAGAACTGAATCTTGGAACAATTTGGTCATCCAATGGGTTTCTTCATCTTTAGTTTATCAACCTAACTGTAACATTCTGATCACCTTTGCTTCAAGCAAGATTGAGAAATAAGTTTCCTAAAGCAATTCCTATTGTTAATGATAAACAATGTAAATGGTTGTTAGAGGTCAGCTATTAGACTCACACTGATTTGTAAGCTATTAGTATTCTAAGGACAAAGGACTCTATAGTAATGTTGGAGCAGAGTGAAAAATATATTCTAGATATTTAGAAGTGCATCAAGTTCTCATGTAGACCCACTTTTAGAGCTGGAGAGATGGCATAGCAGTTAAGGTGATGTATGTGAAGCCTAAGGACCCATGTTCAACTCTCCAGGTCCCATGTAAGCCAGATTCACAAGGTGACACAAGCACGCAAGGTCACACATGCACACAAGGTGGCACATGCATCTAGATTTTGATTACAGTGGCTGGATGCCCTGATGTGCCAATTCTCTCTTTCTCTCTCTCTGTCTCTCTCTCTCTTGCTCTCTTGCCTTGAGCAAAGGCCAGCATGTTTGGCTTGCCTCAAAAAAAGACCTATTTTAATAAAAGCACATGGTCTCCCTAATGAAATCTTCAGCATTTACATTGAGCTGCATCAAAGAAATTAGAGCTCACATGTAGATATAAAACATGTCTACTATTGTCCCATCACTTATTGCATCTATGAAGATGTCAGAACATTTTGATTAACATTATTTTATATTGTTATGGAGAGATACTGAAGAATTTATGGAGACACATGAAGATTATTGCTTTAGCAGTCCTACATTTTCCTTAAGTCACAAGGACTTGTTCTATGTGATCAATGAGCAGTTATTAAAATTTGCAGTTGTGGTCCAATAATTAATGATGATGATAAACTATGGACCTGAGGTCAAATTATGGCCTCACATTTCTAACATCTGTCAAATTCCTCCACCCTTCCTTGAACCAAGAATCAGAGACATGGGAATAACATTCCATATATATATTTTTTTCTATTTTAAGCTAGCAGACAATAATTATTTTAGACATAGAAGCAGACAAAAACCCTCAAACATACTTTAATTTACAAAGTGCATTGGGAATTCCTGTTCAAGAAATATTCTAATGTTGGTCACAATTGGTATTAAACACAGAACAGAAAAGGCTATAATGCTTTCTATAGTAAGAAGATAAATTTGATACAGTGATTATTAAGGAATATAAGGGCTTGTGAAGTAGCATAAATATTTATGGGTGAGCCACCTTCAGCTTTAATATTTTTTCACCATTTGTATTTTGACAAAATTTTATATACTTTAGAAAATTTACTGTGTCTTACTCTTGGTGATGTAGAAGAAATATACATTCATAAAAACTCTTCAAATTCCTTAAAATGTAGGTCTTCTTGGGAAAAAAAAATCTCAGTGTTTTTCACATTTAATTACCAAAACACATATGGCTTACTTTTAGCCATTAATTGGTGTGATTTTATCTACACACATAAGATTATATTCTTTAGCTCAATACTGAATTTGATAGCTAACTCAATTTTATTCCATCATTTACAAATTCTAATGGAGATGTTTGCCTCTAGTCCTTTGCAAGCAAGTGCCTTTAATCACTGAGAAATCTCCCTAGCCCTCTCTTTGGGCATTTGTAATTCAATTTAATACAGCTTTATCAGTTCCCATTATGTGACATAGATACTATTCTAGGCACTGATTGGCACTGTAGGCTGAATAAGGCCCAGTGTACTCTCTCATAGAGCTGATATATTCACCACATAGATTGGTATGGTTAGTGTCTAGAGTAGCTAACATATAGGATGTGTTCTCAGATTATTCTTAAATAAGATTAAAATATATATTTTGTAAAAGTAGGAGGAGAAAAGCAGTTTGAATGTGTATGAGTGCTAGTTATATGAGATTGTTACAAAGCCAAGAGATGATCAATTCACTGAAGTTAGAGGCTGATATATTTGAAATAAAATCTCATACTCCCTTGCTATTTATGAAACTTTCTACTTCATGGTTTAAAGAAGTAAAAAAAAATAAAGCATGTTTGTGCTTAAGAAAATGAAGTGACTTTCAATAACTCAAACATAGTACTATGAGAAACATTGACAAGTCAATTAATGAATTAGCTGTTGAAAGAATCTTATTTATGTTTACCATTTTATTATTTTACAGAAAGGGATCAATAGCCTTTGAAAATAGCACCTAGAGAATGACAGTGCTACTGAATTTGGATCCAACTGATGACATATTTTAAGGTGGTAGATGATGAGATCCACAGTAATAAAATGTCAAGGTGCCCGTGGACATTGATGAGTTTCTGGGTGATTACACCATAAAACCATATTTCAAAATGTCACCTACCTTTGAATGTAGCTGAGAGGTTTACAAAGCATGCTCTGTGTCACAAATGAAGGCCAATCTTGCATGGTATGTGCTAGGTCCACACAATGACAATGCTCAGATTTTGTCCTATTGAACCAAGGGCACTAAAACCTTTCCTAAGAAGCAAGCTTCCATTTTAACAGAGGGTCTTAACAGTCTAAACAAATTTTGTTAAAATAGTGATAATATACTTAGGAAACCTTCAGTTGAGTTAGTCTAAAAAGAGAGGCAATATAACAAATTCTTTTTTTTTTTGTTCTTCTTATAAAAATGGGTGTACTGATAACTGTGGAATTCTGACATGAATAGAACTGGCAAAAAAGAGAATAGAACTCCATTAATAATCAAACTCTCAAACTCTGGAATTTGAGACTTACATTATGAATCTGATAGGCAAATATATTCCATAATGTCTAGAAAAAGAATTTATGTTTGAAGACTTAAAACTTACACAAGTAGTATACAGATATATAAAAGATGCCTCTAATAATCTTAAGTAGCACAAGGAAGAATTTTAAGTAAGTGAATATAATTTGATAGCAGCATATGTCCAGTATAATTTCATTTTTTTCTTCTTTTAAATCTTTTATTTATGAGAGAGAGAGAGAGAGAGAGAGGCAGATTGAGAGAGAGATGGGTACACCAAGGCCTCCAGCCACCATAAATGAACTCTACACCCATGTGCCACCTTGTGCATCTGGCTTATGTGGATACTGGGGAATTGAACCTGGGTCATGAGGCTTTGAAGGTAGTGCCTTAATAACTAAGCCATCTCTCCAGCCCCAGTACAATTTTAAATACAAGGTAAGAAGTAGGGCTGTGGTAGCTCAATCAGTCAAGCTCTTGCCACTCAAACATAAGGACCTGATTGAGCTTCAGTATGCACATGAAATGCTGGGTGTGGTGGTATATACCTGGAATCCTAGGGCTTGGGAAGTGACTGGAAGATCCCTAGGACTTGCTGGCCAATGAGTCTAACATAGTTGGTGAGTTCTAGGACAATGTGAGACCCTGCCTCAAATGAGACAGATGACGTACCTTAGGATTGCCACCCAAGTTTACCTTCTGGGCTCAAAACATTCATGAATCTATGTGCATGTGCTCCTGCACACATGTGAGTGGCTCACACAGATGAGCACACAGGCATGCAATGTATATCTCACATATAAACTTTTTAAAAGATTAAAGAAAATATAATGGTAAGAGCTATGCCATAGTATTTTTGGATGTTTCTTTAAGTAAGGTGATGGGATTACAGGCATTTTCATGATTTTGATGTGCTTTACACATATTCTTCAGTGAATATATGGTAGAAAAACAATACTAATAAATAGTACTTTGTCATGAATTAGCAAATATAGGGAAACATGAGAAAATAAAATGCACCTATAACCTCACTTTAAAATTATCATTGTCAGGATTTCATTTTGATAATATTCTCTAAGAATTTTTTAAATACAGTATTATTTTGATTTGGATTGTTTGCTAATTTTTTTAAGTTTTATTTTATTTTATTTGAGAGAAAGAGGCAGAGGGAGGGAAAGAGAGAGAAGGAAAGAGAGAGAAAGAATGGGCACGTCAGGGCATCCAGCCACTGCAAATGAACTCTAGACACATGTGCCATCTTGTGCATCTGGCTTACGTGGGTCCTGGGGAATCCAACCTGGATCCTTTGGCTTTGCAGGCAAGTGCTTTAACTGCTAAGCCATCTCTCCAGCCCTTTTTGCTAATATTCTATTGAGAATTTTTGCATTTATATTTATCAAGGATGTTGGGTCTTCATATTTTGTGTCTCTTTTATGGATTTAGTATCAAGTGAATGTTGGGATTACAGATTTAATTTGGAATAATTCCTTCCTTTTCATATTTTACAATTGTTTGAAATTACTTCTTTTGATGATTCAAATGTAAAATCCCCCCATAACCTCATGTGTTTGTGACTTAACTTTATACTTAATACTCTGCCAGGCCAGCATTTGGGGGGCACAGCCTTCTTGGAAGAGGTGTGTGGCTGGGGGCTGGCCTTGGAGTATTTTACCTCAGCCCTCTCTACTTCCTCCCTGTTGATATAAAGCCATGATAGTGCACAGCTATGTGCAGGCCGTGGAGGGTGGGTGGAGAGGAGGGGTAGTGCATTCAGAATTAATGCCATTTGGTCCTTTCCTTTCATTGCTGGGAGAGTTTTTATTTCATCAAAAAGTTTACTTCAGATCTGGAGGGATTTCTCAGTGGTTAAGGTGCTTGCCTGCAAAGGCTGAGGACCCAAATTCAATTCCCCAGTACTCATGTAAAGCCAGATGCACAAGATGGTACATTCATTTGGAGTTTGTTTGCCTGAAACTCAGAGGTCTATATGAGCAGTACTCAATCCATCAGGAAGAGACAGGTAAAATCAGCTGTGGGGGGGCATATGTTATTATCTCCCAGACCAAGATACAGTTTTGTACATGTTTAAATGGTGACATTAACAGACCATAACATGAAGAATCATGGTACTTGGTAGGGGTGAAGTAGGACTGTCAACAGGACCGTGAGAAGCATGGTAGGAGAGGCAATAAATGCCATAGATTAAATACATTCTTCTGAAGGGCTTATAGTATTAAAAAAAAAAAAAACTAGGGCAGGGGAAATGACTCAGTTGATAAAGTTTTGGTGACAGAAGCATGAGGACTTAGTAGCTTGAATTATTAGGATCCATGTAAATCTATGTATGGTGGGAGGCATGTGTTTATAATCCCAACGCTGGGGAGGCAGAGATTGGGGACCCTTGGGGCTTGCTGGCTAGCTCATCTAGCTGGATTGTTGAACTCCAGGCACAGCAAGAGATCCTGTTTTAAAAAGTAAGTTGGATGCCAAGCGTGGTGGTGCACACCTGTAATCACAGTACTGGGGAAGCAGAGGTAGGAGGATCGCCATGAGTTCAAGGCCACCCTGAGACTACATAGACAATTCCAGGTCAGCCTGGTCTGGAGTGAAACTCTACATCCAAAAAAATATAAGGTGGAAAACAATTGAGCACACACATGTGTGCCTATACGCATACAAGTACATGTACACACATGTCACTTAGATGTATATATATATATATATATATATATATATATATATATATATACACAAAACCCCCACAAAGAACTAAGTTTTTCAATATTTTTAAGTTACTAAAATGCTAGTGTTTCTGGTTTAAAATAAGTGAAACTGATGGTAATTTAGGAAAGATGGTTTACTGTGCCAGTATATTTAAGCCTTAAATTCTGATTTAACTAACCTTTAAAAACTACATTTCAAGACATTACTCAACAAAGATCTAAGATATGGTGTATTTAAAAAAATTCTCTCAGGGTGGGCATGGTGGTGCACGCCTTTAATCCTAGCACTAGGGAGGCAAGGTAGGAGGATCTCCGAGAGTTCGAGAACACCCTGAGAATGCATACTACATAGTAAATTCCAGTTCAGCCTGGACCAGTGTGAGACCCTATCTTGAAAAACCAAAAAAAATAAAAATTCTCTCAGATCATCACCAAAATTATCCTCAGTTTGCATATTATGTATGTCATGCTTTTTAAAAAAGTTTTTCAGGTTTAATTTTATTTTTATAAATGTTATTCAGAGATTTGGCATATGAACATTCTGCAAATTGGTACTATTCCCATTGCGTTATACTATTTTTTTTATTTCTATTGTTGTCTTTTCTTTTTTTTTTCCTTTTTTTCTTTATTAGTTAGTTTTGTATTCAGCAAATACAGTCAGTTTGGTACCATTATTAGGCTCATCTGTGACCTACCACCTCCGCTTGGCCCCTCCTTGTTGAGGTATATGGGTCATGCATTGTGAAGTTAGCCCACAGTTATGTGTAAGATAAATGTCTCTGCATATCATGACCCAACATGTGGCTCTGACATTCTTTCCGCCCCCTCTTCTGCAAAATTTCCCTGAGCCATGTTGGGTTCATTTTTGGTCTGCTTCAGTGATGAGGTGTTGGGGGCCTCCGACGCTCTGGCTCTCTGATTTGGTAGGAGTTGATTTTTATCTGTGTTGATCTCCTTCCCCCTTGTGCTGGTATCTGGTTCATCAGGAAAACAGCCCCCTTGCTTGTTTCTCCAGTTTTTCTTAGTTTCAGCCGGGGCCCTTTTGAGGTATGCTGGGGTGGCCCTCTCCTTAAGATCTACATCTATCTGAAAAAGAGAAGCAGATTCTCCAACGGAGAGTAAGTTAGCACCAGGACAAATGAGATAACCCTTACTTTTTTAATAGACAATTTAATAGGTGTAGGCCCTCTTGTAGCCCATGACGATGATGATTGATGGTAGGTGAGTGGGCTTATGTTTGGATATGGTTCTGCCTTGTTTCCCAGCTCCAGCTATGGGTCCCATACCACTGAGGAGATCAGTTAGACAAATTAAGAGCAGTTGGTTCCCCACCATGGCTGTGTGACACTATTGCACTTGTGTGGGCATCACAACAAGTTATTTCCTGCTAAGTAGGTTAGACCATGAGTTGCTTGGACAAATATTGGTCATTTTCCCCCAGTCGCCCATGTAGCACCTTCTGGCACTAGACGCGCTGTCTGGGGACTGACTCTCTTCCACTTCCAGCCATGCCATTCTATTTTGCATGTCAACCACATAAGGTGTCTTCAGCAGTAGGGTCTTACCACTAACCTTTGGTGGGTCATCAAGTACTCTGACAGAAATCTGTCTGTCTTTTAGGAAACCTTGTAGGTCTCTCTGATCAAAAGCTCATTGTGGATGATAGCCCCATGCTGTTACTGGGAGTTACAGGTCAGTGGCCGCTAAGAAAATGAGGAAAACGATAACTAATATACAAGAGTTAGAGAGAAGAGAGAGAGAGAGGGAAAGGGAGAAGGAGGGCGGGAAGATGTAGAAGATTAGGGTTAGTCGTGATCCTATCCTCTCCAGTGTCTTGTGGTTCAGGTGTTCCCTGTAAGGGCCTGGTGAAGGATCAGCCATTTGGTCTGTCTTTTAGTAAGTTGAATTTTCAGGTACCATTGCCTTTTGGGTCTAGATTTGTATTTCCCACCCCTTTGATGGCCTCCCCTGCCTCCCCTTCCATCCCAGTGTCTAGTCCACAAGATGCTTGCTGGATATGTAAGGTATCTTGGGAAGATTCAGGTAAGGTGCTATAGATGAGTGAGACTATGTGGCAATTTTTTTCTGTGGTTGGGTAAGTTCACTGAGAATGATCTGTTCCAGGTTCACCCATTTTTCCTCAAATTTCATTGTGTCATTTTTTCTTACTGCTGTGTAGAATTCCATTGTGTACATATACCACATCTTAGTTATCCATGTGCTATAGATGAGTGAGACTATGTGGTGATTTTTTCTGTGGTTGGGTAAGTTCACTGAGAATGATCTGTTCCAGGTTCAACCATTTTTCCTCAAATTTCACTGTGTCATTTTTTTCTTACTGCTTTGTAGAATTCCATTGTGTAGATATACCACATCTTAGTTATCCACTCTTCTAGTGATGGACATCTGGGTTGATTCCAGCTCTTATATATTACAAATTGAGCCACTACAAACATGGTTGAGCAAATCTCTCTAGCCTGTGGTTTGAAGGTTTTAGGGTAGGTGCTCCGTAAGGGAATAACTGGGTCTGCAGGTATCTCTATAGTCAGCTTTTTCAGAATTCTCTATATTGCTTTCCAAAGTGGTTGTACCATCCTACATTCCCACCAACAGTGGATGAGTGTTCCTACTTCTCCACATCCTCACCAGCACTTATTTTTATTTGATTTTTTGATGTTAGCTATCCTTATTGGGGTAAGGTGGAATCTCATAGTTGTTTTAATTTGCATTTCTCTGATGATTAGGGATGCTGAACATTTTCTTAAGTGTATGTTTTCCATTTGTATTTTTTCCTCTGTGAACTGCCTGTTCAGCTCTTTGCCCCATTTTGTGAGTGGGGTGTTTGACTTCTTACTGTTTAGATTTTTGAGTTCTTTGTAGATTCTAGAGATTAGGCCTCTTTCAGTTGGATAACTTGCAAATATTTTCTCCCATTCTGTGGGTAATATATTGGCGTTGCTTATTGTATGCTTGTTTGTAAAGGAACTCTTCAGCTTCATGTGATCCCATTGGTTGAGTGATGGTTTAAGTTCATGGGCTACTGGGATTTTGTTCAGGAAGTCTTTTTCCATTCCTATATCATGGAAAGTACTTCCTAAATTTTCTTCCAGTAGTAGTCGAGTTTCTGGTCTTATATTGAGGTCTTTGAGCCATTTGGACTTGAGTGTAGTGCATGGTGAAATATGTGGGTCAAGTTTCAGTCTCCTGCATATGGTTATCCAGTTTGTCCAGCACCATTTGTTGAAGATGCTGTCTTTTTTCCAGCGTATATTTTTCGGGCCTTTATCGAATATCAAGTAGCTATAGTTGCTTGACCCAAAGTCTGGGTCCTCAAGACTATTCCATTGGTCTATACTCCTGTTTTTATGCCAGTACCATGCTGTTTTTATTACTATGGCTTTGTAATATAGCTTTAGATCAGGTATGGTGATGCCTCCAGAGGTATTTCTTTTGCTGAGGATATGTTTGGGTATGTGAGGCCTTCTGCCTTTCCATATGAAATTTGAGATCATTTTTTCTATCTCTGTGAAGAACACTGTAGGGATTTTAATTTTTAATTGCATTAAATGTGTATATTGCCTTTGGTAGGATTGACATCTTCTCAATGTTACTTCTGTCTATCCAGGAACATGGGAGGTCTTTCCCTTTTCTCAAGTCCTCCTCAATTTCTTGTTTGAGTGTTTTTATGGTTTTGTTGTATAGATCTTTCACTTCCTTGGTTAACCTTATTCCAAGGTATTTTATTTTTTTGTTGATATTGAAAATGGGACTATGTCCCTTATTTCTTTCTCTGTATCTTTGTCCGTTGCATATAGGAAGGCTACTGATATTTGTGCATTGATTTTGTATTGTGCTACTTTGCTATAGGAGTTAATCACCTTCAGGAGCTTTGGGATGGATTCTCTCGGGTCTCTTACATATACAATCATGTCATCAGCAAATAAAGCTAACTTAACTTCTTCCTTTCCAAATTGTATCCCTTTTATTTCCTTCTGCTATCTTATTGCTTGAGCTAGGACTTCCAGTACTATATTGAAAAGCAGAGGTGAGAGTGGACAACCCTGTCTTATTCCTGATCTTAATGGGAATTCATCCAGTCTCTCTCCATTAAGTATTTTTTGGGCCTTCGGAGCTTTGTATATTGCCTTTATTATGTTAAGATATGAACCAACCATGCCAATTCTCTCCAATGTTTTGATCATGAAGTGATGTTGTATCTCGTCAAAGGCCTTTTCTGCATCTATCGAAATGATCATGTGGATTTTATGTTTAACCTTGTTTATGTGGTGTATTACATTGACAGATTTCTGTATGTTGAACCACCCCTGTGTTCCGTGGATGAATCCCACTTGGTCGAGGTGGATAATGCTTTTGATGTGTTGTTGGATTCGGTTTGCGAGGATTTTGTTCAGGATCTTTGCATCTAAATTCATCAGAGTAATAGGTCGGTAGTTTTCTTTTCGTGTGGCATCTCTGCCTGGTTTTGGAATTAGGGTGATGCTAGCTTCATAAAAGGAGTTGGGTAACTTTCCCTGTTGACCAATTATGTGGCACAGTTTGAGGAAGACGGTTTGAGTTCTTCCATGAAGGTTTGATAGGATTCAGGTGAGAAGCCATCTGGCCCTGGACACTTCTTTTTTGGTAGGTTTTTTATTACTTTTTCAATCTCCATGTGTGTGATGGGTTGATTGAGGTGATTAATCTGCTCTGTGTTTAGCTTTGGTAGATGGTATGCATCTAGGAATTTATCTATCTCCTCCACATTATCCATTTTTGTGCAGTAGAGGTTTTTGAAATAAGTCCTGATGATTCCCCCAATTTCACTTATGTCTGTTGTGATCTCTCCTTTTTCATTTTGAATTTTGTTAATTTGAAGTTTCTCCTTTTTTTGCTTGATCAGATTTGGCCAGGGGTTTGTCAATCTTGTCTATTTTTTCAAAGAACCAGCTCTTTGTTTTGTCAATTGCCTTAATTGTTTCCTTGGTTTCCAATTCATTGATTTCTGCTCTGATTTTAATTATTTCTTTCATTCTGGAGCTCTTTGGGTTGGATTTTTCTTGTTTTTCCAGTGCCTTTAGGTGGATGGTTAGGTTATTGATTTGGGACCTTTCTGTCTTTTTTATGAAGTGCTATGAATTTTCCCCTGAGGACCGCCTTCATTGTGTCCCATAAGTTTTGGTACGATGTGTTCTCATTGTCATTCAATTCCAGAAATTTTGCATTTTCATTTTTTATTTCATCCACTATCCATTTGTTATTTAAAAGTGTGCTTTTCAGTTACTAGGTGCCATTGGGATTCTTGGTGGGACTTTTGTTGTTGATTTCTAGCAATATAGCATTGTGATCTGATATCATGCATGGAATTATATCAATCTTCCTATACATGTGCAGGCAGTCTTTGTGACCCTGTATATGGTCTATTTTAGAGAATGTTCCATGGGCTGCTGAGAAGAATGTGTAGTCTGTGGATTTGGGATGAAAAGTTCTGTGGATGTCCGTTAGGTCTCGGTGATCGATGGTTTTGTTGAGCTCTCTTACTTCCCTGTTGAGTTTCTGTTTGGATGATCTGTCTATTAATGATAATGGTGAATTAAAGTCCCCAGCTATGATGGTGTTGGTGGCTATTTCTGTTTCATTGTCAAGTAGGTTTTGTTTTATGAACTGTGGTGCCCCTGTGTTTGGTGCATACAGATTTATGATTGTAATGTCCTCTTGATGGATCATTCCTTTTATAAGTAGGAAGTGTCTTTCTTTGTCTTTTTTGATTATTTTTGGTTCAAGGTGTATTTTATCTGATATTAATATAGCTACGCCTGCTTGTTTCTTATTCCCATTTGCTTGGAATATTGTTTTGCACCCTGTCACCCTGAGGAGGTGTCTGTCTTTAGCGGTGCGGTGGGTTTCTTGAAGGCAACAGATTGAGGTGTCTAATTTTTTGATCCATCCTGTTAGCTTGTGTCTCTTGATGGGTGAATTAAGGCCATTAATATTTAGGGTAATGATTGTGAGATTTGCTTTGATCCCTGCCATATTGTGACGCTAAATGTGGGTTGGTGTTTTCATGGACTTTGAAGTTTGTTGTGCGTATTTTGAGTTTGGTTGTTGTGATCTGCTTCTTTTAGGCAATTGAGTTCCATTATTTGTTTCTTCTCTGTGGAGAATTTCCTGAGATACTCTCTGTAGGTTTGGTTTTGTGTTCATATAATTGTTAAGCTGCGTTTTGTCGTGGAATGTTTTTCTTTCGCCATCTATAATGAGGGATACTATTGCTGGGTAGATTAGTTTGGGTTGGAAGCCATAGTTTCTTAGATTTTGCAGTGTTTCATTCCAGGCCTTTCTAGCTTTCCCTTCTAGGTTTCCATTGAGAAGTCTGAAGTAATTCTGATGGGGTTACCTTTGAAGGTGCTGTGCTTTTTTTCCCTAGTTGCTTTTAGGATTTTCTCTTTGGTGTCAATGTTTAGAGTCTTAATGACAATATGTCTTGGAGAGTTTCTCCTTTGGTCCAGTCCGGTTGGAGTTCTGTTGCCTTCCTGTATCTTGATGGGCCTTTATTTTTAGAGACTGGTGAAGTTTTCTTCAATTATTTTGTTAAATAAATTCTCCATGACTTTGGTCTGAATTTCTTCTCCTTCTGGCATTCCAATTATCCTGATATTTGGACGTTTAAGTGTATCCCACAATTCCCTCATGTTCTGTTCACAGGAACTTTTGAACTTACTGAACTTTTTGAACTCTCTAACTGTTTCTTCCATCTTGTCTTCCAGATCAGAGTTTCTATCCTCCACTTGGGTGACTCTATTCTTCAGAGCTCCTAGAGAGTTTTGGACTTGTTCAATTAAGTTTGCATTTTCTACTGCGTTTCTATGTATTATTTCCATCCCTATGTTATGCTCCCTTTTCACATAATTTTCTGATTTTCTTGAAGACTATTGGAATTAATCCTTGCCTTTCTTTTTGTCTTCATTTAGCATATTCAGATGATTTTTAAGGTCTTCTTGTTTTTCACTCTCCCTCAAATCTCTTAACTCTCTTTTAATTCCTTCTAATTTCTTATCTATTAGTTCTACTTTAGTGATGGCAGCATCCACACGATTGTCGGCCCTTTGTTGCTTTCCTGCAAGTTCTACCAGTAGGTTGGTCAGGGTTGCATTGATGATAGCTTCAATTTGGTGTTTTGATCCTAATGGTTCTTCTATGTTTTGGTTAGATGTATTCACTGTAGGGCTGGGTGATCTAACTGGATTTTTGTGCATTTGATTTTTCATGTTATTTCTTTTGTGCTGTGGTCTGTCCATGACAGTGTATGGGCACGTAGGTGGGCATAGCAGCCTGGGCTCGAGCACAATGGGAATCTGAGGCAGCCTGGGGCAGTTGCCAAGCAGCCTGGGCTTTGGCTCTCACTTGCCAAAGCTTCCTATCTTCTGCCTGGCAGGTTGCCAAAGTTGCCTGAATTCTGAAGCAGTTATGTGCCAAAGCTGCCTATATTCAAGGTAGGAGTGACACTGAGGCACCAAGCACTGAAGCAGCCCAAACTCTGGCTGTGAACACTGGGACCCGGAAGCAGTCTGCACTTCCCCGCCACAGGACAATGGCGGCCGGCCAGCATGGCAGACAGGAAGGGGATGGCACCTGAGCTGGCGCAAGCAAGAGACACAGTCTGAGCTTGTGTGGCAGTTGCTGTGGGACTGAGCTGACTCAGTAAGTGGGCGAGTGGACGAGTGTGCAGAGCAGTCTAAGCTTCCGCATGCAGGGATCGATCAGTGCGCAGTGGCAGCAGCGGCGCCTGCGGCAGTTACAGCACTGTGGACATAGTGGTTATTTGGGGGGAGGGGTGGGCTACCCGCCCACGAGGGTATCTATGATTCCCTGTTTCCCCCGCCTCTGTGCCCTCCCAGATTTCTCTCCTCTAAAAGCCCCAACAAACCGTTAATATCTTGCCTTTTTTTTCCCTGGGATTTGCAGCACAGCTAGGCAGTCGCCATCTTGGCCGGAAGTCTCCTATGTCATGCTTTATGTATAGGTAAGTTAAAAGTACTTCTGATAAAAAAAAATCACAAACTCCATAGAAATCATTCAAGATGCAATGAAACAACTCTCATATACTTTTAAAAATATATTTTGTTTATTTATTTGAAAGAGACTGGGAGAAGATAAGGCACATAAAAAGAATGAGCATGCCAGGGCCTCTAGCCACTGCAAATGAACTTCAGATGCATGTGCCACCTTGTGCATCTGGCTTACATGGGTACTGGGGAATTGAACCTGGGTTCTTTGGTTTCACAGGCAAGCTCCTTAACCACTAAACATTGCCCCAGCTCCCTCAAATACATTTTGATATTGAGTCAATCCTGTTGGAAGAACACCATAATGATCACCAACTGATTTTTAAAAGTTTTTTTTAAAAAAATTAATTACTTTATTTATTTGTGTGTGTGACAGAGAGAAAGAGTCAGATAGATAGAGAGAATGGGTGTATTAGGGTCCCCAACTGCTGCAAATGAACTCCAGATGCACGTACCACCTTGTGCATCTGGCTTACTTGGGTAGTGGGGAACAAAATTTGGGTCCTTTGGTTTCACAGGCAAGCGCTTTAACCACTAAGCCATCTCTCCAGGCCTGTATTTTTTTATTGGGGTGTCTTATGTTGACTTGGACTCATGGGAATATTTTATATCACATACAAAGGAGAAAGGGGTATTTAGAATCTTAAGAATATCACTGGGATCATTAAGGCAGAGGTAAAGAATTTGCACAGCTTTCCACAATTTCTAAGAACCAGTACCAGATACAAGACTTCTTAGAAATATCAAATTCAGTTTATTCAGAGTTGTTCTTCAGCGTTTATTAAATGTAGAGGTTTATCATGAGGAGTTACAGGGTATCTTTATTATCTATTCCCAGGGCCAAAATGCATGGGGATCAAGGATTTCTGTTTATTGTTGCTCTCTGAACCATGCTGAAGTAAGACAAAAGCCACTATATTATTCCATTTATCAGCACTGTGCAGGGTTGTCCAACTATCCACGGTCATGGTAAGGACCCTTGCCCAACCAGCTCATAGACAATATCTAAGTGTCCACTGTATGCTTCTGGATGACCAGAAGTCTATTGTTTATTCCTAGTGCTCATGGGTAGCCTTCTGAAAGAGTAGCCTCCTCACTATACTAAGTCATTTTCTACAGCAGCCTAGTGAAATGTTATACTTGGGTCTTTTGCCACCCCTCCCCCCATAATTGATAGTACTCTTCAGGTTTTTTTCATCATGCTTCTCACTTCAACAGAATTGCCTTCCCACAAACTCTAAGAACCAGAAGAATAAAGTGCTAATGTACTTGCAAAACTTCACATGGGTTAGAGTGTTCAGAATAGTCCCAAGAGTTCACTGGATCTGATTTTCCACCATTATTTCCTTTCACTTTCTCCATGTTTACTGCTCTGTTAGTTACTTTCATGTTTTGGGAAAAAAATAACTCAAGGGAAGCAAGTTAGGGAAGGAAAGGTTTCGTTTTGTCTTATTTTTTAGAGGGTGTTTCATCATGGTGGGGAAGACATGGTAGAAGTATACAGCTGGTGTCACATCTTCACATCAGCATCAAGAAAGTAGAAAGCTCCAGCAGAGCTCGTCTGTAACACCTCTCTCTAGGTCTGTCTCCAAGGACACATTGCTCTAGCAAGCCTCCATCTCCTAAAAGTTTCACGACTTCCGAAACACTTTACCAACTGGGGATTAACTATTCAAACACATGCACCTATAGGGGACATCATACACTGAAACAACCAAGATTACTATTCTAAATAACCAGTATTTCCAGTGCTAAGGTATTATCTTTCTACAGATTGTGTCTGTTATTCATTCAGGTCCTGCAGAGAGGAAAATCTCTGCTGTGAACCTTGCTTCCAGTTTTGCCCCATGGGAGACTTTTATTAAAGATTCAATCCTGGTACTAAATATCAGTCAGTACTGATTTACCATTTTCACACTCAATCTTGGTAAGGTATAACATGTTCAGAAATTTATCCATTTTTGAGTTTCCCAATTTGATGGCATTTAGTCCAAAATCACCTCTGGTCTTTTTATAAAAAAAAAAAAAACTTATTTATTCATTTGATGGGAGAGAGAGAGAGAGAGAGAGAGAGAGAGGCAGATAGAGAGAAGAGAATGGGTCCACCAGGGCTTCTAGCCTCTGCAAATAAACTCCAGACACATGTGTCCCCTTATGCATCTGGCTTATGTGGCTCCTGGGGAATCAAACTGGGGTCCTTAGGCTTTGCAGGAAAACACCTTAACCGCTAAGCCATTTCCCCAGCCCCCACCTCTGATCTTTTAAAAGGTATTGTGTGTGTGTGTGTGTGTGTGTGTGTGTGTGTGTGTGTGTATACCAGGGCATCTTGCCTCTTAAAATGAATTCCAGACAAATGCATGAATTTTTTTGGTGTCTGGGCTATATGGGCTACTTGGGCATTAAACCTGGGCCAGCAGGATTTACAGGCAAGTGCCATTAACTACTGAGCCACCTTCTTGCACCATCTCTGATCTTTTAAAACTAATGTAGTGCCAATGATAATATGCCCTTTTCCATCTATAATAGAATAATCTCTTTAAGAATGATGAGTGATCTGAACAGACATTTCTCAAAAGAGAATACATAAATAATCATTTAGTAACAAAAATGTTCAACCTCACTAATCATCAAAGAAATGTATTTCAAAGCCAAAGTGGGAAATCATCTCACTGTAGACACAATTTCGGTTATCAGAAATACAGAAGAAAAAACATATATTCCCCTAAATTTCAAGTGAGAGTATGAAGAAATGGGAATTCTCATTAATTGATGGTGGGAATATGACTTAGTAGAAGCTATGAAAACTGGAGACTCTCCAAAATTATAAAAATAGAACTATAAAATGATCTAGCCATCTCATCATGGGGGTATATCCAAAAGCAATGAAAACAGTATGTCAAAGAGACATCTGTACTCCTGTGTTCATTGAAGTACTATTTCAGTATATCCAAGTTATGGAAATGACCCAGGTGTTCATGAACTGATGAATGGATAAAGAAAGCTTGGAATATATACACAATGAATTACTATTCACCATTAAAACTGAAATCCTATTGCTTGTGACAGATGGGACTGGAGATCATTATTGTAAGTGAAATAAAGCACAGGAAGATAAATATTGCACATTGTCATATGTGGAAACTAAAATTGATCTCACTGAAGTAGAGTAGAATAATTGTCACTATAGCTTGAGAGGGGGAACAAAGAGAAGAGGTAGAGAAATGTGAGAGGATAGCCAAGTACAGTTTGTAGGAGTAATAAGTTCTAGTGTTGTATGGTACAATGGCTTGATTATAATTTGTAACAAATTATTTAATATCTCAATGTACGTAGAAGAGAAGAATTTCAAGTTCCACAAGTAAATATTTGCTAAGTACTCTAATTTGATTAATAATAGACTATGTTCAATAAATTGTAAACATTATGTGTCAATAGTTTCTAAAATTTCCAAAATATCCATATTAATTCAGTAAATGTTTTTTTAAAATTTTGTTTGTTTATTTATTTATTTATTTGAGAGTAACAGAGAGGAGGAGGCAGAGAGAGAGAGAGAGAGAGAGAGAGAGAGAGAGAGAGAGAGAGAGAGAGAGAATGGGTGCGCCAGATCTTCCAGCCTCTGTAAACGAACTCCAGATGCGTGCGCCCCCTTGTGCATCTGTCTAACGTGGGTCCTGGGGAATTCAGCCTCGAACGGAAGCCTTAGGCTTCACAGACAAGTGCATAACCGCTAAGCCATCTCTCCAGCCCTCAATAAATGTTTTAAACACACTGTATATTCTTTTTGTAGCCCCTATTTTTAAAAAATTACTTTTTATGTTTATTATTATTATTATTAACAACATATGTCATATGGATACATCATGTGTTGGTACTCTCTTTTTCCCTTGTCCCTGTCCCCATTCTGTTGGGGACGCTCCTCAGTGGTGTTGCAAGTATTTCCAATGGAGTTGTGATTTATGCGTTGTGGGACCTTTTATAGTTAACCCTATGAAGTATTGGGTTTCATTATAGCATTTTAATACAAAGATGTCATTGTTTTTAATTCATGCCCCTCCCGTACTACATTGTCCATCCCCTGAACCCGCTTATTGATCCCTTTTCTCTTCCCCAAAAGTTCATGTCATGTATATTCCATTATCCTCTCCCACTAGGGTCTTTCTTTTTCTCCCCTCAAATTGTCCAATTTCCAAAACACACGCACACACACGGACAGACAGACAGACAGACACACACACACACACACACACACACACACACACACACTTAACTAGATTCTTTCTATGTGACAGAACATATGGCATTTGTCTTTTTCAGTTTGACTTATTTATTATAACATAACAATCTCCAGTCCTATCCATTTACTTGTGAATGACATAGTTTCATTCCTATGGAAAAATAAAACTCCATTCTCATTCTATCTATCTATCTATCTATCTATCTATCTATCTATCTATCTATCTATCAATCAATCATCTATCTATTATCTATTTGCTACCTATCATCTATCTATCAATCATAATCTATATCTATAAACACATTTTATTTATCTTCTTAAGGACAGCTAAGCTTATTCAGTTTCTTAGATAATGTGAATAGTGCAACAGTAAACATGTGAGTCCAATTATCCCTATGGTATGATCACCTAGATTTCTTTAGGTATATACTCAGGAATGAAATAGCTGAGTCACATTGTTCCTATATTTGTAGATTTTTGAGCAACCTCTTTGCTGGCTTCTATAGTGGACACATCAGTTGATATTTCTTTCAGCACTATCTAAGGGTACTTCTTTCAGTACATTCTCACCATCATTTGCTTTTTTAAATGAAAGCCATAGTAACTGGGATGAGAGATAATTTTAAAGCAGTTTAATTTCAATTTACCTCATGGCTGTATGTGTTGAACACTTTTAAACATGTATATGTATAAGCCATTTGTATTTTTTCTTTTGAGAACTATTCACTTTATTAGCCCATTTGTTGATTTCAAGGTTTGTATCATTTGTTTTATATATTTTTTACAATTGTTTATATCTTCTATCAGATATAGATTTTGGAAAGCACTTTCTCTCATTCTATAGGCTATCTATTTTTTTGGTTAATTGATTCGTTTTCTGTGTAGAAGTTTTAGAATCTTGTGCAGTCCTATTTGTCAGTTCTTGGGATTATCCTGGGTTATTGAGTCCTTTTCAGAAATATCTTGCCTCTGCTTCCATCTTGAATTGTTTTCTTTCTTTTCCTCTAGCAGTTTCAAAATTGCAGGTCTTGAATTAAGATGTTGATACAGTTTGAATTGATTTTTTAGCATAAAAGAGATATGGATCTAATTTATTTCTTCTATGTGGGACTATCCTGTTTTTCCAGCACTTTTTGTGGGAGAGGCTGTTTTCATTTTTAAAATTTTCCAATATATTGTTTTAGCACCTCTGTTCAATAGGTGGCTGTAACGTGTGGCTTTTTTTTTGGAGACCTCTATGCTATCTCATTGGTTTACACATCTGTTTTGTGCCAGTATCATACCGGTTTTCTTACTAAGGCTCTGTAGCATAATTAGAGATAATGTATTGTTATACATCCAACTGTTTCCTTTCCTTTCTGCTCAGGATATTTTTAATATTTTAAATGATACTGCATATTCTAGTTGTAACCTACTTTTATTATGAATTAAGGGTGCAATAAAGCACAGGGGATAATAAAATGAATAGTTGTGTGCCTACAAATCAGTTTCATTTTGCCATACTTATTTAATATTATTTCATATTGTCAAAAAGTGAAGTCAAATATTACAGATGCAGTTAAAAATCAACAATCTGCATGGTTATGTTCCATTTATTCCCTTTCTCCTCGCTTTTTCCCCAGGAGCATCCACAATTTGGATTTTGTTTTTCCTCATTTCCATATATATTACTATGTACAAACATCTACATAAAACATGTATTCTGTAGATTTTACTGTAACTAAATATTATGTTTGCTTTTTCAAAGCCAGCCACCTTATATTTTAGTATTTGACTGCTCTATTTAGCATAATGGCTCATTCATTTCACTACTTTTTCATATTTCACTTTATGGCCTTAGCACACTTTATTTACCCATTGTCTTACTGATGAATATTTAGAACATTTTTAATTTTTAAAATTATAATTACTGTTGCAGTAAGTATTATTTTTCCTTTCTCCTTTCTTATGCATATATGTGATAGTTTTTGTAGGGCAAGGATCAATAAACTGCACCGTGGCCTAACTCTAGCTGTTAACTTTTGTAAAATAGAAACATTTTTTCCAAATTATTATTATTTGGGTTTCATTTTATTTTAAAATTGTGTAAGTATATGTGCATGCATGTGAACATGTGTGTTTGTTTGGGTTCCCATGAAAGTGTGTACATGTGCATGTGGAGAATAGAGCAGAACCTTGGGTATTGTTCCACAAAAATACACCCCAACTCTTTTTTTGGGACAGGATCCCTGATTGGCCCTGAAGTTACCAATTGGGCTATACTGGCTGGCCAGTAAGTCCAGGAATCTTCCTGCCTCTGCCTCCCCATACCTAAGAATAAATGTACATGCCATCATGCCCAACATTTTTATGTGAGTTCTGGGGATTGAACCAAAGTTCTTCTGTTTGCAAGACAAGCATTTTTCCTACTGAGCTATCTCCCCAGCCCTCACTTCTTTTATTTTTTTTAATTAGCACAAAAATCATCAGGTTTCCTTATGGAATTTTTGTATATACATAGTTTTAGTTAACCCTTCTCCCATCCCTTCTCTCCCACATCTCCCTGATCCCCATCCCCATTTAAACCCTCCCACCCCTAGCATTCCTCCCTCCACTTTCATGTTACAGTGTTTTGTTATCCTCTTTACTTTATCTCTTAAATCCTCTTTTATTCTACTCAAAATTTCTTGGAACACCACCACACATTTGTTTATATATTATCCGTGGCTGCTTTGTGCCACAGCAGTAAAATTAAATGTCTCTTTATAGCAGAGATGGATTGCAAAGCTTAGAATATTTGCCACCTGACCATCTACAAAGAAAGTTGCCTACAGAGCTAAGATATTATCTAGGCATGTAATCATTGATAAAAAGCATATATCTATAACTTTAGAGATATAGTTAGATCACTCAGTAATGAGCTTAGACAAAATGCATTTTCCAGTATGTATGATTTCTCATGGCTCTTCATGAATTTAATAATTAGTAATATTAGACAAAGATATTTTTGCCAGTTTATGGACTTTGGTTCTTATCTCTTTGTAATTTTATTCTGACTTTACCTCATTACTGGTGAGGGTTTGCAGTTTTGCAGTTTTTAACATGCCACTTTGTGACTTTCATAAATCTTTGAATTCTGTGTTAATATCCTTTGACCATCCTTTTACTGTTAGAATGTTTATTCTTTCTTTCTGTCTTCCTTCTTTCCTTCTTTCTTTCTCCTTTCTTTCTTTCTTCCTTCCTTCCTTCCTTCCTTCCTTCCTTCCTTTCTTTCTTCTTTTATACTAGAAATTGGACCAAAATCTCATGCATGCGAGACAAGCACTCTATCACTGATATATAATAGCTGCCTATTTATGCTTTTCTAAATATAATTTCTTGGGCTAGAGAGATGACTTAGTGGTTAAGGAACTTGCCTGCAAAGCCAAAGGACCCAGGTTCAATTCCCCAAGACCCACATAAGCCAGATGCACAAGGTGGCACATGCATCTGGAGTTAGTTTGCAGCAGCTGGAGTCCCTAGTGTGCCCATTCTTCCCTCCCTCCTCTGTTCCTCTCAAGTAAATAAATAAAACTAAAGTATTTAAAAAGATAATTTCTTTTTTAATATTTGTTTTTATTTATTTGAGACAGAGAGAGAGAGAGAGAGAAAGAGAGAGAGAGAACTCACCAGGGCCTCTAGCCACTGCAAATGAACTCCAGATGCATGTACCACCTTGTGCATTTGGCTTACGTGGGACCTGGAGAATCGAACCTGGATCCTTAAGCTTTGTAGGCAATCACCCTAACTGCTAAGCCATATTTTCAGTCCAAAGATAATTTCTTTATGTATTTAATATCATTGTACATAACTTTCACTTTTTAATAAAGTCAAATTTAACAAGTTCCTTTATGGTTTGTTCTCTTTTAATTTTGGAAAATTTCCCCTATATCCTAAGATTATTTGTCTATTTTCCCAGGTATAAAGTTTTACTTTTCATACTGATATATATGTAGTTCACATGGAATTTATCTTCTTAGTGTTCTATAGACATTTGCAGTTGACTGTAACCTACTTGTCCACATATATAATAAATATAATTTGTGTTAAAAGAAAACAGTCTATTTGCCACTATTGCACAAGTGTGTACTTCTTCTCTGGCTGGTTGATTTCATAGTATACATGTACCCCTGCTTATTCATGCTATTAGTAACTGTTTTCTTCCAGCAGCTTCCATAGGGCTCTCAAGCACTATGGAGACTATCCAGGAGGTAGCTAGTTTTCCATTTAGTTTGCAGCATGATATTCCGATGTCCTGTGACCTAGGCCTGTGGTGTCTTCAGCAATAGGCTCTTACCTTTTAGCTATCAGGTACTCAAGTGTTTTGGCAATGGCCTATGTTGTTTTGGGGACCTCATGGGTTTTCCTGGCCATCTGCTCTTTGTGGGGGGCAAACCAACTCTGGGCCTAGAAATTACCAGCCAGAATCTGTGATTTTAAGCTTTCTCTACCTTCTGTCCAGACTGTCTACCCTCCCTCTTTATTGGTCATTATATTTTGTAGAATGCTAATCAGAATCAGGGTTTCTATGGAACTTCCTGTGAAGGTAACCAAGTGTTTCCTTATTGGACAAGAGGCCAGATTAGTGGGAGAGAACTCATACCTGGTACTGGAAACCAAGTCAGATTCCCATAATCAGGAAACTCATACTCCAGAAAGAAGCCTTCACTGCTCTCTGGAGAAGAATGGGCTTACACACCAAAAATCTCTTAAATAACTTTGTATACCCCCTTTAATCCAAGTTGTTCTCATTCTTGGTTGGAGAATCTGCTTTATTTTAAAGATGGAAGAGGAATTGGTGGACAGTCTAGATCAACTAATAAGAAGATAACTGACTGCCCACCACCGACTTGCCACATCTTCCATGGCCCAGGAGAACTGCCAGTGGAAGCACACCATGAACACTGATCTTACTTCTAGCCTTACAACCAGCTCCAGAGTGATAGTGGCAGACAGGGTGGTCAAGAAAAACCTATCAAAGAAGAAATCAAGAGGCTTCCAAGAACTCAATACTAAATCAGACTGCCAACAGGCCTTCCATGGCTCAGGGAACATTGGGGAAGAGAGGGCAGAAAGATTGCAAGAGCCACAGAGAGGGTGGGAATACCCTGAGGCATGGTCCCCCCACTATCCTATTCAGACTGAATGAGGCCTTCATTACCTGACAGTGAATCCCAAAAACCCATAGAGGAGGGAGCCAAGTAATTGGGAACAGGAGAGAGAGGATAAAAGAGTATAATCTGTTAAAAAGTATTTTTTAAAAGTGCTCTTTCTGAGCTGGCCATGGTGGTGCACATCTTTAATCACAGCTTTTGGGAAGCAGTGGTACGAGTATTCTTTCTAATTTTAAAACAGATGTTAAATCAAAAAGAAGAAGGAGGAAGAGGAGAAGAAAACAGTCTACATCATCATGTATTTTTGGTTTAAAAAGTCTCTGGTACTTAAGCTTCTGTATGTGCCCACTAAAAAGAGGCACTCACTTAGAATATCCAAGTAGCAATGAGGGAGTGGCCAACTTACTGGATTAGCGCATGCTGTCCTCCACACAGGTCTACAGATAGTGGTCATTTCTGTATTATCAGCTTTGAGGAGGGGCTTGTAAAGACAGTACAATGATGGCTGTGTATATTGCTTGAATAACATGTGGAACAGTGTGTTCAGCAGCTCAGGGTTTTGAGGGGGGGGGCTTGTTACTATTCTTCATTTTCCTGATTGTGGCAAAGGTTCTCTGAAGGGGCCAAACCGATGTGCTGTTCTGGAGTTATTCATAGATGTCCAGCCTATAGTTTACTCCTGCATCACTTGTAATGATGATACTTTAATCCTGTGTCATACTGTTTTCTGCATTAAATTGCTAGCTTGTTTTTAGTTTCTTGCAACTGAATCCAAATTTCTGCAACTGTATGAAAAAGGTGAAATGTAAACAAAATAATGCTCACTTACTTCACAAAGTGCTAATCCTGTTATCTACTAGTTGCTATGGGATCATTGAGGGAGGACTATTTTTGCTGTCAAGTGTCAGAAAAAAAAAATTACTTAGGAGATGATTTTTGGCTGAGTCTTCATGGGTAATAGGGCAGAGAGAACAACAGGTGAAAGTCCAGGGACATGAAAAGCTAGAAAAAGAAGAGGACAAAAAGTTGAATATGATGGATGAGAGGAAAGTTAAGATAGTCTTTTCCTTCTTAACTCTCTTCTTTCCTTCCTTCTGCTCAAAGTTCTCTGTTTCTGTGCTGGGAATGGAACCCAGAACCAAGTGCATTCTAAGAAGTATTTTACCACTGAGTTATACCCTAAGCCCATATAAAACTGCCCCATGGTAATCTCATTTCTGGTTATATAATTTCTCTTGGGTCCCCTATAACATCTAGCAGTGATGCCTTGCACACAATACTGCTTGATAAATATTGGTTGAATGTTTTATCTGAGCTACTTGATGGCACCCTTAAGAGTGGCTTACAGAGTTAAGAAAATCAATGTGCTATTCTAAGTCATTATTTGGAAAAGATTTAAATCCTTACACTAATATCTTCATCGTATTTTATTTTCATCAGGAGAATGCTCTTTCTTCATTTATTTCTGAGCGGATTGGAAAACACATCATACATTTCTTAGTGTTCTTTGTTTATGAAAATGGTATCTATATACTGCCCTGAAGTCTTTGGTAAAACGCTTACTTCTTTAGTAGAAAATTTCATTTCAATTTTTTTTCTAGGGGTAACATAATACAAACCCATCTTCTTTCTTTTTTCTAAAAAAATACATATGAAGGGAGTTGATAATTAGTGCAAATCTTTGTTTTACTTTAGAGATGCCTTGAGTTAAAACTGGAAAGACCTTTTAAAAAAGATAAAACTAAAACTTATAACACAGTTTGAATAGATAATTAAACAAAAGAAGCATCAGATTTTTCACACAGTGCCTTTAGATTTCAAAGGGGGAAAATATCGCTGGTGAGAAGAAATCAGTCAAATCCTAGCTGGGTAAATGTTCAGCTCTATTTTGAGAGAGGGGTATTTGGAAAGCCGCAAGAAAATCACTTAGGGTAATAGCATGGGCAAAGAAGTGGAAGAGAAAATGTCTGAAAGAAGTCAAAGGATATGAGACAGATTATTCTGACTGACATAAGGTATGAAGAAAAGACTGGTTTGGTAGAGCAAATTCTTCTAATTCTTTTTGAAGTAGTTGGAGTTTATAGCATGACAACTATCTGTACAAGACTGAACATTATTTAGATTAGCATTTCTTGGACTTTTGTCGTTTGTGACTCCTTCATACCTGAGAAATTCTTCTGAAGTCCTAGGTATACAGGCATGTGCAATAGGTATACAAACCAAACATTTACTAGTAATGAATCATAAACAAACACAATTGTTTGGTATAATATACTTTCACCATTTAGTAAATAGAAAAGCAAATTTGCATATAAATGAAATGCATATGCTTATTTATTTTTACATAAAGAATTAAATCAGTGGAACATTTGATGCTGCAGGATGTAGAGCATCTTTAGTGTTTTCAGTTTGTCGATACTTTGATTTTATAATCATCAATGCTGAGAATACCACTTCACATAAATATGTAACACAACATGGCAGAAGTACATTTATACCACATCAGAAATTGTTAGAAATTCTATGTTAATCCAAATCCAAAATTAATTTAATCACTGTCTCTTTTTTTGCATGTGCATATGCCTATGTATGTAGAGTATGTGTAGTATGCATGTGTGTGTAGATGAGCACATGCTGTGCATATGTGTATGAAGTCCAGAGGAGAACTTTAGGTGTCCTTCTCTATTATTCATTGGCATATTTCCTTGAAATGGAGTCTTTCCTCAACCCAAAGCTTCCAATTTTGGTCAGCAAGCCCCAATAATTTTCTAATCTGCACTCCCACCCCTGTACTGTGGTTACAGAAATTCATGGCCATATCCAGCATTTATTTTTAATTAGGAACGGTTACATGGACAAATCATATGTTGGTCACATTCCCCTCCTGTCTTCTCAGTGGGGTTACTGGTATTATTCATCATAGGGTTATGGGTTATGAGTTGTGAGAGTACCAATCAGTCATTGGTGGAGGGCAATGCCTCTGGATACTCCTTCCTACCATGTGGTTCTTGAAACACTTTGGCCCCCCTTTCCACAATGTTTCCTGAGCCTTGGCAGGTGTGTTATAAGTCTATTTTAGTGTTAAACTCTCAGAAACTTCTAGATTTCTGCTTTGATAACCCTTGAATGTCCTCAGTGTCTATCACTGTCATAGTCAGCTTCACTTTGTTGGCATGAACCTCCAGACCAGACAGAGTTTATGGGAGGAAGGTATGTATTTCAGGCTCACAGATTCAGGTTAAGTTCCATAATGGCAGAAGAAGCTGGCCTCCTTTAATAAATGCACACAGAGAGAAAAACTACCACCAGCACTGCAAATCAAGCAACCAGAAACAGCGTGAAGAGCTCAAACACTCTTCATACATTAGGCTGGAATTCAGATCAACTCCCAGTAACACCTTAGGGCTTGATGCCAGGATCCACTCACAGTGACACCTCTTCCAGCCAGGCAGTTAGAAATACAAGTTATAAGCTTTAATAAAACATTTGAGTCTACCAGGCGACATAAATTCAAACTACCACATTCTATCCCTGGGCTCTAATAGATCCACAACCATCTCACATTTTAAATTGTATTCAGTCCAACTTTAAAGATCCCATAGTTTTTGCCAACTTCAGGTCGTTCCAAATTCCCAAGTCTCATCTGAAATTTAGGACTGTCTCTTACTTATGAGTCCTGTAAAATCAAAAAAAGTTATACACTTCCAACATATAATGGCACAGTGTAAACATTTCCATTGCTATAAGGCATTAACTAGGAGAGACTGGACCAAGATAAACTCAACAACCATTAGGCAAATATATTCAGTTCAAGTCTGATATCCATGACCAGTGATGAGTCTCTGGATCTTCCAATTATGCTAGGTTGAGTAGCCCAGCAAAACTACCATCCTGAGACATCAGCATTCCATGGTAGTCCTTGCACAGTCATGGTATATCCAAAAGATCTTCAGGTCTCCATTCAAACCACGGTCCATCTTCCAATGGCTCCACTGGCCTCTTTATCAGGGTAATCACACCCTGCCTCATGATGCATCTCAGCAGTATCTCCTTGAATTGAGTACTTCATGACCCACTTTCCAAAACTAATACCAGGTGTGCATGACACAGCCATATTCTTAATTTAGAGACAAAATAAATTGTGACCTTGAAAAGAAACTTCTTTCCTTTCTAAAGAGTTTTCATTCCTACCATTTAGTCTTTCTGGCATGGAATCACCTCAGGCATTCTCTCCATTGTTTCATTGTAAAGTAGTTGGGTCATCTACATTAAGAGTGCTAATGTATTTGACAATAGCAGCTTCAGTAACATAAAACAAGTCTCTGTGCCTGTAAATTTTAAACTTATTTGAATTCCTCCAGTTTTAATATTATATCTCTCAGTTAAATATCTTTATCCAAGCACATCAGTCCATTACAAATATTACCTTGATCAAACTCTCTTGGCATGGGCAGTAGAATGCAGCTATTCCTTATGCCAGTAGCCCAGTTTCAATAAAGTTCTCTGCATCTTTATTCTCCTTAGAAAGTTCATAAGCAA
Organism: Dipus sagitta; assembly: GCA_036346955.1. Lineage (NCBI taxonomy): Eukaryota > Metazoa > Chordata > Mammalia > Rodentia > Dipodidae > Dipus > Dipus sagitta. Next base: position 124,040,564 of record CM070776.1, read on the forward strand.
AGCCTCCAAATACAATCTCTCTGAACTTAGCAATTTCAAACTCTCACTAGAATAGTCTATAAAACTTGGCTTAGTACTCTGGAAGGCATCTTCAGTTGAAAGTACCAAGTCCATACCAATTCCTCTAAAACAAAATTTCCAAAAGACCCAAATCCACATGGTCAGCTTCATCATGCAGCAACAATCCACTTTCTGGTACAAAATTCTGTTGGAGTCAGCTTTATATTGCTGACATGAACCTCTAGACCAGATACAGTTTACTGGAGGAAGAGAATTATTTCAGGCTTACAGATCTAGGGGAAGTTTCATAATTGTGGAAGAAGCTGCCCCTCTTTTCCAAATCCACAGAGACAGAAAAAGCACCACCAGTACCGCAAAGTAAGCAATCAGCAACAGCATGGTAACACAGGCAAAGATCAATCACTCTGTATGCCTTAGGCTTGTATTCAGATCTATCCCAGTAACACTTTAGGGTTGGACCCCTAGGTCCAACCACAGTGACACCTCTTCTAGCTAGGTGGCTAGAAATCCGTGTTTCAAGCTTTAATAAAACATTAAGTCGCTTTTCTGAGATGCATTTCTGGGTGCAGTGGAGACTTCCTCTGCTCCTGCTCCTGACTCACCACTGTTCACTCTTGGTGAGGAACAGGTCAGTCAGTAAGCTGAACCACAGCCATGGCCTTTAAATATACCAGAAAGACACCTGTAGAACCTGAGGGGGCCATTCATAGAATCCGGAGCACCCTCAACAGCCCCAATGTGAAGTGTCTAGAGAAGGTGTGTGCTAACTTGATTAGAGGCTCCAAGGACAAGAATTTCAAAGTAAAAGGACAGTTTGCGTGGCCACTAACACACTGAAAATGACTACAAGGAAAACACCTTGTGGTGAAGATTCTAAGACACAGGATTGCTTCCAGATGAGAATCCACAAGCAATTCATTGATTTACAGTCCATATGAGCTTGTTAAACAGATTACTTCCATCAGTATTGAGCCAGGAGTGGAGATTGAAGTCACCATTGCAGATGCCTGAGTCAATTATTTTAATAAACTGACTTACTCAGTTTATAAAAAAAATAAGTCTATTGGGTGATATAAATTAAAACTACTACAATAACCATTACCCTGTCACAGATTTTCAGGCTTGCTATGAGAGCAGCACTCATGCTTAACTTGCCAATTCCTCTATGGTTTCACCTGGACCCTAGATGAAGTGCAAGAGGTGTCTTATCTCATGATAAGGAGTCAGGTATCCTTTTGTGTCATGTTGATGGATTTTGGTTGTGCCCAGTTTTTTCTTTCTTCTATAAAAGAGAAAACAGTTAATCTGTGCAGTAAACTGATTACCACAGTTACTACATATTAAAAAATATAGAGAAAGAAAACAGTTTCTCCAATGGTGAATGAGAATAGCATGAGTTAAGGTGGATAAACATAGTTAATTAATAGAGATTTCATTGTCTTTTTTTATTGGTTTTGTACTCAGTGAATAGGGTTAAGTTGGTACCATTGTTAGCCTCCTACCTGTCCTCCCCCCTACACCTGGCCCCTCCTTGTTGGGGTATATGGGTCATGCATTGTGGGGTTAGCCATCAGTCATAGGTAGGAGGATATGTCGATATGTCTCTGTGTATCATGACCCAACGTGTGGCTCTGACATTCTTTCCTCCCCTTCTTCCGCAAATTTCCCTGAGCCAAGTTGGGTTCATTTTAGGTCTGCTTCAGTGATGAGGTCTTGGGAGCCTCTGTGTCTCTGGATATCTGGTTTGGTAGGAGTTGATTGTTCTCTGTGTCGATCTCCTTCACCCTTGTGCTGGTACCAAGTTCACCAAGAGCACAGCACACTTGCTTGTTTTGCCAATTATTCTTAGTTTCAGCTGGGGCCCTTTTGAGGTATGATGAGGTGGTTATCTCATTAGGATCTGCATCTATCTGAAAAATAGAAGCAGCTTCTCTGATGGAGACTAAAGTTAGCACCAGATAAATGGTATAACCATTATTTTTTAGAGAGAATTTAATAGGTGTAGGCCCTCTTATAGCCCACGATTGGTGGTAGCTTGATAATGGAGAGTGGGCCCATTTTTGGATCTGGTTCTGATCTTGTTTCCCAGCTCCAGCTATGGGTTCCGTTCCACTGAGTGGATCAGTTAGCCAAATCAAGAGCAGTTGTTTTCCCACCATGGCTATATGCCACTATTGCACTTGTTTGAGCTAAGAGAGATTTTGATGGATGTAACTTCTCTTTTGATCAGAGACTAGTGGTAGCTTCTCACGGGAGTCCATACATAGGATTCTGGTTTGTTTCCCATTACTAGCTGAGTTCCTTCCCATTGAGCTGGGTATCTTATTCAATTATAGAGCCATTGGTTACCAACCCAGGCAGAGTGCCACTATTGCACAAGTGTGTACATCGTGTCTGTCTACTTGACCTTATATCTATCAGGATACCCTGCTTGTTCACAGCATTGGTGGCCTTTATCTCCTACCAGGTCATGTATCACTTTCCAGAACTATAAGGGCTAGCCATCAGAGAGCTTTCTTCATTCCAGATTCCAGCATGGTCTTTTGATGGTCTGTGTCAGAAGCTTGTGGTGTTCAGCAGTAGGGTCTTATCTTTTAGCTGAGGTGGGTTCTTTGAAAGAAACTTGCCTTTTTTGGGGGAGGGCTACAAAGTTCTCTCTGACCAAGAGCTCACTCTGGGATTTGACCCATTTCTTGCACTGGAAATTTCAAGCCAGAGCCAATGGTGTTAGGATTAGTCTTCCTACTACCTTCTCTGGGGCCCTTCTGCCCAGACAATCCCCCATAATCCTACTGAGGGTTATGTCTTTTAGTATGACATCCAGGAGAAAGGTTTCTATGGAACTAATTCATGTTGGCCTTAGTTTTGTGTGTATCTCCCTCCACCATCCCTTTCTCCTCCCCCCAAAACTCTTAAATCCCTATTATGTGTCCCTCAAGTTGCCTGAAAATGTGGTAATTTTCATTTTGTGCTTATGAGTTAACTTAGTATTTGTTTTACAAATCCATCATGCAAATTTCATTATTTCATTTTTCCTTCTTGCATAGTAGAATTTCATTATGTATATGCGCCACATCTTTATTAACCATTCTTCTATTGATGGGGATCTGGGCTGATTCCAAATCCTACTTACTGTGAGGAGAACAGCTATAAATATGGCTGAGCAAATAACTCTGTCGTAAAGATTAGAGTCTTTACGGTATATGCCCAGGAGTGGTATAGCTACATTGAATAGTAGGTCTATTTTCAGCTTTTTGAAGAACTTTGATATTGATTTCCTTAGTGGTAGTCCAAGTTTGCTTTCTCACCAGAAGTGGATGAGGATTCCTTTCTCTACATCCCTGCCAGCATTTGTTGTCAATTGATGTTTTTTTGGTTATTGCCATTCTGACTGGGGTAAGGTGCATACTCAGCTTTTTACATATGCCCTGGGGAGCTGAACTTTGGCAGTCTCAGGCTTTTCCATACTCTATATAAACATTCTTTATTACTGTGCCATCTCCTTAATCCTATTTTAAAACTTATGAATGTGAAAGCAGCAACTCCAACAGCACTTTTTTTTAAAATCAACATTCTAATATAATATAAAGATATGCTAATTTTATACATTTTTAAGAATAATTTAGATTCACCTATAAGTTTTGTTTTTCTTTTTTATTCTCAATTTTTATTAACATGTTCCATGATTATTATCAAATGGTAATACCCTCCCTTCCCCCACTTTCCCCTTTGAAATTCCATTCTCCGTCATATCCCCTCCCAATCTCAATCAGTCTCTCTTTTATTTTGATGTCATGACCTTTTCCTCCTCTTATGATGGTCTTGTGTAGGTAGTGTCAGCCACTGTGAGGTCATGGATATCCAGGCCATTTTATGTCTGGAGGGAGCACGTTGTAAGGAGTCCTACCCTACCCTTCCTTTGGCTCTTACATTCTTTCCACCACCTCTTCCGCATTAGACCCTGAGCCTTGGAAGGTGTGATTGAGATATTACTCAGTACTCCAGTCACTTATTTCTAGCACCATGATACCTTCTGAATCATCCCAAGGTCACTGCCATATGAAAAGAGAAGATTCTCAACCCAAAGTGAGAGTAGCATTAATATAAGGGTATGAATAGTAAGAAAAGTGCTTACTGGGCAGTTTGATAAGCATAGTATATACATTTATCCAGACATCAGCATACATTACACCCCTAGGGCTCATGACTGCCCCTGTTTTAAGTTTTCAGTATCAGGGATGTATTCCCTCCCATGGAGCGGGCCTCCAGTCCAATTAGAGGGCAGTTGGTTTCCACCATGTTAGACGTGTCACTATTGCACCTGTTGGCTCATTTGTTCTGGCTGGTCAATTTTAAGGCTTGCAGTGTCCACTGTTAAGTATCTTCAATGGTGGTATCTCTTTCTCCCATTGAACTGCATGTAGAATGGCTTCTTCCAGCTTTCTGTCAGCTGGTCTACATGGAGGAGGTTATCAGCTCAGTTCTAGCAGGATTTTTCAGTAGCCTTGCAGCCCAAGTGTGTGGAGTCTTCAGCAATAGGGTCATACCATCGATTCCTGGTGGGAAACCAAAGGCCTTGGCAATGGCCTATAATGTTTTGGGGGCATCAGGGACCTCCCTGGCCAACAACTCACTGGAGGTATCCCATTCCTGGCACTGAAAATTTTCTAGCATCAATCTACAGCTCCTGAGTGTTCCATTGTCTAAAACTGGAGGATTCCATATGATTTATTTATATCCTCTTAGATTTTTATTAGCCCTCCCTCCACCTTTCCTTTACTCAATCTCTTCCCCTGACCTTACTTTGGGCCATCATATTTTTGTATTAGCAGAAAACATTGTTTGTACAATAAAAACATAGCCATTCATAGCACAGATTTAAATGCAAGCCAGGTAATTCAAGCAGTATGTATTGGTGTTACACAGTATAGCACAATGCATAGTGCAAAGTGGACATATTGTGTTCAGAACTAAGGCTGGAGTGACATCACATGATGCAACTTGGGTGAGCTCTGCCAGAAACACCTCATTATGTATTTTGCTAATTTTTGGTCATGAGAACTTTTACTTTGCCAACTTTTTCATAACCCTCACACTGAGTTATACAATGTAATAAATAGTCATTACTCATAGTTTAGGAACCTGTGGTCTGATTGTTGGTCATCATATGAACTATATTCTATATATATTGATACAAACATTGAGCTATTGCATTAGAGCTGGCAGCAACCTAAGAGATCTTCAGTCAAAATACCTCTTACTTTATAGATCTTGAAACAATAATCCAAACTCAGAGACAGGCTGGCATTTTAATCCAAATATATCACTGAATAATGTATCATTATACTTAAATAGTAACCAGAGGTAGGATATCAACCACTTGATTAGTGTCCTGGACTTCCTTTATCATAAAAATTACCTACATCTGGAAAGATAACCTTTTCCTTTTGGTTAAGAAAAGCTATTCTTCTGATATAGTATACACTCCTGATGGATGAGTATGGTGGTTGGTTGGACTCACATTTCCTTCTCATTCACTGAAGTAGATTACAGGCCTTACAGGGTTTTTATTTTAGAAAGGTTGTGGTTACATTTGTAGCTGCAATTTACACCTAGTGAGGTAACCATTTTGTTTTGTAACTTGTAGCTGAGAAGAAAAGAAACACTTTTAAATGTAAAGCAATGAAGGACTTTAGAGATTATAGCGTATGTTTCCAAAGATAAGATTTTCTAAAATCCTTTTTCCTAGATTGTCTTAGCTTCTTCTGGTAATCATTAGAAGATAAGTAATATTGATAGAAAAGGCTTGGCAAATCTGGGCAGTGATGTTTGATGATAGGGGAATTAAACAAAATAAGTTAGAGTTGCTGAATATGTCTAAGGTGGTGCACTACTCCAGAAAGATATTTTTAACAAAGTCACTTACCCAGTGACCGCAAGAGACTTAAGTAACTAGGGAGTTGAGAAATAAATTTAGGGATTGTTGACCAATGTGGGGAAATCATTAAGACACCAACATATTGACTAATACAGAAACAAAGAATGTTTTACATAATCTAATTCTGAACTTACCTCCTGGTACATACTAATCCAGAGTTTTAAGTACAAAAGGCAATAGGCACGATCATCCTCATGAGACTGGAAGATGAGTTCCTATGCAGTGGGGTAAGAATTATATTTGAATATACAAATTGAATATGATAGAAGTTGCTGAAAGTGAGTAGAAATGTCTACATAAGATAAAATAACATAACAACAAGAAACAATGATCACAGTTAATATAGAAACTCTGAATATCGGAAGTGAGACCTATGTCAAGATGTGGTAACATAAGCCTATGATCCCAGTACCCTGGAGGCTGAGGATTGTGAGCTCTAAGCCAGTCAAGACTTACACAGCAGGAACCTAACTAAAACAAAACAAAAATAACATTTATTTAAGGTATTACCACTTTTAAGATTCAAATAGTTTGGACTCTCATGAGTACAAGCAAAACTCTGCTGGGACATATATATTAAAGTTTAGATTTTGGCTTTTTGTTACCATCAGGCTTCCAACCTTCTGTGTTTGTGACCTTGGAAAAGCTAGCTTACTTCATTTGTTCTCAGGTTCATCTTAAATAAAACAAAGGAAGTGATCATGGGGAATCTTTTGAGGATTCAATTAGGAGTATGCATCTAAAATACTCAATACATTACCTGACATACAGAAAACACTAAAATTACTAATCTGCTGTATTCTTCCTCCTTGGCTTTAGTCCTCAACCTAATTTTTGAATAGACCTTTTATTTTAGAATTACTGGAAAATTTCAATGATGTACAGGTAGATTGTGTATAATAGTTGCAGTTTAGATAGATTTAAAGCATACCCTTCTCAAATGGCATGTGCTGGCAGGCTTGGTCCTAGAGTGGCAGTGTTAGAAGATAGGATTAACCTTTGGGTCCAATAAGAGGTCCTTTGTTCAATTGGAGTTCTATTTTTTCTGTTGTGTGATACCATCCTCCAAGATAAACAGCTTTTTCCATTTTTATCAGAAGCAGCTACAACTGATCAGAAAAGATTTGTAATATTAAGCATGTTGATATTCCCACAAGAGGCCAGAGAGGAAGATCTGCAGACCCTCACCTGCAATCTCTGCCTCGCCCTATGCCAGCTATATGCCATGATGCATGAGGTCTCTTAGCCTCACCGGGAGGTATAATATTAACAGAGTAGAAGGTCAAGGGATGGGGAACTTCGTCTACACAACTATGAGGAGGTCATCATCCATACTGGGATGAGACTTTTTAATGTTATAGCTGCTATGGAGTCTCCATGTTCCAGAAAATAACACCTTGACCATGCTCTGTAAGGAAGGTCAACAAACTCACTGGTTTTTCTGGGTGAATTTTGGTAGAATCAGCCTTTATTTTGCTGGGGGTGCCCTGCCGATGGGGAACAAGTACTCATCAGTATCTCTCCAGAAGAGTTCATACTACACCTTCTAGAAAATCAGGTTATATCTCATGGGATTCTCAGAGAGGATGTTATAAAGTCCTGAAGCTTACCTCTTGCTTCTCTTTGGCATCCTTACTGAGATATGTTCACTTGTACCAGCATACTTTCCGACAATATCTGTCTACCCATAAGTCCTTATCAGAACTAAGAAAGTACAAGCTCCATGTCCTGAACCTCCAAAAAAACGTGACTTTACTAAACCTCTTTTCTTGATAAGTAGCATATCTGAGGTGTTTAGTTACGGTGATGAAAAGCTGATTAACACTGTTCACCCAGCTGTACCAACTGTGGAGTTGTTTAAATTAAAGGATTAAAATTGGTGTAATATTATGAACTAAACTCCAGAGTTTATTTGGATTTATCCTTTTTTTCCCATTTATTTCATTCCTAGTCAGCCCCAGATCCAGTCTAGGATACCATACTGCATTCATTCCCGTAGTTTTTTTTTTTTTTTTTTTTTGCTCTGCCCGTAAATGTGACAAATTATTAAACTTTGTTTTATATAGCCCTGAACATTTTTGAAGAAGGCTTTTCTTATGAGAATACTGCATGTATACAGTTGAAAATTAGTCCTAGTAATCAGACAATGTTTTGTTCTTTTATCAAGAATTTCAAGCACACCGTGTAGGATGTGGTGGGCACATAAATATTTGTTGAATGGATAAATCAATTATCCACTTTAATACTTTAAACTACTGTTGGTATTTCAATTTATCTCTGATTTGATGTGTCTTTTATTTTTAAATTAAATTATGTCTCAAGTTAAGTATCATCTTCAGCTTTATAACTTAGAAATGATGATTTAAATAGGTTACCTGGCAGCCACATCCCATAGTGCATCTCTAACAGGAATGAGGAACATTGATTTCTATACTGATCAACACTGTTTATAGTTCTATACTTAAGATCTGTTCATCCCCTTTCATGGTTTCCTTCCTATTTTTAACACACACACACACACACACCCCTAGATTATACATATGAGAGAAAATGTGGTATTTGACTTTCTGAGTCTGGTTTACTTTGCTTAACAAAATGATTTCCAACAACATCCCTTTTCCTGAAAATGTCATAATGTCATTCTTTTCAGCTGAATAAAATCCAATTATGTCTATGTACCACAATTTCTTTATCTATTCATCTCTTTTTAATGTGTTCTTTTAAAAATATTTTATTTATTTATTCAATTATTTGTTTGAGAGAGAGAAAGAGAGAGAGAGAGAGAGAGTGAATGGGTGTGCCAGGGTCTCCAGCCACTACAAACTAACTCCAGACACATGTGCCACTTTGTGCATCTGGCTTATGTTGGTCCTGGGGAATTGAACCGAGGTCCTTTGACTTTGCAGGCAAATGCCTTATTTGCTAAGCCATCTCTCCAGTCCCTCATTCATCTGTTGATGGACATATAGGTGGTTCTACATCTTGGCTATTATGAATAGTACAGCAGTAAATGTGGATGTGTAAGCATCTTTATTACGTTGACTTTCAGTCCTATGGGCACTTACTCAAGAGTAGTATACCTGGACCCTATGGTTGCATTGGGTTTCCATGTACCCATATCCTGCCAGAATTTGTTATTGGATTTTTTTCTTCATGATATTCATTCCAACTGGGTATAGATAGAATATCAAAATATTTTCAATTTGTATTCCTCTGATGGGTACAATGTAGACCATCTTTTTTCAAATACCTTTGTTAATTGGGTAATTTTTGATGCCTATTTTTTGTCTTCCATTATATATTCTAGATATTAATACCCTGTCTGATATATAAATAGCAAAGTACTTTTTACCACTCTGAATGTTCTTTCTTCTCTCTGGTGATTGTTTCTTCTTTCTAGTAACTACTATTTATTTATTTTCTTTATGAATTTGGCTGGCTATGTTTTCATGTAGAAATTTCATAATTTTATGTATGCTACAAAACAGAATTTTGTATTAATATACATTACTATACATGTTTCACTGATTTGATGTCCACTTATACAACTATCCTGTAGAATGTTAAGTTGTTTTCTATTCGGTAATACATGTTAAGTGGGGCAAGACAAATACATTGTCAGAGCTTTACTTAAAAAAAAAACAATTTAAGCTATTTGTACTTAGTCTTTCAATGGAGTTTAGAATTCATACCATTGTAAAATAAATTTTGATGTTTGTGTTACAATTAAGATAAATTTGTAAGCTCATTTAGGAACAGTTTATATCTCTAAAGTATTTATTATATGTACTTAGAATCTATGAATATACTGTAGTCTTAGTTTTAGTAACTTCTAATTGCTGTGCCTGAATACCTGGCCAAAATCATCTTCAGAGAGGCAGGAGTTATTTCAGTTTATAGGTTTGGTTGCAATCTATCATAGGGAGAACATTGCAGACAGAGCTTGTAACAGCTGGTCACATCAGACCACAGTTAGGAAGCAGCAAACAATAAATTCTGGTGCTCAGCAAGCCTTGCCCCTTTTATACAGTCCAGAACCCCCAGCCCATGGAATGGCATTGCTCACAGTTAGGGTGGTGTTCAGTCACCCTAATCTAGAAAAATCCCTCAAGACCTGCCCGGAGATTTGTTTCCACTGTTAATCTAAAACTCATCAAGTTGAAAAAAATCAACCATCACAGCATTATTAATTTTTAATTGGAAAATAAATGTTACAGACACTGTTGATGTGCAACATGATAGTTCGAAATATGTACAAACTATGGAGTATCTAAATCGAAGTAATTAATGAATATATTATATCACATACTTCTAATTTATTTGTGGTGAGAACATTTTAAAAGCTACTTGGTATATAATATTATTTACTACCAAAATGTACATAAAATTCCTCAAACATATTCTATATAATTGAAATTTTACATCCTTTGGCCAACATCTCTTTAATCCCCACCCTCCTACCCTAATTGCTAGTAACTACAATTTTTATGTTACTTCCGTGAGTTCTGATCTACTAGATTCCACATAGATGTTAGATCACTCAGTATTTACTCTTCTGTGCTTGGATTCTTTCACATAACATAATACTCTCCAAGCTCATCTTTCATCCATATTTTTTCAAGTATAGACTCTTCTTTTGTATGACTGAATAGTATTTCATGTGTATATATACCACATTATTTCCATTCATGCACTGATGGGCACTTAGTTTGATGTCATACCTCAGCAATTGTAAGCAATGCTGCAATAAACATGGAAGAGTAGATTCTTCAACAAACTTATTTCACATCCTTTGTAAAATATTCAGCAATGGGGTTCCTAGATCTATTTTTGAGGAACCTCCATATGGCTCATCAGTGGTTTTTCTCCTCCATGTGGATGTCTGTTTATGAGTATATTAGTTTATGTTCCTACCAACAGTGTACAAGAGTTCCCCTTTCTTTTTTTTTTATTAGGCAGTTTTGTATTCAGCAAATACAGTCAGTTTGGTACCATTATTAGGCTCATCCGTGACCTACCCCCTCCTCTTGGCCCCTCCTTGTTGAGGTATATGGGTCATGCATTGTGGAGTTAGCCTACAGTTATGGGTAAGCTAAATGTCTCTGCATATCATGACCCAACATGTGGCTCTGACATTCTTTCCGCCCCCTCTTCCACAAAATTTCCCTGAGCCATGTTGGGTTCATTTTTGGTCTGCTTCCTACTTAGCAGCAAATAACTTGTTGGGATGCCCAAACAAGTGCAGTGGTGGCACACAGCCATGGTGGGGAACCAACTGCTCTCAATTCGGCTAACTGATCCCCTCACTGGTATGGGACCCATAGCTGGAGCTGGGAAACAAGTCAGAACCATATCCAAACAGAAGCCCACTCTCCAGTATCAACCTACTATCAATTGTGGGCTATAAGAGGGCCTACACCTATTAAATTCTCTATAAAAAAAAGGGTTATCTCATTTGTCCTGGTGCTAACTTACACTGCGTTGGAGAATCTGCTTCTCTTTTTCAGATAGATGTAGACCCTAAGGAGAGAGCCACCCCATCATACCTCAAGTGTTCCCTTTTGTTTGTATCCTTCCAACACTTCTTTTTCACCTTCTGATAATGGGCATTCTACCAGGTATTAGATAATATATCATTGTGATTTTAATTTGTATTTCCCTGACATTGAATTCTATTAAGCATTATCTGTTATAATTTTTGGATATTTTTATGTCTAATGAGGTCTTTGTATATTATTAATTATCATCATCATTATTACCATGGATTTTTATGCCCCTTGTATGTGTCAGAGATTCAACTCTTGCTAAATATATGATATATTTTCTCCATTGCTTTCAGATATTTTCTTTGCTGTGTAGACATCTCATGAGATTAATTGTAACTTTAGGGCTGGGAGATTGCTAAGTGGTTAAAGACATTTTCTTGCAAAGCCTGCTGGAAGTGGTTCAATTCCCAAGTACCCACGTGAAACCAGTTGCACAACATGCTGCATGAGTCTGAAGTTTGTTTGCATTAGCAAGAGGTGCTGCCATGCTCATACTCTTTCTTTCTCTCTGGTCACAAATAAATGAATAAAACTATTTGTCCACCCTCTTCTCATACCATCGTTTTCCCCCTGACGTCATGGAGCTTCCCCTCAAGTCTGTAAGCCAAAATGAGCACATTTTACCCAAGAAAAAAAAATAGTATGGGGGGAGGTTTTAGGTAGGATCTCACTCTAGCTCAGGCTGACCTGGAAATCACTATGTAGTCTCAGGGTGGCCTTGAACTCATGGCGATCCTCCTATTTCTGCCTCCTGAGTCCTGTGATTAAAGGCATGTGCAACCACACCTGGAAAAAAAAAAACCAAAATAGTAACTTTAACGCTTTATGAAGATAATAGTACTTTTAGTGGCTCTGCTGTTGAATCTAGGGCCATGTACATACTAGGCAAACACCCTATCACTTAGCTATATCTCTAGCCTAGTAGTGACATATTTTTTATTTATATAATTTATTTTTTTCTCTTTTCTTTATTAGTTAGTTCTGTATTCAGCAAATACAGTGAGTATGGTACCAATATTAGGCTCATCCGTGACCTACCCCCTCTCCTTGGCCCCTCCTTGTTGAGGTATATGGGTCATGCATTGTGGAGTTAGCCCACAGTTATGGGTAAGCTAAATGTCTCTGCATATCATGACCCAACATGTGGCTCTGACATTCTTTCTTCCCCCTCTTCCGTAAAATTTCCCTGAGCCATATTGGGTTCATTTTTGGTCTGCTTCAGTGATGAGGTGTTGGGGACCTCTGAGGCTCTGGCTCTCTGGTTTGGTAGGAGTTGATGTTCTCTGTGTTGATCTCCTTCCCCCTTCTGCTGGTATCCGGTTCATCAGGAAAACAGCCCCCTTGCTTATTTCACCAATTTTTCTGAGTTTCAGCCGGTGCCCTTTTGAGGTATGATGGGGTGGCTCTCTCCTTAGGATCTACATCTATCTGAAAAAGAGAAGCAGATTCTCCAACGCAGAGTAAGTTAGCACCAGGACAAATGAGATAACCCTTACTTTTTTAATAGAGAATTTAATAGGTGTAGGCCCTCTTGAAGCCCATGATTGATGGTAGCTCGACATTGGTGAGTGGGCTTATGTTTGGATATGGTTCTGACTTGTTTCCCAGCTCCAGCTATGGGTCCCGTACCACTGAGGAGATCAGTTAGACAAAATAAGAGCAGTTGGTTGCCCACCATGGCTGTGTGCCACTATTGCACTTGTGTGGGCATCACAACAAGTTATTTGCTGCTAAGTAGGTTAGACCATGAGTTGCTTGGACAGGTGTTGGTCATTTTCCCCCAGTCACCCATGTAGCACCTTCTGGCACTAGACGCGCTGAGTGTCTGGGGACTGACGCTGTTCCAACTTCCAGCCATGCCATTCTAATATGCATGTCAACCACATAAGGTGTCTTCAGCAGTAGGGTCTTACCACTAACCTTTGGTGGGTCATCAAGTACTCTGACAGAAATCTGTCTGTCTTTTAGGAAACCTTGTAGGTCTTTCTGATCAAAAGCTCATTGTGGATGATAGCCCCATGCTGGTACTGGGAGTTTCAGGTCAGTGCCCACTAAGAAAATGAGGAAAAAGATAACTAATATACAAGAGTTAGAGAGAAGAGAGAGTGAGAGAGGGAGAGGGGAAGTGAGTGAGGGAAGATGTAGAAGATTCAGGTTAGTCTTGATGTTACGCTCTCCAGTATCTTGTGGTTCAGGTGTTTCCTGTGAGGGCCTGGTGAAGGATCAGCCATTTGTTCTGTCTTTTAGTAAGTAGAAAATTATGGTACAATTGCCGTTTGGGTCTAGATTTGTATTTCCCACCCCTTTGATGACCTCCCATCCCTCCCCTTCCATCCTATTTGGGGTGAGGGGTGGGCTACCCACCCGCCAGCGTATCCGTGATTCCCTGTTTCCCCCGCCTCTGTGCCCTCCCACTGACAATCTGTTGGAGATTTCTCTCCCCTAAAAGCTCCAATGAACCCTTAATATCTTGCCTTTCTTTCCCTGGGATTTGAAGCGCAGCTAGACGGTCGCCATCTTGGCCAGAAGTCCCTAATAGTGACATTTTTGATGAAAGTTTGGGAATATGGTGGGAACAATTAAATTGGAGAGCAGTTATTATTATTGTTGTTGTTTACGTTTTGCACTTGTATGCATTTCTTTGATAATAAAAATATTTTTCAGGTTTTTGCCATGTTCTTTCTGACATTACAATACCTAAATCAACTAAGAAGAGGGGATATTAGATAATTTAGGAGATACCTGAATTTACCATGAGTGATTTTTAGACAGATCATGATGGACTCTCACTATAGGGTTTCTCAGTTGATATCTGTATAGTGAATGCAAATGTTTACCTGTTGCAAATAAATTACTCAGTAGAAACTCAAAATGGAAAAAAGTAATAAACACACCAAATTTCTTCATGTTTTTTATGTTATACATACACAAATATGATCAGTGAAAATTACATAGCCCCACATATGGCAAATGGAATTCTTAGCTGGAACAAGCTTCTTTTAGGGTGTTTGAACCATTTACTGGCTATGTGCATAGGCTGGATATGGCAGAAAGCAGAATGAATCAGTTTCCTTTGCATTCTGGCAGTGGAACTGACATGCATCATGTAGTCACAGAGAGCACAGAAATGGTTATTATGTGAACTGAAGCCAAAGGCAATGGAATTGGAACAATTAGTTCTACTCTGAGTAACTGCTACTTTTCCCACTTACTTTCTCTCATTGAGTCTGCTTTCTTCTCCATGCCAGTGTTGGATATTTCCTACACAGAGGACAATTAGTAATGGAAGCCATGGTTAATACAAATCACTTGGTAAGTGACAGGTTAGTGGTTTATTTAAATCCAGTTGTATTTTTGATTCTTAAATAGCTATAACTAGAAGAAACAAGGCAAATAATGAAAAAATATGATGAGTTTACAAATTCATTGTCTTATCAGACATATATTTAGTGCTTATTATGTTCTAGTCACTGTGTTAGATGTGACAGAAAAATCTGATGGAGCTTTCAGCATAAGACTGTCTGCTGCACACTGAGAAATGAAGTCAGCTTCAGCATTGAAAATGTTAGTGATGCCAAGAAGATGGTGATAAAAATATCTCACATTAATTTAGCTTCTTAAATAAATAACAATTCAATTTGGAGGGATAGAAATTAAGGAAGCTATTGCTTTTAAAAACTAAAGCAAAGTGTAGGATGGTTTGGTCAGACTTGCTTATTTGAATAAAATTCTGTAGAACTGACTTAGTGATAACAAATAGGAAGTTTTCATTAAGCAACTTTTTTACTTAATATATTTTTAATATTTTATTTATATTATCTTTTTGACATTTTCATATATGCATATAAAACATTTTGATCATATTGACTCGAATTTCCATTTCTTAATCCCTTACCACTCTTGCTAAATCCCTTCTTTCCAAGTAATGTTCGTCCTACTTTCATGTCCTGATTTTGTGACTCACTGAGTTAAATAAGTGTTGCATGCAAGAACATAGTCAGGATATTATTGACTGGAACATGGACAACTTACCAGTGCTACAACATTGAAGGACATAACTCCTTTTCTCCTAGCAACCATTAACTGCCAATGGCCACTCTGGGATGTGTGGAGTCTTATGAACCCCTCCCCCATCCATTATGGAATGCTGATTGGCAAAGTCTTGCACATCACATAACAGCTGTTGTGAATTTGTGAACCTAATGACCATGTTGTGTCCAGAAGACAGAATTCCCAGGGGCACCTCTCCATCATTAGGCTCTTACATTCACTCTTTCCATCTCTCTTCCATGATCTTCCCTGAAAAATGGAATGAATTATATAGATATTCTTTTTAGGGCTGAACACACAATAGTTACATTCTCAGTTCTTTAGTAGAATATGCATCTCGACATTAATCATGGCCTTCTGCAAAAGGAAGCTTCTCTGATTGAGGGCAAGAGCAGAAATAATCTATGGGAATAAAATTTTGCCCATTATACTTCACTAATGAGCTGAAATATTACATGCCTATCCATATCTCATCTCTGATACTTATTTTTTAAATTTGATTTTATTTATTTGAGAAAGAAAGAAAGAGAGAGAGAGAGAGAGAGAGAGAGAGAGAGAGAGAATGAATGAGAATGGGCATGCCAGGGCCTGCAGCCACTGCAAACAAACTCCAGATGCATGTACCACCTTGTGTATCTGGCTTACATGGGTCCTAGAGAATCTAACTTGGGTCCTTTGTCCTTGTAGGCAAATGCCTTATCCACTAAGCCATGTCACCAGCCCTGTCTTTCATTATTATTATTATTATTATTAACATATTTTGTATGGATACATCATGAGTTGGTACCCTATTTTCCCTCATCTCTGCCCCCATTCCATTGGGGATCCTCCTCATCAGCAGCAGTCAGTTATTTTGGGGGGGAGGGAATGCCTCTGGGCATGATCTCTCAATCTGTGGCTCTTATAATCTTTTCTGCCCCCTCTTCTGCAAAATTCCCTGAGCCATGGTGGGTGATTTTTAAGACTACTTCAGTGATGAGCTCTTAGGAACCTATGGCTCTCTGCTCTGGTAGGTGTTGAGTATTCTCAGGGTCTGTCTCCTTCACCCTGACACTGATTATTAGGTTCAGCATGGAAGTAGCACTCACGCTTGTCCTCCCCCGTTCCTGTTTTCAGCTGTGGCTTGGCTGAAGTGTGAGGGGTAGTTTATTTTCTTGGGTCTCACTAGTTTCTGAAAAAGAACAGATTCTCCAATAGAGAGTGAAGTCAGGATAGTTTAAATGGGATAAGCATTATTAATTTATGGGGAATTTGATGTATGCAACCCCTCTTTTAACCAAAGACTAATGAGAGCTTCACACTGGAGAGCATAATCTTAATTTTTAAAGAAGCTGCTTATAGTTGCATGGAGATTTTGGGTTTAAGCATTCTACTATTTTCCTTTGTAATTTTGCTAAGTGGAGAGAAGTGAAAGCATGTATGCTGTATTAGGACTCCAGTTAGGTCCAAGATTCTTTTTATGGATATTTACATAGCATTGCAACAATTAAGAAAGATTATCTACAAAGAAAATCACTTTAAAAATGCATAAAGCATGAATGTGAAGTATATTAAATTCTCTGCAACTATAAACATTCATTCAACTGCCTCAGCACCATATATTTCTTAGCCTTGAATCTTGGAATTCATATGAAGGAATTGAAAAGCCAGGAACATTTAATGAAGTAGATTAATAAAATTCATGTACTTAATGTGAAATTTTCAGATTGCATTTTGTTTCATTTTAAAACACAGTTCTGAATAATCTTGGTTAACTGGTTGAGATGCAAGAAACTAGGCATGGGATGAGAACTATTACAGTCAGGTTGGGTGGTAGCAGCAGAATAGGTTTCTGACAGCAAGAAGGAGGCAGAAATATGGACAGACTAATAGCATAACACAATGACTGTGGTTCATCCTGATGGCCTTGGGTCTTTTAGAAAAAGTTAAATTGTATTTTATATCATTTGAAATGGAAGAGAAATGGCTAACACAATTTCCCTCTGCTGTAGTTCAAATTTCTAAGCTTTAGATGCAAACTTCAGTTATTTGGAATGTTCTACCATTATGAAGCATTTCATTTGTCAGAAAAATGAAATAATTTTATACAATTTTTGGAGCTCTTTTAGATATTATATGCCCCACTACTGCGTATAGCTAAATGAAGTCAAATGATAGCATCTCTGATTTTGGTATACTCTGCCATTGTTCCATACATCATGATATATGAGAAGTGTTATAAAGTTTCAATCAATAGACAATTAGGAAGTAAGCAGATTACCACTTCATAACATAGTCAAACACAGTAGCCAGGCACAAAGTAGACAACCAAAGTTTCTGTTGCATGTATATTAGTATGTGTATCTCACAAACAAAAGAGAATGTTTGCATGCCGAAGATTTTTTTATGTTGTAACTTTAAAAATTTAGCACATAGCTACTGTTGTGTGTCAAATAAATATGAGTTGCATATAGCAGTTAGTGTTAATTTTCCTCATATATCTGTGAGTTTGGTATCAGGTCATCAAGGCTAGTCTTATCTGTGTGCTTCTTAGCTGCAGCTTGGATCAGTCTTCTCTATATTTCTTGAATTAATCAGCTAATCAAAACTGACCTTTTTAATGGTGGCAAATAGAAACACAAGGTTCCTCTTGAACTGGTGCACTCTTTCTTCTTCCCTTCCTCTATTGTACCAAGAAAGTCACATGGTAAAGCCCAATGTAAAAGGGCAGAAAGTCCACTCTTTTTAATGTATTTCATTTTTTCAAATAAAATATCCCCTCTCCCTTGCCTCTGTTCCACTGAGGCCACTCCTCACTGGGGTTATTGGTATTTACTATAGGGTCATGATGGTCTCAAGTCAGTATTTGTGGGGATGTGCCTCAGGATATTTCCTCCCCCTCTTCTACCATGTTCCCTGAGCCTTGGTGGGCATGTTAGCAGGCAAATTTAATGTTGAGCTCTTTACTGCCTCTGGATTTCTGCTTTGATGAGTTTTCTTTGACCACTGTGTCTGTAACCATCTCTCTGGAGATTATTTTCAGGATAGCAATAAGAGCAGTACTCACAGTACTCATGTCATCACTTCTTCTGCAATGTCTCCTGGGCCCCAGCAGATGTAATGAAGATGATATATATAGTGGTAGGTGTTCAGCTATCTTTTCTTGTCATATTTATTGTTAGTGTGCCTCTTCAGTATTCTCCACCATCTGTAAAATAAAATAGATTTTCCAACCGTAAGTTTGGATTAAAGGGGATAAACATACTTATGTGGCAGTCTTTCTGATATGTATACCCACTCTTCTTAGCCAAAGATCAATGGAAGCTTTTCTCTGGAGTGTGTGTGTTTCTCACCCATGGGATTCTGACTTGGTTTCCAGTACCATGTATGAGTCCTCTCCTATTGATCAGGCCTCATGGCCAATCCAAGAACAGTTGGTTACCTGTATAGACTCTGTGCCATTATTACATAGGTGTGAGTATATCTTGCCTGCCTTGTTGATTTCGTACTTTCAGGGTTCCCTGATTGTTCATGCCTTTAGTGGCCATTATCTTCCAGCAGCTACCAAGGAACATTCTGGTGCTATGAGAGCTATCCACGAAGAACTGGCTTCCCTCTCAATTCCATCATGGGCTCTTGATGTCCTGTGACTGTAGTTTGTGGTGTCTTCAGCAATAGGGTTTTAACCTTTTAGCTCTGGCAGGTAACCAAATACTTTTGCAAGGGCTTGCATTATTTTGGGGGATTTCATGGGTCTCCCTGACCAACAGATCACTGTGGGGGTTAACCCAATTATAGCCCTTGTATTTACAAGCCAGAGCCCATGCTTTTAGGATTAAGCTTTCTCTGCAATCCACAGGGCAAAGAAGTATACTCTTACATCTATGGGAGGAGGTATAATAGGAAAAATTAATAAATAGTTTTAATAATTTAACCTAACACATTTAGATAGTGGAGGATAGATTTAAAAAGGCTTGAGTCAGGTATCATATCACCTTTGTGGGATAGAAATGAGATCTTTCGTTGTTGTTGTTGTTATATTCAACGAATTTTCACTGCAATGCAGGGAAGTTTCCCAAAAGTGAACTACTTATGTTGAATTCACAATTTTACTCTCACTTTTATAGTCTTCTAATTTTTTTGACAGGGTTCTTATTGAATAGCATTATATAACTAAGAATAATGCATCTATAGCCACACTCACTCTTCTGCTCATATTTCTAGTAAAAATTGTATTGTGGCTAAGAAAATCAATAATATTAAATAAATGGCTATTCAGCCTTTGATGATGTCCAACTTAACTTTAATGTTCAATATTGGGAACCAGGATAGTTGAAATCTATTCTTGATAGGTGGAACTGTGAGGTTGCATGATTCTATCTGTTCTTTTTGATAATGAAATATGATAAGAATGAGTCATTATTCTTTGAGATATTTCCTGGCACTGGTAGGTGCATTATTAAATTGAGGGGAGTCATAATGTTTGCTAACATATCTCTAAACTAAATTTAGTTATATAGATAAACAGCTTAGATTATTTCATAATTGAACTTCCACAAATATCTCACTAAAATACCTGAAAATATTGGTAGTCATCATATTGATATTTTATCACAAACATGATTATTTATATCCCATTTTTCCTATAAGTCAATGCAAATGTTACTATGTATTTAAATTGAGTAAACACACAGATTATTAAAAGTATTAGCCCTATTGTGTTCTAGTTATATCTAGGATAGGGGTTCTTAACATAGAATTTTCCCATCCACTTAATAGGATTGCTAAAATTATTGATCAGATACATAACTTCAATTCATTTATATACCTATATCTCTTTTCAAACAATGTCCATATCTTTCATTCTGTCACTTAAAATCTTTAAGACTCAAAAGACCTTGACATATCTATCTATCTATATCTAACATAGCTTGTGTTCAGTTCTCACTAATCTCATGTTCAAAATGTGATAGTCACACTGTAGGTTTTTCCCAGAGGGGTAACTTGAGTTTAAATGGTCTGAGAACCATGTGACATGAAGAATGCTTGAAGAATTGTGAATATTCGCTCTGATGAAAGATTGATTGGGCGATGTAGCTGTGTTTCAGTCATCCAAGAGAGTAACATAGAAAATGACAGGAGAGATGTTGTGAGGAAATGGGTTTCAACTCAACCTGAGTGAAATTGATAATGAACTTCACAGGATTGCAATGGGTGGAACATTAGTTACTTGCACAATTTTTCTAAATGTAAACCTGAAGTATTGTGATTGAAATGTCATTAGAAACTGTAATGGGGCAAAATTGCTGCTCTCATATGGTGAATCAAGCTCTCCTATTGAAAAGACTTCTATTACTTTAGTGCGGGCTCAATATTTATTTTGAGAAGAAATTTACTTCAACAAGTGTGTTTTTGTGATGTGTTAAGTATGTAGTTTTAATTTTGGAATCTGTTCTTTTTTTATTTGCAAGATCATAAAATTTAAGTACCAGTAGTAATATTCAATTCTTACATTTTAGAGGTAAGGAAATTCAGGTGTCTACAATTTCCTTCATAGTCCGTAGTCAAGGTTACACAACAAGTGATATAATAAGGATTTGGCCACTGCTTTCAATCTAGTGCTGTTACTATTTCACTCAGTTGTCTCCTTTTGTCCTCACCAGTGTTAAAGTCAATGAGTTTTATTTACTGAGAATAAAAAGTGAAACGATGTATGTCAACTGTGATCAGTAAACTAGCATCATAAAATGTTGCCAATTCTAGTACTAATACTCAATATAATTCTATTTCATTTAAATATTTAATAACAATAAACCTCAATAATGTGTTTAAGTATATTTATATAGTAGAAAATCATTAGCAGGATACAGAACACTATGGAATAGGGAAGGAAGTAGATGCTGTCTTTTGCATTAACTTTCAAATGACTACCTTTCTAGGGTTTAGGTATTTCATTTTCCATTACTTGTTACACAATTGTGTTATTTTGTTTTATAATATTGCATATTTTATGAGAATTTATATATAGCAATTTTCAGCTATGCAAATGCAGATGCACATTTGTTGTAGGGGAGGTATCCTGCCAATATCAAAATTGAAATGTTGCATTAAGGGGTCACACTTGGTAAATTTGATAACCTTGAAAACTGAAATAAAAAGTCAGGATTCAAGCCTGCTGACATTTCCTCATGAAAAGACAGATAGGGAAGCTCATTAGACTGTCATCTGAGATTTCAGACACTCCTTCCTGCACCTCTCTCCCAGGTGTATATAATTCTGACCCAATTGCACACAGTCTCATCTTGGTGCCAGAGTAGACAGAGTGTGGAAGATTAACTAAAGTGTGGAAGATTAACTAAAGTGGCAACTCCATCTATACAGCTATGAGGAAGTCATCATTGATAACAGGGTGAGACTTTTTGGTGACATGATCGCTTTGCGGTCACCCGTGCTTCTCTAAGTAATCTTTCAAACATATTCCTGTATGTAAGCCCAGTAAACACATTGATTCACTAAGATAGATTTGGGTGGAATTGTTACATTGGTTCATTTGTGGTGGTGCTGTATTTACTGCGAGTAATTATTTGCTTATGTCTCCGCAGGAAAAGTTCATGCAAAAGAGCCTCACAATTTGTGTATAAATTCTGTTGGTGTTTTAGGCAAACTGTATGGCACTTTTCAGTTCTTACACAAATGTAATAGACTGATCTGAAATAATACTTATGAAAGCAGAATATTTGTGGATTAAATGGTTGCTCTATCATTACTGCTCAGCGCAGCTTAACCTGCAAACTTAAAAAAAATAAAGTTATATTTTTGTACAGCACTTTGCATTTTCCAAATAGCCTTTCCAACCCTGAGATAACTTGAGATTGTTGTGACAAAAACTTGAAAATAAAAGCTAAAACACCATGTAATAGGTGTTTTAAGGTTTAAAACAATTCCAAGGTGATTTTGTCTTTATCTGTATGAGTGAGACTGGTGGTCTAGAATGTAAACATTTAGGAATCCCTTGCAAAAGTTTAGGAGTGTACAATCTAGACCACTTCCAATAGCCATAGACTACTGAAGGGGGGGAGGGTCCTATGCAGTTTAGTAGGTAGAAAAACTCAATGTTTTATGCCATTTCTCTGGCTAAGTAAAGACTTGTGATTCTCTTCACAGTGTCCTAGGCCACTTTGATGTCAGGGAGCTCCACTATGGCTTCTCACATCAAATTTAAACTTTAAAGTTGAATTTCCAAGCCCTATTTTTCAACCTTTGTTCCTATATGTAACCCTGATTATCAATAAAAACTATAAACTATTTGGTCTTATGACTAGTCAGCAGAGATATTTTCATTCCCACATCAGCTTTCTTCCTTAATTTTCTTTTAAAAATATTTTCACGCACACACACACACACACACACACACATACATAAATACATACATATATACATGAGAGAGGGAGAGATGGAAAGAATGGACACATCAGGGCCTTCAGCCACTGAAAATAAACTCCGGATGCTTCAGCCACTGCGTATTCCAGTCCTGGCTCTGTTTTTTATTAGATGCATAACTTCATAAACTACTTAACATTTCCAAGTTTCTGATTCTTGACCTCTAAAATAGATTTAATAGTATATATTTGTAATAGAATTACAGAGAACATTAAATTCAGTGATCTGGGTTAAACCTACATGTCTGATTTGCCACACTTGATATTTGGCAAATGCTACATTATTGAGGAAAACAGTACTTAAGCAGTATTAGAAGGCATAAGTGGAATCACATGGCTTCACTTGTGCTTTAATTCCTTAAGTGTTGGTATTTATTAGTTGTCCTACATGTTGCCCTTTGTGCTAGTTTCTAAAGTTCTTTTTCTTAGGCTTAAGTATATTCAAGTTGGAATAATACTTTTTTTGGGGGGGGGGTTGGTTTTTTCTTTCTTTCTTTTTTTTTTTTGGTTTTTCGAGGTAGGGTCTCACTCTAGCCCAGGCTGACCTGGAATTCACTATGGAGTCTCAGGGTGGCCTCGAACTCACGGCGATCCTCCTACCTCTGCCTCCCGAGTGCTGGGATTAAAGGCGTGCGCCACCACGCCCGGCTTGGGGTTGGTTTTTTCGAGGAAGGGTCTCACTCTAGCCAGGCTGACCTGGAATTCACTATGGAGTCTCAGGGTGGCCTCGAACTCACGGCGATCCTCCTACCTCTGCCTCCCGAGTGCTAGGATTAAAGGCGTGCGCCACCACGCCCGGCTTGGAATAATTCTTAAGTAAAACAAAGTTTTCTATCATCGAGTATCTGAAGGGTAAGTCTTAATTTTATTGGTCATGTTTGACTCTGAGGAGAAAGAAAGATGGAAGGTTAAAAATTGTTTCTGTGAGCCTATCATCTCTGGAGTAAGAACTTGAGTCTTGGTCTCTGGATGGATGTATTCTTTAATCAACCTCGGGGCTCTAATTGTCTGTTGGCATATCTTTCTGTTATCCTTTTGATCTGAAATGCCTCCACAGGCTCATACTTTGAATGCTTGTTCCTCAAATATTTTTGAAGGTCATGGAATTTTGAGGATGTGTCACCTAGATGATGGATATAGATAAGTAGAGGTTCCCCTGTGAGGTTATTGCCTAGCCCCTGGTTCCTGAACTTTCTCAGCTTCCTATCTCTCGGTGCTGTGAATAGACTCTTGCTACATGCTTCCACTTCCATGCCTTCCCCACCATGATGGATTGAAATCCTCTGAAATTGTGATCAAAATAAATTTTACCTCTTTTAAGTTGTTTCTGTCAAGTGTTGTGGTCACAGTGTAGTCAACTAGCCAATAAACTCCATTTTAGGTCATTCCATTGGTAGGAAAATATTCTTCCATGTGCTCTAAAATCTTACCACTTCAGGTGTGGTCTCTATATGGGCATAAGAATCCTTTGAGTGCTTGTCAGAAAGAAAGAAACTTGGGCTCTACCCACATGTGCTGAATCAGAATTTCCATTTTATCAAGATCCTCAAGTGGTTCCTAAGCATGCTAAAATTTGACAAGTGGTGATCTAAAGCCAAATTAGATCTAATGTTTAGGATTCTAATTAAACTTGTAAATATGTTTACTCTTATTATTCTTTTTTATAATTGCTTGAATTGACCTTAGTTTTCAATGTTACTTCTCTCTCCATTTCAATATAACTAGCTCAAGTATATTTACTTTGCCAACACCTTTTTTTCTTGATTTCTACAATATTCTATTTATCCATCTGGAATAGTGTATCACATTGCATTCAAATGGATCAGTGGTTTGCAAACCTAGCTATGAATTTTAATCCACCTTTAAATATATAGAGATAGCTAGCCAAGACTTATGGAATCATAAACTTTGGGGGAGGGGTGCATATGATTTAAGCATAGACATTTGAAACATTTCCCTAAATATTTTTTTTTGTGCAGTTCCAAAAAGAGCAGACATAGTATAAAATGACCTAGCTGTGGACTAGAATCCATCCATCCTTTCTTCCTTCCTTCCTTCATTTCTTTCTTTCTTCTTTCTTTTACTTTTTTGTTGTAGTCTATTGTGCCTGATGGTGTGTAGATAATGAATAAATATTTCTTTCTTGAAAAGTGAATGACTTACTCATTTGTCCTTTCTTACAACTGAGGCTTTTTAATGGCAATGCTCTTGTTTTTATTATATCTTTGCATCAGGTACTTTTCAGGAGACTTAGTAAGTGGTATGTGTTCAGCATCTATCAATTACTACAGTATTACCCTTTCCGAATGTTTCACAGTCAGAAGTATCTGATTTTCTATCCTGCTCATAAATTTTATGTTTTAAATTTTATTTCTACAACTTTGTGTCTGTAACCTTAGCAAGTTACATGTCCATTCTTTCACTGAATTCATCCATCAATGACCTTTGATATTTATTAACTCTCGACTTTGTCAGGTGTTTAGGATGCAGTGACAAAGACAAAAGTTTATGCTTTCATGGAGCACAAATTCCAATGGAGGGGTCACACAAAGAAAACTGAGTAAAAATGTCAATACAGATTTAAGACTTGGATTAAAGACACTATGAAAACAAAAAAGAAGGGAAAGGGAAAGAAAACAATTGACACGGGTGGTAAAGGAAATAACTATGTACATGGCCAATTTAATTTATTCCAAGGAGAAGAAATAGTTTCTAAAGTAAAAATGGGCATGATAAGGAGCATGGTAGGCTGAAAAAGTGTAGTATGCAGTGGTCGTGAAGCAAGCAAAGGCTCAGTGTGCTTTGCGACCAGAGGAGGGCCAATGTGGTTAGAGCTTAGTGGGTATGGAGCAATTAGGGCAATGTTGTGTTGGTATTGACCCTAGGGAAATGGCAATGCCTGAAAGTTGTATTAACCTAGTTATCCACCCCCTCCGCCCCGTGAGAAACAGTGTATAAGGTTATATGAAGTTGTGGTAATGTGTAACTTGCACCAAAGTTGACAACCTTGAAATTCATGATGAAGCTTAAAGAATATCTAGATCTCTCAGCAAAATCCTATCTAATTCTGGAGGTCCTAAACCTGTGACAAGTCATGACCACTTGAGTTGATGATGCACATGAGGAAGGCAGAGGAGAACAACTTGGTCAGGTTTTGAGAGGCGTTTGGATAGTAGCATTGACAAGGTCTGTATGTCACAGCATACATGTGACATTTTTGAACAAGATACTCTACCTATAAGGAAGTTTGCTTTCATATTGTTGTGGATACTAACCAGTCATAATAGCGACTGTTTTGAAAGGCTGATGAGCAAGAAAGGTTTTGACAGCACTAAGAGAAAAGCCAAAGCATACTTTCCCTTATGTTACTTAATCTACTCAGTTTCCTTACTGTATGAAAAGGTCACTTGCAGTACCTATGTCAAATAAAGAGTTTGGATATGAATTCTAATAATCCATGTACATCCATTTATATTGTCTGTCACCAAACTAGTCTTCTTTGATAGCAAGAGTTAAAGTTTAAAACTATGGAAACACTTGACCATCTTCTTTGGAATGATTTTAGGGTTTCATTCCTCTCTGGAAACTAGGGAAAGCACATGTTCAGTGCAACACATATTTAAAAAGTAGTTTTTGTTATTATTATTTTTTTATTTTTGAGAGAAAGAGGGAGAGTAAGATAGAGAGGGAGAGAATGGGCACACCAGGGCCTTTAAGCCACTGTGAATGAACTCCGGATGCTTGTGCCCCCTTGGGCACATGTGAGACACTGCACACTCATGTCACTGTCTTTGGCTAGGTGGGACCTGGAGATTCAAACATGTGTTCTTAGGCTTTAGAGGCAAGCACTTTAACTGCTAAGCCATCTCCAGCTCTAAAAAATAGTTTTTATTTAAAAGTGATTTGACCAAAATTCATTGCCACTACTTTTTAAATTTTCATTTATTTATTTTAATAGTTGTTATATTTTTATATCTTCTCTCCCCAATTCCAATTTCCCTGGGGGCATTCCACAGTGGGGTTATTGGAATTTAATGTGGAATAATTAAGGCCTCAGTCTCTCTCTCTCTCTCTCTCTCTCTGTGTGTGTGTGTGTGTGTGTGTGTGGTGGATTGTGTCTCAGTATATTACTTCCCACCCTGTGACTCTTACAGTCTTTTTGTGCCCACTTCCACAATGATATCTGAGCTTTGGCAGTCCTGTTAGCAGTCTTATTTAGTGCTGAGTTCTCTGTAGCTTCTGGATTTTTGCTTCCGTGGGTTTTGGTTAACTGCAGTATCTGTTGCAGCTTCTCTGCTTTCTAGATGAGAAGTGTGACTATACATATAAAAAAGTCTCGCAAATAACTATGCATATCCCCCTCAATCAAAGCTGCTTTGACACCTGGTTGGAGAATCTGCTTTATATTACATATAGCACAGAATACTGGGGAAATCCAGAATCTATCACTATCACAATAAAGGATAATTGACTGCCTACGATGAGACATGCCACCTCTACCACATCTGCTAGGGACCAGGAGAAATTGCAGAAGTAGTAGAGATATGAGTATTGTTCCCACTGCTAGCCTGCCATTGCTTTTGGCATGTGTTCTTACATGTAAAAGAAGAGAAAAATGAGAGGATGATTTCTTCTGTATTCTTCTTTCTTGCTCCACTGAAGCCCTCACTGGCTTTCAGCCTCTGGCTTCATAAGTTGGCATCAGAGGCAGGGATGACCAGAGTCATCTGCAGTAATGTTCATAAACACAAGAAAGAAGATGCAGAGAAATATTCAATCAGAGAATAAAAACTGATTGCAAACTTGGAAAGAATTGAGCTGCTACAAACATGTATTGAGCTGGAATCAACCCAGATGTCCATCACTAGAAGAATGGATAACTAAGATGTGGTATATCTACACAATGGAATTTTATACAGCAGCAAGAAAAAATGATCATTCTCAGTGAACTTACCCAATCACAGAAAAAAAATCACCACATAGTCTCACTCATCTACAGCACTTAACCTGAATCTACCCAAGATACCTTACATATCCAGCAAGCATCTCGTAGACTAGACACTAGGATGGAAGGGGAGGGAGGGGAAGGCATCAAAGGGGTGTGAAACACAAATCTAGACCCAAACAGCAATGGTACCACAAAATTCTACTTACTAAAAGACAGACCAAATGGCTGATCCTTCACCAGGCCCTTACAGGGAACACCTGAATCACAAGACCTGGAGAGGGTAGGATCAAGACTAACCTTAATCTTCTACGTCTTACCTCCCTCCCTCTCCCTCTCTCTCTCTTCTCTCTAACTCTTGTATATTAGTTATAGTTTTCCTCATTTTCTTAGCGGGCACTGACCTGTAACTCCCAGTAACAGCATGGGGCTATCATCCACAATGAGCTTTTGATCAGAGAGACCTACAAGGTTTCCTAAAAGACGGACAGATTTCTGTCAGAGTACTTGATGACCCACCAAGGTTAGTGGTAAGACCCTACTGCTGAAGACACCTTCTGTGGTTGACATGCAAAATAGAATGGCATGGCTGGAAGTTGGAAGAGAGTCAGTCCCCAGACAGTCAGCATGTCTAGTGCCAGAAGGTGCTACATGGGCGACTGGGGGAAAATGACCAATATTTGTCCAAGCAACTCATTGTTTAACCTACTTAGCAGCAAATAACTTGTTGTGATGCCCACACTAGTGCAATAGTGGCACACAGCCATGGTGGGGAACCAAGTGCTCTTAATTTGGCTAACTGATCTCCTCAGTGGTACGGGACCCATAGCTGAAGCTAGGAAACAATTCAGAACCATGTCCGAACATAAGCCCACTAACCAATATCAAGCTACCATCAATCATGGGCTACAAGAGGGCCTACACCTATTAAATTCTCTATAAAAAAGTAAGGGTTATCTCATTTGTCCTGGTGCTAACTTACTCTCCGTTGGAGAATCTGCTTCTCTTTTTCAGATAGATGTAGATCCTAAGGAGAGAGCCACCCCATCATAACTTCAAAGGGCCCTGGCTGAAACTAAGAAAAATTGGTGAAACAAGCAAGGGTGGTGTTTTCCTGAGGAAGCGGATACCAGCACAAGGGGGAAGGAGATCATCATAGAGAAAAATCAAATCCTACCAAATCAGAGAGCCAGAGCCTCAGAGACCCCCAACTCCTCATCACTGAAGCAGACCAAAAATGAACCCAGCATGGCTCAGGGAAATTTTGTGGAAGAGGGGGCGGAAAGAATGTCAGAGTCACATGTTGGGTCATGATATGCAGAGACATTTATCTTACCCATAACTGTGGGCTAACTCCACAATGCATGACCCATATACCTCAACAAGGAGGGACCAAGGGGAGGGGGTAGGTCATGGATGAGCCTAATAATGGTACCAAACTGACTGTATTTGCTGAATACAAAACTAACTAATAAAGAAAAAAAAAGAAAAGAAAAAAAGATTAAAATATTAAAAAAAGAAAAAAATGACACAATGAAATTTGAGGAAAATGGTTGAGCCTGGAACAGATCATTCTCAGTGAACTTACCCAATCACAGAAAAAAAAAATTGCCACATAGTCTCACTCATCTAGAGCACCTAACCTGAATCTACCCAAGATACCTTACATACCCAGAAAGCATTCGCGGACTGGACTCTAGGATGGATGGGGTGGGAGGGGAGGGCATCGAAGGGGTGGGAAACACAAATCTAGACCCAAATGGCAATGATATCATAAAATTCTACTTCCTAAATGGCAGACCAAATGGCTGAACCTTCACCAGGCCTTTACAGGGAACACCTGAACCACAAGACCTGGAGAGGGTAGGATTAAGACTAACCTTAATCTTCTACGTCTTCCCTCCCTCCCTCTCCCTCTCTCTGTCTCTATCTCTCTCTCTCTTTTCTCTCTAACTCTTGTATATTAGTTATCTTTTCTTAGTGGGCACTGACCTGTAACTCCCAGTACCAGCATGGGCTATCATCCACAATGAGCTTTTGATCAGAAAGACCTACAAGGTTTCCTAAAAGACAGACAGATTTCTGTCAGAGTACTTGATGACCCACCAAGGTTAGTGGTAAGACCCTACTGCTGAAGACACCTTATGTGGTTGACATGCAAAATAGAATGGCATGGCTGGAAGTTGGAAGAGAGTCAGTCCCCAGACAGTCAGCATGTCTAGTGCCAGAAGGTGCTACATGGGCGACTGGGGGAAAATGACCAATATTTGTCCAAGCAACTCATTGTTTAACCTACTTAGCAGCAAATAACTTGTTGTGATGCCCACACTAGTGCAATAGTGGCACACAGCCATGGTGGGGAACCAAGTGCTCTTAATTTGGCTAACTGATCTCCTCAGTGGTACGGGACCCATAGCTGAAGCTAGGAAACAATTCAGAACCATGTCCAAACATAAGCCCACTAACCAATATCAAGCTACCATCAATCATGGGCTACAAGAGGGCCTACACCTATTAAATTCTCTATAAAAAAGTAAGGGTTATCTCATTTGTCCTGGTGCTAACTTACTCTCCGTTGGAGAATCTGCTTCTCTTTTTCAGATAGATGTAGATCCTAAGGAGAGAGCCACCCCATCATAACTTCAAAGGGCCCTGGCTGAAACTAAGAAAAATTGGTGAAACAAGCAAGGGTGGTGTTTTCCTGAGGAAGCGGATACCAGCACAAGGGGGAAGGAGATCATCATAGAGAAAAATCAAATCCTACCAAATCAGAGAGCCAGAGCCTCAGAGACCCCCAACTCCTCATCACTGAAGCAGACCAAAAATGAACCCAGCATGGCTCAGGGAAATTTTGTGGAAGAGGGGGCGGAAAGAATGTCAGAGTCACATGTTGGGTCATGATATGCAGAGACATTTATCTTACCCATAACTGTGGGCTAACTCCACAATGCATGACCCATATACCTCAACAAGGAGGGACCAAGGGGAGGGGGTAGGTCATGGATGAGCCTAATAATGGTACCAAACTGACTGTATTTGCTGAATACAAAACTAACTAATAAAGAAAAAAAAAAAGAAAAGAAAAAAGATTAAAATATAAAAAAAAGAAAAAAATGACACAATGAAATTTGAGGAAAATGGTTGAGCCTGGAACAGATCATTCTCAGTGAACTTACCCAATCACAGAAAAAAAAAATTGCCACATAGTCTCACTCATCTAGAGCACCTAACCTGAATCTACCCAAGATACCTTACATACCCAGAAAGCATTCGTGGACTGGACTCTAGGATGGATGGGGTGGGAGGGGAGGGCATCGAAGGGGTGGGAAACACAAATCTAGACCCAAATGGCAATGATATCATAAAATTCTACTTCCTAAATGGCAGACCAAATGGCTGAACCTTCACCAGGCCTTTACAGGGAACACCTGAACCACAAGACCTGGAGAGGGTAGGATTAAGACTAACCTTAATCTTCTACGTCTTCCCTCCCTCCCTCTCCCTCTCTCTGTCTCTATCTCTCTCTCTCTTTTCTCTCTAACTCTTGTATATTAGTTATCTTTTTCTTAGTGGGCACTGACCTGTAACTCCCAGTACCAGCATGGGCTATCATCCACAATGAGCTTTTGATCAGAAAGACCTACAAGGTTTCCTAAAAGACAGACAGATTTCTGTCAGAGTACTTGATGACCCACCAAGGTTAGTGGTAAGACCCTACTGCTGAAGACACCTTATGTGGTTGACATGCAAAATAGAATGGCATGGCTGGAAGTTGGAAGAGAGTCAGTCCCCAGACAGTCAGCATGTCTAGTGCCAGAAGGTGCTACATGGGCGACTGGGGGAAAATGACCAATATTTGTCCAAGCAACTCATTGTTTAACCTACTTAGCAGCAAATAACTTGTTGTGATGCTCACACTAGTGCAATAGTGGCACACAGCCATGGTGGGGAACCAAGTGCTCTTAATTTGGCTAACTGATCTCCTCAGTGGTACGGGACCCATAGCTGAAGCTAGGAAACAATTCAGAACCATGTCCAAACATAAGCCCACTAACCAATATCAAGCTACCATCAATCATGGGCTACAAGAGGGCCTACACCTATTAAATTCTCTATAAAAAAGTAAGGGTTATCTCATTTGTGCTGGTGCTAACTTACTCTCCGTTGGAGAATCTGCTTCTCTTTTTCAGATAGATGTAGATCCTAAGGAGAGAGCCACCCCATCATAACTTCAAAGGGCCCTGGCTGAAACTAAGAAAAATTGGTGAAACAAGCAAGGGTGCTGTTTTCCTGATGAACCGGACACCAGCACAAGGGGGAAGGAGATCATCACAGAGAAAAATCAAGTCCTACCAAATCAGAGAGCCAGAGCCTCAGAGACCCCCAACACCTCATCACTGAAGCAGACCAAAAATGAACCCAGCATGGCTCAGGGAAATTTTGCGGAAGAGGGAGCGGAAAGAATGTCAGAGCCACATGTTGGGTCATGATATGCAGAGACATTTAGCTTACCCATAACTGTTGGGCTAACTCCACAATGCATGACCCGTATACCTCAACAAGGAGGGGCCAAGCGGAGGGGGTAGGGCATGGCTGAGCCTAATAATGGTACCAAACTGACTGTATTTGCTGAATAGAAAACTAATAAAAAAAAACTTGCAAAGAACTTAATATATGAACTGTGTGTGTGAATGTACATATTAGTGACTTTTTTGTGTGAGTGTGTATGGACAAATATGAGTGTGAGTGCTGGGCATGGTGGAACATGCCTTTAATCCCAGTACTTGGGAGGCAGAGTTAGGTGGATCGCTGTGAGTTTGAGGCCACTTTGAGGCTACCTGGTGAGTTCCAGGTCAGCCTGGACTAGAGTGAGACCCTACCTTGAAAAACCAAAAAAAAAAAAAAAAAAAAAAAAAAAAGAGAGAGAATGAGTCCTGAATTTTCCTTTAGCATGTGGAATAGTTTGTATTTGTGTGCATAAATGTGTATGTGCAAGTCTAAGTGAGTTAGCTGTGCATATATTTGAATGTGAACATCTGGTGTTTGGATGTTAGCAAGTATAAGTGAGTTTTATGATTAATGAGAGAGAAGGGGAAAAGAAAGATAAGTAATAAAGACCTTAAGCATCATTCTTTCTTTCTGTTTTCTTTCAATCCTGGAGTATATTTCTATTTGACTTCTAAATCAGGTTGTAGTTGGGAGTGGGGCTTTCTTGTATCAACCTATTTGTTGGGTAACATATATTCCTTTTGCTAAGGAGAAGTCATTTTTGTTAAACTATAAATTGGTTCATTTATTAGTATGGAAATCAAGTTTCTTTATGATCAAGAATGGTTAATATATACATGCTCATTTCCTTCAATCCTGAACAAAGAAATGACTGAGGCTTAAATGCAACCAGAATCATCAGTAGTATATAGCAAAATGGTTGATGGCCTATCCTCACAAGCCTTTACTTGCTGGTACTCATTGAGTTGAGGAGAAGCATGATACCAGTGCCAGAAAAAGACATGAAATGAATATGACATGATGTATGTGGGTAGTTATCAGGAACATAGCCCCTTTATAATTGTCTACTTCTCTGCACCCCCTACTGTGTCTGCATACATAGCTTGATGGGAACAGGTGGTGATGGGTTGAGATGTAATGTACCTAGAACTTTGAACAGATATACAACTGACACAAAATGTGATTCATTGTTTGCTTATAGACGTTTTATTTTCTCTTCAACATCATTAAGGTACCCAGGGATTCTTTCAAATAGAACTATATTTATATACAGACAAATCCAGCTTTTATGATTACTGAATTTATCAGGTAAGAATAATTCTTATCCACTGGTTGAGAGAGCCTTTGCTTTGAAGAAATAAAATGGGAATAGGCTCATATACATGTTCTTAATTCAGCCATTGGTTTTGTAGATATAATCGCCTCTCTGATAGATAGATGTAGTTATCTGATCAAGAGACACATCTTTGATTCCTTGATTGAGTAAAAGGGAATAAAATGCCCCTTTTTAAAAAAAATAACTTTTTGTATTTTTTTAATGTGTGTATGTGAGAGCAAGAAAGACAGAGAGAGAATTGGTGTGCCAGGCATTCAGCCTCTACAAACTTCAGACACATGGACCACCTTGTGTGCTTGTGCCACCATGTGTATCTGGCTTACATGGGACCTGGAGAGTTGAATATGGGTTTTTTGGCTTTGAAGGCACCTTAACAGCTATGCCACCTCTCCAGCCTGACCCTGTCATTTAACTGAAACTAAAATGATGGGTTGTAGCACTTAGAAAAAGGTTTGTTATCATGGATGCTGATTTTTTCAGTATATCTAGAAATTGAAAGCTGGTGGTTATGTGGATTAAAACTATTTGGGTAAAAATCCAGTGAAATACCCAAATATCTTTATCCTGAAACCCACATGGATATTTAATGATCACCAGTGTGTACTACATATAACACTGAAGCACTTTATTAACAATTATAATATTCAAACTTTCTAAAATAAGTGGAAAAATGTAAGCATCTGTAGAAATAGAACAAAAACAAAGATCTAAAATATGGTGGCATTAGTAGCTGATATTTGTGAAATTTTAATCTCAAGGGTCTGTCATAGTTGGTAAGGATTTTTTTTTTTCAAAACTAGAACAGTATACACAACTGAGATCCATTAGGGTACTGGGAATAGAGTGCTGGGAGACGAAAGAAAGAAAGAAAGAAAGAAAGAAAGAAAGAAAGAAAGAAAGAAAGAAAGAAAGAAAGAAAGAAGAGAGAAAGAAAGAAAGAAAGAAAGAAAGAGAGGGAGAGAAAGAGGAAAGAGAAGAGAAGAGAAGGAAGAAAACAAAACCTGAGAGGAAACTATTTAGCAAGTTAGGGAAAGGCTTAAAAACAAATAAACAAACAACCTGAGGAAATTCAAAAGATGTCACATGTCACATGGCCTGATGTAGAGAAACTAATATTCAGTTTCTGATTCCAGTCTCATCCAATCAGTTCTCTCTCATCCTGCCCAAGTGTATGGACCCCTTCCTGAGCCCAGACCAATCTGCTATCTCTCTCTACTCAGGTGTGCTTACCCAGTCCTGAGCCAGTCCCCTGAGCCCACCGCTCCAAAAAATAGATTTACCACACTTCTCTATTTCCTGCTTCTTGGCTGCTCATCTCTCCATGTCCAAATCTTGGGGATATTAGCACTAGTAAGACCAAGCCACTCTGGTTGCCGGGGTGGGAAAGGATATTCTCTATTTTTAATGGTCTTTTAGTTTTTTTTAAGCTTAAACCTTTTTTAAATCTCCCCAAGAAATCCTCTTTCTTGTTTTTTTCCCCAGGGCCATGCTCATGTCCCACATAGGCCTTCAGATCACGTGGGTGTATCCAGTCCCTTTCCTTGGTTCTTGGACCCCTGCACACCCCTGAATTCTAAGAATAAATATAACCATTTATTAACTGTCTTTCTCAGTCTATTTATTTCAATTCTTTGTTAAAAAACCCTGGGGTTTGGAGTATAAGGACTTTCCCCGAACCTCATAAACCTAGTCAGAAACCCACCTGGACGTGGTGTGCAAAGTTATTAACAAAGGGGCTAACAGCAGTGCTAAGCTTATTAACAGGGAAGCAAATAGGGAGAGAAGAGCGGTATTTACTAACAGGAAAAGATCCAGTGGCAACAGCACCTCTCTCTCACACAGTGCTTCATCAGAATAATTCAGGCAGTAGCACTTCTCTCTCACATACATCTCCACAGTACAGCCAAGGTCCCATGGCAGCTGGCACTTACTCTCTGCATGATGTTTCATTATTTTACCAGTTAAGTTACTTCAAAAAGAGGTTTTAAAGGCAAGCCTATATCATCAATAACATCCTTCACTTGGTTTGCTTTATCCTTGTATAAACAGCACTTCTAAGCATAGCTGACTAGGTCCATATGCCGGAGAGCAGATTTTCTAGATAACAATAATTTTCTTAGGTTCTCCTAAGTGTGAAAAAAATCAGTGGCTCTCCTGTTAACCATTATTTTAACCCTCTAGTCTTGGTCTGCTTTCCTTGACGCCTTAAATTGACAAGAGCCTTGGAAATGGATAGGACCATGTCAGAGACATTGTGTTAAGTGTCCCCCTTTTCTCAATAAGTATAAATAGATACCTTTAGTGAGGGTACTACCCTACTATAGTCATTGTATTTAATTAAACTATTCTGCCTAGATGTAATGGAATCAACTATAAATGGGGAATTCCAAGTTTTATAAGGAAGAAATAAGTGAGATAATATAGAATACAAAGTTTATTATTACTTTTTATTTCTTTGCTAGGATAGAGGAGAGAAAGAGAGAGAGGGGAAAGAGAGAGAGAGAGAAATGGGCACAACCGGACCTTTTGTCATTGAAAACAAACTCCAGATGCATGTTCCATCTTTGTGCATCTGACTTTATGTGGGTACTGGGGAAATCACACCTGGGATATCAGGCTTTGCAGACAAGTGTCTTTAACTGCTAACCCACATCTCCAGACCCATAGGCTATAATTTATATTAACAAAGTATGTATGTATAGTCTAGATTCTACAACAATACCCCAATTCAAACTTTCTTTTTTTTTCTTTATTAGTTAGTTTTGTATTCAGCAAATACAGTCAGTTTTGTACCATTATTAGGCTCATCCATGACCTACCCCCTCCCCTTGGCCCCTCCTTGTTGAGGTATACGGGTCATGCATTGTGGAGTTAGCCCACAGTTATGGGTAAGCTAAATGTCTCTGCATATCATGACCCAACATGTGGCTCTGACATTCTTTCTGCCCCCTCTTCCGCAAAATTTCCCTGAGCCATGTTGGGTTCATTTTTGGTCGGCTTCAGTGATGAGGTGAGACAAGCAAGGGGGCTGTTTTTCTGATGAACTGGATACCAGCACAAGGGGGAAGGAGATCAGCACAGAGAAAAATCAACTCCTACCAAATCAGAGAGCCAGAGCCTCAGAGGCCCCCAATTCAAACTTTCTTAAGGTGAGCTGGCTACTTAGAACTTGGCACTTTAGAAAGGCTGGTGCTATTCTCTACTATGTCTATCCACTTGTGTTGTATGTAGGAGTAGTAATCTCTAATGCCAAAATTGTAGAATGCTTTGCTGCCATCCTTCCTTAGTCATTTTATGCCAGAAGTCTGGAGTTAACTGTGGTGCCTTGTTCAACAGCTCCCAGATTGTTTTCTGAAGCTGTCTCCAAGCCAGAGTATCCAAAGACACATACATACACCCACACATACACACACCCATTTTCACTGTGTAAATCAAAAGATGCCTCCAATTGCTTATTAAAAATCTACTCAATTTAGTGTAGCCCCAGAGGAGGCACTTGAACAGGGTCATTCTTTTTCTTCGGCAAAGAGAATCATGTACTGAGACACTGCCTGTCTGGAGCCAAGGCTTCATAGGTTCAGACACAGAAAAGGAACTAGGATGGGAGCATTGAGACTGATAGGCTATACTGGGAAAACGCCTGATTGAAGGCACTGGATAATTACAATACAGAGTGAGTTATCAAGCACCAACGTGCACTTTGTGTACTTGGAAGCAATGTTAGCAGAGTGAAAAGACTTAGAAAGAGGCCTGACTTTAAATCCTAGCCTTACCACATATTAACTTGGTAAGCTTAAGTAAGTTATTTAAGTCTCAGCTTTCTCTAACATAAAATAAAGGGAATTAGTAGGGCCAGGCGCGGTGGCGCACGTCTTTAATCCCAGCACTCAGGAGGCAGAAGGAGGATTGGCAAGAGTTCAAGGCTACCCTGAAGACTACATAGTGAATTCCAGGTCAGCCTGAACTAGAGAGAGACCCTACTTTGAAAAATAAATAAATAAATAAATAAAGGAAATTAGTAACTATTGTGTAAAATTATGTAGTTTCAGGTTATTGTAAAAGAAAGTTGCATATATATGTTTATTGGAATTATTCAATAAATTATAACTGTATCAGTGTTAGCTCATTGCCTTGGGTTACTCTTAACTTCCTTTTCATTGTACATGGGAATGATCAGATGTAAATGATATATAATCTTGTGGGAGCAGAGCAAACAACCTATCTCTTCTTACCCTCCCATGTGATACTCTTCTTAGGATGTCTATTTCTTTTTTGTAATCCTTCTGGTTTTATGGAGCAAGTTTCAGAACATTACTTATTCACTCATTATCTTGTAATTGTGACTCATGCCAACAATTTCTAGTGTCTTTTTGGCTTCATATTGTTAGATAGCTCATAAGGTACTTTTTGTATGTGATTTAGAGAGCATACTACTTTCTCACTTCCCTCTGCTTGAAAATTGTTGTAATAAACACATGAGCATATGATGTCTGCCTTAATGATGATATCATTTTGAACTGTGCATCACAATTGTGTATGGTGGTGCATAATTTTACCAGTTTTTCTAATTCACTTCAGAAACCCCAAATTACTCCACCTCCAAAATGTTAAATTCCAAAATTTCCTGGACTGTCATCTCCTATGCTTATCAGTGTTTATATTAGTCCAAGTACAGCTAGTCTTTTGTTGTCTGTGCAATACTTCTGATCTTGTATATTAATTGCCTGTTGTTATTCAGTGAATTTAGCCAAATTCTAGTAGTTACTGGGAATACTGAATACCGTGTATTACTCATAGTTTTGTGCATCGGAAGACTTGAGTAGGTTCTCTTATCTAGGCTTCACAAGGTTACAATCTATGTGTTGTGTTGGGTGGGCCCCTGTAGAAGATTCTGGGAAAGGATGGCTTTCAGGCTCATTCTGTGTCATTCATAGAACTCAATCTTTTTTTTTTTTTTTTTTTTTGCAAGCCATCAGGGTCAAATCAAATTGTCTTGATATCATCCAGGTCTTCTGTCAACTCCTAAAGACTGCCTATAGTTTCTTACCATGTGACCTCTTCCATCTTTAAAGCCAGAAACAAATATCCTTTGTACTTGTAAGTACACTGCCTCCTCCCAATTCTGCCACCAGTGTGGCATAGTTCTCTGCTTTGAAAAGGCTGACATGATTCATCTCACACAGAGGATCTACCTTTTACCTTGTAAAGTAATTTAATAATGGGAGTAGGGGATGATAATAGGAATCAAAATCTTGCCTCTCACATCTTCTATTCACATTGCTGAACTTTGCTTCATCACCAGCATAGATGTTCATTGTTTCAACCATGTTTTGCAGTTGTTTTAAATTTTCTTATACCATTCTTATTCAACTGACTCATCCTAGTCATTTAACCTTTATTCTTAACGTTGGAGTGCTGACAAAAGCAGAAAGCTCATGCAAATATATAAATTATAACTTACTCACTTTGTCACTTTTTGCTTGGAATATTGCAGTCATTCTCCATCACCAAACCAATACCCTCCAGCCCAACTCTGTCAATGCTGTGAGAGGATTTTTTTTTCCTAAGCTGCAACTCTGATCATGTTAGTCTGCATTTGAAATCATGGGATAGTTACTTATTTATTTCAGAACAAATTATTGGCACTTTGTCATATAGGGATGATCTTGGGTGACTTTGGATCATTTATCAAACGTTATCTCTCACTGTACCTCTACAACCCCCCCCAGCTCAAACTATTGTTTGTTATTTATACTATAGTTTAAAAAATTAAATATATTTTTATTTGAGACAGAGAGAGGGAACGAGAAAAAGAAAGAGTGAGAGCGGGAGAGTGAGAGAGTGAGAGCGAGAACGAGAGAGAGAGAAAATGGGTGCACCAGGGCCTCTAGCCACTGCAAACAAACACCAGATGCATGCACTACCTTGTGCATCTGACATACATGTGACTTGGAGAATCAAACCCGGGTCCTTAAGCTTCACAGGCCAGTGCATTAACTGCTAAGCCATCTCTCTAGCCCTATACCATAGTTTTTAATGCTTCCCAGTTTTATGCATCTACAGCTAATTTATTTTTGTGTTACACCTACCCATTTTTATATTTTGTATTCTATTCATCCTTCAAGGCAAAAATCAACCTGTGAAGATATCTCTGATCCATTTCTTTGGCTCAGACATGTTATCCATCCTTTCCTTTTAAAATTACTATATTTTTATTTTTAGTATGTGTGTGTATGTTTGTGCATGCATTCACATATGTGAGTGTGAACATATATGTTCAGTGGTCAGAGGACAACATTGGGTGTCAGTCCTCATCTTACACCTTATTTAAGGAAGGCTGTCAAGTTGTTCATTACTGTATTTATCTGACTAAATGACTCTTGAGCTTTTTGGAGAATCTTCTGGCTCTGCATCCTTTCTTGCCATAGTATTTGGAATACAGATTTTTGCTATATCATCTGGCTTTATGTGGGCTCTGGGGATCTAAACTCAAGTACACACAGTGTAAGGTAATTGCTTTATCCATTGAGCCATCTCCCCAGCCTTGCTATCCATTTTTGCACAGAAAGTTCCTTACCTCTCTTTGAATTATATTGAATTTATGATTGTGAGCACTTGGTTCAAGGGGACTTAACTATTCTTTTGCTTCTGTTTCTCTTAACTTGTAAATTGTTGTTAGCACAGAGTAGGCACTCAGTATATGCTTGAATAATTGAATTTATGCTAGATCAGATGATAAAAGCAAACTTATTTGAAACTATAAATCTCTTGAACAAAACCATCAAGACTGAGTTCAGCTAATGGTCTGGTTATAATTATGAGGAAAAGCTACTGATATTCTTAATAATGTGGAAGCTGCTTTCATGAAGATTACATTCATCCTATTTATGTATTCCTAGGATGGTCAATATATTTATGAAAGATAGCAAGCATGTAAAAAATGCCTGACATATGCTTCTATTATATTCCTTTGTCTTCATAATAAATAAATAAAAAATTTAACTAGGGCTGGAGAGATGGATCAGTGCTTAAGTGCACTTTATGCACCAGTATTAGGGCCTGAGGTGGACCTGAAACACACAAGTTCAAATCTCTAGATTCCACTTACACAAGGAGGTATAGCCACATGGGCCTATAATCCAAGTCTTGCAAAGGGGAACAGAGACCAGGGAACTTCCCTGGCTTGTGAAAAAGAGAAAGTTTTGATATCAGTAAGAGAGTCCGGCTCTAAATACAAAGAGATGGTAGAGTGATACAGTGGGATGCCCCAAGTTCTTCTGTGGCCACTGCGAACAAGTGCACCCTGCCACAGGTGAGTACACTGTGTATGGAAAGGCACACACACATGCATACACCACACCAAATACACAAACACACACACACACACACACACACACACACACACACACCACACTACATTACACACATACATACATATAAGCAAACAAAACAAAAAAAAAGGGTTGGAGAGATGGCCTACTGGGTAAGGAACTTGTCTGCAAAGCCAAAGGACCCAGGTTCAATTCTCCAGGACCCACATGTGCCAGATGCACAAGGTGGCACACACATCTGGAATTCGTTTGCAGTGGCTGAAGGTCCTGTTCCACCCATTCTCTCTCTTTCTCTCTGCTTCTTTCTCTCTCAAATAAACAAATATAAATATTTTAAAATTTAAATTGATAACCATTCTATAATCTGGTAAATTAAATTGCATACAGTAACACAGAAACTGACTACCTTCTGTGGAAACAATCAACAGGAATTTGGTTTTTATTCTGCTTGGTTTTGTTGCTTCTGCTTTTTATGCCTACTAACCCATTTGTTTCAGTAACTAATTTTTTTCTAATTTCCTTTATCATGTCACAATTGTGTCTTTGCATTCGTTTTATACCTAAAACTAATTGAAGATAGTTTAGAGATGAGCTGATTTCATTAGCTTATTTACAGTCTAGAAGGAAATCTTCACCTTCAAATGGATAGTATAGCATTGATAGAAACCAGGAGACAAACTGAAGGCTGTAGCTGGGAAGCTGGGGAGAATTTTACTCCCACTAACTAAGTATATTAACTCTAGTTATTTGAGATCCTGAATGTTCCTTAATACAGTGTGATAAAAATGTCATAGCCCCAAGTTGAATGCACTTAACTTGTTTAATTTACTTGTATAAAATGTTTATGTAGTCTGAACATGGACCTCATAACACATATATAGCTGTAACTTCTGTTACATGTTAGAAAGCGTGGTTTATATATCTCTGTTATAAGATGTAGTTTTATTACATACAAATTAAATTTCAGGTATTGGGTTCTATAGATAACTCAATTATTCATATTTCAGGAATGAATGATGGGCTTTCTCTTGGTCTGTTAATTCCAAAAGACATTCTTATTTTAGAATGTTTTCCTTCCTGAGGAGTAATTCTTTCTTTGTATATATGTACAAAAAACTTCCACAGTTAACTGCTCAGGGGTCTTTGGTGAGCCCAGATACTTCTTCAGCTTCTAACAGCTCACAGTCTGCCTGTACTAAATTCCCCTAGCGACAATTCATCCATAGGTTGGAAATGTCCTGTTAACATGGGTGGGGGGCAATTATATATAGCCTGGCGAACACCACTTCTTTGAAACTCAAGGACTGCTCACTAGTATTGTAGATTAAGAATACTGATTAGAAAATTAATGTAAATAAGGCTCAGAAGCAGATTGAGCACTGTCCCCCAAAGAGAAAAAGAGCCACATGTCCTAGGCTAAAAGAGTGTTACATATATCAAATTACCCCTAAAGTAATAATGCTTATCCAATCTAAACTATGCTGACTTCACTCTTGAATGGAGAATCTGTTTTTCTGTTTCAGAAGATAGTGAGGCCCAAGGATATAAACTACCCCTCACATCTCAGCCATGCTACAACTGAAACCACACAGGAACTAGGGAGCCAAGCATGAGTGCTGCTTCCATGCTGAACCTGATAATCAGTTCCAGGGTGAAGAAGACAGACCCTGAGAATACTCAACACCTACCAAAGCAGAGATCCAGAGGCTCCCAAGAGTTCATCACTGAAGTAGATTTAAAACACAACCATCATAGATCAGGGAATTTTGCAGAAAAGGGGGTGGAAAGATTGTAAGCGCCACAAGTTGGGACATCATGCCCAGAGGCATTGCCTATCCCCAATAACTGACTGCTGTTTCCACAACAAATAGCTCACAACTGCACAGGGAATACCTGCAACCCCACTGAGGAGGGGTCCCAGCGAATGGGGGCAGGGACTAGGGAAAAGAAAGTACCAATACATGATGTGTCCATACAAAATATATTGTTAAGCTTGCCTGTGAAGCCTAGGAACCCCGGTTCGAGGCTCGATTCCCCAGGACCCATGTTAGCCAGATGCACAAGGGGGCGCACACGTCTGGAGTTCGTCTGCAGTGGCTGGAAGCCCTGGCGCGCCCATTCTGTCTGTCTCTGTCTGCCTCTTTCTCTGTCTGTCGCTCTCAAATAAATGAATAAAAATTAAAAAAAAATAATAATAATAAATCCCAAAGAATAGAAAGTAGGATCTTTTCTTTGTGCTGTTATACTGACATGAGGGACTAACTTATGAGAAATACCTAGAAAGAGAGAGGTCTTCCCTCTCAATTTATACATGAAGTAACTGCAACCAAAATTGTGATTGGGGCTTGGGTAAGATTTACATGGAACTACTAACAGAGCCTGGGCTATTTGGTATTTTGCTGGCCAGTGCTACTTTTCTGTGTTTTTATTTTCTGTGTGCTTTTACTCTAAATATTTTAACATAGTCAAACTACTACAATTAAACAAGAAGTTACTTTTAAAAATAATTAATATTCTTTCAACCTCCTTGGTTGCACCTCAGCTGTAACAGCTAAGGGGGTTAGTGTGTAACATGCTTGGTTCTTAAGTTAGTCATGCTACTTTTCAAAAGGAATGATTTGGGAAATTCTTTTTACAAGCTTAATAGAGTGTACAGCTCTGGTGTGTGAGAGAAACCTCTTTTGTACTGTATGAGAGCTTCTTTGTTTCTTTACACTGTAGACCTTTCTAATGGAAGGAATGGGAAAGAAGCTATTATGCTATTTTGCAGTTACAATTCAGAATTATGTCCTTGGTGGTGCTGAAAGAAATTTGACAATGGGATATTAGGAAGTGTTAAGCTTACTCATGCCATTTTTTTAACAGTCTATTTCAAGCCTTTCCATGTTTTTTTTTTAAAGTGATGGAATAAAAAAATGAAACAGTGTACAATGATTTTGATGAAATCTTGTAAGCACTTTGGTTGCTAAGGCAACATCTTCTTTTGTCTGTATTTAATGTGACTTCTCCCTCTGTGGCTTGACTTTTTGAAAGCAGATATTTATTTTTTAAAATAAACAAAATTCCAAGTTTATGTAAAGAATAAGCCCTCTCATTCCAACTAATTTTTTCTTGAATAAAGCTCAGTTTATGAAGAGAAACTTTTTAATATAGTATTAAACAAAATGGTAAAGTAC
This sequence comes from Dipus sagitta, assembly GCA_036346955.1. Lineage (NCBI taxonomy): Eukaryota > Metazoa > Chordata > Mammalia > Rodentia > Dipodidae > Dipus > Dipus sagitta. The sequence goes on from CM070776.1 coordinate 124,084,834, forward strand.
CCAAGTATTGGCTTCTTAAGCCTCTGTCCTAGTTGTCGTTTTAGACTCCCATCTCAGTGCCTTTGGCTGCCTTAAGGCCACTCTCCATAATATCCTACCAACATCCCCTTTAACCGTGCATCTCAATACCACCCACACGCCCCACCCATTCATGATTTCATTATCCTATGCAAATCCTTTCAGTCGTAGTTCATTGTTTAACAAAAGACTAGCTGGCTGAAATCACTGGCTTTCCTAGATATTGATTTTCTTCTTAGCTGAATCCTTATATATGACTTTATTTTGTCATTACACAACTTTATCTTTGAATTTCTTAACCTTAGCACTATTGATTCTTTAGAGCAGATGATGACTTCTTTGTTATGGGGGCTGTGTTATACAGTGTAGGGTACTTGACAACATCCTTGTGTCTACCACTAGGTGCTACTGGCAAGTTCCCTAATGTGATACCCAAAATATCTTCACACATTGCTAAAAGTGACATGGTTATTCCACCATTGAGAGCAATTATTTATACTAAAGGAATTATGCTATTTTGATCATTTCTGGGCCTGCAGATTATTAGTGGGAAGACATAACGTCTTTACATATTTTGAAGATGTATATTTTGAAATTTTTAGTGATCAACTCAGTTGGCTCCTGACTCATATACTGTGCATAAAATTGGGGTGATTAAGTCTACTTATCTACTTGATCTTGTTTAATATTTTACTGGGGTATCACTTTAAGCATGCAGTTAAGTGAATTATACCAAACACATACTTTTATGTGATCGACAACATCAAAATTGATAATGTGGCTCTTACATTATTTAGTTCCCTTGTGCCTTTTTGTAGAGCTAACCACTCATCTGTCATGAGTCACTACAGATGAGTTTTGTCATTTCTAGAATTTTCTGTGACAATACACTAGTGTGTAAACATTTGTGTGTGCCTTCTTTCTTTCAGCATCTTTTTGAGATCCATTAGTGTTGTTTCATAAATCAGTAATTCTTTTTATTGCTAAGTACTAATAGATAACATAATAATATTTTTCATTCATGTGTTGATAGACACCAGATATCTATGCGTTTTACTACTGTATATGGAACATCTCTGAACATTTATGTAAAAGTCTTTGCGGTCATAGAAACTTATTTTACTTGAGTATTTGTGTTTACATATAAATTCATCTATATATCATCCATTTATTTTTTTTTATCTATGTGTAGGAGTAGAATTCCTGTGTCATACTCAGTGTCTTTAAATGATTTAGGTGATGAAAATATTACTTTCCTGTCCAAAAATGAAAATCTGTAAAATTGTATAGAAATAGGAAATATGTAACAGTGATTAAGAATATGGGCTTAGATCCAAGTGAGCATGGTGATGCATACCTTTAATTCAACAGTAGGGAGACTGAGGTAGGAGGGTTATGAGTTCAGCATCATAGTTAGACTGTGGCTCTAGGGGATCAATGGTCTTGTATACAAATACTGACTCTGCCACTTAATAGCTATGTGGATTTGGAATAGCTATTAGATGTCTTTGTTTCAAATTCCTTATCTATACAATGGATATAATATTAGTTATTTCATGGAAATATTTTGAGAAATAATTATAATGCAAATAAAACAACTTCCACAGGATATGCTGCATGGAAAATGTTAGCGCTTTTCATTGCTGATATTATTATTGAATTATAAATGTAACAATATTGTCTTACAAAAATTTTAATTTGTGACTTTGATTCTTGTTGGACATAGGCAGCACCCCGGGGTTAAAGCAGGCCTAAGCTATCAGATATGACTAGGGCCTCAGGCTATGGACAGGTTGCAGCAACCTGAAACCCAGTCAAATCTCCATCTGGGACTGGCAGGAGTAAAGCTCCTCCCCACTCTCCGGGTTGCAGTGAGCCTGGACCCCTGGCAATCTCTGGCAAGACCAGCAGGAATAGGGCCACTCCCCCCTCCCAGCCCAGGGTGCCTGGATGTCCTGATAAGACTTAGGCTTCACTCATAGCCCTGTGACCCTTGGCCAGTTGCCTTGAAACTTCTTATATGGTATCAGCCAGCAGCGTTCACATAGCCCTGTGACCCATACCCTATACCTCTTCCGACCACTAAGTAGATCACCTGACTCTCTCCCCTACATGTTGGAATGAACTTCCCTATATGCCAACTAGGCATCAGCTAGCAGCCTTTGAACCCACCAATCCCCTTAGGACCCTCTTCCTGCTCTCTCTCTCTCAACTGCTTGTAAAACCTCAGACCCTATCAAATTTACAAGCTGTTCTCTGAAGCTGTCTCCTGGGTGTTTCTTCCCGCATTCATGGTTACTCATGACCCTGCTCGACAGTTGCCTGGACGCCTCCCAGGAGCTGGTGCACAATGGCCCCCTGAGGAACCAGGGACTCGCAATTCTGATATGCTAAATGGAATGGTAAATTGGAAAATCAAGATAGCGGAAGTTGACAGACCAACAGGAAAGCAAGGAATAGGGCTTATTAAATGTTATGAAATGTCGATACAAAATAAAAGAATAATTTAAGAAGAATCCACGATGAGTTGATGTAGATAAATTGACCAGTGTAGTTAGTCTTTTAGAAAAGCATCAAAGCAAGAATTGTCAAGGGTAATTGAAGTGGCTCACATAAGAAATACTAAAAGTTTTCACAACAGAGGAAGGGTAGGGCAATGTTCAGAGTACAGTTTATGACTGGGATTTCCAATCTCTTTTTTATTTTGTCCTACATTCCTATGGTTACCTTTTGAAAGCTAAAGATACTTATCCTATGACGATAACATATATATCAGCTCACAAACTTTTGCCTACAATATCAGATGAGAAGTCTCCCTAAAGCACCAGATAATGTACTGCCTAATAATCCACATACTTTTATTTAAAAAGCGATGCTTCAGAACCAAGATTTATGGGCTTTGTAGAAGCTGAAACTGAAGACTGAATTCAAAGGACAGAATTTTCTTTAGTAACAAAAAGAGCTGAGGAAACAAACAAACAGAAAACCTGTTCGATATTAAATTAGGAGTAGAAAGGTACAGATCAATTGGAAAGCATGATGATAATATTAGGCCTTTTTTTCTGACCTTCCCAAAGATTAAAGCAGATGGTATTTAAAAAAAACACACCAATCTAGCTAAGAATGTGAAAAATTAAGCTCATTGAGCGACATGAGCTGTTTCCTTGGATGTGTACAATGACTGTGCTTTCAAACTTGCACTCTAGTTGAAATATATGAATAAAACCACTTCATTAGAAAAAGTATTTTAAGTATTATATGAGCAATGTAGATTGTAAATACTATTAGAAATCATGCAAAAGATGAGATGATTTGCTGTTGAAGTGATAAGAAAAGCATTGTAAAACTAGTTTTCAGAAAGGCAAGCTTTGATAAATGAATTTTGTTATTTTAGTCATAAAATAATACATGTTAAAAATAAATTGCACAAGCCAGGTATGGTGGCGCACACCTTTAATCCCAGCACTTGGGAGGCAGAGGTAGGTGGATCGCTGTGAGTTCAAGGCCTGAGACTACATAGTGAATTCAAGGTCAGCCTGGACTAGATAGAGACCCTACATTGAAAAACCAAATAAATAAATAAATAAATAAATAAATAAAAATAAAAAATAAAAATTAATTGAACAACATTGCACACTTTATACATATTAAGTGTGTAGTAAGTACAAAATTTTATAGAAGTTCATTTATATGATAGGCAATGTTTGCGACTTCATTTTTGCGTATATTGAACATATTTCATGTAAAAATATATATACATATATATATATATATGTATATTCCATATACAAGTTTTATAGAATCCCATTATATGTTTGGCTATATGATGATTTATTGAACAAACATTTCATGAATGGATAATTAGATATTTTGGAGAGTTCACCATTATTACTAAAAGTCCTGTTTAAACATATTTATATACTTATTTTTATACATTATTATTGGTTTTCTTATAGAAGTGAAATTTCTAGGTTTAAAATAATGTGAAATTTCAGTTTTTATAAAAGATTGCTTTTCATCCCCATCTGTTCCAAAACCTGGAAAACAAAATTTTCTCTCCACCATTCTGCTACACAAAATATTTCAGTGTTTTAATTTGTATTTATTTTGAATCAGTCAGTGTCTTATATGTTTATGAGCTATTTGTCCTTTTTTCAGAATATTTTTCCTTCTACTATGCATTTTCGTATTGAAATTTTGTTTTTTGAGTTCTTTGTACGTTAATGAACTTCTGTTTTCTGCTATATATGTGCAGGATATGTCTTCCTATTTGCTTCTTGTATTTTACTTTGTTGACTTTTCATTAATTTAGAATGAATAAATTTGTATGTATTCAGTCTTTGAATCTTATACTTTAATAACTATTCCTACCTTTTGGGCATGACTTTGAATAGACTGTTCATATGAAGGAAATGTGAGTTGGAATATCACAGATGTTTGAATAAAAATCTTTTCTAAGGCATTTGGCTGCATCATGCTGGCAGTGAAGATCACCAACTGGAGATGGGGAGTGAAAAGATTTTCAAGAAGATGGGTTTGGCAATATGAAGGAGAAGAAGATCAGAATCTGGAAGATTAATTAGGAAGTGAGTGCATTAGTTAACCATGCTGGCAGAAGTCTCATTGCTGAGGAACCTTTGAGAAGATCTTGTGGCCTGTATAGGTTACAATAAAGTTACTGGTTATTCTGAACTTGAATGTAATTCTAATAAATGAAGTGGATGTTGTCCTTTGATTTGAAAGTTAAGGGCATTTTGTGTCTTCCTTTGTTCAATTTAGCAAATATTTACCATGAGCTGCTATATGCTATTCCTCATGTGTGGAGCTGCAGATATAAAGACATGCATGCACTCCAACATCAAATTCTAGTGGGAAGACAGACAGACTTGTGAGGCAAATATCATCTTTCAGTATGTCAAGTGCAACAATGAAAGTATGCACAAGATATAAAAGGAATAAAAGAGTGGGGGGTTCAAGGAAGGTAGTAGGGTATCACAGAGAGCAATACATGAGAGGCAAGATAGGCACATATTTGCCCAGTGAAAAAGAGGTGAAGAATGTTTTAGGAATGTGAACAATTTTATAAAGGCACAGAAGTCTGGAAAACAGTGGTGTGTTTTTAGAGCCCCAAGAGTGTTAATAGCAATCGGAAGCTGTCAAGAGAAATAATAGGAGATAAGGCTGAAGTGGCAAGTAATGGCTAGCTTAGAGAGGGCCTCTGGAAATTCTCCAGTATCTTTGAGCTTGAAACCTACTGAATAATTTTTAAACAGAAAGAAACTCATGGTGGCTCACACCTTTAATCCCAGTATTCAGGAAGCAGAGATAGGATGACTGCTACAAGTTCCAGCCTGGTACTTGAGTGAGTTCCAGGTCAGACTGGGCTAGAGTGAGACCCTACCTCGAAAACAAACAAACAAAAAACAAACAAACAAACAAACAAACAAACTCATTAACCTCAAGTTTAGTCAGGTAATCCTCCTAGGTCAGTGAAGCCAGTGGCTGAAAAGTGTTGAGGCCCTGAATTTGGGCAGGGAAAGAGAATGGTGCCATTTTGGGAAAGATTTAGGAAAATCTAAACCATGCACAATTTATAAAATATATGGATTTTTACTAATTGTTTTTCATAGGCAGTGCTTTAATAGGTCAGATAATATGGTTTCTACTAGGATTTCTAATGGAATAGATATGTAAAACTGTTGAGACTGGAGTGGGAAGCATACAGTTATTAATCTTGAGCTTAATATACTGATTCTAAACTTGTTTTCTGCCTCCACAGGGTGAAACTGACATCCTTTACTAATATCACTCATTATCTTTCAGTGATTTTTAAACTTGTAAGAGAAGAGCAGAATGAGGAAAGTTATAGAATCTCTTAGGGAATATGAATAGTTTGAAAAGACCCCTGAGAATTGTGCTGTGTGCATTCCTCCTCCAAACAATCATTTCAGAACCACTGGCATATTTTCTGCATTGGTGAGAGAAAACACACACACACACACACACACACGTGGTAAATGAATTCACACTCACACAGAGAGTTTATATAGGACTTGAATAAAACAGCCCCTAGTTACAGATGAAGCAAACATCATTTCACTCCAGCTTTCTTCTCTGGGATGCTGTGATTTTTAATGCATTTCTGATAAATATAAGTCAACTCATTGGGAGACAGTTAATCCGTAGGGAGACCATTAAGGGAAGAAGCATGGAACAAATCCTCAACCTAGATTGAAGGGAATATTAGATGACTAATTACTTTCATGAAAATGTGAATTTTGATCTGGCTGCCATTGTAAAGCTTCCAGAAAATGAAGCAAGTATGACAGCAAGGACAGTATTTGGTAATAGAGTGGAAAGAGAGCTCTCTTTACAAGAAAACTGAAGTATTCACTGAGGTAAAGCAGACTGTCAGGGAGGCCATATTTTATGCTCCCAAAATAAATTCTGTTGAAGTCATAGTTATCTCAGAAAACTTATGGTTTTCTTTCATGTCCTTTTACTTCCCCTTTATAGCGTCAGTTGATTGCTTTACCTACCTAGCATCATTCTGTTACATCTTGCTCCATACAATCCCTGCCTTGAAATCACAACTTACTTTCAGTAGAAATATGATCACAGTGTGGTGAGAATAATTGACAAAAAATTAGGATGGGTCATCCCTTTGGATGTATAAATGGCAAATACTTAGAGGAGAATTTTATTTTTAATTGTGTCTTAAGCCAGTGTGATTCTCAGATCAGTAGATTTTGGCTTGAAAGGAGTGGTTCTCTTATGGTGTTTGCAGTCTGGTAGGAGAAATCATCATTGAACAAGTAATCATAATTATGATAAATTTAATTTAGTTTAGTTTTTTGAATCAGGGTCTCACTAGCCCAGGATGCCCTCAAATGTATCGTCTTACCTTAGGTCTATGAGAGGTTGGATCCTCCTACCTTAACTTCCCAAATTCTGGGATTATAGATGTGAGCCACCACATATGGCTTATCATGGCTTTTATGAGAGGAAAACTCCAGGTAATAAACCTTGAATTGTTGGATATTAAGGCAAGTAAAACAGTACAGATAGTTTGAATAGTATTACTGCAGTTTATTTTCTGATACATCTTAAAAACCTATCCTAGAATTATCTGGGCACTCATTGTCAGCCTATTTCTCAGGATAGCAGCTTGGGAACAGATTCACCTGCATGTTATAGGGAACATAGTTCTCTGTTCCCTGCTTGAGTTTTCTCACTTATGTCTTCCCTTTGGTAGTGTTGGAGACATAAAATTGGGAAAGTAGAACAATATGTGTAAAATATAGTTCACATTCTATAATAATAAAATTATATTTATTTTATATTATTAACAACTTCCATAATTATAGACAATAAACTATGGAAATGCTCTCCCTCACACTTTGCCTTTGCAAATCCACTCTCCATCATATCCCATCCCCTTCTCAATCAGTCTCTCTTTTATTTTCATGTCATCATCTTTTCCTCCTATTATGATGGCCCTGTGTAAGTAGTGTCAGGCACTGCATGATCATGGATATCCAGGCCATTTTGTGTTTGGAAGAGTACATTGTAAGCAATCCTACCCTTCCTTTGGCTTTTACATTCTTTCTTCCATCTCTTCTGCAATGGACCCTGAGCCTTGGAAGGTGTCATAGAGTTATTTTCATGTTGAGCACTCCTCTGTCACTTTATCTCAGCACTATGGTGCCTTCTGAATCATCCCAAGGTCACCATCACCTAAAAAGAGAAACTTCTCTAACCAAAAATGTAGCATTAATACATGGGTATGAACATTAAGAGAAGTACTCACTGAGCAGTTTGGTGAGCATAGCATTATGCATTTAGGCAGACAGCAGCAGAAATTACACCCCTAGGGCTCATGACTTTTCAGTATCAGGCATGTATTTCCTTCCATGGAGTGGGTCTCCAGCCCAATTAGAGTGGTTGGTTTCCCCCATAACAGACATGCCATGATTGCACCCATTGGCTCATTTGGCCTGGCTGGCCAAATTTAAGGCTTGCAGTGTCCACTGTTGTTTACCTCCACTGGTAATTTCTCTCTCCCCCGTGGAACTGTATGCAGCATATCTTTTTACAGCTTTCTACCAGTTGGTTTACACAGAGGAAGTTTTCAGCTCAGCTCCAGCAGGCTTTCTCAGAGAACTTGCAGCACAAGTATGTGGAGTCTTCAGCAATAGGGTCTTACCATCTAGTCCTGGTGAAATCAAGAGCTTCAGCAATGGCCTGCAATTGTTTGAAGGCATCAGGGACCTCCCTGGCCAATAACTCACTGGAAGATATCCCATCCCTGGCACTGAAAATTTTCTAGTAACAATCAATGGCTTCTGGGTATGCCATTATTCAAAAAATAGGTTTCCATATGACTTACTCATACCCTCTTAGATTTTGATTAGCCCTCCCCTCACCTTTCTTTTACTCAACCTTTTCCCCTGACCTCACTTAGGCCTTTCAACCACCATTAATCTCTTCTTCTACTTACATGTATACAAACCAACCTCTTAAGTCCCCCTTCCCTCCCTTTATATTTCCTTTATATCCCATTTCTAGATTACTGGCCTCTGCTACTGAGTTTTATTCCAAATCACATAGAAGTCCAATAATTTGTAGCTAGGAACTACATATGTGAGAGATCATGTCATGTTTGGCATTCTGGGCCTCAGATACCACACTAAATATAATCCTTTCCAGATCCATCCATTTTCTTACAAATTTCATAATATCATTTTTCTTTATGGCTGAGTAGAAATCCATTGTATAAATGTACCACATCTTCATTATCCATTCATTAGTTGAGGGACATCTAGGCTGGTTCCATTTCCTAGCTATTGTGAACACAGCAACAATAAACATGGTTGTGCAAGTATCACTAAAGTAGTAAGACAAGTCCTTAGGATATATGCTTGGAAGTGGTATAGCTGGGTCATATGGTAAATCTATTTTTAGCTGACTCAGGAACTTCCACACTGATTTCCACAATGGCTGTAACAGATTTCATTCCCACCAGCAGTGTAGAAGGGTTACTCTTTTTCCACATCCTGTCCAGCATTTATTGTCATTTGTTCTCTTGATAGTAGCCATTTTAACAGGAGTGAGATGGAATCTCAAAGTATTATTTGGCATTTCCCTCCTGACTAAGGATGTAGAATATTTTTAAGTATTTATATGCCATCTGTATTTTTCCTTTTAATAATTCTCTATTTAGTTCCATAGCCCATTTTTAATTTGGTGATTTTATTTCATTTTATTTAGTTTTTTGAGTTCTTTGTATATTCTGGACATTAATCCTCTGTCAGATATATAGCTGGCAAAGATTTTCTCACATTCTGTAGGTTGCCTCTTTGATCTATTCATAGTGTCCTTTGCTGTACAAAAGCTTTGTAATTTCATGAGGTCCCAATGGTTGACAAGATGTTTTATTTACTGAGCAACTGGGGTTATATTCAGAAAGTCTTTGAATATACCAATATGTTGAAGGTTTTTACCTACTTTCTCCTCTAGCAGTTTCAGAGTTTCGGGTCTGATATTAAGTTCTTTCTCACTTATCTCTTCCCTTTGGTACTGTTTGAGACATATAAAATTGGTAAAGTAGAACAATATGTATAAAATGTAGTTGACATTTATAATAATCAAGTTATATTTTTAATGTTGAGATTTATCATAGATTCTTTTAAAACATTGTCCTTCAAGAAACACATCAAAGATAAAACTGAACATTGCTCACTCTAACTGCTTTTATGCATGAATTCTCCTTACAATTCCTTTGCAGTGAGTGGTTTCTTTCCTTCTTACCCAGCACTTCTTTGTTTGAGGTATTTACCTTCACAGATGCCATATGGACGTTGCCCTAGTACTCTTTACTATAGACTGTTCTGGAGACAAAGGGTCAAGAAGCTCAGGAGTTAGTGTGCTGGAGAGATTAAAGGTCATTTGGAGTCCAATTTCCAAATATTGTGAAAACTTGTTATGTGCACATTTTTGAAAAGTTAAATTTCTCATATTTTAAATTCTTACCTAAGATTTTCTTCTCCTCATAAACTATTTCTGTGGCATGATACTTCTTGGTACTGTCCCAATTTATTCTTTATTCATATTAAACAAACTCCTTATTACTATAACATTTGAGTTTATCCTGTGCTGCTTTGCATCAGAAACTATAATTTCCAACTTCAGTAGTCTTACAACATGTCATTTTGGAGCATGTTTTTAGTGGTAGAATTATTTACATATTTGCATCCTTACTTTGCATCCTTACTTTGCCAAAAAGGTGGTTGATTGTTGATCGCTTTAGACTCATGCATAGTTGGTGGGGCTAATGTAGCAACATGTATTCCCTACCTATGCATTTGGCACCACTACTAGATTGGACTAGCACAATCAGAAAATGAAAGTAGTTATTCCAATAGTTTCTGCCAATTGTTTCCTTTAGAGTGAGCATTATTCTGTTGTCTTTTGGTTTTATAACCCAACTAGATAAGGCTGCCTAGACACAGAATTGGTATAATAGGGGTTACCAAATTGTCAGCCTAAAATAGAAACTTGAATTGAGATTGGAAATCAAATCATGTCCTATGGTAGTGATCACCAGAAAGATAAAGTGAGTAAAGATATGGAAGCCAAACAAAAACAAAAAATTGGCAAAAAGTGTCATGGATTGTGCATGGTCAGACGTAAATGAAATATTTTGAATTTAGCCAAATGCACATGATGCAGAGAATAAGTCAGGTCGTGGAGATGAAGACAGTAAGAACTCCAGAAATGTATGTAGTTTAATATCAGGACTCAACTATAAAAACAAAGAAGAGATAAAACCTATCTAAAGTTTGGGCCATCTCCTTCTGCATTCATTGGTAGATCAAAGTGAAGGTAGAACTTCCAATTGAGTAGAAGTAGCCACTTATCAAAGGGTATATAGCTGAAAGTACATTCTCACCTCACTGGGGAAAGCCTATGAGAGGATGGATTAAGAAAGATTTGTCAGTCCAGTGAAAACTGTATTGGATAAGGATTCTGATGATAACAATGCCAACCACAACAATAGTAGAAAATAGTTATTATTTAATAAATATTTGCCAGTGGTGATGGGGAGACAGAGCCTAAGTATGCCAGTAGCCTGAGGAGTTTCTCCCTTAGTGACCTCCACTGAAAGCCAAATCCTTTACTAGACCGCAGGAAAGAATTCCAAGACAGGTCAAAACGAAGCAAAATTAGTGAGTTTATTTAGTAGAGAAAAAGGATAGTATACACTTCTGATTTAGCTGGGTGGGGGAGAGAGAAATACTGTGATACGCAGAGAGATAGGGAGAGGCAGAGAAACAGAGAGAGAAAGGGAGATAGTGGCTGAAAGAAGGCATGAAGAATGAGAGAGAGAGAAGAGAGAGAGAGAGAGAGAGAGAGAGAGGGAGACCAACCTCCTTAGGTACCTCCACAATGATTATACATTTGATTCTGCAGGTTTTTAAGTTACCTTGTTCAAAAAAGGTAATTTATAGGGTTTAAAGTTTAAGAAAGGTCAAATATTTACATTTAAAATTAAGTAAAATTATCTGAGGTTGTTTACTTATTTCTCTTCTTACGGTATTTCCTTTTATAAATGAAATTATCAAGTGGTGTTATAGTCATCTTTATGCTAGTGGGATGAACCTCCAAACCAGATACAGTTCATGGGAGGAACAGGATTTATTTCTGGCCTGCAGATCCAGGAGAAGTTCCATAATGTCGGAAAAGAGGAAAAACCACCACCAAAAGCAAGAACAAAAACCAGCAGCCAAACAGCAAGGAACCTGGGCAGAACTACTCACTCTCCTCTCTGCGTATGTTAGGCTGGAATTCCCAGTCTTCCTCCAGTAACACTTTAGGGCTGAACCCTAGGATCTGCCCACAGTGACACCTCCTCCTGTCAGGAGACTGGAGATCTAAGTTGCAAACTTTAATAAACTCCTGTATCTATTGGGGGACATCTATTTAAATGACCACAGGTGGCTTTATAAGATGCTTTCTTCAGATATAGGCATGAGAGAAGAGTTCTTACAATTTCACTAAATTCAAATTCGCAAACATTCTTGTCCTAAGTAAGCATGGTTTATTTTTTGTTTTTAACATCACTGACTTAGATGTCTGTAGGCAATTTCGATTTGACCAGTTGTGTTGATATTTCTGATTCCCAGCCAGATTCCAGAGTGAGGGTTTCTTGCCCTTCCCATGTCCCCTTAATGTTCCCTGTCTCTCTATCCTACCTCTTATTGATATACTTTATGGTATGTATCTTCAACAGGCGAGTCACATCAGAGGAAAATCAGTCCTCCAGGCTTCCCAAAAGAGGGAGGATCACTTGATCATCACAGCCTTGACTTATCCTAGCAGATGACAATGCTGAGAGTCATTGAACTCACAGGTCCCAAAAAGTCTCTCCTACAGCACCATTATTGACGTCCAAAATATACAGTTAATTCTAGCAGCCTACATGGTCTTAATCACCCAGTAAGAAAAATATAACTACAAAATATAACTATAATATGAACAATATAAACAATGATTCAGACTAATAGGATCCCCTCTCTGATGCTGACTTAACAGTGTTAGACCCTAACATTAACTCAAGTCTCTGCCTCTGCCTGGCCCTGATTAACTTCACCTACCCTGACCCCAGATCCTCCCACTTGCCGTAGCCAGAATCAGAGCTATTCCTTGGGGCCCCTCCTTCCTTAGCCCTTACCCTATCTCATCCATGTATAAGTACATTGCCACTGCAAGGGACATTCTCAAACTTAAGCTCTCTTGTTCCTACTCTTCCCCAAATGCTCCTCTTAAATATGCCCCTCTGCCTCCTTTCCCTTGCCTCAAACCCTCTATCTCTCACATCTGAATGCTCATCCTCCCTTTACACCTGGCATTGTGATGTTATAGCTGTTGACAAGAGTAACAAGCTCCTTTATTTTCCCTTCTGTCTTCTCATGGGGTGCACAGAGCTCAACTCCCTTACCTTCTCTATAATAGATGTCTGGCCAGCGACTATCCTGAAGCCAGCTCAGGCCAGGGGTGGTATGAGAGAAGTCTCTGTTTCACTGAGGACCAAGTTATAAGAACATGCTACGCTGGTGCTAACGATCTCACCACTCTGCCACCTCTAGCCAACATGAAACTGCCTCCTCATCACCTGCCCTGAAGGGAGACCCATCGGCCACATTATCCGGCCTCTCCCATAAGAACTCATCACACTTATGGTCAGCATGAAGAAATTAACCTTCATGTCTTGTCATTAACAAAAGGCTGGAATGTTAGGTTGGGACAGGCTCCCGAAATGGAGTCACCATGTGGCAACAGAGACACAATGAAGTAGGTTATCCACATTCCTCATGAAACCACCCAGCCATTATCCCTTCCTTGCCTAACAATGCCCCCCCCCCCCCGCTATCTTAGATATCTCTAAAGAAATCTTTTTTTTCAACTTTTCCCTTCCTCATCTTCCCACAACTGAAGAGCCCTAAAAAGCACACTATCTGGAATCTCAAGTTGGCTGTGCTGCGCTCTTGACAGTCAGTCCTGGCAGCTTGTGCTTTTCTTGAATAAAAGCTTCCTTCTTTGCCTCAAGAAATATCACAATGTTTATTTCAATAAACTAGATATATTAATGTCACCTTCATATAACTAACTGCCCACCAAGGAGGTGCAGACCTCCATGGAGAGAAAGGAGCATAGTTAACATGGTAACAGGACCAAACTAGCTAATGCTGCTGTCCTTCTTGTTATTTGTCTTGATACTTGTCTGTAGACATACTATCAATTGACTATTGCTTAACTTGGCAGGAATTTTCTGTGGTCTTACTTTCTGTCCAGTATCACATTGGGTCATCAGAGTTATCCTTCCCCCATCTTTTTATTAAGAAGAAGACAGATAAGCATGCTAATATTTAACTTTAATATATTATGCTTAACTCTGTGACCTGAGTGCCTAATGTAATTAATTAATCCCTTATTGAGCTATTCTTGTTTTAAATTCTGTACTTGGCTAATTTGAGGCATAATTAAAAACAATACTCTAGTGGTGTTGCCTTCTAAAGGTTCAATATTCTAGGAAGAAAGGTTGATGTCCTTGTTCCAGCTAAGCCTTCTTTGTCCAGTTGCTGCTTTTCAGGTATCCTGAAGGCTTGCTGCCTAATTTTTAGGTTTACAGGAACACTTAACCCTAACTGCTTTTCTAAAGTAACTTCTATGTTATGATTTATATTGTCAATTATATGGGACCTAGAGCCATGTGTGAAGGATTATCATGTTCAAAGTAATTAACTTGGAAAGAACCATCATAACTGTAGGTGGCACAATCCCACGGGTTGGCTCTGAGAATTAATAAAGAGGAGAGGGAAAGCTCAGTGCCAGCATTACTTTCTCTCTGTTTCCTCACTGTGGACTGAATGTGAGCAGCTGCTTCAAGTTCCTGCTTCCATGTCTACCCTGCCATGATGGACTGTAACCTAGACCTGTACGCTGAAATGAATCCTTCTTCTTTTACACTGATTTCTGTCAGGCATTTTGTCTCAGCAATGAGAAGGTAACTAAGACACTCTATTTCACCTCAAGAATAAGATACTTGGAGAGAACTTCCGGTCAATATGGTGTTTGCCTAGCCATGCCACACCTCCCTGGGAAGGAAGTGCAAGGCATTAAGGGTTCACTGGGTCTTTTAGGGGAGTGAAATCTCTAATACATCACCAGTGGGAGGGTGCAGAGGGGAAAAAAGGGAATCAGTTGATTCCCTTGCTCTCAGGTAGCCCACCAGTTCCCCAATCCCTCCAACCAGCTGCCCTAGACATAGTCCCAGCCTCAGGATATTCCAACACTTACTGCAGGAAAGGGGACCGAGGACATCATAGTTCCACTTGCATCACTGTGCAGGGGCAATCACCCAGCTACCTCCGCCCATCTGTACGCTTGCTGCTCAGGCCACTAATCCATGTGCAAGCTCAGGCCCATTCCGCCTGCCCACACATGAGCTCAGGCACACTCTGCCTGTCCGCCCATGGCAGCTCAGGCCCAAACCCTGTCTGACCGCTGCATGTGTGAGCTCAGGCCTTGAAAGCTACCTGCTCATCTGCCCAGGACACTGCTCAGGCTGTCTGTACACACATGAGTTCAGACTCTTTCCACCTGCCCACATGAAAACTCAGGCCTGTTCTGCTCTTGAAGGTGATTAGCTCCTTTAGCAAATAGCAGGATACAAAATCAATGCACAAAACTCAGTAGCCTTTCTATATGCAAATGACAAAGATACACAGAATTAAATAAGGGACATTGTCCCATTTTCAATAGCAACAACAACAACAAAATACCTTGGAGTAACGTTAACCAAGGAAGTGAAAGATCTATACAATGAAAAGAAAGACACTCAAAAAAGAAATTGTGGAGGACTTGAGAAAATTGACAGACCTCCCTTGCTCCTGGATAGGCAGAATTAACATCGTGAAAATGGCAATCATACCAAAGGCAATATACAGATTTAATGCAAATCCAATTAAAATCCTAACATTGTTCTTCACAGAGATAGAAAAAATGATCTTGAAATTCATAGGGAAAGGCAGAAATGCTTGGATATCCAAGCATATACTAAGGAAATGAAACACCTCTGGAGGCATCACCATACCTGATATAAAGCTACATTACAAAGCCATAGTAATAAAAACAGCATGGTACTTGGCATAAAAATAAGAGTATAGACCAATGGAATAGAATCTAGGACCCAGACTTTGGGTCAAGCAACTACAGCTACTTAATATTTGACAAAGGCCCTAACAATATAGGCTGGAAAAAAGGCAGCATCTTCCACAAATGGTGCTGGACAAACTGGATAACCATGTGCAGGAAACTGAAGCTTAGTCCACACATCTCTCCATGCACTACACCCAAGTCCAAATGCATTAAAGGCCTCAATATAAGACTGGAAACTTGGCTACTCCTAGAATAAAATACAGGAAGAACTTTCTATGATATAGGAATGGAAAACAACTTCCTCAACAAAACTCCAGTAGCACAGGATCTTAAACAATCACTCAACCAATGGGATCACATGAAGCTGAAGAGCTTCATTACAGACAAGCATACAATAAGCAAGGCCAATAGATTACCCACAGAATGGGGGAAAAATGTGCTGAATATCCAACTGACAGAGGCCTAATCTCTAGAATCTACAAAGAACTCAAAAACCTAAACCATAAAAAGTCAAAAGAACCCACTCACAAAATGGGGCAAGGAATTGGACAGGCAGTTTGCAGAGGGAGAAATACAACTGGCAAACACACACTTAAGAAAATATTCATCTTTCCTCAAATTTCATTGTGTCATTTTTTTCTTACTGCTGTACAGAATTCCATTGTGTAGATATACCACATCTTAGTTATCCATTCTTCTAGTGATGGACATCTGGGTTGATTCCAGCACTTAGCTATTACAAATTGAGCCGCTATAAACATGGTTGAGCAAATCTCTCTAGCCTGTGGTTTGAAGGTTTTAGGGTAGATGCCCAGTAAGGGAATAACTGGGTCTGTTGGTATCTCTATACTCAGCTTTCTCAGAAGTCTCCATATTGCTTTCCAAAGTGGTTGTACCATCCTACATTCCCACCAACATTGGATGAGTGTTCCTACTTCTCCACATCCTCACCAGCATTTATTTTTATTTGATTTTTTGATGTTTGCTATCCTTATTGGGGTAAGGTGGAATCTCATAGTTGTTTTAATTTGCATTTCCCTGATGATTAGGGATGATGAACATTTTCTCTAGGTGTATGTTTGCCATTTCTATTTCTTCCTCTGTAAACTGCCTGTTCAGCTCTTTTCCCCATTTTGTGAGTAGGGTGTTTGACTTCTTACTGTTTAGATTTTTGAGTTCTTTGTAGATTCTAGAGATTAGGCCTCTATCAGTTGGATAACCCACAAATATTTTCTCCCATTCTGTGGGTGATCTATTGGCTTTGCTTATTGTATGCTTGTCTGTAAAGAAACTCTTCAGCTTCATGTGATCCCATTGGTTGAGTGACGGTTTAAGTTCATGAGCTACTGGGGTTTTGTTCAGGAAGTCTTTTTCCATTCCTATATCATGGAAAGTGCTTCCTAAATTTTCTTCCAGTAGTATACGAGTTTCTTGTCTTATATTGAGATCTTTGATCCATTTGGACTTGAGTGTAGTGCATGGTGAAATGTGTGGATCAAGTTTCAGTTTCCTGCATATGGTTATCCAGTTTGTCCAGCACCATTTGTTGAAGATGCTGTCTTTTTCCTAGCCTATATTGTTTGGGCCTTTATCGAATATCAAGTAGCTATAGTTGCTTGACCCAAAGTCCGGGGCCTCAAGTCTATTCCATTGATCTATACTCCTGTTTTTATGCCAGTACCATGCTGTTTTTTATTACTATGGCTTTGTAATATAGCTTTAGATCAGGTATGGTGATGCCTCCAGAGGTATTTCTTTTGCTGAGGATATGTTTGGAAATGCGAGGCCTTCTGCCTTTCCATATGAAATTTGAGATCATTTTTTCTATCTCTGTGAAGAACAAGGTAGGGATGTTAATTGGAATTGCATTAAATCTGTATATTGCCTTTGGTAGGATTGTCATCTTCACAATGTTAATTCTGCCTATCCAGGAACATGGGAGGTCTTTCCATTTTCTCAAGTCGGCCTCAATTTCTTTTTTGAGTGTTTTTATGTTTTCATTGTATAGATCTTTCACTTCCTTGGTTAACGTTATTCCAAGGTATTTTATTATTTTGTTGCAATTGAAAATGGGACTATGTCCCTTATTTCTTTCTCTGTATCTTTGTCATTTGCATAAAGGAAGGCTACTGATTTTTGTGCATTGATTTTGTATCCTGCTACTTTGCTATAGGAGTTAATCACCTTCAGGAGTTTGGGATGGAGTCTCTCATGTCTCTTACATATATAATCATGTCATCAGCGAATAAAGCTAACTTAACTTCTTCCTTTCCAAATTGTATCCCTTTTATTGCCTTCTCCTGTCTTATTGCTTGAGCTAGGACTTCCAGTACTATATTGAAAAGCAGAGGTGAGAGTGGACAACCCTGTCTTGTTATCTCTAATCATCAGGGAAATGCAAATCAAAGAACTATGAGATTCCACCTTACCCCAGTGAGGATAGCAAACATTAAAAAATCAAATGAAAATGAATGCTGGAGGGGACATGGAGAAATAGGAACACTCATCCACTGTTGGTGGGAATGTAGGTTGGTACAACCACTTTGGAAAGCAATATGGAGACTCCTAAAAAAGCAGACTATAGAGTAACCAAAAGACCCAGTTATTCCATTACTGGGCATGTACCTTAAAATCTCCATGCCTCAGCTCAGAGATATTTGCTCAACCATGATTATAGCTGCTCAATTCGTAATACTTAAGGTCTGGCATCAATCAAGATGTTCATCGCTAGATGAATGGATAACTAAGATGTGGTATACCTACATGATGGAATTCTACTCAACAGTAAGAAAAGATGACACAATGAAATTTGAAGAAAAATGGTCGAAACTAGAGCAGATCATTCTCAGTGAACTCACCCAATCACAGAAAGATAATCACTACATAGTCTCACTCACATACAGCATGTAACCTGAATCTACCCAAGATGCCAACATACCCAATAAGCATCTTGAGAACAGGACAATAGGGTGGGTGGGGTGGGCAGGGAGGGCAAAGGAGGGGGTGGGGGACACAAATTTGGACCCAAACAGCAATGGTACCATAAAATTCTACATCCTAAAAGACAGACCAAATCGTTTAATCTTCACCAGGCTCTTAGAGGGAACACCTGAGTCACAATGCCCTGGAAAGGGTACGATGAAGTCTAACCTTAATCTTCTACTGCCTCTCCCTCCCTCTCTCTCTCTCTCTCCCTCTTTCTCTTTCCTCCTCTTCTCCCTAACTCTTTTATATTAGTTATCTTTTTCTTCCTTCTCTTAGTGGGCACTGACCTGCAGCTCTCAGTACAAGTAGGTGGCTATCATCCATAATGAGATTTTGATCAGAGACACCTACAAGGTTTCCTAAAAGAATGACAGATTTCTGTCAGAGTACTTGATGGCCCACCAAAGGGCAGTTGTAAGACCCTACTGCTGAAGACACCTTATGTGGTTGACATGCAAAATAGAATAGCATGGCTGGAAGTTGGAAGAGAGTCAGTCCCCAGACAGTCAGCACATCTAGTGCCAGAAGGTGCTATATGGGCGACTGGTGGAAAATGACCAATATCTGTCCAAGTAACTCATGGTCTAACCTACTTATGAGCAAATAACCTGTAGGGATGCTCATACAAGTACAATAGTGGTACACAGCCATGGTGGGAAACCAACTGCTCTTGATTTGGCTAATTGATCCACCCAGTGGAACGGGACCCATAGCTGGAGCTGGGAAACAAATCAGAACCATATCCAAACATGAGCCCACTCTCCAATATCAAGCTACCACCAATTGTGAGCTGAAAGAGGGCCTACACCTATTAAAATATCTCTAAAAAATAATGGTTATCCCATTTATCTGGTGCTAACTTTACTCTCCGTTGGAGAATCTGCTTCTCTTTTTCATATAGATGCAGATCCTAAGGAGAGAATCACCCCATCATACCTGAAAAGTGACCCAGCTGAAATTAAGAATTATTGGCAAAATAAGCAAGGGTGCTGTTTTCTTGGTGAACCTGGTACCAGCACAATGGTGAAGGAGATTGACACAGAGAATAATTAACTCCTACCAAATCAGATATCCAGAGACACAGAGGCTCCCAAGACCTCATCACTGAAGCAGACCTAAAATGAACCCAACATGGCTCAGGGAAATTTGAGGGAGAAGGGGAGGAAAGAATGTCAGAGCCACACATTGGGTCATGATACACAGAGACATATCAACATATCCTCCTACCTATGACTGGTGGCTAACCCCACAATGTATGGCCCATATACCCCAACCAGGAGGGGCTAGGGTGAGGACGGAGGACAGATAGGAGGCTATCAATGGTACCAACTTGGCTGTATTCACTGAGCATAAAACTAATTAATAAAAGAA
Organism: Dipus sagitta; assembly: GCA_036346955.1. Taxonomy (NCBI): domain Eukaryota; kingdom Metazoa; phylum Chordata; class Mammalia; order Rodentia; family Dipodidae; genus Dipus; species Dipus sagitta. Next base: position 124,104,928 of record CM070776.1, read on the forward strand.
AGAATGAGATACTTGTTATTTGTTTTGTGCCCATGTCTATACACATTTTCAATTCTTATAGTTAACATTTTATGACAATAGACTCAATAGTACAAACATACAAGATTCATGACTGCTTTTATCTAATAGTGATGCAAAATGAACTCCAGTGTTATAGTTTTGTCAAGATCATTAGTTTTCTGAAGTTTTTCTTTAGCCTACTACTATTTTAAGTCTTACACTTATATCCCCATCCTTCTGTGTAGCATATCACTTATATCCTAGTTCCTCATTTTTCCAACTGTGAAATGGGGCTAATTATTCTTGCACTTTTCTTGCCAGTAGGTAGAAGGAAGATGAATATTTTCTGCTGTGGGATTCTTTCGGCCCTTAAGGTAGCAGCATTCCATTATTTTAAGGCAGTAATACTGAGAAAGGATAACTCTTAAAGAATATATAATCATCTCAGTTGAAGTTTACACAAGGTGATTTTTAGTGTTTCTATAGATTTGGGGGGCTATGATGGAGCTCTCCAATTCTATTAGGAAGGTGTTCAGGAGTATGATTATATTATTTTTAGTAAAATATGGGATCCACCTATAAGCAGAAAAGAATTTATTATTGGTGCACATTACTTTACAATGTAATCCTGAGAGAGACATGGAATTTGGGGGAAAGCGCACAAATTGTGACTGCAAGTCACAAATGACTTGTAAAACTATATCATATGGAAAGCAGAGTCTTGATAATCTGACAAGACAAGCATACCTCTTCCTTCCTTCCTTCCTTCCTTCCTTCCTTCCTTCCTTCCTTCCTTCCTTCCTTTCTAATTTAAATTTTCCATATAGTGGGACTCAAAACTAGTCTCCATTGTGTTTTTAAAAAGAAGTAAAAAGCTATTAACTAGCCCATGTGTCTGAACATGACATTGGAAGGTAAAAATGAAGCCTGAAGGACTACATATTCTCAGACAGACTTTTGCTATCCCCACAGACCAGGCAGAAAAAGCATTAAGGAAGGGTTATGGGATTCTGAACGGACAGTGAGGCTCTTTCTGTCCTATATGGTGTGCTTCAGAAGAAGCCCATTCTCTCTCTGCCACTTCCTGTGTCAGAGTGTGTTTATTAGGAAGTGGGCTGGAAATTGGGGGTTGGAGGGAAAGTAGGTAGATAACCTTGTGAGGTTCTATTACTAGGCCTCTTTGCACAATGCCAGTTTGCCCTACTGTCACCCTTAAACCATGTATGTGTGAGCTCTCAGAATTAGGCAAAAATCTATACAAGCCATACTGTGTCTGCAGGCAATTATTACAACTAAACTCTTTCACATTTCCCCTCTTGACTTCCCCTTGAACTTTATATGCCTTCTTACATTCATTTTTGCTTTTTGGATTTAAATGTCTTGTTCTTTTCATTTAGAGGTTTTTATTGAAATCAATGTCCCTTCAACATGATGAAAAGAGGAGATGAATTTCAACTATACCAGTAAATAGCCAATCACTGATACATCAGACAACATCCCATCATCCACTCAGGGACTGCTGAAAGGAAAGATTACTTCTGTTGCACATGATGGTTGACTTGATTAAAATATTTAATGTTTTCTATTCAAATACAGTACCATCATCAAATGTTATCATGAATATTTACATAGTCATCAAGGTAAAAAGAAGCTTTCCAGATTTTTCTGTTGGATTTTATATGAGTCATTTGATAACTGAAGCAGAGATGTTGACTGTTCTGTTCTTTCCAACTTGCTCACATAATGTGGCTACAGGCAAAGAGAATGATTTTTTTTCGCATGATATATAGCACAAATACTGTAAGTTCTGTGAAATCTTCCAACCCTAAATTTATAAAGCTTCTAACAGTACCATGACTTGGATAAACATGTAGTTAAATTCTTAGCTCCAGAATAGATATTACATAAAGGTAATTTTGTGAAATAATAGTAAGATACAATAGTTGAATTCAGAATGCCTATATATTATATATTAATTAAATTGATTCATCACACCCATTGCTAGGAAGTGTTAAAATTGAGATGCTGTTGCAGTTAGTTTTCATTGCTGAGATAAACATCCAAACAGAAGCAGCTTATGGAAGAAAGGGGTTTATTTCAAGCTTACAGAATCCAGGGAAAACACTATCAGTGGTGGAAGAAATTGGCTTATTTTCATAGATGCATAGCAGAAAGACACAACCAAACAGCCAGCAAACATGAACAGCCAGAGCTCCAAACTACTTCCCTTGACATACTTAATAGGTCAGGACTTAAAAAGCCACCTCCAGTGACACCTTATCCAGCAGGATGCTGGAGACTTAAGTTGTATGCTTAATCAAAACAACCTCAGATATAAGGGGGCATATATTCACACTCAAAACCCACATTGTTCCCCTAGCCTCTGTAGCCTTTATCAACCTTAACACTGTTCCAAATTCTCATGTTTCATCTGATATTTTATTTTATTTTTTTGATGGTTTCTTTCTTTTTTTTTATTAACAACTTCCATGATTATAAAAAATACCCCATGGTAATACCCTCCCTCCCCCACTTACCCCTTTGAAACTCCAGTCTCCATCATACCCCCTCCCCATCTCAATCAGTCTCTCTTTTACTTTTGATGTCTTGATCTTTTCCTCCTCTGAGATTTTAAACTGTGTCATAACTATGAGCCCTTAGATGTCTAATTTTATCTCACCACCTAAAATTATGTGGGAGCAGGTATTCCCTTCTGTATGCTATAGGGGAGAAATCAGTTTCCTTGCTTCTAGAGACTTCCTACAGTTTTGGTTCATAGCCATCCCTTTTTCTCCATTTCCTAAGCCTGCTATGCTGGTTGTTTCTCTCTTTTTCTATATTCTGTAGTCATGCTTCCCTCCAACTAGAGCCAGAAAATTTTCTCGCTTTTGAGGCCTCATGTGATTGTATACTCATAAAATCCATGAAATTCTCTTCATCCTAAATTTTTCTTATTTGCATACTTACCTTTGACATGTAATCTAACAGATGCACAATCCCAGGACTTAGTATGTGAATATCTGTGGAGTATATCATTATGTCTTCCACACGTCACCCAATCTATATATGAAGACATACCACTGCCTTATTATTTGTTTAATATTTTATTTTTATTTGTTTATCTATTTGACAGAGAAAGAGGGAGAGAGAGAGAGAATGGGTGTGCCAGAGCCTCCAGCCACTGCAAATGAACTCCAGACGTGTGTGCCCCCTTGTGCATCTGGTAATGTGGGTCCTGGGGAATAGAACCTGGGTCCTTTGGCTTTGCAGGCAAACTCCTTAACCACTAAGCCATCCCTCCAGCCCTGCCTTATTTTTTTAAATTGCTGGTCACTCTTACATGGTATAGCCTTACTACAGATTTATGTATATATTTCAGTATTGAAATACATTTAGGTTATTTCATGATTTTTCTATTCATGAGAATTATTATGAGGTTATCACTGCACAAGTGTCATGGTGTGAGCATAGGAATTTTTTTTTCTACTTTTTTGAGGTAGGGTCTCACTCTGGTCCAGGCTAATCTGGAATTCACTATGGAGTCTCAGGGTGGCCTCGAACTCATGGCGATCCTCCTACCTCTGCCTCCTGAGTTCTGGGATTAAAGATGTGCACCACCACGCCCGGTTCAGCATAGGAAATTTTGACTCTATGGGAGATATCAATATATAGTATTCTAATAGGACTGATAATTCATTCCCAGAATGAATATTATTCATTTCCTTGTTTGTCTTTTTCACTAGTTCACAAGCTCCTTAAGAACTGGATTGTGCTTATATATTCTTAGAAGTTGGCAGAGTTTAGTCTGTCATAAATAAGTCTTATGCTTTTTGTGTATTAAACCTAGACCTAGCCTGATGTAAAATATATACATAATAAACATTTTCTAAGTGAATATATGTCTATTCTCATTGAAAGAAAGACATTTCCCTCACTGCCAAAGGTTTACTTGAACCTCTTTCTTAGATTAGCTTAAAACTGATACAGTACAGTGGTCCTTAGGCAAGAGCTCTCTGAATGTTGAGCTTGAGGCAATGTTTCTCTTCATCTGTTCCTTGGGAGAGAAGTGACACCATCATGTTTTTGAAATCTCAACCATCCATAGATTATCATTTCTTTATCTCTTTTCTGAGGGCAGTCTACTTCTGTTTCCTCTACCTAGCCTCTTTGTCAGTCTTTCTATGACTATATATATATATATATATATATATATATATATATATAGAGAGAGAGAGAGAGAGAGAGAGAGAGAGAGAGATAGATATTCAACATGATTCAAACTAGTATCCAAAATAATTATTTTTATATTTCTGTATAAAATGAAGATGGTCTATCACTTATCATTCCTATTATACATATGGTACAAAATGGAACACTGTTAGAGTTTACTAGTATGGATATTGTTTGAGGTCACAGTGAAAAGGGAGATTTTTGAACCAATTATACTATTTTACTCTTGGTCACACACTTGGAACACATTCTGTCTCCATCTCCTATACATAGCACCCATGTGCAGCTGTATGGTCATTGAATTAATGCACTGTATACAGTAATACCAGTTAAATAGGCATGTTCAACATTGATTTTGCATGACTAACTGCTAAGTTCTCTAGTATTATTTCTTTCAACTGCTGACATTTAATGCGAATCAGACACTCTGCTAATGGCTCTTGATAGAATAAGGGACAAGATCAACAATGTCTTGTTATTAGGATTATTTCAGTCTAACCTTCTCACAACAGTGAGTTTTGCAAGGAGCAATGGTGATACTCTTCTTTCTGTCTCACTAGAAAAGTAGAACCTTTCAATTACTCTCCACCTGAACACAGACTTTACTGTTAGGTCTTGAAAGTAGACTACCTGATGAAAGGGCAGTGATGAACACCTCTTATATTGACCTCTGCAAAGGAAAAGTCCTTGTCTTATGTACTATCATGGTACATAGTGATATAGAATGTATTCCTACAGTATATCCACACTCACATTTTCCTCCCACAAAAAATCACACTGTTCATTTGTCCTTTTTCTTTTGTATCCTTTATTATTTTCATGCCTCATTCAGGCATTCAATGTCCTATTGCTAATCAAAATTATCTCTTCATTGTCTGACATCACCAGCACCATGTGTGGCCTTACTTTGCTTTTGCTATGCCTTCAGGATGTCTTTTGTTAATTCTTGCAAAACTGAGTTTTCAAAGTTCAGCTCTAGTCCTACCTTCTCAATGATTCTCTGACCCTCCACTCTCTCATCTATCTATGAATTCAATTTATGACTAAATGCAGATGATATATTTTAGGATTGAGAGTTACTGGTGTTCTCTCTCCAATAATACTGAAAGCCCTATTTTAGTTAGGTTCGTGTTGGTGGGATGAACCTCCAGACCAGGCACAATTATGGGAGGATGGGAATTTATCTGAAGCTTACAGATGTAGGGGAAGTTCCATAATGGCAGAAGAAAATGGCCTCCTTTCACAGGTCCAGACAGACAGAGTAAAGCAAACACCACCAACATACCCAAACACACTCCAGGAACCCTATGCAGAACTCAGGCACTTTGCCTAACTTTACACTGGAATTCCAAGTCTACCCCCACACCTTAGGGATGGACCCTAGGATCTGCCCATAGTGACACCAAGATACAAACTTTATTAAAACTCTTAAATCTATTGGAGAGCATCCATTCAAACTACCACACCTATGATGGCTGATTCTGTGTCTTTTATTCCTATACTGTGAAGGAAAAAAAAAAACATATCAATTAAATGTTACCAATTTGGAGCACCATCATTTAAAAAAATTATAAATTTATTTTTATTTATTTATTTGAGTGCGACGGACAGAGAGAGAAAGAGGCAGAGAGAGAGAATGGGCTCGCCAGGGCTTCCAGCCACTGCAAATGAACTCCAGATGTATGCACCCCCTTGTGCATCTGGCTAACATGGGTCCTGGGGAATTGAGCCTCGAACCAAGGTCCTTAGGCATCACAGGCAAGTGCTTAACTTTTGATGCCATTTGTGAGAAATAAAAAATGTGTGGGGGATTCTTGAATTAAACAAACTAGGTTATACATTTAATTTTTCAAAAAATTTATTTTACTCAATGTCCAATGTCCATTTATGAGACACATTTATATGTTTGATTTTGGGGATTCATAAATGAATAACCTTGCCCCACTATTCTGAAGAGCCTCTTAATGAGGCTAGGCAACACAAAGGTCAGTCAAAAAATACAGGACTGTGTGATAATCACTATGATGGAGGTGTGTCATGGAGATCCCATGATGATACAGGAAAGCTGTCCCCAAGTTATCAGTAAGGAGGCTAAAAAGAGTTTACAGAGGAAATCAGGCTTGAGACATTTGAAGAAAGCATATCATATAAGTCACATTAGGTTTATTAGAGACGTTATACCACAACTACTTGTGAGATTTCAGATCAACCTAAATATTGATAACTTAGGAGCTCCAAAGTACTGGGAGGAATCTGCTTTCCATTGGGTTTATACATGATTATCCTTTGGGACAACTCTTAGGATTTATATTGCTTTTCATGTAGGAAATTATTGCTCAGTTGCCAAAAAGAGGTTTTGTATATTCAAGACTTGAGAAATCAAGCATTTCTTGGCTAAACATGAACTTTTGGATTAGGTATCAGTTTAACCTGATATCTGTTTGACATCTATAAAGTACAAAAACAAAGTAACAAATTGAATATGCAACATCTAACATTCCTTTTGCCTTGCTAAACTCCATTACCCTTCTCAAATATTTCTAGTGCTAAGTAATCATTATTACTTCTTTGTCTAAGAATAAATGTAACCGTTGACTATACAAAATAAGGTAAATTAAATTGGCTTAGGAAGATACCACATGCCACTTCCAAGCTCAAAGATCAGAACATTATTAATTTCTTCACTCACTTCTTAGCTGTACACATTTCAATATACTGTGTATGTTAATAATGTGTGGAGAAAGTGTTCAACCTATAACAAATACATATTTATTTATTTTATTTTATTTTATTTTTTGATTTTTCGAGGTAGGGTCTTACTCTAGCCCAGGCTGACCTGGAACTCACTATGTAGTCTCAGGGTGGCCTCGAACTCATGGAAATCCTCCTGCCTCTACCTCCCAAGTGCTGGGATTAAAGGCGTGCGCCACCATGCCTGGCTTACAAATACATATTTAGAAGGCTTGCTAAGAAAGCAAAATTTTGGACCTCAGTTACAAGGGCAGGGGTCTTATCACACACTCCTAAATCTTTGGAGATTAACACTCTACGTACTCTGGAGGCAGTTCATCTGTTGATGTCAAAAATTGGCTACTGGTGGGCTGTAGAGATGGCTTAGTGGTTAAGTGCTTGCCTGTGAAGCCTAAGGACCCTGGTTCGAGGTTCTTTCCCCCAGGACCCACGTTAGCCAGATGCACAAAAGGGCACATGTGTCTGGAGTTCGTTTGCAGTGGCTGGAGGCCCAGGCGCGCCCATTCTCTCTCTCCATCTCTGCCTCTTTCTCTCTGTGTCTGTCACTCTCAAATAAATACCAAAAATATTTTTTAAAATTGGCTACTGAGTTCCTAGAAGCAGTAGGACAATCAAGAAAATCCAAGGAGAATCTTGAATTTTGGCTGGAATTATGGGAGAGCAGGTGGTTAGGAGTAATTAAAGTTTGATTCCTAGTGCATCTCACCAATATAATTATGTGCCTTCAACCATTAATGAATCTCACATTTATGTAGGGCAATTTATATCTTCTTAGAAAGCACTGGCCACAAAGATGTGTCTTATATCATTTCCAATTTATTCAATAATAGCCTGTTAGAGTAACTTTCTGTTCCCAGAACTTTCCACTCCTCACAGAGCTGAGAACATTTTTAATCATCAACAAGTTAAGGCTGTCTCTAGACTTTGGAGCCAGTATTGTCTGAGATAATGAATTTGTGGTGCCACAGGGCATTAGGTTAGCATCTTAGGCATTGGACTTGAATATGTCAAGAAATGCATCTGAACAAATTTTTTTTTTCGTTTTCTTGTGTCCTCATTTTTTATGTCTGGGTTGCTGCTTGGAGAACATTTTCAGTCTTAGCATTATTCTTTCTTTTTCGCTATCCCTCTTAGAAATTGGAGCTCTGTGATGTTAGCTCACTGTTTTACTCCCTACTAATAGGTACCAGACAAGCAGGTCCTGAATCTCTGATGTTAATTCATGCAGTGACCAATTTTTGAGTGGCTATTATGTGCTAGGTATATTATAGACACAGAGGATATGGTGTTGAATAAGAAAAACTCTGGTACTCTTTTGCTGGATCGTAAGTTCTACTCAGGAAGTTGAGCAATGGTCATGTAAATAAGTGAATATATGAGAAAATATCAGCAAATAGTGATATGCAATGAATTAAAATTAGTCAGAGTAACTGGAAGCCTATTTTTGATAGGACATTCAAAGATAGCATTTCTGTAGCTAAGAGCTGGAATCAATCCAGATGTCCATCACTAGAAGAATGGATAACTAAGATGTGGTATATCTACACAATGGAATTCTATATAGCAGTAAGAAAAAATGACACAATGAAATTTGAGGAAAAATGGTTGAACCTGGAACAGATCATTCTCAGTGAACTTACCCAATCACAGAAAAAAAAAAAAAATCACCACATAGTCTCATTCATCTACAGCACCTAACCTGAATCTACCCAAGATGCCTTACATACCCAGAAAGCATCTCGAGGACTCAACAACAGGATGGGTAGGGAGGGAGGGGAGGACAACAGAGGAGGTGGGAAACACAAATCTAGACCCAAACAGCAATGATACCATAAAATTCTACATCCTAAAAAGCAGACCAAATGGTTGAAGCTTCACCAGGCTCTTAGAGGGAACACTTGAGTCACAAGACACTGGAGAGGGTATGATGAAGACGGACCTTAATCTTCTACAGCTTCTCTCCCTCCCCCCCCCTCTCTTCTCTATAACTCTTTTATACTAGTTATCTTTTTCTTCCTTTTCTTAGTGGGCACTGACCTGTAACTCCCAGTACCAGTATGTGGCTATCATCCACAATGAGCTTTTGATCAGAGAGACCTACAAGGTTTCCTAAAAGACGGACAGATTTCTGTCAGAGTTCTTGATGACCCACCAAAGGTTAGTGGTAAGACCCTACTGCTGAAGACACCTTATGTGGTTGACACGTAAAAAAGAATGGCATGGCTGGAAGCTGGAAGAGAGTCAGTCCCCAGACAGTCAGTGCATCTAGTGCCAGAAGGTGCTACATGGGCGACTGAGGGAAAATGACCTATATCTGTCCAAGCAACTCGTGGTCTAACCTACTTAGCAGCAAATAACCTGTCGTGATGCCCACACAAGTGCAATAGTGGCAAACAACCATGGTGGGGAACCAACTGCTCTTGATTTGGCTAACTGATCCCCTCAGTGGTAAGGGACCCATAGCTGGAGCTGGGAAATAAGTCAGAACCATATCCAAACATAAGCCCGCTCTCCATTATCAAGCTACTATCAATCGTGGGCTACAAGAGGGCCTACACCTATTAAATTCTCTATAAAAAAGTAGGGGCTATCTCAGTTGTCCTGGTGCTAACTTACTCTCCATTGGAGAATCTGCTTCTCTTTTTCAGATAGATGTAGATCCTAAGGAGAGAGCCACCCCATCATACCTCAAAAGGGCCCCGGCTGAAACTAAGAACAATTGGCGAAACAAGCAAGGGTGCTATTTTCTTGGTGAACCGGGTACCAGCAGAAGGGGGAAGGAGATCAACACAGAGAAAAATCAACTCCTACCAAATCAGAGATCCAGAGACCCAGAGGCCCCCAACACCTCATCATTGAAGCACACCAAAAATGAACCCAACATGGCTCAGGGAAGTTTTGCCGAAGAGGGGGCGGAAAGAATGTCACAGCCACATGTTGGGTCATGATATGCAGAGATATTTATCCTACCCATAACAGTGGGCCAACTCCACAATGCATGACCCATATACTTCAACAAGGAGGGGCCAAGGGGAGGGGGTAGGTCACAGATGAGCCTAATAATTGTACCAAACTGGCTGTATTCGCTGAGTACAAAACTAATAAAAAGATTTAAAAATTTTGAATTTCAGTGAAATAAATGAGTTAGATTATAAAAATCAGGAGGAAGTGAGCACGTGGTGCAAAGGCTGCAGGCCAATGACAAGTTAGTATGTTTTAATATAGAAAGAAGTGCAGCTTGGTTGAAGTATACTGGAAGAGTGGGTATGGACTACTATGAATAAGATCAGGTAACTTCATTGTGTTCTGGATTCTTATGGAGAAGAAAGAGAGAGTTGATCAGAGATGACTAGATTTAGGGTTTTTTTTTTTTTTGTCTGTTTTTTGAGGTAGGGTCATGTTCTATAGTGCCCAGGCTGACATTAAAGTCACTATGTAGTCTCAGGGTGGCCTCAAACTCACAGTGATGATCCTTCTACCTCTGCCTCCCACATGCTGGGATTAAAGGTGTGCACTACCATGCATGGGTTTGTTTTAGTTTTGATACCTGTGTATGTGTGGTCATAGTTCCTTTTGAATTGGGTAGACTAGTGGAGATCTTGGAAGGTATATGTGTGTGTAATAGTGCTCTTTATGGGCATGTTAAATTTGAGATCTGAATTACATGTAGAAATGTAGAAGTCAGGGATGGATTTAAAACTAGTTATACATATTTTAGAATTCTCAATACATTCATTATACTTAAAAACATGGGATTAGATTAGATTGTTTACTGGTAGTATCAAGAGTATAGAAAGTAACCTCCTTTCTGATCCTTGAGACATTGTTACATTGGGAAGTCTAGCAGAGGAGAATTCAGGGACCAAGGATGAGAGGACTGCCTAATCAGTAAGAGGAAAGGGGGATGGTATTAAGAAAGTGTTTAAACAGGAACATGTGGCCAACTATGTCACATGCTACTGAGATATCAAGTAAAACAAGAGCAAACACAGCCATTGGATTCCACTACATGAATGTTGTTGGTAACAGACTGTAGTGTTTTCAGTGGCATAGTGTGGAAAGAAGCCAGATTGAAATGGTTAAAGAGAAAAGGAGATACAGAAGGACAGAGGCAGAAACATAAAAACTCTTTGGAAATGTTACTGGGAAAAGAATCATTAAATAAATCATTTAGTAGCCACTCCTAGGCATGATTTTAGTGCCCACAGTTTCAGACACTTGAGGTCAAAAAAGGTCATAAAATATTAACTTGAAAGTTCTAGAAATAAGAAATTCATATTTTTTAAGATGCTTGTCATTCTGAGGAGTGGGGGGATATCACTAGCTCTGAATCATCTCTTGTTCAGTGTGTCCACATTGTATAGGTTACCTGCCTGTAGGCCACTTATATAGTGACTATCTCAGTTATCATCACACCTTCAGTGCAGTACATGAATTCAAACAACATTGTTTTACTTCATAAACAAATGTAAAATAATTATGTGATAAATTACTTCAAACACCAACACAAAAATGATTCTATGATAAACTGACTTCATAAATAAACACAAAATAATTATATAATAAAATTGGATATGCCAAAGAGAATCTATGAAATGTTTCCTTTAAACAGGTAAAAGTTCTCAACTTAACAGAAAAAAGTATATGGCAAAGCTATTAAGATCTATGGTAAGAATGACTCTCCTGTCAGTGAAATTGTGAAGGAAAAAAGAAATTCATGGTAGTTCTGTTGTTACACTTTAAACTTCAAAACTATGGTCATAAAGTGTAAATATTTAGTTAAGATGACAAAGGAAAACAATTCATGATTTTGCTACTAGCTGAGATTTCAATCATCTGCTAAGGAGTTCTTTTTAAAGATAGATGTAATATGCTCTTTCTATACATATGAGAATAATGGAGTAGTGATGGAAAAACTGAGGTTGTATAAAACAGCATAATTACAGGATCAAATGTGAGAAGGGAAAATGAAATGAGATCAAAAACACATGTTAGAAGCTTCACCTATATGTCTCCCTTCCAAAAATGTAGTCAAGGCAAAATAGTATTTTGATTTCAATTTTTTTTCATTTCTGACAAACTTGAGTTTTGATACTTCTTAGTAATGCTCATTGTGTGGGGAATTACTCATGAATGCCCCTTTCCACACTTCTTGACACTTTCACAGATGAGCAAACACTGTCCTTTCTTGTCTGAGGTCCATGTCATAGCCCATTTTGCAGTCACTTGCAACCAACTCTCCAGGCTTTGAATACAGTATTCTTAGAACTTGAAGAAGATCATGTAGGGCCTCAAAAGCAAGGTAAGTAGTTTGTTTTTAATTAAATTAAATTTTATTTTTTTTAAACTTTATTAGTCAGTTCTGTATTCAGCAAATACAGTCAGTTTGGTACCATTATTAGGCTCATCTGTGACCTACCCCCTCCCCTTGGCCCCTCCTTGTTGAGGTATATGGGTCATGCATTGTGGAGTTAGCCCACAGTTATGGGTAAGATAAATGTCTCTGCATATCATTACCCAACATGTGACTCTGACATTCTTTCCGCCCCCTCTTCTGCAAAATTTCCCTGAGCCATGTTGGGTTCATTTTTGGTCTGCTTCAGTGATGAGGTGTTGGGGGTCTCTGAGGCTCTGGCTCTCTGATTTGGTAGGAGTTGATTTTTCTCTGTGCTGATCTCCTTCCCCCTTGTGCTGGTATCCGGTTCATCAGGAAAACAGCCCCCTTGCTTGTTTCTCCAATTTTTCTTAGTGTTTTTAATTTTAAATATGATTGGAAGACACTAGAAGGTTTAAAGCAGAAGTAATCTAATTTACACTTAAATGTACTGATTTTTGATATTTTGTATATGCTAGATGGAAGGGGGCAATAGTAGAAGATGAAAGAGCATCAAGCAAATTGTTACAATATGGTGGACAAAACATGATGGTGATTCATGACTAATAATATAGTAATAGTAGGTATATGTAGAAGTAAATAGACATAGCTATTTCAATTTGGCTCCTTGACTTGATAAAATTCTACTTCTAATGCTTAAATAAATACTACTGCTCAGATGTGAGGAAACATTACTTAAGCAGCTAGGTATACAAAAAAAGATTAGTTGTCAATAAAAAACTAGAGATAATTATGTTTAAACAAATAACCTATATAGAAGTGTTTGGAACATACTACTTGTTCAATTATAAAGTGTATTATCTCTTTTCATTTTGACTTAGAGAGTGAATAGTTGATTAAGTTTATTTGTTATTATGGGATACTTTGAATGGCTATACATATAACTATTACATGGAATATTTCAAATTAATAGATAAACTCCATGTAATCAAAATAACTGCAGACTACTTCCAGTGCAAGCATATTTTTGTATTAGTGTGATTCAAAGCATAAAAGCATGCATGCAAAATCAGGAAAATTGACTCTGGTCATATATACATGATATAGCAGGTGCACTGAGGGCTCTACTGATTTGTAATTCTGTCCTTTGATACTTAAAGAGTGATAGGAGATTCGTCTTTGGCATTGAGGCATTACTCATATTCTTTAGGATTGGGAAACCAAGTTGTTTGTATAAGGATGGATCTGAGCATTGGCTTAGTCTTGCAAGTTAACCATCACCATATTATATACTATGATTTGCAGAGCTGAAAATTTAAAAGACTAATGTAATAAGTTATTATCATAGGAAACCACATAGCAATCCCAGAAGTAAAAAAGAAGATTGTAGAAGGAATCTAAGATTACAGTAGGACTAATATTATTCCAGTGATATTTGGGTGATCATATAGCTACAGTACATGGTTCATATCAGAGATTTTTAGCAGGGTGGCAAAGTAGGATTTGGCAAAATCATGGGAAGCCTTTTAGCCTTAATTAGTGAGCTGGGACTTAATCCATATTACAACAGAGAGCCACCTGGGGGTTTGAGAGAAGGCTTTTGAACTTGTATTTTTTTTCACCTCCCTAAATACAGGATTTTACTTATGATGAGCACCTGGGAGACCCAGTCCCTCAGTGAACCTTTTATTGGTCCTGATAGATGGCTTCTTATTCTTTTTATTATTAATATCAAGTCTCATTTCACATTCTACTTAAATCTGTAGTCATTTGCTGAATATCTTCCATATCTTATAAAGCCACTGAGCTAGGTATTCTTTTGTTTGTTAAGTAGAGATTTTGAGTCTAAATCCTTAGGAAGAAAGCATTTCAATTTTTTTTTCTTGATTATGGAACTACACCTTTTAGTATACAAATAAAGCTTTCTTATTGTGGTTTGTTTATTTTGTGGTTTAAATGGCTAATCTAAACTACTAGATAGATCCTTCCCAAGACTGAAGCCACATCTACCACGAAGTAATATCATTCTTTTTGCCAGTTCACTGTTGTTCAAAGATGAAGTCCAAATGCTTTGGTTTAGCTTTAGGCTCTTTACAAACCTGCATTCAACCACCCTTTCAGTTTTTTTTTCCTACCCTTGAACTCATTTCTACCCCATGTGTTCCACCTCCAAGTTCCCCTATGTAAACTATCCAGAATACAGATCAAGTTTGACTTTGTAATCATGACTTGGTTAATATATCATGCCATTTCCTGTCTCAGTGGTTCTGCATGACATTGAAATTGATGAGGATGTATTTAATCCCTTAAGGCATTGGGACTGAAAAAATTAGGGCTGAACTAGATTGAAAAGAAAAATTATTCAAAAATTAAGAAGTATTTCAGTCATTTACCCTCCTTCCCTCATCCCCTCATTTCCACCCCCCTTCCTCCCTCTCTCTATTCCTTCCTTGTTTCCATGTCCTGAGTATCTCACAAATAGGATATTTCCAGTATACTTCAGGTGAAGAAATGTGTGTGCACAGATTCCAAACTGACTTTTTATACAACCTAAGCCAAGCTGAATCAGGATAATGAGCCTGCTAGAAGCCAGGAAGGGAAGTGTAGTAGGCAGAAAAATGAGAATGAGTGTGAAGCAGAGCCTGTAAGCCAATGGGCAGGATTTTTGATCATCTGGCTCACTGCTCCTTCCATTGGTGTGTATAATTGAGAGAAAGGAATGGATCCTCTGGTTAATTGACTTTTCTTATTAACCAGTAGTTGACTGAAAAGCTTTTACTTTGGAGAATAGTATCCCTAAAATTCAGAATATACTATTTTCCTAATGCAATATAATGGCAAAATAAATCTCATCAGGATTTAGAAATCATAAAGACCTCTCAATTATAAGGGAGTGGAAAGACAAGTCTATTATAAAACTGGCATTTATTTAGTAATCAGATATTAGAATAAAACCCTATAGAAGTTACAAAATGAGTAAAATGTGCAGATGCACAAAACAATATCGAGTGTTCTTGGAGCAATTCATGAAGGAAGTGATGGAATGCTGGCACTCGAAGAATGCTTGATACATAGATTGAAGACAATGGAAGGAATGGAGATGTGTTACAAGGTGAGCAAAGCATACAGAGCAGATTTCACCCAAGGATTCTAGAATTGTACCTACAGAATGTGGAGACAGGAGATGAGAATACTAGAGGGGAGCTAGTCCAGTAGGAGACAACTATAGAAAGTTAAGCAGGTATTTCATTTTGGGTGACCTCAAATGCCAGATTAAGAAATGCGGGCCTTATTTAGCAGGTGAATGGTAGCTAGACAAAATATCAATTAGATCCTTGATTTGAAAGGATCATTCTAACCTGGATATGAAGGATGCTTAAAGAGATAATAGAGGACTAGGAAGATGGCTCAGGGATTAAAGGCACTTGCTTGCAAAGCCTGCCTGTCCAGGTTCAATTCCCCAGCACCCATGTAATGCCAGATACCAATGTGGTACATGCATCTGGAATTTGTGTACAGGAGCTTGTGTGAAGTGTCAAGAGGCCCTAGAATGCCTGTTCTCTCTCTCTCTCTCTCTCCATCCTTGCAAATAAATAAAGTTTAGAAGAGATAATAAAGTCAGGTGAAGAAAATACAATGCTATGTCAGTGGCTCATCTATTCACTCACATGTTTATTAATTGAACAAGCATTAAATGAACATTTATTTAGGCAAGACACTTCTCTGACTGAGAGGAGAATGATAGTTCTGAGCAGAGTAAGCTAAATGTGTGAGTGGGATGCTGAGAAAACCAGAGATAGAACTCTCAAGAACAGGGATGCAGTTTTGATATTGCAAAAGTATAAACTATGGGTTAATTCCAGATTTCTGTCTTGAACCATGTTGAAAGTTTGGAATTCAAGAGCAGGAGTGAGATTTTTTTCTGATAGGATATTAATATCATCTTCTAGCGAAAAGCATGGAGCAGGAGCCAAGGCAATGATTTGAATATAATGTTCAAAATTTCCTTTCAGGTTCTATACCCTCAGAGAGCATAGGGCACCTATAAGATTATGCCTTTAGTATGGCACACATAATGTTCATTTCAAATCTCAGTGGGAATCTTGAGAGGGTGGCTTGACTTCATTGGTGGCTACATTTTTAGTTGCCCTTAACTGGCATTAGAAAGAGCAGTTTAACATTTTTACATCATCATATAGCTATGAGACATCAGATACAGGCTCAGGTTGACATTTGAAAAGTTGGGTCTGAGCTGAGGAGAATGTTAATTGAGATTCATAGGAGCCAAATAGAGAGAATTTTATTATTAGATTTTACAGGTGATACAAAGGAGAGGGTCACTTTGACGTAAGTCTTCAATTTTTGTACTTTTTGTGTCTCTCACGTATCAAATGGAATAGTTGAAATTGATCAGTTCAGTGGTGGGAGGAGCAATAGATTATCGTAGATGCTCCTGTCTTAATCTCCAGAACATATAAGCATGTTACATGCATTACATAGCAAGGGAAGATTTAAGTGCAGATGAAATTCAGATTGATAATTAGATGATCATAAAGAGATTATCTTGGATTGTCTGGATGGTTCTAATGTTAGACCCAGAGTCTTTAATTGAGTAAAAAAAGGAATTAGAAGCAGAATCAGGTAGATGTGTTACAGGGTAAGATTTTAATACTTATTGTTGACTTTGAGTATAGAAAAGGCCACAAGGAAAGGCATGCTGGCAGTCTCCAGATTTTGAAGAAAGTAAGGATTTGATTATTCCCTAGAGTATCCAGAAAGGAAAACAGCCCTACCAATACCTGAATTTTAGCCCAGCAAGACCCTCTTTATAACAGATCCTCAGAACTGTTATATGCCACAATTGTATTGTTACTAAAGTTGCTAAGCTTGTTGTAATTTGTTGCAGCAGCAATAGAAAACTACTATGAAGCCGGGCGTGGTGGCGCATGCCTTTAATCCCAGTACTCGGGAGGCAGAGGTAGGAGGATCGCCGTGAGTTCGAGGCCACCCTGAGACTCCATAGCGAATTCCAGGTCAGCCTGGGCTAGTGTGAGACCCTACCTCGAAAAACCAAAAAAAAAAACAAAAAAAAAAACTACTATGAACTTAATTCCTTAACCTTTTCATACATTTATTTCTCTATCTCTCTGCCACCTATCTATCCATTTTATGTGTACACACACACACACACACACACACACACACACACACACAGAGAGAGAGAGAGAGAGAGAGAGAGAGACACACACATATACACACACTATGTTCTCTTGCCACTGACAATAAACTCCTGACCGGCATTACATGTATGGCTGTGGAATTGAACCCAGGTCAGCAGGCTTTCCAAGCAAGTGCCTTTAACAACTGAACCATCTCCACAGCTCCTCAAACATTTCTTAATTTCAGTTTCTTCACAGAGATAAGCATCTTAATTGCGCTCTCTAGAAATCTTTGATCCTTATTCCCAGAAGTTTGGATATTACAAACTTAAGGTAGGCCCCTGCTATATTATTTCTTAAAGTTGGTGTCAATGCTTTCTTTCTTTTGAAAATAACTGTCATCATGTCCTAAATGTTTGCCAATATGAGAACAAATAGTCCAAAAATAGACAACCAGTTATAGCTATGGAGACAGAAGTATGAGTGCAAAAGGTAGGCAGTGAAGTTCTTATCTAGTATTTTAGTGTTTAGGGTATATTTTTCTTTCTTTTTTCTTTTTGCATGTTTTGCATGTGTGTAGTATGGAATATATATATGTATATATGTATATATATATATATATATATATATATATATATATATATATCTGTGTGTGTGTGTATGTGTGTGGTGTATGTAGTATGTGCTGATGCAGTGCCTCCTGCACTTGCCTATGTCACCCTATGGGCTTCCATGTAGCAGTCACAGAATGTTGTATGTTCTCCTCCATCACTCACCCTCTTATTTTTCCTTGTAATTCTGTCTCTCACTTATTCACAAGCTTGCCATTTGCAATCCACTGCAAATCTCTGGTCTCTGTTCCTTAGAGTATTAGGTTTACATATCTGTGTGGCCACACCTAGCTACTGACGTGGGTTGTAGAGATTTGAATGTGGGAAGTCTCAGGCACTCTCAGACCCTCATTGCTTATGCAAGAATTGCATACAATTAATTTTTTGGACATCTTCAAGAGAATTCCTTGAGGCAAGTTATCTACCTGCTATGCCTATTAAACCATAAACTTAAAGCTACAGAAATATTTTGATAGGACATAACAATATAAAAAGATTTCCCTGATTTTTTGCATAAAATAAATTACATTGTCTTGCTTCATAGTATTTTAGTACAAAATATAGTAAATATGAGTAAGTTCATCGTATAATTTTGGCCGATTATTAGTATTAAATTCTTCTGAATAAAATAAAACTGGATGTCACTAAAGGAAAAACAAATCCGGAAATTTTATTCCATAGCTTCCTTTTAAGTGAAAGAGATATAGAGAAATAGGTAAGGAAGTATGAAAATAAATGTCAAGGAAGATTCTGAAGTGATCCAGTAGGAGCTTATTGAACCAAGGGCATGGCACGAGACTTGGATCCTTCAAATATGAGCAGTTAGCCAAGTTAGCCTGTGACCACTTCTAGTTCCTTAATGGGACATGTTTCAGAGCTTAAGGGGCAGTGAAGATCACACCATTTGGATTCAGCAAATTAAACAAGATTTCTGTGAAGGCAAAAGACAAATCTGGGTATATAAAGGCTGTGCTGGAAATGAGAGATAACTGCCGTGATTAAACACTCATTACTACAGGGAAGTGACAATCCCAGTGGCAGCATGTAAAGCGGGAAATGCAGACCAAATTAGGAGAACAGGAAAGCAGGCCTTCTATGTGTCAGCATGGGAGGAGCTTCTGCCATCACAATGTGCCTATGACATGTAAGTGAGGTCACTTCACATGAATAATGCATGATGTCTAGAAGGAGGAAAACAAGCTTTCACATCCAGCTGGGGCCTGATTTTACATTATATTAAAATATATTAGGAGAGGATGCCTCCTCTATGCTGCCATGGGATTGCTGTGGCAGTGGCTTCTAGTCTCCGCTTTGTTCAACTTCCTGTTTAATAGGCAGAGCCCTCCCTGACTTAGCTCAGATATATCAGTTCTATCCTTCTAGGCCATTAGTGGTCCTTAAGACATTAAGTCTGAGCCCCAGACTGGGAATTCAGCAGCTTGAGAGCCATTGTTCTGACACTAGCTACTGATGTGATCAGGCATATCATTTAATCTCTGTGGCTGGGTTTGAAGATATCTAATCTTCTAGTGCCATACAGAGCCATAAATTGTCAAAAAATGTGAACAGCTGTAAAATCTCTTTTAAAGTACATAAGAGCATGATGGCTATTACTGACAAGGCCTCCCTATGTGAACCAGGTCTACCTCAGCTCCAAGACAAAGGGGGCATCCCAAATTAGTGGGCAATATTGTGGATAAATGGATTCTATACAGAAGCACAGAGATAGGACAACATTTTCAGCACTTGTAAATTTCCACCTTGTAAAGTGACAGTGGCAACCCACTTCCATTGCTTTGTTCTTTCACAAGCTTTTCTGGTGTCTAGTGCAGATAGAATCAAAATCTTACTTTTTAAAAGATAACTGAGTTATTGTAGCTTTTCTCAATGAGTGCCACTGCCTCAGGAATGTTGTGGTGTTAAAATATTAAAAAGCAGGAATGGATTTATGATTCTGGATAATAGAGAACAAGTTCCACACTGACCCTCCAATCTGAAACAAACAATGGATAAATTGACTGGAATACTTCTTTGCAAGATATGAATTTTGAGGTAAGGGAGAGGCAACTCAGGTAAGTTCTGGTGACTATGTAGTAGATAGAGCTGAGGACCCAGGCAGATGGAGAACTAGAGAAAAAACTGTTTGTAGAGAAATATTGGAGAGAAATTTTCAGAGGGCCCCCTGTGAATTTTCAGATGAATACTGATTTATTCTCATATAAAAAGAAATTATCCTAAACTAGGGAAAATATGAAGGGTCCAATGTTAATAGTGCTTGGCACATAGTGTTGAGAGTAGTGCCTATTAAAAGCAGCAACACTGGAAAACCTCAATATTTATAAGTCAATGGTTAAACATGAGGTATTGGCATATGGTGGGAAATAATTATTTCTTTTTTATCATTTCATTTATTTATTAGGTACAGAGGGAGAGAGAGAGAGAGAGAGAGAGAGAGAGAGCACAAGAGAATGGGCACGTCAGGGCCTCCAGCCACTGCAAACGAACTCCAAATGCATGTGCCACGATGTGCATCTGGCTAACGTGGGACCTGGAGAATCGAACCTGGGACCTTAGGCTTTGCAGGCAAGCATCTTAACCGCTAAGCGATCTCTCCAGCCCATAATTATTTCTTAATGGGGCAATGTTCTGATCCTATTTAACCAATCTTAACAGAAAGACCTAAAAGAAGCAAGTTATTTCAAGTAGCTTAACTACATCACAAAACATATTTTAATAAGATTTATAGAAAACCAAGTTTCAATCACCAAAGAAAAATCACATTGTCTGGTATTCATTCAAAAATTGTCAACCATACAAAACAATGGTAATTAATCAATCAACCAATTAGCTAGTCAATCATAACAGAACCAGAATTGATGCAGCTATTAGAATTAGGAGACAGAGGCCCTAAAAATTGTATTTCAAATATTCAAATATTCAGTGACATGGAAAGTGAAAAGGAATTCCCAAGTTTAATTTCTAGAGATCAAAACTACACCTGAGATTTAAAGTGCACTGGATAGTACTGATGAAGATTAGACATTACAGAAAAAAATATTGTGTAAATTGACATGGAAGTATCAATTATCCAAAAAGGATAGAGTATAAAGTATAAAACATAGGATATCAAAGTTATGGCTTAAATGGAAAATATTCCTCATGTGTTAAATATTTTGTCCTCAACTGGTGTTACTATTTCGTGGGAGTGGAAACTTTAGGAAAAAGGGGCTACTTGGAAGAACTAGATCACTGGGATGTGCTTTAAAAATTATACTTAGTTCCTTCTCAGCTCTGCCTTCTGTCTGCCATGAGGTGAACAGTCTTACTCCACACACATCCACTATCATATTCTGTCTCACCACAGGCCTGGAACTATAGACTGAAATCTCGAAAACCATGACCCAAAATAAGTAAGTTCTCTTTATAAGTTGTTGCTGGTTTATAATTTCATCATAGCTACGCAAAATTAACTAATGCAATCAGAGAGTTCTTAGACCATATGAGGTAGCTTCATATATGTATGTGTGT
Organism: Dipus sagitta; assembly: GCA_036346955.1. Classification (NCBI taxonomy): domain Eukaryota; kingdom Metazoa; phylum Chordata; class Mammalia; order Rodentia; family Dipodidae; genus Dipus; species Dipus sagitta. The sequence continues at coordinate 124,126,542 of CM070776.1, forward strand.
GTATATATATATATATATATATATATATATATATATGTGTGTGTGTGTGTGTGTGTGTGTGTGTGTGTCTATAAAATCTTATACTTTTTTGAGAGGAGATGGACAAAACATTTGAAGAAATAGTAGCCAAAATATTTTAAAGTTGATGAGAAATAAATGTCTTTAGGTTACAAAAGCTTAACAATCCTGGGATGGAGAGATGGCTTAGTGGTTAAGGTACTTACCTACGGAGCCTAAGGACCCAGGTTCGACTCCCCAAACCCACATAAGCCAGATGCACATGGTGGTGCATGTGTCTGGAGATTGTTTGCAGTGGCTAGAGGCCCTGTTGTACTCATTCTCTCTCTCCTTCCCTCCCTCCTTCTCTCTCTCTCTCTCTCTCCACTAAATAAATAAAATAAAATGCTAAAAGAAATTAGAAAAAAATTAATCTTAACGACAAGGATCATGAAAAGAATAAAACATATTTAATGAATATTGTTCTCTTTTTGTAACGGAACCAGTGATTGTTTTTATTCTTTCTATATACATTATGATATTTTTCTGTATGAACAAATTGTGTATTGCTCATATTTCCATCAGATTATACTCTTATATCCAATTGCCCTTACTCCTATTTTACTGAGGGTGGTCCTCAGTGACGTTACTAATATTCCCCCTGCATCAGTTAGTCTGGGGGGGATGCCTCAGGATACTCCTTCCCATCCTGTGGGTCTTACATTTCTGCTTCATCTTCCACTATGTTGCCCCAGCTTTGATGGGTGTGTTGTAAGTTTACTTAAGTGTTGAGGTCTCTACAACCTCTGGAGTTTTACTTTGGTGAGCTTTGAGTGTCCTTAGTGTCTATTACCATCTCCCTGGAGCTGATTGTCAGGCTAGCAGTAAGTATAGCACTCATGTTTAAAAAGCCACTTTCTCTAGAATGTCTCCTGGGCTCTGGAAGACATTATAGAGGTGGCTCATCTTATGCTAGGCTATTCTTTTCTTCTGGTATTGATGGACCTTCGTTTTTGCAGCCATATGTAAATTTGAAAAAAAAAAAAGCAGGGCTGGAGAGATGGCTTAGCAGTTAAGGCGTTTGCCTGCAAAGCCAGAGGATCCTGGTTCAACTCTCCAGGACCTATGTAAACTGGATGCACAAGGTGGCGCATGCATGTGGAGTTTATTTGCAGTGGTTGTATGCCCTGGCACACCCATTCTGTCTCTCTCTCTCTCTCTCTCCCTCTTTCTCTCTCTGAAATATATATATATATATATATATATATATAGATAGATAGATAGATAGATAGATAGATAGATAGATAGGTATGAATGACAGATTTTCCAACAAAGAGTAAGGGGATAAGCATTGTTATTTTTTAAAATTTTATTTATGCATTTGAGAGAGAGAGATAGAGGCATAGAGAGAGAAAGAGAGAATGGGCACGCCAGAGCATCAGCCACTGCAAATGAACTCAGGACACGTGCACCACCTTGTGCATCTGGCTTACATGGGTCCTGGGGAATTGAACTGAGGTCTTTTGGCTTTGCAGGCAAGCACCTTAACCACTAAGCAAGCTCTCCAGTGCCAAGCACAGTTATTTAAGACACTTTTTGATGGGTATGTTCAACCTTTATAGCCAAAGTCCTGTGGGAGCTTCTCTCTAGGGTCTATGACCTTCCTATTCATAAAATTCTGACTTGATTTTCAGTACCAGGTATGAGTTCTCTCCCACTGAGCAGTGCTCATATTCTGTCAGAGAGACAATTACTACCTGCATAGGGTATTTGCCACTATTGCACAGGTGTGTACATCTTACAGGGCTTGTTGGTTTTGTACCTTGCAGGATCCCCTGTTTGTTAACACTATTTGTGGCCATTATCCCTCAGAAGTTCACATATCACTTTTCAGGACTATGATGGCTAGCCAGCCAGTAACTGGCTTTCCTTCTAAGTTCTAACATGAACTCTTAATATCCTGTGTCCATGGCTTTAAATTGCTTACCTATACAAGACCCACATAATAGGAGGAAAAGATGATGACATCAAAATAAAAGAAACTAATTGAGAGGGGAAGAGGATATGATGGAGAGTGGATTTGTGAAGGAGAGAGTGGGGGAGGGGAGGGAATTATGCTTTATTGTCTATAACTATGGAAAACTGTTATGCTTTATAAAAAGTGTTTAAAAGAGAATATTGAAAACAGCTTGGGGAAAATCATATTCTATACACAAGAAAATTATAAAGATTGAAGCATATTTTTAAAAATATTTTATTTTTAGTTATTTATTTTACAGAGAAGGAGGGAGAGAGAGAGAGAGAATGGGCGCACCAGGGCCTCCAGCCACTGCAAATGAACTCCAGATGCGTGTGCTGCCTTGTGCATCTGGCTAATGTGGGTCCTGGGGAATCGAACCTGGGTCCTTTGGGTTTGCAGGCAAGTTCCTTAACCGCTAAGGCTTCCATCCAGCCCTGAAGCATACTTTTTATCAGTAACCACTAGAGCCAGAAGAGAGGAGAAAAATATGTCTAAGATACAAGGGAGAGCTGGAGAGATGGTTTAGCGGTTAAGGTGCTTGCCTGCAAAGCTCAAGGACCCAGGTTCAATTCCTCAGTACCCTCAGAGGCCCTGACATACACATTCTCTGTCTTCCCCTTTCTCTTTCTCTCTCAAATAAATAAAATATTAAAAATATATATTCAAAGAATCCCAAAAGAAAAAAAGAGAGAAGAAAAGAGTAATGAATAGATGAACAAATAAAGAACAGCAAGATGATAGACTCAAAAATAATTATATTCCATAATCACATTTAGTGAAGATGTTCTGAACATTTCATTGTAGAAACAGAATTTAAATTAGGACATAACCACCTAACAACCATTATAGATCACAAAATACCCCCAGCTATACGCTTTATACAAGAAATACCCTTCAGCTGGGCATGGTGGCATATATCTGTGTTCTAAGCACTTAGTAGGTAGAGGCAGGAAGATCAGGAGTTCGGGCTCATTTTAGCTACATAATGAGGCCCTGTCTCAACAACAACAAAAGCCCCAACAAATAAAGGAATACATTTCAAATATATAAGCATAAATAAGTTGTAAATAAGAGGCAAAATAGTACCGTGTTGAAAAAAAAAAAACCATAACATACTAATCGATATATCACTGAGCAGCAATGTTATATCAAAGTAAATTTCAGAGCAAAGAATTCTACAGAGAAGCAAACGTTTGCACTAGACAGAACTAAAAGGCATTCTGCTTTTATTTATCCCAATATCCTTTACTGTTGATCAAAATAACGTTCCAGTAATGAATACTCAAGAATAGTTTGGTTGTACTAGGATCCACAGCAGACTCCTTGACTCTGTGTTCACTACTTCCTCCTCTATACAATTGAGTATTTGAAAAATATTTTTAAAAACCTTTATGAAAAAAATTACATAAGACAAAATAAACCCCCTTTTACCCATAAGCTGCTCTTGGTCATGTGTTTTCTGCCAGTAATTCAAACCTGACTGCAACACCCTACTACCAACGTCTTTTGTCCTCACCCTCCTCTCAATGAACATTCACCTTTTCCCTATGGTTACCTCTTCTATATTGATGTCTTCTTCTTGCTTTCCTCCATCATCCATGACAAGCTATTGGTAGGCTCAGTCTTATATAGAATTTGTCCAGATGATAACAGCTACTATAAGGTCATGAATATGACCACTTTGTGTCTGGCAGATAGCATTCCAAAGCACTCTTCCCCAACCTTTAGCTCTTACATTATTCCACCACTTCTTCAGCTGTCATCCTTGAGCCATTTGAGGGTATGATATAGATGTCCCCTCAAGTGCTAGACATTCAGCTGTCAGCTCTTATTAACACTTCAATGAGTTTTGGGTCTTCCTAGGAGTCACCACTATATGAAGAGACCTTTCCAATAAAAAGTGAGAGCAGCACTAATATAATGTGCATAAGCATAAGTATTTGGAGGACAGTTTGATGGGTATAATATATCCATGTAGCCAAATTTCAGTAGTAACACCCTCTTCTAGAGTTTATGACCTTTTCAACCATAGGATTTTGACTTGGTTTTCAGTATCAAGCATGAATTCCCTTCCATAGAGTAGTCCTCAAATCAAATTAGAGAGCAGTTGGTTACTCCGATAACAGGCATGCCACTTTTGCACTAATGGGCACATCTTGTCTTTGTGGCCAGTTATGTAACTTGCAGGGTCCACTGTGAGTTAGGACCCTTGATGAATTCTCTCCTCTATCAGGCTGCATAGCACTTTTCAGAACTATGACTGCAAATCAATAGGAAGGAAGATTCTGGCTCAGTTCTAGCTTTATTTCTTTGTGACATGAAAATGAAACATATGGTGTCTTTAACAATAGGGATTTACCATCTAGTTCTAGTGAGCAACAAAGTGCTTTGGCAATAGCCTGTGTTGCTTTGGGGACCTCATGACCCTCAATGACCAACACCCTTACTAGGAGGTATCTTAACCCTGACACTAAATTTTTTCTTTGACAACCTATAGCTTCTGGGAACAGCAGCATAAACACCCCTGCAGGTTACTTCCACCCAAATGCTCTCACTTTTTTAAACTAACAAATATTTTGGATTAGTTAACAAAGACGTATGTTTCCATATGACTTATGCATAATCTCTTTAGTTTTTGACCCTCTTCCTACCCACTTGTCCTCCTTATAAAGCTCCCTATGCAGTTTTTGCTTGTATGGCAACAGCCTTTGGTCTGCTGTTCTAGAATGCCTTTTCTTTGTCACTGGCTCCTGCAAGGCTGTGCAGAGGGTGTGTGTTCTAAGGTGAGTAGGATTACTTGCCTTTCTGTTTACTCTTTGTGCTTGCTATCCCCTCTGTGAACCTCACTGCCTTAGTTGGTCATACACCCTGTATCATCTGCCCCTCTTTGACAATCACAGTGCTGTTTTTTTTTTTTTTTTTTTTTTTTTTTTTTTTTTTTTGCCTGTATGTATTTGCAAGTTCCTTTCTGAGTTCTGAAGCTTTTCTGATCATTTCTCTTTCTCTGTTCAGTGTTTACTTCGTCAAGCAGATCAAATTAGTTCATCTGTTCTTGTCAACATAAGTAGTGATGAAATGTGTTCTTCAGTATAATCATGAATCTCCAGAGTCCTTCTCCCAATACATACAAAGAAATGTTGAAAGAATACAATGAGTGGCTGTAGGGAACACTTTAAAAATCTCCACTTTATTTAACTTTGTGTTTTAATATTTCTAATTAATGCAATGTTAAAAATACTACTTGTCTTTACATAATATATTCTCATTGGACACACAGAGCCTTTATTTTTAAACCCCAAATCTCAATTTTCTCTCTTCCTTATTCAGCGCCATTTGAAAATATTAAGGTAATTATGTTATATAGGATTTACTCAATGGTATAGACAATTAGCTTCTCCACCTCAGCTGATGGGGTAACCTGTAACATTTGCCCAGGTTGTCAAGTCAATTAATTCTTGCATTTGACAAACAACCTTACCATTTACACAAGTTGGCTCTGATTCGCAGGACCTAATAGCCAAGGGGGTGGTCACTTGCATGTGAATTTTAAAAATGCAAATGTAAGACTCTGCAAGGCAGCATGAGATTTGAAAAGCTTTCCAAGTATGAGAAGTATAAAATGCAGAGAGGTACCAACATCTATTTACAATGGCCTGGAATCCTCTTGTTTATACAGGGAACCAGAGTCCTGAAGTTTGCCTCTCAAGATACAGACGGAAAATCTAGTCCTAATGACTTTGCTCACAGTGCAGTTCAGCTAGAGGGAAAAATCTCATGTAAGAGGATTTCATTGTAAATAAAATGAATCACTGACATTTTTTAAGAAAGAAGTAGAACATAGAAAAAAATTTGTCTTACTATAAGCAAAGGCAAAAATGGCTCTAAAGATGACCTAGTTTTATTTGAAAGTATTTGTAACACAATTATAGACCATATGTGGTTTCTACTGCCACACAAAGAGCAAAGTCATTAATTTTCCATTAACCTATATCTTTTTAAGTGTGTAATTAATGATCTATAGTCATCGGATTTCCCTGCACTTCAAACATTGAGAACATGCCTGGTTATTTGTGCCCAAAGTGGGTCATTTGTACTCTGCAAAACTTGAGGCAAAAGAGTTTTTATTAGAGTGATATTAATGTTTCATTTCTCCTTTTCACCATGTTTGGATACAACAACCTTAACCATATAGTCATACAAAATGCATTTCTGGCACTATTAGTGGACTTAGAATATACATTTGTACATTTATATAAAATATCTGATTTGTATTATTATGCAATCAAAATTATAAGTCAAAAGATGAAAAGATACAATGGTATATCTTGTTCTAATTTTATTTGTTGAAAATAAGACAATTGAAAGGTTTAGGTATCTTCAGTTAGAAGTGGTCTTTAAGCTGCTTCCAAGGTACTAGAATTTGTTCTAGAAGAATAATAAATATGCACCTCAAATGGTATCTGTCTTTGGAAAAAAAGCACTGAAGCCCTACTTTATGCAATAAGGTGTCTTAATTTCTCCGAGTTTAATATTCTTATTCTCTATACATAGGCATAGTGTTATAGAGACTATAGAGGATTACATGACAAAATGTAGGAAAATCCCTCTTACCAATGATACTAGTCATCAATCAGTAATGTAGGTAGGGAGAAGGAATATAGAGAATTTAAGAGTCCTTGGTGCTGGAGAGATGGATTAGTGGTTAAGGCACTTGCCTGCAAAGCCAAATGACCCAGGTTTGATTCCCCAGGACCCACATAAGACAGATGCACAAAGGTGGTTAATGCATCTGGAGTTTGTTTGCAGCCACTGAAGGCCCTGGTGCACCTATGCTCACTCTCTCTACCTGCCTCTTCTCTCAAATACTAAAATAAAATAATAAGTTAGAAAGGTTTGGAGCACTGTTATTTTTAGCCCTATATGCTTTCTTGTCTTTCAGGTCTAAAACGATACAAGTGTAAGTAAATCTAGATAAGCACTTAGAAACAATGCAGCTTTCCTATAGAAATTGTGTCATTTACATTCTCCTCCACTTTAGAGCTTTCAGTTTGAATGTTTATTTGATATTCTCTGTATGGCATGCAGGTGCATCTCCAAGTTTATCCGGTCTTTATTAATCCTTCTTCCGTGTTACTGCATCTAAATTGGTGAAGTTTATTTGCTTTCCTCTCAAGTCTCTGCACTTTTCAGTTCACTTGTATTTAAAGATTTGGCTTCTTAAAAATAGGGATTCTTAACTAGCATTTTAAAAATACAGGATCTGTCGGATTATGAAAAGTGCAAATGCCTGTGTATGCTGATGTGGGCTGAGGAAAACTGCCTCCTCAGTACAGAATTCCCCTAAGAATTAATTCATGCTTTGGTTACAGTTCTTATAGTAGCACACCTCAGGTCTGTTAGATTCAGGGTTCACAAAAGAAGACCAAAACAGGCAGGTTCTTGAGCCTAAGATTTGATTTTAATGCCAAGAGAGACTGATGAAATCTGAAGGAAAAGGGAAAGAAACTTCATCACCCTGAGTAAGGGGAAGAAAGGGATTGTAAGGGTTTTCAGGGAGGGAAGAGGAGAATTACACTGTGATGTGTGGATTTGGGGTGAGTGTTGACCACCCATAACTCAAAATAACTCCAGCCTATTGAACTTTGAACTCCTTTGGGGGAAGTGGGCCCATAGGTAGGGCTTAGTCAATTTTCAAAGCACTAGGTATGGATTATATGGTCATGGGCATGGGTGTTAGGAGGGGATGGAAAGGAGTGGTAGTTTTTTTTTTTTAATATAACAAAGGTCCTAATAATTTGTATACATGTCTGAATTCTCCCCTAGATTGTTAAATGTGGAGGTAAACGTCTATTTAGTGAATTTAGGAGCTTAAATAGTACTTGATATTTAAAAGAAATAGTTTTTGACTCATTGATTTGAGAAATAAAATGATATAGCATTATGTGTTTTTGTCTGTTTAATGAACAGGCATTCAGATGATGAAGCTACGTATTGGTGAGACTTGGGGAAAACAGGATGGCTGTAGGCTTATTGTTACTCTTATTATTTTTAATGTCAGCAGAGTGTAAATTGAGCCATTTTCCTATAATATATCCTGTCAACATGTATGAATATTTTTATGCCTTTTGACAGTTTCTTTTGACCATCTTTCCTTTGGAAAAATAGCAATTTAGCTATGAGAATGTAACTACCATGGGTTATTTCGGTAGAAAAAAAAAACTCTATGCAACTTAAATACTAGATAAGGGAGTAGTTAAAATATGTAATAGCCACACAACGTGATATATTGTGCCACTATTAAAAAGCAATAATGTAGAGCCATATTTATTAAGATAAAAGGGTATTCTCTATAGACTTAAGAAAGGAAATAATTTACAAAATAGTACAATTCCATTTTATTGTGAGCCCATATATTGTTACATATCTATCTATACCTCTCTATAATAAAAATTTGTGAATATCTATAGAGTACAATTCTAAGAGCATGTCTCTACTGTTGCAGTTTTTTCTTTCTTTTTTTTGTCCTGCTATTTCTTATCCTTTAAATTTTCTGAAACAAATGTGCAGTACTTGTGTTAAATTTGTTTCTAAATGAATACGGGGAAGGTAGAGAAATGGTTGAACAAATGAATAATTACAAAACACTTATTAACAATTTCATGCTGATTCTGTCCCTGAGGGCTCAGCCCCAAGCCACTGAAGTGTAAATGAGAATATGAATTTTAAAGAGGGTGACAGAGGTCATCCTGGGCTTTCTATTTTAAAGAGACTGACATAGAAATGGAACCTTGTTTTTCATTTTGAACAAATAAAACTTTACATGAATAACAGGGAATCTTGGCAAAATTTGGGTACACATATTATGAGGTAATTTTAAAACATTTTCTTCTAGTTTTGAAAATATATAGCAGTTTTAAAAAGAAAAATATTCCCAGGTAACCAGATTGTCTTTTTTTCTGCAGTAAATGCCACTTTCATTTTTTTTTCCCCTGAAGACTTGAAAATCTGGTTTTAATATCACAATACTTATGTAGAAACAATCAGCATAGCAATGTGAACATGGCCTACTCAAAGAATATATATATATATATATATATATATATATATTCTGTATCATTTGAATGATTTAGTCTATGGATGTCTTTGTAAAGATTAAAGGACTAGAGCTAAGCCTGTAATAACAGTACCACATTCCTTCATTAAAAGATAGAAGTACACTATTTCATTTTCCAGAAATATGACAGAATGACAATGTTTTAACATTTTAGAATCTGCTTTAAGGAAAGATTTATTTGCATTAGTTCTTAAGATGTGAGTGTTTCAAAGAAACATAATCTCTACTGCGAGAGAGGAGATAGTCTGTGATAAGGGAGAAAATGGAAGACACCTATAGTGATAAGATATGAAGGTACAGAAGAATGGTACAAATGGAATAATGTTGAAATATTTTCCCCTTGTGTTGATGCCAGTACGAAGTAGGTCCATCTGCATGGGTTACAGTGCCCAGTAGATTTTATTGAAAGTGTATCTCTACTATACAGTAGTACTGTGTTGGGTATTTCTAAAGCAAAAATTATATTTGACAAAAATAAAATTTAAAGCATTTCAAGCTTTTATTCCCTTTGTTTCCTTCCAATGTTCCCTTTCTCAGCAGCCCCCCATAAGGTTTAGTAATGCTGCTACTAGTAGTAATAACTGCAGGGGTTGCATTCAACCATTGATAATGCTAGGGAAGTAGGTTTTTATTTTCATCCATACTAGATAACCTCCAGAATCAAAAGGCTATAAATTGGACTACAAAAATGTGAGACTTGATATAGTCACATAATGAAGACAAATATTTTTTCTTCTTTTAATTATTGAAATTAATAAAATAAGTTTCCTTATTTATGATTTTCATGGTACTTACTACTTCCAGTCAGATTTATTCCTTCAAAAATGACTTCTTGTATTTTTCTTCCCACTAAAATGTAAGCTCCACAAGCCCAAGGGATATATCTAGTCCTCTGTTGGTTTTCCAGCACTTGGAGAGTTCCTAAAGCATAATAATGTTCAATAAATATCTATTGAATATATATATATATTTTTTGGTTTTCCAAGGTAGGGTCTCACTCTAGCTCAGGCTGACCTGGAATTCACTATGCAGTCTCATGGTGGCCTTGAACTCTCTGTGATCCTCTTACCTCTGCCTCCTAAGTGCTGGTATTAAAGGCGTGCACCACCATGCCCGGCTCTGTATTCAATCATTTTGATTTTCCATATTTAATGGATAATTGTAACATTATATTTATGTTTGTGATTGAGCCACCCATTTTTTTGTATATGTGCATATGGTGTGCATTCATGTGTATGCTTGTTTGTATATGTGTGGGTGGATATGTGTGTGCACATTTGCATGTGGATGCCATAGGCATCATCAGATGTCTTCCTCCATTTCTCTCTTTATCATTCTTTGAGATAGGCTCTCTTGCTGATCATGGAACTCATCATTTTGGTACACTAGCTAGTCAGAGGGCCTCAGTGATTCCCTGTTTCTACCTCCCCAGAATTGGTACTCATGTTTGGAAAGTAAATGCCCCCATAGCTTCAATGGTTTGTGATTGAGTTTCCGGCTTGGTCACTAGCTGGTGGAGCATTTGAGAGGTGAAACCTTACTCTAGGAGGTATATTGCTGGAGGAGACTTTGGGGTTGAGGAGCCCAGCCCTACTTTGAGTTAAGAACCCTCTTGGGATTGCTGTTCTCTCTTTGCTATGGATGTGTGATGAAGTGAGTCAGCTTCCTCCGCCATGTTGAAACTTCTCCTCCCCTTGAAACTCTAAGCCTGAAAGAAACCCTCTCCTCCCATAAGCTGCTTTTGATTGGGTGTTTTATCCTAATAATGAGATAGTAACAGTAATAGGACTACAGGTAGGAACCACCACATATGACATTTTATGTGGATACTGGGGATCCAACAAAGATCCTCTTGCTTACATGGCAAGCCATTTACCCACTGAACTAGCTCAATAGGACCTGGACCATTCTTTTAAAAGTTGATCAGTAAATGCATATAATGATCACTTTAAAAATATAAATCTAGGGCATGGCATGGAGTAAGTAAGCCAGACTCCTTTTTCCCTGCTCCTCCCTGTTTCCTGATCCTGGTTCCCTGTACTCCATGGTGTGCAGGCAGGCACTTCCTGGAGTGAAAAGGCCTGATCCCTGCTTCCTGGCTCCTCCCTGCTCCCTGGTCCAGTTTTCCTGCACCAGATGGTGCATAGGCATGGAGTAAATAGGCAAAACACCTGTTTCCTTGCTACTCTCAGATCCCTGGTCCTGGTTCTCAGTATAAGAGGGTGGGTGTGCAAACAGGCCAGACTCTGTTCCCTTGTTCCTCCCAGTTCCCTGGCCCAGGTTCCAAGCATCGGACTATGTGTGGGCAAGCACAGCTGCATGGTGTCAGTAGGCCAGATCCCTGTTTCTGGCTCCTCCGAGCTCCCTGGTCCAGGTACCATGCACAGGAGGGTGTGTGGGCAGGCACAGTGAGGAATGAGTAGGCTATATCCCTGTTTCCTGGCTCCTCCTAGTTAGATGGTCCTGGTATGTCCCATTGTGCCTTACTTGGGGAGATCTGGTCCCTGTGTGGGTTGTGGAATCAGGTCTGTTGCTCTGGTATCCTAACTGGCCACTGGCTACCAACATCCCCGTTCACCTGAGTCAGAGGTTTCATGGGTCAAAGGATAAAAACTTATTTCCACCTCAATAAAATAGTCTCCCTAAAATGTGTAGACAACAACAACAACAACACACACACACACACACACACACACACACACACAAAACAATGAAAGTCAGAAAACTGAGAGATCTCCACTGACGATGCCTAGTCCTACAATGGAAGCCTCCAATGAAATCGTAGAGAAATCAACAGAAATTCATCCCACAAATGAAAACACAACAACCAATGAGATGCTGATAAATGAATCACTGAACTAGAAGGAAACCATCAAAGAACCAATAATTGTATCAATGAAAATGAGCAGCATCATCTCTTAGAGCATTCAACTTTTTACAGTAGGCTTAACTTGATTGAAGAAAAAGTTAGAACCCTCCAAAGAGACATGAATGAATTAAAGGTGAGTCAAGAAATGGAAGATCTCAACAATTGGTTGACTAAGCTTAATGAAGACTTGATCAAATGCAAGAAAATTCAGGAAGCATAAAGAAAATCAGAACTCACACTGAAATTGTAGCTCAAAAAAGAGATGGACACAATACAAAATAACAGAACAAAAAGAAAAACAATTAAATAGAAATTATAAAAACATCTCTAGAAACCATCAGCAACAGTGTTACTCATGTGGGAGAAAGAACCTCTGACCTGGGAGATAAGACAGCAGAAATTGATTGGGAGGCCAAAACATTGCTAAGTTCAAAAAATCAAGTGAAGAGAATATGAGGGAACTGTTGGACACCCTAACATGACCAAACATCCAGATCATGTGTATACCTGAGGGAGAAGAAATCCAGGCCAGAGTCATAGATAACATGCTCAACAAAATGATTGAAGAAAATTTTCTAAATCTTTCAAAAGAGCATCCTATACAGAAAAAAGAAGCCCACAGAACACCAAACAGATGGAACCAAAGAAGAAACTCTCCAAGGCACATCATAGTTAAAACTCTTAACAATGAAAAAAGAAAGTGTTAAAAGCAGCAAGAGGGAAACAACTCACTACACACAAAGGCAATGCCATCAGAATTATGTCATATTTCTCAATGGAAACCCTGAAAGCCAGAAGGGCCTGGAATGGAATAATTCAAAGTTTCAAAACCTATGGCTTCCAAACCAAGCCACTTTACCCAGCAAATGTATCCCTCATAATAGATTGTGAATGGGAAAATTTCCATGAAAAAAGTGAACTCTATGATTATATGAACACAAAGCCAAACCTACAGATAATACTTGAGGGAATACTCCATACAGAAGAGTCAAACAACCAATTTCAGAAGCCAACAAAAAGAAGGTCACAATAACCAGAAATGGACATGGTACAAAACACAAGAAAGCACAAAACCCCCCAAAACACCTCATCATAGCAGGGATTAATTCAAACCTCACAGTAATAACATTAAATATTAATGGTATTAAGTCACCCATCAAAAGACACAGGTTATCAAGGTGGATCAAAAGACTGGATCCATCCATCTGATGTCTTCAAGAAACCCACCCACCACTAGAGATGACAACTACTAAGGGTGAATGGTTGTAAAATGATTTTCCAAGCAAATAGAAATAAAAAGCAAGCAGGTGTTTCTATATTAATATCTGATAAAAGAGACTTCAAAGCCAAAGTAAACAAAAAGGATAAAGAAGGCCACTTCTTACTCATCAAGGAAGTGATCCAACATGCATACATCACAGCCATAAACATAAGTAGACCAAACACAGGTGCACCACAGTTTAAAAACAAAATCTACTTGACAATAAAACAAAAATAATTACAAACACCATCATAGTCAGAGACTTAAATACTCCACTATCATCAATAGAAAGATCATCCAAGCAGAAAATCAACAGAGAAATAATAGAGTTCAACAACATCATAGATCAACTAGACCTAATGGGTATCTACAGCACTTTTCACCCCAACAATATAGAACACACATTCTTCTCAGCAGCCCACAGAACCTTCTCCAATATTGACCATATATTAGGCCATAAAGTGTTCCTTCATAATTTCAGGAAAATTGAAGTAACTACCTGCATCATGTCTGATCACAATGCTTTAAAGCTATAAATTAAAAACAGACACATCAAGAATTCCACCAGCTCCTGGAGAATAAAGGACACACTTTAAGCAATAAATGTGTCATGGAATAAATAAAAAAAGAAGTTGTAAAATTCCTAGAACTGAATGATAATGAAAATACCACATGCCAACACTTATGGGACACAATGAAGGCAGTCCTAAGGGGAAAATTTATAGCCCTAAATGCCTTTATTAAAAAGATAGCAAGATCCCAAATTAATAACCTAACAGTCTACGTAAAGGCACTGGAAAAACAAGAAGAATCCAACATGAAGTACTCCAGACAGAAAGAAATAATCATTATTAGAGCAGAAATTATTGAATTGGAAACTATGAAAACAATTAAATAATCAATGAAACAAAGAGCTTGTTCTTTGACAAGATAAACAACAGTGACAAACCCCTGGCCTATTTGACCACCCCCCCCGAAAAAAAGACAGAGAATTCTCAAATTAACAAAATCAGAAATGAAAAAAGAGAGATCACAACAGAAATCAATAAAATGGTAAGAATCATCAGAACATACTTCTAAAACCTCTACTCCAAAAAATTGAATAAACTGGAAGAAATGGATGAATTCCTAGACACAGACCATCTACCAAAATGAAACCCAGAGAATATTAACTTCCTAAACAAAAATATTAACTTCCTAAACAAACCTATCACATCCATGGAGATTGAAAAGGTAATCAAAAAACCTCACCCCAAAAGAAAAGTCCAGGACCAGATGGCTTCTCAGACAAATTCTATCAAATCTTCATTGAAGAACAGAAACCAATTTTTCTCAAACTGCTTCATATAATCAAAGCCCAGGGAATTCTCTCCAACTCCTTTCATGAAGCTAGCATCACCATAATACCAAAACTAGACAGAGATGCAATAAGAAAAGAAAACTATAGGCATACATACCTGATGAACTTAGATGCAAAGATCCTAAACAAAATCCTTGAAAACTGAATTCAAAAACACATGAAAAGCTTTTTCAACATTGACCAAGTAGGCTTCATCCAAGTGATGCAGGAATGGTTCAACATACTGAATTTGGTCAACATAATACACACATAAATAAACTTAACCATAAGAACCACATTATCATCTCAATTGATGCAGAGAAGGCCTTTGACAAAATACAGCACAACTTCATTGTCAAAACACTGAAAATAATAGGCATGGAAGGTTTATATCTCAAAACAATGAAGGCTGTATATAAAGCACCTAAAGCCCAAAATAATTCTTAATTGGGAAAAACACAAGGAGTTTCCACTGAAATCAGGAACAAGACAGGGGGGGCTAATCTCACCACTGTTCTTCAACATAGTACTTGAAATACTAGCCCAAGCAATAAGAGAAAGAAATAAAAAGGGATTCAAGTTGGAAAGAAAGAAGTCAAATGTGCAACTTTGAATAGATGGCCCCCAATATATTCAGTGTTTTATTAGTTTGTATTTTGCATCTGCAGCCACCTGTCTGGAGGCAGTGTTGCTGGGTGGATTTAAGGTGTGGTGGTGGGTTTCAGATTTCAATCTAAAGATATGAAAAGTGTGACTAGCGGAAGTTCCTGAAGTGTGCTGTGCTGTGTGGCTTTTGTCTTTGGGCTTGTGATTCTCTGTTTGGTCCTGTGAAAACAGGCCAGCTTCTTCTGCCATTATGGGACTTCCCCTGGATCTGTAAACTTCAATAAATCCCTTCCTCCATAATTGTGCCTGGTCTGGAAGTTCATCTCAGCGAACCTGAGGATTTATTTCTCAACACAATGAAGGCTGTATATAAAGCACCTAAACCCCACTGTGACTTCCAGACCACAGCACAAAAGGAATAACATGAAAAATCAAATGCAAGTAAATCCAATAAGATCACCCAGTCCCACAATGGATGTCTCTAAACAAAATAACAGACATTAGGATCAGAAACCCGCAGTGAAGATACAAGCTATGCAACTCTGATCAAGGAAATAGCAGAACTTGCAGAAAAGCAACAAAGGGCCAATAATCTTATGAATGCTGTTCTTGCTAGATTTGACCTAATAGATAAGAACCAGGATGGGATCCAAAGACAGTTAAACGTTCTGAAGGAAAGTGAAATCAAAAGAGGAACTCTAAGCTCAATGAAGACATAAAAAAATACAAGGATGAATTCCAAGAAGCATTATGAAAATCATAAAACAATGTGAAAATGGAACTTGACAGAGGGATGGAAACTATACATAAAAATGCAGTAGAAAATACAAACCAAATTGACAAGCCCAAAACTCTATGGAAGCTCTCAAGAATAAAGTAAGCCATGTGGAGGATAGAAAGAACTGGAAGACAAGACAGAAGAAACAGTTTGTGAGTCCAAAAGCTTGAATAAGTTCAAAAATTTTTGTGAACAGAACATGAGTGAACTGTGGGATACCCTTAAACATCCCAACATTCAAATCATGGGAATGCCAGAAGGGGAAGAAATTCACACTGCAGGCATGGAGAACTTATTCAACAAAATTATCAGAGAAAACTTTCCCACTCTCTCAAATGAAGGTCCCATCAAGTTACAAGAAGGTAGCAGAACTCCAAATAGATGAGAACAAAGTGGAAATTCTGTAAGACATATTATCATTAAAATTCTAAACATAGATAACAAAGAGAAAGTCCTAAAAGCAGCTAGGGATAAACATCATATTACATAAAAAGGTAACCCCATCAGAATTACTTCATACATCTCAATGGAAATCCTGAAATCCAGAAAGGCCTGGAATGGAACACTGCAAAGTCTAAGAACCTAAGACTTCCAACCCAACCTACTCTACCCAGCAAAAGCATCCCTCATAATAGATGGTGAAAGGAAAATGTTCCACGATAAAACTCACCTTATCAACTATATAAACGCAAAGCCAAACCTGTAGAGAGTACTTCAGGAAATTCTCCACACAGAAGAGTCAAATAATCAATGTCAAGTGACTACATGAAGCAGATCATAATAACCAAACTCAGAGAAGGGACAAAAGTCAACAAAGTCCAAGAAAACACCAAACCACATAAACTATCACGTAATGGCAGGGATAAAGTCAAACCTCATAGTCATTACCCTAAATAATAATGGCCTTAATTCACCCATAAAGAGACATAAGCTAACAGGGTGCATCATAAAATTAAACCCCTCAATCTGTTGTCTTCAAGAAACCTACCACGCCACTAAAGATAGACACCTCCTCAGGGTGATATGGAGGAAAATGATATTCCAAGCAAATGGAAATAAGAAACAAGCAGGCATAGATATACTAATATCTGATGAAATAGACTTCAAACCAAAAGTAATTAAAAAGACAAAGAAGGCCACTTCTTACTCATCAAGGGAACCATCGAAAGAGGGTATCACAATCATCAATCTTTATGCACCAAACACAGGGGAACCACAATTCATAAAAAAACCCTCCTAGTCAGTAAAAGAGAAATAACCACCAACACCACCATAGTTGGGGAATTCAATACTCCACTATCATCAATAGATAGATCATCCAAACAGAAAATCAACAGGGAAATGAGAGAGCTCAACAAAACCATAGAACAATTAGACCTAACAGACATCTACAGAGCATTCTACCCAAAATCCAAAGACTGCACATTCTTCTCAGCAGCCCATACTGGATCATAAAGCCTGCCTCCATACACTTAGGAAGATTGACATTATTCCCTGCCTGATATCAGACCACAGTGTTGCATTGCTAGAAATTAAAAAAAGATGCAACCGGAATCCCATCTGCTCCTGGAAACTGAACACCACACTTTTAAACAATAAATGGGTAGTTAACAAAATAAGAAATGAAATTTCAAAATTTCTAGGAATGAATGACAATGAGAACACATCATACCAAAACTTATGGGACACAATGAAGGTGCTCCTCAGGGGAAAATTCATAGCACTAAATGCCTTCATAACAAAGAGAGAGATCCCAAATCAATAAACTAACCACCCACCTAAAGGCACTAGGAAAGCAAAAAGAATCCAACCCAAAAAGCTCAAGACAGAAAGAAATAAATAATTAAGATAAAAGGAGAAATTAACGAATTGGAAACTGAGAAAACAATTAAGAAAATTGATGCAACAAGGAAGTGGTTCTTTGATAAAATAAACAAGATTGATACATCCCTGGCCAATTTGATCAAGCGAAAAAAAGAGAAGCTTCGCATTAAAAAAATTAGTAATGAAAAAGGAGAGATCACAACAGGCATAAGTGAAATTTGGAGAATCATCAGGACTTACTTGAAAAACCTCTACTCCATAAAACTAGATAATATGGAGGAAATAGATAAATTCCTGGACTTATGTCACCTACCAAAGCTAAACTCAGAGAAGATTAATCTCCTAAATAATCCTATCACACCCATTGAGATTGAAAACGTAATCAAGACTTCTGGCCAAGATGGTGACCATCTAACTGCGCTGCACACCTCCAGGAAAGAAAGGCAAGGCATTAAGGGTTCACTGGGTCTTTTACGGGACAGAAATCTCTAATAGCTTATCAGTGGGAGGCCACAGTGTTGGGCTCGCGGGTAGCCCACCAGGCCCACTCCCCCCAAGCAGCCACCATACCCATAGTCCCAGCTTCAAGATACCCCTGCACTTACTATAGGAAAGGGGACCCAAGCCAACATAGTTCCACTTGCCTCACTGCACAGGGGTGATTGCCCTGCTACCCCTGCCCACATGTGACCTTGGGCAGGCTCCGCCTGCTGGCCCACTGGAGCTCAGGCTCCATCTGTCCATTTGTTTGCTACATGCATGCCGCCAATTCCTGCTTGTGCAATCTTAGCCTGCTCTGCCCATTTGCCCACTTACTGTTCCGGCTGCCACCTGTCCATGTGCAAGCTCAGGTCCATTCCACCTGCCCATGTGAGCTCAGGTCTACACTGCCTGTCTGCCTGGGCCAGCTCAGGTGCAATCCCCTGCCTGTCTGCTGTGCTGGCCACCCGCCAGGGTCCTGTTACATGCGTGCTCAGACTGTTCCTATATCCTAGTGTCCTGCCGAGGGAGTTTAGGCTGCTTCAGTGATTGGTGCTTCAGTGTCCCTCTGAGTGTGAGCTCAGGCAGCTTTGGCACATCACCATGTGAGAGTTCAGGCAACTTTGGCACCCATGCCACACAGGAGCTCAGGCTGCATTGGAATTCTGCCAAGGAAGAGCTCAGATTGCTTTGGCATCCGAACTCAGGCAGCTTCAGCTCCCCACTATGCTTGATCTCAGGCTAATTTGCCCATTTATGTGTTAGCTCAGGATCACTCTGCCCAGATGCTTCCCTGCCAGCAAGCTCAGGCCAGCTCCCCTAAGAGGGACCACTTCCCTCACCCATTGAGGCCACAGTCCTACTCTCCCTGTCCATACACTGTGATGGGAAGACCACAGCACAAAAGAAATAGCATGAAAAACCAAATGCAAGTAAATCCAGTTAGATCACCCAGTCCTGCAATGAACATCTCTAATCAAAACATAGAAGAGACATTAGGATCAAAACACCAAAATGAAGCTATGAGCAATGCAACCCTGACCAAACTACTGGTTGCAGAAAAGCAACAAAGGCCCAATAATTGTGTGGATTCTGCCATCACTAGACTATACCTAATAGATAAGAAAATGGAATGAGTTCAAAGGCAGTTAAGAGATATGAAGGAGAGTGAAAAAAAAGTGGACCTCAAAAATGAGCTGGTGATGTTAAATGAAGACATAAAGAAATGCAAGGATGAATTTCAAGAAGCATCAAGACAATCAGAAACTGATGTGAAAAGGGAGCTTGACAGAGGGATGAAAAATATACATAGAAAAGTAGTAGAAAATGCAAACCTAACAAAAAAGTCCAAAACTCTCCAGAAGCTCTCAAGAATAGAGTCAGCCATGTGGAGGATAGAAACTCTGATCTGGAAGACAAGATGGAAGAAACAGTTAGAGAGTTCAAAACTTTCAATAAGTTCAAAAATTTCTGTGAACAGAACATGAGGGAATTCTTGGATACCCATAAACGTCCTAACATATGGATCATTGGAATAGCAGAAGTAGAAGAAATTCAGACCAAAGGCATGGAGAACTTATTCAACAAAATAATCGAAGAAAACTTTCCCACTCTCTCAAGAGAAAGGCCCATCAAGATACAAGAAGCTAACAGAACTCCAAACAGACTGGAACAAAGGAGAAACTCTCCAAGACATATTTTCATTAAGACTCTAAACATTGACACCAAAGAAAAAATCCTAAAAGCAGCTAGGGAAAAACAGCACATCACTTTGAAAGGTAACCCCATCAAAATTACTCCAGACCTCTCAGTGGAATCCCTGAAATCCAGAAGGACCTGGAATGAAACACTGCAAAGTCTAAGAACTTATGGCTTCCAACCCAAATTCCTTTACCCAGCAAAATTATCACTCATAATAGATGGTGAAAGAAAAACTTTCCATGACAAAACTGAGCTTTACAATTATATGAACACAAAACCAAACCTACAGAGAGTATTTCAGAAAAATCTCCACACAGAAGAATCAAATAAACAACCTCAAATGCCTACAAGAAGCAGATCTCATTTGTCCTGGTGCTAACTTACTCTCCGTTGGAGAATCTGCTTCTCTTTTTCAGATAGATGTAGACCCTAAGGAGAAAGCCACCCCATCATACCTCAAAAGGGCCCCGGCTGAAACTAAGAAAACTTGGAGAAACAAGCAAGGGGGCTGTTTTCCTGATGAACCGGACACCAGCACAAGGGGGAAGGAGATCAGCATAGAGAAAAATCAACTCCTACCAAATCAGAGAGCCAGAGCCTCAGAGGCCCTCAACACCTCATCACTGAAGCAGACCAAAAATGAACCCAACATGGCTTAGGGAAATTTTGCGGAAGAGGGGGCGGAAAGAATGTCAGAGTCACATGTTGGGTCATGATATGCAGAGACATTTAGCTTAGCCATAACTGTGGGCTAACTCCACAATGCATGACCCGTATACCTCAACAAGGAGGGGCCAAGGGGAGGGGGTAGGTCACGGATGAGCCTAATAATGGTACCAAACTGACTGTATTTGCTGAATACAGAACTGATTAATAAATAAAAAAAAATCAAAAAAAAAAAAGAAGCAGATCACAATAACCAAACTCAGAGAAAGCACAAAAAACTTCAAAGTCCATGAAAACACCAAACCACATATACCAACAAAATATGGCAGGGATCAAATCAAACCTCACCGTCATTAACCTAAATATTAATGGCCTTAATTCACCCATCAAGAGATGCCAGCTAACATGATGGATCAGAAAATTAGATCCCTCAATCTGTTGTCTTCCAGAACCACTAAAGACAGATACCTCCTCAGGGTGAAAGCGTGGAAAAAACTATTCCAAGAAAATGGGTATAAGGAACAAGCAGGAGTAGCTATATTAATATTGGATAAAATAGACTTCAAACCAAAAACAGTCAGAAAAGACAAAGAAGGCCACTTCCTACTTATCAAGGGAACAAATCATCAAGAGGATATTACCATTACAAATCTGTATGCACCAACAGGGGCAATACAGTGCATGAAGCAATACCTACTTGACAATAAAACAGAAATAGCCACCAACACCATCATAGATGGGGACTTCAACACACCATTGTCAGTAATAGACAGATCATCCAAGCAGAAACACAACAGGGAAGTAAGAGAGCTCAACAAAACCATAGATCACTTAGACCTAATGGACATCTACAGGAAATTTCATCCCAAATCCACAGACTACACATTCTTCTCAGCAGTCCATGGAACATTCTCTAAAATAGATCATATACCGGGTCACAAGGCCTGCCTCCATATGTTTAGGAAGATTGACATAATTACCTGCATGATATTAGATTACAATGTAATATTGCTAGAAATTAACAACAAAAGAGCCACCCAAAATCCCATCAACGCCTGGCAACTGAACAGCATACTTTTAAATAGTAAATGGATAGTGGACAAAATAAAACACGAAATTGAGAAATTTCTAGAAATGAATGACAATGAGAACACGTGGTATCAAAACGTATGGGATACAATAAAGGCGGTCCTCAGGGGAAAATTCATAGCACTAAATGCCTTCATAACAGAGACAGAGAAATCCCAAATCAATAACCTAACCATCCACCTAATGGCACTGGAAAACCAAGAAAAATCCGACCGAAAAACCTCTAGAAGGAAAGAAAGAATTAAGATCAGAGCAGAAATTAATGAATTGGAAACTGAGAAAACAATTAAGAAAATTTTTGATGTCATGATCTTTTCCTCCTCTTATGATGGTCTTATGCAGGTAGTGTCAAAAGTAAAAGAGAGACTGATTGAGATGGAGAAGGGGTATGATGGAGAGTGGAGTTTCAAAGGGGTAATTGGGAGGGGGAGGGAGGGTATAACATGGGGTATTTTTTATAATCATGGAAGTTGTTAATAAAAAATAATAAATAAAATAAAATAGAAAAAAATAAAAAAGAAAGAAAATTGACAAAACAAAGAACTAGTTCTTTGAAAAAAATAAACAAGATTGACAAACTCCTGGCCAATTTGATCAAGCAAAAAAAAGAGATGCTTCAAATTAACAAAATTTGGAATGAAAAAGGAGGGATCACAATGGACATAAGTGGAATTGGGAGAGTTATCAGGACTTATTTCAAAAACCTCTTCTCCACAAAACTGGATAATGTGGAGGTAATAGATAAATTCCTGGACACATACCATCTATCAAAGCTAAACTCAGAGCAGATTAATCTCCTAAACAAACCTATCACACTCATTGAGATTGAAAACCTAGTAAAAAACCTCCCCAAAAGAAGAGTCCAGAACCAGATGGCTTCGAAGCTGAATTCTATCAAACCTTCATGGAAGAACTCAAACCAATCTTCCTCAAACTGTGCCACACAATTGAGGAACAGGGAAAGCTCCCAACTCCTTCTATGAAGCTAGTATCACCCTAATTCCAAAACCAGGTAGAGATGCCACAAGAAAAGAAAACTACTGGCCTATTTCCCTGATGAACTTAGATGCAAAGATCTTGAACAAAATCCTGGCAAACAGAATCAAACAACACATCAAAAGCATTATCCACCTTGATCAAATGGGATTCATCTCATGAACACAGGGGTGGTACAACATACAGAAATCTGTCAATGTAATACACCACATAAATAAGGTTAAACACACACAAAAAAAACACATGATCATTTCAATAGATGCAGAAAAGGCCTTTGACAAAATACAACATCACTTCATGATCAAAACATTGGAGGGCTGGAGAGATGCTAAGTGGTTAAGCGCTTCCTGTGAAGCCTAAGGACCCTGGTTCAAGGCTTAACTCCCCAGGACCCAAGTTAGCCAGATGCACAAGGGGGCACACGTGTCTGGAGTTCATTTGCAGTAGCTGGAGGCCCTGGCTCGCCCATTCTCTCTATATATCTGCCTCTTTCTATCTCTGTCTGTCACTCTCAAATAAATAAATAAAAACTGAACAAAATTAAAAAAAAAAAAAACATTGGAGAGAATTGGTATGTTTGGTTCATATCTAAAAGGGATACAAATTGGAAAGGACGAATTTACGTTAGCTCTATTCGCAGACACCATGATTCTATCCATAAGACACCTGAGACCTTCCATCTCAAAACTCTTAAAGGTTATTACCTCCTTCATCAAAGTAGCAGGATACAAAAGCTTCATCAGCTGGGAACCTAGCATTCAGAACACCTAAGTTTTTGGGGGACACATGAATCAAACCACCACATGGACCAATGAAACAGAATCAAGGACCCAAATTTGGGTCATGTAATTACAGGTACATGATATTTTATAAAGGCCCTAACAAGGTAGGCTCAAAGAAAGACAGCATCTTCAACCAATGGTGCTATACAAACTGGATAACTGTATGCAGGAAAATGAAACTCGATCCACACATCTTGCCATGCACAAAAATGAAATGCAAATGAATCAAAGACCCCAATATAACACCAGAAACTTGGATGCTACTGGAAGGAAAAATAGGAGCAATTTCCATGATATATGAATGGGAAAAGACTTCATGAACAAAACACCAGTAGCTCACGAACTAAAACAATCACTCAACCATTGGGATCTCATGAAGCTGAAAACTTTCTTCACAGACAAACATACAATAAGCAGAGCCAATAGATTACCCACAGCGTAGGAGAAAATTTTTGCTGAATAACCAACTGACAGAAGCCTAATCTCTAGAATCTACAAAGAACTCAAAAACCTAAACAATGAAAAGTCAAACAACCCACTCACAAAATGGGGCAAAGGACAGGACAGGCAGTTCACAGCAGAAGAAATACAAATGACAAACACACACTCTCTCTCTCTTGCCCTCTCTCTCTCTCCCTCCCTCTTCTCTCTTTCTCTTTTATATTACCTATCTTTTTCTTCCTTCTTTTCCTTGGGGCTGGCCTGTAACTCGCAGTACCAGCATATGGCTAATATCCACAATGAGCTGTTGATCAGAGAGTCCTACAAGTTTTCCTAAAAGAAGACAGGTTTCTGTGAGAGTACTTGATGACCCACCAAAGGCTAGTGGTAAGACCCTACTGCTGAAGACACCTTATGTGGTTGACATGCAAAATAGAATGGCATGGCTGGAAGTTGGAAGAGAGTCAGTCCCCAGACAGTCAGCGCATCTAGTGCCAGAAGGTGCTACATGGGCGACTGGGGGAAAATGACCAATATCTGTCCAAGCAACTCATGGTCTAACATACTTAGCAGCAAATTACCTGTGGTGATGCCCACACAAGTGCAATAGCGACATAAAGCCATGGTGGGGAACCAACTGCTCTTAATTTGGCTAACTGATCTCTTCCGTGGTACGGGACCCATAGCTGGAGCTGGGAAACAAGTCAGAACCATATCCAAACATAAGCCCACTCACCAATATCAAGCTACCATCAATCATGGGCTACAAGAGGGCCTACACCTATTAAATTCTCTATTAAAAAAGTAAGGGTTATCTCTTTTGTCCTGGTGCTAACTTACTGTCCGTTGGAGAATCTGCTTCTCTTTTTCAGATAGATGTAGATCCTAAGGAGAGAGCCACCCCATCATACCTCAAAAGGGCCCTGGCTGAAACTAAGAAAAATTGGTGAAACAAGCAAAGGTGCTGTTTTCCTGATGAACTGGATACCAGCACAAGGGGGAAGGAGATCAACACAGAGAAAAATCAAGTCCTACCAAATCAGAGAGCCAGAGCCTGAGAGCCCCCCAACACCTCATCACTGAAGCAGACCAAAAATGAACCCAGCATGGCTCAGGGAAATTTTGCGGAAGAGGGGGTGGAAGGAATGTAAGAGCCACATGTTGGGTCATGATATGCAGAGATATTTATCTTACACATAACTGTGGGCTAACTCCACAATGCATGACCCATATACCTCAACAAGGAGGGGCCAAGGGGAGGGGGTAGGTCATGGATGAGCCTAATAATGGTACCAACCTGACTGTATTTGCTGAATACAAAACTAACTAATAAAGAAAAAAAAGGAAAAAAATATATATATTCATTCTATTTCTGCATACTAGTCCAAGTTAAGGATCTAGCACAGTTTAACCCCTTACCGGTTCAGGACATTTGGGTTGTTTCCAGTTTTTGGCCATTACAAGTAAACTTGCTATAAGCAGGCAGGAATATAAAAAAAGAAAACAGCTGTGACTACATCAGTAAAATATCATTTCAACCTAAAAATGAGACATCTTTATGAACAGTGGATATTTGCCTTCAGTCTTAGATTGAATAGGCACCATGGGAGTGGATGTCAATATAGACATGGGGCATGAGAGAAAGCATAGGCGTTTGAGTAGTTCAGGTGCGGGAGGGTGGAAGGGAGCGCGGATATTAATACTATTGGGTAGAAGCCCCATGAGGAAGCATTCAGAATAGTCTTCTATGGGTTCTATTATAACACAAATGATGGAGATATTTGTCCCTGTTTCTGATTTCAGTTTTGTTGACTGTCCTTGATAACATTTATATGTGGTTTATTTACATCCAAAAAGTCAAATTAATTCTACCAAAGCAATGTTTAAAAGCCAGTTTCATTAATTTGCAAAGATAAATGTTGCTATTTTCATTTCTCTCTTAGAAAATTACAAGTGAGATACAAGGTTGCTTGAATGAATGAAAAGATAAAGGAGATTGTTGTCCTTTTACCTCTCAAATAATAAGTGAGTGAAACAACTGTTTTTTTTTTTTTTTCTGTTTATGAGAATCTGCCTGGCTCATAGGACACATATTCCTAGGCACAATTCTGAGGCCTGATTTTGGCTGAGATTCCCTAGCCTTATTCTCCAGAAACTCCTTTTCTACTTGATACAAGATTCTGTATTACACTGCTTTATAAGTCAGAAAGATTTTCAAATGTTAGACAGTTTTACCACTCTATATAGAAAATCCCACTAGGGCTATGAGAAAACCCAAGACATTCATTCGTCAGTCATTTGAGTTTACTCTCAATACAGTTTGTGCTTTAAGTTAATAAAAATGAAATATCAAGCAAATAATGAATAATCTACACCACAGCCAAAGCATATATCTTTGACTATAAAGTACAAAACCGGAATTTATCTATAATAGCTTGGAATTAAGCACCTAAAACTGAAATCAATACATGTCAAAAATTAAAAATGGTACCAAAAGTCAATTCAATAATTCCAACAGAGTCCAAATTACAAAGCATATAAGGTCATTGAAAATAACAACAGCAGAGATAATAAAGAGAGAGGGAAAGACAGGGGAGGAAAGAAAGGAATGAAGGAGAAGAGAGAAAAGTAGTTTGTAGGGAAAGGATCTATGTTCCACAAAGAATTAAACTTTGTCGTAGACCATGTTTGCCATTTGACAAATAGCTCTGTGCATATTATGGACTGGTTTCTTCTTGTTTGTTTAATTATCCTTTTTTAAGACAAGTACAATACAATCACTGATGGGAGGAGGAAAAAAAGAAAGAAAACCTCTGTCCTCTCCAGAAAGTGCAGCATTGCCTGAAGTCTATGAATGCAGGAAAGCCACATTTATGCTGGTACTTTTGAACAGCATTTCTTAGGCTATGTAAGAAATGTTGTGTTCTTAACCTGGTATATTTCAGCTCATCTTAAATTTGTTTGTTGTGACATCATTCCAAATACTTAGAAGACAAGATGAATGTGGGATCCAATTCAAAGAGCTCGTAGAAGGATGGAAAGGCATTGTAATGTTTTTTAGATCATTTTGGTGCTGAATTTCTCTTCTTTCATTTTTTTTTAAATTTTTTTGTTCATTTTTATTTATTTATTTGAGAGTGACAGAGAGAGGAAGAGGCAGATAGAGAGAAAGAGAGAGAATGGGCGCGCCAGGGCTTCCAGCCACTGCAAACGAACTCCAGATGCGTGCGCCCCCTTGTGCATCTGGCTAACGTGGGTCCTGGGGAATCGAGCCTCGAACCGGGGTCCTTAGGCTTCACAGGCAAGCGCTTAACCGCTAAGCCATCTCTCCAGCCCTCTTCTTTCATTTAATTCACACTCTGCTTATTGAGCTTACTCTGCTCCCAGTAGAATGGCTAGTTTTGAGTTTCATTAAGGAAGTTACCAGTGATTAAAACAGCATCTCTATTGATTGATGGTTTGCTATGGTCTAGCTGCTAAAAAGGAAGGTTGAGACATGGAAAAACCACAGTTCACTGTGAGGCTACATGATACTAATTATTTATAACTGGAACTCATGGCTCATGTGATTAAATCCTAGAGTTCTACTGTACTGTTTTCTATGCAGGCCTTTGTTGTTTATTCATAAGGCATGTATTAATAAATGTCTGCTGTGTGACTGGGTAACTGGAAACATAGAAAAAGATAAGACGCCACTTCCTCCCTCAAGTTGCTGATGTTGTAAGTGGGAGCATAGACAAGAATATCCTCTATTAGAATGCAGTAGTAAGTTTTTTTTTTTTTCTTTGAGGCAGAGTCTCAAGTGTAGGCAAGGATGACTTGGATCTCACTCTGTAGCCCAGGCTGGCCTTGAACGCACTGTGGTCATCCTATCTCAGCCTCCTGAGTTTTGGAACTAAAAGTGTTAGCAACCATATCTGGCTAGTAATGAGTTTAGTAACATGTATAAAGAGGGATGCAAATACACATAGAATGTTGACTCATTCTCAATGGAAGTTGGAGGATAAAGAAAACATGGGCTGTATCAAAGAATATAAAGTGAGGAAGCTACTATATACAGGAAAAAAAAAACTATGTAAGAGGGGGAAAAAAACTATGCATGTCAGAACCGTGTAAGAGAACATGCTACACACACACACACACACACACACACACACACACACCAGTGTATTACCACTGAGTGGTAGATTATGTGTTGAACAGAAGGCTAGAAAAGGTCAGAAAGGTAGAAAGGAGTAAGTTACATCATGTGTGCTGTTCTTGGGAGTTTGGAATAAAATTATGGAAAATGGACTTTATATTTAATTCCCAGAAATATTCATTTGTTGGTTTATGGTGATGATATCCCTCTAACACTTTCAAATATAAGTTTCCCTTATCACTGCTACCTTTCAGATAGAAGGCACTTATTAAGTCTTCATATACTTTGAATCTTCTCCCAGGACATTTAGCTAAAATGATGGCCTTTAAATGGAGCAATGATAATTAGGTTAGGTAATCGGAACTGGAAAACATACACTATGTTGTTGGTGTTGGACCTGAAGATAAATCTGCTATATTGCAGTTTTTTACAAGACAGAATGGAGTTTCTGAGGCACTGGCAGTTTCAGGCTAGGCAGCATAGAAGATAGCCCTTATTGATGAAGTTATTCCTGATCCTGAGGTAGGATTATATTTTTTCAGAATAGAAAATCAAATGTGATCAGTTTGCTAATTATAATCGAATTCAGACTACTCTGGTTCTCCCCAGATTCAGTTTGTTGATTGATAAAAACTGTATTCAGGGCTGGAGAGATGGCCTAGCGGTTAAGCGCTTGACTCTGAAGCCTAAGGACCCCGGTTCAAGGCTCGATTCCCCAGAACCCATGTTAGCCAGATGCACAAGGGGGCTCACACATCTGGAGTTTGTTGGCAGTGGCTGGAGGCCCTGGCGCGCCCATTCTCTCTGTCTCTATCTGCCTCTTTCTCTTTCTGTCTGTCACGCTCAAATAAATAAATAAAAATGAACAAAAAAAAATTAAAAAAAATAAAATAAAATAAAAACTGTATTCAGCAATGTGGCTTTTGCCTAAGATATACACCACTATGGACGTTCATTATGGGAATGAAATGATATATCATAATACTGAGAATATTCACTTATAAGCATATAGACATCTTAAAGGGAATCTGGTATTCATTGTGGCTATTTATATAGACTTATGTTAACATGACCGGTTGTTCTTTCCCACTACAGAAATATTTCTTCCTAGAGAACTGGTATTTGTTTACAGAATCAGAGCACCATTTCTGAACAGAGCATCTCCGCTTTCCCATGAATATCTACAAACATTTACCCATCCCTGCTAGTTATGACACTACTTGTCGTAACCTATCTTGGACATTAATCATAGTTTGGTCTGGACAGAAAATGAGTTTGCATTGGAAACTCATCAGCAGTACATTTACAAAGTATTTCTTAAAAATTATGAAACATTTTTAAAGCACTTAAACTTTTTGACAAATGAAATCATACCAAGAATATAATTAAATATAAAAATTAATATTAAAGTAGGTCTCCAGGGAACAGTGATCTATTTTCAAAGTCTGCTTGTTTTATAAATGGGGAAACTGATGCTCCTACAGTGGGAGTGATTTCCCCAGAGTAGCACAACTGGCCAGTGCCAGATTGAAAATTAGACACTAGATAACTTGACTCCTATCCTAGTGCTATTTTTATTGATGTAAGTTCAAGACCACCCTGTGGCTACATAATGAGTTCCAGGTCAGCCTGGGCTACAGCAAGACTCTACCTTACCCCCCAAATAATAATAATAAAATAAAAATGGAATGGTAAAGCAACTGATACATCCATTGAATATTCTCTGAAAAATACTCATTGGCAGTTATGACTGCCATTATAAATTTCAAATATTGCTTTGGTACAAAACAACAAAGAATAGACCAAAAACAAAAATAACAAACCCAGTGGAAGTAGAAGAGGTGACTGTTTTTTCATTACAAATTTCTACGTGTACTCCTGTATATCAGTATGGTAGCTCACCATCTATGTTATTCAAGCAGCCAAATCTATTGCCCTTTATTTAGAATCTATGCTTCTAAAAATGCACATCAATGTGAGTATATTTATATAATAATATCAACGGAACTGATATCTTTACCAGAAATTCTAGGGAATCAGATATAACATAAGCGCAATTGTTTTGCAGGGGGTGATTGACACTTCTTGGAGATATTGTCATAGTAGAGCACTATTGTTACATGGAAAAGTTTGAGTTGGTTGTTTTGGGGTATTCTTCCCATTTCTGAGAGATGTTATTTCTTCCTTAGCTTCTGTAGCCTGGATTGGCTCCTGATGGTTTCAGGGATGACTCTAGTAGATGATAGAAGGTTGAAACATTAGTTTGGAGTTATACCATGGGTAAAATGGTATTCCTATATTATAGGCTGGCTGTAAGGTTAAGAAGAGAAATTTTGTGAACACAGTACTAAAGAGGCTGAGTTAGGGAGATTGGCATGAATTTGAGGCCAGGCTGGGCTACAATGAGACCTACTTCCAAACAGAGGAGGAGGAAAGCTCTTGGGTATGGGAGGACTCATAGGTTTGTTTTGCATGACTAGTGGTGAGTCCTACCTACTATCTGGAGGTCAATCTTCACCTCTGAAAAAATGAGAAGAAAGAGTAAGTTCAGCTCTTAGTTTCTTAGCAAATATTGTCTTTATATAATTAGATCATTCTTTAATTTAGCCCATTTGCATTGGAAACTTGGTGGCTGCTTAAGCACTGGTACATTGTTCTGTGTTACTCCTTCTAGTTCTTAAGTTTAGCCTAGCCATTTTCATTTTTCCTAGATTTTATTTCTGTGCATTATGAGGATATGTACCAATGTCTTTTCCATTACATCTCTAGTTTCTGAATTATTGGCTATTTAGCAGACTGTCACAAACTACTTACTGAGAATCTCGTACTGTCCTATACAGAGTCTAAAATATCTCTACCCTCAAGTAGAAAAGAAGTATGTCTTCTCATTTTGTTGGTAAGGAAATTGAGGCAAAAGCTATAAGAGAAAGTCTTTTGAGATATGACTAATACATTTACAGGATCATTACAACTACAATCATGGTATCTGGGCACTAGTGCCTACTCTGAGCAGGGAAGTCCCTTAGGCACTTTTCAGGTTATAAACTCTTATTCTAGTAGACTAAAGGCAAACTATGGTAAGTGCAATAATAAAGGCATAAACTCAATAGACTAGAATTCTGACTAAAGGTGTCCAAAAAGGGTTTTGGAAGACAGAATAGCATCTGGAGTTGATATGTGAAGAATTGATAGCAAGTGATGGATAAATTCACCTAGAGAAAAGGCAGTCTAGGCCAAAAAATCAGCATGAGTACAGTGCCCACTTTTTTCAACACTTACTTCTGGGTCAAGCACTGAGTTATGTAAATTGTTTCATTTATTCATTTATCCTCCATATTAATCCTATAAGTGAGTACTATTATTATGCCCAGTTTATACATAAGGAAATGAAAACTCAAAATGCATTATTTAGCCCAACTCTACATAGCTTAATGTGGTAAAATATGAAGGCCACATAAGTAGTCTACATAATTAACCTATTTAACAGGGTGGTTGTATATAGTATAGTGCAAGGGATTTTTCTCCCTCCCTATTTGTATGCTGAGACCTTAATCCCCTAAAGGATGGTATTTTCCATTGAGACCTTTTGGAGATAAATAGTTTGATAATATCATGAAGGTGAAACTTTCATAATGAGATTAGAGACCCCACCATGTTTGGACAAAGTGAAAAGGCCAGGACAATAGATCTTACCAGAAACTGACTGTGTTGTAACTATAATTTTAAACTAAATTTTAGTCTCTAGAACCGTAAAGAAAATAACTTTCTATTTCAGTTACTCAGCCTGTGGAATTTTGTTATGCCAACATAAGCAGACTAAGAAAGAGACAAAACTAGTCAAGCTGGCTAGAGTACTTTGCAGAGGGATTTGAATGTTGTTATGAATTGTAGGCTTTAGTAATGGAGAGATGGCTCAGAAGTTAAAGGGGCTTGCTTGCAAAGCCTGACAACCTGGATTTGATTTCCCAGCACCCACATAGAGACAGATGCAACAAGAGACACATGCATCCAGAGTTCGTTTTCAGTGAAATGAGGCCCTGGCCATTCTCTCTGACATTCTCTTTGCTTGAAAATACATTGTATAAAAAGGGGGACTGGAGGGATGGCTTAGTGGTTAATGCGCTCACCTACAAAGCCAAAGGACCCTGGTTCAATTCCCCAGGACTCACGTAAGCCAGATGCATAAGGAAGCACATGCATCTGGAGTTCATTTGCAGAGGCTGGAGGTCCTGGCACCCTAATTCTCATTCTCTTTCTCTCTCTCTCTCAAATAAAATATGTAAATAGAATTGTGGACTTTGGCTCACCAATTTCTACTCCCTCCACCCAACTTTGCTTGTGGGTGAACATTCCATGGAAACAGAACCCTCTCTACACCATCCCAATCTCAGTTCCTGTCCAGTTGTTGACATGAAGATGACTAGTTCTGATATTATGTTCTGGATTTCTTAATGCTGTGGTCTCCGTGATAAGAAATTCTTTTGTGAGGTGGATGAAGGCTATGTCCTGGACAAACATAATTTTACTGGAATCAATGAGCAGGTACCTCATCTATAAGCTCTCTAGATTTGAACTTAGAACTGGAACTTGATGAAAAGCTGCATGACAACCCCATCTACGGTAACTTGACTGAACAGGCAGCTCATAGACATTTTATGAACTGATCTATGCCTGCTACATCTTCACCCACCCAGGCATTGCTCAAATGTTGGGAAAGTACCAGCAGGAAGAATTTTGCTACTGTCCTTTTGTGTACTGTGATAACCAGCCAGTGGTTCCCATTGGCCTTTTGTACCATCTAGGCAAGGACTTGGTGAAACTCTAGTGTTCCAGGTGCATATGTACACATCCAACTCAAGGAGGCACCATCACACAGATAACGCCCACTTGGAACTGATTTCTCTCATATTCTCTTCATGGTTCATCCAGAGTACTGGCTCAAGTGACCTGACAACAAGTTTGTACCCAGGCTACACAGTTTTGTGAAGCATCTTACAGCTTATCAGTTGTAGCTCCAAGCTGCCAGCAACTTCAAGAGCCCACTTAACTGTGATGTCACAAACTACCTGTTTTTGTCTTTGTCATTTCAATCCCTTTGCTTCCACCATTGCAGGAACCATTTATGATTTTTAGAGAAATCATTATTGAGGTAGGCATATGAAATCATGTTGCAAAAAGAATTTTGGGTGTTGCTTATTGGTTCTCCAACAACAACTAAACTTTTTTTGACCTACAGAAATGCTATGTAATCAGGTGGTACTATTCAGTCTACTCCCACCAAGAAACCAATAAAGAATGATGGTAGCATATCCAGATGTAAAGAAAAACAAGTATCAAAATTTGTGATAATGAATTCAATGGGTATATGAAGGAAATTACTTGCTATTATGATTACAGAGGGTGTCATAGAGGAAACAGACATTGATATGGGTTTAAATATGATTTATGTAAGGAGAGGAGGAGGAGAAAGGGAAATGACATGTAGAAAGGCACAAAAAGAAGAGGGAGTGGTGTGACATTTGCTGGACACAGTCCAGCTTGGCTGAAGCAGACTGGGGTTTCAAGGAGGATTGCTGAAGATAGGTTATAAATGCTATGTAATAAATTTTCTTGAAAGGTGAGATAAGGAAACTGAGAGTGGCTTGGTTCTGTCACCTTTCATAATGGTGTAAGATGAGATCAGCAATACTGCTTGAGCTCTGTGCATTTATTTAGGTACAAAACAATAATCTATTTGTACTCTGGATTTTCTTGGTCAAGGAATGTATGCCCTTGAAGAGTACTAGACAGTTTGAAACAGAATTGGGCAGACAACCACAAGGACTTGTTATCCTAAGAACACAAGTAGAGGGGTATCCTTGTGCATGATGAGGGTCATTTTCCCCTTAGAATTGCCTTGATGAAAGTAAGACTGGGAGCTAGGACAGATTTGCTTGGGAAAGTGTACTCTAAGATTGATTTTTAAGAATGAGGGAAAATAATTCTTATGACAAATATCAATGTTTAATAATTTTCTATATTAACTTTAAAGCTGTAGTGAGATTTTTATTTTCTTCTTTTCTGAGGGGCAAAAACTGGTGCAAGATGATATTCTACCTATAGAATACATATTAGTGGCACATTTCAGAGGTATGTCCACTGAGGGTTTGGTGCTCTTGCTGAGTTTAACCATTTTTTATTGAACTTTTGTTGAAACAAGTACATTCATCTTTCTGTCTGCTTTAGTTTTCTTTAGTAACAGAAATAGCACAAAATCTCTAAGATTCAGAATTTTATTATTAAAAGGCAAATCTCTCTCAAGTTCTCAAAGTACTGATCAAGGTAATATCCATTGAAGTCAATTGCATCTACTGTGTAGAAATCATTGCACAGAGATCTAGGCATCTGAATTTTTCTGAGTCTTGCTGCAAATTTGAATATTAATTTTATAAAGAATATTTACACTTTACGGGACACAAATTATAGGGTTATCCAATGGAAAGAACAAAAAAGGAATAATGTTGTTACATGTTGGTATTTTCTTGTTACTACATATGCCTATTTATTTATTCATCTGCTCGCATAATAGGTGCCTTCGTTGGTCTAGCTCTATGCTAATTTATTATACAATACAAAGGCTGAAAAGTAAACACAATATATTCCCTTTCCCTCAGAGGATTATATTCAGAGGTATATATTATTTTAAAAGCCTGTTACAAATCGGAAAAGGAGATACCTTTATGATTTTGAGTGGCTGGTGCAAACTTTGTAAGATTGAGCTGAGTCTTGAGGAATTGATAGGAGTTGGAAACTATAAAAATTTAAATGAGAATCATAGTATTAGTAAATATGCAAAGGGAAGACTAAACACAGCTTCTTCAAGGGACAACGGAGAGACTCTGGTGGCCACGGTAGAGGATTTGTGTAAAGCAGCAAGAGATGACTTTTAGAAAGCTGGTTGCTGAGTCTTATATGCCAGGCTAAGGAGATTGGACTCTGTGCCTTAGGCAATGGGGAGCCATAATACCATGTTTTAGCATCTTATCCCACAGACAGATATTAGACTAAAGATTAATTGTATCTTTATATATGTATCATATCACAGAGCACCATGGGCCGACATTTAACATTTCAGTATAAGTTAAGTAAGATCGTGAATCACAAAGTACAGAGGATGGTAATAGATGGAAAAAGGAATGAAAAAGCCTCATTAATATTCATACCCTGTCATAGTCACAGTTGCACTTCATTTCTTTGTTCTATTCTTAATCTACTTTAAATATTTTTAGCCATTAGCTACACTATGTAAAAGATTCTAATAAAAAGTTAGGACCATTGTGCACTGGGCATCAAATTTTCCAACAAGACATGAATCCCCTTAAAATGGGTCAGTTAAGAGGAAATGATGCCTTTAAATTGTCATGAGGATGACTTGTACCAAATTGAGGGCAAATTAGGTGAATCAGTATTGTAAAAAAAATCCAATATGTCCATACTGCAGTACACTTTTCCTCTTCAAAACTCATAAGGTATTAGAAGCTCAAGCAGAAATGCTTGATGCTCCGATGGGGAGCCTGCACCATGGCATGGCTGGCTAACAGCAATGTAAAGCTGTATCTGTATTATGCTGATTTCTCTGTTTTACACTGGAATAAAACGAGAAATTTGGATCACTATCCAGGTAGTTTTGGATAATTCCAATGTTAAATATAGAAAAAAATCACATTCAAACCACAAAAGGGTTTATTCAGGCTTACAGTTCACCATGCAGAGGAAGCATGGAAACAGGAGCTCGCTTTCTCCTATTTATACAACGCAGTAACCCGCCTCATGGAACGGGACCACCCACACTTAGGGTGAGTCTTCCTACTTCAAGCATAAAAATTTAGAAAATCCCTCACAGACATTCACAGCAAAATTATTTTGGCTAGGTGCTTTTGTATGTTTTAGCTAGATGTTTGGCTGTGTGTGGAAAATATTCTATTTGTGATAAGGAAACTTTCTCTTCATGATTTTCTTGTGAAAATTTTCATAAAGTTGAAATGCTAAAAGAAAGGTACCATTGTTAAGAAGCAGGTGAGAATTCACTTTTTCTCCTTCTCATTCCATCCTATTGTATTTAAAACATAGTCGTCTATTAAAGAAGCAATGACATATGATTCAAAGGGAAAGACACATGCTTACCCAGAAGGACTCATTCTGTGATCAGGTTACTGGGGAATTTATGCCACTCTAGGAAGGAGCTTCCTTTGTTCCTGTCTGATTAGTAAAGCATAGTATTTGAAGGTATACTCAAGAAGTTGATGTATTTCCTACATTATAATTACAAGAAGTTTTAACTATGACTAAAAGTACAAAATGCTATTCAGGAGGCTGAGGCAGGGAGATGGCAAGTTCAAGGCCTGTCTTGGCAATAGAGGGAGTTCAAAGTTAGCCTGAGCAACTTAGTAAGACCCTGCCTCAAAAAGACAAGGAAAAAATGACTGGGAAATGGCTTGTGGAAAAGTATTTACATGGCATATACAATGGTCTGAGTTCAAACTCTAGTACAAAAACATAATGAAGCAGAAGCAAGTGTGGGTGTAGTTCTTAGAAATTTCTAATTCTATGACTATTGTCACTCTGTACTTTTGACTTTCAATCTTCAAACTCTCAATTTTGCCTCTACAAATTCCACTGTCAATTTTTCGATTTAAGTCCCAGCTTTGATGTCCTTCTCTTCAGCAAGCGAGCATTTACTGACTGTATAGGACAAAGAGATGCTCCTTAGAAATATCACATTGTTGAAAATCCTCAAATGGCACTCACCACATTCATTGTTGTACCCAGGTAATTTGGTAATACTATTTTCTGTATTACTGGATAAATTGCCAAAAGACAGAGAGTGTATCACATATATCTTTATATTCCTGCCCAACACATGCACACAGAACCTATATATGGCCCAACGTATAACAAGCCATCAGAAAATAATAACTGAACAAATACATATATAGCTTGTATTTAATTATGGAATTTAAGGAATCTACATTTTAAGGAGATATATATGATCTTATGAAAAAGTAAAAACTACAGAGATTTAATCAGCTTGAGGCTTCTGTACTAAGTATCCCCATGAATGAGCTTCAGGAAACACAGGTGAAATAAAAGGTTAATCTTGCTTTGGGAAACCATAGGAAACTTGATTTGGGGTAGAAAAATGTGTGGAGATTTAGGGAACATTTTTCAAAGGTCAAAGTCAAGATGATATATTTATTTCTAATACTTTTTTCCCATGCTTTTAATAATTTGTACTTTGCTTTCTATGTTGTTTCTTAACCTTTTGACTAAACTTTTATTGAGTATGTCTTTCATGATAGGTACCACGCTGGTATTGAATTTAGATGGATAAAATAGAATCCCTGTCTTTAAGATTTCCTATGAATGTGAGGTTAAGGGAAATAAGAAGTAATAGTGATATCATCTAGAAATAGTGAGAGGAAATAATTAAAAGCCCCATTTCCTGCATTTCTGTTGATGTGTCTGTTTGTTTATGATAATTCCAAAAGCACACAGCATAGGTAGGGTCAGTGAGTTATTATACAGAGATACAGATTGGCCTTCTTGGCAGGAAAGTCATATTTTTCACCTGCTATGTCTTAGTATCTCTCTCTACCACCTGCTGAAATGTCAAGAATATGGCTAATACTCAAAGAATATGAATGATATATACATGGCAGAAACAAGACAGAAAAATGAGATGTGGAGCCTATTTTCATTTCTTGTCATGGAAGCTTCCATTGGCCTACACATATACGACTAGGAGCACAGGACCTCACTTGAAACAGGTGTCTATTTACACTCATACCCCATACTCATATACTCTGACACACATAGACACAGATAAATACAATGCCAAGCACACATATATACATGTGCCCATACACACATTTACATGTTGGAAAGTCTGCTGGAATCTAGCTCCTGGCTCCTGATGTGTTCTGTCTTCCATGGTGTTATGTGACAAAAATATCGTATGATGTTCATTCAGGGATCTGCTTTATAACCCCTCTTTCATACACTGCTAGTACCTTTCTTGTAAAAGACTTTGAAATGTAAGTTCTCCTTAGGGGAGTTGTCCCTGGGGTTGGAACAATTATTTCCAGGGGATCCAGATACGAACAACTTAATCCCTTTACCTCTTTAGGACTGGTGAGTTCTTTGCACATAGAATATTTTCTTTTGTCATGAAGAAATGTTTAAAAGTAACAAAAGTTTGAAAAACAACATGTGTGTTGACGCTGTTTTCTGAAGATCTCTGTTCTTTTTATGCCCTATAGAGAATTCAGTTTTTGGTTGCTTTGGGGTCTGAGCTTATGCTTTATTGTTTGGTCAGATGGCAATGATTACATATCAAGTTGACTGACAGCTTGATATTCATTACTTTAGGGAGCATTCTACATGACTGTCTGAGGGCAATTTTCCTGGGATCCAATTCTCTGGTAAAGATTCCATTAACTAACAATGAGAGTCACAAACCCACTTTTACATGACTAAGATTTACTGCATGTGAGACTGGTGAATTTGACATGTTTTATGAAAATCAATAATACTATTCAGATACTTGCTGTATTTCAAACTAAATGGAACAATATCAATTCAGGCCATAAACAGTGCTGAAGGAACTTAAATGTCAAAGTTTTTGAAATGAGACATGAATCGAACAGATTCTCTCACTCCCATACCAAGCAGCATATTAGCTATTTTTAATTAGAATTAGCTAAATATAGCTCTTATCTTTATAGACTAGGGATATGGTTGACATTTTGCTAAAGCTTTTAAAAATACAAGGGTTATTAATGTTATGTTAATTCCTAGAAAAGAAAAAAAATAATATCTCAGACTTTGAGCTGACCTAGTTTAGAGGTCCAAGTCAAAGTAAAAGTTAATGGAAAGCAACCAGGGTTGAAAAAACATGGGGTTTATTGCTGTCATGGTAATAGCCTGAGATGAGAATGAGAGAATGGAGGCGTCACCATGACAGGAGATTTTTGAGAAGTAATTATAGAACTAAAATAGCAATAAAGAGTCTCAGTAGAGAAAATCAATCACAGTTATATGGAGATCACCAAATATGTCACACTGGAAGTGTTGTGTTTTAGTCCCGGGAAGCTGGCTTATGATTATTGGGTAGTCACAACCAGCAGCTCTCTTCACATGAAGGGGCAGAATAGAAATTCATTGTGTAACCACATCTTTGATTGGCCTGTCTGGCTGGCTTCTGTGTTTTCCTGCTATGAATTCCAAATGCTGGCTATGAGCTTCCAGCTTGGCATGGTCATGCAGGAGATGAAGATTATGGTTGACCTGAGCAGCCAAGCCACAGGATGCTTACTGTTTTGTCAGTGAGTGAAATGCAAAAGCTGTTATCTGAGGTGTCAACTGAGGTGGCAAACAGGCTTAGTGCAAAGGAAGAAGGTTGATTTTCTGAACCAATTCCTGTAACATTTTATGATCTCCATTCCAAAATTTAAGCTGTATCTTTTAATAAGCTACATTTTTAGTCTCTTTACCTTTCTTTCTTCCTTAGAACAGTGATTAGGGACAGACCTTTTGCATAAGATTTAATTTTTCGCTTTGATCCTTTGAGGACTAGCGAACATGCATAGAGCATAAAATCTCTCCATGTTATGGAGTATTTTAAAAATAATTGTTAAAATGTATATTAAAACCCTCTCTAGTCTTTCATCCATTATCCATGTGGTAGAGATTAAGGAAACATTTGAAGGGAAGAATTTCACCTACCTTTTATAAACTTTTTAATCTTATAAGTGATATTGAGATCTGGCAAAAAATCAGATAATTCAAATGAGCTAATAGGAAAATAATGATCATGAATGCACACCCAGAAGCAGATATTGCATAATAACCTAAATATGTATGTATAGGTATGTGTATTTAGGCATATAAAATATAGTTCATAATATATTTATATCAAACCTAATTAAATACAAGATAGAATATAATAGAATATAATACAGCATAAATACATACATATAGCTTTTTTAGAGAATGTGCTGTTTTATATTCTACTATTTTATATATTTTAATTCAGAAATTTCGCTCAGTGCACATAGTGAAACTAGGGCATTTTCCTCTGTTATAGGTTATTGTTCTCTTTCTCATGTAGCCCAGCCAGATATTTAATCTGTGAACACCAATATAATGCTAATAGATGGGTCTGTTCTTTACAAGCCAGGCTATATTCTGATTGGTTAGTGTCTTTGCCATACTGATAACCAAATACTTGAATATTGCTGCTCCATGTTAATGGAAATTTTGAGATGCTAGAAACCACTGCATGAATTGGAATTAAGCCTCAAGCAACCAAGAAAAATTTTTCTGGGTTCCAGACATCCATGAGAAATGTGGATATATGTGTCTTTCCTGCACCCCCGACCCGCAAGTAATTTATCAGGTAGTTAAGTAGTCCTGCCATACCGGCAAGAAGAGATAACAGTGGTGCTGCTCAGTATTAGGTTAATTACCTAATAAATAGTGTAGCCAAGGAGAAACTAGGGGTCATAAACCTGGAATAGTCAGAGAAGGCCTCACAGAGAACATTTTTGAGATAAGAGAAGAAGGAAAATACAATTCAAGTAAAGGAATGAGAAAAGGATATGATTTATTTGAGAAATAGGTTAGGTTTGTTTTCATATTTTTCCTCATCTTTGTGCTCTGCAAGTGTTTATGACTTTGAATCTTTTTTTTCCCCAGACTTCCTTGATGAATGGTTTGTGGTTAGAATTGACTAATAGGAAAACATTGGTTGGAAATAAGCAGAAAAAAGCAGAGAAGTTCTGGTATTCCACCCCTTACCCATAATACTCTGGTTCTGTTGGGTTTTGGACCTTTGGTTGTATGTTCCAAGAAAAGTACTACATTTGCTACATGTACTTTCAAAGAGGCTGAAATGGACTGATAAAGCTCCTGTGGTCACAGAGAGATGGAATGTTGCAAGATCAAAGCCAAATTACCTTGGGCTACCTTTAGCCCCTTAATAGCCATTTATTGCCCACCTCTGTGTCTGAACTAACATCCACTTGACTATCACTTGATCAGGTGCCATCTTTTGGGAATGTACTAACAGTCCCCCCAGCTTCCACCAAGCCAAGGACTAAAAATGTCATCAGATAGCATCTGAGGCCTATGGTCAGGATGGCTGCTCTTTGATATAACCTGCCTACCTGATGGTCAGCCAATGTATTTGAAAATTGTCTTAATTTATGACTTTCTTTTGTCCTTTAACTATAAAACCTTAAAATTATTAACACATTGAAACATGGAATTGGTGTAACCTTAGCCTATGTTCCTGGCCATGGTTACTCATATTTGGCTCCGGAATAAACACTCTTATGCACGCTTTAAAGTGAGATCTGTGTCTTTTGCATCAACAGTAGCATCTCTTCTGTGGTTTTAGTTCTTTACTGAGAAGCTACAGAGATACAGCTTTTGTTGAGGGGCTCATTCCAGGTTCCAGCTCTCCTTTTCCCCTTGTCCTTGTGGATGGGAACAGCTACTTACAATTATTAAACTCTAGGTTGATTCATCTTTTTCTCATTTGCTCTTAGCACTTTCATAACATCTTTATAACTTATTTCATACTATGAATCCTCTTTAATGCGCTACCTGATATAGGTGCTCTCTTCCTGGCTGATACATCTGTAGGTCGGGACAGGCTCCCAAAATGGAGTCACCATGTGGCAAAAGAGACATAAGGAAGTAGGTTACCCACATTCCTCAAGAAACTGCCCAGCCATTATCCCTTGCTTGCCTAACAATGCCCCAGGTCTAGATGTCCTGCCCCCTTATCTTGTAAGTCACCCGGTCACTGTTCTGGTGCCACACCCTGGCTATCTTAGATCTTCCCTAAGGAAACCTTTATGTAATTCAACTTTTCCCTTCCTCACCTTCTTGCAACTGAAGAGCCCTATAATGCCCAATATCTGGAATCTCAGGTTGGCTATGCTTTGCTCTTAAGAGTCAGCCCTGGCAGCTAGTGTTTTTCCTGAATAAAAGCTTTTATCTTTGCCTCAGAGTGGTTTGTGTGGTCTTGGGCACTCCTGAACCTTACATCTGGTGCTCATGACTCAGATAGGAGGCTTCCGGTTGCCCTCGTGGGAGGCCAGACTTCCTTTCCCCTGACCAGACCACTGAGCTGCCATTGACCCTCTGATGCTTCGGACCATCTCTGCCTAGTACCAGCTTTCACATCCACAACAATTCAGCCTTGCTCTTCTAACTTTCTCTGTATCCTCCCTCCTTCTCAGTAAGTGTCCTTCTTGGGTTGGCCTGCTCTTGGTTTTAATCCCTCCTCACGGAAGCTGTGCCTGCTCGCCAGGCTACACCACTTGGCCACTTTTGGGCCCCAACCCCAGGTCTCAAGAAAGGCATGTTCTCGGCTGGAGAGATGGCCTAGCAGTTAAGCGCTTGCCTGTGAAGCC
The DNA here is from genome assembly GCA_036346955.1 of Dipus sagitta. Classification (NCBI taxonomy): domain Eukaryota; kingdom Metazoa; phylum Chordata; class Mammalia; order Rodentia; family Dipodidae; genus Dipus; species Dipus sagitta. Next base: position 124,169,108 of record CM070776.1, read on the forward strand.
TAAGGACCCCGGCTCAAGGCTCAATTCCCCAAGACCCATGTTAGCCAGACGCACATGGGGCGCATGCATCTGGAGTTCGTTTGCAGTGGCTTGAAACCCTGGCGCCCATTCTCTTTCTCTCTCTCTCTCTGTCTGCCTCTTTCTCTATCTGTCACTCTCAAATAAATAAATAAAAATGAACAAAAAAATTTTTAAAAAGACATGCTCTCAACACCTTGGGTCTCTCGTTCCCTGGCCTACCCTACCCTAAGGGGTGCCTTTTGGTTCAGTTGCAACATCTTGGGACACTCTCCCACCTGAGGTCTCATCTTTTACTGCTAACCACTTTTGCCATTGGGAGCACAATCACCTGCCATGCCCACTAACAGGCTGAAAAGCTGCCGGTTGCGACCTGTGAGGCCTCTGGGCATGTGGGAGGTGCAGGCCCCATTCTCCCTAACAGGGGGTCATATTGGTGTTCTGTGTAAACCCAAATTAAGCCCTGGTTCCTTTCTCTCACCCTTGTTTTTGCTCTTTCCCTGTCTCCTTGAGAACGTAAAGCCTCCAGGACTCTTGTAGGACATCTTAACTTCCTCTGCAGCTCTGCCTGGCCACAATATAAGCTGGACCAAGGGCCCAAATGGCCTAAACATGGCACTTTTGATTTCCAAATTCTCACTGATTAAAAAAAAAAAACAAACTTCTGCCAGCTGGAGAGATGGCTTAGTGGTTAAGGCGTTTGCCTGTAAAGCCAAAGGACCTCCGTTCGATTCACCAGTACCCACATAAGCCAGATGCACAAGGTGGTGTCTGAATCTGGAGTTCATTTGCAGTGGCTGGAGGCCCTGGCATACTCATTCTCTCACTCTCTCTCACACACACAAATAAATAGGTAAATATTAAAAAATAAAAATAAGTAAAAAAAAAAAAAAAAAAAACTCCTGTCAACGTACAGGCAAGTGGTCTGAAATACCCTATTTTTCACTCTGTGTGCATGGCCTTCTTTCTGCTCTACCTGCTCTTCTCACCAGTTCCTTCTAGCCACCTCTCCCCAATAGGCTGTCAGGCTCCTCCAGCTCCCTCAGCCTCTCCTCACTCCCTGTATGGTAACAAGGTTTGATTTTAGTCTCCAGAGTTGTAAATAAAATGGAAATTTCAAATGAAAATGCATAACTTCTGAATAAATAAATGAATGAATGAATATGTGAAGGGGAAATGGTTGTCTAGAGTCTATATGAAAAGTGTACTTGAATGTGTGTATGAGTATGTATGGGGCTCACAGCCCTAAGGCTGCAGAATGATTTTTGTTCTGAGCAGTGCCATTTCATTGTGGGGAATGTTCCCCACTAAGCCCACTGTACTAGATAGCATAGCCAGTTTTTACTGTTGAGTGTCCCCCAGAAGGAACACTAAAAGTAATTAAGATCATAGGCAAAAAAAAAAAAAGAAAAAGAATGTAAGATTCTCCTACTCTTAAAGAGTTGTAAAATGACAGGATCAGAAAGCTGCCTTGCAGCCCTGAGGGAAGAGCAAGACTCTCCCTGGAATTTAGGAAGAAAAAAAAATGGTGCTTTCTTAGCTTCCCTGCCTTGCAGAGCCAGGGGGTTGCAAGCTCAGGGAATCTCAGGATCCTGGCCCCAGCATGATGATGCATGAATGCCAAGTCACTATGAACAGATGGGGACGTCTTATAAGAAATTTGTAACTGTTTTACATTTACTTTATCTTTATATGCCTCTATGAAACTACTAACAAAAAACAGCCTCAAAATTTAATATTAAATTTAGAAGTACTCAATACTGAGTTTGTAAGAAAATTTCTAAAATTTCTAATAATGTTCTAATATGCTTTCACATTTTATTTTATTTATTTATTTTTTTAATTTTTTTTGTTTATTTATTTATTTGAGAGTGATGGAGAGAAGGAGACAGAGAGAGAGAGAGAGAGAGAGAGAGAGAGAGAGAGAGAATGGGCGCGCCAGAGCTTCCAGCCTCTGTAAACGAACTCCAGATGCGTGTGCCCACTTGTGCATCTGGCTAACGTGGGTCCTGGGGAATTGAGCCTCGAACTGGGGTCCTTAGGCTTCACAGGCAAGCGCTTAACCGCTAAGCCATCTCTCCAGCCCTGCTTTCACATTTTAAAAAAATGTGTTTCAGGAAAGTTATAAGAAACAAAGTTCCAAAATCTATAAGTGATCAAACATATATGTTTATTCTGGGTAAATAGTATAGGTCAAATCTGGTCTTTTCTTTCATAAAAATATTATTTCAAAAGGACTTTTGAGGAAGAAAAAACTTTAATGGTTATATTAAAAGTCTTATGGTAAAGACAATAAAAGTTTTTGTTGGTAGTTATGAGATGAACTGACTAAAGAAGATATACTGGAGAGAATTCCATGTCAGCCTGAGCTAGAGCAAGTCCCTACCTTGTAAAACCAAAAACAAACAAACAAACAAACAAACAAAAAGATGATATACTGGAGAGAAAACTTTAAATGTTGGATGTTAAATATTTGATGAAAAAGATTGTTATAGAGTAGTTACATAGATTGTAAAGTAAAAGTATGTAGGTGAAGATATGAGTAAGCTTAAATAGAATGTTAAAGACAAAGTACTTAATCAGATTAAAGACTTCTTGAAATATAAAATAACTATTAGCCTAAGGTTTAAATCAGACTAATAAAGTTTGGCCCTGGCTGGTAGCAGGTTGCTATGGTATCCAGGTTGTTAACTTTAACTTATTGTTGATAATCTGGTTATAATAATGGTAATGCAAGACTGAATTTAGAGTATTCAACCAAGTTAACTAGGTTCCTCTATTTCTCAACCTTTTAACTAAATATTAAGGTTAAAATTGACTCATTAAAATTTCTCTCCTAAGGTTATTTTATCTAAAACCCTGCCTCAAAAAAATCTCACGGAGAAATTATTTACTATTTTTCTTTATCTTATAAGGTAAATAGACCATATTTGAAACATTAAACAGTATTTATCTGTCACACACTTGAAAACTATTTACTTCGTGGTGAACAGTAAAAGAAAGTTCTAAACAAAGTTATGTTGTGATTTAAGATGTAGTTCCTCAATTCCTCCAACAATCAATCTTAATACTTTAAATTTAATTTATGTCATTACTGAACAAGTTTACCATACAAAAGTACCACAGGCAGAATTATAGAGTTGGTTAAGTTTTAAATATTTATAGGTTGTGTCATGAAATTTTGTGTATGTTTGGAATTCAATATAGTTCTGTAAAATTGATTTGGAAGAGATTAAAATATTTCTTTTTGGCTCAACAGTTAAAGATGCTTATTTACAAAGCCAGATGCACATAGTGGAACATACATTTGGAAATTGCTTGCAGCGGCAAGTGGCCCTGACATGCCTGTTCCCTCTCCTTTCCATGAGACTTGTGTCCTTTTTTCATTAGATCATGGCAGTTTAATCCAGTTCCTCTATTTTTAGGGTATGTTAAATATAGCTAAATTAATTTCAGAAACTGACTTATAGATTGGATGGACATCTTATTTAGCTTTTAAAAGTGCTAAATTTCCATATATATAGCCCAATTCTGATACTCTTTAAAAACTGTAAAATTTTCATATCTTCGTATTTAAGCCAAAAATGTTACTACATAATATAGATTTCTTGTTTATTTTAAATTTTTTCAGCAGATCTTTTGTTCGTAGTTTACTCTCTGTAGCCTTACATGCCTTAAATATGTAAACTCTATTTTTGTTAATAGCATACTTTTCCAGATATCAGAATATTGTAATTTGGTTTATACAAAGTCCATGAAGTTTTGCTATCAATAAGCATGCATCAATATGTCTGGCTAAAACTCTGTTATTTTAAGATGGTTCTTGTCTTGTTCATGCTGGTTTTTCTGGGTGATTATCACTGAGGTTATAGTATAAGTCTTATGAAAAGTGAATTATTGTGATTTTGTTCTTAGGAAAACTGAAAAAGCTCCCCATGTCTTAGGAAAATCTACTGTATAAAAACAATGTTAATATATTTTGTCTAAGCTTCATGTGACAGTCATAAATATTTCTTTAGTTAAACCTTAAAATTGTCCAATGGTAAAAGGCATTTAATTTAGAAATTACTTTGTGTCTGTCATATCGTCTCTAATGTATGTTAAAACTGGGCTTGCTTAACTCAATATTGACCAAGTTTTATTTAAAATTTATCTATTTATTTATTTATTTGAGAGAGAGAAATGGAGAGAGAGAGAGAGAGAGAGAGAGAGAAAGGGACAGAGTGAGGGAGAGAATGAGTGTGCCAGGGCCTCCAGCCACTGCAAACAAACTCCAGACGCATGTGTCCCCTGGCTTACATGGGTCGTGGAGAATCGAACCGGGATCCTTTGACTTTGCAGGCAAACGCCTTAACCACTAAGCCATCTGTCCAGCCCCAAGTTTTATTTCATTCTTGAGCTATGTATAATCAGTCTCAGTCAAGGTTTCACTTAATTAATCGTCTCATTTCTGGTATGTTAAATTCATTGCTTATAGAGATATTGATACTTATGACATGTTTCCTCCCCTAGGAAAATAATCTTAAATTGCTGTTCGCCTTCTAGTTAGGGGGGAAATTGGTACTTTCATTGGTATACAGACTAGCCAAAGTTGTTTTCAAAGACAGATGCTAAATTTTTATACTGTATTGTCTTTTTCCTGACGTACAATTTCTAGATTAAATCAATTGCTTTAAAGTTATTGATAAAATAATTGATAAAATATTGTTTCCAGGGCTATTAAAGTGTTCTGCCTATACTTATAACTAACATAGACTTAAAAGATAGATTGTGTATGCTTTCTATGTCCCAGATATAACTTACACTCTCACCTGACAACTAAACATAAATATTAATTGAAATGATTTTCAACTATTGTGTCACTCTCTAACCAGATCTGCTTTCCTAACCAGATATATTCTGCACCCTTTTTAACTAATCTGTTTTACTAATCAGATATGTACAGTCTCTCTGAGTGATTAATAACCATATGTAGAAGCCAAAATCAATTGGAAACATTGGAGTTAAAAGGATAGCCAATATTTTGGTTCCTGCTCCTGGGTCAGAATTCCACAGTAGATGATGGAAAATTATTAACTTCTAGCTTCTGGTAAGTTACCTGTCCTCTTGATCAGAGAGGATATGGAGACCCAGAGATGAATTCCAAGTCAGCGTATCTTCAAGAGGAGAGTTACATCAGAGGAAAATCAGTCCTCCAGGCTTCCCAAAAGAGGGAGGGTCACTTGGTGAGCACAGCCTTGACTTATCCTAGCAGTTGACAATGCTGAGAATCACTGAACTCACAGGTCCCTAAAAGTCTCTCCTACAGCACCATTATTGACCTCCAAAATATACAGTTAATTCCGGCTGCCTACCTGGTCTTAATCACCCAGTAAGAAAAATATAATTACAAAATGCAACTACAATATAAACAATGATTAAGACTAATAGGCTCCCCTGTCTGATGCTGACTTAACAATATTAGACTCTAACATTAACTGAAGCCTTCTACCTCTGCCTGTCCCTGATTAACTTCACCTACCCTGACCCCAGATCCTCCCACTTACCTTAGCAAGAATCAGAGCTATTCCTTGGGCCCCCTCCTTCCTTAGCCCTTACCCTATCTCATCCAGGTATAAGTACACTGCCACCGCAAGGGACATTCTCAAACTTAAACTCTCTTGTGTTCTTACTCTTACCCAAATGCTCGTCTTGAATATGCCCCTCTGCCTCATATCTCTTGCTCCAAACCCTCTATCCCTCACCTCTGAATGCTCATCCTTCCTTTACACCTGGATTGTGATGTCATAGCTATTGACAAGAGTAACAAGGTCCTTTGTTCTCCCTTCTGTCTTCTCATGGGGTGCACAGAGCCCATCTCCCTCACCTTCTCTATAACAGATGTCTGGCCAGCGATTGCCCTGAAGCCAGCTCAGTACAGGGATGGTAGGAGAAGTCTCTGTTTCATTCAAGACAAAGTCATAACAGCATGCTATAGTGATGCTAACGGAGGGTGCTCACTATTGATCTCACCACTCTTCCACCTCTAGCCACCATAGAACTGCCTCTTCATCACCTTCCCTGAAGGGACCACATTATTCAGCCTCTCTCATAAGAACTCATCACCCCTATAGTCAGCATGAAGAAATTAACAAAAGGCTGGAATGTGAGGTTGGGGCAGGCTTCCAAACTGGACTCACCATGTGGCAACGGAGACATAAGGAACTAGATTATCCACATTCCTCAAGAAACTACCCATCCATTATTCTTTCCATGCCTGGATTTCCTGCCCACTTATCTTGTAAGTCACCTGGACACTGTTCTGGTGTCAAACCCTGGCTATCTTAGATCTCTCCTAAATAAACCTTTTTGTAATTCAACTTTTCCCTTCCTCACCTTCCCCCAATTGAAGAGCCCTATAAAGCACATTATCTGGAATCTCAGGTTGGCTGTGCTCTGCTCTTGAGAGTCAGTCCTGGCAGCTTGTGTTTTTCCTGAATAAAAGCCTTCATCTTTGCCTCAAAGTGGTTTGTGTGGTCTTGGTCACTCCCAAACTTTACAACATTTATTTTAGGAAGTGGAGAAGACAAGGCTGAAACGAGTCAGGACTACCAGGATAAATGAATGTTTCTTACCCAGGGAAATAATCTTGGTATCTTGTGAAGACTTCAAAAATGTGTAGGCAAAATATATTCAGCTGCTGAAAGGTCAATATTTTCCCATCATAGATTTTAGTTTTTATTTTTTCCCCAGAAATGTCACTTTTTATCAACAGGGTAAAAAGGACCCTCCTTCCCCTCATCTTACCAATAGACAATCAGAAGAGAGGAGAGATGCATCAAGATTGATTGGAACTCAATTTTAATTTTTAATTTAGTTTAAATTTAGTTAATTAAATTTATTTATTTGGTTGCACGTGTGTGGGGGCTACAGGGTGGTTATGTAAAGGCCTTTTGCCCCTGCAAACCATTCTTGAATCTGGCTTACATGGGTGGCTTTGGAATTGAATCTAGGCCAGCCAGCTTTGCAAGCAAATGCCTTTAACTGCCTGAGTCATCTTCCAAGCTCCCAAAGAACTCAAATTCTTGGTGACAAATGGAAGCATAATCAATCATCAGGCCTCAGATTCCTCAGATATGCCTCTGCCTTGGAGAAGGTGATATTTCCAGGATGCCATGTAACAGATATTGTGAAGTTAATTCTTTAAAAATAGTAATTTATTATCTTATGAAGGATAGAAGTCTACAGTGATTCTATCCACCTGGATACGTACATTCCTTCTGGAATTTGGAGAATTTATCCTTGCCTTTCCAAGCTTCTAAGGGAGCCTGTATTTCTTGGTGCATGTCCCCTTTATCCATATTTCAAACCTGTGTATATTACATCTTCAAATTTATGCAATTCTCCTGTCTCCTTTCATTTGTAAGGACTGTTCTAATTATATTTTACCATTTGGAGAATTCAGGAAGTTTTTCTCATCTCAATGTCTTTAACTTATTAACATACAAAAGTTCTTTTTGTTATGCAGGGAAATATTTGCAAGATCTAGAAATGAGGTTGTCTTTCTGGAGAGCCATTATTCTGCCTGTCACAGTCAAACAGGAGCTTGTCAAGTAAAAGCAAGAAGGGAGAGTGTATTCTCATCAGCTGGAGCCGAATGTGCTGGGCAGAGTCATTAGAATGAACCAGCTCATTCTTTTCCCTCAGCCAGCTAGTCTTCAGAAATTACTATCACTGTCATTTTTCTCCAGCAAAAAGAGAGCATATTCACTAAATCTTTAGGAACATGCAATCTGCCTCTCAACACTACCCTGCAAAGAGTAATGAGTTGCTTAAGCAGAAATGTAGGTTATTTTAAAGCACAACAGAGTAAAAAGGGTCCTTTCATTTAGAGTCTGATGGTCTCCATTACCTGTTTCTCCTTTGCAACCAAACAAACTGTGGAGTTTTGAGAGAACCATTGATTGGAGGAAGAGATCCTAGCTGTGTAGGGCTACTGCCAGCATTGGTGAGATGACACCTGCGTAAATTCTAGCCAAGCAGTCAAAAACAATTCCACCATTTTTAGAGCCTATCTGTGTTCTTGTACACCAATGCACCAATAACTCAGGGTGTTCTCAGGTCCTTATCCTATGATTTCAAAGAATGAAATCTACAGATCAGAGGATAAGGTTCAGAGAGATTTTATTATAGTTAAAGAAGAGGGCTTAATCCTAGAACATAAGAGAAGGAGGCAAGAAGGGGTTTGAGAAACCACATGAGAGAAGAAGTCAGAGCTGTTGCCCAGGGAGGCAAGAGAGGTTTGAGAAGCCCACCTCCATACTCAGATTTGGCTTTTTTTTTTTGGGGGGGGGGTGGCTTCGTGAGCAAGACCAGGTGGGTAGGTTGCTATGGACAAAGACCAGATTTTACAGCTTTGTCAGTAATCTTAGGTAAGGATCAGAGTTTCTGTCCTCTAGGAAGGGTGCAAGCTTAATCTAGAAATCTTTCCTGGAGGGTGTAACATCCAGGTTTCTGCAAGTTTAGTGACAATTCCTGCTTTTAGTCAAGGAATATAAAACCTAAAGAAGGTTCTGTTATACTGACTGCCTACCCAATTTCTGTCTTCTATTAACACCAAGAGGGAAATACAATTAAAGTTGGCAAAAAAAATGGAAATATTGATGTCAAATTCCTTCTAAGAGAGAAAGTGATTATATTAGATTGATTTGTGAATATTCTGGGAAAAAATAAGTATAGAAACTGTAGTAGAAGCTATATTTTACTGAGAATGTATAAAATGGCCAGTAAATATCCCACAAATGCCAAGAACTGAATGCAGGTGATTATCTGCAACTTTTGACCTTCTTTCTGATACCTGGTAAATTTATAGGGTCATCCATTATTCAAAAACATAGTAAAGATAATTAAATAATCATGCAAATTCACAGTATTCAAGCATTTCATCCATTATGTCTAATGGATATTTTGGAATCACTTGTCCTCTCTATGGGGTATAGTATTGTATGGGAAACAGTAAGCAGACCACAATTAGGTGGAGAGAAGAAGGAACTGAGCATTTGTCTGCCTCTTATTTCTTTACTTACAGTAATAATCTCCAGTAGCATTTAATAAGCATATATTATATACCAGATTGTCCTCCCACCAACATTCTGAGCAAGACACTATAATAATACTCAATTGATACATTAGAAAGCTGAAGTTTTCATGACCTTAGGAGATGACTCAGTGGTTAAAGGTACTTGCTTACAAAGCCTGATGGCCCGGGTTTGGTTTCACAGTATCCACATAAAGCCACATGCACAAAGTGTGCCATGCATCTGGAGTTTGTTTCCAGTTGCAGAAGGACCTGGCATGCCCATACTTACTCACTCTCTCTGTCTCTCTTTCTGCCTCTTAGAGTGTCTATCTCTTTTTTAAAAATTGACAAAAAGGAAAGCTAAAGCTTTCAAATTAAAGTGATTTACCAGAATTCACAAATCTAGTAAAGATTCCAAGTAGAAATTAAGTCATGCTTCCTAATGATATGTCTTAAACAAAACCCCTCTGTGTCGTTGTGGAAATAAATCTTAGTCTTTTCTTGGTTTTGTTTGTCAAATGCCTGTGTCTGCCTCTTCTCAGTCTAGGCTTCCCATAAGTTAGTCATTCTGTTAGTTTCTTTTCTCATTTCTAGCTTACCTATTTGCCTAAGCCAAATTCTTAGCACTTTTGGAGATTTTAGAAGAACAGTCTCTCCTTGAATTCTTCAGGCAGTGAAGACATAATGAAAACATTTCCTTCATTGTTCTCTCTCTTTTCCCTCCCCTCCCCTCCCCTCCCCTCCCCTCCCCTCCCCTCCCCTCCCCTCCCCTGTCCTGTCCTGTCCTGTCCTGTCCTGTCCTGTCCTTTCCTTTCCTTTCCTTTCCTTTCCTTTCCTTTCCTTTCCTTTCCTTTCCTTTCCTTTCCTTTCCTTTCCTTGGATTGAATCCAGGGTCTCATCTATATTTAGCAATTGCTTTACCATTGTAGTACACACACCTCAGCCCACAATTCAGTTTTTTGATCCTGAATTTCTTCATCCCCAAATTGAGGATGATAATAGTGCCTCTTTTATAGTAATATACATGGGGATTAAATAAAGCACATAATAGGATGTATTGTGGAAATTTTTCAATATGTGTTGGCATCTGTTCAGTCAAATTATTGACCATTTTCATGTTGTGAGTCATGTTGTGAGTCATGTTGTGAGTGCTAGAAATACAGTCATGAAAGGTATTACTAAGATACCATAAACTTGGCCTCATGGTACTTACATTCCACTAGAGATTACAGATGTAGTGATAATTGCTAAGAAAAAAAAACTGTAGATACTATGGTCAGATAAGTGACCACCAAGGACCTTGAAGGAATATGACATTGAAGTGTGCTGATGAAGAGACAAAGACGGACTAGTCTGACAGATTACAGGATTGATCACTTGTGCTGTTAACTGCATTTAAAGCCTGGAATGGCAGGCAATCAAAAAGTCTGGAGGTTGCTGAGTATGGCTTGGCAAACTGAAGAGTCATTTGGCAGCAAGCCCCTCAGCAATTAACCAAAGGGAGCAGTGAGGCAAATAATGATAATGTATTTTGTGGAAGTCTAAGGATTACTGAACTCCCTAAAATTTTGCCTGTCCTAGAAAAAAATGGTCCAAATATTCAGATTTTTAAACCCCATGAAATACTTATTGCCTTTTAGTAGTCTTTAGAATGTGCACTAGATTGCCTCATAGAGAGTACATGGAATGTGCCGAAGTTAATGCATCCTCATTTGGTCTATGTAAAAGACATGCTGGTGGCATTTTCACAACATTGTAACTAATAACTAGCTAATAAAGATCCTTATGTTGTGATGCTGCCTGAAGAATAGTAGATTTGAAGATAACTGGACCCTAATTTTAGCAGTACTTTTAATTCATATTTACAAAAGCAGCCTCATTACTATATATCTTCCACTTTGTTTTATTTAAACACACTTCTGCTTTATCTTTGAGGGTGTAAAAAACTTATAAAATTACCCATTGTGTTCAAGAGAGGTCCACAAGGCCAGTTAATGCCAAAGTTTAAACTAGAGTTGAATTTGATAGCCTCACTGGTGTTTTGCAGGAGTGCTGACAATTAGGGGTGAATGACAATGAGGATGAATGATCATGAAGATCACATTCAGTAGAAACAACTCAGATCAGTTTTTCCCTTCAAGCTTAACTACCATTCAGATAATGGACTCTGAAGGTTAAGGTATCACTGAACTGCCGTTCAGCCCACTCACATCTCACATGTTTAAAATTTTCCATAGAAAATTCAGAGAAGGAATATTAACATTGAGTTTAAAATTTTAGAAAATTAAGTGATAGGGAAGTATTTATAGATGAGCACAGCAGCTTGTTGCAATTCTATTGGAAGGTGATATCAAGACTTCTGGCGGCTAGACAGTGAAATCTTGTAAGAAAACTGGGCCCTGATTTTTAGCAAGGATTAAGAATTAAGCTTCAAATCTCAGGGGAGGAACTAGCAAGAATTCAATTTAAATGCCAAGAGATGCCACATTTATGGAATGTATATATTGTGCCAGATTCTTGGTGAAAAAGTAGAAAGCACTAGCCTTGCCCTGTAGAAACTCTCCACTCACAGAGAAAGAAAAAGAAACAATTCGATATAAAAATGCTATGATAGAAGAACAGAGTACTGTGGAAAACATGTAAGTGAAGCTAAGGCAAAACTGAGGTAGGAATAGCTAAATTGTTACCTGATGAGTGGGAAATAGTGAAGGAAGGTACTGATAAGGGGGATCCACTATGTCAGAGGATTTAGCTTGGTACTGTTCCAAAGCAATAGCTACGAGGTAGAACACTGACCAAGTCATTATTCATATTTGTATTCACAGATTATTTATTCCAACCTTATGCCAACCATTTCTGTTTCTGTAGATGGTCAATTTTCTACTGTGCTGAACATTTATTTTATTGAAATTACTTCCTCTGCTTTTGATTAAAATCATTCTTTCTGTGTATGCACATAGATATGTGTATACATGTCTACCTATAATATTTTTCTGAGCCATTTGAAACTTTCAGACATTATGAAATTTTAAATATGTAGGCTCTTTAACCATGACATTTTCTTATTTTCATAATTAAAATGCAGCATTGTATACCTAGTTACAGAGTTTCATAGTATCATTTCATAATAAATTTACATTGAATTTTATCAGTGGCTCCAAAAATGCATTTTATACTTGTCTTACCAACCTGCATTTTATCCAGAATAATATGTTGCATTATTTTGTTCTTAACCTTCTTTATATATGAAACAACCAGCTGTTTTCTTTCTGTCATTTTGACTGTTGAAGAGATTGTGAATATTGTCCTTTAAAATAATTTAGCTTTCAGATTTGCTTGTTTTCCTTGTGGTGTTATTGTATCTGTTATTCTGTCCCTTATGTTTCTGAAAACCTGAAATTAGAGCTGAACCTTGATGATATCTTGTTAAGCTTTTCTTATAGGGATATTCATGCATGAGGCTATGCATTGCATAGTTTATCCTGCTAATAAACACATAGCATGTGGCTGATTTTCATCTCAGTAAAAAGGTCAGTGTGTCAGTGTGATGGCTTGGTTACAATGATGATAGCCAGAAAAGTTAACACTTTTCCTACTTTACCAGTATGAGAAAACCATTGAGGATGACACAACAACACTAAGTAAAATCAACTCTGAATCTCCATAAAAAGTGCAGTTACTTCAGTGCCAAAAAGTGTTCAATTGCTTTTTATGATTCTTGCTCAAATAAGTTACCTCAACAGACATTTAATGATTTCCTACTCTTACATATTTTGAAGAGATGTTTTGAAGGGATGGTTTTGATAATTATTTTGCTTAACTCAGAGGCTTATAAAACTGTTGCATCAGAATCATTTTCCATTTAACAAATCAATCAACAATGTCTTCTTATCACTCTTGATTAGCCTAGCCTGATAGCAACTTATAATGATACCAGTCATCAGGAACTGCAAATAGGATCCTAGTCACTACTTTGAGGTATAATTTTCAAAAAGGAGTGTTGTTGGGATGGGGTGTTGATAAGAGGTCACAATTCAGCAGAAAATATGATTTGCCAGTACTACAATGGGTACTGAGACAAAGTATGTGGTGGAAGAATAAGGTCAAAATTTATGTGAGTGGTAGTCCAACAAACACACACATGTCCAAAGAAGTGGTAGTACCTAAGAAAGAAATTGAGTTCTCATGTCATATCTAAACTGAGCTTCCACAGTAATTGTAATATGGAAATGTCTTTATTGTTGTCAGATATTCGATGTTCTAAGAAAACATGGAACTCTTAATTATAAAATGAAACAAATCAGCTTTACTATGGAAAATATTAACTCACAGATAAACTTAAAATATATATGGTGTAACAAATATTTTCTTGAGCCCTATTTGTCTTGCTGGTCAAGATTTTGAAAAGTTTGGCCTGAAAAATCCTTAAATTTATATTTATTAAGGTCATAAACTAAGTGGAAAGGTTGGAACTGCCTACTTAATATACAGAAGGAATGAAGAACTCAAGAACCAGAAAGTGTCTCATGGTGAAGGATACTTACCAATAAACAATACAGTGCTTTCCTATTTGCTTTTAAATTCCCTAAATTTAGATATCTCGTCATTGTGCCCATAGTCTCCTGCACAGTTCCTTCCACACACATGCTCCTTGATTAAGGGACCAATGCTGCTGCTGTTGCTGACACAAAGCTCAGGAGACCTTGCAGAAGAGGGGCACAAGGTGTGAAGGTGTAGTCTGGGGCATTTTTCTCCTCACAGAAACTGACTGATGCATTCATGATCCCACCATCACTACTGATAACCTTCAGCGGAATGGAGGTGGAGAGCGGGGGCACTAGAGGATAACCTCATGGGAATATGACCGATTTGTAATACATTCTTGTATTAAAGTTCTCAATGAAATTTTTTTTAAAAATCAAGGAAAGTAATTTCGTTGTCATCTCATAATATATCAGTATGATGAATTTTCCATGTAAAGTGGAACACTGCAGAGTTTATCTGTGACCTGTTTTTGCCATTTCATGTTATTTTCCACAAAGCATTCATAAAATTCATAGTCACAGCTGTTCCACATTATTATGCTTCTTCTTGCAAATTTTCTTAACAAAAAGCCATCCCTTGCTTTTGCGTAGTAATGTTTGAGAACATAAAGAATTATTAAGGTAATCAGAAATGCATGAAGTCAAGAGGAATGTGTGCACATATTTTTAGTGATATTTAAAGAGTAGTATTAAATGATAGTGCACTAACTTTATCATAGAGGAAATTTATATTGTCTGCCTGGTCCAGCTCCACTGTCTGGAAAAATATGTTCTTAAATGTGTCACATCTATCACCCAATTGCCAAAGTCACATATCTAGACTAAAAATGTTAGTTTTTCTTTGTTCTAATTTCTCCAAGTATTCTTTGACATTTCTTTCTAACCAAATACTGATTTAAGGACATAAGGGCATAAAAGGGGAAGTCTAAATATAGGTGCTAAAGACAAATTATGTATTTTACAACCTTGGCTGGAAATGACTCTGTTTTAGTGAGTAGCTCACTAACCCAAGGGAGTGAATTTTTAATGGTGGCACTTCAGTAGGAAGATTTTTCATTAATAATTCCATTTACTAAATGTCTTTTATGTACTATGCATGTAATAGATTATTTTAGTACCAAGTATCAGAATATTGTCTGTACTTTTAACTGCAACCTGTCAAGGGAAGTGGCATTGACATCATTCATAGAAGAAGAAACTTAGGTTCATAGCGTTTAAGTAACCTGTCCAATGCTACCCATCTAGAAAGAAATAGATATGATGTATGTCCCTGGATCTACTCCAATGTCTATATTTTTACCTTAGACCATATTTCCTTTGCTATTTTTAAATATCAGTTTTGAGAAAAATAGGGATTATATAGTCATGCTGTATAGTAATATAAATCTTATCTGACTTCTATTCAAAATACATGTTTTTACTTTGAAAACGCATGATCACAATGTGGCCATAATGCCATCAAGTTTCAGGATGTTACCTTTTCCCCAGAAAGTGGGGGAAAAAACAAGCTCAAACGTTTTTCATTGACTTTGTCTGGGTGACTGGATGGTTCTCTATTTTCAAGGGAATGGAGTTTAGAAGGTAGGAGAATTTAACTACAGTATTGGCTTAAGGGCCACATGATTCCTCTCAGTTCATAGGCACACATGTCACTTTTTGGCTGTTGTTCTTCACATTGGGTAGTCTGTTGGCTGTATGTCATACTTAATTTTCACTGAATGTTGTGGCACTGGCTGCAAGGAAAATTTTTATTATAATTTTTTTAAAAATTATTTATGAGAGAGAGAGAGACAGAGAGACAGAGAGAGAGAGAGAGAGAGACAGAATGTGCCCAGCAGGGCCTCTTGCCACTGCAAATGAACTCCAGACACACATGCCACTTTATTCATCTGGCTTTATGTGGGTACTGGGAAATCTAGCCTGGGTCCTTAGATTTTGCAGGCTTAACCACTGAACAATCTCTCTGGCCCTGCAAGAACATTTACAAGATGTATCAAGTATAAGGGCTTCAAGCTTACCTCCCTAGGCACAATGCTCTCATGAAGCCTTAGACTTTCTAACAGTGATCATCATAGTACCAAGAGGCTTGTTGTTCTGCAGTTCTCATTCCTGCTCTGCTTTCTTCTCTGCCTTCTCTTCTTCTATTCTTCTGACCTTGCTTTTTGTATTACCCCAATTTTGTTGGTAGGGCTAAATAACTGAATCAGACTACTTATGAAGAAAAAAGAAGCTTATTTCCTTCAAAGTTTGGATGCTAAACATTTAAATAGCATGCAGCAGGCTATGATGAAGACCCAATGACAAATGGAGGCACGTGTGTGGGAACAAGGAATCCCAGTTTGAAACAGGAAGACAGAGAGAGCTGGGCAGAGATAGACTGTGTATTTTTTAATTTTTATTAATTATGCACTTTACTCCATGAACAAATTTTGTATTGTCTTATTCTGCTTGGGTTATCCTCTTATATCCCTTCTACCTCAGCCTAATTTTACTGAGGGCCCAACTCAGTGGGGTTATTGGTATACAACATGGGACCATGAATATATCAGTCAGTCTCTGTGGGGAGTGGGACAATGCCTCAGGATACTCCTTCCCATCCTGTGGCTCTTACATTTTTTCTGACCCCTCTTCCACCGTGATCCCTGAATCTTCGCAGGTGTGTTGTAAGTCTACTTCAGTGTTGCACTCTGTGCAGCCTCTGTATTTCTGCTTTGATGAGTTTTGAGTGTGCTCAGTGTCAATCTAGGCCGGGACTTTTATAACAACCCTCTCTTGATAATTACCAAACTTTCACTGGAGAGCTAGCTTAATCCCCACTGACAGAAGCACCCTTAATTGCCTAAGGACCACCTGCTAAGCTTCACTGCTTCAAACATCTCAGGACCACTATCCTAGGAACCCCAGCCGGAACTTATGAGCCTTTGGGGAACAGCTACATCCAAACCACAATGCCATTAATCTTACCAAAGCCTTGTCTCACCTCATGCCCTGGTTTGGGGAGTTTCTTTTGGCTTTTAGAGGGTAGTCAATTTTCTCAACCCTCTGATGTTTCTCTGCAAATTCCTGTCTATTTCTTGTGTGGTCTTCTCTTTTATTCCTGAGATCTCTACTAACTAAAGATAGCTTTATCTTCTGCTTTCATCATGCTTGTCACATGAAACATTGACCACAGAACTGCTTTTCTACTTAAATCATGTGCATATTTTATGGTACTGAACTACTAGAAGAAACGAACAATGGTTAATTAATTTCAAACATCATCCTTTAGCTGTCTGCTCTTTTCTTTTATGTGAAAGAGGTGAAGAAGGGCAGATTTACCTTGATCACTGAGACAGTCATTCTATGGTGCATTCATTTGTTTTCTTAGGTTACTCAATTCTACATTGCCTTCTTTATATATTCTACTCTGAACGGAAAAGATTTATATGATGCTAAGTGGAAAATACTGAAAACTGTTATCAAAAGGAATGTTCTGTCTAATTTAATTTATATGAATTTCTAAAGCAGTCAAAACTAATCCATGATAACAGGATGTTTTGAGGTAACAGGCTGGCATATGAACTAGAGAATTTTGTAGAGTGATGATAAAGTTCTATTTTGGGGGGGTATGTGTGTAGTAGGCATGCTTATGTGTATATGTGTTTGTGTGTGGGCAAATACATGAGTGTTGGTGCATGTGTAGGTCAGAGGTTGACATCAGGTTTCTTCCTCATTTGTCCCCACCTAATTTTTTGAGACATGGTCTCTCACTAAACCTGGAGCTCACTGATTTAACTAGAACAAGCTAGCCAGTATTTCCTATGGATCCTCTTTTCTCTACATTCCCAGCACTGGGATTACAGTTTTATACCACAATATCTAGAATTTCACATGGGTTCTGAGGTTGTGACCTCAGGCCTTCATGCTTGTGCAGCAAGTTCTTTACCCACTGAGCAATCACTCTAGCCCCAAATTCTACATTTTGATACATATGCTAGTTATAAATATGTATGCATTTTTTAAAGCTGGTTAGACTGTATGTGTAAACAGTTACACATTTTACTACATGTAAATTATGCCTCAATAAAATAAGTAAAATTGGGGCTGTAGAGATGGCTTAGCAGTTAAGGCACTTGCCTGTAAAACCTAACAACCATGGTTTGATTCCCAAATACCCTACAAAGGCAGATTCACAAAGTGGTGCATGTATCTGGAGTTTGTTTGCAGTGGCTGGAGGCCTTGGTATGCCCATTTTTCTTCTCTCACCTCTTGAAAATTAATAAATTAATTTAAAAATGAGTAAAAATTACTTACAGTACAATATTTAAAACTTATGAATTAATTAAATGATCTCATCATGTACATCATCTAAGGCTGACACAATTACTTATCCCCAGAAACATTTCTCTAATAGTAAGACTGGCAGATCATTTTCAAAGTCATGATGGATATTTCTAGAGGCCAGGAAGTCACTACTATCAGGTATATGCAAACTATGGCTTAATAATGACAGTGTTTTCAGCTTAAATATCTACATATCAAATACAATGGAAATTGACATTTCCCAACTACTTTTCATCAAATATGAAATAAAAGAAATAAAGTGAATTTTCATCTGAGAAGTCCCAAAAGCATTTATAAAAAGCTATTGGAATAATTGAGTTGGGCAAGTACACATTATTTAAGTTCAATATGTAAAAATTAATTATACAAAAAGATAAAAACTCATCCATGCTCTTAGGACATGCCTTTTATTTATTTTCTTAATTTATAATAACTGATAGGATCTCAGATACAATATTGAATAGTGAGAAGTGGTAAGAGTAGATATCCTCACATTCAAACCTTAAAGCATAGGTAAACTGTAGGATTTTTTTTTATACGTAAGTACTTTTGTGTTTTTTTTCCTCCCTACTTCCATTTCATTACTACCTTCTCCTTAGTTCCATTCTTTCACCTTTCCTAAATCCAGTTTATATTTTTTAAGAAGTAGAAACTTTGTATGGATACATCATGTGGTGGTGATACCATCATTTCCCTCCTCCCTGTCCCCACTCCACTGAGAGCCTTCCTCAGTGGGATTGCAGGTATTCACCATGGAGTTGTAGGTTGTGAATTGTGAGAGTATCAGTCATTGTGGGGAGGGGGATGTGCAATGGCCCTCCCACCCAGTGGCTCTTACATTCTTTCTTCCCCCTTTTCAACAAAATTTTCTATGTCTTGGTAGATGTGCTTTAAGTCTACTTCAGTGTTGAGCTCTCAGTAGCTTCATTACATTTTGGTGTATTTTGAGTATCCTCAGTGTCTGTCTGTATTACCATGGCCTGGGTTATCAGGCTCACTTTGAAAGCAGCACTCTTGCTCATCTTGGCAATTTCTCTGTGGTTTCACCTGGGCCCTAGCTGCTTTCTTTTGATTGTTATTAACATGATAAATATTTTAATCAATTTATTTTTATATTTTGTGGGGTATGTGGACACATGTGTGCCACAGTTAGGGTGTGGAGGTCTGAGGACAACTTTGGTTGTCAGTCCTTGTCTTCCACCCATCTGAGGTTTCATTATGAGATTTTCATACATGTATGTAAAGTAACTTGATTGTACTTACCAACCTATTACTGACATTTATCCCCTTCCTGCTCGTCCCCTTCCTAAAAATTCCTGTTCTATTTTCATGCAATATTTTTTAGAGTTTACACAAGAAAAATTGCAATACATATTTTTTCTGAATATAGTTAATTCTGATTAACCCAATGATGTCCAATTCCATCCATTTTCTTGCAAATGACATTATTTTGTGGTTGAATAAAATTACATTCAGTGTATATACCATATTTTCTTTAGCAATTTATCCATCAATGGGCATGTAGGGTGATTCCATATTTGACTTTTGTGAATAGTGCTGTAATAGACATAGTGTGCATGCATCTGTGTGGTGTGCTGATTTTGGATTTTCAGGTAGGTATGGTTTTTTCCTAAGAATGGATGCTAGTTGCAGTGAGACCCAGGAATGATATAGCTGGGTTATATGGTGGTTATATATATTTTTTCTTTCTTGAGGAATGTTCATGCTGAATTTGTTAGTGGTTTCACTATTATACATTAATACCAATAGTATATAAGGGTTTATTTTACCATGCATCATTACTAGCATTTCATATTTTAAAAAATATGTTCATAGTACAAAATTAGCATTATTATGAAATTCTCATGCATCTCCCCTATTACCTTTTCCTTTCCTTCCTCTGGTAGGTCTCTGTGCTTCTCAAGTAATTTACTCTCTTGCGTTTTAAAAGTCTATATGCCACATATGAGAAGATATATGCAGTATTTAGCTTTATAGGCCTGACATTTTGCTTAATATGGCAGTCAGTAGTCCTGTTGATTTTCTTGTTAATGATATCATATTATTCTTCTTAATGGCTGAATAATATACCATTATGTTTATATACTGTGATTTATTTGTCCACTGAACTACTGATGAGCACCTAGGCTGTTTCCACAACTTGGTTCTTATGAGTACTGCTAGGTAAACATGGATATGCAGGTATGTCTTGTGGTGTGCTGTGTAAGATTCCCTTGGGAGTGATATAAATGGACCATATGGAAATTTGATTTCTTTTTTTTTCTTGAAGAAATTCCATATTGATTCTCATAGTCATTACACTAATTTATGCTCCCATCAGTAGTATATAAGGACTCATCTCAACCTACATCCTCTCAAACATTTGATGTCGTGTGTGTGTGTGTGTGTGTGTGTGTGTGTTTAATGAGGGCCATGCTGATTGGGATGTGATGGAATCTTAGTATAGTTTTATGTTTTCTTAAGGATGTTGAAAAGCTTTTCATATACTTATTAAGTATTAGTACTTCTTTTGGTATTTTGTTCAATTCTTTATATATGCTAGATATAAATCTCATGTCAGGTGAATAACTGACAATTTTCCCCATTCTCTAGGCTTTCTCTTCATATTGGTAATCGTTTCTTTTGTTATGCAGAAAGTTTTCAATTTAATATGGTTTAATTTGTTCATTCTTACTGTGACTTCCTACATTGTTGTTTTTAATTGATACATGTCTTTATATTTAAAGCAGATTTTTAAAAATTAAGTAGAAAGGTTGTATGGACACATTATATGTTAGTACCATTATTTCCCTCCTCCCTGCCCCCACTTCATTGATGGTCCTCCTTAGTGGGATTTCTGGTATTCACCATGGAGATGTGGGGTACGACTTGTGAGAGCAGCAGTCACTCATTTTTGGGGGCCAATGCCTCTGGATATTCCCTCCACCTTGTGGCTCTTACATTCTTTCTGCCCCCTCTTCTGCAAAATTCACTGAGCGTTGGTGGGTGTGCTTTAACTTTACTTTAATGTTGATTTCACAGAAGCTTATGGATTTCTGCTTTGGTTCATTTTGAGTATACTCAGTGTCTGTCTGCAATACCCTGGCTCAGGTTATCAGGCTTTCTGTGTAAGCAGCACGCTTGCTCATATATCCAGTTCTTCTGTGGTTTCACCTGGGCCCTGGCTGTGTGCAAGGGGTGGTTCATCACCTGTCAATGAGTCAGTTATCTATTCTTGTTTTGTTGGTATATGATGGTTATCCTCACTTCTTTCTGCTTTCTGGAAAACAAAAACAAATTCTCCAACAGTGAATGAGATCTAGATAGTTTGCAAGGGATAAGATTTGTTAATTTAGAGAGATTTTGATGTGTGTAGCCTTACTTTGGAACAAAGGCTAGTGGGAGCTTCTTATTGGAGTCCATTATCTGTCTCAATATGGTTCTGTCTTTGTTCCTAGTTCCAGTTATGGGTTCCTTTCCACTGATCCAATCTTATAGCCAATCAAAGAACATTTGGTTTTCTGACTAGGCTGTGTGCCACTATTGCACAAGTGTACATCTTGTCAGGTTTTTTTTTTTTCATGTAGCAGTGTCCCCTGCTTGCTTGCAACATTATTGGCCATTTTGCCCCCCCCCCAAGCTAAAGTGGATTTCTTATACACCATATATAGTGCAGTCTTGGTTGTTCTACTCTCAGATGCTCTTTTTTAGCGTTTAATTTGACAATACATAAACATAATGCTACTTGATCATGACTCCTTTCCAATACATTCTTTTTTAATTAGTTTTGTACTCAGTGAATACAGTCAAGTCGGTACCATTGTTAGCCTCCTCCCTGTCCTCCCATCTCCACCTGGCCCCTCCTTATTGGGGTATATGGGTCACACATTGTGGGGTTAGCCACCAGTTATGGGTAGGAGGAAATGTCTCTGTGCATTATGACCAATGTGTGGCTCTGACATTATTACTGCACCCTCTTCAAAAATTTCCCTGAGCCCTGTTGGGTTCATTTTAGGTCTGCTTCAGGGATGAGGCCTTAGAAGCCTCTGTGTCTCTGGATATCTAATTTGGTAGGAGTTGATTGTCCTCTGTGTTGACCTCCTTCACCCTTGTGCTGGTATGAGGTTCACCAAGAATACAGCACACTTGCTTGTTTTGCCAATTATTCTTAGTTTCATCTGGGGCCCTTTTGAGGTATGATGGGGTAGTTCTCTCCTTAGGAACTGCATCTATCTGAAAAAGAGAAGCAGATTCTCTGATGGAGAGTAAAGTTAGCACCAGATAAATGGTATAGCCATTATTTTTTTAGAGAGATTTTAATAGGTGTAGGCCCTCTTTTAGCCCATGATTATTGGTAGCTTGATAATGAAGAGTGGGCTCATGTTTGGATATGGTTCTTACTTGTTTCCCAGCTCCAGCTATGGGTCCCATTCCACTGAGTGGATCAGTTAGCCAAATCAAGGGCAGTTGGTTTCCCACCATGGTGTGTGCCACTATTGCACTTGTGTGAGCATCCTGACAGGTTATTTGCTGCTACGTAAGTTAGACCATGAGTTTCTAGGATAGATATCAGTTATTTTCCACCAGTCGCCCATGTAGCACCTTCTGGCACTAGACACGCTGACTGTCTGGGGACTGACTCTTTTCCAGTTTCCAGCCATGTCAATCCATGTTACGTGTCAACCACATATGATGTCTTCAGCAGTATGGTCTTACTACAAACCTTTGGTGAGTCATCAACTACTCTGACAGAAATCTGTCACTCTTTTAGGAAAACTTGTATGTGTCTCTGATCAAAAGCTCATTGTGGATGATAGCCACCAGCTGGTGAGAGTTACAGGTCAGTGCCCACAAAGAGAAGGAAGGAAAAGATAAGTAATATAAAAGAGTTAGAGAGAAGAGGGTGAGGGACAGAGAGAGAGAAAATCACCCTAATACCAAAACCAAACAGAGATGCCACAAGAAAAGAAAACCGCAGGCCTATCTCCCTGATAAACTTAGATGCAAAGATCCTGAACAAAATCCTTGCAAACTGAATCCAACAACACATCAAAAGCATTACCCACCTTGATCAAGTGGAATTCTTCCCAGGAATTCAGCGGTGGTTCAACATACAGAAATCTGTCAGTGTAATGCACTACATAAACAAGGTTAAACACAAAAACCACATGATCATTTTGATAGATGCAGAAAAGGCCTTTGACAAAATACAACATCACTTCATGATCAAAACATTGGAGAGAATTGTCATGGCTGGTTCATATCTTAACATAATAAAGGCAATATGCAAAGCTCCCAAGGCCCAAATAATACTTAATGGAGAGAGACTGGAGGAATTCCCATTATGATCAGGAATAAGACAGGGTTGTCCACTCTCACCTCTGCTTTTCAATATAGCACTGGAAGTCCTAGCTCAAGCAATAAGACAGGAGAAGGAAATAAAAGGGATATAATTTGGAAAGGAAGAAGTTAAGTTAGGTTTATTTGCTGATGACATGATTGTATATGTAAGAGACCCAAGAGACTCCATCCCAAAACTCCTGAAGGTGATTAACTCCTTTAGCAAAGTAGCATGATACAAAATCAATGCACAAAAATCAGTAGCCTTTCTATATGCAAATGAAAAGATACAGAGAAAGAAATAAGGGACATGGTCCCATTTTCAATAACAACAAAAAATATACCTTGGAATAACATTAACCAAGGAAGTGAAATATAAATACAATGAAAACATAAAATCAGTCAAAAAAAGAGATTGAGGAGGATTTGAGAAAATGGAAAGACCTGCCATGATCCTGGATAGGCAGGATTAACATCATGAAAATGGCAAACCTGCCAAAGGCAATACACAGATTTAATGAAATTCAAATTAAAATCCCAACATTGTTCTTCACATAGATAGAAAAAATGATCTCAAAATTCATATGGAAAGGCATAAGGCCTCGCATATCCAAACATATCCTCAGCAAAAGAAATACCTCTGAAGGCATCACCATACCTGATCTAAAGCTATATTACAAAGCCTTAGTAATAAAAACAGTATGGTACTGGCATAAAAACATGAATATAGACCAATGGAATAAAATTGAGGACCCACACTTTGGGTCAAGCAAAAAAAGCTAATTGATATTTGACAAAGGCCCTAACAATATAGTATGGAAAAATCATAGCATCTTCAACAAATGGTACTGGACAAACTGAATAATCACATGCAGGAAATTGAAACTTGATCCACACATCTTGACATGCACAACACTCAAGTCCAAATGGATTCAAGACCTCAATATAAGACCGGAATCTCAGCTACTACTGGAAGAAAATATAGGAGGAAGTTTCCATTATATAGGAATGGAGAAAGACTTCCTGAACAAAACCCCAGTAGCACAGAATCTTAAACAATCACTCAAACAATGGGATCACATGAAGCTGAAGAGTTTCTTCACAGTCAAACATACAATAAGTAAAGCCAAAAGATTACCCACAGAATGGGAGAAAATCCTTGCTGAATATCCAAGTGACAGAGGCCTTATCTCTAGAATCTACAAAGAACTCAAAAACCTAAACAATAAAAAGTCAAATAACCCACTCACAAAATGGGGCAAGGAACTGGACAGGTAGTTCTCAGAGAAAGAAATACAAATGGCAAACACACACTTAAGAAAATGTTTGCTGGGTGTGGTGGCACACACCTTTAATCCCAGCACTTGGCAGACAGTGTTAGGAGGATCACTGTGAGTTCAAGGTCACCCTGAGACTACATAGAGAATTCCAGGTCAGACTGAGCTAAAATGAGGCCCTACTTCGAAAAACAAAAAACAAAAAACAAAAACAAAAAAAAAGAAGAAAAGAAAAGAAAAGAATGAAAGAAAGAAAGAAAGAAAGAAAAAGAAAATGTTTTTCATCCCTAATCATCATGGAAATGCAAATGAAAACAACTATGAGAATCCACCTTACCCCAGTAATGATAGCAAACATTAAAAAATCAAATGAAAATAAATGCTGGTGAGGATGTGGAGAAATACGAAACCTCATCCACTGTGGGTGGGAAAGTGAGATGGTACAACCACTTTGGAAAGCAATATGGAGACTCCTAAAAATGCTGACTATAGAGTTACCAACAGACCCAGTTATTTCCTTACTGGGCATGCACCCTAAAAGCTCCAAGCCTCAGTCTAGAGAGATTTGCTCAACCATGTTTATAGCTGCTCAATTTGTAATAGCTATGAGTTGGAATCAACCCAGATGTCCATCATTAGATGAATGGATAGCTAAGATGTGATATATCTACACAATGGAATTCTACATAGCAGTAAGAAAAAAATGACAGTGAAATTGGAAGGAAAATGGTAAAATCTGGAACCAATAATTCTCAGTGAACTCACCCAATCATAGAAAGTTAATCACCACATAGTCTCACTCATCTATCGCACCTAACCTGAATCTACCCAAGATGCATACATACATAGCAAGCATCTCGAAGACTGGACAGTAGGGTGGGTGGGGAGGGAGGGGATGGCAAGGGAGGGGGTAGGGACACAAATATGGTCCCAAATAGGAATGGTACCACAAAATTCTACACCTTGAAAGGGAGACCAAATGTTTGAACCTTCACCAGCCTCATAGAGGGAAAACCTGAGTCTTAAGGCCCTGGAGAAGACTGACCTTAATCTTCTACTGCCTCTCTCTCTCTCTCTCTCTCTCTCTCTCTTCTCTCCAATACACTCTTATATCCCCTCTCCCTCCAACAGAACTTATAGCTAGCCCCTCCTCTTTTTGGTGATATTTTTGCTCTCCTCCATCATCCATGTAAAATATTGATGAGCTAAATATTGTTCAAGTACTGTTGAGATCACAAAAACCACTATGAGGTCATGAAGTAATAGCCAATTCATATGCAGAAGATACTGTTTCAAATTACTTCTACCCATTTTATGGCTCTTACATTCTTTTCAACCTCCCTTTCCTGAGCCTTGGAAGGCATGATAAAATTGTCCCATTTAGCACTGAGCATTCAATGTGAATTATTCTCAGCACTTTGATGAGTACTGAGTCTCCCCAGTAGTCACTGCCATCTGCAAAGGAAGCTTTTCTGACCAAAGATGAGAGCTGCACTAATCTATGAGCACAAACATAATATAAATATTTAGAAGGAAATTTGATGGGCAGAATACATCCTTCTAGTCAAATAATAGTAGTCACTTCCCCTTTAGGGTTTTTGTATTTCCCAGCCATAGGCTTTTGGCTAGGCTTTCAGGTATGAATTCCCTCCTATGAAGCTAGTCTCAGATCCAATCTGAGAGCAGTTGGTTACTCCACATATCATGACACTATTGCACAAGTGGGTGCCTCTTGCCTGGATAATTGATTGTGTAGCACACAACGTTGACCCACATTTGGGTAAGCCTATTCATGATTCCCCCCCCCCCCCATAAGCCTGCATAACACTTTATAGCACTATGACAACTACCCAGCAGAGAGGGGTTCCTAGGTCAGTTTCAACTTGATCTTTCAGTGACCTACGCATGTGTTGTCTCCAGCAATATTGTCTTACTAACTATGTCTGGTTGGCAACCAAAAGCCTTAGCAATAACATGTATTATTTTTCAGGACTTAATGGCCTTTCTGACCAACACCACACAGGAAGTACCCCATACCTGACACTAGGGATTTCCTGTAGCAATCTGTGACTTCTGGATGCAATATTATCCACTTTATAGGGGACTTTTACCAATTATATATATATATAAATTTGCTAACAATGAAGGAGGTTTACACATGGATTTTTTGATATATCTTCTGTTTGGTTATCTCTCCTTCCATTGCTCATACATACATTTCCCTCCTCTCCCCTTAAGTCCTGTGTCCTCATCCCCTTCACATCTTCTTTCTAGGTTCCTGGTCTCTACTAATCATGACTTGCATACAAATATAAAAATTTGAAGTTAGGATCAGAAGAAAGAAAATGGGTAGAATTTATCTCTCTGAGCAAGCCTAGGTTACCTTATTTAGTATCATAATTTCCAGATCTATTCATTTTCCTGAAAATTTACTAATTTCATTTTTCTTTACATATGAATAAAACTCCATTGTGCAAATACAGAATATCTTCATCATCCATTCATCAGCTGATGGTCATCAGGGCTGATTCCTCTTCCTTGCTATTATAAATAGAGCAACAATAAATATTGATATCTCTATAGTAATGTGTAGAGGCCCTGGGATATATGCCTAGGAGTGGTATAGCTAGGTCATATGGTAGATACATTTTAGTTATCTATAAACCTTCGACACAGATTTCCATGATGGGAACACAAGTATATACTTTCACCAACAGTGAAAAAGTATTTATTTCCCCCACACTCTTACCAGCATCTGTTGTCATTTGATTGGTTTAAGGTTTTTTTTTAATTAATTTACTTTTTTATTTTAGAGAGAGCAAGAGTGAGCGAGCAAGAGAGAGAGAGAGAGAATTGGTGTGCCAAGGTCTCAGCCACTACAATTGAACTCCAGAAGCTTGCACCACCCAGTGGGCATGTGCAACCTTGCACTTGCCTCACCTTTGTGGGTCTGGCTAAAAGTGTGATCTGTAGAGGAGAACATGGGTCCTTAGGCTTTGCAGGAAAGCACCTTAACTGCTAAGCCATCTCTCCAGACCTCATTTGATATTTTAATGATAGTCATTCTGATCAGATTGAGATGAAATAGCTAAATATGTCAAGCATTTTAAAAAAAATCTTGATTGACCATTTGTATGTTATTTTTTCTTTTGAAAATGCTCTGTTCAGTTCCATACAACAGTTTTTATTGGATTGTTGATTTTTTTTATTCTTTAGGTTTTTAGTTCTTTGTAAATTCTAGAAATGAATCCTGTCAGATGCATAGTTGGAAAAGATCTCGCATACTGTAGGTTGTTTCTTGAATTTTAATTTTATAAAGCTCTATTTGTTGTTTGCCTTATTTTTCTGGAAAATTGAGGACCAATTAAGAAAGTTATTTGTAAAAAATAAATATTTTTATTTTTTATTAAAGATGGGGGGGTGGGGGATGAATGCACCAGGGCCTCCTAGCTACTGCAAACGAACTCCAGATGCATGTGTCACCATGTGCATCTAGCTTACACAGGACCTGGAGAATCCAATCTGGGTCCTTATGCTTCACAGGCAAGCACCCTAACCACTAAACCATCTCTCCGGGCCATAAATAAAGTTCTTTTTAAAAAAGAAAAAAAAAGAAAGTATTTGTAGCTGGGTGCGGTAGTGTATGCCTTTAATCCCAGCACTTGGGAGGCTGAGGAATGAGGATCACTGTGAGTTTGAGGCCACCCTGACACTACAGAGTGAATTCCTGGACAGCCTATGCTAGAGCAAGACCTTACCTCAAACAAACAAACAAAAAAATCCTTCCTCATGGCTGTGTCTTGAAGTTTTCACAAAGGGGTGTAGATTTCTGTCAAAGGCTTTTCCTGCCGGGCGTGGTGGCGCACGCCTTTAATCCCAGCACTCGGGAGGCAGAGGTAGGAGGATCGCCGTGAGTTCGAGGCCACCCTGAGACTCCATAGTGAATTCCAGGTCAGCCTGGGCTAGAGTGAGACCCTACCTCGAAAAACCAAAAAAAAAAAAAAAAAAAAAAAAAAGGCTTTTCCTGTATCAAGATGATAATGTGATTTCTGTTCTTGAGTATGTTTATATGAGGTATTACATTAATTTATTTATGTGTGTTAACCGATTTCTGCCTCTCTGGAATGAAGCCCATTTGATTGCAGTGGATGATCTTGAATTCTGTTTTAAATGGGTTTTTTTTTTGGAAATTTTTTGCATCTATATTAATCAAGGATATTGGTCTATAGTTTTCTTTTATTTATGTCTCTATCTGGTTTTTCTATTAGTGTAATACTGTCATTGTAGGAGTTAGGAAGCATGCCCTCCCTTTCTACTTTATAGAATATCTTGTGGTGCAGTGAATTCAGTTCTTCCATAAATGTGTGACAGAATTCTGCAGTGAACCCATCTGGACCTGGACAATTTTGTCTAGGAAATATCTTACCGCCACACAACCATGTCTCTTGTTATATATTTATTTAAAATATTTCACTCATCTTGATTTAACTTTGATATGTCATATGTGGTGAGAAATTCCTCTATTTCCCAAGTATGTGAAGTCTTCAGCAATAGGGTCTTACCATCTATTCCTGGTGGGAAACCTCCCTGGCCAACAACTCACTGGAAGGTATACCGTCCCTTACACTGCAAATTTTCTAGTAACAATCTATGGCTCCTGTGTGTTCCATTTTCCAAAAACGTAGGTTTCCATATGGCTTTTGTATATCCTCTTAGATTTTGACTATCCATCCCTCCATCTTTCCTTTACTCAATCTCTCCCCCTGACCTCACTTAGGCCTTTTCACCCCCCTTAATCTGTTTTTCTACTTACATATACACAATACCATCCTTTTAAGTCCCCCTCCCTCCCTTTCTATTCCTTTTATATCTGCTTTCTAGCTTAATGGGCTCTTCTACTGAGTTTTCTTCCTACTCACACAGAAGTCCAATCATTTGTAGCTAAGATCCACATATGAGAGAGAACATGTGATGTTTGGCTTTCTGGGCCTGGGTTACTTCACTTAGTATAATCCTTTCCAGATCCATCCATTTCCCTGCAAATTTCATAACTTCATTTTTCTTTACTGATGAGTAGAATTCCATTGTGTAAATGTGCTACATCTTCATTATCCACTCATCAGGTGAGGGACATCTAGGCCGGTTCCATTTCCTAGCTCAACCATGTTTATTTCATCAATTTTTTATTGCTTTTGTTCATTCCTATTTCATTGATAAATGCCCTGATTTTGATTAATATTTTCCCACAGGGTGATATGCTGTGTTTTCCTTTTAAGTTAGTTCTAGGATTTTTTGATTTCCTTCTTGATTTCTTTGTCAACCCATTCATTATTCAATAGGGTGTTGTTTAATCTCCAGGATTGTACACATTTTCTGTGTTCTGTCTTGATATTAATGTTTTATTGCATTGTGGCTGGATAAACTACAAGAAATTATTTTGAATTTCCTAAATTAGATAAAACATGCTTTATGCCATATTATGGGATCTGTTACAGAAAAAGTTCCATGGATTACTGAGAAGGATATGTATTCTGTGGGGTTTGGATGTTATAATTATCTTAGCTCTATTTGATCTCTAGTCTCACTTGACTCCAGTGTTTCTTTACTTATTTTTGTCCAAATGACCCATCTCTTTGTGAGAGTGGCGTGTTGACGTCACCCACTGTCACTATACTAGAATTTACCTGTTATGTTCTCTTCATGAATTGTTTCTCTAAACAGTATGTAGTGGCCTTCTTTATTGATTCTGATTAATTTTGGCTCAAAAACTATTTTGTCAGATATTAGAATAGCAATACCTGCTTGCTTCCTGGTTGAATTTACTTGGAATGTCTTTTCTAATCCTTTAACCTTAATGTGGCTTCTGACTTTGATGATGAATTTCTTTAAGACAGCAAATAGATGGATGCTGTTTTCTAATCCATTCTGTTAGTCTTTATACTTTGATTGGGGAATTGAAAGCATTAATTTTCAGAATTATCATTGAATAATGTAAGTTAATCCTTGTCATGTTGATGCTTTTGTGATGTTCATAATGTCTTTTAATTGCAACATTTAGGCCACTGACATTAAATGTTTTTATTGATACAAGTAGATTAATAGCTACCATATTTATCACTGTCTTCTATTTCCTGGTTATTTTATTACTTTAAGTGCTTGTTTTATATATCCTAATTTTTCTTCTTTCTTAGCATGCCAGTTAAACTCTTTTTAGCCACTGCTATAATTTGTAAACTATACTTATTCATTTGAAAATAGCAGTAGGCCACATTAAATAGTGTGTTTTTTGGCATGTATGTGTATGTAATGTATCTGTATTGCATATGCATGTTCATATGTGTGTGGATGCATGCGTATGTGCAGGTGTGCATGCACATGTATGTGTAGGTGGGAGCTGGAGATCAGTATTAAGTGTTTTTTCTCAATGGTTCTCCAACTTGTTTATTGAGACAGTGTCTTTCTGAACCCAAAGTTCATATATTGTGGTAGTTTAGCTATCCAGCTTGCCTCAGAAATCCATCTGCTCTACCTCTGGGTCCCAGGACTACTTGTATGTGCTATCATGCCTGGTATTTATATTACTCCTGGGAATTGAAATAATGTCCTCACACTAGTATGGCAAACATTTTTCCCAATTACTTATTTCCTTGTCCTCTATGTTTTGTATCTGATAAACACAAAATAATTCTCATTTTTCTTCTTGATTTTTGTCATCATTTTGCTGCCATTAATTTCAGGTATACATAATAATATGTAATCATGTGTGTATATATAAGATATATAAATACATATCTAAATTTAAATATAATGATGCTCTTATTACATTTTTATGAAGCAATTTTGGGATTTATTAAGTAAAGGAACACTCTCAAATAAAGGAATCACTATGATCTTCTTGAGAGGTGTCACTATTATGATTATTATTATTTGAAACAACTTGTCTGTGAGATCAATTAACAGGATATGAATAATTAAAATTTTTATTGTACCTTCACTTATTCTATCTTTGAATCTCATTTAGTCCTATGCAGTGTGTTTTTTTATCTATAGTATTTTTATTCTCTCTAAACAACTTCTTGAAACATTTATTACAGATAGATTTTCTGTTATTTCTGTAGTTTTTTAATATCTGGTTAATTTTTGGAGGATGATTTCATAAGGTATAAAATTTGAACTGAGTTTCCTCCCAACAGTAAATATCACTACACCCTCTTCTTGTTTGCATGGTTTTTGAGAAGTGAGGTAGTTCTAAGCTTTGTTCCTCTATTGCTAGTTACCTTTTTCTCCACTCCTTTAAGCTTTTTCTTTATCTTTATGTAGCTTGTACATTATATATCTATGTGTAAAATTATTTGCTTTGTTTTTCTTTTACACTTGTTGTGTTTGTCCTGATAGGTGTCCTTTAATCTTCTGAGGTCTGTTGTTTACTCTCTGGCATTAATTTGAGAGAAATTCTTAGGCTTCTTTTTTTTCCAACAACATCTTTAGTCCCGTACTCTTTTTTCTTTATGGTATTACCATTGTGGTCCTCATACACATATTTAACCCTCATTCTTTATATATTTTATTCTACATATTAATTGATGTATCTTCAAGCCTGGAAAATTTATTCTGCAATGCTATCCAGTCTGCAAATAGCCATCAAAGCTATTCTTCCCATTGGTGTTTGTGGGAGGGGGAGGGGAAGGTTTGAGCCAAAGTCTTTGTGCTTGCTTGAGAAGTAACTTGCCACTGAGTTATACAAAATCCAAGTCCTGTCACAGTATATTTGAATACCTAGTATTTTTTGATTATCTTTTAGGATTTATATCTCTTCATTGTCTATCCAGTCTTCCATGTTTCTATTTTATTCACTAGAGATCTTAACATATTAATCATAGGTATTTTAAATTCCCAGTCTGACAACTGCAATACATCTACTATGACTGTTCTGTTGATTTCTCTTGTGTCTTCAAATTTTGCTTTTGGTTACTTAATATGCATTCAATTTTTCATTGACATCCAGTCAACATGTACTAGATAAAGGAAACTGATATAAATAAACTTTTATTATCATGGTAATAATATTTGTCTAGGAAAACATTCTCTCATCCAATAATTGCATCTTACTTTTTAGTGGGCCTGTGGGTCTGAACAGTGAATTTCACAAATTCTTCTCATTCCTTTAGGTGACACAGGATGTCCAGGGTAGGATAGAGTTAGATATTTTCCATTTTCCAGGACTGTTATGTTAGTCTCTGATAAAAAATTCTCAGGTTAGGTGCTAGTTAAAGAATTTCTCCTGAAAGAAGTGCTAAGAGACTTTGTTAAGAACAGGATATCCTGGCATATTTCAAAATTGTTTTTAGAATGCTTCCTTCTCCAATCTGGAAGGACATTTCACTCCGATATCTACTGAGACCTGGTCAAAATCTTGGAGATGAAACTTATAATAGTGTGAAGTCCCTCTGAAGGTTTTCATTCTCTGAGTTGTCCACTTTGCCACCATAGCTCTAAACAATTACCATTCAGGTTTTTCTACTCTAGTACTGGTCTCCAGCTATTTCTACTTATGAATCTGCTCTGATCAGCTGTGTCTCCCTATATTCACCTGTCTGCCTTTATAATCATAGGCACAGTGGTTTGCTCATTGTGTGTTTTCCATCACTGTGACAAACTATAGGAGTAAAGCAATTTGAAAGAAGGAATATTTATTTGGGATCATGGTTTCAAAGGTTTAGTTTCAAGGTCAGCAGATTTCATGGTTTTGGTCCATGCAAAGCAGAATATCATGGCTGTGAGAATGTGTGACAGAGTCTAGTCAACTTATTGCAGCCAGGTACCAAAGAGGAAGGTAAGAAATTTAGAGAGATATGATATACCATTCAAAGGCATATCCCCAGGGGCTTACTTCCTCCAACAAGGCCCTCCCAGATGTCCATTAAGCTTAAATCATTGTGGAGTTAGAGGCCTCATTATACAATTATACCTCAAAATCCCATAATATTTCAACCAAATATTTAACACATGTACCTTTTGGGGACATTTTTAGATTGACTCCATAACACTTTGTGTCACTATTAAAACTTTTATGCATCTAAGATAACTTGTTAATTTTTTTTAGTTTGTTCAGCTTTTAATTTGTTAAGATGAAGTGTTGACATCCAAGTTCATTACGTATGGAACTGAAAACTGGCAGGCCTCCTTCATTCACATTCTAATAATCTGTTTAATTATTGGAGGTTTGTTTTCAATCTTTGTTAATGCAGGTAAAATATCCTTTTATATCTAAGTTATGTGACCCTTTATGGACTCTACAATGTATATCTGTTGCTCTAGGGTATCCCTCAAACTGAGCTAAGATACTGCCTTTAAGTCAAATACAGATTTTGGACTGTTTTGAACACACACACACACACACACACACATATATATATATATATAGAGAGAGAGAGAGAGAGAGAGTATTTTAAAAAGATTATGTGACAGAGACCACATGTGCCTTACAAAACATCCAAACACTTGCCATCTGACCCTTTATGAATGTGATTACTGATCATTGTTATATGATGATGAGTAGTAGAATGCTTTACAGCCATAAATGAGCACTGAAATTGCCTCACTTACTAATTGCTATAGTCATTCTTTTCTTGGCTTACCAGAGTGCATGAACAGCTTCTATTCAACCAAAGATTTTATCAGAAGTTATATGCAGATTTGGTGGCCCCATCCTATTGAGTCCTTCTGAAGGATGTCCAATTTGTTCTTTCTGTTGTCCCGTACAGGAAAACAGTTGTTTTCAACTACTGTCTTTTTTTATTTTTAGTTTTTCGAGGTAAGATCTCACTCTAGTTCAGGCTGACCTGGAATTCACTATGTAGTCTCAGGGTGGCCTTGAACTCATGGTGAGCCTCTTACCTCTGCCTCCCAAGTGCTGGGATTAAAGGCATGCACCACCATGCCCAGATACTGTCTTTTTGTACTGACACTTTAACATCAGGAGATTAGTCTAGCGCCAGCCACCATCTTATGAGTAGAAGGAAATTCTTTTCAAAGTAAAGATCTGAAATATTGTATCTATGATTTCTTTATGTATAGTAGAAGAGAAGATTGCTTGGTTTGTAAAATTATTAGAAAATAGTTTGGAAGACAAAATATTTTATTTATTTACTTGAGAGAGAGAGAGAAAATAGGGGAGAGAGAGAGAGAGAGAGAAAGAAAGAACGAATGAACGAAAGAAAGAAAGAGAATGGGAACACCAGGGCCTTTAGCCACTGCAAACAAACTCCAGGTGCATACATCTGGCTTTGTACAGGATCAAAACCTGGTCCCTTAGGCTTTGCAGGCAAGTGCCTTAACCACTGAGCAATATCTTCAGCCCAGAAAATGGTTTGGAAAAATGTTTTTTACTTGATTTACAGCATGAATTTTGAAATGAGGAACTGATATATAAATGTGTGCCTGACATTTGTTTGCTTATTCTGAGACAGGTTTGCTGTGTATCTTAGAGTGGCCTGGAGCTCACAGTAATCTTCTTACCTTAGTCTTCTGAGTGCTGGGATTAAGCATATTGTAGTAGTTACCTTTTCATTGCTTGGACAAAATACTCCACTCAACCATAAGCAACTTCGTGAAGGAAAATGTTATTTCAGATTAGTCTTGAGGGGAAGTAACAGACTGCTCCTGTAGTATACTCACATCAAAGTAATGAAGTAGCGAGAGTTGAACTGAGCATGGCAAGCAGAGCTAGAGTATAAAACTGAAAGTCAGCACCCAGTGATACACTTCTTCCAGCCAGGTTCTACCTCCAAAAAGCTCCACAACCATTCCAAACAGGGGCGCCAATTGGGGATTAAATATTCAAAAACTTGAGGCTATGCAGGAAATTTTACATTGAAACCACTAAAGATGTGTACTACCCTATCCAGCTTTATCCAAATATTTTTACAATTTTATAGCAAAGGATATTTCTTCAAAAAAGATGAAAAAGCCCCAGGATGTCAGGAAAAACATGCTTAGGATTTCAGCCAGCATTCAAAGAGAAAGAAAAGAAAAAAAAATAAGTTATACTTTCCAAATTAGAACTCAGAGAAGTGGGCAGGCTTAGCATTGAGAGTCAAGAGCAACTACCTCAAGGGAAGTTTTTTTCTTTGAGTTTACTTAAGGTATTATCTCATTAAGGTGACAAATATTCCTCTTGCCTCCTTAGCATGTCTTTAGGTGAGAGTAGCCTTTTAGCTAGCTGAATTGAATTAACTCTTGAGAGAGACGACCATAAATGTATGTATTGGGTAACTAAAAATGGCATGTCTCCACTCAAGTCAAAGGTGTAACAGAAAATCTATTCTTTAACCAGGAGGAAGTATTTCCCTCAACAAAAGCCCTATTTTTTATCCTCCTCCCATTTCATATGAAATGTTAAATCCTTTGAATGTGTGTTTATGATATTTCCCTTTCTAATGTTACCAGGGAAAATGGAGGTGTCGTCCATCCTAAGACTTCCAAGCCTGCTAATATCTGCTTGTCTACAACATTCCCCTAAAATCATTTAGGAGGTCAGTGTCAATTTGGTCTGCTACTTCTAGATGAAATGGAACATAGATGGTATTGTAGACAGCCCCACAATGGTGGGATGAGCATCTAACCAAACACAGTTCTATGGGAGGAAGGGATTTATTTTAAGTTTATAGATCTAAGGGAAGTTCTATCAATGGCAGAAGAACCTGTCTCCCATTCATAAATCCATCAGAGAAAAAAACCACTACCACCACCAAACACCAAAAGCAGGAAACCAGGCAAAAAGATCTCAGACCTCTCTGCATACCTTTGGGCTTTGGGCTGGAATTCACATTCACTTGCAGTGACATGCCTCCTCCTAGGAGGAGTCTGCCTGCTAGGGGCTGATGCTGCAAACTCAATTTTAATAAAATATCTATATCTATATGGCCATAATTCAGACTACCACAGAAAGGTTTATGGTCTCCACTCATGTTGACTTTCAGGCCTTAGGGATGAGCAAAAGGGACATGGATAGCTAGAGTTAAATTTTTGTAGTACCATCTAAGGGTTAATTGACTGTAACCAGAGGAGAGAAAATTGCATAAAGCCTACAGATTATTAATATTCTAAGAGATATCACCTATTTTTCCAGGAAGACCTAGAAATCCAGTTTTAACATTGTTTATCAAAAATAGTGGTGTCATATGTTCCCAACACAGACTGCAGAGAGATTTGGCTGGAATCTGGAAGACCAGCCTGTCTAGTGCTGAAAAGTGCTACATGAGGTGAGCTACTGTGGGAAAGTGGCCAACAACAGGCTGAGCACCCAGAGGTCTAAGCTACTCAGAAGCAAACACCCTTCCAAAATATATACACCAGTGAAATAGTGGCACACAGCCTTGGTGGGCAACCAATACCTTTTTGATTGGCTAAGAGATCTATTCAGTGTAAAGGAAACCATATCTGGAATTGAGAACCAGATCCGAATCCTATGGAGACAAAGATTATGCTCTTCAGCATCAAACTCTCACTAGTCTTTGGCTAAAAGAGGGGTTACATACATCAATTAATTAATAATGCTTATACCATTTAAACTATGCTGACTTCATTCTCCATTGGAGAATTTGTTCTTTTTCAGAATGTAGTGAAACCTAAGGAGATAAACTACACCTCACACTTAAGACAAGTCACACCTGAAGCCACAGAGGAATTGGGGAGATGAGCAATAGTGCTGTTTCCATGGTGAACCTGATCATCAGTGCCAGGGTGAAGGAGACAGACCCTGAAGATACTCAACCCCTACCAAAGCAGAGATCCAGAGGCTCCTAAGAGCTCACTCCTGAAGCAGATTTAAAACTCACTCACCATAGCTCAGGGAATTTTATGGCAGAAAGGACAGAAAGATTGTAAGAGCCATAGATTGAGACATAAGGCCCAGAGGCATTCCCTTCCCCCAAAATACTGACTGCTGCTCCCATAATGCATACCTCACAACCCCATGGGGAATACCTACAACCTCACTCATTCCCAGCAGAATGGGGGCAGGGAGGAGGTAAAAGATGGTAGCAACACATGATGTATCCTTACAAAATATGTTATTAAAAATAGTAAAGAAAAAATGAGTGGTGGCTGACCTGGCTTGAATCTTATTTTATAGATCTTGTAAAGTAAAGGACATGTTAGTAGGATTATGTGGAATATACATATACAAAATATTTGGTTTTCAGCTTGGAAAAGCACAAGTATCTTTTAATATTTACATACTCAGAGATAAATGTGGAGGCCTTTAAGGTCTGAACCTTTGTATGAGTGTAACTTATTCTACACATTGAATACTTTTCTGCTGAGTGTTTAAGATGAAGCAGCTACCCAAACTTAAGCCATTTTTTAAGGTCATTTGTAACTCCTTGGGAGCTATTTTTATGGACCTGGGCGGAGCCCCGTGGCTCCTTTAGTCTGTCAGTACCATTTGTGCCAAAAGCTGGGATGGATCATGTGACTTCTCTTAGAAACATTGAAAATCTTTTCCTTTGTCACAATCCTCTTCTTATTGAATGTACACTGGTTGGAGTCCAACCTCTGGGGTTTCCAATGCCTGTCTCTTCAAGAGTACAGGTGACTTATCAGAGCTGGGACCATTTAGAAGTGTCCTGTCAGTTCCTGGGGCCTGTATAACCTGGGATAGAGACCAAAATGTTGGTTATCCTTTGAGCTCCAATATCTTCATTAGCTTATCCAGTTCTTAATGAAATATTTTATTGTATACAAATAATATATGCCACTAAAAACAAATGCAGTATTGCTGACTGTCCAATGTTTGGAGTAATAGAGGGGCTAGCTCAACCAATATTGGGAATTGGAAACTAATGGTTTTGGGATATAGACAGAATATAAAGAATGAAAATTCTGAATCAGTATATGATGGGGAAGACTATGTTTAAACTGTTTGTGAGTACCTCTAAGATGTAGCTAATACTAATTGTGAGGGGGCAGATTATATTTGGCATGTCATATAAATCAAGATATTGTTCATGACAAGGGTCAGAAATCCAGGTAGGATTAGAAATAGATATTCGTTTATGGAAAGATATTAGTGCAAACAGAAGTCAAGGCAAAAACTAGCAAAGATTGTTATTACCAATCCAGCCACAGAGGCAATGTATTTTTTTAACAAAAGGGTCAGAGGTGGGCTGGAGAGATGGTTTAGCAGTTAAGGCACTTGCCAGCAAAACCAAAGGACCTAGGTTCAATTCCCCAGCACCCATGTAAAGCCAAATGCACTAGGTGGCACACATGTCTTAAGTTCATTTGCAGTGGTTAGAGGGCTTGTTGTTCCCATTCTCTCTCTCTACTTCTGTCTCTCTCTTAAATAAGTAAACAAATAAAATATTTTTTAAAAAGAAAGGATCAGAGGCTAGTCTTCATATGTCTAACATGTTTTATTTGAAGACATTCAATGTTTTATGGTGCATTTTAGCTTTCTTTTCTGTGCTTAAGAAGTGAGTTCTTATGGGCAGAGTCATTGCTTAGGTCTTAACAGATTCATGCTCATAGGCTTTGAATGCAGCAGGGAAGACCAATAATTAAATTATTTGATTAAGATTTTATTACATACCAAATATGCTAATTTTGTTTAATTAATTTTGGTTTGACAAAAGTCCTGTGGAGAACATTAATAAATAAAAGTGATAGTTTTCATTGTGAAAAATGTGTGAATGTCATATCCTTGTATTTGCTGCCAGGGACTAAACTTAGTGCATGAGTACCAAGCCCAAACTTAAGGAAGTGGAAGTACAAACAGAATAATAAATAGCACTGCTTATGTTTCCAATAGCAGCTGTAGCAAGTTATCGTATATCTAGTAGTTTAAAACAATGCAATTGTATTTTCTTCAGATTTTGTGTGTTGAAAAACTGACAGATGCCTTACTGGGTTAAAATCAAGATAATAACATTGTAATTAGGTCCCTTGTAAAGCATCTAAGGGACAATCTGAGCCTTGCATTTTCTACCTTCTAACATTCTTTTTATTTATTTTTAATATTTATTGTTGTTATTAACAACATATATTGTATGGATGTATCATGTGCTGGTACCCTCTTTTCTCTTGTCCCTATCCCCATGGTGCTGATTATCAGGTTCACCATGTAAGGAACACTCATACTCATCTCCCCAATTTGTCTGTGGTTTCAGCTGTGGCTTCTCTGTAGTGTAAAGGGATAGTTTATCTCCTCAGGTCTTGCTACCTTCTGAAAAAGAAAAATGGAGTGTCCATTGGAGAGTGAAGTCAGAATAGTTTAAATGGGATAAGCATTATTAATTTAGGGTGAATTTGATGTATGTAACCCCTCTTTTAGCCAAAGGCTAGTGAAAGCTTGACACTGGAGAACATAATCGTTGTCTCCATAGGATTCTGATCTGATTCCCAATTCCAGATATGGGTTCCTTTACACTGAATGGATCTCTTAGCCAAACAAAAAGGTATTGGTTACCCACCAAAGATGCATGCCACTATTGTACTGACATGTACATCTTGTCAGGCTGGTTGCTTCTGGGTAGCCTAGAGCTCTGGTTGCTCAGACCATTGTTATCCACTTTCCCCCTATAGCTTATGTAGCACTTTCCAGCACTATACGGGCTAACTGTCTGGAGAATGGCTCTCTTCCAGATTACAGCCAGGTCTCTCCATGCTCTGTGTTGGCAGCATATGGTGTCTTCAGCAATAGGGTCTTACCTTTTGCCTCAGATGGGTAATCAAGTACTTTGACAGAAGTCTGACTTGTTTTGGAGACCTCGTAGATCTCTCTGATCATTAGCACATGTGGGTAGCAACTGAATTCTGCTTCTGAGACTTACAGATCAGATACAAAAAAAATTAAGCTTAGGCTTCATACCACCCTCTCCAGGGCCCTTCTTTTCAGGTGCTCTCACCTTACTCCTGTTGAGGTTTATATCTTTGAGTCTATCTCCAAGAATAAAGGTTTCTATAGAACCAATTCATTTTGGATTTAGTTTTGTGTTTGGTTTTCCCTGCCCTCCTCTTCCCCTCCCCCCAAATCCTTCCATCCCTATTATTTGGGCCTTGATTTCTCTATCAGTTATGTCAGCAACTCAAGCTGATCCAGGTTAGGAACCACAGATAAGTGAGACCATGTGGCATTTGTCTTTCTGTGAATGTGTGGTTTCGCTAGGTATAATCTGGTCCAAGTCTGTTAATTTTTCTATAAATTTCATTATATCATTTTTTCTTACTGCTGAGTAGAATTCCATTGTGAAAATATATCATAGCTTCATTATCCATTCATTCAATGGCAAACACCTGGATTGATTGCAGTCCTTACCTATAATGAATTGAGCAGCTATAAACATGATTGAATAAATATCTATGTAGTGAAGCATGCTGCATTTAGAATAAATGCCCAGTAAATGAATAACTGGGTCTATTGGTAGCTCTATATTCATCCTGTTCAGGAATCTACATATTGATTTCCATAGTGGTTGTGCAAGTTTACATTTTCACCAGCAGTGGATGAGAGTACCTCTTTCCCCACATCCTTGCCAACATTTGTTGTTTAATGATTATTATTTTTTAATTTTTGTTTATGTTTATTTATCTATTTGAGAGCAATACACACACACAGAGAGAGAGAGGGGGGGAGGGGAGGGAGAGAATGGGCCATTAGGGCCTCCAGCCACTGCAAGAACTCCAGATGCACCTGGTTTATGTGGGTTCTGGGGAATCAAGCCTCAAACCAGGGTCTTTAGGCTTCACAAGCAAGCACTTAACTGCTAAGCCATCTCTCCAGCCCCCTGTTTTGTTTTACTGATTGCCATCCTTATAGGAGTAAGGTGGAATCCCATGGCTTTTTCAAATTTGCATTTCTCTAATGGTTAAGGTTGTTGAACATTTTCTTATGTGTGTTGTCCATCTGTATTTCTTCTTCTGAGAACTCCATATTCAGTTCTCTGCCCCAGTTTTGGAGAGGTTGTTTGATTTTTTTTATTGTTTAGTTTTTTGAGTTTTTTTTAATATAGATTCTAGATATTAGACTTCTGTCAGTAAAACAGCTCATGACAATTTTCTCCCATTCAGTGGGTAACTATTGGCTTTGCTTGTGGAATGTTTGTGCAAAAACTGTTTAGCTTCATAAGATGCCATTGGTTGAGTGATTGTTTAATTTCCTGGGCTACTGGGGTTTTGTTCAGGAAGTCTTTCCACACTCCTATATCATGGCGAGTGCTTCCTGTTTTTCTTCAAGGAGGAGAATAGTTTCTTGTCATATATTGAGATCTTTAATCCATGTGGACTAGATTTTTGTGTATGGTGAGATAAGTGTGCCTAATTTTATTTTTCTACACACGATTATCTAATTTGTCCAGCATTATTTGTTGCTGATGCTGTCTTTTCTCCAGTCTATGTTATTGGCACCTTTGTCAAAGATCAAGTAGCTGTAGTTACTTGACCTAAGGTCCACGTATTCAATTCTGTTCCATTGGTCTATATTTCTGTTTTTATTCCAGTACCATGCTGTATTGTTATTATGGCTTTGTAAAACAGCTTTAGATCAGGTATGGTGATACCACCAGAGGTATTTCTTTTGCTGAGGATATGTTTGGTTATCATAGGCCTGCTGCCATTCCACATGAATTTTGAGATCAGTTTTTTTCTATTTTTGTAAAAAATTATGCTGGGATTTTTATTGCTATTGCATTTGTTGCAGTTGGGTTCACATTGCTGGGAGAAAATAACCAACCAAGAGAAGCTAGTGGGAAAATGTTATTTTGGCTTACAGACTCAAGGGGAAGCTCTATGATGGCAGGGGAAAATTATGGCATGAGCAGAGGGTGGACATCACCTCCTGGCCAACATCAGGTGGGCAATAGCAACAGGAAAGTGTACCAGATACTGGCAAGAGGAAGTTGACTATAATACACATAAGCCTGCTCCCAAAATATATTGCCACTAGCAGGTTTTAATTCCCAAATTGCCATCATCTGGGGACCAAGCATTCAGAACACCTAGGTTTATGGGGACAACCTGAATCAAACCAATACATTTTTCCCATGGCTCCATAAACTGATAACTATACATGATGTAAAATGCAATGCATTCAGTCCAACTTTAGAGTCCTCATATTTTATATCAATCTCAGTGATGTTCAAACATCCCCATAATCCAAGGTATTGTAACTGAGCCATAATATCAACCCCCCCCCCCGAAACCCATAATGGCACAGAATAAATACTCACACTGCAAAAGATGGAATTGGGCATAGCAAAGAAATATTCAGCAAATACAAGATTTAAACAGGGCTAACATCACACTCCCTAGCTCCAGGTCCAACAACTCTAGTCAATGATAGGTCTCCAAGTCTGATAATTCTAACCACTAACAAGTCTCTGGAGTTCTAATTCCACCCCTCCATTGGGCTACTCACAGTCCCAGAAAAGTTCATCTGGTGCCGGCACCACTCCTGGGCAGCCAACCCATATTCCTGGCATCTCCACTGGGTCTCCACTGAAACCATTGGTTCATCCTCATGGCTCCATCAGGTCTCCATGCAGGTAACTCAACAAGCCTGCTTCACACTGCCCATGGCTGTTTCCAAAATGCAAGCCTATGTTGCAAATTCTATGATTCTTTCCTGCATTTCTTGTACTTCATAATACCATGTGGGCTGCCAATTTGTTAGTCCAGGGAGGGGAATAAAGCAAACTTTCAAGAACAGTACACTCCTTCAGCATTCTTGCCCCTTCAAAAGACTCTTCATTCTTGCTATTGTTCAAATGCAGGTCAGCTGGCCCAAATGCCAATGGTTGTAATCTCTCATATTATTGCAACTGAACAGGCAGAAGTTTTGGCCCAAAGATATCATTTCTGTGCCATATCCCTCTGCTCATACCAGTCTATTTCTATGCAGTGCACCTGTGCACAAATTCTCAGGACATGGGCATAACAGCAAGCTTCTCACACAAACAGCTTCTAGCCCAGTCCAGGAAAAGCTCTTACTCACCCTCATATGCCAAACCTCACATTCCATAGATCTTACCGCATTCAGGTCTTTCAACTCTGATCAGAATGGTACATCTATCTGTACTTATAGAACCACAAGGCATCTCTCACACAAAGATTTCAAATTCATCCATATTCCTCCTGCAAAGCAGTTCCAAAAGGCCCAAAACCACACAGTCAGGTTTCTAGAAGCAATAACACCACTTCTAAGTACCAACTTTACTGTTTTAGTCAGGTTTGCATTGCTGGCAGAAAACACCTGACCAAGAGCAGCTTGTGGAGAAAAAAGGTTTATTTTGGCTTACAGACTCAAGGGGAAGCTCCATGATGGCAGGGGAAAATGATGGCATGAGCAGAGGGTGGACATCACCTCTTGGCCAACATCAGGTGGACAACAGCAAAAAGAGAATCTGACAAACACTGGCAAGAGGAAGCTGGCTATAACACTCATAAGCCCATCCACAGCAATACACTGCCTCAAGGAGTGTTTAGTTCCCAAATTACCATCAGCTGTGGATCTAGTATTCAGAATGCCTAAGTATAAGGGGGACAACTGAATCAAACTACTAGATCATTAAATTTGTATATTGCCTTTGGGAGAATTGCAATTTGCACAATATTAATTCTGCCTATCTAGGAGCATGAGAAGTTGTTCCATAGTCTCAAGTCTTCCTTAATTTCTTTCTTGAGTATCTTTTAAATATTTTATTTTTATTTATTTTATTTATTTGAGAGAAAGAGGGAGAGAGAGGAAGAGAATGGGTGTGCCAGGGCCTCCAGCCACTGCAAATGAACTCCAGATGTGTGTTCCCCCTTGTGCATCTGGCTAACGTGGGTTCTGGGGAATCAAACCGAGGTCCTTTGGCTTTGAAGACAAACACCTTAACTGCTAAGCCATCCCTCCAGCCCTTTGTCAAGTTTTTTCTTATGCTTTCATTATATACGCATCTC
Source organism: Dipus sagitta (assembly GCA_036346955.1). Taxonomy (NCBI): domain Eukaryota; kingdom Metazoa; phylum Chordata; class Mammalia; order Rodentia; family Dipodidae; genus Dipus; species Dipus sagitta. The sequence continues at coordinate 124,213,609 of CM070776.1, forward strand.
ACACCCTTGGTTAGTGCTATTCCAAGTTTTTTTTTTTTTTGTTGTTGTTGTTGCTACCAAAAATGGGAAATCCTTGCTGAGTTCTTTCTCTGTATACTTGTCCTTTGCATATAGAAAGGCTGATCATTTTTGTGTGTTCATTTTGTGTCCTGCTACTTAAATGAAGGAATTAATCACATTTAGGAGTCTGTCTTTCTTTCTTTCTTTCTTTCTTTCTTTCTTTCTTTCTTTTATTTTTAATTTTATTTTTTCTCAATTTTTTTTAACATTTTCCATGATTATAAAAACTGTGCCATGGTAATACCCTCCCTTGCCCCACTTTCCCCTTTGAAATTCCATTCTCCATCCTATCCCCTCTCCATCTCAATCAGTCTCTCTTTTATTTTGATGTCTTGATCTTTCCCTTCCCTTATGATGGTCTTGTGTAGGTAGTGTCAGGCACTATGAGGGCATGGATATTGAGGCCATTTTATGTCTGGAGGGAGCATGTTGTAAGGAATCCTACCCTTCCTTTGGCTCTTACATTCTTTCCACCACCTCTTCTGCATTAGACCCTGAGCCTTGGAAGGTGTGACCAAGATGTTACTCTGTTCTCCAGTCACTTCTTTGCAGCACCATGATACCTTCTGAGTCATCCCAAGGTCACTGCCATCTGAAAAGAGAAGATTCTCTACCCAAAGTGAGAGTAGCATTAATATAAGGGCATGAATATTAAGAAAAGTACTTACTGGGCAGTTTGATAAGCATAGTATATGCACTTATCCAGACATCAGCAGATGTTACACCCCTAGGGCTCATGACTACCCCTGTTTTAAATTTTCAGTATCAGGGATGTATTCCCTCCCATGGTGCAGGCCTCCAGTCCAATTGGAGGGCAGTTGGTTTCCACCATGATAGATGTGCCACTATTGCACCCGTTGGCTCATTTGGCCTGGCTGACCAATTGTAAGGCTTGCAGTGTCCACTGTTGAGTATCTTCACTGGTGGTATCCTTTTCTCCCATTGAACTGCGTGTAGAATGGCTTCTTCCAGCTTTCTGTCAGCTGGTCTACATGGTGGAGGTTATCAGCTCAGTTCCAGCAGGATTTCTCAGTGACCTTGCAGCCCAAGTATGTGGAGTCTTCAGCAATAGGGTCATACCATCGATTCCTGGTGGGAATCCAAGGGCCTCGGCAATGGCCTATAATGTTTTGGGGGCATCAGGGACCTCCCTGGCCAACAACTCACTGGAAGGTGAAACTGGCACTGAAACTTTTGGGTCACTTATGTATAATATCATGTTATCTTCAAATCCAGCTAACTTGACTTCTTCCTTTCCAATTTGTATCCATTTTATCTCTTTTTTTTTTCTGTCTTATTGCTTGGGCTAGGACTTCTAGTACTATGTTGAATTGCAGTGGTGAGAGTGGGGACCCCCATCTTGTTCCTAATCCCAGTGGGAATTCCTTGAGTCTTTCCCCATTATGTATTATTTGTGCTTTAGGTTCTTTATATATACCCTTAATTGTGTTGAGCTGCAAACCTTCCATGCCTATTCTTTCTAGTGTTTTGGTTATGAACTGCTATTGTATTTCGTCAAAGGCCTTCTCTGCATTAATTGAGTTGATCATGTGGTTCTTGTGGTTATGTTTATTTATGTGGTTTTTTACATTGACTGATTTCCATATGTTGAACCATCCCTGGGATGGAGCCTACTTGATCAAGGAGGATAATGCTTTTGATATGTTGTTGAATTTGGTTTTGAAGAATTTTGTTCAGGATCTTTGTATATAAGCTCATCAGGGATACAGGCCTACATGTTACTTTTCTTGTTGTTGCTCTGTCTTGTCTTGGTAGTACTATGATGAAAGATTCATAAAAAACATTTGGGATGATTCCTTGCTCTCTGATTATGCGAAATAGTTTGAGAAAAATTGGTTTCAGTTCTTCAATGAAGGTTTGATAGAATTCAGCTGAGAAACTACCCAGTCCCGAATTTTCCTTATTAGGCAGGTTTTTTATTATCTTTTCAATCTCCATGGATATCATAGGTTTGTTTAGGAGATTAATCTGCTCTGGGCTTAGTTTTGGTAGGTGGTATGTGGCTAGGACATCATCCATTTCTTCCAGATTATCCAGTTTTGTGGAGTAGAGGTTTTTGAAGTTTGTCCTGATGATTCCTCCAATTTCATTGATGTCTGTTGTGATCTCTCCTTTTTCATTTCTGATTATGTAAATTTGAAACTTCTCTTTTTTTTCACTTGATCAAATTGGCCAGATGTTTATCAATCTTTTTTTTTATTTTTTAACAAAACCCAGCTCTTCATTTCATCAACTTTTAAATTGTTTCCTTAGTTTCCTATTCATTAATTTCTGTTCTGATCTTGATCATTTCTTTCTGTCTGGAGCTCTTAAGGTTGGATTCTGCTTGTTTTTTAATGCCTTTAGGAGGACCATTATGTTATTAATTTAGGCTGTTGCTGTCTTTGTTATGAAAGCATTTAATGCTATGAATTTCCCCCTTAGGACTGCCTTAGTTGCATCACATAAGTTTTGGTAAGTTGTTTTTCCATTGTCATTCAATTCTAAGAATTTTACAGTTTCTTTCTTGATATCTTCCACAACTCATTCATTCTTTAAATGTGTGTTGTTCAGTCTCCTGGATCTGGTAAACTTCCTGATGTGTGTCTTGTTAATTTCCTGAATTTATGGAGACAGGCTTTATGGCCTAATATATGGTCTATTTTGGAGATGATTTTTGTGGGCTGCTGAGAAGAATGAGAATTCTGTAGAACTGGGGTGGAAAGTTCTGTAGATATCCATTAGGCCTAGGTGATCTATGGTATTGTTGACCTTTATAATTTCCCTGTTGATTTTCTGCTTGTATGATCTATCTGTAGATGATAGTGGAGTATTGATATCTCTGACAATGGTGGTGTTGGTGTTTTTTTGTTGTTGTTGTTGTCAAGTAGTTTTTGTTTTATAAACTGTGATGCACCTGTGTTTAATGCATATAGATTTATGATTGTGAATTCTTCATGTTGGATCTTTCCCTTGATGAGTAAGAAGTGGCTTTGTCCTTTTCTATTACTTTTGGTTAAAAGTCTATTTTATCAGATATTAATGTAGAAATACCTGCTTGTTTCTTATTTCCGTTTCCTTGGAATATCATTCTCCATCCTTTCACCCTGAGGAGGTTCCTATCTTTTTTTAACAAATAGTTATTTATTTGAGAGAGTGAGAGAGAAATGGGGGGGGGAGAATAGGTGCACCAGGGCCTCTAGCCACTGCAAATGAACTTCAGACACGTGCCACCTTGTACATCTGGCTTACATGGGTCCTGGGGAAGTTAACAAAGGTCCTTTGGCTTTTCAGGCAAATTCCTTAACCACTAAGCCATTTCTCCACCCCAAAGATTCTATCTTTAGTGACACAGTGGGTTTCTTGAAGACAACAGATAGAAGTATCTACTTTTCTGATCTACCCTGTTAACTTGTGTCTTTTGATGGATGAATTAAAACTGTTAATGTTTAAGGTTATAACTGTGAGGTTCAATTTAATCCATGCCATGATTGGATACTTTATGGAATTTTGTGCTTTCTTGTGTTTTGTACTTTTTTTGAGCCTGGTCTAGTTTTGGTTATAATGATCTTTTTCTTGTAGGCTCTTAAGATTTTTTGTTTGACTCTTCTGTGTGTAGTATTCCCTTAAATATTCTCTGTAGGTTTGGCTTTGTGCTCATATAAGCATAGAGTTGAATTTTTTCATGGGAAGTTCTCATTTCACCATGTTCTATGAGAGATACTTTTGCTGGGTATATTAGCTTGGGTTGGAAGCTATAGATTTTTAGATTTTAAAGTGTTCCATCCCAGGTCCTTCTGGCTTTCATGGTTTCCACTGAGAAATTTAAGGTAATTTTGATTAGTTTGTCTTTGTATGTAGTGATTTTTTTTCTGCTTTTCACACTCTCTCTTTGTTTTCATTGTTGATTTTTAACTATGATGTGCCTTGGCAAGTTTCTTCTTTGGTCCTATCTGTTTGGTATTCTGTGAACTTCTTGTATCTGGATGGGTCTCTCTTTTGACAGATGGGAAATTTTTCTTCAACAGTTTTTTTGAATATGTTCTGTATGCATCTGGTTTTTATTTACTGTCCTGGTATACCCTTAATCTGGATTTTTTATCATTTTAGGGTATCCCACTGTTTTCTCATGTTCTGTCCAGATGATTTTTTGAACTAAGCAAAGTTTTTGGCCTCCCAATCAGTTTCTTCTGTCTTGTCTTCCAGGTCAGAGGTTCTGTACTCCACATGAATAAACTCTGTTAGCAAGGGGTTCTAGAGAGCTTTTTTAAAAGCTCTTTTAGATTTTCGTTTTCTGTTGTGTTAACTTGCATTGGTTTCTGTTGTGTTATCTTGCATTGTGCCTATCTCATTTTTGAGGGATGATTTTATTTTGAGGTCTGATTTTCTTGATGCTTCCTGGAATTCATTCTTGCACTTGATCAAGTCTTAATTAAGCTTAATCAACTGGTTATTGAGATCTTCCATTTGTTGACTAACCTTAAATTCATTTATTTCTCTTTTGAGGCTTCTATGGTTTTGTTCAATTATGCAAAACCTAGTGAAGAAAGCTGAGTGCTCTAAGAGACACTTCTGCTCAATTTCATTTATGTGATTATTGGTTTTTTAATGGCTTGCTTCCATTTTAGCAATTCTTTTTTATCAGGGTCACATTGGTTGTTGTGTTTTCATTTTGGGATTCAATTTCCACTGATATCTCTCTGCTTTCTTTGGAAGCTTTCATCATTGGTAGAGATCTCTCAGTTTTCTGACTTAAGTTTTTGTTGTTGTTGTTGTTTTTTCTTTTTTGCATGTGGTCTATCCATCTTGGGGAAATGTTTTATTTTATTGATTGGGAAGCAAGTATTTTTCCTTGTAGAATCTTCAGTGAGTGTTGTGTTTTAAATGTGAACCAGATTAGTGTATTATGGGGTTATTAGAGCAGGTGCATAGATTGTGGAGATCACAAGTAAGACAAATTGAAGTGCTGACTTACTCACTCCACTTGCATTTACTCTTCATCACATTGGGATCAGGTGTTGGGAAACCAGGAACTGGGAAGATGGAGACCTAGGGCCAACAAGCCAGCTTCTACAGCAGCCAGTGTACTCTGTGGCTCAGCAGAATAGGTATTTGTGTCCCATGGGCCAGTCAATCAGGAAACCCAGGCAAAAGGCCTGCTTACACAGCCCACACAGAGGGACCAGGCTGTCCCAAGCCAGTATCAAGGGTACTGGGACCAGGTAACTGGGAGGTAGGGAATGTCCCAGGAACCCTGGCCTACTCACTCTGTGTGCATGCACACTATGGATCTGGATTTTGGGAATCCAAGGGCCATTCAATCAGGATGCATAACAAGGGGTGTTTTACCACAGCAAGCTTTCAGGGTCCAGACAGTCCCAAGCCATCAGCATGGGAACTGGTATCAGGAAACAGGGAGGTGAGGAGGAATAAGGAGATCTGGCCTACTCACTCCAAACATGCACCCTCCCTAGCAGGGGATCCAGGAGTTGGGAACTCAGGGGCTATTCAATCAGGAAGGAAAAACAAGGGTCCTGCTTCTGCAGCAAACTTGCAGAGTACCGACAGCCCAAAGCCAGCAGCAGGAGAACCAGGACCAGGAAACTGGGAGGTGGGGAAGGAATTGGGAGCTCTGTTTTGGCTGCTTTCTACATTCCTTCATTCTCTGCCTTCTTCTATCAATTGTGTCACTACAATCACTACTTCTGGTTGTCACATCTTTCCTCACTCTCCAGTCTCCACCTTTTCTCTTTGAAGGGCCCGTGTGGTTAGACTGGACTCACTCAGATAATTCAGTGTAATCTTTCCATTACAAGGTCCTTAGTTTAATCACATTTTCAATGTCTTCTTCACTATGTAAGTTAACATATTCACAAGTTATATGTATTCTGTCATAAACATCCCTGTAACCATCACCATTCTGCCTATCACAAGTACACCTAACAGCTGTCTTTTTCTACCACAATCTAAAAAGTTCTTTATCAAGTGGATATTTGAATGCTTAGCTACATATTATGATTTAATTCAATGTTGAATTATAAAATATGTTCAAATACATATATATGTATGCATGTATTTGAATATATATATATATATATATATATATATATATATAGTATAGAAAAAAGTAACTCTGTGAATCACTTTGTACATATCCTTTCCTTAGCACTGAAAATGATTTTGCAATTTTATCCCACTGAGAGTTGGTCAAACATATAGTCTAACCATGGCCTTTTGTTGTTTCAAAAAGGATATGGTCTATTACTCAGGTATATCCCATTGAAATTTGTTATGCCAGTATTTCAGATATTCAGAGGAATTCTAAACAATCTCAGGATAATTTCTAAGACAAGACAAATAGACTCATTTGTCTAAAACAGTGAAGGTATTTTCTCTTCAGGTATATTTTACCACATACTGATTAAAGCTTGTATGTCCTACTGCATAGCTGACTTGCAGAAAAGCTAATCAGAAACAGAAAACAGGACCATCCTTCATTAACAAGGTGTTCCTCGGTGCTTTGAGGCAAAAGCTTATGTGCTTGTACTACTGAGTGGCTATAGGCTTAGCTTTCACTGTGCTGTAACAGACATACAATTTGAATAACTGTTTCAATGAAATAAAAGGAGTATTATGAGAATTAAGTATTTTATGTGGGCTTGTTAAGAGTCAACATGTTACCTTTTTAGTTAGATTATAAGTAAGATATAATAGTGTGCTGGTATAGATAAGTGTTCTTTGAAAGGAAAGTCACTCTAAATATCACGGTTTCTATAGCTTGGCAGTGAGCCAAGACAAAGTATAGTATGAGTCTTTAAGATACAACCCAAACTCATATTGTGAATAGAACTAACCTCATACTTAACAAGAGATATTACCTAGTCAGTGAATAGGTTAATACCCATTTGGTTTGGGCCACTTTTGTTAGGCAGAGTGACAAGTAAATCACAGGAATTTGGCCTTGTTTGTGAGTAAGCCATACACAGGTGAGTATGACCTTGGAACCAATAAGGTACAATTAGTATTGCAGGGCCTTATACCTGTATTGTGTGCCAAGGCTACTTTATGCAAGAAGCATTGTCTGAACCTGCTTCACTCAAAATGGGGTCATATCAGAAAATATCAGTCATATCAGAAAATCAGGGTTTTACAGACTCCTTTGTATTATACTAGGTATCTTAAAAATGAGTTTGGATCCATCCAATTAATACTCATTAAATATTGTAATAATACTACACTTGTCCCTGGGCTGTGATGTTCTTATACACTTTAGTCTGCATACTTATCTAATATGTGTAAGTCACAGATTACCAAATGCCAGGTGGAAGTCACCTATTCTGATATCTATTAGTTTTGTGATATTTGTTCAATCCATTTATATCTTTGAGCTTTAGTTCTTCATCTCAAGAATACAGACGGCTTGTGTAAGGGCTTATTATTTGTAAAATAACATGAAATGTATGCTGCTAGTAATCTCCTAAACTCTCTTAATATTAATGCCATGTTTAAATGATGCAAACAGTTCAACTGTGCTGGAGCTGATAGGGTGTATTTGACCATCCTTATAGATGACTGTAACACATTTCATTTCATGCTTGCAAGCTGATTTTGTGTGAGTAGTTTCAGATATGGAGGAAATGTACACAAAGAAATTCAATGTTCACAGTGTGCCTGTCCATAAAAGAGAAAACCAGAGTCATGTGGAAAACATGGAAATGAATAGCCCTTAAGTAAGTTTGGGCATATTGTTAGAGATTCTATGTAGAAAATATCTTTGAAAAGCTACATTATTTCTAAAGTATTAAGAACTGAATAAGTTAATTTGAAACACAAGAAAAATTTGTAAAAAGAAAACAAAAATGGAGGAAGAAAAAGCTTGCATAACCTTAAGAAGCAGTTCAGAGCTGCTTGATAAAGAAGTAAAAGGCGTCTGCTGCATAAGAGGGAGTAAAATGTTTGTGAATTATGAAAATAGAGGCATCTTTAGGTTCTTTATGTTCAAGTTAGCTGAGAAGGCATTTACTGTAGGTAATTAGTACCTATCCTGCATCAATTCTTTATGGGAACAATGTGAAGGTATAAATTAATATACAGAAAATTAATAACTGTGATCAAAACAGTAGCTGAGGAAAAGAATGGTAACATGAGCACAAATAACTTAAAAAGGAGTTTGCACAGTAGGTATGGGAAAAAATAGGCCAGTATTTTAAAGAGTTGGGAAGTTAGGTTGCTTGTAAGTGCTTTACTGAACTTACCTTTCTTTTTAAACTTGTATTTAGCATGGGTAGGTTACAAAATATGAGTAGAAGTAATTTAACTAATATATGTACTACTATTTGAATATTCAACTTGTTATTTTTACATAAAAGCCTAAAGAAGACTCTGACCAGAGCACCTGGCTTGTTTTCAATTGCTAGGTCCAACGACTTTACATGATTCTGCCAGTATCATATCAGATTTCCAAAGTCCTGTAGGAAGTAAGACTACTCTATAACTTGCCCTGTAACTCCATATTTTTTCAATGGTTAAACTATCCTAGGCTATTTCCATAGGCTATTTCACTAATATGAAATATTAGCTGTTGAGAAGATTCACATTTTTATTGTTTCATTTTTAGAAAGTTTCTTTCATACTTATAGAGAGGAGAATATGTGTGAGACTTTAATATGTTGATTCAATCTGGCAATTAGAATGTTTTAAGCATAATAGAGTATTGTAGACCTAAGAACTGTATTGAAAAGAAGACTAATGACATCTATTTTTTAATGCCTTTAGGAATAGATGGCTATTAAGCTAGCTAGTCTGCTGCAGAGTGCATTAGAGCATTTAAACTACAGGGTCAATTAGTAAATGACTACTGTGACGCACTTACTCACCTCAGAGGGGCCTCAAGGAGTTACTGCACCTCTGAAAGCGCTGGAAGGTAATTTATATACTGAAAAGGATTTGACAGAATAAGTACAATTTGATGTGTTTTAATGGCTTTGATGAGCACCAAAGACTAGCTATTAGGTGAACATGTGTGCTTTGTTGAGGTGGGATTGCAGGCTACACAATTTAGAATTTACATCTCTTCTTTTGAAATAGAACAAAAATCATGTTACTTTGACCTTTTCAAGAAGCAATTTGTTTTGCAGACTAGTGCTATTTTCCTCTGTTAAATGGTCCTATAACAACAGAGGAAGAGACAGAATGGGCAATCATCCAAGACATAAAGTGTTGAAAATGTCCAATGATCAAGCTGATTAAATTAGTAGACACTCCTCATTCTAAGATGTGCTAAGTGTAGTTTTACCAACATGCAATATTGCCTTAGTTCTGTCTTAATTCTATTGTTCTGCTCTTCTCCATAGATACAGTACTAAGGGGAGATAGTCACAATGGTAATTTGTCTACTTTACATTAGTAAATATCATTTAGGTCTATCTATACTAGAATTTCCTCCTGGGTTTATACCACTTGTTTGCCTTAGAAGCGTTATGCATTTAGAAAGTGATATTTTACCCTTCATTAAAAAATATTTTCCAAGAAAAAAAACTATCTTTGTGACATTTAATCAGGGAGATGTTATGATGATATTTAAAGTCTAGATACAGACAAGATTCACAGTAAAATAACTTAGGTGGCTTGTATAATGAGCAAAATTATATCAGTACTAAAGGAAAAGAAGTGTCTTGAGTCAAAATATTATAGTACTCAGAGATGTTGCAATATTTCCATTAATAAATTAATAAGGACTACAGTGCTAGCTTATGAAGGTTAATTAACTCCTCCTAGAGGACTGCTTCTCAAAATGTGGTCCAAGGGCACCTTTATTACCATTACCTAGGTGCTTATTCAAAACGTAGATTCTAAGTTACTGCATCTAACTTACTGAATCAGATTATCTCATAATATACACAGAAATCTCCATGCTTATTTAGCCTTTGGATAATCATTTTGTACATTAATGTCTGAAAATCTTCACTCTAAAGAGCAGTAAGGCATATTGACTGAATATCTACTTGAAAAATTGTTCACACTATGGAAATCAGTATACGGATTTCTCAAAAAAAAAAAATAGAAATGGAGCGTATATAGCACCCAGCTCTACCATTCCTGGGCATATACCCAAAGGACTGCATATACTACCACCAAGATACTTTATATATATGCAGGGTTTTTTTAATTTATTTGTAATTAGAGAGGGAGAAAAGAGAGAGTGAGTGAAGAGAATGTTAATGTTAACTCCATGTTAACTCCAGAGCTTCTAGCCACTGCAAGCAGACTCCAGATGCAAAAATGTGCCACTTTGTGCATCTGGCTTTATGTGGGTACTGGGGAATCAAACACAGGTAATTAGGCTCTACAAGCAACTGCCTCAACCACTGAGCCATCTTTCTGGCACTATATCTATGTTTGTTGTTGCTCTGTTCACAATAGCAAAGAAATGAAACTAGCCTAGATGCCCATCTACAGATAAATGGGTGATGACAATGTTATACATATGCACAATGGAATTTTACCCAGTAAAGAAAGATTGTATGATGAAATTTGTAGGAAAGAACTATATTATGTGAGGTGACTCAAACTCAACCTGATATTGCATATTAGCTCTCATATGTGGATCATAGCTCATATGTATATAAATGGGAATAAACATGTGTAAAACCTTAAAAGGTAGGAAGGAAATCCAGAGAGGGTAAAGGGAAAAGAAAGGGAAGGGTGATGGGGGAAAGGCAAAAGGACACATGTGGCATACAAACACAAAGGAGAAGGGAGAGGATAAAAGGGAAGCTAGGGGTGGAAAAAATGAGCAGGGAAGGGAGAATAATCAACAAAAACAAACTGTTTGAACATGTCATAATGATACCTAAAATGCTACATGCTACTTAAAATTTGAAAGAGTTCTGGCTCAATGTAGACATAAATATTCAAGGATAGAAGAGTTGACAAATCAGTACTACAGACCTCACTACTAGGTGTTTGACTGGCGAAGCAAAGCAATGACATTTTTCACTCTGTGAAGACTGATGTTATTGTGGCTACTAAACTATAATGCAGAGAGAAACTCACAGGTGGGAGACTGGAAGAAATAGCTGACAGACAATTGTGTATGTAAAATTAATAAAAGAGAGGGAAGAGATACAGAGAGGAAAAAGGAAAGGTAATATTATCCATTAAGGTACTTTTCACAATCAGAGGCAGAGTCATGCTGAGCATGTGTTTTTTGGGATCTGGAATATCAACAAAGGGAAAAAAGATGAGGGGCATTAGTAGCAGAGAGACAATGGTGGTATGTAAGAGTGTACCCTGCATGTAACTAGTCTATAGTATTGACCAAGGCCACTTTAACCACAAATCACATACAAATTAATAATACTGCCTTGGTTATCATACTATCTGTGTTATAATATTTTGTAGGTCCTTTTCAGAATGCATATTTCTGAGCCTTATCCTACTAGGCCAACTCAGGCAGAGCATTTGTGATTGTGAGACTAAGATACTTTATAATAATCAAATTATATTGGTTAACAGATCTATAGTGAAGATAGTTATAATAAGGTACATTTATGAAATTGATTTTTTGTTACCTTAAGAGTAACAAATTTACCCTGTGCATTTCAAGAACTTTCAAGAGCCTTGTTTTCAAAGTAGCTTTATATTTATAGCAGAATTGAGAGGAAAACACAAAGGCAGCTTATATATTCCCTACATGGACATATCTATAGCCTGCCCTATTATCATTATCCAGAATACAGTAATGCATTTGTTACAAGTGATGGATCTAAATCTACATATCATCACCCAGCTTCCTTACTTCATGAGGGCTTCATTTCTGTATTGTACCTTCTGTGGGTTTAAACAACTGTATTCTGACATATATCTACCACCATACTATCATATAAAGTAGTGTTACTATGCTAAAAGTGCTGTTTTGTATCTATTCATCCCTTTCTCTGATAGACCTTGTTAATTACAAATATCTTACCATGTTCATAGTTTTGTCTTTTCTATAGTATTGCCTAATTAAAGTAATAGAATATTGAAGCATTTTTAGATTAGTTTTTTTACTTATTAATATTGATTTAAGGTTCCAACATGTAATTTCATGGGTTGATAGTTAATTTCTCTTTAGAGCTGAATAATATTCCACAACTATAGACTAGGCTACTTATCCACTCACCTGAAGAAGGACATATTGGTTGCTTTCATGTTTTGGAGGCTATGAATGAAGGTTCTGTAAACATCTCTGTGTAAGTTTTTATGTAGATATATTTTTCACTCCTTTTAAGTAAGTACCAAGAAGCATGATAATTGGATTTTATGGAAAGAGAATATTTAATTTGCTTTGAAGCTGACAAACTGTCTTGTAAAGCACCTATATCTTTGTGTATTCCCACCAAAAATGAATGTGAGCTCCTGTTGTTTCATATGATCACCAGCATGTGGTATGGTCAGCATTCTGGATGTTGTCCACTCAAATAGTTGGACAGTGATATCTAATTTTAATCTGCATTTCTAGCATTGTATGAATTAGTATAGCTACTTTGAGAAATTACTCCAAATTTAGTGACCAAAATCAACATGAAATTATCTTTTAATTCTGCCTATGATAATTTGAAGACAGTTCTCATTGGCTCAAAATTATGGTATTGGTAAGACTTTGTATATTTCCAGAAGCTCTTGGGAAGAATACATTTTCTAGAATTTTCTAGTTTCTGGATGTTATTCACTTCCCTTGGGTTATATATGCATTCCAGCAGGCACTATTGGATTCAGTCCTAATGCTACATTCTTTCTGGTTCTTTCCTAACCGACTGCTCCCTCTTTCAAGTAAGCATCAAGATGTTTATTGTTATAGTGATGCAGAAGGATAATTTAGATTACTCTCTTCATTTTAAGGTCAACTGATTAGTAACTTAATTCTGTCTTCAACCTTAGTAATTTCCTTTTTACTGTGTAAGGTAAAATGCTTATAAATTCCAGGGATTAACTATGTAGAAGTTACATTGTTTTGCCTATCACAAGGGAGGATCCTTTTTTCCTTTAGTCTAGTAGGTAAGTACTAGGAACCTAATATATGCTGCATAGTGTGCAAAAAACTAGAGATAGAAAGATAATGTGCTAATATTTATCATAATTCTATAGTTTAGTAAGAGAAGAAAATGCTGCTAAATATTATATAATAAGCATATAATAGAGGCATACAAAAGATATAATGACAACCTAGAAATGGGAATTATTTATTCTTTGTAAACTTGAAAGATTCATAAGAAAATGGAATTCACATTGTATTTTATTTTGTTTATTTTTTTTAAAAAGTATTTAATTAATTGATTTATTTGAGAGAGAGAGGGAAAGAGAGGCACATAAAGAGAGAATGGACAGGCCATGGCTTTTGGCCACTGCAAACGAACTCCAGATGCATGTGTCACCTTGTGCATCTAGTTTACATGGGTCCTAGGGAACTGAATCTGGATCCTTAGGCTTTGCAGGCAACTGCCTTAACTGCTAAGCCATCTCTCTAGCCCCCTTCAAAGTGTATTTTTAAAACGTCATCAGAATTTCACCATGTGATAAGAAAAATGAGGCATCATAATCAGAGTGCATCACTTATACAAAACCCTGAAGTTACAGAAGTTAATGGCTTTTCAAACAACAACAACAGCAACTACTAGTAGTAGTTGACTGTGGCTAAAATTAGGTAGAGTGTCAATACCTGCATTATGTATCAGCAGAAGATGGGGCTGGAGGGACAGGCAGGAGCTAAAGTGATGGAAGTGTTTGGATTTTATTCTGCATACAATAGAAACCACTGGGAGTTTGAAATGGCTGTATGTAATGATTCACCTTTGGGTGGAAGATGAATTCAGGAAGAGGCAAGACTGTAGACAAAGATATCAGGTAGCAATGTGATAGTATTTGAAAGATGACCAACTATGAATATGAGAGTGAAAATGATAAGGAAAGGAAGAAAAAACTGAGCAACAGAGTAACATATTTTGTTTTGTTTTATTTTGTTTGATTTTTGTTACATGATCTCATGAAGCTCATTCTTGCTTCCAACTGGCTATGCCAACAAGGCTGACCTGGAACTCATGAACTTCCTGCTTGCACCTCTCTAGTGATGATGTCACAGGCATGAACTGTCATACCTTTGTTGTCGTCAGCTCTACATTGTTGTGACGAACATACAACAGACACAGTTTATGGAAGGAAGGGATTTATTTTAAGCTTAAAGATCCAGAAGAAGTTCCATCAATGGAGGAAGAAGCTGGCTCCCTTTCAGGTGTGCAAGCAGAGAGACACAACCAAACAACCAGCACCACCAGCAAGCACATACTTCCAGAGCTCAAACTGCTCTCTCCACACCTTTGGGCTGGAATTCAGATTCACACCCAAACACACCTTAGGAATGTACAATAAGATTCATCCCCAGTAACACACCATCCTGTAGCAGTGATGTTTCTGATAGAGGCTGATATAGAAAATTTAATTGAAAATGCATGAATCTATGGAGACATTCAAGCTATCACATTTAAACTACCACATACCCAGTTTTAATAAACATTTTGAGTCAAGGGGGGTGAGAAGAATCAGAAACTAGAGGTAAAAATTGAATATTTATAGAGCATAAAGGAAAAAACTTTGAGCTGTCTAGATTGGTAGGTAATAGTAAGAGACACCATTAGACGATGGAATGAAGACTATGTGATATTAAGATCTAAGTAGATATATGACGCATTGTAAAGTAGTGATAAATATGCAGAGTTTATAACTAGTGAGCTTTCTGTTGAATTTAAAAGTTGTGGTACTTCTTAGCTGGAAGACCTTTGGTGATTTATTTCATTTTTTCTCCAAAGTTCTTGGAATAGGGTATCACACTATAGGTTTGGCTGCCCTGAAATAATTTGTACACTAAGCTCAATTGAAACTTCTTATAATTCTTCTACCTCACTCTCTCAAGTGCTGAAATTTCAGGCATGTGCCATAATATGTGACCTATTTATTGTCTTTAAATTTTAGTTTTCCTGCATAAAATAGGGAAATATTATAAACTCAGATCTACTATAAGAATTAAATAAGCACCAACCACCATGAAGAACCATCATACGGTAAGAGTGTAACAAATAAAACTTTCTTTTATAGCACTTGAAGAGGAGCTGGAATACGACTCCAGTTATTTGGAAGTGGCTTGAGAAATTTAGAGGGACTACACAGAGGATCTACTTAGTTGAATCAGGGAGCCAGGAATAAGGAAGAAATCTAGTTATTCACACTCAGGTAATAGACAATAGATAAATTATTTTTTATGTTCTATAAATGAGATTTCCATGATGCTCTTAAATATGCAGAAATAAAATATTATAAATGCGTATCAAGAGCAGGTGATTTGTTATACAATAAAGTTGGCCTGGGGTACCATAACATATTTTCTTAAGGTTAGGAATGTTCCTAATATATAGGCTCAAGGGCTCTCTCCTTGCATAGGGAAAGAGGATGTCCCCTATTGCAAAAGGAGGTAGCCTACAGGAGTCTTGCATAAATAGGATCAGTGGTCTTATTTAGCCTCATCATTCAAGCTCAGTTAAAATATGTATGATTGAGATATAGTTGGAAAAAAACTTCTTGAACTGCTTATTTTGTCCAAGTTTCAAAAAAAAACTATAGAAAAAGTGATTTTTTTAATTTTTATTTTTTAATTTTTTATTAATTAGTTTTGTATTCAGCAAATACAGTCAGTTTGGTACAATTATTAGGCTCATCAATGTCCTACCGCCTCCCCTTGGCCCCTCCTTGTTGAGGTATATGGGTCATGCATTGGGGAGTTAGCCCACAGTTATGGGTAAGATAAATGTCTCTGCATATCATGACCCAACATGTGTGTGTTTTCCACTTGTATTCCTTCCTCTGTGAACTGCCTCTTCAGCTCTTTGCCCCATTTTGTGAGTGGGGTGTTTGACTTTTTACTTTTTAGATTTTTCAGTTCTTTGTAGATTCTAGAGATTAGCCCTCTGTCAGTTGGATAACCTGTAAATATTTTCTCCCATTCTGTGGGTAATTTATTGTCTTTGCTTATTGTATGCTTGTCTGTAAAGAAACTCTTCAGCTTCATGTGATCCCATTGGTTGAGTGACTGTTTAAGTTCATGAGCTACTGGGGTTTTGTTCAGGAAGTCTTTTTCCATTCCTATATCATGGAAAGTACTTCCTAAATTTTCTTCCAGTAGTATACGAGTTTCTTGTCTTATATTGAGGTCTTTGATCCATTTGGACTTGAGCATAGTGCATGGCAAAATGTGTGGATCAAGTTTCAGTTTCCTGCATATAGTTATCCAGTTTGTCCAGCACCATTTGTTAAAGATGCTGTCTTTTTTCCAGCCTATATTTTTCGGGCCTTGGTCAAATATCAAGTAGCTGTAGTTGCTTGACCCAAAGTCTGGGTCCTCAAGTCTATGCCATTGGAATATACTCCTGTTTTTATGCCAGTACCATGTTGTTTTTATTACTATGGATTCATAATATAGCTTTGCATCAGGTATGGTGATGCCTCCAGAGGTATTTCTTTTGCTGAGGATATATTTGGATATGCGAGGCCTTCTGCCTTTCCATATGAAGTTTGAGATCATTTTTTCTATCTCTGTGAAGAACACTATAGGGATTTTAATTGGAATTGCATTAAAACTGTATATTGCCTTTGGTAGGATTGCCATCTTCACAATGTTAATTCTGCCTATTCAGGAGCATAGGAGGTCTTTCCATTTTCTCAAGTCCTCCTCAATTTCTTTTTTGAGTGTTCTTATGTTTTCGTTGTATAGATCTTTCACTTCTTGTTTAATGTTATTCCAAGGTATTTTATTTTTTTTTGTTGCTATTGAAAATGAGACTATGTCCCTTAGTTCTTTCTCTGTATATTTGTCATTTGCATATAGGAAGGCTACTCATTTTTGTGCATTGATTTTGTATCCTGCTACTTTGCTATAGGACTTAATCACCTTCAGGAGATTTGGGATGGAGTCTCTCAGGTCTCTTACATATAATCATGTCATCAGTGAATAGAGCTAACTTAACTTCTTCCTTTCCAAATTGTACTGCTTTTATTTCCTTCTCCTGTCTTATTGCTTGAGCTAGGACTTCCAGTACTATATTGAAGAGCAAGAGCAAAGGTGAGAGTGTACAACCCTGTCTTGTTCCTGATCTTAATGGGAATTCCTCCAGTCCCTCTCCATTAAGTATTATTTGGGCCTTAGGAGCTTTGTATATTGCCTTTATTATGTTAAGATATGAACCAACCATGCTAATTCTCTCCAGTGTTTTGGTCATGAAGTGATGTTGTTTCTTGTCAAAAGCCTTTTCTGCATCTATTGAAATGATCATGTGGTTTTTATGTTTAACCTTTTTTATGTGGTGTATTACATTGACAGATTTCCATATGTTGAACCTCCCCTGTGTTCCCCGGATGAATCCCAATTGGTCAAGGTGGATAATGCTTTTGATGTGTTGTTGAATTCGGTTTGCGAGGATTTTGTTCAGGATCTTTGCATCTAAGTTCATCAGGCAAATAGGCCGGTAGTTTTCTTTTCTTGTGGCATCTCTGCCTGATTTTGGAATTAGGGTGATGCTAGCTTCATAGAAGGAGTTGGATAGCTTTCCCTGTTCTCCAACTGTGTGGCAAAGTTTGAGGCAGATTGGTTTGAGTTCTTCCATGAAGGTTTGATAAAATTCAGCTGAGAAGCCATCTGGTTTTGGACTCTTCTTTGGGGGAGGTTTTTTATTACTTTTTCAATCTCAATGAGTGTGATACATTCATTTAGGAGATTAATCTGCCCTGAGTTTATCTTTGATAGATGGTATTTGTCCGGGAAATTATCCATCTCCTCCACATTATCCAGTTTTGTGGAGAAGTTTTTGAAATAAGTCCTAATGATTCCCCCATTTTCACTTATGTCTGTTGTGATCTCTCCTTTGTCATTTTGAATTTTGTTAATTTGAAGTATCTCCTTTGTTTGCTTGATCAAATTGTCCAGGGGTTTGTTAATCTTGTTTATTTTTTCAAAGAACCAGCTCTTTGTTTTGTCAATTGTCTTAATTGTTTCCTTGGTTTCCAACTCATTGATTTCTGCTCTGATTTTAATTATTTCTTTCCTTCTGGAGCTCTTTGGGTTGGATTTTTCTTGCTTTTCCAGTGCCTTTACATGGATGGTTAGGTTATTGATTTGGGATCTCTCTGTCTTTTTTATGAAGGCATTGAATGCTATGAATTTTCCCGAACCGCCTTCACTGTGTCCCATAAGTTTCGGGACAATGTGTTCTCATTGTCATTCAATTCTATAAATTTTGCTATTTCTTTTTGTATTTCATCCACTATACATTTATTGTTTAAAAGTGTGCTGTACAGTTTCCAGGTGCCATTGGCATTCTTGGTGGGTCTTTTGTTGTTGATTTCTAGCAATATAGCATTGTGATCTGATATCATGCAGGGAATTATGTCAATCGTCCTAAATATGTGGAGGCAGGCTTTGTGACCCAGCATATGGTCTATTTAGAGAATGTTCCATGGGCTGCTGAGAAGAATGTGTAGTCTGTGGATTTCGGATGGAAAGTTCTGTAGATGTCCATTAGGTCTAAGTGATCTATGGTTTTGTTGAGCTCTCTTACTTCCCTGTTGAGTTTCTATTTGGATGATCTATCTATTACTAATAATGGTGTATTGAAGTCCCCATCTATGATGGTGTTGGTGGCTATTTCTGTTTCATTGTCAAGTAGGTTTTGTTTTATGAACTGTGGTGCCCCTGTGTTTGGTGCATACAGATTTATGATTGTAATATCCTCTTGATGGCTTTTTCCCATCATAAGTAAGAAGTGGCCTTCTTTGTCTTTTTTGATTATTTTTGGTTTGAAGTCTATTTTATCCTACAATAATATAGCTATGCCTGCTTGTTTCTTATTCCCATTTTCTTGGAATATTGTTTTCCACCCTTTCACCCTGAGGAGGTGTCTGTCTTTAGTGGTGAGGTGGGTTTCTTGAAGGCAACAGATTGAGGGGTCTAATTTTCTGATCCATCCTGTTAGCTTGTGTCTCTTGATGGGTGAATTAAGGCCATTAATATTTAGGGTAATGACTGTGAGATTTGATTTGCTCCTTGCCATATTGTGATGGTAAATGTGGGTTGGTGTTTTCATGGACTTTGAAGTTTTTTGTGCCTACTCTGAGTTTGGTTATTGTTATCTGCTTCTTGTAGGCATTTGAGTTTGATTATTTATTTCTTCTCTGTGGAGAATTTCCTGAAATACTCTCTGTAGGTTTGGTTTTGTGTTCATATAATTGTAAAGCTGAGTTTTGTCATGGAAAGTTTTTCTTGCACCATCTATAATGAGGGATACTTTTGCTGGGTAGAGTAGTTTGGGTTGGAAGCCATAGGTTTCTAGACTTTGCAGTGTTTCATTTCAGGCCTTTCTAGCTTTCAGGGTTTCCATTGAGAAGTCTAGAGTAATTCTGATGGGGTTACCTTTGAAAGTGGTGTGCTGTTTTTCCCTAGCTGCTTTTAGGATTTTCTCTTTGGTGTGAATGTTTAGAGTCTTAATCACAATATGTCTTGGGGAGTTTCTCCTTTAGTCCAGTCTGTTTGGAGTTCTGTTGGCTTCTTGCAGATTGATGGGCCTTTCTTTTAAGAGACTGGGGAAGTTTTCTTCAATTATTTTGTTAAATAAATTCTCCATGCCTTTCGTCTGAAATTCTTCTCCTTCTGGTATTCCAATGATCCTGATATTAGGACGTTTAAGTGTATCCCACAATTCCCTCATGTTCTGTTCACAGGAATTTTCAACTTACTGAAATTTTTGAACTCTCAAAATGTTTCTTCCTACTTGTCTTCCAGATCAGATTTTCTATCCTCCACATGGCTGACTCTATTCTTGAGAGCTTCTAGAGTGTTTTGGACTTGTTCAATTAAATTTGCATTTTCTACTACTTTTCTATGTATAATTTCTATCCCTCTGTCAAGCTCCCTTTTCACATAATTTTTTGATTTTCTTGATGATTCTTGGAGTTCATCCTTGCATTTGTTTATGTCTTCATTTAGCGTGGCCAACTGATTTTTGAGGTCTTCTTTTTCTTCACTCTCCCTCAAATCTCTTAATTCTCTTTGAACGCCTTCCATTTTTTTAATCTATTAGGTCTAGTTTAGTGATGGCAGCATCTACTTGATTATCGGTTCTCTGTTGCTTTTCTGCAAGTTCTACCAGTAGCTTGGTCAGGTTTGCATTGCTCTTAGCTTCATTTTGGTGTTCTGATCCTAATGACTCTTATATGTCTTGATTAGATGTGTTCATTGCAGGACTGGGTGATCTAACTAGATTTCTTGCATTTGATTTTTCATGTCATTTCTTTTGTGCTGTGGTCTGCCCATGACATTATATGGGCATGTAGGTGGGTGGATCAGCCTGGGCTCAAGCACGATGGGAATCTGAGGCAGCCTGGGGCAGTTGCCAACAGCCTGGGCTTTGGCTCTCACTCGCCAAAGCTGGCTGATCTACTGCTTGGCTGGTGAACCAAAGTTACCTGATCTCTTAAGCGGTAATGTGCCAAAGCTGCCTGTGTTCTAGGTAGGAGGGTCAATGAGGCACCAAGCACTGAAGAAGCCCAAACTCTGGCATGGGAACACTGGGACCCAGAAGCAGTCTGAGCTCCCCCGCCACAGGGCACTGGCGGAAGGCTGGCACGGCAGACAGATAGGGGATGGCACCTGAGCTGGTGCAAGTGACAGACACAGTCTGAGCTTGCTTGGCAGATGCTGTGGGCCTGGACTCACTGAACATGTGGCGGCAGGAGCAGTAAGTGAGCGAGTGGGAGGAGCAGTCTAAGCTTCCTCTTGCAGGGATTGATCGGCATGTGGCGGTGCAGTGGATATGGCTGCTACTTGGGGGGAGGGGTGAGCTACCCGCCTGCAAGGGGATCAGCGATTCCCTGTTTTCCCCCCTCTGTGCCTTCCCACTGCCAAGCTATTGGAGATTTCTCTCTTCAAACACCCAGTGAACCCTTAATGTCTTGCCTTTCTTTCACAGGGATTTGCAGCATAGCTAGGCGGTCACCATCTTGGCTGGAGGTGGAAATGATTCTTTACTTAATTTTTTGCAACTTAGAGATTTGTTCCAGAATCTTGAAATTCAGGCGCCAGTAAAGAGGGCTTGTCCTCCCCATGTAAACATATTCATAACCTTACTGCAGTGGGCTTTACCTTCTGGCTCAAGTGAGCCAGAGAGACAGGTGCTTGGTCTCGATTTTTTTAATTTGTTAAAATATATTTGAAAATCCACAAAACCCTTATAAGATTTCCCTTTGGGACATAGCCTAAGACACACACACACACTCACACACACAGTTAATACATAATTTTAGGAGAGCTCCTGAAATCATTCATGAATTCTTATAGAGATTCACATCTAGGTTAAGAAGCCTTTCTAAACTAGTCAAAGAAGATCAGAAATAAAGAGTTTCATCAATTTTATAATTGTTTAATATTTTAATGACTCAAAAGAACTGTAAGACCTCAAAGTCACAGCATATCCAGTGATGGTTGGATTTACCTTCAAGTACTCTACCTAGCTCTGAAAAGCTCAATCAAAATGAGAAGTGGAGAGTAAGTACCCAGGATGGGGGCAGGGAAGAGGAAAAATAGGTACCACCACAAGATATATTCATAAAAAATATGTGGTTCATAATAATAATAAAAAGAAAAAAGTTAAAGATGTTGAGACATGGAAAAATGAAGGTATTTGGAATGTTGGGTCTTAGTAAGAAGTATATAAAGATATAAGTAATAATCATCATGTTTTCTGTGAAAGGCCAGTGTAGAAATGGTCTAAATACAAATCATGATCCTTATGCTTTTGTTTCATCCAATATATGACACCATATCTAATATTTCACAATTAGCATCATTTTATATTTGCTTTTATTTTCTTGAATTTACTGATTTGAATTCACTTGTGATAAATGAGTTCTTAAAATAATACCTCAAACACTGGTTATGAGGGACTTGTTTACTAGCTTCTTTCTAATGGAGGCAGCTAACTGGTTTAATAGACAGGCAACATACATATTGGATAGGAGTATAGACTTGGGATCCAGAGTACTCATGTCACCATTTTACCTCCATTGTTTAACAATCCACACATTTAGCAAGTTAATGAAGCTCTCTGCGTCTCTAAGATGTAGTCTATTCTAGGGTCAACAGAATATTGTCTCAGTAGGAATTCTGCCTTCAGACACTCCTATTTGTGAACAGAAATGCTATGGACTTTCCATCAGTCAAGAAAATTTGTTTTCTTTCCAAGAGATACAAATTGGAAAGGAATTTTCCTACATAGTTATTGGTGGTCTTATTCTCAAGATGTTGGATAAACCCACAGCCCAGACTTTTAAAATTCCAAAGACTTTTCCAAGGTTTAGACAGTGCCTTCTAGCCGATTTCTGTTGAAGTTAATACTTTTTACTCTTATTATCATAGTATCTGTGAAACATTGCAGTCTTACATCAAAGGCAACCCTAAGTTGCCTGTGACACAGAACATAGTTGAGCTGTTCAAAGTCAGGGACATAATTATTTAATTTATACTATTTTAGATGAGTGAGTCTCTTTTTTATCAGACAGTAAGAAAACTAATGTTCTGAATAACATAATTAGAATAAATTTAACCAAGGAAATGAAAGATATGTACATTGAAAACTATATAGAAGTGTTTGGTGATTAACCATTAGGGGCAAGTTTGACTTCCCAGAAATCACATCAATTGCAATCTCTGGTCCTGTTAAGCCTCATCATTCTATAATGCAATCCTCGATCAAAATTCCAGTATCAGGACAGGAGAGATGGATCAGTGGTTAGAAGCACTTGGTTGAAAGCCTGATGGCCCTGTTTTGATTCCCCAGTACCCATATAAAACCAGATGTGCAATGTGACACATGCATCACATCTGGAATTAGTTTTCAATCATAAGAGGCCCTGGTGTGCCCCTAATTGCTTGCTTGCTCTCTCTTTCTCCTTGCAAATAAATAAATAAAAACATTTTAAAATATTTAAGTTCTTCACAGAAATAGAAAAAAATATAAAATTAAAATGGAGCTATCAAAGACTGATCAGTCACAACAATTCTGAGCAAACACAACAAAGCCATAACAATCACATACATTACACCGCACTAGTATTCAAGGCAGTATATTATGTCATGTAAAACAGACACATAGATGAAAAAAGAAAAGAGAGCCCAGATATAAAACCAAGCACATACAGCCAACTAATTTTTATACAAATATCAAGAATCCACACTGGGTACAATTGAATGGTGCTGAGAAAAAAAGAAACAAAACAATATATACATGGAACAGGCCTTGATTTTTGTCTACACTATTCAGATAAATCAACTCAATATGGATTAGAAGTTGGAATGTATGACCTAAAACTATACAATCTACTACAGAACAAAAGAAAATCTCCTTGACCCTGGTTTTGACAATGAATTTTGGATATAGCACGCAACATAGGCAAACACTAATAAGTGTGACATCAAACTTAAAAGCTTCTGCATAAAGACACAATAAAGAAAATGAATGGTTATCTATCTCATAAGTGTTTAATATCCTAAATATGCAAGGAACTCATGACACTCAGTACCAAAAAGTAGATAAAACAAACACATGAATATGTATATTTATAGACATAAAAATGATAAATAGGTATGTGGAATGATTTTCCACATTACTGATATTCAGGGGAATGCATTTAACCACAAAGATATTGTACCTAATTAATTTCATGATGGCTACTATAAAAAAGATATTAGATAGTGTTGGCAAAGGTATGGGAAAAAGGAACCCTTGTACACCATCAGTGGGAATGTAAATTGGTATAGCCACTATGCAACTCAATATGGAGATTTCTCAAAAACTTAAGCTTAGTACTACCATATAAATCAACCTATCCCTGTTCTGGGTATATACCTGGAGGAATTTAAATAAGAACCTCATAGAGATGTCTGTGCCTTCATGTTCATTGAAACATCACTAATCATAACTAAGGTATGGAAACTAAATTTTCATCAGTTGATAAATAGAGAAAAAGCCATGGTAAATATGGGACTATTATTTGGTTTTAAAAATGAACATTTTAAGCAGGGTATAGTGTACATGTATGTTAATCCTAGATACTCAGGAGGCTGATGCAGGGGAATCATCAGTTCAAGGCCTGCCTGAGTTACATAATGAATTTCTGGTCAGCCTAGACAAGCTAATTATAGTGTATATGAAAATAAAATTTATAAGAGAGCTGGGAATGTGTGGAATAAGTAGAAAGAATGCATGCCCAACAGGTACAAGGCTGTGTGTCCAGTTCCCCATAGTGTGAAAAGAAAGGAAAACATCTCACTGTATTAGCTGTACTGTATTATCTCTCTTGAATGCAGGGGCCCAAAATGGATTATAATACATAAAATTGAAGAATACAATGATGGTTATCAGAGACAGGCAATGGGATGAAGTGAGAGGAGGACAGGAAAGCCAACTTCCAGGAATGGCATGGACATTGCAGCCTTGAAACCATGGAAGCTATAATTGCCTGCCCAAGATCCTCACAAAATTGGGCCCACAAAAACTGTTATGGAAGAGTTCACAAGGCCCCACTCTTCCCTGATCATATAGGCAGTTACTGGCTCATGGAGAAGGAAGAGACATTTTATTAATGGCTATAGCTATTGGTAAGGTGCACAAACTCTTGTTAGCAGCTATAATATAACTTGCTGTGCAGTTTAAAAGGAAAAACAAAAGACAGGAAAGTATTATAGAGCCTAGTTGCAAAAAGGCAATGTATTAGCAAAAGTGGGAGAGAGATAAAAATGAGGTAACGAAGAGGTAAATTTCATTAAAGCACACTATATAAATATATGAAAATGTCATAATGAAACCAATGAGTACCTATTGTATCCTAATTTATAAAAGAAGAACAGTGTGGAATTGGCTCTTTTAACAAGTTTACTATTCTTTAGTTGGTTTATTTGTATTTTGATATTTTGAAACAGAGTCTTAAGTAGCCAAGGATGCCCTTGAACTCACTGTGTAGCTGAGGATGACCTCAAACTCCGGATTCTCTTACCTCCACCTTTCATATGCTAACAAACCTGGCTTACTAAGTTTGCAATTTCCTGTTTTAATATAATGATACTTCTCCCCTTTTTGGATATTTTATTATGGAAGCTCATAGACTAGCCTTAGATGGATATCTGGTTCATCTAGTGTCCTAGAGAGGACAGAAGCAACTCAGTTTCTAGCCACCTGCCAATTGGATCTCAAAGATCTTTCCTGTAATATATAACTGAGAGTGAAGTCATCAGATCATATGTTGTAAAAAGACCTAGAAAGGATATAGGTGGTTTTGGAAAATTAAAAAAGGAGGAGAGTACATTTTGTTCATACAGTTGAAAAAAATCCAAGAGACATAAATAAAGAATCAAGAGGCAACAGAAGATACAGAAGAAACTAGGACTTCTTGACAATGAAAATCCACCTGCTCTGACTGCTCCTATTACAGCAGACTATGCAGAGATAAGTCAGTAATTATGGGTGTGATCAGTCAGATAGATTTGTGAACATGTATTTTGCCCTAACTGATGTTCACCAGAATCCAATTAAGAATGTGCAAATGGATTTCACAGAGAGAACATTTGGCTTTTTTGTAAAAAATCTAATGAGAAGGCAGGGCATAAGATACCACAGTTGGTAAAGTATTTGTCTCACAAGAATGAGGGCCTGAGTTTGATTCCCAGTGCATGCGTAAAAATGTCAGGCATGTTGGAATACACCTGTAATTCCAGCACTAAGAAAGTAGAGAGATGTAGACCCCTAGTGCACGCTAACCTGTTACCCTAATTGGAGAACTCTAGGCCAATGAGAGATCTTGTCTCAAAAAGAAGTGCATGGCTTACCTGAGGAATGACACCATAGGTTATCCTCTGGCTTCCACATGCACACTTGCGCATGTGTACACACACCTACACACATGTGCACTTGCACACATATTAACATACATACACACATGCACAATGCACACGTATTCAAAAGATAGATTCTAAATGGGAAGAATCATTCCATGGTTGCAAACAGTCTTTGAAACTCATCCTTGTAGAAGGCAGTTTGGTAAAAGACTAGACTAATACAGTTATTCTCTTATGTAGAAAGCAGAAAACACATGATAGATTGACTTGACTCAGGTTAAAAAAGAATGCTAAGAGAAAGAAATCCCTCCAGGACATGAAACAAATCCTAATAAGGGATTAATGAACGTTCTAAAGAAAATTTAAGGGACTGTGATGATGATAGGAAACACATCATTAATAAAGCCTGGGTGGAATCAAGAGAGAAGTAAGCCAAAAGGAAATGTAGACTGTTGAGATGTTTAAGTCTTTCTGGGAACTCCAATGTGGAAATACTGATGTTTCCAATAAGGCAGTCTTGGTGAGCTACACATATAAATTTGACAGATATCTACTTACAGTTTCATCTTAGCAAAAGACAATAAATTCTCCATTTCATATTGAAGTATTTATTTAAATAAAATATGCAAGCCGGGTGTGGTGGCGCACGCCTTTAATCCCAGCACTTGGGAGGCAGAGGTAGGAGGATTGCCGTGAGTTCGAGGCCACCCTGAGATGACATAGTGAATTCCAGGTCAGCCTGAACTAGAGTGAGACCCTACCTCGCAAAACCAAAAAAAAAAAAAAAAAAAAAAAATGCTTGTTAAACTTTCTTCAAAGGTGGTTTCATTAGTGTCCTGGTCATTTTATTTAAGCAAGAGTTACATGACATTCTTGTTGAAATGTGAAAGTACAGCCTTAGTTAATGAAAATGCTACAATGTGTATTTTTTATTCAGATGGGAGTTAGAAAATAAAAGCATTTGTTTGCTTGTATTTAACTGACATCAGCTACCACTAATATAAAAATCAGAGTAAAATAAAAATTTTGAATAAAAAGATAGAGTTGCAGTTTTGCATGATGAATAAATTTGAAGAACTAAAGTATAATATTAAGACTATGGTTAATGATATTTTACTGTCTACTGAATGTTTTCATAAAAGAATAAATTTTATAGCTTTTACTACAAAAATAATAGCTAAAAGATATGTTAAAATCCTTCCCGGTAGGACTCATTTCACCACATGCAGTCATGCATCATTTCATGACAGGAATATATTATCAGAAATGTGTTATTAAATGATTTTGTTATTATGTGAATATCAGATGTGTGTCTACACATGCCAAGACTGTAAAACCTACTGTGCACCTCAGCTATATGAGGTAGCCTATTGTTCCTTGGCACCAATCCTGTATGGCATGTTCCTGTATTTAATATTATAAGAAACTGTGAACACATATGAGTAGTTTTGTGTCTAAACAGATTGAAACATAAGTGAAGTATAATAAAAACATACTATAAAAGACAACATACTGTACATGGGTTTAGGATAATTTACTATGAACAGAGCTTGCAGGACAGGAAGTTGTGAGGGAGTCAGTGAGTATGAAGACCAAATGCATTACTGTAGCTTATAGTAGACATAAACACTACATATGGGCCATGCTAAGTTTATGATATGTTGTTCTTTCTTCAATAACAAATGAATATTACATTGTTATATGACCTTTTACTTTATACATTTTAATAACACATAGCTTTTTGACTTTATTATAATACATATCTTAACACACACATTATTTAGCTATCCAAAATATTTCTTGCATACTTATTCTGTCATTTATTTATTTATTTATTTATTTAATTTATTAAGTTTGTACTAAGCGAATACAGTCAATTTGGTACCATTGTTAGGCTCATACATGTCCTACCCCCAACCCCTGGCCCCTCCTTGTTGAGATATATGGGTCATGCATTGTGGAGTTAGCCCACAGTTATGGGTAGGATAAATGTCTCTGCATATCATGACCCAACATGTGGCTCTGACATTCTTTCCGCCCCCTCTTCCGCAAAATTTCCCTGAGCCATGTTGGGCTCATTTTTGGTCTGCTTCAGTGATGAGGTGTTGGGGGCCTCTGGGTCTCTGGCTCTCTGATTTGGTAGGAGTTGATTTTTCTCTGTGTTGATCTCCTTCACCGTTGTGCTGGTACCTGGTTCACCAGGAAAACAGCACCCTTGCTTGTTTCGCCAATTTTTCTTAGTCTCAGCCAGGGCCCTTTTGAGGTATGATGGGGTCGCTCTCTCCTTAGGATCTACATCTATCTGAAAAAGAGAAGCAGATTCTCCAATGGAGAGTAAGTTAGCACCAGGACAAATGAGATATCCCTTATTTTTTATAGAGAATTTAATAGGTATAGGTCCTCTTGTAGCCCACGATTGGTGGTAGCTTGTTAATGGAGAGTGGACTTATGTTTGGATATGGTTCTGACTTGTTTCCCAGCTCCAGGATGGGTCCTGTACCACTGAGGGGATCAGTTAGCTGAGTCAAGAGCAGTTGGTTTCCCACCATGGCTGTGTGCCACTATTGCACTTGTGTGAACATCACTACAGGTTATTTGCTGCTAAGTAGGTTAGACCATGAGTTGCTTGTACAGATACTGGTCATTTTCCCCCAGTCCCTTTATATCTCTTTGTGGAAATATAAACTTTTATTTATGTGAGAGGGTGAATCATGGTCTCTTGCCACTACAAATGAACTCCAGATGGATGTTCCCCTTTGTGATTCTGGCTTTACATGGGAACTGGGAGGCTGAAATCAAACCAGTAATCTTTGTAAGCAAGTGCCTTGTCTGCTGAGACATATCCCTAGCCTTCATAATATCCCCTTTTAATTGACTTCAAAATTTAACAAATTGTAAATTGGTTATATACTAGTTGTTTTTTTTTTAAGTTTAAAAAGCAAAAAAGGTAGAATAAGACTTATAGAATAATGTCAGAGTACTTGATGACCCACCGAAGGTTAGTGGTAAGACCCTACTGCTGAAGACACCTTATGTGGTTGACACGTAAAATGGAATGGCATGGCTGGAAGCTGGAAGAGAGGCAGTCTTCCATTTATTCTTCAAATTCCAAGAGAACTATGAGACACTTCCATCAAAGTCCCAAAGTTAGGTCCATGAATTGTCCTAGGGCTGAGGGGTGAAAAATACAGAGCAGTGGTTTTTAGAGGCATCTGTTTTCTTATTTTGGCTAAGTTGTTTAATTCTAGCACCCATGGGGAAAGTTTCAGATGGCTCACATCTACAGTCCAAAACTGAGCCATTTTTCAGAGGCAACAGAAGTCCGTGAACCAGATCATTCAGCTCATCTGTTTACTAGTAGCACTACTGTAACAATTAGCATGAAAGTATTGTACTCCAACTATCTACCTCTTTCACCTTGATTTGTTTGGATATCTCTGTTTCCAATTTTGGATTCAGCTGAAGGGCAACGTAGGTTGTAATGAAGTGCAGCCATTCAAAAAAGTGAATAAAGGGCAGAATTAGATGTGACTTCATCTTTTGGTTTTTGTTTTTATTATGTTAGAGCGGTTTCAAGCTTAGCTGGTTACTTTTATAGATGTTGGAAGTCAGGTAGAATTTTACCTTGTCAGCCATTTTCTAATGTATACACAAAGAAAACTTTAATTTCAAAGTACTCAGTTACTTCCTTCTAATACTGTCTCCCTATCATACATATTGATAGTAAAATTCCTGTGTATTGAGTACTGTTTTGGTAATCATTGTGTATTTTGAAAATATCCTGCTATGTGTGCCAAATAACACTCATTAATGTGATATTCATTACAATTTTTAAGTAATGATGATGTAATATTGAACAATATCAAGAAAATTTTCTACAGTTGTCTAGCTAGTAAGTTGCAGAACTTGATTTCAAATCCAGATATTATTCTTATGCCCACATTTTTTGTGAAAATTTTAATTAGCATAAGTATAATAATAAAAAGTACACTTTAAGCCTTTCAGGTGTACAATTTTGAGAAATTGATATGAGTGTATAGGTGGGTGATAATTCTGATCCACTAATAATAGTGATGTAAGCAGGTTACCCTTTCTAGGAAGATATTTATAGAATCAGTCTCATTTAATATTGGACAACATTGTTTTCAACAATTAAATTTCTAGGTATTTATCAGATAAATGTTCACATATCTGTATATAAGAATATTCATTTCTGCTGGGTGTGGTGGTGCACATCTTTAATCCCAGCACTCGGGAGTTCGAGGTAGGAGGAACACCATAAGTTCTAGGCCACCCTGGGACTACAAAGTGAATTCCAGGTCAGCCTGGGCTAGAATGAAACCCCATCTCAAAAAACAAAAAAAAAAACAAAACAAACAAGCAAAAAAGAATACTCATTTCAGTATTGTTCTTATTTGGAAATCTTCAAAAAACTCTAAATTATTACTAATAAAAATTTGTTAATCACTATAATGATGTACAGTCCTTAAATAAGGTATGACTGAGATACAAGTCATAAAATGTTATATATGATAATCCTCTCATATTTATCTGTATATATAGAAGAATATAATAATAAACATCAATTAATTATATGTAGGCAGTGGAGTTGTTCTGCTATATGTTTTTTTCCTTGCCAAGTTTGTCATAGATAGAATCACTTTTATAATGAGAAACATAGAACACATTTTCACTTACAAATTGTGTATTAGAGCTTGTTAGTGGTAAGCTGGGCCAATTCTCACCCTCTTGATTATGAAGTTGATGTCAGAGTGTGTTATATATAGAGGTAGAAATATACCGAGCCATTTAAAACTTATAATAGTAATTGGAGATTTAGCCAAGCAAAACTGTGTTAGCAATATGCAAAGAGCTAAGAAGGTTAGTGGTCAGAATCAAGACAATTGTGGAAGAAATGAAACACTTATTAGTATAAAGGGTCAAAGCTACTTAATGCATTTTGTAGGGCAAATTTTCTTATATTTTAATAATGTGTAGATCTCATTAATAATGTACACAGTACATTTTGGTTTTCAAGTTGCTTTCCCAGTCAGTTAAAACATACTGACTGAGCCTTTCATATCCATGTGGAATGACAGTGCAAACAAAGTCAGAAAACAGTCAATTTTGTGTCATAAGATAAAGGATGATATATCATCAGGATGAAACTTCCCCATTTCATCACAGTAAAATTTTAGTAAATTTAGAGTTTGCAGTCATTCTCACAATTAAGATTTTGCCTAGGAATAGGGAAAACTCCTCATTCGTTCATCTTCTCAGCCATAAACAATTACTAATGTACTTTGTATGAATTTGCCATTTTAGGACATTTCCTACAAATAGAATGTTTAATATTTGGTCTTTTCTGTATGACTTTATTCATTTAGAATAATGTTTTCAAGGTCCATCTTCATTCTATCATATACCAATACTTCATTCCACAGCACTGGAAGAGAAGAACATTTACTGACTAATGGGATACATTCCCTCTGGAAAGGCAGCCATTTTCAAAAACCAAAAGGGATATGGCAAAGACATGTAGGGAAGGAGAGGCTAGTAAGAAAAGAAATGTAAAGAACTGGCTTGTGAAATTGGGTTGGATGTCCTCAATGACGAAAGCAGTTTTAACTACCTTCAGGAGGCTCCAGGAACTAGAGAACTGGGACATAACTACCTAGCATGTCTTTGACATATAGTAAACTGATTAAAATTAATGCAACATCTCTCCCCAAGAGAGGATTATGAACAAAAGGAAGACATGCTTTAACTTTCATCTTTGGCAGTGCCCAAGTGAGTATCCTTTGTACTTACTTGGATTTTGCATGTCATTGGATTAGAAGGAGGCAATTGCAAGAGTGCTAGATTTTCAGATAAATTAAGCTACCCTATGCAAAGAAAGCAGAAAAAGAGTTAAATATTGTATGATTATTTGAGAGGTAAAGCCTTACTGCAATAGCAGGCAGACTGCAGATAAACACAAAACATTGGCTTATAGAACCAACCCTTTTACAAAAAAAAAAAAAAAAAAAAACCACTGAACTATTTATGTGAAAATGGAATATGGAAAATTTGAGTATTGAGCTAAAAAGAAACAGATCACAAATATCTGGAAATGTTACTGCTTTATTTGGTGCTGGGGAAAGAATGATAAATATGTATCATATGTAAATAACTTTGCTAATTAAAAAGCTACAAGGACTAAACAGGATAATGGCTGAGAAAAGCAGTTGGAAAAGTAGAACTTGCTATGCAAATGTTGACATCATTAAGGTTTGAGCTTCAGCCTCTCACTTACTCTCTCCGAATCAAACTGTTCAAGTATGCTACTTCTTTTTTTGTGATTTCATTGGTAAATTCTACACTGTATTTTATGGCTAATTCATTGTGGATTTTTTTTCCTTTGGCCACTGTATTTCTAGTTCTGACATGTATTTTTATGTTACTAGCTTGGCTTGCCTAAATTACTTACATCAGCTTTGCCTAGACTCAGTTTTCTATATATAATAATCCTAGCATCATTCCTACTGGGCTCTGTTTACACTCAACATAAAGGCTTATGCCATATAGTGTGGGTGAAGAAAATCAAATTCATTATGTCATTGTTGTTCTGACTGCCTAATTCTGCTCAGAACAGATAAACGAAGGCAAAGAATTAGGCAGTCTGAACATTAATGCAATGGTACCAATGCCTCACACTTAGAGGATAACAAATGATTAAGTCTGGTTGCCCTTCATTTAAAATATGTATGGAGAAAATAATTTGTGCAAAGAGCAGCTTTTTCTAATACTCTTCCACCAACGAGGTCACAGACAGAAATGAAGTAAGGATGTCTACAAACTCAGGACAAAAAGATTAATGCACACTATATTCTATTCCTCTGCCTACATGTCTCCTATCCCCTACACTTAAGCCCTCAATCCTCCTCCCCCTCGTGGCTCCTTTCAAGTTTTATGGCCTCTAAAGTTTATTTGTTCTGTCTTAAAAAAAAAAACACATTGTGTTTGACACTTTCATACATGTATGTGATGTATTTTGATCTCATTACCCTGATTTACTCTTTCTTTTCCCCTGACCTTCCCAGTAAAACCCTTGTTTTACCCCATAAATCCCCATCTAAATCACCCCCTCCAAGACCCAGGAAGCCTTCTGGAAGAGGGAACAGAACGAATATTAAAGTAGAAGGATGGGGAGGGGGCTATCAAACTTTGTCTTCTGGGTGTACATGACTGTTATCATCACATTCATATCAGCCATGGTTTTCTGCATAAGATTGAGCCTTTCAATATTTCATCATGGATGAGTAAAGGGTTCATGAAACTCTATACCTCCCAGTGTAGCAAATGGCAGATAATAGTTGCTGGGAGAGGGACTGTCATGTTCATCAGTGGTGTAGGCACTGGTAAGTTGTCCATTTCACAGCAAATAAATTCCCACCTATGTTCATTCAGGTAACCATAGTTTAATCTCATTGGCAAAACAAATGTATATAGACTTTAGACAGTAAAGTTAATAATTGTTAATAATTTTTAGCATATAATTCATTTATCTTTAGAAATGACCTTTGGATTTTTGTGATGAAAACTTTCTTCTCAGCCTTAGCCCCTGACAAACACTGTTCTATTAGCTGTCCCTATACTTTCAATATTTTAAAATATATTTTCTATTTATTTATTTATTTGACAGAGAAAGAGGGAGGGAGAGAGGGAGAGAGAGACAGAGAGAGAGAGAGAGAGAGAGAATAGGTGTGCCAGGGCCTCCAGGCACTGCAAACAAACTCCGGATATGTGCACCCTCTTGTGAATCTGGCTAACGTGGGTACTGGGGAATCAAACCTGGTTCCTTTGGCTTTGCAGGCAAATGCCTTAACTGCTAGGCCATCCCTCCAGCCCCCTATAGTTTTAATTTTTAAGAACTTCTTAGACAAGAATAATACATGAGTTATTTCTACTACATACTATTGTGTATCAATAGCACATTTTTGTATAGATAAGTACCTTCTGTTCAGTTTGTGAGTGTATTAGTTTATCTAACTATTCATTAGTTTCAGTATAGGTTTCTTTGTGAAAAAAATGTAAATATTTTTATTTATTTGTCAGCAGAGAGAATGAGGGAAGCAAGGAGGGAGAGTGAGATGGTAAGTAAGAGCAAGAGGGAGAAGAAGCAGAGAAGAGAATGGACATGCCAGGGCCTCTTGCAATTGCAAATGAACTCCAGATGCATATGCCACTTTTTGCATCTGGCTTTATACCGGTACCTGGGAAAGCAAATCCAGGCTATCAGACTTTGTAATCAAGCATCTTTAACCACAATGCCATATGTCCAGCCCAAAAATAATTTTAATATTACCATTACAAATGAATAAGACTGAGAGTACATCGTGTACTAAGCTTATATATAAGTGCATAAGAAACTGATAAACTATTTCGAAAATGGCGATACCTGCCAATAATTTATGATAAAAACATTTTTCAGCCCTTATGGCACATGGTAGTATCAGGTTATTTTTTCAAAGAAATATCCTATTTTAAACAGTGTGCAATGGTATCTAAATATGGTTTTCACTTAAATTTCCTCATGGTTAGATATGTGCATCATTTCATGTTCTTATTTTCATCTTCATATTTTGAGTAAAATGTCTATCCAAATATTTTGCCTATGTTTCATTGGATCATCCATAATTTTTCATATTTTTCACTTTATAGTTTGTAATTTAAATATAATTTATATATTATAAAATCCTTACCCTGTCTAATGATATTAACCCCTTCAAAGTGGGCTCAGAATAGCACAGGACTTGTGAGGGTTTCAGTAACTACTGTGGGGCCATCAATGCACCAGTTGGTTCTTAACATGAGGGTAAAGCCCCGATACAAATAAATGAGCTCAAAGTCAGCCCCTACAGATAATACTGGCTGGAATACTTCACACTGAAGAGAAGAACAAACATATTCCAGTAGCCACATGTAGGAAAAAAAAAAAAACAATTAAACTAGAATAGTTATTAAGCAAATGAAGCTCAAGAAAACACCAAACTCCACAAAATTATCAGTATGACAGGGATTAACTAACACCTTTCAATAATAACCCTGGATATCAATGGTATTCCTTTTTCATCTCCTCTGGTAGTGTTGGAGGCTTGCTGGCTTGTAAGGTTGAACATGGTTCATTCATTTCCGTGTACTTTTCATTTCTTTGATCTTTTCTCAGTGGTATTCTTGCATGTGTTCTCATTGACAAGAGTGTTTTTCTTCTTCCACACAATATAGTATTCCTTTAACAATTTTCTATTTTCCTTGTTTATTTCCAATAATTGCCTTGCCTTAATTGGTATTTGTCTTGGAATATTCTTTTATTATGTTATTTTATTTTATTTTTCCAATAATTTTAAATGACAATTTTTCTGAGTATAGTACTCTTGATTGGAAGTTGTTTACCTTCAGGACTCAAATATATATATTGTTCCATGCTTTTAGGGCATTTAGTGTTGCTAATGTAAGAACTGGAGTTATTCTGAAGTTCTATCCTTTGAAAGTGAGCTGGTATTTCTCCTTAAGCTTTTAGTATTTTTTCCTTGTATTTTTGATATTTTCACTATGATGTGTCATGGAGAGGTTCGTCTCTAGTCACGTGTGCTTAAGGTTCTAAATGCCACTTGTGTCTCATGTCAACTTCTCTCTCCAGGCTTGGGGAATTTTTCTGCTATGATTTCATTAAACAATCCTCCAGTTCCATTAGTTATGATCTCACCTCCTTTTCCTACCCTATGGATTCGAAGATTTGGTCTTCTGAATTTATTCTAGACTTCTTGGAAGTATTGTTCATGTTCCCTAAATTTTTCTCTATATATGTTTCTGTGTGATTTATTGCTTCAACTCAGCTTTTTCTTCCACCTCTGATACTCAGTCCTCCACATGGTCTTGTCTGTTAGTAATACTTTCTGTTTTGATTTTTATTTGATTGATTGTTTCTTTCATTTCCAGAAGTTATTTTCTATTCTTTTTCAGAAATTCCATTTCATTGTTGAAATTGTCTTCTATGCTTTGAACTTTCTCATTCAATTTGCTCACAATATCACTTACTTTGAAGACTGTTTTGTCAACGTCTTGGTCATATTTTTTTAATCCATTCATCTGTTTGAATGTATACATAGTGATTGATCCTTTTTGAACTAAGGTTCTTAACTGGTGGTTTGTTTCATCTTTGGGGGATCTCTTGCAGGTCACTTTACTAGTGATTGAATTCCTTGCACTGTTCATACTTAGTGGTAGTTCTGCTCCCCACTTACGTATCAGCAAATCTGGTCATACCTAGCTGTAGAAGACACTTTTGTATTACACTTGTGATCATGAGTGAAACTTACTAGGGAGTTATTGATGCTGTTCATGAGTGTCTCCGGAGACCTGGGTGTCCTGAAATCAGTGCATCTCCCTACCTTGGAGCACAAGGGTAGTCTCTCAACTTCCTGGCCTCTCCAGTGAGGCCAAGAAAGCAGGGGTAGGACCTGCTGTCCCCTCCCACCCAGGTGCTGGCTTAAGTCTTCTGCATGTGCTGGTGGATGGGGTTAATTTAAGATAAATAATTGACCATTGTGGGAGGGAAGGCATGGAAAATGGAATAGAAGGCTGGTTGCTTACAATGTAGCCACAGTCATGAAGCAAAGAGCAAAACCTCCATTCTTCTTCATGGTTGAAAAGATGATGAACAATTTTCCATTTATTTATTGGTCATTTTTATTGCTTCATTTGAAACATATCATTCGTGTGTCCATTTACAGAATAAACTATTAGTTCTTTCATATTTTACTTTTTGCATTCTTCATATGTATTCTGCATGTCAGTTCACTGTCAAGTGATTTAGCTGGCAAAGTTGTTCAGCCATTATTTAGACTAACTATTCTGTCTGTTGATCCTTTCGTGTGCAGAAAATAAAATAGCTTGATGTGATCCCATTTCTCAGTTCTTGGAATCATTTCTCTGAGCCATTGGACTCCTTTAGAGAAAGTTCTTTCCTTTGACTATATCTTGTACTGTTCCACTTATGCTGTTGTCCAGGAGCTTCAGAGTCTTGCCTTTGATATATTTTAATGGATTTTTATACAGAGTGAGAGTTATGAACATAGTTTCATTCTTCTACATGTGGATATTTTATTTTCCCATCGCCATTTGTGAAAGATGCTGTCACATAAAAATGTACATGAAAATTTATGGATAATTAAGCAAAAAAATAATAGATGTATAAGTACTTCTAAAAACTGGCCTATTTGTATAGGTTTTTTATAAACTTTAATGTGTAAAGGTGTGGAGCTCAACCAACATAAGTGTTGAAGCATCATTTATTAAAAATATCTCAATGATATCTTTACCATGGAAGCAATAAAACATTATTCTGTACGCCCTGACAGGAAGAGAAAAATCAATCTACACTCTCTTAGTAGTGTGGTATTTTAGCTGCCTTTCTCTCTGCTGGATTGAGGCTAGTTTGACAGGATTGATTATATTGACCATTTTATTGATTGACTTCCAAGTGATTGGACAGTTGATTTGATTTGGCTTCCTTAATGGCCAACAAGACCAGATGGCTTGATTGGAATGATGTCAGAAACAACCAATTCAGCTGTGAAAAGACCTGGATCAATGCACATGTGTTAACACCATCCAATGTCTCAAACAAATAGCTAAATGCATACTTCAGACCTTGATTTTTCACATTCAACTGACACCCTGAGTCATAATTGAGGATTACTGTTGTAGAAGACAACTTTAATTGAGGGTATTTTCAAATGGTCAATAATGTAAAATAGAAAAAATAACAAATTGTTGGTGCTTCTGAGAAACTGTGAAAGCATGCCAATGAAAATTGATTATGGCCTATGATATAAGAATTATTAATGAATTCATAGCACAACATTGTAATTCAGAAGCTATCACACAAGATCCATCTTAGAAAGGAATCTTTGGAAAGGGATACCTGGGATATTTGCTCTCTTATACACTTATGGGAGATTTTACTGAGTTAACACTTTAGCTTTATTAAAATGAAAATATTGATGGTTATCAAATATAGCCAGTACTATGAATCAGGGATTTTACTTATAAAGGATTAAGTAACCATCTACCTAATTTTATGGCTTTTGGCCAAATTTATGACTATGGTGATATATATATTTAAAATAAAATGGTAGGTGCCAGAAAAATATCAAGATGTCTCTGGTAATAATATCTCTTGAGGAAGAAATGACAGGGACCATGAAACCCTAATGCTTCGTGAGAGTTACATATTCCTAAAAGCTGACCTGCTTTGAATTTGCTTTTTCTCTAATGGTAAATGCTTGCTAGTTTCATTTCTTCCACTGTGCATTTTCCTTGCGTGTCCATGTCAGTTATGTTACCATTCTGGCATGTATGAAAGATGGTTTTCTATGTTTGAAACAGGACTGAATCTGAGAAGCTGTCAATATGAATATTCATGAGCTATGATTTAGGGTTCTTATTGTGGAAAACATAGGTTATGTGGGGCAAACTTGTTTCCAGATTCTTCCCAACACTAAAGTAACAGGTAGCCTTTGAGATTGCTGGTATTAGATTGTGAGGCTAAGACAAAGAAATAAAATTTAAGAAGTTTTTGCAGGTCATGAATTTATCCATTCATTTAACAAATATTGTCGAGTCTCTATTACATGATAGGCAATTGCTAGGAGCAGTGTATCAGTAATTAACACTATAGATATGAACACTGAAAGACATAAATAGAATCATCTCAAAATATATTTGTCATTGAATTTTTAAATTAGATACTTCAGAAAACGTCATAGTATTATAAGTTAATAATGGATAATGGTGGCACATTTACATCAGTGGCCACAAACCATCTCTATGAAAGTGCTAAGACCAGACATATGAGTTGATGTTAACAAGGTAATAATTGGTAAGGGGAGAGGAGCCTCATAGAGAATGTACATAAGATTGGAAGGCATAAAGAAAAAGAATAGCTCAAGATGAGCCTATAGATGTATGATGTGTTCAGGCCACACAGAGTATATTATTTTTCTAGAGACATGTAAAAAGGTACTATAAGTTGTGGGGCTTAAGCAATAGAAATTTATTGTCTCATATTTCTAGAAGTCTGAAATCAAGATACCATCAGAGTTGATTCTTTTAAGAGGCTATGAGAAGCATCTGTTTGGATTCTCTTCTTAGATATAGGTAGTCATTATCTTTATGTCCCTTTACACTGTCTTCTTTCTATGTGCCTCTGTGTCCAAGTTTCCCCTTTATATAAGGACATCAGTCATATTGTATCAGGTTCCATATTAATGACCTTACCAAATTACATCGACAAAGTCCTATCTCCAAATAAAATCACACTTTCAGGATCTGGTGATAGGTACTTGAGTATGTTGATTTTGAGGAGGATAAAAATCAACCCATTGACTGGAGAGATGGCCTAGCAGTTAAGTACTTGCCAGTGAAGCCTAAGGACCCTGGTTTGAGGATCGATTCCCAGGACCCATGTTAGCAAGATGTTCAAGGGGTCACATGCATCTGGAGTTTGTTTGAAGTGGCTGGAGGCCCTGGTGTGCCCATTCTCTCTCTCTCTCTGCCTCTTTCTCTCTCTGTCTGCCGCTCTCAAATAAATAAATAAATAAAATATTAAAATAATCAACCCATAACACAAGATTTTAAGGATATGTGAATTATTTGATTGCCTAGTATTCCATATAAGATTTAATTTTACTAAACATGGTTTTGTATGCAGTCTATTGTAGGTGGTTATATTAGATTCCCATTGTTTTTGTAACAAGTTAATATAAAGTTTAATTCCATAAAATGCAAATGTATTATCTTAGAGACCTGGAAGCTCAACATCAGTTTCACTAGGATAAAATCAAGTCATAATTCTTCTTTATGGATATGCTAAGGGAAAACCCATTTCCTTGTCCTTTCTCTTCCTAGACAGCATTTGCATTCCTTAACAGGTGCTGCATCAATTTCTAGAGCCCATAGTGTACCACCATGAAATATTCTCACCTCTCATAGCTCCAATCATATCATGTTCTCTTTCTGACTCTGATATTTAAGTCTCCCTCTGGTAAAGGTCCTCCAATTTCTTTGGATTGAGCTGGGTAGGCTGAAGATACTCTCATCTCAAGATACTTAATTTAATCACAACTATATTTGCGCTTTTTAAAAATTTGTTTTCAAGGTAGGGTCACCCTCTGTCCTAGGATGACCTGGAATTCACTATGTAGTCTCAGGCTAGCCTCGTACTCATAGTTATCTTCCTACCTCTGCCCCCTGAGTGCTGGGATTAAAGGCGCATGCCACTACACCTGGCTTGATCACAACTATAAAGTTCTTCTTACTTACAAAACTAAAATAAATCTTTATTGTTATAAAAAGTAATACCATACCTGCATTTGGAGATGGATATAGCTCTCTCCCCGCACACCCATGTGTGTGTGTAAGTGTGTGTGTGTGTGTGTAAAGGGGTATTAATTAGCCTACCCTAGTATTCAAGAAGGAAAACAAAAAGTCAGTTAGAAAGCTATTGTAGCAATTTAAATAGGAAATGCTGATAATTTGAATTTGGTATCAATGATGAAGATGGAGGTCTGATTAAATGATTATTCATTGCAAACTTAACAGGACTTGCTGATGAATGAGCAGTATGGGGGATTGTAAAAGGGATAGAGTCAATTACAGTTCAGTTTATGTTTAATACACCTCCTCATTATTCAGAATATCATATTTATATTATGGACTAGGAAATAAAATCATTGCATTTTGAAAATTGTCCTTTATATCCCTAAATATAGCTAGTTTTGTTTTCAAAAAAGAAGTTCTGTTTTGTTATTTGGCTACAGGTAGAAAATTTGTTTCTAATTTTTTGAATGAGTTAAAACAGTTTGCTCAGATTTCAAAACCTTATGAATAAATCATTTGAAATTGCCTCCTAAATTTGCTATTTATCCCATCCCATTTGAAAATGAAAGCAGAAAAGAAGCCGAAGATTTGGAAAATAAAGTCAATTAACAAATGAAAACTGGTTGAGTGTTCAAAATGAATCAAGTGCAGTAGCATTTGAAATACTAAAAAGAATAATTTTCCTGAGCAAATGACTGAGTCTAGGACATGTTTTGAATGACATTACAGAGAGAGAAGCTACATTTTAGTTGGTGATATCCAGAAAAGTGGAAGAGACTATCTGAAATGGACATGTTGAAGTTACCTTGGCTGGTACAGTCTGGACCTCTGCGAAATACTTAGAGACAAGGAATAGGAAAATATAAACTAATGTGGGTAGTTCAGGGATATACTTTCCTCACATTATAAAGCCACTCTGAGGTAAACACATTCAAATAAAAGCTGAGTATTTGAAGAAGGTTTTATAAATCTCTAGCAACACAGTCTACGATTACATTAAATTAAAAATCCTTTCAGAGGAAATTGACATGAGCAAGATGATAAAATACAAATTTCCAGAATTCATACCCTCATAGATAAATTATTTTGAAATGCCTATAAGAGAAAAGTTACTTTGACCGGCCCCTGATAACCTAGGACCCAGGCCTGTCTCCACTGACTCACAGAACTTAAGGAATCTGTGTAAGTAGATATAATACCTGAGTAGAATATAGAATTAAGAAATGATGCATTGAAGAGGTTTTGGTGGTTAATTTTGATTGTCAACTTGATTAGATCTAGAATTACCTAGTACACCAACCTTTAAGCATGTCTGTGAGAAAGTTTCTAGATTAAGGTAATTGAAGTGGAACAACCCAAACTAACTGTGGTTCACACCATAGCATGGGCTAGATTTCCGAGTGAAAGTCTAAATATAAAGGAGAAAATTAGGGCTGGAGAGATAGGTTAGCAGTTAAGGCACTTGCCTGTGAAGCCTAAGGACCCATGTTGGATCTTGCTCCACGTCCCACATAAGCCAGGCTCACAATGGTGATGCAAGGTGCACTAGGTGGCACACAGTCTGGAGTTCCACTGCAGTGCCTGAAGCCCTAGTGGGACAATTCTCTCTCTCTCTCTCTCAAAAAAAGCGAAAATAAGTTCAATATAGATTAATCTCTCTCTTCTTCCCGAGTGTGGATACAATGTGAACAGCTACTACCCACTCCTGCTACCATGCCTTCACCACCAGGATAGATTGTGTACCTTTGAACTCTAAGGCAAAATAAAACCTTCCTTCTTCATGTTGCATCCATCAGTTGTTTTATTGTAGAAAAGGATAAGGAGGATAGTTTCACCATATCACCCCTTCCCTAAGTCTATCTTCATATATCTTGATTTGGGGGTGAGATTTTTATTTTTAGTGGATATATCAATTAATTCATCCAAACACATTTGTATAGATTTCTTGCACAATAGATGCTACCTACTATACCTAATAACTGGGGTTTCTAAACATACTCAGTGTGATAAACTAGGTTACCTGCTATTTTGAATTTTGGTATAGACTGTGAAGGGAAGCAAGAAGAATGGTTAAATGAATGAATGAAACCACATCTATTATTAGTTTGACATATTTTCTACATATAAAAATAGGGAGTGAGTTCTAGGTTAGCCTGGGCTGGAGTGATACCTTATCTCACAACAACAGTAGCAACAGTAACAAAAAAAAAAAAAAATAGAATCAGCATTATTTCCCTAAGGTGCCTTTCAGCTACTGTACAAGATATCTATAGAAAAAATATCTTCCTCCTCTTATTCTGAGGATGCCTACTCTAATATTCTTTCCAAGACTTTACACCAAAATGTTAGAGGCAATTTTTAGCTGAACGTAGATTTATAGCAACTGTCAACTAATATGTATGCCACAATGCTTCTGGGACACCATGGCATTTACCTATTTTCTTGTGGATATAGGAGTGAGTTATCCACAATGATTCATCTGCAGGGGCAGATGGCTAATAAGGAAATAGATATAGGGAACCAGCTTGGCTGACTCAATAGTAAATGTAGTGGGTGACATCTTGAGATACAAGGTAAAGGTACTTTGCATGGTAAAAAGTGAACCAGTTTGTAAATAATGGTTTCAGTCCTAATTATACCTATTTCTCTTGCCCAGGTATAAATTATTTGATTTCTGTTAGCCTATATCCTCAAACTATAAATAAAATAATAACTCAATTGGCTATCATGGTATATATTTAGTAAGGATTCATTTTATTATGCTACAGCCATTTGTCACTAAGAGGCAAAGGTTGGATCACAAAATGGTAGAGGGATGGCTACACATTTTCTTTAGTTGAATCTTTTGTGGTTCTAAGAGTCATCTTGGATGTTATTGCTAACACCAATCTCTTGCCCTTAGCGTAGAGCTGTCAGTTTTAGGAGCATGAGGTATTTTTTGCTCTTAACCTTCTGAAATATGCTCCTCTGTGCTTTATTTAAGTAATGTAATAAATCCCTCCTTATTCCTCATGAGCTTACTGTGGTTTGTCTACACAGTGAGCTAGAAGGCACAGTAAATCACATGGATATTTGTCTATGAGATGCATAATATGTAAGATTAATATTAGGAAAAGTAATTATAATTATTATAATGACATCTAACAATGACACAGCATTTACTGTGTCCTAGGCTCTCTGTTCAGTACTTGGCCTGTATAATCACTTAGTCATCACAACAGTCTGATGAGACAGGTATTATTATTATTATTATTATTATTATTATGTTCAATCAAATACATTAAGTTT
The DNA here is from genome assembly GCA_036346955.1 of Dipus sagitta. Taxonomy (NCBI): domain Eukaryota; kingdom Metazoa; phylum Chordata; class Mammalia; order Rodentia; family Dipodidae; genus Dipus; species Dipus sagitta. Next base: position 124,257,347 of record CM070776.1, read on the forward strand.
CAGAGAGGTTAAGTAGCTAGCAAGAAGTCACAGTACTAGCAACTGTGATAGTGAGGATTTGATCCCAGACCTTTTTGACTTTGTAGCCTTAGAGATAATCATTTTAAATGATACCAAATTGCTTTGTTAAAGTGAGACCATAAATGTGCCTAGCATTCCTTTAAAAACCTACAAGAACTATTAAAATGGAAGGGCCTATTATGACCCAAGTGATTAACTGATAAGCCACTGCTTATTCAGATGCTTGATGGCACGTAGAGAAAGCCTAAGGCCACAATGGACCTTTCCCAAGTGGCAAAGGTTTTTTGTGTAATACAAGCTAATTGATGACATGTCTTTATTTTCAAAGCAACAGGGAAAGTTTCTAAGGATAGCTTCTTAACTGCACGTCCATCTTTTTTTTTTTTTTTTTTTTTTTTTTTTGGTTTTTCGGGGTAGGGTTTCACTCTAGCCTAGGCTGACCTGGAATTCACTCTGTATTTTCAGGGTGGCCTCAAACTCATGGCAATCCTCCTACCTCTGCCTCCCGAGTGCTGGGATTAAAGGCGTGCGCCACCACGCCCGGCTATGTCCATCTCTTTTAAGTAACTACACTTGTTCTAGAACCCAAAGAGTGTACATGACTTCAGGACGTTTGTGATTATTCTCCATAATTCAGTTCTTTTGGCAAACATTCATTAAATATTTTACTGTGGCATGGATTATTTAAAACTCTCTTGGGTTTTAAAAATTGGCAACTATAATGTTTTTAAGTACACAATATAGCCCAAAGAAAACATGTTCTTGGGCTACCCACACAATTTTCTCTCTCTCTCTTTCCATAGTTCTATAGTTCTGAATTTGTCTTCATATCATAGTGACATTTGCCACCTACTTATTAGTACTCCAAGTAACTCATTAAAACACTAAAACTGGAATATTAGAATGGTGATTTAGACAGAACTACCCTAGCTTAAATGTATCATTAGTTTTAGAAATTAAAGAAATTAGAACTCTGCTAACATCTCATCTGTTTTACAAACTATACAGAAACAGATTCAGGCCATGTCAGACACTACTGTGCCATTCGATGAACAGTTCTGGAAGAAAATCTCAGCCAGTTCATGATCAGATGGTCCTGAGACAATCCAATGCTGTCTATCTGGGTTCCCTTCAATGCTCCCCAAGACCTAGAAGTCCACAAGAAACATAACCCTGAAGGAGATCAGTTTGCTGTGTGCTCACTTCTCATTAACTCCTTACTTTCATTCTTTCTCATCAACATTTTCTTCCAAGACTATCTTCCTGTATTCCATCAACACACTTTCAGGGTCCTGTAGAGTAGTTCCCCTCTCTGGGAGAGACTCTCTAACTGCCACAAACAACTTTGTGCTGCATTCAGCAGGAAATAGTTCATGATCTGATGTCATCACCCCTTGTCCTCTAAGAGTAGTTAGAGTGTCTTTTCATGAGGGGGAGGTGATGAGAGGGGTGCACAATTAGGGTGACTGGACCCCTGAAGGTGAAAAGCACAGGAAAGTTTGCACTTGCTAGAAATTAAAGGTGATCTGACTTCTTATCTCTCACCTAGTTCCCTAGACTGTTTTTCCACAAACAGCCAGGATCCCTCCTGGGAGGGAGTTCTTTTATAGAATTTAAACATTGTGGTTGGTCTAGTTCAGCCCCTGGAAGTTGATGCCAGGGCTAACCTCTTCCTGAGATAGTCCCTAGCCCTAACCAGCCAGCTGGCCCTCTGGTTCACCTGAGCCAGAAGAGAGCCTACCACTAAAAAGTTATAATTACCTTTTCAAGGGGAAAGCAGGCCCACTGACCACTTGAGAATTTCCAGCTGTGGGTGAGTTTTCTCTTGGCCAGCAGGGAGAGGTTTGGCCCAGGCCCATGCCCAGGCCCAGGCCCAGCCAGAAGGGCCCCTAGCCCTGATTTTCTACATGGGCTCCTTTATCCCCTCTAGCTCCCCACATGACAGCAGCTCCTTGAACTTTGTTTTCTGTTTTCTTTCCACACTTTTTTCCCCCAGTCCCTCCACATGGGATCTTTATCCACGTGGGTGCCTTTCCTTGGCTCTGTACTCCCCTCAATAAATATAATAATTTTAGAAAAGAAATTAGGAGTGACTGTAAATTTAATCCTTGTTACAAATTTAAATCCCATAACCCCTAAACAGTCTCCAGAGAGGATTCTCTCTGAGTATTAATAATGAATTAAGTAGACATCTAATAAAGTGTTCTTGATATTCAAATTTGTTTGCTTCTCCAAGACATAGATAAGGTTTATGATGCTTAGATTACAGTTTTATGGTTATAATCTTAGTAACTCATATTACTTTGTCCACCTTACTATATTAGAGAGTACCTGGTGTGTGTGTGTGTGTGTGTGGTGTGGTGTGCTTGAGTTCAAGAATGTGCACTAAATGGTGTTTCTTGGAAGATAATTGCGTAGTTCAGGAATATATCTTATAATATGACCATACGTAGTCCTTAGAAAACCATGGCAAGGTGATCACCCTAGTTTTTAATGCTATTTCTCATTTAGCATGTTGATTTTAGATATAGAACAGAGTCAATGAACAATTTCGGGGAAAATTTACATTTTTTATTAGAAGTAATTTTACAGGGATCTAAAATAAAAAGTGAAATACAAGAAAGCATTTTTTAAGCTACCAATGATAAAATTTCCAACCCAAGAAATTATTTCCGAGTGTCTGATTTGAGAGACAAATGTCCTAGGAGGTAGGCATGATTCAACAAAGTACTTACCCTGAACAAGAGTTTTAAACCTGGTTAACTTTAGAGGCAATGGGCTAAATTTGCTGAAGGATCTGGTCTGGAGATTTCATGGCAGCCAATAAGTGGTAATGTAATGTAACCATGTTGGAATGACTGATAACATTATGCAAGGTGACTCAGACTGAGTAGTACATGAGGGAGGAAGTAATAATGGGGAGATTGTCATCAATTTGTGTGTGGCTTTAGGTCACTCTGCAGTGCAGAAGTATACCTGCAGATGAGGAATATTTACAGAGTAAAGCCATAGGGTAGTAAGGCCATCCAGAACTGCAAGAAAGTTGAATTAAATGATCTCATATTCCTATTGAATTATATAAATTTTGCACCTTTCAGATTATTTTTTAAATTCTTATTAATCAGATTAATTTCTGTATTAGAGATAATAAAGTAAACTTTATAGGATTAACATGGGAATTAAATTTAGGAAAACTTGGCATCATGAAACATTGAGCACAGTGCCTGGAACACAAAAGTTTCTCAAAAATGAAAGCTATTTTTTTTTTTTGAGATAAACTCTTTCTACATAGCCCAGGCTGGTCTCAGACTTCAAACTTGTGAACCTTCTACTACAACCTTCTGAATGTTAGTATTACAGGAAGGAACAATCACACTCATAGTAAATGATAATTATTACTATGACAATACTTAAAATTATTTTCCTAAATCTACATCATCTTAATAGAAAAGTGTATCTTTATAACTTTCAAATTGTGGAGATTATATTTTAAACTATTGATATGCCTCATGGCAAACACATTGCCAAAGTTTTGGAAGTTGGTACAAATATCTCAGTTTTCCTTATTTTTTTTTTAATATTTGAGAGAGAGGGAGCAGAGAGAGAAATAGGAAGAGAGAGAAAGAGAGAGAGAGAGGGAGGGAAAGGGAGGGAGGGAGGGAGAGAGAGAGAGAGAACGGGCCCACCAGGGCCTCCAACCAGTGCAAATGAACTCCAGAGGCATGCACCACCTTGTGCATCTGGCTTATGCATGTACTGGGGAATTAAACCTGGGTCTTTAGGCCTCACAGGCAACCACCTTAACCACTAACATCTCTCCAGCCATATTTTCCTTATGTTTTTGACATGACCTGTTCAATGACATTTTCATCAGGCCATAGTTTAAGTTATGACTACTTAAATTTTGTATACAGTTTCTAATTGCTTTGTATGACATTCTGTATTATATTGTGATTTATTAGCATGTGTATCTTTGAATGATTTGAAATATAACACTAAAATATATTAATGAATTAAATTCAAGCTAATTCAACTTAAATTAGATGCTAAACAAACCCAAGTCATCATACATATGACTGACCAATTTCAGTTTTTTTTTCTTAATTTACAATTGATAGTGACTTACTTGAGATTTATTTCACTAATGAAATAGGCTATCCTTATTGGTTTAGAAAATAATAGAATATAATGATTATAGCATGCATGGATGTTTGAAGTCAGATAGATTAATTAGGACCTTGGTTCCAATATTATGGACCACTTAGGCAAGTTATTCATTGTCATTTATTAAGCCTCAGTTATATATATATAATAGGAAAATATTATTTAACTCAGATTATTACCAATGGAGGAAAATTAATTGAAATGGACATATAGAGTATTTAACACATAGCTATATTACCCAGCTATTAAAGGTAACTTAATAGGTGCAAGTCCTTTCTGTTAGTGCTACTATATCCTCATTTGACTGAAAGAACTCAGGAATATTCTAATGAATTTCTGTGAGCTGTTTGGTCTCTGTTACAACTACTCAATTCTGCATTTGCAGTATGAAAAGACAATGTACAAGCTAATTTTGGAGCTGTGCATTAGTAAATTTTTCTCTACAAGCAATGTTCCACTCATTACTGTGCTCAATGGACTCAGGTGCTTGGTCCACTGGTCAAGGTGCACCCACATCCCTCTCTCCTTTCTGCCCAAACTTTTCAGTGGGCTTTTCACAGAAATTTCCCTTCTCTTCACAATTCACATCCTTGGTTGTCTCTTACCCAGTTATTATAGCAATGTGTCTATAGAGACCCTGAAGTGTGATTATTATTATTTTTTTATCCTCAGAGTAGTTTAGTCCCTAACAATGGGCCTCTCTTCTCAAAATGGCTCCTGGTTTTAGCATCTGAGATGACTAATGACATGAGGGATTTCTTCTCTGAATCTAGTTTCTTATGTACAAGGAATCACTTTCAGATCAGATCTCTGTATTAGACTTATAGCTTATAAGAACAGTGTGCTTCTCCTTGAGAAAGGATGGCAAACCTACTATTGTCACACGGGCTGCTGCATTTTCTACGTTCCCCTTGCATATTAGGCATTGGGTTCTCCTTCTCCTTCTCCTTATCCTTCTAGGGACCTGTGTGGGAATTAATGGTTACTTCATACTTTTCTCAGAGTTGGCTGTTCTACTTCTCTATGCTTTTTAATTGGCTGGTGTCTCTTTTTGAATGTCTAGAGTATCTCTTTCTTTCTTTTCTCTTTCTTTTTCTCTTTCTCTCCTTTCTTTCTTTCTTTTTTTCTCATGTATTCTTTTATCCTTTTGCTCTAATTCTTCTCACTTGTAGAGTCATGCAAAAGATATTTCTATTATTCCATCTTCCATTAATCAATATCAGAAGTAATGAAGAATATATCCTTCATGCCATACATTCTGCCATATACTGAGGATATAGCAGTTCAGAAAATAGATAGAATTGATGCCATTAGGAAGCTTCATAAATTCAAAAATTTAGATGGTAATGAACTCAAAGAAGTAGGCTGAGTGCTTAATAAATAATAAATGTGGAATTTTGGACATTAAATATATTCTAAATGTAAAGGGAAACTTCCTGTTGTGGTTTGAAAATAAAATGTCCCTCATAGACTCACATGTTTGAGCACTTGGTCTCCAGCTAATGGCACTGTTTGGGAGAGTATGGAGCCTTCAGTGGTGGCTGGGGACCTTTTCTGGAAGAAGTGTGGCTCACTTGGGGCAAGTCTTGAGTATTATAGCCAAGGACTTCCTGTTTGCTTTCTGCTACCTGGTTCTGGTTACACACAGTGTGATGAGCCATCCTGTCATGCCTTCCCCACTTTAATGGGCCATTTCCTCTTATAACAGTGAAAACAAACCATTTCCTTCCTTAAGTTTCTCCTAGTCATGTGTTTGTTCACAGTGATGAGTAAGTAACTAATACACTTCCAGCAGGTAGCCATGATTAAAGCACAATTTGAATCATGGCAAGGTAATGGTTTTCACGTTTGTTTTTGGTCTCAAGACCCTGTTACATTCCCCCAAATAAATGAGGACATCAAGAAGCTTTTGTTTATGTGGATTATATTTTCCAAGGCTCATTGTATAAGACATTGAAAATATTGATTAATTTAAAATTATAATAAAACATGCTAAAATACACATTTTATTATATGCAACTATTTCCCTCAACATAAAAAAGACAAAAAGTTTTGCATTTTCACTAATATCTTTAATATCCTCAAAAATGGAATAGACTTGGATTTTCTCATCAGCTTCTACAGTTAGTCTTTTGTGATATGTTGGTTTGGTTGAAGCATATGTATAAAATCCTGCCTCATAAAGATATGTAGTTGGAAAATGGTGACATTTTTAAAATGTATTTTATTTATTTATTTATTTGAGACACAGAGAGAGAAACAGGTAGAGAGAGAGAGAGAGACAGGGCACAACAGGGCCTCTAGCCATTGCAAACAAATTCCAGATGCATGTGCCACCTTTTGCATCTGGCTTACGTGGGTCCTGGGGAATCAAACCAGGGTCCTTCGGCTTTGCAGGCAAGCACCTTAACTGCTAAGCCATCTTCTCCAATGCTGGTGAAATATTTTAAGTCTTGTCAGGTAACTATGAATATATACTTTGTGGACACTGTATCAAAAGTCATTGATTGATTGTTTTTCAAAGTTTAGTCAAATATGGAATTTGAAAAATAATCAATGAAATCTTCATATTGACAAAAAACAACTTTGGTCTACTTTTACATTAAATGAATCCTTTAACATGTATTTTTGAATGGTTGATCCCCTTAAAGGCAGTCTTCTATTTATAGGTAAACTATTAATTACTATACTTCGATAGCTACTGGAATTAGAGTTTAACTTGATATTTAAGCAATGGCAAACATAGGAGAAACAGTCTTATGGTTGTCAAAGCATTGGGGAAATGTTTGGTTTAGGATATTTCCGCAGAATCATAATATAATATACACAAATAGGATTCCCACTCTCTAAAGGAAAAGGATTAACAAGGAATAAAGTCTGCAAGGAAATATTCCAAAATAGTAACAGCAGCCCTTTATGTATCATTCCTGAACTTTTCATGTTATATTAAACCTTTATGTTTTCACCAGTGGGACTTTCTACTTTAAAATTAATAACAGACAAAGCTAATAAATTCTAAGTGTACCTTAAAGTTCCATTTATATCTTATGTTCTTCATGAAGTGTACTTCTTAAAATATGTTATTTTATTTATTTATTTTTAATTTTTATTTTTTATGATTAACATCTTCCATGATTGTAAACAATGTCCCATGGTAATTCCCTCCCTCCCCCACTTTTTAAATATATTTTATTTATTTATTATTTATTTATTTGCAAGGAGAGAGAGAGGAGAGAGACAGAGAGAATGGGCATCCACGGCCTCCAGCTGCTATAAACAAACTCCAGATGCATGCGCCACCCTGTGCATCTGGCTTTATGTGGCTACTGGGGAATCAAAGCTGGGTCCTTAGGCTTTGCAGGCAAGTGCCTTAACTGCTTAACCATCTCTCCAGCCCTATGAAGTATATTCTTAGCCCCTTCCCTACCTAGAAGTGATTTATTCTTGTTTAGTGCTTTCCAAACTAAAGAATTTGCACTTTCCTCTCAGACTTAGGACATTCTGAACTGCATCATAGGGATGTTTGTGCAAACAGTACCAATTGTACTCTTGTGGGGTTATGAAATAGAATTTTTATTTCCCCACTATCACACAATTTATTTGATTTTTTTAAAAAGTCATAACAAAGCTGTTTGACGTTAAATAAAGTTAAAATCTTAAATGTTTCAAATATTTTAAATTACCAAATAATGACCAACTTCTGTCCAAAAATTGGGAAACTGTAGAAAAGTCTAGGTAACAACAGTATAGCATTCATGGTTAAAAGCAAAGTCCTTGAAATCCTACTGATTTAGCTGCAAAACCTGGATCTCCTGTTCACTAATTTTGATTGCCCATGGCCAAATCCCACAATCATTCTGATTCCCAGAAATCTGTGAAACTGAAGTGAAAGTCCTATCTCTCAGGGTTCTTTGGGGGAAATTGATGACATAATATATTTAAAATTGCTGGAATATCATAAAACTTAACAAGAAGTAGCTATGTGGTCTTATGTATATAATCCATTAGTCTAGAAGTTCACAAATATGTTCATTAGTATATTCAGGGTAATTGGCCAATTAATATTCCAGCTACTGCTAATCCCTCTATAAATTGAACAGTGAGTTAGTTTGAGGTGATCTGACCATTTCCAAATGAGATGCATGTTACAGTTTATAATTCAACTTATGGTATAGTGTTATAAGCAATTTGGAGTGGAGGCAGGAGATTCAGATAAGCAAGTGGACTCTAATTACCAGCAATGTTTTCATTCAATGGCTGCAGCTCACATTGTGATTTTGCTACATTTGTTAATGACAGTGCTAAATGACATACTTTGTACTTCAGCTTGGGAAACCTGTCCCGGGCTGCTATAGCAGCTGTCTATGTCAGTCAGTAGAATTGAATATTTGACTAACTAATAGCCAAATAAACACATTACTTCTCTGTTTCTTGCCATATTAGAAGGAAATAGAGTACATTCAATACATGAAAATGACACCATTGATGCTCTTCAGGCCTTGGAATTTGTTTCCCAGTGGCATTTAATGACTTGTTAGTATAATACATGTAATAATTTCTGTTATTTTATTCTATAATCATCATCACCATCATTATTAATGGATTAGTGTAAATTCATTATACAAAATACTAGATTTCATTGTGCCAATTTCATATGTGTGCTTCATGTTTTTGATCATCTTCACCCCATCCCTAATACTATCCTTTTAGAATGCACTTGATACAGAGAAAGACTCATGGAAAGATTGGGTTGTTCCCTGCCATCCTCTGGCTTGATCATATCAGTATTGGCATTTTCAGACTTTGATAGACATAACATCTGAAATCTGTTGCTCTTTGGGGATAAATTGATATTATCTTAGATATTATCATTCCTAGATATGAAAGTATTTTTATATATCATATCCAGAGGAACCAAGCCTTAACTGTTTCCCTTGGTTCTAATTAGTGTCTTTCACTGTTTCACTTTACTTAGGCCTATCCTAAGACCCCCAAATGTTTCATGTTTTCAATTATCCTACTTATGACTCTATCCCAGTCAAAGTCACCATTTTTCTTGGATCAGTTTATTTCAGTGGTACTTGCAGAGAAAAGCATTATTTAGAATTTACTTACTCAGGTACATTAGTGATTTGAGATTGCCTTTGCAATGAGCTGACATAACTAAAGACTGATAAGTCACAGTTCTTGAGGAACTATGGTCCTGAAGGTATGAAACACACACATGGAATGATTGCTATGACACAGTGAGGTACTTGAAATGATAGAAATTGAATGCATTGCAGAGGAAGTACAGTTAATGTGTTTTTACAATATCCCAGAAGAAAACTTGGAAGAAGAGAATTGAACTATATTTGAGGAGTTAGATTCAGTCAATTCCAATGATTAAAGCTGTATTAAGTATAATGGCAGCATGAGGGAACAATTCTGAGAAAAACCATTGTGTGTGAAGAATCTAAAGCGATTCAATTATAGTGGCAAAGAATTAAACACAAATTTGGAATACACAGCCAAGTAACAGAAGAGTCTTTGGTGTAACAAGAATAGGTCTTTGAAGCCGGGCATGGTGGTGCGTGCCTTTAATCCCAGCACTCAGACGGCAGAGGCAGGTGGATTGTCATGAGTTTGAGGCCACCCTGAGACTACATAGTAAATTCTAGGTGAGTCTGGGATAGAGCAAGACCCTACATTGGAAAAAAACAAATAATAATACAAATATTAATAATGAAGTCTTTTTTCTGCAGATGGAGAATTACTGAAACATAGTTGTAGGGTTGGGGAAAGAACCAGCAGAGGAGATGGGATTGAAGATATAGAAGGAGTAGATAATAGATTGTGGTGATGAAAAGAAAGAAATGGGAATCAAATCCATCAATGGAAGAGATGTACTTATAAGATTTCATCTTTTGTATTTTGGCTTCTGCAAAGATTTATAAAATCCATCTTTTGTGTACTTCATGTGCATGAAGAAAACTTTCCTCTTTATATTTTATTTCCTGACTTTTTCTTAGGCTTTTACAACCCAACATTCAAAATGTACCCTGTTTAAGGTCCAATATGATATGAACGGATCAAAACTCTTTTCTTTATATTAAAAAGGGAATTTATTGGGTTAGCTAATTGCAGTCCAACAATATCAACCCAGTAGCTGCTCAGTCCACAAGGCTGGCTGCCTCAGCAGTCCCAATCCAGCACCTAGGGCCAGGAGGTTTCCTAGAGAGCTGCTGGTTTCCAGTCCAAGCTGGTATTCAGTCCAGGCTGGTCTTTAGTCTAAGTTGATCTTCAGTCTACCCTGGTCTTCAGTCATGCTTGAAGGCAGTAAGCAGCAGTGCCCCAAAACTGTTTTATGTAAAAGGCATTTGATGTACACTGGAGCCACTTGACACTCTAGGAAGCATTTTACATCTTTTATCTCAAAATGCAAACGTAACACAAACAGAAGCGCTGTAGCCTTCATTATTTTATGAGGTTGAAGAAGTTTAAGTCATTTGCCCAGTGTCAAATCACATAAATTGAATGAATCAGAGTTTTGACTGAATCTAATTCTAAGTCATTTATATTTGTTTGTCTTTGCTATACTCAGATATTCATTCAAATATGTTTATGAATGAAAGGGCTTTCTCATTCACCGTTTAAAGGTGAATGAGAAATCAAGTTAATGATCTTAGTCTTTGAGCCCAATTCAGTACTGAATCAGCATAAACAAAGTAACTCAATGTGATCTGTATCAAACAAAAACTTAAACTCATGATAGATCCTGTGCTTCTTTGGGGCAATGTATACGCCAACTTACTTTTTATTAATTATTTATTGGTTGATATTGTGAATCATCAAGACTATCAATTTTCTTTTTTTGTCCCTTATCATAATTGCATTTGCTCTTTTTTCATCTTTATATATACCTTTGGGCCATATCATATGGAGTCAAGGGTGAGAGTATGGCATTGAGCAAGTGGAATTACATAACAGTATTTTTGGTAAAAACTTAGCAGTTGAAAGCATTCAAGTTCAAAGCTCACGTCTACTTTTAGTCTATTGAAATTTTGTACTTTCTACATTTTCTCATTAGGCTAATTAAGGCTTTGCTGTATATATTAGGCCTGTGGCTGTAATAAAATCAGTAAGATACTTGTATAAAGGGCAAAATGAGTTTGTTAGAGGGCATGAGTTATATACTGAAAACATTCTCCTGTTTATTTAGCTATCTGCCCCTGAAGAGTCTCAGATAAGATTGCATTGATAAGCAAAATAGGGTACATTAAACTATTTAGACCCTTTCTCAATAGACCCTGCTCTCCTAGTCTTCACATTATCCCTGTGAAGTTGAAATCTATAAATTTCATCCATTTGTGCATTTGTAGATTATCTTTCTGAGCATTTAGCTGCTTCATTTCAATTTTCACCTTCATTCTTTAACATTGATTTTTGTAGAAGATGTGCGTGCTATTTTTCAATTACATTTGGTACTTTCATTGTGTCTTTGCATCTCAACAGTTTTTTTCAGCTTATTCAGTAATCTGCTATATCACCTTCTAAAATAGTTACTCTCTTCTGCCATTTGTTTTAAAAGGAAGAGCCACTATCTTTAATCCAAAAAAATCATGGATTATATTATGGCTGACTATTTCTCTGACATCAACATGAAGTTTTGTAGAGAGATGTGTCAGGTGGGAAAGTTATCACTTCATTTTCTCGAGAATGGACCTTGGTAAGTATTAGACAGGCAAAATTAAACTTAATTGTGTTGTTACTAATAAAACACTTCCTTTAGGAAATGTGCCCACTCCACTAGTGTAATTAATGCTTATTATCACACGGTCAAGAGAGATATGATGAGACCTACTTATATCTGAATTTGGAAGATACCTATTTATATTTGTTAGAAAATCCGTTTTCTAATGTATTGTATAACTGTGTGGTTAACAAGATTCTGTATTCTTCAAATATTTCTAGCCTTTCTTTTACCAGCTACTTGCTTGTTCTTGCTTTCCACATATATTGTTTCTGGGTTATTACTATTTTCCCTTCAGGAAGCCATTCTTTATGAGGCCTTACACTTTCCTCAGTTTTTCAAAGATACAATAGTCTGACTCCAAATATGCTGTTCTAGTCCTCCATGTTCATGCTTCCCTAGTCCTCCATGTTCATGCTGCCATGTGGAAAGAAAGAGGACTGTTCAGAGAAAAAAACTATCCAGTAAAATATGACCCACAAGTTTTATGTATTTTAGGGGTCACCATAGGGACAGGAGAAAGACAATCCTATTTTTAAATTAATTTAATTTTTATTCACATCTTCCATGATTATAAACAATATCACATGGTAATTCCCTCCCCCCCCCACTTTCCCCTTTGAAACTCCACTCTCCCTCATATTCCCTCCTCCTCTCAATCAGTCTCTTTTTTATTTTGATGTCATGATCTTTTCCTCCTATTATGATGGTCTTGCCTAGGTAGTGTCAGGCACTGTGAGCTCATGGATATCCAGGCCATTTTGTGTCTTTCTTCTTAACCTATCTTCACAGGTGTAAATAAGTATTCATGCCCCATTTATTTATAGTCCCCTTTTTTATTCATTAGCTGTTTGAGAACATCCTATGTGTTAGGCATTATACTATGTGCTGGAGGCCTGACAATGAACAAAGTGTAGTTCTTGCCGTTGTGTAGCTTAATGCATAAAGTTACAGAAAATGTGAAATCTGTAATACAATAGGTAAGGTTTCTCTGAAAGGTGACCTTTAAGCTAGTATTTCTGAACCATGAAACCAAACCAGTTACTCAACCAACTAACCAATTAATAAAAAAAGTCACTGTGAAGGGTATCCTGGACTATGGAAAACAAATTTTTGGAAATTAAAATAAAATAAGTTGGAGTATGGTGAGTGATGAAAAATATAGTATAAGATCAGAGCAAAGAAGTAATCAGGAAGCCAAAATTTTAGAGACCGAAAGTTTATAAGATAAATTTTAGAATTCATTCACTAAAATTCCCCTGGAGGGTTTTTTTTTTTTTTTTTTTTTTTTTTTTTTTTTGGTGCTAGGGATTCAACACAGGGTTTTATATATACCCTTCCACTGAACTATATCTCCAGGCAAGTGGTGGGTGGCATGAATCAATTTATATTTCTAATGGCTCATTCTAATTACACATGTCTATCTCTGATGATTCCAGTTTATTCATATGTATGTTGACTGCCTCCAGAGATGCACCATTTTTTATGTGCTTCCATTCTAACATTTCTCCTATGACAAACCTGACACCACAGTTTTGGCCTGTGTCCCTGGCAGAGAACACTGATTTTTATCAGTTCTTATGCTCTGATGTTATACTAAAGTCATTGCAGCTGCAGGATGTCATAGATTCACAGTGATTTCAGTTAACATAATATGCCAAGGACATATGTGCATGACACACTTTGAAGCCAAGGTTCTCACATTCTGTATTTTAGTATGCCAGGCCCTCCCACCCATCTCCTTTGTGAAGACTACCACAACCTATAATCATTCTTTTCCCTGGTAATAATGCTCATTGCGTCTGCCCTTTATTTGACTGTTATCTTTTAATGCAATGGTCATAGGCTGGCAGTGAATGAATCCAATTAGGTACACAGATATGGTTTGTCTGGCTTACTCAGCTTTTTATTAGAAGATTAGAAGTCTACAGTCTGGAATTGTAGTTTAATGGTACAGCACTTATCCAGCTTATGTCTTCAGCATGCTCACCTGCTCACCTGACCCTTTTCAGTTATGTAGATTACCAATAGCAATCACTCGATCTGTCAACGTGGATTTCATGTTTCGTGACATTAGCCTTAATATATTTTCAATGTCTACACTAATCCTCAAAATATAGCAAATACAGTCAGTTTGGTACCATTATTAGGCTCATCCGTGACCTACCCCCTCCCTTTGGCCCCTCCTTGTCATGCCGTATACCTCAACAAGGAGGGGCCAAAGGGAGGGGGTAGGTCACGGATGAGCCTAATAGTGGTACCAAACTGACTGTATTTGCTGAATACAAAACTAACTAATAAAGAAAAAAAATATTAGTGGTTTCCAAAAACACATTTTTAAAATATCTTTTTAATTTTTATTTATTTATTTTGGGGAGGGAAAGAGGGAGAGAGAGAGAGAGAGAGAGAGAGAGGGAAAATGGGTGTACCAGGGCTTCCAGCCACTGCAAACAAAATCCAGATGCATGTGCCACTTTGTACATCTGGCTTATGTGGGTACTGAGGAATTGAACTGAAGTCCTTTCACCTTGCACTAAGCTATCTCTCCATTCCCCCCGAAAACATTTTTTTAAATAAGCATACATACATACATGTCTAGATTTGCAAGATCTGGGAAGATTCATTTTCTATATCTCTCAGCATTGCATTCACAATTAATATGGTAGCCTCCACATACTCAAAAATATTATATAGCAGTACCTAATCAAATATTTGCTGGAAGAGTGAGAAGACTTGTTTAGTTTTGAAGGTCATTGCTCAGTTTTCCTAAGGTTTGTCCTAATTTCTCATTGACCCCATATTGTGAGACAGTCTTAGTTTTGCTTAAATCCCTTGTGTCTAGGAACTACAAGGTCTTGGCTATCAGTCTGTCTCTCATAGCCAAGATTGCAAAATCCCTAGGGCTAGATGCCATCTTCTTTGTGTGCTCTTTTCTTTCTCCTAGGAGTGTGGATTCCTTCCAAGATCCCATGAGTCCTCTGCAAATGTTAATCATTTCAGGGCAGACTCCATTCAAGCGATCTCTAAGGCACAAAAAAAGATACTGCAATATAAAGCATCTGGGAAGTGGTATAGGCAGGAATCCAGGTTTATATTATCTTATACTTGGAGTCTTGTCACTAGAAGACTGTGTACTCTCATTTGTATGCTTTCATCTTTTCTTCTGGATCCAAGGTAGTAAGATTATTTTCCATATGACTGTTGAAGATTGTAAGACTTACTAAATTTGTTAACTTATAGTTCAGTATTTTAATGTTCAAATAATAAGTCCTTATTAGATTGTTTTTGGAAGAGTCCACATAGTTAAATTTAGCCCATATATCCCTATAAGAGACTTGACAAATGAACAAACACACTATGAAAATAAATAGCTGGCATGGCCAGTGTTTTGGAGCCTTAGAAATAATCTAGCAGAAGCTCAAGAAATCTTTTTGTAAATGGTCTCCTACATGATTATTGTATTTCTTTTCATGCCTTTGTTCTTTAAGTATTTTTCTTCCCCATTTAAGGTGAGGGATGGTAGAAAGCATGCGGCAGCAGTAATAGCACAGAAAGAGGAGAAAATGTACAGACCATACCATTTTCCA
Organism: Dipus sagitta; assembly: GCA_036346955.1. Taxonomy (NCBI): domain Eukaryota; kingdom Metazoa; phylum Chordata; class Mammalia; order Rodentia; family Dipodidae; genus Dipus; species Dipus sagitta. The sequence continues at coordinate 124,272,851 of CM070776.1, forward strand.
TGGTTTTAAACATCCACTGATGCTGCAGGGAGCTGTCTCTTAGATTAATTCATTTTTTCTTTGTAGGTGTGGAAATTAAATTATCATCAGATACTTACAAGTATTTGGGTTAGTTAACAGAGCAGATAGGGGAAGCAGAATCACATGAGTAGTGTCACACCTCATTTACTTTTTTCTACCTATCTCTCAATCATTTATCTATCATCTATCAATCATCTATCTGTTTAGCCATCCGCCTATCATTTGTCATCTAATTTTTGATATAAAAAGAGCAAAATCATTGGGTGTGGTGGCTCATACCTTTAATCCCAGCACTTGGAAGGCAGACGTAGGAGGATCACTGTGAGTTCAAGGCCACCCTGAGACTACAGGTGAATTCCAGTTCAGCCTGAGCTAGAGTGAGAACCTACCTTGAAAACTGAATATCCCCTCTTTATCCTTTTCTCAGATGACCCAGAACACATAGATGTATCTTCAGAGAGTAATGATAGGAAAATCAAGAGAATGCAACAAGGGAGGATCTTCGTCTTCATGCTTTGAAAATCTGATTGTGCAAACAAATGATTTCCTTGCATCATTCTAAGCAGTGGTTAGAGGTTCTCTCTACTCCTTCTTCAGTAGAATATGGGCAATGTGAGCCAGGACTTTTACAGAAGGGATACATTTACACACACACACACACATACACGAAGAGAAATTCTGTTGCCTTACGGGACTTTTATTTATTTATTTTTTGTTTTTGTTTTTCAAGGTAGAGTCTCACTTTAGCTCAGGTTGTCCTGGAATTCACTATGTAGCCTCAGAGCAGCCTTGAGCTCCTACCTCTGCCTCCCAAGTGCTGGGATTAAAGGCATACACCAGCACGCCCAGCTACTTTAGGGGATTATTTTTGGTGTTCATTTTTATTTATTTATTTGAGAGCAACAGACAGAGAGAGAAAGAGGGGGAGAGAGAGAGAGAGAATGGGCACATCAGGGCCTCCAGCCACTGCAAACAAACTCCAGATGCATGGCCCCACTTGTACATCTGGCTTATGTGGGTACTGAGAAATTGAGCCTTGAACCGGGATCCTTAGGCTTCACAGGCAAGTACTTAACTGCTAAGCCATCTTTCCAGCCCTCTTAAGGAATTTTTGACAAGGAGAAGATGACATTTGCTAAATCAATGTCAACCAAATTTTGCTAAAATTGTGAGGGTGGTCTGACTTCCTTTTATGAACCTTGGGTACTGCCATAGCAGCTCATCTGTACAAATTGATCTCTTGAGATTTAACTTTGCTGAGTTACCCAATTCTTATTTGACTTAAACACGGATAGAACAAGGAGAAAGAGGGTAGTACCAGCTAAAGTGACTGTGACTTTAGTTAGCATTAGTCCCAACTCTGATAATGCTGTAAGAGAGGCGAGATGCATTCGCCACATCTGTAGCTCTGATTGATAATGCAGAAATGTGTGACCATGCAGGTGAGGGACCAGAATAGGGCAAGGAATCTAACACAGTTTTTACCATATGCATCCTGCCACAAAGCCACATTAACTCCTCCCACTCCCGTGCATAACCATATCTTAGCCATGGAGAGAAATGGTGGAATGGGAAGGTCTATTGAAGACTTAGCTATTTTACCAGGAGGAACTGTATGCTACCTTTTAATTTCTTATGTCAGACTAAGGTTTAAATTGGATTGAATAGTAAGTAATGTTTCACTCCCACAAATCAGTAAGTGGAACACTTAAGAGAGTGGGCAAATTAACTAAAGATAAAATAAAATTTTCACTACAAGGTAAATTTCCAGTGTTCGCTAACACTTTTAATATTGCTTTAGAGACCTACTACAAAAGAGACATTAGAAATAAATCATGTCTCTTGATGTTTGTTTTCAGATGGTCACTCTTTACATCTTAGAAGAAATTCCTGAAGGATAGAGAACATGATAGGAGATTTAAATTTTAGTTATATGACCTTTGATTCCTGTGTAAATCTGAGTGAGTCATTACTTCTTAACAAATGTACTAAAAATATAAAACTTTCACAAAAATTTCTAGATACATTAAAATGAAAATGGATGCTGGATCTCTCCTTTCTATTTTGGAATGACAGTAGAGATGAGAATGCCAATTATACCAACAGCATATCATTATATGAGAAACAAAAGGGAGAAGCAGTCAGGAGGTATCTTGAACAAAAAGAGAGTTTAGGGCTTAATGGTTAAGGTGCTTTTCTGAAAAGCCCAAGAACCCAGGTTCCATAGTTATTTGCAGTTGCTGGAGGTCCTGGCATACCCATTCTCTCTCTCTTTCTCTCTCTCTCTCTCTCTCTCTCTTAAATAAATAAATAAATAAATAAATAAATAAAATATTTTTAAATGCATGTATAATTAGGGTACAAGCATATTAAATTTACATGAAATTTTAAACAATAGTAGCTTTGAAAACAATAGATTGTATGATTGTTCTGAAGTACAGCAGACTGTTTCAAGAAGCAATTATACAAATATAATGTGGATTGACAACTAAAGCAAGATAAAATAAAAACTTATTTGCAAAGATGTTATGGTCAACAATAACCCAATCTAGTACAATTTAGAGCTTACAAATATCCATCACTTTCACTTCAAAGTTATATAATTGATTTTCATTAGGCAAATGAATAAAACATATTAACTAAAACAATGAAGTGACTTTGTTATGAACTATAATGAGGGGATTGATCCAATATTTAAATGTGTCATATAAAGCATGTTATACTTCTAGAATTTATTTAGATGAAGCTGATTGTGACTTTTTTACTCCTGTATATAATTTTATATCATTTTTATGCCTTGATTGTTCTAGAGAAAATAAAATTTTTGTCCATATTTTTCTAAGTTGATTCATAGCAAAAAGGAAAATAAATAATAACCTCTGCTAGTTACTTTGACAATTTGGAACTGTGATAGTTTTAAGTATATAACATTGAGCAAGGTACTTACTCTTTCTGGCATTTAGGTTCATCATTCAAAATTGAGAACATTGGATAGATACTAAGTCTACGACTGTTTACAACTCTAATGTCTTATCCTATAAAAATTTAACATAAATTTGTGTGAGTGCTTATGTTTGTGTGTACTGGTGCATGTGCATATGTGTGCACTGGCATGTGGCCTAGAGGACAACCCACATGTGTTACTTAGATGCTGTCCCCACTTGTTGTGGAGAGAAGGTCTTTTATTGGCTTGGAGCATATCAAATAGGCTAGTAATCTACACTGGCTGGCCAGAGAGCCTCGGAGATCCTCCTGTATCCTCTTATTCCTCAGTCCTGGGATTACAAGGGCATACCACCACACCAATCTGTTTTTATTTGGGGGTCTTGGGATAGAGCTCACATTCTCATGCTTGTAAGGCAAGCACTTTACTGACTGGGCTATTTTCCAGCTCTTAATATAATTTTTAAATCAAAGCTCATCCAGACAATTCTACCAGGTACTTATCTTTCTACTAATTTATCAGCTATCATTCTCTAGGACCTTTTACTTAAATACTCAGTGGGTCTGCTTTCAGCCAAATGGAAAATAAAAAAGTCAAAAATAGCTAGAAATACTTTGTCAGCTCCTACTATTGATGTGTTATGCATATTTTAGATTTGATTTCATTCAATTATCTCTGTACATGAAAGGACATTTCTTTGTCCAACATAAAAAATAATGATATAGAAATTGCAAAAGACATCATTAGTGGGGATTAATTAGTATGAACTACCTAATGTACTAATTCCTGGTTGTACAACTGACATTCAGAGAAGAAAGCTTATTTACTCAATCTTTTTGCTTTCCCTCTTATAAGATTCTATCCCTTAGCATCCTGGTGGTATGCTTGTGCTCACACCTATGTCATCTTTTTCAAAAAAAATATTTTTATTACTGTTTGTTGGTGTGGGGTATAAAATGTTGTGTAAGTAGCACACTGGTCACTATTTTTGAGTTATTATGAATCAACGCAGCAATACAATCAAATCCTAATTATAACTACCAATTATCAGGAACTAGAAAATATAGGGGAACATGTCACACTATACTACAGAGATGTAGTCAGAAAAATCTAGACACTATAGGAAAACACACTACTTTTCTAAAATTAATAAATTGTAAAGAAAAATGGAGAGAAATTATATTCAAGAATTACAACATGTGAAACTTACTTGGGTTATCATTCAAATAAATTATTCAAAACTTTAAAAAAATCTGGTCAAATGAGTGCTAGGGAGATAGCTCAGTTGATAAAGTTCTTGCCTTGCATGCATGAGGACCTGAGCTAGATCCCCAGAAACCATGCTAAAAATAAAGTCAGTTGCTTATAATCCCAGGGCTGAGGAGGCGGAGAAAATCGGATCCATGGAGCTTGCTGTACATCCAATATAACCTACTTGGCTAGCTTCCAGGCCAATGAGAGACACAACACTATGGACAATGAATATACACCCCAAAGCTGGCCCCTTTAAATGCCATAACACCATTGGCTTATGCCATAGGAAGGTGGGAGTTTTCAGGTAGTATTGGAATCAAACTCTGATGCATGAGTAAAGAAATGTCAAAGCTTCTTAGATTAACTTTACTATAGCTGCTAAGGCCTGCTCTTTCCTAACACACAGCTACTGCTGCTATAAGCAGCAAGAAAAATGATTGTCATTTTTAGTGATTTTTCTTTCAGGACCTTTACATACATTATCACATTTAATTTTCAATACTTATATCCATCTGTAGATGAGTAAACTATTTTAAATATGAAGAGGAACATTTTTGAGGGTGCAAAGTTAAGAATTGGTAGGGCCCAGACATATATCCCCTGGCGTGATTATGAAGCTTGCCTTCTTTACTATTAAGCTAAGAGACTTATGAGTATAAATGGTTTTAGACTTGGAGAATTTGCAGTAAGGCATGTCTGTATCTTTGAAAGTAGAACATCTAATTTTAAAACTAAGAGGATTTTACAAAGGTCATTGAGTACCCTAAGAAGCTGCTGCTAATCTAAGACAATGTCATGCCTTATAGAACTTTGCATGGCTTGAACTTTAGGAATGAAGGAGCTGTCAGCTTTAATCTGAAATGACTATAAGTAAATACTTGAATAGATAGTATAAAAATAGCTGCATGACTGGTCTAACTAATGAAAATAATGTTTTCTTACATAAAAAAAAATTGAGTGGCCTCCCTTGAATTTTTTTTGTGTGGTACTGACAATCAAACCTACAGCCTCATGAATGCTATGAAAAAGTTCTTCTGAGCTTCATAAAAAAAAAAAAAAAAAAAAAAAAAAAAAAAAAAAAAAAAAACCTGGGCTGGAGAGATGGCTTAGCGGTTAAGCGCTTGCCTGTGAAGCCTAAAGACCCCAGTTCAAGGCTCCATTTCCCAGGACCCACGTTAGCCAGATGCACAAGGGGACACAAGCGTCTGGAGTTCGTTTGCAGTGGCTGGAGGCCCTGATGCGCCCATTGTCTCTCTTACTCTCTCTCTCTCTGCCTCTTTCTCTCTCTGTCTGTCGCTTTCAAATAAATAAATAAAAATAAACAAACAAAAAAATTATTAAAAACCTAAACATTTTTGATGTACAGTTATAAAACTCAAAAATAGTTTTAAAATTATGTTGTTTCCTATCTTATATGTTACTCACTTTTGCTTTGCATAAAAAATTCACACGGTGGGAAAGATGATAAAGATCAGCAGATCCAAAAATACATTTATAGATTAAGACTGATTAGATTCCCAGAAGGGAATCACATGATTTATATAAGGTCACATAGGTACTATATTCAGAACCCATGTTAAAATCATGGTTGTTTGATTCATTGGCTATTTCTTTTTAATACTCTATATTTGCATCATATGTTCACTGTAAGACAGATACTTTGGAAGTTTAACAATTATGTGCATGTGAAAAATCACCATTTTTGTTAAATTTGAAGGCCTATAATTTTTACACATTCATTTTAAAATAGAGATATTTGAGTGGCTTGACATAATAATGAAGCATTATTGAATTCATCCCACATCTTTACCTGGAAATCAAGTGTATTTTTAAGGAAAGATTTATCTCTGGGAAGCCTCGCTTTTTATTTCTTTGTAACTTATGGGTAGGTCAAAGTTTATAACATTGTTCATGAAGCAAATTTTTACTCAAATACTTGAGACTGAAGAAGTAACTAAAGAAATTAGCCTTGGAAAAAGAAGTCATTGTGATGTTAAATAAAATCAAGTTGTAGTTGCTCATGTTCCACTATTTTTCTACTAGTCATGGATTTTCATCATTCTCATTTGATCCTGTCTGTTTTTCCTTGTTTTATGTATAAATTAAATTTGAAATAAAAACATGATTGAACCTAGTTTGCTAATGTAAGTGCTATAGTATTACAAAATCATTTATAAATAACAAAAATAAGGCATATGTTGTAAGTATAGCCATAAATGATTGAAACACCAAGGGAATTAAGAACATATTTAATTGATGTATAAAATTATCTACACTGATGGGGTATCATATGATGGTTTGATACATGAATATGGTGTATAAGATTCAAACTAGGACAAGTATATTTATTTCTGTAAACTTTTATCATTTCTTTATGGTGAAAGCAATTAAAATATATTTTTCTAGCTGTGTGATGTGTCATGAGCTGACCACCAAAGGTCAGGCTTTGCCTGAGCTTATAGTATGATGCTTGGACTTTCAACTTCCCACATTGTAACTAAGTATACTTCATTTCTTCATAAATTCTCTCTCTCATGTAATTTGTTGTTTTATTGAAACACTGGCAGTACATTATTTTGTTACTTTAGACACATTTGATTGAATTTTTAAAAATTTCTTTTTAACATAATTTACTATTGGTGCATAGAGAAGCCACAAATGCTTTGTATTTTGACTTTATACCATGAAACTTTGCTGAGTATAATAGTTTTGAATTTCCAATTATATCTTTGGGGTTTTATGTGTATAAGGTTATGTCATTTACAAATATTGACTTTGTTGTTCCAATATTTACTTCACATATGTTGAAGTTATTTCCTCTCACTACGTCTATTCCTTCATGAAGTTCCTTGCCTCTTTTTTATTGCTTTTGAGTTAATGCCTATTTAAACTAATATAAAGTTAGCTACTGATTTTTGTTTGTATTGTTTAAAGATTGCATTTGGATAGAATGCCTTTTCCTATCCCTTCTGTCTATGTCCTTAAAGGTGAAGTACATTTCTTTAAAGAAAAAAAATTAGCATAAAAATTCTCCTAGGTGTAGAGTAATTATACAGCATGAGTAATACCCTGAATTTGTTCCACACCACAAAATACATGCATTCATGCACGGATACAGACACGCACACATGCACACATATTCTTATCTCTTAAGTTAGTTTTTTCTTCACATCAAGTATTCTTTGTGGGATTCGGTGAGTAAATGCTTAACTCCAAGTCCTTTATTGCATTCTCCCTATTTCCTTAGGATGGCTCCCATGTCACGTAAAACTTGTGTTAGACAAATTGTATGCTTTTCTCCTGCTGAAGAAAAGAAAATATAGTTGGCTCCATTTTCCCTTTAAACCATTTAGTCCCTTTACTTTTATTTAGAATATATCAGCTATTTTTCACATACTATTTATACATAAGTTAGGCTTTACTACTGATATTTTGTTACACATTTTGAAGTTTGTTTAAGATTTGTTTTTTGTTTGTTTTTGAGGTAGGGTCAGCAGCCTCTGATTTTCTGCTTTGATGAGTTTTAAATTTCCACACTGTCTACCAACCACAATCTCCCAGGAGAAGCTTCCCTGGCTAACATGAGAGCAGCACACTTATTTAATCTACCACTTCTGTAATGTTTCTTGAGCCCTGGCAAGTATGAAGCAAATGACTTTTCCAGTGCTATGAACTTGGCTTTTGCTTCAGTATCTCAATTGAATTTCATTGAAAGAATACTGAAATTGTTCTCTGTGTTTCTGTGAATATATATATATATATATATATATATAGCAATCTAATTAAGGTGGCTGTCAAGCTATCAGGCTATTGTGGCCTCATAGTCTGTTTGTTGGCACTCATTTGAGTACAGGGGATGTGGGATTCTTTCTGATACTGGATTTTACTATGGCAGGGATACTATTAGGTTCCCACTCTAAGGTATGTGCTTGATTCTCTCTCCTTACCCTGAACAAGTGATGCCTTTCTCTACCTTGCACCGCTTAGAATTCAGGGGAGAATAACAAAGGCCACCTTATCCATTCTTGACCATTTGTTTGAAAAATACTTTTAATAGCAAATAATTAGGTTTCACTATAGTGCTTTTCAATCAATTTTTTTTTGTTTTCCTTTCTTCCTCCTTTTCCTTATAACTTTCTGACTATGAACTCTCCTCCCACTAAAACCTCCTTTCCACTTTCCTACTACCTATTTCCTTTGTTTTCTCTCCCTCCTGCCACATTTTTATCACCTTTTGTTTGCTTCTCATACCTATTACAATTCATAATATATACTCACACTCACATCCCTTTGTTTACATATATGCAACCATTAAAAGTTAAGATCCACATATGTGAGAACACATGCTAATTTTGTCTTTTTTTATTCTGCTTTACCTCACTTATTTTTTTCCAGTTCAATTTTCCTAGTGTCATTTTTCTTTACAGCTGAGTAAAATCAAATTGTATATATGTACCACATTTTTATTAATTATCCAGCAGTTGATGGACATATAGGCTGTTTCCATTCCTTAGTTATTGCGAATAAAGCAACAATGAACAGTGATGTGTAAATGTCTTTGTCATAGTGTATAGCATACTCTGAGTATATGCCCTAGATTGTTATAGCCAGGTTATATAACAATTCAATTTTTAGATTTTGAGAAATCTCCACACTGATTTTCATAGTAGCTGTGACAATTTTTGTTCATACTGGCAGTGAAAAAGGGCATCCCACTTTCTACAACTTCACTGACTTTTTTTTTTTTTTTGAGGTAGGGTCTCACTCTAGCCCAGGCTGACATGGAATTCACTCTATATTCTCAGGGTGTCATTGAACTCATGGTGAGCCTCCTACCTCTGCTTCCCAAGTGCTTGGATTAAATGCATGCACCACCACACCAGGCTAACTTCACAGTCTTTTATCTTTAATTTTGTTGATGATAGCCGTTTAGACTGGGGGAGGGGGGAAATGAAAACTCAAAGTGGTTTTAATTTCCCTGATGGATAAAAATACTAAATGTTTTAAAAAATGTTTATTGGTCATTTGTTTTTCTTGTTTTGGGACTACTCTGTTTAGCTCATTAACCCATTATTGAGTGGGAATTTTTCATGTTTAATTTTTGCAGTTCTTTTTTTAAAATTATTATTAGTTATGTACACAGTGTGTATACAGCCATGTTGGTACCATAGTTAGCCTCCACCCTGCTTTTCCCCCTCCGCAGGGACCCTCCTCATTGGGGAATGTGGGTCATGCATTGTGGGGTTAGCCAACAGTTATGGGTAAGAGGCAATATCTCTGTGCATAATGTCCCAACATGTGGTTCTTACATTCTTTCTGCCTCCACCTTCCACAGATTCCCTTGAGCCATGTTGGGTTCCTTTTAGTTCTACTTCAGTGGTGAGGTTTTGGGAACCTCTTGTCTCTGGATATTTGGTTTGGTAGGAGTTGAGTGCTCTCTGTGTCTGTCTCCTTCACCCTTGTGCTGGTACCAGGTTCACCAAGAAAGTGGCACTCTTGCTTATTTCCCCAATTACTCTTGGTTTCAGTTGGAGCCCTGGTGAGGTGTGATGAGCTGATACTTTCATCAGGATCTGCACCCATCTTAAAAAGAAGAAAATTCTCCATAAGAGACTGAAGTCAGCACCAGATAAATGGGATAATCATTATCATTTTAGAGAGAATTTAATAGGTTTAGGTCCTCTTTTGGCCATGATTGGTCAGGTTGTTTGCTGCTGAGTAGCTTAGATCACGAGTTGCTTGGACAGATGTTGGTCCCCCATTCACTCATGTGGAATCTTCTGGTACTAGATGAGCTAACTGTCTGGGGACTGACTCCCTTCCAGATTTCAGCCAGGTCACTCCATTATCCATACCAACAGCATATGGTGTCTTCAGCAGTAGGGTCTTGCCACTAACCTTTGGTCTGTCATCAAGTATTCTGACAGAAATATGTCTTCTTTTGGGAAACCTTGGAGGTCTCTCTGATCAACAGCTCATTGTGGATGTTAGCCACATACTGGTACTAGGAGTTACAGGCCATCACCAAAGAGAGGAAGGAAGAAAAATGTAGGTAATAGAAAAGAGAAGAAAGATGAGGGAGATAGAGATAGAGAGAGAGAGAGAGAGATAGGAGAAGATTAAGGTTAGTCTTCATCATACCTTCTCTAGGGCCCTGTGATTCAGGTATTCCCTCTAAGGACTTGATGAAGGTTCAACCATTTAGTCTGTCTTTTAGGATATAGAATTTTATGGTACCATTGCCATTTGGGTCCAGTTTTGTGCCTCCCCCATCCTTGCCCTCCCCTCCAGCCTCACCCTCCCTATTGTCCGATCCTCAAGATGTTTATTAGGTATGTCAGTATCTCGGCAGATTCAGATTAGGAGCCACAGATGAGTGAGACCATGTGACAATTATCTTTTTCTGATTGGGTGAGTTTTCTGAGAATGATCTGTTCCAAGTTCAATCATTTTTCTTCAAATTTCATTGTGTCATATTTTCATACTTCTGTGTAGAATTCCATTGTAGATATACTGCATCTTGGTTATCCATTCATGTAATGATGGACATGTGGGTTGATTCCTAGATATCAGGACCTTGTCTGAGGAAAATATGGCAAATTTTTTCTCCCATTCTGTAGGCTTTTCTGTTTGCTCTGTGGATGGTTTCCTTTGATGTGCAGAAGCTTTTGCAATCACATAGTTCTATTTGTAGAATCTTGGGATTGTTTCCTCTTTTATTGGAGTCATGTTCAGAAAGATCTTAGCTATACCTATAAATTCCAGTGATTTCCCATGTTTTCTTCTAGTATTTTCTGGATTTCTTATTTGAAATTAAGGTCTTTAATCCTGATCATTGTGAAGCATAAAAGATATAGATCTAATTTCATTATTCTGCAGGCAGTTATCTAGTTTGGTCAGAAAAATGTCTTAAATAGGCTTTTTTTTTTTGCTTGCTTGTTATTTTTTAACATTTTATTTATATATTTGAGGAGTGAGAGAGAGAGAATGGGTGCTCCAGGGCCTCTAGCTAATGCAAATGAACTCCAACTACAGATGCATGTGCCACCATGTGCATCTGTGTGGGTTCCTGGGTCTTTGCTCTGGCAGCTGGCTGCAATCCCCCCAAACACCCCCAGGCAACCAGGGTGGGTGAGCACTTGATGAGAGAATCACTCCCAGGAGACAGTTGAACAGCTCTTTCAGTTTACTGTCAGGGAAAATGGGTTTATAAGCATATGAGGGTGAGGGGGAAGACCCAAAGGAGATTGGACATACCAAGTTCATTACTGATGCCTAATTAACATCTGGAGACATTCATTCTAGCACATTGGCAATAGCGGGGTCGGAGTCAGGTAATCTAGGGCCTCAGGGGGATGGGCTGTGTGAAGGTTGATAAGGAGTTTCCTAGGCAATTGGCCAAAGTTTACAGGGCTTTGGGCAGAGCTTGAGTTCAGGTGTGCTGGGCTTGGAGAGGAAGTGGCCTCCTGTAGCCTGGGGTCCTTAGCCATGCCTGGAAGCTCAGGCCCCTCTCCTGAAGGCTCCAGCCTGTGCCTGGCAGTTCCTCATATATCTGGCTTATGTGGATTCTGGGGGGTTAATCCTAGGTCCTTAGGCTTCCCAGGCAAGGGCCTTAACCAGCTCTGCAGCCAGGATGTGTATTTTTTTTTTCACACTGCATTCTTGTGATGCCTTTGTTGAAAATTAGTGACCATAGCTCTAAGGTTTTATTTTTGGGTCTGTCTTCTATTCCATGTTGATGGTTTATGTTAATGTCTTTGTGCCAATGCCATGCTGCCTTTGTCACTCTGGCTCCATAGGTCATGAATTGTGATAGTTCCTGCAGTATTCTTTCTTCTTAGATTTGCTTTGACTTTAGCAGTCTTTTGTGCTGCCATAAGAATTGTTGGATTTTTTTTCTATTTATGAAAAGAAGTTATTGGAACTTTGATGGGAATTACATTAAATCTGTTGATTACTTTTGGAAGTTTAGCTATTTTTACAATATTGCATCTATTCGCCTATACAGAGTATTGTAAATTTTATTAGGTTTTTCAATATCTTAAAGTTTTGTTTGTAGAGGCATTTCATATTCTTGATGAGACTTATTTCTAGGTAATTAAATTTTTGGGAGAAGGCTGGAGAGATGGCTTAGCAGTTAAGCTCTTGCCTGTGAAGCCTACGGACCCCAGTCCGAGACTCGATTCTCCAGGACCCACGCTAGCCAGATGCACAAGAGGGCACACGTGTCTGGAGTTCGTTTGCAGTGGCTAGAGGCCCTGGCACGCCCATTCTCTCTCTCTCTATCTGCCTCTTTCTCTCTGTCTGTTGCTCTCAAATATATGAATGAAAAATAAAACAAAAGAAAATAAAAAAAAATTGGGAACTATTTTGAATGGGATATCACTCCTAATTTCTCTCTCAACACAGTCGTTGTTGGGATATATGAATGCTATTGATTTCTTAATCATGATTTTGTATCCTGCAACTTTGCTGAGTGTATTTATTAAGTCTATGCAATTTCTGGTATGGTTTATAGAGTTTCTTAAGTATGGAATTGTGCTGTCTGTAAATAGGAAAAATTGCATTTCTTCCTTTACTATTTTTATTATATTTATATTTTTCTCTTATCTTACTGCACTAGCTAAGGCTATCAGTACTTTATTCAATAATTGTGGAGATATTGGGCACACTTGTCTTGCCCCAGTTTTTAGAGAAAATGTTTTCAGATTTTCCCCATTCATTGTAATCTTGGCAAAAGTTTTGCCATATGTGTACTTTATGGTTTTTGTTATGTTTTATCTAATCCTAATTTCTTCAGAACTTTCATCATGAAGGCAAATTCCTTTTATGCATCTATCCAGATGGTTATATGATTTCCATGCTTGTGTTTTTATAATATGGGAATTATACTTATTGATTTGCATATATTGAACTAACTTTCATCACTGGGCTGAAGCAAATTTGTACATGGTATATAATCTTCTTAATGTGCTTTTGAATTCAGTTTGCAAGTATTTTGTCAAGAATTTTTGCATCAGTGTTAACCAGGGAAATTGTGGTTTTATTTTTTGGTTGTGACCTTTTTTTTTTTTTCCAGTTTTTGTATCAGGTTAATGTGTGGAGAGCCGAGAGAGTGTGATCGCCATTACAAGATGGCGCTGACATCCGGCCTCGGTCCTGGTGAACAAGTAGAATAGCGCATGTGCAAGTGGTGAAAGCGCGCCAAGTCACTGCCCAGCCCGGGGCGTCATATGGGGTGATGAGCGCGCAGCCAATCAGCAGAGTACACGCCGCCTAGGGGCTATATAAGCAGCGCCATTTCGGGGCTCTGGGTCTTCCTCTTTTCATCTGTTAACTGCAATAAATGCTTGCTGCAGAAGGATCCTGGTGTCCGTGTGCGTTCTTGCTGGCGAGACGACTACGCGGGCTACAGCTGGTGTCGAAACCCGGGATGCCGGGTGCCTGTCATCGCCGGCGCCGAGGAGACCCCCCATTCACGGGGAAGGATTCAGAACTGCAGGACTAAGGTAGGTTCTGAGAGGCATGTTTGGTCTTGACTTGTCTCATCTCTCACCCAAATTGGCAGGAGCAATTTTGCTCTCCCTATTGTGATGGTGGCTCTCGTTCTCTTCCTTTTGATTTTATTTTGTTACCACAAATATTCGTGCTGAAGCCGTTTGCTGCTGTTGGGTACAGTCAGACGGACGTAGATAAGCCGTGGTGCCCCTCTCTGTGTGTCAGCTTCTCTCGTAAATAAGAGAGCAACATGGGAGCTTCACATTCGGAGCTACAAGACAGCATGTCAGAAACAGAACGGGATAAAAGGTTAGGGGCCCTTGAGGAAAAAGAAAAAAGACGTCTCTAAGAAAAAAGGCCTTTCCACGGACACTAAGTCCACAGAAAGAAAAGACAAGGGAAAAGACGCCCTGGGAGAGAAACATGAGAGGGAAAAGAGAAGTCCAAAAAGGAGGCCTCTTTATCCGATAAAAGAATTGGAGGCTTTAGGAATTGATAGCTCAGAGTCTGAGGATCTTAGTCCCTCCGAGGAGGAAGAATTAGATGGGGAAGCGGCTCGCTATGGGGAGGAGAGATACTATCTTGATGAGCAGCCGCTACTGCAAAATCGAAAGCAAAAGAAGATAGGAGATAAGAACCGCGCGGCTTTTCAATCTGCCGCCCCTGCCATTCCCAGTGCTCCTCCGCCTTATGCCGGCAAGCATTGTTCAGATTCCTTCCTTTCAGAGGGGGACAGAAGGAGGTTCTTACAAGCCTTCCCGGTGTTTGAGGCTGCGGATGGAGGCCACGTCCATGCGCCGGTAGAGTATGCCCTCATTAAGGAACTTGCTGAATCAGTTAATAAGTATGGAGTAGATGCTAATTTTACAGTCATGCAGCTTGAGAGACTCGCCACTATGGCAATGACTCCAAATGATTGGCAAGTTACAGTAAAAGCTGCTCTTCCTAATATGGGACAATATTTAGAATGGAAAGCCCTTTGGCATGATGCTTCTCAAACTCAGGCAAGGGCTAATGCCAATGCAGAAGATAATCAACGGCAATGGACCTTCGATTTACTAACAGGGCAAGGCCAATTTGTTCATAATCAGACAAACTATGACTGGGGAGCATATGGTCAGATCTCTGCCGCTGCTATTAAAGCATGGAAAGCCCTCTCAAAAAAGGGCGAGGCCAGGGGACACCTAACAAAGATTATTCAAGGCCCCCAGGAGTCATTCTCGGACTTTGTAGCCAGGATGACGGATGCAGCGGGCAGGATATTTGGGGACCCAGAATGAGTTAAGCCAATGATAGAACAACTAGTGTTTGAAAATGCCTCCCCAGAGTGTAAGACAGTCATTGCTCCTAGGAGAAGCAAAGGGCTAACAGACTGGATAAAGGTTTGCCGAGGACTCGGAGGCCCACTCACTAATGCTGGCCTTGCAGTGGCTATATTACAGGCTAAAAACCGCCAGAGTCTCGGAGGCAATAAAGCTTGTTATAACTGCGGCAAAGTGGGTCATTTAAAACGAGATTGTCGTGCTCCTGCACAAAAGAAAATTCCAGGACTATGCCCCAAGTGTAAAAAGGGCAATCACTGGGCCAATGAGTGTCGCTCAGTTAGAGATATTCAGGGAAAACTTATTCAGCATGATACCCCTTCTGAAGAAAGAAATGAGAATGTTCCAAAAAACGGGTCTCAGGGCCCCAGGTCTCAGGGCCCCAAAAGATATGGGACACGAGTGGACAACAGGAGGGCATGTCTAGCTGCAGAGCAACAAGAGGTTCCGCAGGACTGGACCTCCGTCCACCTCCCAATTCTTATTAATGCCACATATGGGAGTGCAACCAGTCCCGGTTGAATTTGAAGGTCCCCTCCCTAAAGGAAGTGTCGGCCTTATTTTAGGACGCTCCTCTCTTACCCTAAAGGGGCTTATGATTCATCCTGGAATAATGGATCAAGACTATACTGGAAGGCTTCAGATTCTTTGCTCTTGCCCGCAAGGCATATTTTCAATTTCCCCTGGGGATAAGATTGCTCAATTAGTTCTCCTTCCCAGCTTGCACGACTGTTTTCCTTCCACCGAAATGCCAAGAGGCACAAAGGGGCTTGGTTCTTCAGGAACTGACTGCGCTCATTTGGTAGTTGATCTTTCAACTAGGCCTACTTTACAACTACAGATAGAAGGGAAGAGCTTTTCCGGCATTTTGGACACTGGAGCTGATAAAAGTATCATTTCCTCCCGATGGTGGCCTAAGGCGTGGCCTGTTACACAATCGTCTCACTCTTTACAAGGGTTAGGATATGAGGCCAGCCCTGCAGTGAGTTCACGGTCATTGACTTGGCAAACACTAGAAGGTCAAACAGGAAGCTTTATACCCTATGTGCTCCCTCTCCCTGTTAATCTATGGGGAAGAGACATTTTACAGGAATTAGGACTAGCATTGACTAACGAATACTCTCAGCAAGCTCTGGATATTATGAAAAGGATGGGATATAAGGAAGGAAGAGGCCTTGGCAAAAAAGAGCAAGGGAGATTAAGCCCGATCCCACAAGAAGGTAATGCAGGGAAGCAAGGTCTGGGTTTTCATTAGCTGCCATTGAGGGTTCCATGCCCATACCCTGGCTCACAGAGGAAGCCATATGGGTTCCTCAATGGCCTCTTTCCTCTGAAAAGTTAGAAGCTGCTACGAGGCTGGTTAAAGAACAAGTACAGCTTGGTCATTTGGAGCCCTCTACCTCTCCTTGGAATACACCTATTTTTGTTATAAAAAGAAATCTGGAAAATGGAGACTTCTCCATGATTTGAGGGCCATCAATGCACAGATGCGGCTATTTGGCTCCGTGCAACGAGGCCTGCCTTTGCTCTCCACTTTGCCTAAACAATGGAAAATTATAATTATAGATATTAAGGATTGCTTCTTCTCCATTCCTTTATGCCCACAAGATAGACATAGATTTGCATTTACTCTACCTGCTGTTAATCATTTTGAGCCAGACAAAAGATATCAATGGAAAGTTTTGCCTCAAGGCATGGCCAATAGCCCCACCATGTGTCAGTTATATGTGTAATTGGCCCTTGAACCAGTTAGAAAACAATTTCCCTCTCTGCTGTTAATCCATTATATGGATGATATTCTTATGTGCCATAAGGAATTAGTTGTTTTACAGACTGTATATCCTTTATTATTAAAAACCTTAAGACAATGGGGCCTGCATATTGCTTCTGAGAAGGTTCAAGTTTCAGAAGTAGGTTCCTTTTTAGGGACGGTTATTTACCCAGAAAAAATAGTTCCTCAAAAATTAGAGATTCACAGAGATCATTTACGAACGTTAAATGATTTTCAGAAATTATTGGGTGATATAAATTGGTTGAGACCGTTTCTAAAAATTCCCTCTGCTGAATTGAAGCCATTGTTTGACATCCTGGAAGGAGATGCTCATATTTCTTCACCTAGAGCCTTAACACCAGCTGCAAGCCACGCCCTAAAAGTGGTAGAAGAAGCTTTACAAGATGCTCAGTTGAAACGCATAGAGGAAGCCAAAACCTTCGACCTGTGCGTTTTTAAAACTAGACATTTACCAACTGCCGTGCTGTGGCAAGATGGACCCTTATTGTGGGTTCATCCCAACGCTTCTCCTGCAAAGATTATTGATTGGTACCCAGATGCAATTGCTCTGCTTGCCCTTCGTGGATTAAAGGCAGCCATTACTCATTTTGGAAAAGAACCCAAGTCTTTAATTGTGCCTTATACAGCCCATCAAGTTCAGATATTAACCGCTACTTCTGATACTTGGGCGGTGTTAATCACCTCCTTTGGTGGTTTAATAGACAATCATTACCCTAGACACCCTATTTTACAATTTGCCTTAACCCAAGAGGTTGTGTTCCCGCGCATTATATCTCGGGAGCCACTTCAAGACGGGCTGGTGGTCTATACAGATGGGTCAAAAACAGGAGTAGGGGCCTATGTGGTTAATGATAAGATTATATCTAAACAATATCATGAAACCTCACCTCAAATTGTGGAATGTTTGGTAGTATTAGAAGTTTTGGAAAAATTCCCAGGTCCCCTGAATATTGTTTCGGATTCCTGTTATGTAGTAAATGCAACAAAAACTTTAGAGGCTGCTGGGTTGATTAAGGCATCTAGCAAGCTTGCAACAATTTTTCAAAAGATTCAGTTTGCCTTGATTAATAGGAGATCTCCTGTTTTCATTACGCATATCAGGGCTCATTCGGGCCTACCGGGGCCCATGTCCCGTGGAAATGACTTGGCAGATCGGGCCACGAAGTTTATCACGCTTGCTCTTTCATCAAAATTGGAGTTGGCTAAAAGTTTTCATAAAAGGTTTCATGTCACAGCTGAGACATTGCGTCGTCGGTTTGACATCACTAGAAAAGAGGCTAGAGACATAGTAACTCAATGTCAAAATTGCTGTCAATTTTTACCTGTGCCTCATGTAGGAATTAATCCCAGAGGAATTCGCCCATTACAAATTTGGCAGATGGATGTTACTCACATCCCATCTTTTGGCAAATTACAATATTTACATGTTTCCATTGATACTTGTTCTGGAGTTATGTTTGCTTCCCCATTAACCGGGGAGAAAGCAGCCCATGTTATTCAACACTGCCTCGAGGCGTGGAGTGCCTGGGGGAAGCCCAAAATTCTTAAAACTGACAATGGACCAGCTTATACTTCTCAAAAATTTGGACAGTTCTGTCACCAGATGGGAGTGACCCATTTGACAGGTCTCCCGTATAATCCTCAAGGACAGGGTATTATAGAACGGGCTCATCGCACTCTAAAGTCTTATTTAATAAAACAAAAAGGGGGAGTCGAGGAGGCTCTGCCCTCAGTCCCACGAGTGACTATATCCATAGCACTCTTTACTCTTAATTTTTTTAAATTTGGACAGTCAGGGCCATTCGGCGGCTGACCGTCATTGC
The DNA here is from genome assembly GCA_036346955.1 of Dipus sagitta. Lineage (NCBI taxonomy): Eukaryota > Metazoa > Chordata > Mammalia > Rodentia > Dipodidae > Dipus > Dipus sagitta. Next base: position 124,291,505 of record CM070776.1, read on the forward strand.
TCAGAGCCTAACAGGCCACAGGAGATGGTTAAGTGGAAAGATGTTTTGACTGGTCAATGGAGAGGCCCGGATCCTATTTTAATAAGATCCAGGGGAGCTGTTTGTGTTTTTCCACAGGAAGAAGACAATCCATTCTGGCTACCAGAACGCCTAACACGTAGACTTGTGATACCTGACGAATCATCGAGATCCTGTGCGGGAGCCGAAGAAGTGGACAAGATCCATTATGAAGACCCTAATATTGCTACTGAGTATAAGTCTCACATGGAACCTGGCCAAGACGGAACAACGATGGGGAATACTCTCAATGTTCCCAAACCCGCTTCCAATTCGCCATGATGCGAAATTGGTCTGCTGATTTTGAAGCCGCCGTGAGAGAGTTGAGACTAGCCATCGTCCATGTGAATTCTACTAGAGTTGACCCCTCCCTAGCTGTGGGCCTGACATCCTGGATTTCTTCAGCCTTCTCTTTCTTTAAGGAATGGGTGGGAGTGGCGCTGTTTGGTGCAGCCCTATGTTGTGGCTTAGTGTTCCTACTTTGGTTGTTCTGCAAGCTCAGAGCTCAACAGCAACGTGACAAGGTCGTTATTGCGCAAGCACTTGTGGCTATGGAACAGGGATCATCTCCTGAAATTTGGTTATCCATGTTGAAGAATTAATTAGACTGAGACCCTCAGTCGATTCACCTCAGGGGTTTAGCCCATTGCACTGAGTCGATGAGAGATCTAAGTCTAATCAGCCCTTGCCTAAGTGGCTGCAGCACCAAAATATGAGATTGACAGCCCTTGCACCCCCAGGAACAATATTCCATTGCACGGGGATGGGTGTCAACTCCCCTTTTTGCCTCTCCCTTGGCCTTTGCACTCAGAGGACTTGTCTCCATTGCACCTGATAAGGTGAGGGAGTGAGCTCTTGATCGCTTATTCCCCAAGGAAGGAATTTGCTTGATCGAGCATAGGGTTGTTTGGTGCCGCGCTGGTTGGGCTATGAGGCAGTTGTCATCTTATTAAAACAAAAAGGGGGAGATGTGGAGAGCTGAGAGAGTGTGATCGCCATTACAAGATGGCGCTGACATCCGGCCTCGGTCCTGGTGAACAAGTAGAATAGCGCATGTGCAAGTGGTGAAAGCGCACCAAGTCACTGCCCAGCCCGGGGCGTCATATGGGGTGATGAGCGCGCAGCCAATCAGCAGAGTACACGCCGCCTAGGGGCTATATAAGCAGCGCCATTTCGGGGCTCTGGGTCTTCCTCTTTTCATCTGTTAACTGCAATAAACGCTTGCTGCAGAAGGATCCTGGTGTCCGTGTGCGTTCTTGCTGGCGAGACAACTACGCGGGCTACATTAATGCTAGCTTCTTAGAATTAATTTTGTAGTATCCCTTCCCTTTCTACTTTGTGGAACAGTTTGATAAGTGTTCATATTAGATTGTCCTTAAAAGTTTGACAGAATTTGGCAATGTATCCATTTGGTCCTGAGCTTTTCTTTTTGGGAAGACTTAATTACTGGTTGAATCATATTGCTTATTATGGATATGTTTAAACTGTTTATATATTCTATCTTCAATTTTTATAGGTCTGTGCATTTAGAAATTTGTGAATATCATCTATGTTTTTGAACTTAAGATTTCATATTTCAAAAAAATATTTTGGATTTCACTGGGATCTATTGTAACAACTCTCGTTTCATCTCTAATTCAACTTATTTGAGTATATTCTCTCTGTTTTTGGTTAGTTTGGCTAGGGGTTTGTCAATCTTGATAATTTTGTTAACACACCAATTTTTTTCTTTGGTTGATTTTGTATATTGTTCTTTTAGTCTCTATTTTATCAATTTTGCCCTAATATTAGTTATTTCTTGACATCTATTGGATTTGAGATTTCCCAGAAACTTAAAGTTGCATTATTAGTTTGCTTATTTGAATCATCTTAGGTTTTTTTTTTTTGTTATTGTTGTTTATTTATTTTTTGAGGTAGGGTCTCACTCTAGCCCAACTGACCTGAATTTCACACTGTAGTTCCAGGTGTTCCTTCTACCTCTGCCTCCTCAGTACTGGATTAAAGTCATGTGTCACCAGACCTGGCTCTGTTTTTTTTTTTTTTTCTTTTTTTCTTTTTCTTTTTTCTTTATTAGTCAGTTCTGTATTCAGCAAATACAGTCAGTTTGGTACCATTATTAGGCTCATCCGTGACCTACCCACTCCCCTTGGCCCCTCCTTGTTGAGGTATACGGGTCATGCATTGTGGAGTTAGCCCACAGTTATGGGTAAGCTAAATGTCTCTGTATATCATGACCCAACATGTGACTCTCAGTTTTTAATGATTGAACCTTACTCTCAGGAATTAGGATTAAACCTTGCTCTTAGGACTACCTTTTCTGAATCTAATAGGATCTGGAAGGTTGTGTTATCGTTTTCATTCACTTCTAGAAAAGTTTTAATTTCTTCATGTCATCAATGAACTATTCATTGATCTTCATACAGAAGTGTATTGTTCAGTCTCCAAATATTTGTGCAATTGCTGAAGTTTTCCTTGCTGTTGAGTTCTAATTTTATTACACTGTGGTCTGATAGAATACAAGGGATTATCTTAATTTTGTTATACTCATTGAGGATTGTTTTGTAGTCTATGATGTGGTCAATTTTGAAAGGCTTTCTCTATCCCACTGAGAAGAATGCATATTCCTTATCTCTTAGATGGAATATTTTGTACATATTTGTTAAATCCAGCTGGTCTATGGTATACTTTTGCTTATAGTAGACTCTGCATTTTACTTTGGAGGACATATCTAAATATGAGCTGGAAATGGGTTGGTTGTTCATGTTCTTTGTGTTTCTCTATTGTGTTTTTTGTATCTAATCTAGATTTAACTTCCCCCTCTTTCCAGTACAAGTTGGTGTTTCATTTTCTATACTAGTTAGGGTTTGGTTCTTCTGCAGGGTGTCCTACAGGCTGCCTCCTTAGTGATTGTGTTCCTTGTACCTACTTAGGCTGAGTTGCTGCCAATGCTATTCATCAGCCAATCTGTTTGTGCCTAGCTGTAAAGGACCCTTTGTATTATACTTGGGAGTGGGAATGTGGGTCAAGCTTACTCAGAGAAGACTGATATCATTCTGGCTGCAGTTATGTGCAGGCTGGGTAATATGGCCTGGTATAAGACCAATATAAGAAATATTTACTTACTGTGGAGGAAAATCTTCTTGTTCTAGAAAATAGCAGAGTTCTTCAAAAAACAAACAACAAAAAATGCAACAGTGAGTGTAGGTAAACACTCACAATAGCCCAAGCTGGAACTATTTGAGCAATGAGGTATAGTAGTGTTAGATAAAGCACACGTTAGAAAAATACATGTCTCTAAGTATATATGAGCACATATGGTTGTTTACAAAAGAAATGAGGCAGACTAGAGGAAGCCCATTGCAGAAATAGTTCAAGTTGTATTTACAGGTACTCTGCTTTCATACAGGTGAAGTATGATGGAACCTTTGCATAGGGATTTCCTTTCTAAGAGTGGAGCATGAAAAGTGGGGAAAATAGGAACTTTAAAATGGAAAAACCTGATAAAGACTACCTTAATAATGTGACTGAAGTTAACATTGGTAATAAGCCACATTGATAGAATGTACCTTCAATATGATGTAATAAAGATGATATTTTCTCCCTGTAGTCTGCCTGCAAAAGTGTGTAACTAAAGCATAGTTATGTGAAAAGCACTAAACAAACACCAACTGAATGATACAAGGCATGTGACTAATAGTCTTTAAAAGTTTCAAAGTGTTTAAGGACAAGGAAAGTAAAGTCTGAGAAACTGACATTTAGAAAACCTAAGTATATATGACAGCTAAATGTAATGTGATACCTTAAGAAAATCTAGAAACAGAAAATACCCTGTATATAAGTAAGGAGATCTAAATGAAATATGAACTTTTGTTGGTAATAATATATCAATATTAATTAATTAATTGTGGTAAATTTCCTCTTTGAATATAAATCTTAAAATAGGGGAGCTGGATTGGGGTATACAGAAAGTGTTATACTATCTCTAATAATTACTTAAACCCAAAACTCAAAATTTTTCTAAAATTTAAAACATTTAAATAGTGACATTGAAAACCAGTTTCAAGTTATTAAAATTCATCATTCAACTAAGGCTCAGAATTTTTTGAACTCCCTTTCTATCTTACCTTCACCCTTCTTTCTATATCATCATTGTAGTGAAACTTTTCTTAGTACCATTTTTGGCTATTTAGAGAATATATGCTTGAGTTGAGAATATAAATGGTTATGGAAAATACAGTTCAGTAGCAAAGTACTTAGCTACCATATGAAAAACACTATGCTCAATCCACAGTACCAGACATTTGTAAAAATTGACTCAGTTGTGAACATAATTCTTGTTGCTATATGAAGTTCATCATTAGAGAATGATTATAACTTTTCATTGGTTTTTTGGATGTAGACTGGTGTAGAACATACAACCACTGTACCTCAAGATGGAGAAGGAAGAAATCAAAGGAAACCTGAAAGTTTGGTTTGGTTACCTTTATTTTCTTTCTTTCTTTTTCATGAGGTAGGGTTTCACTCTAGTCCAGGCAGGGATTCACTCTAGTCTAGGGTGACCTGGAATTCACTGTGTAGTCTCAGGGTGTCCTCAAACTCATGGTGATCCTCTTACCTCTGCCTCCCATGTGCTGGGATTAAAGGCATGCATAGCCATGCCTGGCTTGGTTTGGTTTCCTTTGAGCATGGCAATCTGTGACCAGAGTGAAACCTTAACCATATGTTGGACACTTCATTCCATCATTTTAGGTAGCCATTCATGTGATAGATCGGTAAATTCAGATAAATTTTCAAGCCTAGAGTAACTTTTCAGGCTCATTGTAAAGGATGGGAGGGACCTTTTCTGTACATACTAGATTTTCTTGATCTACACTATATTACATAAAATGAAATAACTTCTTTAAACATGCCAATCACAATTCTGCACAGGGTCCATGGAGCTAGTGACCTTACTGGAAAGAGATTAACTCTTAGCTATGGAGTAGATCAAACCCCATGAAAGTCAAGTGGGTTTCTCAAACTTACACACTGATTAAATCAAGAGAAAAGGCAAAATTTTGGAAATATTTGACTCAGTATCAAAGCAGATGGCAGGGAAAATGCAGTATTGGGAGAAGACATCAAAGATAATTTAAGCATAACCCCTTTCCTTGATTCATACAATGAGTATCACCAGAGGAAAAGGCTAAATGGAATTTAGTAAATGCCAAGCCTACTATTTGCTATGAATAAAGGTATTTTGCTACATGGAATTTTAATAATGCAAAAATAGAACTTTTAAAGCATTACAAGTTCATGACATGGTAAAATATAATAAACCCTAAAAAAATCATAGAATTATTTCCCTTTGATTACAAGCACACTTTCTTAACATCTCTAGAACCACTCATTTATTTTTAGCTCTTACTCAATAGTTTTTTTCTTTATTATGTACATATTTAGTGTGTAAACAGGCATGTTGGTACCATCATTATCCTCCTCCCTGTCCTCCCCCATCCGAAGGGACCATCCTCATTGGGGAATGTGGGTTGTGCATTGGGGTGGTAGCCATCAGTTATGGGGCAGAGGCAGTGTCTTTGTGCATAATATTCCAAGTTATGCCTCTAACAATCTTTCTGCTCCCTCTTCCATGAATTTCCCTGAGCAATGTTGGGTTCGTTTTAGGTCTACTTCAGTGATGAGGTCTTGGGAGCCTTTGTGTCTCTGGATATCTGGTTGGGTAGGACTTGAGTGTTCTCTGTGTCTATCTCCTTCACCCTCCTGCTAATACCCGGTTTACAAAGAAAGCAGCACTCTTGCTCCCAAATCGTCTATGGCTTCAGCTGGGGCCTGGGTGAGGTCTGATGGGCTTATTCTCTCCTCAGGTTCTGTGTGCATCTGAAAAAGAGAAGCAAATTCTCCAAGGGAGAGTGAAGTCATAAACAGATAAATGGGATAACCATTATTATTTTAGAGAGCATTTAATAGGTGTAGGCTCACTTTTAGTTCAGGATAGGTGGGAGCTTGATATTGGAGAGCGTACTTGATTTTTGGATATGGTTCTGACTTGTTTCCCAGTTCCAACTATGGGTTCCATTCCACTGAATGAATCTGTTAGCCAATTTAAGAGCAGCTGGTCACCCACCATGGCTGTGTGCAACTATTGAACTTATGTGAGCATCACATCAGGTGGTTTGCTGCTGAGTAACTTAGACCACGAGTTTCTTGGGCAGATGTCCATTTTCCACCAATCTCTCATGTAGCACCTTCTGGCACTAGACAAGCTAACTGTCTTGGGACTGACTGTCTTCCAGATTCTAGCCAGGTCTCTCCATGTTCTGTACCAATAACATATGGTGTCTTTGGCAGTAGGGTCTTAACCATTAACTCTTGGTGGTTAATCAAGTGCTCTGACAGAAATCTCTCTTCTTTTGGGAAAACTTGTAGGTCTCTTATCAACATCTCATTGTGGGTGTTAGCTCCATACTGATACTGGGAGTTACAGGCCAGCACCAAGGGAAAAGAAGAAATAAAAAGATAGGTAATATACAAGAGAAGAGAGAGAATGGGAGGGAGAGAAAGAGGGAGAGAGAGAAAGAAACAGGAGAAGACTAAGGTTAGTCTTCATCATAACCTCTCCAGGGCCCTTTGATTCAGATGTTCCCCTTAAGAACCTGATGAAGGTTCAACCTTTTAGTTTGTCTTTCAGAACATAGGATTTTATGGTACCAGTTCCATTTGGTTCCTGTTTTGTGTCCCCTCACCACCGTAACCCTCCCCTTGTGCTCCACCCTCCCTATTGTCCAGTATGCAAGATGCCTATTTTAGGTATGTCAGCATAACAGGCTGATTCTGGTTAGGAGCCATGTATGAGAGAGATCATGTGACAATTATCTTTTTGTGATTGGGTAAGTTTGCTGCGAATTATCTGTTCCCAGTTTGACTATTTTTCTTCAAATTTCATTGTGTCAGTTTTCCTTACTGCTGTGTAGAATTCCATCATGTAGATATGCCACATCTTGGTTATACATTTGTATAATGGATGGAAATCTGGGTTGATTCAGTTCTTAGCTATTATTAATTGAGCAGCAATAAACATGGTTGAACAAAGCTCTCTGAACTGAAGCATGGAGCTTTTAGGGTAAATGCCCAGTAAGGGAATAATAACAGGGTCTGTTGGTAACTCTATAGTCAACCTTTCTCAGAGTCTCCATATTGCTTTCCACAGTGATTGTACCCACCAAGAGTGAATGAGGGTTACTATTTCTCCACATTCTCGTCAGCATTTGTTTTCTTTCTTTCTTTCTTTCTTTCTTTTTTTTTGGTTTTGTTTTGTTTTGTTTTTTGAGGAAGGGTTTCACCCTAGCTCAGGCTGACTGGAATTTACTATGTAATCTCACAGTGGCCTCAAATTCACGGTGATCCTTCTAACTCTGCTTCCAAAATGCTATGATTAAAGGCATGCACCACCACACCTGGCTTTCATTTGATTTTTTAAATGTTTGCTATCCTTACTGGGGTAAGGTGGAACCTCATAGTTGTTATAATTTGCATTTCCCTGATGGTTAGGGATTTTGAACATTTTCTTAAATGTGTGTTTGTCATTTGTATTTCTTCCTCTGAGAATTCCCTTTTCAATTCTCTGCCCTATTTTATGTTGTTTGACTTGTTATTGTTTAGGTTTTTGAGTTCTTTATAGATTCTAGAAATTAGGCCTCTGTCAGTTGTATATCTGGAAAAAATTTCTCCCATTGTGTGGGTAATCTGTTGCCTCTGCTTTTTGTATGTTGGTTTGTGGAAAATCTTTTCAACTTCACAAGATCCCAATGGTTGAGTGACTGTTTAATTTCCTGGGCTACTGGGGTTTTGTTCAGGAAGTCGTTTCATACTCCTATGTCATGGATGTTTAGGTTATTGATTTGGGGTCTCTCTGTCTTTATTATGAAGGCATTTAGTGTTATGAATTTTCCCTAAGGGGTGCCGTCATTATGTCCCATTAGTTTTGTAATGATGTATTCTCATTGTCATTCAATTCTAGAAATTTTTTAATTTCCTTTTATTATATCATCCACTACCCATTCATTGTTTAAAAGTGTATTGTTCAGTTTCCAGGAGCTGGTGGGATTCCCAGCACATCTTTTGCTATTAATTTCTAGCAATACAGCATTGTCATATGATATCATACAGGAAATTATGTCCATATTTCTAAAAATATGGAGGCAGGCTTTATGACCTAGTATAAGATCTATTTTGCTGAAGGTTCCATGGGTTGTTGAGAAGAATGTGTAATCTGTGGATTTTGGGTAGAATGTTCTGTAGATGTCTGTTAGGTCTAATTGATCTATGGTTATGTTGAGCTCTCTCACTTCCCTGTTAACTTTCTGTTTGGGTGATCTATGTATTGCTGACAATGGAGTTATTGAAGTCCCTGACTATGATAGTGTTGGGGGTTATTTCTGTTTTGTTGTCAAGAAAGATTTGTTTTATTAATTGTGGTGCACCTGGGTTTGATGCATAAAGGTTGATGATTGTGCTATCCTCTTGTTGGATCATTCCCTTGATAAGCAAGAAGTGGCCTTCCTTGTCTTTTTTGATTATTTTTGGTTTGGACTCTATTTTATCCAATATTAGTATAGCTATGCCTGTTTGTTTCTTATTTCTGTATGTTTAGAATATCATTTTCCACCTTTTCACTCCGAGGAGGTATCTGCCTTTAGTGGTGAGGTGGGTTTCTTGAAGACAGCAGATTGATAGGTCCAATTTTCTGATCCACCCTGTTAGCTTATCTCTTTATGGGTGAATTAAGGCCATTAATATTTAGGGAAATAACTGTGAGGTGTGATTTAATCCTTGCCATATTGTTGTAGTTTATATCTCCATTGAGTTTAGCCAGGTGGTTATTGAGGTCCTCTTCTTTTTCAAACTCTTTCAGATCATTTTACTGTTTTTGAAACCCTTCCTGGTTCTTTTCTATTAGGTCTAATCTAGCAAGGATAGCATTCATACAATTATTGGCACTTTGTTGATTTTCTGCAAGTTCTGCTACTTTCTTGTCCAGGGTTGCATAGCTTATATCTTCATTTTGGGGTTCTGATCCTATTGTCTCTTCTAAGCTTTGATTAGAGACATCCATTGTGGGACTGGGCAACTTTGTTGGACTTACTTGCATTTGATTTTTCATGTTATTCCTTTTGCACTGTGGTCTTACCATCACAGTGTAGGAATCATATTTTATTTAAGAGGAATCTGTAGTTTACACTGGAAATATATTCAGTGATTATTCCTGTTGCTGACAGCTTCAAGTTCGCTGAGATTAACTTCCAGACCAGGCACAGTTATGGAAGACGGTATATTTACTGATGCTTACAGCTCCTAGGGAAGTTCCATAATGTTAGAAGAAGCTGGCCTGCCTTCACTGGTCCAAGCAGAGATAGACAAGCACAAGCCAAAAGTCAAAAGCCACACAGCACAGCATACTTCAGGAACTCCAGCTAGGCACACTTTGCATATCTTTAGATTGAAATCTCAAACCCACCACCACACTTTAAGATTAGCCCAGAGACACTGCTTCCAGCCAAGTGGTTTCAGATGCAAACTACAAACTAATAAAACACTGAATATATTGGGAGCCATTTATTCAAACTACCACAATTCCCTTTTATGTTTGCTTTGACTAGGCTTCTGATGGCAATGGCGCCTGCCTGCTCAGAGGGAAGGAGACCCTGAGTCTCTGGTGAGGGGCCCGAGGACCTGATGAAGGGGCTTGTTGTTCAGGGTATGTGACTGCATGCTCAGGTGGAGTGAGGAGACAGGGGGTAGGGCTGAATGGGACAAAGAAGAGTGATATTATGGCTGGGCTGCAGAGGGGGGAGGATAGGAATTCATGATGTTTCAGCTATGCTGAGGGGTGAGGGGATGGGACAGCAGGTCCATTACATCCATGTAGCAGGGGGTGGATGTGACTACCAAGTCCTGTGACAGGCAGGGCAGGAATATGAGACTGTTGCGGGTCAGGAGACATGCAGGGGGGTGATTGGCAGCAGTGCAGTGGTGGTGGGTGTGGTGGTGGGAAAGGAGAGGGAGGGGCAAATAGCCTGCTTGCCTGGGTTCACACACCGGTTGTGGGGGGCATGGCAGTGATTGAGATGGCATTCTTGTGTGGAGCTTCATGGTGACAGGAAATCCTAGGGTGGGGGGAACACTAGCTGCTGGCCTGGGTCCACGCAAAGGGGGTGTGGGGTTGCATCTAGTGGGACAGAATTCACACTTGGAGCTACCCAGTAGTGGGAAATCCAAGGGTAGGGGTAAAGCTAGCCTGCTGGCCTGGGTCCATGCATGGGGAGGGGATTCGTGGGCAGCAGCAAGTGGGATGGTGTTTATTGTGGAACTTCATGGTAGCAGGAAAGCCTAGGGAAGGTTTAACACTAGCTTGCTGTACTGGATCCATGCACAGGGAGTGAGAGGATGGTGGAGAGTGGAGTGGCATTTGTGCGTGGAGCTCCACAGTGGTGGAAAAGCCTAGGACGGCAGGAACACTGGCCTGCTGGATGGATCCACTTAGCCTGTGGCTAGTGTAGGAGGTAGCCAAGGCTGGGACTGAGGCTGGCACTGCTGCTTGAGGTGATTGGGTGACTGGTGGGTTACCTGAGAGGGTGGGAATCAGTGGATTCCCTACTTTGCTCCTCTGCATTATCCCACTGGAGGTCTACTAGAATCTGAAAACCCCTAAAAATCCCAATGAACCCTAAAGATCTTGCCTTTCCTTCTGCATGAGGTGAGGTGAGGTGTGGTTAGGCAGAGGCCATCTTGACCTGAATTCTTCTTACTCAATACTTATGTTACAATGTCTTTTTTTATTTATGGATTACATGTTCTGCTAGTTACTTGACTTGTGATCTCTTATTTTCTTTTCCATTCTGGTACATGTTGTTCTGTAGAAATAAACCAGTAACATCTTCAAAGTGGTAGGAACAAAAGTCACATGTTTTGAACCCTATGAACGTGAGTTTGAAGGAATGGTTTCTATAAGTTAGGTTCAATTTTTTGCTAGTAGATAGAATGAAGTTATGAAATATATATATATATATATATATATATATATATATATATATATGTGTGTGTGTGTGTGTGTGTGTGTGTGTGTGTTCACTTCTGGTAATTCCAAAGATTTAGTGACTCAAAATTACTTTAAAAATGCTAAGTGTATTAGAAAATTAGCATGTTTTCCTTCGATATATAATTTCAAAGCATATACTATGTGGCTCTTTATTCATTTTTGTGATGCTTGCATTTCAAATGGTTTCTCTTTGTCCTTTCTGAGGAGTATATCTGGTATGTTATAATGGAGGTCAACTCTAAAAGTGACTTACAATACAAAATTCAATTATATGAGCTATAAAAGATATTTCTTATCTATGACATGAATTACTCTATCCTTCCAGTACCATAGAAGAATTAGAAAAGTTTGTTAAACCAATGGATTGATTCTGCTCTAAAAACGTTGTAGTTGTTTTAACAAGATCTAGAGATTCCAGATGATTCATATGGCAGAAATACTGAGCACAATTAACTGATTTGGATATGTGAGCTCTAATTTTTAGAAAAAAGTTGCACCTGTGTTAAACATCCTACTAGTCTGATTAATTAGAACTTGTTTGATTGTGGAGAATTTAAATGTTAAAAGTTTGTAGCCAAATTATCTTGAGATATATCTAATACCCTTAAAGAGCCACTTGGTGCTCACCTAAATGAAAATCCTGTGGCTATTAGACATATCTTTTTGAAATATACATATAGATCCCTTAACTTCCATCAACCCGAATGTCATCAGATAATATCTGAGGCCATCTATTATAGGATAATATAAAAACAAACTACTTAAAGTTGTAAGTTAGAACAATAGTTCATTTGGCCATTGTCTAGCCAGACTGTGAGAGGTTTTCCTTTGCAATAGTCCCTTTGGCCATTGCCCAGTCTCATCCTTGGAGAATACCCTACTTTTTCCTGTAATAAATTCTGCTTCTGTTCTGTAATTTTGTGTGTTCATCTAAATTTCTTTCAACAGAGATCACAAGGACAATTGGGCCTTGGGGAGTTCAGAGAGAAATCCTTCTAACATGGCTTGGATTAAAAACCTATCTATATAAAGGATTACTTATCTGTTGGGGAAGAAACACAGCCCCCACACTAAAGGGAATAAATGTATTTTGTGTCAGTATTCAGTAAATGCTCAACAAATGCAAAAATGTTAATTATTGCTATTTTCTGTAAACTATAAAAGTTTATATCTTTGCTGTCATCTGCCTGCCTATGCCGTATAAAATTTCAGACAGAGAGAAGTAAAGAGATCTACTGTTCATCACTGTAGCTGCAGTAAGTAACAACATACAGTATACTTAAAAATTGCTAAAAGACTCAAGTCTAAGGGTCCCTCAAAACAAAAACTAAATGGTAAGTATGTGTATGTCTTGTCAGGCTGGTTGTTTCTGTACATCAGTGTCTTCTGCTTGTTCACAACATTGTTGACCATTTTTCCCCAGCAGCTTATGTAGGGATTTCCAGCACTGTACAGGCTAACCATCTGGGAACTGGTTTCCTTCCAGATTCCAGCCAGATTCTCTTGATATTTTGTGTTGTCAGCATGTGGTATCTTTAGCAATAGGATCTTACCTTGTACCTCAGGTGGTTAATCAAGTGCTTTGAGAGAAGTCTTGCTTGTTTCGGGGACCTCAGTAGATGTCTCTGACTAACAGCTCAATGTGAGTTGTAACCAACTTCTGGTACTGGTGGGATAAAGCCTAACACTAAAACAATTGGCTGTGGCTTGTAACTACTATTTTTTTATTCATCCTATTTCATCTCTGTGTGTGTGTGTGTGTGTGTGTGTGTGTGCTCGCGTGCGCGCGCACGCACGCGTGCACTGGTGCATTATTCTTTACATAAGAGATTTACATAAACTTACATTTTAGTTTATGTTTCGGAAGATACTTTTTCTGTCTCACAGGCTAGGCTGGATAAATGTTTGACATTTATTGAATAAAAAATTCTACTGAGACTTGTTTCATGAATCAAGGAAGAAAATGTGTAAATATTCTTTAATATTTGCTTCTTGTCCCAAAATATACAAACATAAATATTTTTGTAATTTTGCATAGCTATGTATATATATATATATATGTGTGTGTGTGTGTGTGTGTGTGTGTGTGTGTGTGTGTGTGTGGGTGTGTGTGTGTGTATGTGTGTGTGTGTGTACATATATATATATATATGTATATATTCCTCCCTTAAGGTATTGATATGTACCTGTATATAGAGAGGCAAATAATTTACATATAGTACATCCATATGTTTATATATAAATACAAACAAATAAGTATGGGTATATCTAAGGAAAGAAGTAGAGTTGAAGTTAGGAATAAAGAGAGAAAAGGAGGCAGAGAGGAAGGTAAAAGATCAAATTCATTGTCACTGATTTTCAAATGAAGGGGAGAACTGATGAAGTTTTCTTGGTTAAAGTCTTACTCCATTTGATAGATTTGCATGTATCACCATAGCTATAGATCAAAGGCATTTCATTTACATTTACACAGCCTTTACTGTGTTAGGAAATGGTATGCAGAGTAAATTACTTCTTACTACCAGTTGTGCACAAATGAATGTTACAAGCAAGCAAGTAGCTTAGTCTCTCTTTTAGGTCCTACTGCATTCTGTGTGCTAACCAACTAGTCTCTGAAATATAATACATCAACTCCTCTGTTTTATGATCCTGAATGGTAATAAGAGTGTTTAATTCTTGTTTCATTTCTCATGGTGTCTAACATAATGCCGGGCACAAAGAAAGTACTATGTAAATGCTTCTTTAATAAATAAAGACTCGGAAATAGAGAGATGTAAGACAACTTTTTAACTCTGAACAAACAGTAGTCCTTGAAGCATATTACCTGTATTCTGTATACATTTCAATAGGATTCAAAAAAGGTGAAAACATACGTTCATTAATTATAAAGTTTTAGGTTAGCAGCCACTTAGTTCCTATGGTTACATCCCTGTGAAATAATAAAATAGGCACTTCAAGGTTTTGGAAACAGGAACAAATTGGCTGTTATAGAATTCATGAATGCTAATAACTCATTTACTTATAATGCTTATAATTAATTGATTTAAAATCATCTACTGCAGTCTTCAAATGAATAGGATATTTAAAGGTCATCATTGCTCTCAGCCCTCATTTAAATCTCTAATCAAACAAAAATATATTGCAGATATCAAGTAAAACATTTAAAATTATTCTTCTAACTAAACTTGGCCCAAAATAGTAAATGATCTATTCTTTTGATTTCTCTTAAATGTTGTGATATATACTCTGCAATTAAATTATTATAGTACCCTAGGTTCTATGGTTTGGGATCTACAGGGATATGCCTATCATTTATGAAATAAAACAAAGTAAAATGAATTATGTGCATACTAAGATAATTTCTTATTAGATGGTTAGCAATGAATCTTCACTTTTTCCCTTTCACTGGAAATGTCAATTGATATCATGTGCTAAGTCATGTTTAACACTAAAGATATGAAATTCAATTAGAATGTCCATTTATCAATGACAAATTTAGCATTCAATAATAAATCTCAACAAAACAATGCTATATATCCACACATAATGAAAACACAAGAAGAAATTATAGTTATTGTTATAATTTTTGATGAGGGAATGTGTTACCAAATGCATTCATACTATTAAAAGGGGCAATTTTAATTTCAAAATGATAAATAATTTGTAGAAGGTTGTTGCTATTGTTTCATTACAAAGTGTTTCAAGCTATATTCTATATAGCACTATTTCATTAAATATGAACACCATTAATGTATGTCTGAATGTAGATGGAACCAAACCCATCTGTACATGGACACACACACACACTCCAAGGATTAATTTATTAAGTGTGCACAATAATAGATAAATAATAATAATAAATAGATTTATTATCCTAATAATCTGTAATGTTATACAAATATTTTTCTCCCAAAATATTTTACTATACTACACATCCCTTTTGTAATGATATGAGATGATACAATGCATACATGATAAAATTAATTGAGGTGTATGGCTTATGCTTTATGACATAGTGTTAGCTTACTACCCAAGTGTTACCTGAACACAGTATTATGGTAGTAACAGTATATCTGATAACTAAAGCAGCAACTAAATGATATGTACAGGTAACATACACATTATGAATCTATTGGACAACGTGATTGTTTGCTTCCCAAGTGATATGGAATAGGGTGGCATGAAATTTCATCATGATACACAGAATAGAGGGCAATTACAACTTGTATGAATTATTAAGTTTTTTTTTTTTTTTGGTTTTTCGAGGTAGGGTCTCACCCTAGCCCAGGTTGACCTGGAATTCACTAAGAAGTCTTAGGGTGGCCTTGAACTCATGGCAATCCTCCTACCTCTGCCTCCCGAGTGCTGGGATTAAAGGCATGTGCCACCATACCCTGCTGAATTATTAAGTTTTTGAATATTCCCTCTAATATTCTTGTATTCTAGTTGACCACAGGTAAATGAAACCATTGAAATAAAGCCTCAAATAAAAATAGAACGCTTTTGTAATGGTTCTTTAGTTGTATCTTTCTAGACTGATCAGTTTTTCTGTGAATTTATGAAAACATAATCACCCATTCAATTATGTCATTTCTATGATAACAAACTGCTTATCAAAATATAAAAATCAGTTTAAATATAATACATAAATCAATAATATGCAAATGCTGAGTGTGACTTATGGTATTTTCCAAAATTAACTACAACAACATCTCCTATCTCACATGTTCCTCGTGAAGAGCAATGTTGACACTTCTGTCTTGGAGCAGTGGAGTCTATGTCACCTCACCTTAAATTTGAATAGGTTGTGATTGTAGCAGAAATGAAACAATGTAACTTTGGAGGGTAGAGCATAAGAACTGACAGAATGCATACCTGGTGTTTTGGATATTTGTTTGGAGTCCTGAGTGGAAATGCAAGCAATCCAACTCTGTGGAAGCCTCTATAAAAATTCACAAGGAGACCCAGATCCTACCATATGAAGAAGTTACACAATGAGTGCCTGAGAGCATATGCAGTGGAAAGATCCCCTGGTTGCTTCAGTGCTCCTGGAATTCTGGGTCCAATCACTGTGTATGCACAATCACATATAAGACTCTGAACCAGATCTTCTCCACTGAGTCCTTTCTAAAATTCCTTGCCTATAGACTCTATGGGAAATTAAGTGAGGAATATTGCTGTAAACCAATTTGCTTTATTTTGATTTGTTACACAGTTATAGTAACTGGAACATTAGATACCATACTCATTCTCTTTAGTGCTACTAATACTTTCAGCATTATAGTAAGTCAGTATTAACATTTTGACACAGCATTTGAATTAAACAGAAAAATAAATGAAAATCAGATAAACTCACCATTTACAGATCTTGAAATTTGTAGTAGACAAGTTGCATAATCACCATCCAAAATATTTTTAGGAACATAATACAGGATCACTAACTAATTAGGAACATGTGATTTTACTTTAATTCATGAATTAATTAAATAAAACTGAGTATTAGACATGATGACACCTGCTTATTTATCATTTAATGCACACAAAATCCTTACTGTAATTTAGTAATTCATAAAATGTTGAGTATTCTCAAGTGGAGTTCTATTTCTAGACTTAGGAAGACCCCATGAATATCTACAAACCATTAGAGATATAAACAGTGTTTGAAAGATTCCTTACACGATGATGTCCCCTTAACATGGGGAAAACCTAGAAGGCATTGCAAGTATATTTCTTGAAGATGGGAGCCCATGTATTTCACTAGCTACAAATACCCACTGATTTGATTCCCTTGGCAATATTATTCTTGCAGAGTCAAGAGTTAGAACATTTGAAAAAGGGCATTTAAAAGGTAGTGCTGATGACATGCACATAAAAGAGAGGACTGGGAAAACATTTTAAGGTTTAAAAAGGTATTTGGTATTTGTCTATGAGTGTGAATCATCAAGATCTCCTTCTAATCAAAATCTGAGCCCCCTACCCCCTGTAAGAACAGACATATAACATCTGAATACAGAGTAGATAATTTCTTATTTATCATGTGACAAGTGAGTCATCATTTTCATTTAAACTGAATTTATAGGTAGGCATAAGGGCACACATTTGTAATCCTAGGACTTGTAAGACTAAAACAAGAAGGTCAGCAGTTCAAGGCTATCCTTGGGTAAGTTGGTGTGACCCTGTCCAAACAAAAAAATCCCCTCTCTGTATACTAGTGACCATTGGTCATTTAACTTGCAAACATGTTAATTCTTTTAATCTTCACTCTATGAGGTATGTATTGTTATTATCATCCAGATTTTTCAGCTGAGGGAACAAATGCCCAGAAAAGTTAACTTGCCTAGGAATATAAAGTCAACAATTGATTCAGACTCAGACAATCTGGCTTTGCAGCCACTGCTATCAAATATCATACTAGATCACTGGTCCTGAACATTTGTGAGCAGTGATAACTAAAATGATACTGAGTCAAAATTCTGTTTTCCTTCAAGGTAATTGAACTTCAATAAGTTACTTAAATGTTCTGATCATTTTAAACTAGATGACAAGTAATAAATAATGCATTTTCTATGCAGTTATGCCATTATGAGAATTATAGATATTAATTGCCTAGTATAACACTCAGTTCAGTACAGTTTGCTGCTGCTAATACTGATGGTGTTACCCCCTTTTCCTAGCATCTCCCTCTCAAAGTTTAATGTGATCATACAGAAGCATAGTTAGGCATGTTCCTGGAGAGTTCAGCACTGAGAAAGGGACACTATTTTGGTAAGGAAGGATTAGACAGAGAGGATTCCCTTGAGTTATGTATCTATGTCTTTAGAAGGGGAGAGAGAGAGAGAGAGAGAGAGAGAAGACAGGAAGGTTAAACCTAGAATTATTTGATCCCATAATCCTCAGTGCTACCAAGAGCCCAGCCTTCCTAAACTATATGCTGTAATGAGAAAGAGGTATACAGTGAGATTATTGAATGGAAATTTGAACTTATAAATATAAAATTATGATTACATAAGTAAGTACTTTCTGAAATATTTCCTACATACATATATAAAATACATTAAAATATGTTAAAACAAGCTGGCTGGAATCTGGAAGAGAGTCAGTCCCCAGACAGTTAGCTCATCTAGTTCCAGAAGGTTCTACTTGAGTGACTAGGGAAAATGGTCAACATCTGTCCAAGCAACTCATTGTCTAAGGTAAGCAGCAAACAACCTGATGTGATGCTCACACAAGTGCAATAGTGGCACACAGCCAGCCATGGTGGGTAACCAACTGCTCTTGATTTGACTAACAGACCTGGTCAGTGGAATGGAAACCATAGCTGGTTCTGGGGAACAAGTCAGAACCCTTTCCAAACAACAAGCTCACTTTCTACTATCAAGCTTCCACCAATCATGGGCTACAAGAGGGTCTAAGCCTATTAAATTCTCTCTAAAATAATAATGGTTATCCCATTTATTTGGTACCAACTTCATTCTCCATTGGAAAATTTGCTTTTTTTTCCATATGGATGAAGACCCTGAGGAGAGAATCAGCCCATCACATCTCACCAGGGCCCAAACTGAAACGAAGAGTAATTGGAGAAATGAACAAGAGTTCTGTTTTACTGGTGAACCTGGTACCAGCACAAGAGTGAAGGAGATAGATGCAGAGAACCCTCAACTCCTACCAAGCCAGATATCCAGAGATACAGAGGCTCCCAAGACCTCATAACTGAAGTAGACCTAAAAGGAACCCATGATGGCTCAGGGAAATTTGCAGAAGAGGGCACAGAAAGATTGTTAGAGCCAAATGTTGGGACATTATGCACAGACATTGCCACTTACCCAAAACTGATGGCTAACCCCACAATGCACAACCCACATTCCCCAAGGAGGAGGGTTCCTGTGGATGGGGTAGGAGAGGGAGGAGGTTAATGATAGTACCAACATGGCTGTATACACACTGTGTACATAACTAATAAAAATATTTTAAGGCTATAATTATAAATAGCAACAAAATAATTATGATGGGCTGGAGAGATGGCTTAGTGGTTAAGTGCTTGCCTGTGAAGCCTAAGGACCCGGGTTCGAGGCTCCATTCCCCAGGACCCACGTTAGCCAGATGCACAAGGGGCGCATGCATCTGGAGTTCGTTTGCAGTGGCTAGAGGCCCTGGCACGCCCATTCTCTCTCTCTCTCTCTCTCTGTCTCTATCTGCCTATTTCTCTGTCTGTCGCTGTCAAATAAATAAATTAAAAAAATAATAATAATTATCATAATGTCTCCAAGTTTTTAGTCTCTTGCTTCAGAAATTATTTTGGAGTGTTTATAGTAGCCTCTGAGGAAAAAAAAATAAATCTGTCAGTAGGGCTGGAGGGATGGCTTAGCAGTTAAGGTATTTGACTGCAAAGCCAAAGGACCCAGGTTCAATTCCCCAAGACACACATTAGCCAGATGCACAAGGTGGCACATGTGCCTGGAGTTTGTTTGCAATGGTTGGAGGCCCTGGAGCACTGATTCTCCCTTTGTCTCTCTTTCTTTCTCTCTGTTAAATAAATAAATAAATAAATAAATAAATAAATAAATTTCTGTCAGTAAAAAACTGGGTCATTATGATCTGGCATTTTAGCATTTTATAATGGCTAGGTTACTTAATGCATTGATAAAATATCTACATGAAACCTACTCAGCTAGTAAATAACCATATATTTACCAACACTGAGATAATCTGCTAAATTTGGAATTTTCTTGTAGTTCAAAGATCAAAATAGGCATTGTCCATTATGTATTTTTTCACTTTTGAATGCCTGTAGTTTGAATTTATTTCTTGATAATTTTATACATATTGTGATGGTTAGGTTTTTGTCAACTTGATCTGTTTAGGAATCCACAGACATTCCTCATAAGTGGGTCTCTGAGATTGCTTCCAGGAAGGATTAACTAAAAGAGTAATCCTTCCCCTATGGTGAGCCTTTCCTCCAGAGTGGGCAGCCCCTCTGGGAGGTGAGGCTTTATGAAAAGAAGCTCTGGGCAGAAAAGTATTCTCCTCCCCTTGCACCTGGCTGCCAGAGCTGCTTGCTGCTTCTTGTTTGCTGTTTTGCTGCACTCTAGTGTGGGCCTAAGACCAGCATGGACTGAAGAGTAGCATCTCTCCAGGACACCTTCAGGCCTTCAGTGCTGGATTGGGACTGCTGAGGCATGCAGCCTCATGGACTGAGCAGCTACCAGGTTCCTTGACTCTCAGGCCTATAATCTGCTGTTGTTGGACTGTTGTAAACTAATCCAATAAATTCCCTTTTAATACAATTTGTTCTGTCAGTTCTGTTCCTCTAGAGAACCCTGACTAATACAAATTGTGGTACCCAAAGTGGTTTTAGAGAAACAGAATTGTAAGGGTGGATTTCCCTAATGGGCTTGGTGTTCGGTACCACCACAGGCTCTACTGGTAATAAGGAGAATGCTTTTACTGGTAATAAGGAGCACATTTTTACTGGTAATAAGGAGGAAAGAACTTGAAGCATTACCACTGTGCTCTGGAACAAGACAGGCGTGCCCACTTTCACCATTGCTTTTCAATATAGGACTGGAAGTTTTAGCTCAAAAAATAAGACAAGAGAAAGAAATAAAAGAGGTAAAAATTTCAATAAAGAACCCAAACTGGCTATATTTTTAGATGATATAATTCTATATATAAGTGACCCAAAAGACTCCATCAAAAAAACTTCTAAAGGTGATAAATTCTATCAGTAAAGTGGCTGGATACAAAATAAACACACACACAAAAAAATAGTATCCTTCCTATGCACTAAAAATAAACCCAAGGAGAAAGAGATAAATGATGCTGCCCTGTTTTTAATAACCAAAAAATAATTAAATATCCTAGAATTTCACTAATTGAGGAAGTGAAAGAGCTATACAAAAAAAATAAACAATGCTGACAAAAGTAATTAACTGAGGTCATATAGGCACAAAAAGACAAATGCCACATGTACTCTCTCATATGAGGTTCCTAACTGGGACCAATTGATGAGTGAAAATAGTTCTTAGTACCAGGAATATGGGTATAAAACTAGAGTGAGACCAGGAGAGAGAAGAAATGGGGTGGGAGGAGAGGAATCATTGCCCGATGGGTTAGACATGTGATAGAATTCAGGGGTAGGATGTTCTTGGAGGGGTATGCAAGGAGGGTGAGGGGAATTACACAAAAATTAAGACTGCATGAATTTCATGGAACCCCTCATTCTAACTAGCATTCTACAAGATATAGCCACCAATAAAGGTGAAGGGGAGACATTCTGGACAGAAGTTGGAGAAAGATTAACCTTAAAACCAAGGACTCTTTCTGGTAAATCCTAGGCCCAGAACTGGGTGACCCCCCCCCCCACAGTGAGCTGTTGCTCAAATAGAACTATAGTTCCACAAAACAATGTAGGCTATTGCCAAAACACTTGATTGCCTGCCAGAGCTAAAAAGATCCTATTGATGAAGACAGCACAGGCTGTGGTCACAGGACATTGGAATACCATGCTGGAACTGATAGGGAAACTAGCTCCCTCCTGGCTAGCCCTCACAGAACTAGAGAGCACTGTTAGAGCCACAGGAGGACAATGGTCACCAACAGCATGAATAACCAGAGGACCTTGAAGTCTACAGAATCAACCAGCCTGACAAGTACACACTTGCAATAGTGGCATGCAGCCTCTACAGATAACCAACTGTTCTATGATTATACATGAGGCCAGCTAAGAGGGAGAGAACTCATATCTGGTACTGGAAACCAAGTCAGAATCAGATCATCAGGAAATCCAGACTTCAGACAAAAGTTCTCACTGTTCTCTAGAGAAGAAGAGTAGACTTTCACACTGAAAATCTCTCAAACAACTTTGGATACCCCTTTTAATCCAAGCTACTTTAATGCCAGTTTGGAGAATCTGTTCTATTTTGCATATGGCAGAGAAAATGGAGGGTAGCCTATATCCACCAATAGAACAAGAAGATAGCCAGCTGCCCATCATAAGACCTTTCACCTCTACCACATATGCCAGGTCTCAGAAGAAAGTGAAGAATAAGCGACATCTTGAATACTGCTCTTATTGCTAGCCTGACAACCAGCGCCAGGCATGATAATTAACCAAAACTTATCAAAACAGAAATCTCAAGACTACAAAAACTCAACACTAAATCAGACTGCCAACAGGCCTTCCATGGCTCAGGGATCCTTGAGGAAAATGGAGCTGAAAGACTGTAAGATCCACTGAGTGGGTAGGAATACCCTAAGTCATGGTCTCCCTGTTACCTCATAAGGACTGACTGAGACCTTTATGATCCCACAGAAAACACCATAAACCTGCTGAGGAGGGTCCCAAGGGTAACAGAAACCAGGGTGAGGGGATAAAAGAGTTTACCCCATAATTATATTTATAATTTGTATATACATAAATTTGCAAAAGGAATCTTGCAGAAGCTAAAATGAAAACAACAACAACAAAAAAATACTGCAACAATACCCTGATCTATTCCTCCTCACCCTGGTTGATGATTTCTAGAATTATTCTCTTGCAAATTCCGTTACTGTTTTGGGGCTCATGCTGCTACTGTATTGTGTGATTTCCTAGATTTACCTAGAGTACATGTCCATTGCAGAACACCAATGCTTACATTAATTTTATTAACACCTTCTTTGATGCACATAAAAAATGATGTTCAATCTGCCTTCATAACCACAATTCATTTGAGATAGAATCCCCTGCTTTGAGTAATCAAAGAGCTGCCATTGTTTGCATTGTTAGAGATGTGCTTCTAAATTCAAATGCATCTGTTCATGCTTTCCTTGAACTAGAATGTGGCTATTTTATCTTCTTTTGGTCCTACCTGTGGAACTATACAATGCCCCAGACTCTGGATGTATAAACTTGAAGACAATATACAAGGGCCTTCATGAATGTTTTCTCTGGTTTCTTAAGTCAAAAACAATATACAAGGGCCTTCATGAAACAATCTTCTCTGATTCCTTAAGCCAAAACATATACAAATCACTGCAAAAATACCACATATGCCATAAAACATATAATTAAGCCAAATTTCAAAGGTCAAAGGAAGGCATGTATATGAAGAACTGTATTAAGACTATATATATGTGTAAGGAAAGTTCATTTACATACAACAGGATTGTATGGATTCACCCATGATATTAATGTCATACTATAGGCTTAAATATAGGGAATTCACACAATCTGAATAGCACACAGAGAATAGTCCTTTTTTTCTGACTCAGCAGAAGGGAGTTTGATGGCACTAAAGAGACATGAAGTCATCCAACTGCTTACAATTTGAATTAAGTACATGATTTGAGGAGTAGAGGAGAAGGGGCACGTAAAAAAAGCCTAAATTTTGATGACCCTTGAAGTTCTTGAGGATTGTTTTTGAATATGATTTTTATATATGAAATTTCTTTCAAAAATGTGTTGACTGTTTCCTCGTGCAGTGCAGCAGTATACCCAGATGGGGATTTTAGAAGGTGATTGGATCATAAATGCTCTGATATCATCAATGGATTTTTCCATTGATGAAATAAAAATTCAGTGGCCTTCAGTTGAATATGTTGGAAATTTACGAGTTGGTGCCTACTTAGATCAACTAGGTTGTTTTGAACATATCCTGGAAGGATATAACTTGTACCCCCATCTTGCTTTTTTTTTCTCCTTGCCTGAAATGAGCATTTTTCTTCCACCATAACTTCTTACTATGAGATTCCTCCCTTGCTATAGGCCTAAAAGGAGTGGAAACATCTAGTAATGGGCTCAAGTCTCTGACAATGTGAACCAAAATAAATCTTTCCTCATTTAAGTTGTTTTTCTAGCATAATTTATCAAAGCAGCAGAAGGCTCACTACTACAAATATGACCATTATTGTTTGCATTAGATACAAGGTCACAAAGTCCTGTTACATAACCCAGACTGACTTTCAACTTACTCTGTAGCCTAGGTAATCCTTGAATTTGTGATTCTCCTGTCTCAGCCTCCTGTGTTTGAGTCTTGGAATTACAGGCTGGTACAATTACATCTTGAGATATTTGCAGATTCACAACTTCATGTATACCAGGATATCATGTAACTTTCCCATAAAATGTAATAAAGTATCATGGCAAATCTTATGGAGGAAGTTTTTGGCTCTTTAATGATCTAATAACTGCATGTCTAAAATAGTCGTAAACCTTTGAACATAAAGTATACCAGTAATATAAGCCACCACCCTCAACCTGTTTTACTTGCATCACCATTACTGGCAAACTGATGTTCTTTGTACAGACTTTTTATAACAAAGTCACCACTTCCCTTAACCCAATTCATAAAAGTTATTATGTAACTCATTTTCAATAAATAGCTACAGTACATTGCTAAGATGTCAGCACTAAAAGAGAAAATGATGTCTGTGGTAGCTGATCAACTAGGTTCATTCACTAAGTAACTCACCACTACACACTGGCCACAGAGAGTACATGGTACAATTTCATGCTTCAGCAAACTGACAAAATGACTACATGTCATGAACCTTCCAAATTACTTGAGAGTAATTGGAATTAAATTCAAACCTGTGAATATTTAGTAAAGGTTGAATGTACATTAACCTATGTTTCACCAGGCTAAAGACGATCGGTTCAAGTCCCTACCTACCAAATAATCATAAGTATTCATTTGAGATTGCTTTGTTACAAGAATAAAATTGTTTGGAAAAATGATCTCCTAGGAGTATGGACATTTTGTCTCTTTTATATGACTCTGTACAACTATATCCATGAAAATTCTATGTCAGTGATTTTGCCTCTCAGACAAAATTTGGAGAAATTTTGGGTATGTATTTGGTTACAGCAACTCTGGAACTTGTGCCACTGGTATCAAATGTGTAGAGGTAAGGATCCTGTCTCAAATCCCACAATGCATAAGACTGCATCTAACACCAATGATCTTCCAGCTCCCATTAACAGGAATATCAAGGTTAAGGAACTTAGCCCTATGTAAAAGAATTTCTCTAACTTGGGAGGAATGTACATAAATGTTCACACTATCAACTTTATGTGTTAACTACACTGGACACAAGATGCCCAGATAGCTACTTAAACGTTACATCTGGGTGTGCCTTTGAGGATATTTCTGGAAGAGATTAGTGTTTAAATTGGTTAACTGTAATGCAGAAGGCTTTCTCCAACATAGGTGGTGCCGTTCCTATCTAGTGAAAACCTCAGTAGAGGCACCATGCTAAAGAAGGTTAAGTTGACTCTGCCTGACTGTTTAAAATGGGACAATCACCCTCTGCCTTCCAGGTTCTCAGGACTTCACAATCTGACTGGGACAGCTCTACCTTACTGGCTTTTCATCTCTCAAGGCTTTGGAGACTATGCCACCTATTTTGTTTTGTTTGATGTGTGTGTGTGTGTGTGTGTGTGTGTGTTTGAAGTTAGTGGTTCTTACACCTTATAGGCAGCATATTGTAGACTTTTATGACTCTATAATCATGACATAAATCAATGTTTTACAATCTCTCTCTCTCTCTCTCTCTCTCTCTGAATTCTGTTTGCATACATGTATACCTCCTATCAAGAATCATGACTACTATAATATATACACAAAAGCTCTGTTGGTCTCCAATTCTTGGTTAGTTTTTCAAGGTTCTCTGTCCTAGGTTAGTAGCATAAATAGTTCCTATAATAAAAGAAGGAAGTTTTTTCTATCCACAAAAATCTCTTTTCTGGGGTAAGTTGCCAAAATTTGTGATTTATGCATATATTCTGTGCATAAATATTTAGTGCATGCCAGGCTAAATTTCTAAGTTAAAATGAAGAGCAACATGGAAACATATCTTTCTTTTTACATAACATTTTCATTTTAGTGAGAAATACGGTCACACAAATAGTGAACTACAATACTGAAAGGCAGGTGCTGTGAAGGTAAAAGTCCAGTTCTAGCTACATTGAGAGGTGTAGCGCTTATGTCTAGGTATCTGGAAGAAATGTCACCTTAAAAGTAAAGCTCTTCTGTGATACCTGGTAGATCTTTTTATTTTTCTTTTAACATGGTTATTGAATTGGGCTAACTGATGAATGTTCACCCTGCTCATTGAATCAGCGTTGCCTGGAAGGATTGGTTATTGAGCATGAAAGAATATTGTGTGGAGTAGGAGGTGGAGACATCTTTCTGAAGGAATTGACATCTAAACAAAAATTTTAGGACAATGACATATAAACCATTCAGAAAAGGAGGAAGGACATGCAAAGCATGGGTAAGACAAGAAAGCATGGATCCTTTGAGGAACTGAGTTAGCTTTTGGTAGCCTGAACTACATTGAATTAAGGTTGGTGAGTGGGAAGAAATGAAGATTTATGTTATGCTAATAAGGACCATGCTGGTCTCCTTAATATTAAAACTATCATCCTTTTCATTTTTTCCTAAATATTCTTGTGATGATTGATATTGATTATCAAGTTAGCTGGATCTAGACTCACATAGGAGACAAATTTCTGGGCATGTTCGGGACTCTCAGTCAGAATGAAAAAGGAGAAAGCTAGCTGAGAACCAGTATTCATCTTTCTCTGATTCCTTACTGTGGATTAAATGTGACCAGATGCTTCATGCTCATGTGTCTATGCCTTCTCTGCTATGATAGACTGTATCTCCTTAAATTATAAATCAAAATAAACTTTTCCTTCCTTAAGTTGCATATTGCCAGTTATTTTGTCACAACAATGAAAAAAGTGACTAATAAAAGGTTGCAAAATGGTGGTCACCTCTGTAATATGAGGGGCAGCAACGAGCCTCAAGAGCCTGGGGTCACAGGCTTTCAGAGGCAACAAAGTCCCTTTGCCACTTCTACTGGATACGATAGTGCACCCAACGTGCGATTGCTTTAGAAAGGAATAATCAATTCTATATGACACTGTGACTAGATATGATGAATCCTGTGGTACATCCAGATGACTAGAGGACCCTAAGCCCTTTATGAGGGTCACAGATGTGGAATCTCTTGTCTAACAAGTGCTGCAGGCATAGCCAGATTAAAAGCAATGAAGCAAAAGGGGGAAAAATCATTCCCCAAAATGTTTCAGAAAAGAAATTCGAAGTAACAGGAGAACATAAAAAATGCTTTTCCTGGGCTGAAGAAATGGCACAGCAATTAAGGCACTTGACTGTAAAGCCAAACAAGCTGGGTTCAAATCTCCAGTACCCATGTAAAGCAAGATACACAAACTGGGCCATGCATCTGGAGTTCTTTCTGCCTATCTCATTTCTCTCTATCTTTCTCTGCTTGGAAATAAATAAATAAATAAATAAATAAATATTATTTTTTTAAAAAAGGTTGCGAAATGAATCCTCATTGAAAATTTCCTAAGCACATAAAGATATGAAAGTCTCTCTAAATAGCCACCCATCAACTTCCTTTGTCCAAAGGCAGTCAGTGTTAACAGTGTGTACTGGGCTTACCTTGACTTCCTTTGTAATGTCTTTGTATTCACATACTGTGTATAGTCTTAGGGAGTTTAAATCTTAAGTTCTATCATACCATAGATACATATATCACTATAAATATATAATTATGCATATATATCTATGTGCAGACCTTATTCTTTTTGCAATATTTTCCGGTATTTTTTTATATCAGCATGTATAGATCTACATTATTCTTAATATTCACTTAGCTTTCCAATATACGTGGAGCTTTTACTTCACCACAGTTTCTTTCCCTAATTATAGATGCCTTGTGTGCTAGGGCAGCTGGCCAATGGATTACACATTGAGAAAGCAGTGGGCTGTGGGATGGTAGGGAAAATAATGACAGCTCTTTAGTTGAGGCTTATAGACAGATCATCAGCACTTAAATCCTTCTCTTCTAAACGAGCACACCCCTACCCAGAGCATTTTCCCTTCCTATTTGTACAAAAATCCTTCAGGTTTCAAGTTTTTGTGTTCCTTACTACTGAAGAATGTTTTTGATAGTCACCTTAATGTGATTTCATTTGAATTAATGTACCAGAGGGGGAGAAAGGCAGGGAGACACCCAGTGGGATTTGCCCCAGAACCTGCCTATTTCTTCTTTCCATAAATGCTTCAGATGGAACACAGTCAGTTGCTTTTAGATGTAATTTAAATGATAATCAGGCTTTTAGAAGTATAAATAATGTAAGGAAAGAAATTTAGGAAATTCAAACACAAACAATATGCAGTTAACAGGAGTGAAGGCACCTGGCAGTGAAAGCTGACAGTAAAATAACATGTGTTTTCAGGGCTCAAGGCTCACAGGGAATTATTTGAATTGTTACCTATATTATTTTTTTATTCCTGTCTTCTCCAGTTTTATTGGTATGTGTTTATTGGATCAAGAAAGTAGGCAGTATGAATTACTGCTTTAAAAAAGTGTGCAGCATCATTTACTTTAGAATTTTTCTAAAACATAAAATCATCTAGTTGCCACAAGATCACAAAGCACAATTGGCTCTTAGTTTTTATATGTTTTTAACCAAAAATGTTGTGGACAATGGCATATGTAAGCTTTGAGAGATAAATGGTTCATAGTATCCTGGGCAGTCTAAAACTGATGGGCAAGAGATAACCTGAGGAGCGGGGCAAGACATTACTGAAAGAGCCCAGGAAAATAAAGGGATGGGACAGCTGACTAACGAGGTCAGAGCCAGAGCAGAAAATAGGGCACAAACCAAGAGGTTGATCAGTCAAGCCAGTAAAGGATGGGTATAAAGAAGACAAAGGGTGATTCTAATCAATAGTTGGTTGACCAGTGATTGCCCAGGGATCAGGAATAACAAGAAATTCCACTGTTGAGAAGTTACACTGCTGTAATAAGCTGTACCAAAACTGCATGACTTAGCTACAGAGAACACTGAGGATCCTCACAGTAGTAAGTGGAAAGAAATTTAGTTTAGAGATAGATTAAAGAAAACTGGTTAAGCATAGCAACCAGTGGTTAATGCTGTGGTCTACATCTTTCCTAGTCTGCTAGGTATTTGAAAACCCTTAGACAGAATCAAGAGTCTAGGGCAATCTGTATAGATGGCTTCCAATTCAAGGCGTTTCAACATAGGATGTTTTTTTTTTTTTTGACTGTACAATGATGGAGAATCCATATATATTCCATGCTTAGAATGTTGATTTTCAATCTTTTACCAGACTAGCAAAAATATAGTATGATTCTATCTTTTGGTGTTGGGCAGTGGCAGTGAGCCACAGCCCACAGCCAGCCATATAATCAGAAGTCGCCATCAATCAATACTCTAAAGTGGACCCTGTTGCTAATGATATTATGCTCAATAAAATATATGTATTAAATCTCCTTTACTTATAACAGTTTCAGCTTATAATGGGTTTTTCAGAATGCTACTCTCAGTACAGCAGCCTGTATATATTTTATTCATCAGAGGCATGTGTTAATTACTTCACAGGGGAATAGTCTATGTAGTGAGAGAATGGAGTCAATTTTACTTGTAGGGAGTAGAAAAGATGTCATGGCCTCAGAATATGGGCAGTGCCTAAAACTTTGTAAGGTTTAAGAACCTGTGTTGATGTGAATGTGAGATGTACACCATTGTCTTATAAATTGGAAGTTTAATCCATATCTGGTGGTGCTATTCCTGAAGATTAGGGAGCCTTTAGGAGGTGGAGCTTTGTTGGAGGAAATTTGTCACTGAGGGTGGGCCTTGGGTTTTAAAGCCAAGTACAACTTATTGCATTCACTTTGCTCTTAACACTTAACACATTCATTTTGCTCTCACCACTTCATCCCTGCGGATGTGATGATATGCTAGCTTCTTGTTCCTGCCATGCTTTCCTCACCATGATAAAACTTTCCTTCTAAACTGTAAACTGGAAATAAATATTTTTCTTCCATAAGCTAATTCTGGTTGTTTTGTCCTAGCCACAGGGAATTAATGCTATAAAACCTTAACAGTGTCCAGAACTCATTGTAATGGAATCTCAGTTTCTTGAATGGATTAATATATAAATGTAGGTACACTTCCTTTACAACCATCTATTTTGCATAGGCTCTTCATGAAACTTGCATTTGTTTGTTTATTCTTTATAAATTGACCTTGTTCTACCATCCTCTTGGGCAGCCCAGAGTTTACTTAGGAGAGTGGTCTCTATATTTTATTGTTAATAGTAGTTTTCAATCCAATATTGCCCCGGCCAGCGGGGAGTTGAACAAGGACCCGAGGGGAAGTTAACCTGAATGGGAGAAGGCAAACAGACACATGAAGGAGACCAAGTCTAGAGTCTGATCAAGGTCTCTAACTTTATTTTTTATACAGTGGTTATATAGGGGAAGAAAAGCGGGGAGTAAGCTGCCTGAAGTGATTCAGGGCCGGAATTGTTAGGAAACTAAGAGGAGGTGTAACTGGGTGTTTATCTAATCTTAGGGAACCTAGAGGAGATGTATCGGGGTGTTTTCCTAATCTTGCCTTAACGGCTTGACATCCTGATCATAAACTGGCCTTTTGCAAAAGATAAGATTCTGCAGACCACATTCCTAACTGCAAGCTGGATGGACCAGCTTTCTGGTGAATGAGTCAACTTAAGAACAGGCCCAGGCAAAATGGAGAGGCTTTTGCTTTATGGCTCCCGACATCTCCTCCCTTCTTTTATACAAAAGAGGGGGGAGGCCCGCTTTTCAGCGGTGGACTTTAACCAACAAAAGGTCACAGTGTTCCTGTAATGGTCATTTTCACAAGCTACAGTTTCGGTCTCGGTCTCCAACACAATATAATATTGAAGAGAGCTGTAATATGCAATTACATGTTAGACTATCTTAAATTAAAATTCATGCTACTAACTTAGGATAAATAATCATAGGAATAAAGTTATGATGAATATAAACCTTTCAAATAGGGTATGCTGGGTGACTGTTATGTTCTTATGTGTGAATTCAATGTGTAATTTATTTTTCTATATGATTGTGTTTGCATGGTGTACAGGCATTCCTAATTCAAAAAGATGAACTGCAAGTAGAAACTATCTGGAATAGCTAAACTTGCAATCTCAGAGGATAGTTGAATTTAATATGGATGGTAAGAGTAGGAGCTATCAATCAAGCATGCACTAGGAGTTAATTCACCTGACAACACAAATTAAGATTATAATAATTTTAAATATATTGCATTTATTATATATTCTATTTCAGCACATTATTTACTACCTTTTGAAAAAAATACTTGACATATGCATTGAAATTCAAGTTGAATGATTTCAGAGTCACTGTAGCCTTTTTGAAGAATCTTAATAATTCCCTTACCTAGTGAGGCATCTGGTCTGGGAAAAGTATTGAGATTTAGTCAGAAAAATTAATCATAGGAAAACTATAATTTTGTTTGAAATACTGTCCTTAGTCAAGCCAAAGCTCATATAAGTAAAATCTGTGACTCACAAGTATATTTTGTTGTTTGTTGGATGATGCAACCATAGAAACACAGGCTGCCTGATTATCAGTGCTAGGAGACAGGGTAGAGGCTGAGTGATCAGCAGAGGAGGCCCCTGATTTAAAAGCAAAAAGTAGGCTACTTTGAAAGACTTTTTGATTATTTTCTTTTCTCTGTTTTAATATTTAATTTAATTTATTTATTAGAGAGAGAGAGAGAGAGAGAGAATGGGTGGGCCAGGGCTGCCAGCCACTGCAAATGAATTCCAGAGACATGTGCCACTTTGTGCATCTGGCTTACATGGGGACTGGGAAATCGAACTTGGGTCCTTAGGCTTTGAAGGCAAATACCTTACCTTCTAAGCCATTTCTCCAGAACTTCTTTTCTCTTTATATGCCTTCCTCCTAAAGAATAACTAGCATATGGCATATACTGAATAAATATTGAATGAATGAACAGCAATGTGAATGGTGATGTAGCTGAAGAGGTCAGAGTAGTAAGATAGCCTCTAGGAGTATATTGTGGTCCGAGTATTGCTGTACAAAGATGCTATAAGGATATTGTTTCCATTCACTTAGGCTGATAAAAGAAGACTTCATATACTGGATAGATTAGAAGCAGCATGAACTAATTTCTCACAGTATTGGGACTGGGAAGTACAATATCACTGCTCTGGCAAAGTTGTCTTGTAAGTGCCCACCTCCTGGTTCATAGTGGGATCCTTATCACTGTATCCTCACATGGTTAAAAGGGGATGAGAGGTCTTTCTTTATCAGGTCTGTTTTAGAATGATACCAATCCTATTCATGAGGGCTGTAATTGCATGACCTAATCACCTCTCAAGGCCTGACCTCATACCACCATTTTAGACATTAGCATTTCAGCATGATTCTTTTAAATGTTGTTCAGGCTTACCCCACACTTGTAATCTTCCTGCCTTAGCCTCCAAAGTCCTGGAATTACAGTTTTTCATGCCCATGGCTGGACTCTAGTGCTCCATTTTTCAGAAAAGGAAAGCCAACACCTAGACAGAAAGGCAAGGTCAGAAAAGCTCCAAGCAATAAGGGAACAAGAAAGGACATAGTGGATTGGAAAATGCTCTTGAAAAGTAGCACAAAGGGAAATTTGAATTTTATATAAATAAATAAAAAAACAAATTGTTAATTTGACAGGACATAGAATCATCTGTGGCAGATTATGTAGATTAGGTTAGCCTCTGTGTGGGATTATTTTAACTAGGTTAATCCAGACCTAACTTGACTGTGGGCATATCACTCCATGAGTTGGGGGTTTATGGACAATATAAAAATGAGAGAGCTATCTGAGCAATAGCATTTCCCTCTCTCTACTTCCTCCCTGCAGATGTGCCAATGTGGTTCTGGCTTCCTACTCTTGCCATACTTTTCCTGTCATGATCGTCTTCTCAAAACTGTAAGTTGAAATAAAATCTTTCCATCTTTAAGATACTTTTGGTCAGGTATTTTTTGCTAAACAATGGGAAAGTAACTGACACACTATCCCATCCAGAAATCTTCATATTTTCTTTCTGTTAGCAGAAGGATCAGTTTCAGACCTAGGGGTTGAAGGGAAAAGAAGGGTTAGATGACTAAATAAAGGGGCACCATCAGAAAAGAGCATATACTGATAAGCAGTTACTAGCAAGAGATTATTTGGCAAAAGATAAAATCAAAGACAATTAGGGATCAGAAAATAATAGTATACACCCACCATATTCATACTTGTATCCTTAAGTCCTTTGGGTAATATTATTGGCATGAAGTTGCCTAGCTCCTTCTCAAATGCTACCTCTTATAGTAAGTGCCCTATTTGATTTTTCAGTCAAGTGTTATGCTTCAAAATTTATTTCTTATTCATGGCTGAAATCTTCTTCCCTGTACTTTCTTCATTTTGGCCACAGCTCTTTGTTTCAGGGCCACACTTCAATAAGTCAAACCCCTATCTACATGACAACAGCCCTTGGGGAACATTCTCGAGAGGGATGAGGGGAGGATAAATTGTGCTATTAGTCTTGCCTGATTGGAAGAGTAAGCACAGGCTCACTTTTCACATGGAGAAGCTGCTTCTTTTAACTGTGGAAACTTGAGGTTTTTAAGCCATGACTTCTCCAAGAGGGTATTTTGTTCTGCATTTGCTATTCTCCAAATCATTCATATAAATCTTCCAAATGGCCTCAGAGCAGTTCATCCCCACGGTAGACTCATTTGTAGTTTGACTCTGTTTACTTAATTCTGGCCCTAAGGTAAATATTATAAGGGAAAATTCATGTTTCAACTGAAGCCAAAGCTCTTCCAGCTCTTTCTATTTCTCCATTATTACATATACCCCCAAAGGAATGCCTTATTTGTAGGTGACCTAGCAATTTCAAATACACATTTAGTATTTAGTGGAATATTGCAAAGTGAAATGACAAAAAACTTTGTGTTATATTGATAATACAAATTTAGCCTAATAGCTAAACTAGTAAGATAAAATAAAAATAATAAAGATGGAATGTAATGCAAAATGTTATCTGTAGTCTTTATCTTATACAGGGAGAGTGGAGAGAGATTTACCAGACAGAAAGAATAATCTACCCTATAAGTTACTCTGGAAAAATCATCCATGATATATAGCTACTTGACCTCTGTGTTATGTGAAAAGAAATAAAATTGGAACTAATGACACTTATAGATGGAAAGTGGAGTTTGTGAATCAAAATTAAGAAAGATTTATGAATTCCATAAAATAATTCTATATTAAATACTTGTGACTTTATCCTACTAGAAGGCTTAACAATCGAGAAAAGATTTATTAATAAGTTGAGATAGTAAAAATTTAAAATTTTTAGAAGAGGGTTCTTGGGCCTAAATTACTACTCAAGTAAACAGTAACAATGATTTTAACAGAGCCTTGACAAAAGTCCAAACTTAAAAGTTATTAGTATAAATTTTGTAATACAACAAAGAGAAATGATGGAGGAGCCAGGAGTATGTAGCAGGACAAACCTGGCTTAGAAAAAGCAAAACACAGATGGCTATAAAAACACAATGAGGGAGAACCCAGTAGTCTAAAAGTTATATTAGATCTTATAAGTGCTCTTTTTTAGTTCTGTTGCTATCAAACCAAGATTTTAAAAAATAGGTTTATTGTTATATTTTTTATGAGAGAGATAAGGAGGGAGGGAGGGAGGAAGAGAGATAAAGAGAATGAGAATGAGTATGGGTATACCAGGGCCTCTTGTCACTGAAAACATACTCCAGTTGCATATACCACTTTGTGCATCTGGCTTAATGTGGCTACAGGGGAACCAGACCTTGGCAGGCAAGTTTTGCAAGCAAATTCCTTTAACCACTGAGCAATTTCCCTAGCCCCAAAGCAAGATTTTTCAAAGTACAAAGAAGGGCCATGTGATAGGTTTGGAAGATAGAAGCAAAAGTTACCAAGGAAGTAGACTAACATTCATACTTATGCATTCATGCACATATGCATGTGTATATAAACACACACACACACACACACACACACACACACACACACGAATGTTCATACTCTAGAAGGCTTATAACTTAAGCCCAAGAGCAATTTTGTTCAAGAACACAGTCCTATAAGCTTCTCCCCCACCAATGGAGAATTGGCTACTGGATAAGTTCCCTTACACCTAACCCACGGAGGGTAAATCCAGGATTTACAGAAGGCTGCATTGTAGTTAGTAGTTCCTATTATAACACATGAATCCATCAACAGAGGATTAAATAAAGATAATAAAGAAGCTATGGCCTATAATCATAGTGTTTTAATCAACCATAAAAAAGTAAAATTATATAACTTGCAGGAAAATGGTTAGAGTTAAAGGTCATTATGGTAAGTGAAATAATCCAGACTCAAAAACACAAATAATTACATATTTTCTCTCCAAGAGAGCTAGAGTTAAATGGTTAAATGCGTGTGCGAAAGGAAGAGAGAGAGAGAGAGAGAGGGATGAAAGTAGGAAGGGGACGATGAGAGGGAATGAAGAGATAATGGAAGAGTGAACAAGAAATAACTGTGTCAGGAAAGAAAAAGAGTGACTATTTGGAAGGAAAAAGAGGACAAGAAAGAGAAGGAGGAGACAATGTGGGAGTGGTCAGTAGGAAGAGTGTAAAAAAGAACAAAGCATAATGATATATGTATATGAAAATGTCACAGTGACACCTATTTCTTTGTACATTAAAAACAACTGAATAAAAACAAAATAAAAAGGAAACACAAGTTTTCATGCATTTGGCAGGAGATAAAGTAAAGCTTTTTCAAGGACAAGGAGAAATAAAAATTATTCTGAGTGCCTGAGCAAATGGGGCCATCTCGTCACTCTTTCCTATCCCTGCCATTGTCAGGTATACACTCAGGAATGAGCCTTGCACATATAGTGTGGACACATGAAGCATATTCTCTGTTCCATTAATTTTTTCTGAATATTATGGGAATGTGTAGTGGTTTGAATTAGGTGTCCCTCATACACTCATATATTCTGTGTGCTAGGACCCCAGCTGATGGCAATTTGGGGATTGGAGCCTTGTGGGAGGAGGTATGTTATTGGAGGTGGGCTTATGGGTATCATAGCCAACTCTTCCTTGCCAGTGTTTGGCTCATTCTGCTCATGCAGTGTCCCACCTGCTTTAGCACAGGTGATGTCTTGCCACTGCTCATGTCATATGTTCCCCTGACATCACGGAGCTTCCCCTTGAGCACATAAACTAAAATAATCCCTCCCCCCCCACAAGCTATATTTGGTCAGGTGTTTTGTGAAAGCAACAGAAAGGTAACTACAAAAAAATATAGTAGAAGGATTTGGGTAGTTGCTGCTAGAAACCTGAGTGTGTGGCTTTTGGCCATTTTGGAACTGATTTGCAGGAGGAATATGAAAGGATTTGAAACCTTGGTCTAACAGATCCCTTGAAGTGCTGAAGGCAAAGTTTAATGGATCATTCTGGGCAGACTTGAACCATAATTTCAGTAAGAGCTGTGAACTGTGAGGTTTGATTTTTTTTAGGGGAAGAACAGGCTTTGCTTGGACTGGGATAGAAGCAGCTTATGTGAGAGGCTTACTACATTCTCCCCATGTTCAGAGAACTTGTGCAGGGTTTCACTGCATAGAAATGAACTTTTGGTAGCAGATGGATATTTCTCAGAAAGAAATGAAAACTTTGGGCCAAAAATAGTGCCCTTTCAGCGGCAATTGTTTGAGAGGTTACAACCATTGAGAGTGGGATAAATGTTCTGTACAGGAACTGAAGAAAAACTATAGACTC
Organism: Dipus sagitta; assembly: GCA_036346955.1. Taxonomy (NCBI): domain Eukaryota; kingdom Metazoa; phylum Chordata; class Mammalia; order Rodentia; family Dipodidae; genus Dipus; species Dipus sagitta. The sequence goes on from CM070776.1 coordinate 124,328,340, forward strand.
TTTTGAAAGTAGGAGGCCAGAATGGTGAAGGAAAGTTCCTGCTTTTAAAAGTTGGGTTTTCCCCCAGAGTTAACAAATTTGGTCGTCCACCTAGTATTATGGAGTATAAGAAATGCAGGAAAATGAAGATGATAGGTTTTGCAGCACAGTTTGGTTTATGGGAATGACCACTGTACAGATTTTTGTATTACCTGTGTGGAGGCCCTGTGGAATCATGGTGTGGATGAACCATAGTTTTCAGTGTAGACCTGAGGATGTTTTGGAGCTGCCAGGACTATGTGGTGTCTGGCAAAGACAGCTGACAACATGGGATGGAGTTTTCCTGGGACTATAAACAGCACAGCTGGAGGTATTCCAGAAGAATTGGAATTCCACAGACTTGTCACTGGTTAGAGATTTGGGACTTGGTGCTATGCAAGTTGATGTTTCCCTGGTCAGTTTTAGATCTTGCATTGGTTCAAGCTTTCCTTGCTATTCTCAGTGTCATGTTTTCCAGTGTGAATGTTTATTCTGTGTCATTATGTTCATTTGGTTTCCCAGCTCACAGTTAAGAAACTTTGGAATATGGAGATATGTGGATAGTGTTTGGGTTGATAAAAAGAGACTTTTAAAGGTTTATTGAGTGCATTGCATTTTACATTATGGATGGTCATCAGTTTAAAGGATCAGGAGCAGAATGTGGTAATTTGAATTAGGTATCCTTAATAAACTCATGTGTTCTGAATGATAGGTCTCCAGTTGATAGCAATTTTGGAATTAGAGCCTTGCTGGAAGAGGTGTGTTGTTGGGAGTGGGCTTATGACTTAGTCAGCTCCTCATTGCCAGTGTTGGGCTCACTTTTATGCTGTTGTGTTCCACCTTCTGTGACACTGGTGATGTCCAGCCTCTGCTCTTGCCATCTTTCCCTCTGCCATCATGGAGCTTCCCTTGAGTCTATAAATTAAAGTAAACCCTTTCTTCCCACAAGCTGCTTTTGGTTGGGTGCTTTGTACCTGCAATGTGAAGGTAACTGCAACAGAAGGATAAGGGAATCCTTTTTCATTTCCACTAGCAACAGTTGGATAACAGGAATGGAAAATCTGCCACTTATAGAACATAGGGTGGAAGAACAGAAGGTAAAAGGGGTTCTTTCATCAGTGACCACATGGCTTCTCTACACTGAGGAACTCCTTCTGGACTTTAAAATATGGTTATATAATCTTTTCATAGTATCACATTGCTTATAATTTAACCCAGATGAGAGGTTTTCTTGATTTTTAAAGTATAAGCCTTTGTTGATTATTCATAATGTGCTTAAGAACTCATGGAACACTTTTCATGGTTCCTCTCATTAGGCCTTCATAGCAGACGGAAGAAGCAGGTACCAAACATAATTCTTGTCACTAAGCAAAGACTAAAGAAATATTTTAGAAGATCTATATTTCTTCTTTATACTGTTTTAAAGCTTATTTTTTTAATTAGGATCCACAGTTTTCTGTATCATTATGGCATTATCAAACACAGCTGTTTTAGTTGAATCTCCTCCTATATTTTTCTCCTATACCACCAATTCCCTTGTATCTTCCTCCTGTTTCTAGTTATATATTATATGTACATTTTCTTGCTATTGTTCAACATGCAAAGTTATTCAACCCTGAACGAATTATGAAAAATGCAAAGTAAGTGACTATTATTCATTAAGATGGTCTCAGGTCTATCTGAATAAGTCATCTTTTTATCACCTGGATTTTTTAAATGACCGAGTGCCCAGATCAAAGTCATACTGACATTTTTCCTAATATCTGATACCTCTAGGAGGCTAAAGGGATTCATGTAGTTTCCTCTGTGATTTATAAGTGTTTAACTGTTTTTGACTGTTATGAAGTAATTAAATTTATGGTGATAATTCTATTTTAATAATCATATGGAAAGAATAAACCCGCCCTGTCTTCCCATCCAAGAAGAAACTAGGAATTATCTAGAGAATAATATATCAGAGTATGAAAAATACTTTAGCTGCAATTGAGGAAGTGGGGTAGAATTCTCTTTGTGAAAATTAGCCTGTATAATAAATATAACATGATTTTAGTTAAAGTGACTTTTCTAATGCATAATTTTCCTAACCCTGGAATATTTAGTATGCAACAGATGCATAGGTATATGACAGGGGCATACAGTTTTAGTTGATCTGGCAATCATAAACCCATAAAAATGTAGATTAAAAGATTTATTATAGCATATAGTTCAAAAATCAGGTATCTTGTAAGTAAACATTGGTACCCTTGTTAAAAGCACTATGAAATTTATCAATTTATCTAATGTGAGTTCAGTTTGCTTAGCTCTATTCCACGGTTATGACCCCCCTTTAAGCTTATTCTCTTGTAGATGTCTTAGTTTTCCCTACGGAAATTTGACCAAGACTTAAGTAAATGTCTGATGGAGAGACAAGCTAAATTGTGTACCTTCTTTATAAATGTAGGCTAGTAGATTATTAATAAAGAAAGCATCACTATTACTCAGAAGCATATATTTTAGGATGTACATGGGTTTTCACATCATTGTTGAAAGTTCCAAATAAGCACCCATAAATGCTCAGAAACAAATATGATATTACATATTTAAAGCTTAGCTTGTAATGTTATCATCAATTCATTACTTTTTAAATTCTAAACTTTGCTATATGAACAAACTACATTTTGGTCATAGTCACATTGGGCTATAGTCTTATTACCCTTTCCCCTGGTGTAATACCACTGATAGCCCTTGACTTTTTTTTTTTTTTTTTTTTTTTTTTTTTTGGTTTTTCGAGGTAGGGTCTCGCTCTAGCCCAGGCTGACCTGGAATTCACTATGGAGTCTCAGGGTGGCCTTGAACTCACGGTGATCCTCCTACCTCTGCCTCCCGAGTGCTGGGATTAAAGGCGTGCGCCACCACGCCCGGCTCAGCCCTTGACTTTTTGTTCACTGTTTTTTCAGACACCTACGAATTCTTATGTCAGATCCTGTTTCATTGGCATTATTTAATTTCACTTCCTTAATTTTCCTTTAAAAATTTCTCTCTATCTCTCTCTCCATATGTATAATATTGAAAAGAGGAGTCCATATGTTTCTATTTCCTAGTTCCATTTAAACTTAGTCAACTTTTTCTTCTAGTATTTACTTCCATAGTTTTAATTTTGTTTTTAAATATATATTTATTTGAGAGAGAAATAGAAAAAGACACACACACACACACACAGAGAGAGAGACAGAATGAGCACACCAGGGTATCTTTCCACTGCAAACAAACTCCAGATGAATGTGCCACTTTTTGCACCTGCCTTTACATGGGTTATGGGGAATCAAACCAAAGCCATCAGGCTTTGCAAGTAAGCATCTTTATCTTCTCAGCCATCTTCCCAGACCTTAGCATTTTTTTTAAAAAGCCATAAGAATTGTACATATTTGGGGATAGATTGTGATAATTTAATTCATTTACATATTGTGTGACAATCAAATCAGTTTATTTAATGTATCTATCATCTCATACATTTGTCATTTATTTGTGAAAAACATCTAACATTATCTATTCTACGTATTTTTGAAATATTAAATGACATGTTTGCATTATAACTTACTTAGTTACATTATAAATGCTGGTAATGGCACATAAAAATTACACTTTCTAACTTCTTTCTTACACACTTCTACTTTTTCTGTTATTATATGATATACTATGCTTATGTAAATAAGGTTCACCATTGAATAGAGTGGTCTACCTTGAACCTATTTTTTCTCTTAAAATTTGATTTTATTTCTCTTGTTTTCTGTTTATTTGACTTAATATCCTCCTCAAATGCCTTTAAAAACACTTAATGTTCATCAATGTTTTTATAAGTACTCGAGTACTTGGAAAAAGTTTCAAAAACTCTACAAATTCCAATTATTCCTGTGAACATCATTCCCTAAGTCTTGAGCTTTCTATGTTTCAATCTAGAATAGCTTTTCTCTGTTCTTTAGATTTCCAATAAAACTGTCTTGTAATCTTCTTTTATTATTCTGTGTTTGCTTACTTATGTTTTATATCCCATTTTCTTTCTACTTTCACATTTTCATTTCAATGAAACATATATTATTTAAAGATAAAGGGAACACATTTCATAGTTTTATTGTCTTTTAAGATTACCTTTCAAGTTGGTGAAGTGCTTGGTAATTGTTGGCTATTTAAGAGTAATATGGGGTTGGGGATTTAGCTCAGTGGATGAGCGCTTGCCTAGCAAGCGCAAGGCCCTGGGTTCGGTCCTCAGCACCGAAAAAAAAAAAAAAAAGAGTAATATGAGGTTCGAGACATGGATCAGTAGTAGAAATAATGTAAGAGCCATAGGTTGGAGGAATACTTTGGGATAATGTCCTGTGGACATTAAATGACCAGTACATTTATGACCTCAGAGTGAATGTGGCTCCCTCCATAGGACCTATGCAATATTAAACCCATCAACATTTTGATATAGATAATGAAAGAAGGCAAAAATAAATAGAATGAGACATCAAAATAGAAGAGGGACTACTTAGAAAGAAGAGGGATCTCAGTGGAATGGAAGTAGTAGATTGAGAGCTAAGAGGATAATGCTCAGGGATTATGATCAAACTATAGTATGTTCATATATTAAAATTCTCCATAATAAAAGAATTTTGAATTCAGGGCTAAAGAAATGGCTTAGAAGTTAAAGTGTGCTTCCTATGTAGCATGAGGACTTGAGGGGGCCTGAAATTGATGAAGTTCAGTTCCCCCAGCATACATGTAGAAACCTGGGCATAGCCATGAATGTCTGTAATCCTAGTCACGTATAGAGTACAGTCCAGAGAATCTCTTGGTTTGGCGAAAAATGACAGGCTCTAGAATCAGTAAGAAACATTGTCTCCAGGAAAAATTGGTCAGAGTGATAGAGAAGGACACTTGAAGTTCTCATGCATGCTTTGCATAAATATGTAGCACAAAATGGCACAAGTATGTTAAGGGCTATTTCAGAAAGTTTTGGAAATTCTATCTTAATCTCAAAACAAAATTCATTAAACAATATTTTCTGAACACAAATTAGTAGCTCATACAGCAATCATTAAGATCAAACATTCTAACCACATGATTTAAAATAATGCTATTAACAAATTATAGATTTAGACACATTTGTTTAATATACATTGGAGAATGATAGTAAGAAAATAATTAGGTATTTGTTTCCCATAATTAACCCTTTACACTTCTATAAGATGAGAAAGCTACATATATAGCAAAAACACTGCAACTCAAACCATAGAATAGTCTCAAGTCTGAGCTTGATGGTGTTCTGTTGTGTGAGGACATGTATAATGCATAATGTATGGGTCATGTGCTCAGAACCAAGACTACAATGAAGTCATGTGATACAGGTGAGTGTAGCCAAAGACATCTCACATATATTATGTGGTTGATTTTAAATTAATTTCTTTTGATTGCACATTCAGAAACATCTTACTAAACTGGGTGTGGTGATTTATGCCTGGAATCACAGTATTTGGGAAATTGAGGCAGGAAGGTTGCCCAAATTCCACAGGCAAGTAGCAACTGCACAGTAAGAGCTTTCTCAAGAAAAACCAAACCAACCAACCAACAAAAACATAAAAAGAAAGCTTTTACTATTGCCAATATATTTGGCAGGGTTCTCGTATTCAGTTATGTGATTCCATAAAGGATTTCAACACATAGTTTAACAATCCATGAGTTTATGTATTATAAATGAAAAAAATGTTTTTTCAATTTGTCATACTCATGATTAAACCTAGGGCCTGGCACATGCTAAGCAAGGTCTCTACCAATGAGCTATATTCCCAACCTACAAATAGTCTTTTAAAAAGAAGCCATTATAGACAGAATAATGCCCACCCTCTTTGATAACATAGTTTGAAACCTGTAGGTATGTTATGCTACTTGGTAAAGGTAAACTCAAATTGCAAATTATTAGTGGTTCTAATCAGTTGACCTTGAAGGGGTTGGAGTTATCTCCAATTATCCAGGTGATACCACTATAATTAGATGATTACTTATAAGCACAAAAAGGAGGCAAAAGCAAGCAGCAGGGTAATGCACCATAACAAAGAGTTGATTACCACCAGTGTGGGAGAGAAGCAAAGCAATATGGGCAGCCTTTGGAAACCAAAAATGGCAAGGGTATGGATTATTTCCTGGAACTTCCACAGGGAAATATACACTTGCTTAATGTTGGCCCACTGAGATCTGTGTCAGATTTCTGCTCTTCAGAATTAATAGGGAATTTCTATTGTTTTCACTTACCAAATTCATAACTTGTTACAGTAACTATGAAAAATATGACAGAAACCATATGCAAAACGTTAATTTTTATCCATTCAATATACTTATTGAATACCAACTAGCACAAATCACTGTGAAAATACTCTGACATATATACACAAGGATGAAACATTCAAACATGATCTGTAGAAAATTAAAACCTAGTTAATAAGCTTGTGCATTGTTAAATATTGTGGATTTGTGGGAATGATTTTTCCTGGGACCAGTTTTTTCAATTTTTTTGTAAATTTTTATTTATTTATTTGAGAGTGACAGACAGAGAAAAGGGCAGATAGATAGATAACAGGAGCAGCAGGGCCACTAGCCACTGCAAACGAATTCCAGATGCATTCACCCCCTTGTGCATCTGGCTAATGTGGGTCCTTGGGAATCAAGCCTTGAACTGGGATCCTTAAGCTTCACAGGCAAGTGCTTAACCACTAAGCCATCTCTCCAGCCCGGACCAGTTATCTTTTTAATTTTAGTTTATTTTGTTTCAAGGTTGGGTCTCATTCTAGTCTAGCCTGTCCTGGAATTCACTACATAGTCTCAGGCTCCCAAGTGTTGGGATTAAACGTGTGTGCCACCACCATGCCCATCCTCATTTCCCTTTAAAAAAAATTAAAAGATTTTATATGGATTCGTTTATCTGAGACAGAGAGAGGGAGGGGAAGAGAGAGTGATAATGGGCATGCCAGGGCCTCTAGCCACTGCAAAGGAACTCTAGATGCATGTGCCACCAAGTACATCTGTCTTACATGGGACCTGGAGAATTGAACCTGGGTCCTTAGGCTTTGCAGGCACACGCCTTAACCACTGCTGCAGTCAGGTCCACACTGCTGGTAGAAAGTACCCAACCAAGAACAGTCTGTGGGAAAAAGAGGTTTATTTTGGCTTATAGGCTCAAGGGGAAGCTCCACAATGGCAGGAGAAAACAATGGCATGAGCAGAGGGTGGATATCACCTCCTGGCTAACATAAGGTGGACAATAGCAACAGGAGAGTGTGCCAAACACTGGTATGGGGAAATTGGCTATAACACCCATAAGCCTGCCCCCAGCAATACACTCCTTCTAGGAGGCATTAATTCCCAAATCTCCATCAGCTGGGTACCTAGCATTTAGAACACCTAAGTTTATGGGGGACACTTGAGTTAAACCACCACAAACACTAAGCCATATCTCCAGCCCCTCTTTTCCCTTTTGTGTGTGAATGCCTATCTGATATATGTCCTACCCTTGAATTTGGACTTAGATAACTCCTCCTGACCCCATAGGCTCACAGCTAGAGAGATTTTTCCTTTGGATGATTGTACTAATTCATATCTGACTTAAATGAGATTCTGGGCTTTGACTTTTGATAATTACAGGAGTTAAGGTCTTTGAAATATTTGTGATCTAATAGATGCCTTTTGTATGCAAGACATGAGTTTAAGGTGGCTAGGGAGAGAATATCATAGTTTATCATGCATGCAAGGTGCATATTGGAATTGATTGTCACTGTAAATATAAAAATATAGAATATTTAAGAAGTGATTAGGTCAAGAAGGAATTACCTCCCTGAGTGGATTAGGACTCACTTCGAAAGAATTGATTCGTTATCAAATGAGTGGGTTCCTGATAAAACGGAAATTTTAGCCAGATTTTTCTGTCTCTCAAAGTCATTCTTACCATGCAAGGCCCTCTATCTTATCATGGTGCAGCAAGAGGCTTTCCCTGGATATTGATACCATACTGTTGGAAGTGGTGGCCTCCAGAAATGCAAGAAATTAATCTTAGATCTTTAAAAATTACCCATTCTCAAATATTCTCGTACAGCAGAACAAAAATGGACTAATACAAAATCCGATTTTGTGCTGCATCATTATCACCTCTGTATTGTGGCTGTGATCATCATTCAGGAAGAATTAAATACCAGATACTTAAGTTTAAAGGAATATTAATGAACATTCAGACTCTATTGATTTTTTACTCTTTGGGTATCTCTCTCTCTCTCTGTATATATATATATATATGTATATATACATATATATATATATGTGTGTGTGTGTGTGTATATATATACACGTGTGTGTGTATTAATCAGTGTCATAAGATATATCTATATCATATATTCATATATATCTATATTTAATTAATATATACTAAATAATTAATTATATTACAGAATACATATTTTATAATATATATTATGTAAACATAGATATATGTACATATATAATATATATTATATAAATATAGATATATGTATGTATATATGATATATATATATATTATATATGATATAGATATATCTACATATTACATATATTAATCTATCAGGATATAAAAGCAGTCTATAAATGCCCAAGTATCCCTGAAATGTATCCCTTCCATTCAGAAAACCCATTTCTTTATGTGTATTTCCATATGTGAATTTAATTATTTGAAGTATGCATTAGAAACAGGCAAGAAGACTATGTATACATATAGAGAGACACATAGTTATGTCACTTCAATTATGAAACAGACCTCATTAAGATTATTAATATATTTTCTTAAGCAAACAAATGCAAAAGAGCTTTTAAGATAACTGAGCTTCAGAGGGTCACAGAGGAGAAATTAATCATGTAGAAAAGAAAAATTCTTGATTAGAATGAAAAGGAATGATGGAAGGAACTGCAAGTGGTGTCTCATATTCTTGATGTTTCCTTTTCTTTCCTCTTCAATTGTAACAAGGCATATACAGAGTAGCACAGGAAAACATGAGAGCTTTAAAGGCCTTGTGCAAATAACACAGGGAACATTAATGTTAGATTAAGAAGTGGCTAATGACTGAGTTTAATGTTGCAACCAGTCATTCCAGTCTATCTTAGAAAATAGAGCTTGGAGGGACTGTCCTACATGGAGTTACAGTGAGACTAAACTTCTTGAAAGCCAAAGAATAGTTTAAAAGTATTGAAAGTTATATAAGTGATATGATCATGGGAATCTAGTTATATAATAGTGTGGATCTACCTGTTATCCATAGCTCTAGTATTCGTTTTATACTGTACAACTTAGAGAAGTCTCTAAGGCTAGGCTAAACTATAGGGCTAAGAGTATGCCCTATCATTTACAGGAGTGTTGAGTCAAATGAATGCCCTGGCTTTAATACATTGGTTTGACTGTCTAACTCTTGTATATAGACACTATTACTAGAACATGAATGTTTTTACCCATATGAGCCATTGGGAAAATGAATTCTTACCTGTGGATGCTCAGACCTTTAAATACCCTGTCTGGGTTCTTTCTGCTAGGGTCCTAGTGCAGTTTGAATTTGTATCTGCTCTCCGAAGTGAACCTTGTTAGGCTTTTTAGCTGATGTGTTTCCATCCAAGTTCAATGTGGAACAGCAAAATGAAAGCTTTCAGAAAGCTATATGTGGCTAACTTTTACTGAAAATATTGCTATTAACGTAAATGCATTCACCTAAGAATAATGGAACAAAGGGCAGTTTTCAGGCTACTGCTCTTAGAAGAAGGGGGAATGGGTTTTTGAAATTGATTGCATGGGTGAACACAATTTGTACTAAGTTTGCCTCTCAATTGGACTTGTGACAGCTTTCGGCTATGTTTGAAGCACCAGAGAAATTTCTCTTTTGTCCCTTGTAGGGGAAGTGGCTAAATTGATTTCAGTTTTGTCTTGCTATCTGGATAACTCTCTCTGGATGCACAAAATAACATAAAAAAATAAAGATGAGGCCCTGGGCCATGGATACCTCCTTTACATACCAAACATACAATATTTATCAGCAATAAAAAGGTAAAATTTTTCTTTGGAACTTTTCTGGCTGAATTGTAGCTGTTTATCCTTATTTCCAAATAAAAGGCTCTGAATGGATTGTGACAACAGCCAGACAGTGTTATTTATGGAAGAAAGAAAGAAGGAAAGAAAGAAAGAGAGAAAAAGGAGAAAGAAAGCATCAGAAGGCTTCTGATTACATTTTTTTTTCCCAGAGAGGTGTAAATTCAGGTAGATAGAATAATAATTCTGCAGGCTGTTCTTCCTTATCATTCTGCATCTGAGCCAGTTGAGTGATGGCTCAGTAGGGGAGCCAACAGATCTATTGAAGTCTCAGGGCTCCAGGGTTATATGGGAGACGGAAAGAGTGCAAAGGTTAGCTGTATTCATAAGTAACTTGCCTATTTTCATCTAGTAGGTAATGAGTAATTTGGAAGAAATTCAATCTTCCTCTCCTTCTGACTGCAGAGTAATATTTTGTGAAGGGAAATGTAATCTGTACATAGGGAGAGAGGTTCTTTTGTGTACCCAGAGTGCTGTGATTTCATACATAGATTCTGGATTTCTCATAAAGCTTATGCCTTTGATATATACTATTTGTGTCGAGGAATAAGGTCTAAGACTTCCTACTCTTCCATGCCATCTTGATCCTCCATAGATATTCCCGTTGTTTGATTTATTTTATTTTATTTTTATCTACTTATTTGGGAGATAGATAGAGAAAGACAGAGAGAGAGAGAGAGAGAGAGAGAGAGAGAGAGAGAGAGAATGGGTGTGCCAGGGCCTCTATCCACTGGAAACAAACTCTAGACACATGTGCCACCTTGTGCAACTGGCTTATTTGGATCCTGACGAATCAAACCTGGGTCCTTTGTCTTTGCAGGCAAGCACCTTAATGGAGAAGTCATCTCTCCAGCCCCCGTTGTTTGATTTTTTTGAGACAGGGTCTAGCTCTATAGCCCAGGCTGATATGGAACTTACAATCCTCTTGCCCCAGTTTTCTGAATGCTCAGAATATAGATCATGTGCCACTATGCTCAGCTCCAAAGGATCTTTATGTGGGTTAAGTTAAACTACAAGTTTATGCAAAAGAATTAGTACAGGGCCTGCCTGGAACAGAGCATGAACTATAAAAATGGATATTTGAAAAATAAATAATGAAGGAATCCTTGAACAGAGTAAATTGGGGCACTCCAGTAGTATGTTGCTTTGGGAGGAAACACATTGAGTCTGCTCCTGGAAGAACTTCCTTGTTTCTTACATGGATAGCGAGAAAAGAAGTTATAAAGGGAAGAAAGTTCTATGCAAGAATTAAGTAGATGGCTAAGTGAGTCATGACTATCGGTGACAGATCTACAAAGATTCCATTTGGAGGGTTGTGGGTTCCTAGGTCCTTGCTCCCGGGGCTGGCTGCAGTCGCCCCAAAGGCGCCCAGGCAACTGGGATGGGTGAGCACAAGAAAGTAAAGGACATTCAGGAGGAGTTTCCGTGAGCAGCTCTCTCACTTTATTGTCAGTGAAATGGGTTTATAAGGGTGGGGGGAGAGGACCCTAAGGGGATTGGATGTACTAAGTTCATTTCTAATGCCTAATTAGCATATGGGGACATTCATTCTAGCACGCAGGCAATGGCGGGGCGTGGGGGGGGGGGCGGCGGGAGCGAGGAAGGGGGCCAGGTGATCTAGGATCTCAGGTGGATGGGCTGTGTGAAGGCTGATAAGGAGTTTCCAAGGCAACTTGCCAAAGGTTACAGGGTTATGGGCAGAGCCTGAGTTCATGTGTGAGGGCTTGGAGAGGAAGTGGCCTCCTGTAGCCCAGGGGTCCTTAGCCATGCCTGGCAGCTCAGGCCCCTCTCCTGAAGGCTCCAGCCTGTGCCTGGAAATGCTCAACAGGGGACCACTGACTTGTTCCCAAGCTAAGTGGGAACTCCTAGAGTTTTTCCCCATTAAATATTATTTGGACTTTAGGAGCTTTATATATGGCCATTGTTGTATGGAGATGTAAATCTTCCACCTTCTAAAACCCTCACATTTGCTTGACAACTGAATGTATAGATACTTCCTTTCTTCTATTTCATTATTGTTTGACATTTGAAACCTCAGATAATTTTATTTTATTTATTTATTTTTTGAGATTTCTTTTTTTTTTTTCTTTATTAGTTAGTTTTGTGTTAAGCAAATACAGTCAGTTTGGTACCATTATTAGGCTCATCCGTGACCTACCCCCTCCCCTTGGGCTCTCCTTGTTGATGTATACGGGTCATGCATTGTGGGGTTAGACCACAGTTATGGGTAAGCTAAATGTCTCTGCATATCATGACCCAACATGCGGCTCTAACATTCTTTCCGCCCCCTCTTCCCCAATATTTCCCTGAGCCATGTTGGGTTCATTTTTGGTCTGCTTCAGTGATATGGTGTTGGGGGCTTCTGAGGCTCTGGCTCTCTGATTTGGTAAAAGTTGATTTTTCTCTGTGCTGATCTCCTTCCCCCTTGTGCTGGTATCCGGTTCATCAGGAAAACAGCCCCCTTGCTTGTTTCCCCAATTTTTCTTAGTTTCAGCCGGGGCCTTTTGAGGTATGATGGGGTGGCTCTCTCCTTAGGAACTACATCTATCTGAAAAAGAGAAGCAGATTCTCCAATGGAGAGTAAGTTAGCACCAGGACAAAAGAGATAACCCTTACTTTTATTTATAGAGAATTTAATACGTGTAGGCCCCCTTGTAGCCCACAATTGATGGTAGCTTGATATTGGAGAGTGGGCTTATGTTTGGATATGGTTCTGACTTGTTTCCCAGCTCCAGCTATGGGTCCCATACCAGTGAGGGGTTCAGTTAGCCAAATTGAGAGCAGTTGGTTCCCCACCATGGCTGTGTGCCACCACTGCACTTGTGTGGGCATCACAACAAGTTATTTGCTGCTAAGTGGGTTAGACCATGCGTTTCTTCGACAGATATTGGCCATTTTCCCCCAGTCGCCCATGTAGCGCCTTCTGGCACTAGACGTGCTGACTGTCTGGGGACTGACTCTCTTCCAACTTCCAGCCATGCCATTCTAATTTGCATGTCAATCATATCATGTGTCGTCAGCAGTAGGGTCTTACAACTAGCCTTTGGTGGGTCACCAAGTACTCTGACAGAAATCTGTCTGTCTGTCGTTTGGGAAACCTTGTAGGTCTCTCTGAGCAAAAGCTCATTGTGGATGATAGCCCCATGCTGGTTCTGGGAGTTACAGGTCAGTGCCCAATAAAAAAATGAGGAAAAAGATAACTAATATACAAGAGTTAGAGATAAGAGAGAGAGAGAGAGAGAGAGAGAGAGAGAGAGAGAGAGAGGGAGAGGGGAAATGAGGGAGGGAAGATGTAGAAGATTAAGGTTAGTCTTGATCTTACCATCTCCAGTGTCTTGTGGTTCAGGTGTTCCCTGAAAGGGCCTGGTGAAGGATCAGCCATTTGGTCTGTCTTTTAGTAAGTAGAAAATCATTGTACCATTGGCGTTTGGGTCTAGATTTGTGTTTCCCACCCCTTTGATGCCCTCCCCTCCCTCCCCTTCCATCCTAGTGTCTAGTCTAGGAGATGCTTGCTGGGTATGTAAAGTATCTTGGGTAGATTCAGGTTAGGTGCTGTAGATGAGTGAGACTATGTGGCGATTTTTTTTCTGTGATTGGGTAAGTTCACTGAGAATGATCTGTTCCAGGTTGAACCATTTTTCCTCAAATTTCATTGTGTCATTTTTTTTCTTACTGCTGTACAGAATTCCATTGTGTAGATATACCACATCTTAGTTATCCATTCTTCTAGTGATGGACATCTGGGTTGATTCCAGCACTTAGCTATTACAAATTGAGCCGCTACAAACATGGTTGAGCAAGTCTCTCTAGCCTGTGGTTTGAAGGTTTTAGGGTAGATGCCCAGTAAGGGAATAACTGGGTCTGTTGCTATCTCTATACTCAGCTTTTTCAGAAGTCTCCATATTGCTTTCCAAAGTGGTTGTACCATCCTACATTCCCACCAACAGTGGATGAGTCTTCCTACTTCTCCACATCCTCACCAGCATTTATTTTTATTTGATTTTTTGATGTTTGCTATCCTTATTGGAGTAAGGTGGAATCTCATAGTTGTTTTAATTTGCATTTCTCTGATGATTAGGGATGATGAACATTTTCTTAAGTGCATGTTTGCCATTTCTATTTCTTCCTCTGTGAACTGCCTGTTCAGCTCTTTGCCCCATTTTGTGAGTGGGGTGCTTGACTTCTTACTGTTTAGGTTTTTGAGTTCTTTGTAGATTCTAGAGATTAGGCCTCTATCAGTTGGATAACCCGCAAATATTTTCTCCCATTCTGTGGGTAATCTATTGGCTTTGCTTATTATATGCTTGTCTCTAAAGAAACTCTTCAGCTTCATGTGATCCCATTGGTTGAGTGATGGTTTAAGTTCATGAGCTAGTGGGGTTTTGTTCAGGAAGCCTTTTTCCATTCCTATATCATGGAAAGTACTTCCTAAATTTTCTTCCAGTAGTATTCGATTTGCTGGTCTTATATTGAGATCTTTGATCCATTTGGACTTGAGGGTAGTGCATGGTGAAATGTGTGGATCGAGTTTCAGTTTCCTGTATATGGTTATCCAGTTTGTCCAGCACCATTTGTTGAAGATGCTGTCTTTTTTCTAGCCTATATTGTTTGGGCCTTTATCGAATATCAAGTAGCTATAGTTGCTTGACCCAAAGTCCGTGTCTTCAAGTCTATTCCATTGATCTATACTCCTGTTTTTATGCCAGTACCATACTGTTTTTTTTACTATGGCTTTGTAATATAGCTTTATATCAGGTATGGTGATGCCTCCAGAGGTATTTCTTTTGCTGAGGATATGTTTGGAGGTGCAAGGCCTTCTGCCTTTCCATATGAAATTTGAGATCATTTTTTCTATCTCTGTGAAGAACACTGTAGGGATTTTAATTGGAATTGCATTAAGTCTTATATTGCCTTTGGTAGGATTGTCATACGAAGCTCCAAAGGCCCAAATAATACTTAATGGAGAGAGACTGGAGGAATTCCCATTAAGATCAGAAACAAGACAGGGTTGTCCACTCTCACCTCTGCTTTTCAATATAGTACAGGAAGTCCTAGCTCAAGCAATAAGACAGGAGAAGGAAATAAAAGGGATACAATTTGGAAAGGAAGAAGTTAAGTTAGCTTTATTTGCTGATGACATGATTATATATGTAAGAGACCCAAGAGACTCCATCCCAAAACTCCTGAAGGTGATTAACTCCAATAGCAAAGTAGCAGGATACAAAATCAATGCACAAAAATTCGTAGCCTTCCTTTATGCAAATGGCAAAGATACAGAGAAAGAAATAAGGGACATAGTCCCATTTTCAATAGCAACAAAAAAAAATACCTTGGAATAACGTTAACCAAGGAAGTGAAAGATCTATACAACGAAAACAGAAAAACACTGAAAAAAGAAATTGAGGAGGACTTGAGAAAATGGAAAGACCTCCCATGTTCCTGGATAGGCAGAATTAACATTGTGAAGATGACAATCCTACCAAAGGCAATACACAGATTTAATGCAATTCCAATTAAAATCCCTACAGTGTTCTTCACAGAGATGGAAAAAAATGATTTCAGATAATTTTAAATTTAGCTTAAAGTTGAATATTATGAGTAAAAAATGAAAGTGAATTTTATTCAAATTTACTAGATTATTCTCATTTTTCAGTTATTTCTTTGATTGCAAATAAATCTATATGTCACATACAAGGAATTATATCATCAATTTGTCATTATATTATAGTGCTAATTCTTGTGTGAATTTATAATTCTCATTAATAGGTGCAACTTATTGAATACTTACTATGTTAGGCACTTGAACAACCTTTTCATGCCTTAACCTCATTTAACATATTATACCTTACAGAACAATTGTTGAACTTGCTTTGAAGAGTAAAAAAAAACTGCAGGCTGGGGAGATGGTTAGCAGTTAAGGCACTTGATTGCAAAGCCAAAAGACCCAGGTTCAATTCCCCAGGATCCACATAAGTCAGATACAGGAGCTTGTTTGCAGTGGTTGGAGGCTGTGGAATGCCAATTCGTTCTCTCTCTTTCTCTCTTTCTTCCTCTGTCCCTCTTTCTCCCTCTTTCTCAATTAAATAAATAAAAGAAAATATTAAAATGAGAATAATGAAGTTAATTATTTTTTGGTGGTATTAGGGTGTGGTGTCCCATATAAACTTAAGTATTCTGGATGCTAGGTGCCCCAGCAGATGGAAAATGGAAATTAAAGCCTCTTGGAGGCAGTGTATTGTTGGGTGTTATAGCCAGTTTCCCCAAGCTAGTGTTTGGTACACACTCCTGTTGCCACAGTCTACCTTATGTTGGCTAGGGGGTGATGTCCACCCTCTGATCATGCCGTCATTTTCCTTGCCATCATAGAGCTTCCTCCTAGAGCCTTTAAAATAAAATAAATCTCTTTTTTTCCCCACAAGCTGCTCTTGGTTGGGTGATTTCTACCAGAAATGTGAACTTGACTACAACATAGGGATTGAACCCAATGCCTCTTGTATACTAGGCAAGCATTCTACATGCTACAACAGATATCCTCATCTAGGTTAAAAAAAATTGGAAGGTCATATGGCCTGGCCAAAAAAATAACACATTTAAGGAGAATATTCAAGATTATTAATATTATTTTATTATCGATATATTGGAGGAAAGGAAATATCCAAATGGAATTGCTTTTCTAGGCTTGAAGATGTCTCAAAAGTGAATTTCTAATCATCTTGTATGAAAAATAATTATAAGAGAAATGCAGTCCAGCAGATTTATTTTTATTTATTTATGAGAGAGAGAGAAAGAGAGAGAGAGAGAGAGAGAGAGGGAGAATGGGTGTTCTAGGGCCTCCAGCCACTGCAAATGAACTCCAGATCCATGTGCCCCTTTGTGCATCTGGCTAACATGGGTCCTGTGGAATCAAAGCTGGATCCCTTGGTTTTGCAGGCAAACTCCTTAACTGGTAAGCCATCCCTCTAGTCCTGATTTTTTTAATGATACTAGCAAGGAGAAATGGGAAAATACTGGTAGAAAAGACACAAAAGAAGGCATTAGAGGCTATAGTCAAAGTCCTGAGATAAAATGATTCCTGGATGATGGTCATTGCACAATAAGCCATGAAGCTTGGTTTGCTTGGTCTGATGCTTGCTCAGTTATAAGCTTCAGATGAACTAACTTTTTGAAGTACAAAACAAGGTCTCAATGTTTCTGTAAGCATATTTTTGCTTTCTGTTTTCATATATACATTTTTCAATACTATATTTTCATGCTTTAAATAACCTAATTTAATGATATTTACATTTGATATAAAATGATATTCCTGATTTTAGTATGGTATTCTTTTTTTTTTAATTTACAATTGTTTTATTATCAAAGAAAACTCTGCTGATGGCAACAGAAGCAGGGTATGATGGACATAATAGTATGGTATTCTTATATAAATCCTATGTATTGACTCTGAAACAACAATTAATATTATTTTAAGAGAAGCTTTAAAATCTCAGGATTAGGGATTTGAGGTATTATATTCTTTAGATATAACTAAGATGATATTTAGCCTTGGGGAAAATAAGCAGATAACTAATAAAACATAGCTAAATAAGATAAATGAATTTGATCTGTAATGTCATAGGTTACATATATTATAAGATTTATCCTAAGTATTTAGACCTGAAATCAATTTAATGTGTACTAGTTGAGAGTGGCACAGTGCCACTCTCAACTAATACACTCCAAAGAAATCAAATGCTTCTTTCAGTTATCACTACCATAATACAAAGTTATTCATTGATTTTTCATGAATTTCTCTAGTGCTTGTAACTGCCATACCTAGAAGCTTAATGAATCACCTGAACAATGAGATCAATATACCATCCACATTTCGATCAGCAACCAGAGATCACTTGCAGCGCCATGTCTTTCAACATCAATTCTCTAGAGAACAATTTAAACATTTAATAAATGATTAATAACAATTCTGACAAGTGAGAGTTAAAAATGACTTGATTATAACTTTAGATCAATTTTTTTGAAATGCTTTCACTTGAAACAGATCTGAAATTAATCTAAGGGAATAGGTATGAACTGAAAATATGGATAATATATTTTTCTTTTAAGTGGAATATGAAAATGTCCATTTAATCATTAGTACTCAAACCTCATGGTGACTGAGTCTGTTGTTTTCTATTTAGAGAATTTTGTGAAGTCAATAGCAGAGGAAGTCATACTAGTTTCTCCATCTAGTGCCTTTATATGACTTAGGAGCTCAGCTCTAGTATTTAGACAGAAGAAATCTAAATATAAAAAATAAAGCCTTTACTTCCATTTTATTATTAGCCTGTCTCTTGATTGCATAGAATGAACCTTGGAGTCCCTGGTACTTGAATGTGACCTGCGTAGATTTTGCTTTAATCAGTGATTACCCCAGATAGCCTTTCAGAAGATTAGCATTACTTATTGTAGTAGTTTCACTGAATTCTTAGACCATATTGTAGCCTATGAACTACTGACCCAAGAAAAAATATCCATAACAATCCTAGATTACTTATGCATCATGGGCAATCCATTTATGACTCCTAGATTTACTGTAATTATTTTAAATTGTCACAGGCTTAATGAGACTTTGGAACAGACACAAAGGTTACAGGAAAGTGGCATATTCCAACTTTGTTTGAGCAGAGATAATTTCTACTGAAAGCAAATTTGTATAATTTTTCCTTTAGTTTACTGTTGCCTAGGGACTCAAGTAGCATTGAAATTGCCTGGAATAAAAATTGCAAAACTGAATATAGAAAGTAATGTTGCTATTTCAGTTGCTAGGATTATGGTCTGAGTATGTTTCCTTGAGATTGTGCTGGATCTTCTAGGTTGGCAACAATTTTAAGGTATATGTTGTTCAAAAGTTTATCTGATGCTTGAAGACTCTCTGTGGCAATCACTTTTCATAATCATTTTATGGTTATCAATCATATTTTAATGTATGAGAAGGGAATAATTATGTTTAGTTTGAGAGTTTAAACATGCCACTTCTTTACATAAGGTCTGTTGTGTCCTTATATTTATTTTCTGATAATTATAAAGCATAAAGAAAATGCATTTCATGCTGGGCATGGTGGCACATGCCTTTCATCCCAGCACTTGGGAGGCAGAGGTAGAAGGATCACCATGAGTTCAAGGCTACCCTGAGACTACATAGTGAATTCCAGGTCATCCTGAGCTAGAGTGAAACCCTACCTCAAAAAAAAAAAAAATACAAAGAAAATGCATTTCTGCATTTCCTTCTGACTTGCTTTTGAATATATTCCAATGGTAGGTTTATGCAGTTGATGATATGCCTTCATTCTTATTTGTTAATAATGACATATATTATAAGGTTTTCAATGAATAGAAGATCATATTTGGGGCAAATAAAATTCAGTCATTTCAAAATGCTGCTCTCCCCATGACAACCAGCATTTACTACTTACTTTAGTAACATATTTGAAGATATTCATCCCATGGGTATTCTAATTCAACAACCTTGATAGAAATGAAAAGAATGGGATACTTCTGAATGTCCATTCCAGGAATTCTAGTTATAAGTTTCTGCTTGTGGTCTCTAAATATCTATCTTTTCACAAGTGTGTCTATTCCTGCCCTCTGATTAATATCCATGTTAAAGTGCTAGAAAATACTGTTTAAGAAAGTATTAAGAGCCAGCAACATCATGTACACTAATGATGACAGACATTCGAAGTTACTCAAATTGGGATCCTAGATAATTTTACTAGCATTCTTTATTAAAACAAGCTCAATGATTTGTTTCAAAACAAGTTTACAAAATACATATACAGTTCTACTGATCAATGGGCTAGATGTGTTGCACTTCACTTTGATTCACATTATAATTACCTCAGATATCTTTAAAAATATAATGTCTCTGGGATGGAGATGTGACTCAGCTATTAAAGGCACTTCCACACATAGCCTGCAAGCCTGGGTTCAATTCCCTAGTACCCACATAAAGCCAGATGCACTAAGTGGTGCTAAGTGGTGCATACATCTGGAGTTCGTTTTCAGTGGCAGGAGACTCTGGCGCACCCATTCTCTCTCTCTCTCTCTCTCTCTCTCTCTCACACACACACACACACACACACACACATACACACATAATATGATGTCCAGATATAACCCTAAATATTCTGATATATTTCTTTTGGGTGTGGTTTAGGCATTCAATGTTTTAAAAATTATCCTTCAGTCATTTTTAATGTGCACCAAGAGTGAGCCATTGGGCTGCAGTTTTGATAAGGTTATGAAGATGCCTAATAGCTTATCTGGCACCTGAGAATGCTTTAAAACTACATTTCACAGTGTAAAGCAATTTCAAAGTAAGGTAATAGAATAGGCTGTCAGGTAATTTACCATGGCTCTCTAACTCACCATGCCTTCTTCTGGACAATGGCTAATTCAACACTATGCCCTATATGCACATTACCCAGAAACCGACTGATTTATCTTTAATAAAGCAAATCTAATCATGAAGCATATTCACATTCAGGATAGCCTTATCAGTTGACTCTGGATTGACTAGGTTTATATTTATCTTATACTCAGCACTGGTAAAGAAGATTATTTTTTTTTCAGTTCTATTTTGAAGAATTCTGTACTGATTTAATGTTTTTGTATCACATAACAGCAAGATGAGGATTTGTTTGCTCTTTATACAGAGAGAGGAACCAGCTAAAATTCATCACTTATCCCATGGTTTCAGCTTATGTGGATTTAGGATTTTGTTCCAGCTTCATGGTACATGCTTTTTCTATAAACAACTTTTCCATAATGCGGATTTCTTATTAAATATGCATTACAACACCAGATACTGTGTAACACTCCCAAAGTTCCAATTGATTTTACAGAAATGCTTCATAAACATTTTTAGCTTTCTTCCAAGTTAATAAGGTTTTACTTTAGTACATGCATGAACATGTTTATTTGATCAGTATATTTGATAACATTGAATTCAGGATCATAGTTCATACAGTCACTGACAATAAAATGTAAAGCAAAGGTACAATAACTTATAAAGAAGGTGGCTAATAATGAAGTTATACAAGGAACAGGAAGAAAGTTGGCATGATGGCCTATTAATTATCCATAGGAAAATAATTTTTTTAAGTAACAACAACAAAATCTCATCACTATGGAGACCTTTATACCTGTTAACTCCTGAGGCTGTTGCATGTAAGCTCTTTTTGTGACTGACCTTACCCTCTATTGTTATGACCCAAAAATTTAAAGAGGTATTAATGAATTTCATTACCAATGTTGAAAACTGCCTATGGAGAACTGTAGCACTTGATAAGTTAGGTTTGGGATCTGAAACAAAAATACTTAAATATAGGTATCTCATACTTCCACCAAAAGTTGTCATTTAAAATTCCATATCATTTCAATATGGACATAGAATGTCAAATGACTTTTATATGGGGAGTGGTAAGCATTGCTGATACTTTAGAGTGTCAAGGAACCTTAAAAAGAATTATGCATATCTCATGTGTGTGCTTCATAGGTCAAATACTTTTCTTTAATATTTATTATTTTAAAATCATAATAGCCATTCTTTTACTGAACTGAATTCCAAGCATTGCATTTTCTACATTAGATGCAGATGCAAAATTTCTGTTTTTGAATATTGCTGACCTACATAGGTAGCATATGGTTTAACCTAATACCTAATCTCACTATACCCTTGGAATTATACCATGGGGCCATTCCTATCATGTCACAGATGAGTCATTTGAAGCTCAGAGAGTAGGATAATTGTCAAAGGATGATATCTTAAAATAAAATTTATTGTGTATATTGAGATTTGCAAGAGGATGTTATGGGATACATATAGACATTAAAATTATTCCTATATTACAGCAAATTATACGTCTACTGTTTTACATACTATAGTTACATTTTTGTGTCGGACAAGAGTAACTAAAGTATACTTACTCCATAATACAACACACTTTTGGTCACAATAGTCCTCATGTTGTATGTTGGATCTCCGAACCTTGTTCATTACCCACACCTGCTGCTTTGTTTTTTATTTATTTATCTATTTATTTATTTATTTATCTATTGTTATTTGATACTTTTGTATTCAGCAAATACAGTCAGTTTGGTACCATTATTAGGCTCATCCATGACCTACCCCCTCCCCTTGGGCCCTCCTTGTTGAGGTATACAGGTCATGCATTGTGGGGTTAGACCACAGTTATGGGTAAGCTAAATGTCTCTGCATATCATGACCCAACATGTGGCTCTGACATTCTTTCCGCCCCCTCTTCCGCAAAATTTCCCTGAGCCATGTTGGGTTCATTTTTGGTCTGCTTCAGTGATGAGGTGTTGGGGGCCCCTGAGGCTCTGGCTCTCTGATTTGGTAGGAGTTGATTTTTCTCTGTGTTGATCTCCTTCCCCCTTGTGCTGGTATCCGGTTCATCAGGAAAACAGCCCCCTTGCTTGTTTCCCCAATTTTTCTTAGTTTCAGCCGGGGCCCTTTTGAGGTATGATGGGGTGGCTCTCTCCTTAGGATCTACATCTATCTGAAAAAGAGAAGCAGATTCTCCAATGGAGAGTAAGTTAGCACCAGGACAAATGAGATAACCCTTTTTTTATAGAGAATTTAATAGGTGTAGGCCCTCTTGTAACCCACAATTGATGGTAGCTTGATATTGGAGAGTGGGCCTATGTTTGGATATGGTTCTGACTTGTTTCCCAGCTCCAGCTATGGGTCCCATACCAGTGAGGGGATCAGTTAGCCAAACTGAGAGGAGTTGGTCCCCACCATGGCTGTGTGCCACCACTGCACTTGCGTGGGCATCAGAACAAGTTATTTGATGCTAAGTAGGTTAGAGAATGCGTTGCTTCAACAGATATTGGTCATTTTCCCCCAGTCGCCCATGTAGCACCTTCTGGCACTAGACGTGCTGACTGTCTGGGGACTGACTCTTCCAACTGCCATCCATGCCATTCTATTTTGGATGTCAACCACATAAGGTGTCTTCAGCAATAGAGTCTTACCACTAGCCTTTGGTGGGTCATCAACTACTCTGACAGAAATCTGTCTGTCTGTCGTTTGGGAAACCTTGTAGGTCTCTCTGATCAAAACCTCATTGTGGATAATAGCCCCATGCCAGTTCTGGGAGTTACAGGTCAGTGCCCACTAAGAAAATGAGGAAAAAGATAACTAATATACAAGAGTTAGAGATAAGAGAGAGAGAAGGAGAGGGGAAGTGAGGGAGGGAAGAAGTAGAAGATTAAGGTTAGTCTTGATCTTACCATCTCCAGTGTCTTGTGGTTCAAGTGTTCCCTGTAAGGGTCTGGTGAAAGATCAGCCATTTGGTCTGTCTTTTAGTAAGTAGAAAATTATGGTACCATTGCCATTTGGGTCTAGATTTGTGTTTCCCACCCCTTTGATGCCCTCCCCTCCCTCCCCTTCCATCCTAGTGTCTAGTCTAGGAGATGCTTGCTGGGTATGTAAGGTATCTTCGGTAGATTCAGGTTAGGTGCTGTAGATGAGTGAGACTATGTGGTGATTTTTTTTCTGTGATTGGGTAAGTTCACTGAGAATGATCTGTTCCAGGTTGAACCATTTTTCCTCAAATTTCATTGTGTCATTTTTTCTTACTGCTGTACAGAATTCCACTGTGTAGATATACCACATCTTAATTATCCATTCTTCTAGTGATGGACATCTGGGTTGATTCCAGCACTTAGCTATTACAAATTGAGCCGCTATAAACATGGTTGAGCAAATCTCTCTACCCTGTGGTTTGAAGGTTTCAGGGTAGATGCCCAGTAAGGGAATAACTGGGTCTGTTGCTATCTCTATACTCAGCTTTTTCAGAAGTCTCCATATTGCTTTCCAAAGTGGTTGTACCATCCTACATTCCCACCAACAGTGGATGAGTCTTCCTACTTCTCCACATCCTCGCCAGCATTTATTTTTATTTGATTTTTTTGATGTTTTCTATCCTTATTGGGGTAAGGTGGAATCTCATAGTTGTTTTAATTTGCATTTCTCTGATGATTAGGGATGATGAACATTTTCTTAAGTGTATGTTTGCCATTTCTATTTCTTCCTCTGTGAACTGCCTGTTCAGCTCTTTTCCCCATTTTGTGAGTGTGGTGTTTGACTTCTTACTGTTTAGATTTTTGAGTTCTTTGTAGATTCTAGAGATTAGGCCTCTATCAGTTGGATAACCCGCAAATATTTTCTCCCATTCTGTGGGTAATCTATTGGCTTTGCTTATTATATGCTTGTCTCTAAAGAAACTCTTCAGCTTCATGTGATCCCATTGGTTGAGTGACAGTTTAAGTTCTTGAGCTACTGGGGTTTTGTTCAGGAAGTCTTTTTCCATTCCTATATCATGGAAAGTACTTCCTAAATTTTCTTCCAGTAGTATACAAGTTTCTTGTCTTATATTGAGATCTTTGATCCATTTGGACTTGAGTGTAGTGCATGGTGAAATGTGTGGAACGAGTTTCAGTTTCCTGCATATGGTTATCCAGTTTGTTCAGCACCATTTGTTGAAGATGCTGTCTTTTTTTCTAGCCTATACTGTTTGGGCCTTTATCGAATATCAAGTAGCTATAGTTGCTTGACCCAAAGTCCGGGTCCTCAAGTCTATTGCATTGATCTACACTCCTGTTTTTATGCCAGTACCATGCTGTTTTTATATCTTTTTCCTCATTTTCTTAGTGGGCACTGACCTGTAACTCCCAGAACCAGCATGGGGCTATCATCCACAATGAGCTTTTGATCAGAGAGACCTACAAGGTTTCCCAAACGACAGACAGACAGATTTCTGTCAGAGTAGTTGATGACCCACCAAAGGCTAGTGGTAAGACCCTACTGCTGAAGACACCTTATGTGATTGACATGCAAATTAGAATGGCATGGCTGGAAGTTGGAAGAGAGTCAGTCCCCAGACAGTCAGCGTGTCTAGTGTCAGAAGGCGCTACATGGGCGACTGGGGGAAAATGACCAATATCTGTCGAAGCAACACATGGTCTAACCTCCTTAGCAGCAAATAACTTGTTGTGATGCCCACACAAGTGCAGTGGTGGCACACAGCCATGGTGGGAAACCAACTGCTCTCAGTTTGGCTAACTGAACCCCTCACTGCTGTGGGACCCATAGCTGGAGCTGGCAAACAAGTCAGAACCCTATCCAAACATAAGCCCACTCTCCAATATCAAGCTACCATCAATTGTGGGCTACAAGAGGGCCTACACGTATTAAATTCTCTATTAAAAAAAAGGGTTATCTCATTTGTCCTGGTGCTAACTTACTCTCCATTGGAGAATCTGCTTCTCTTTTTCAGATAGATGTAGATCCTAAGGAGAGAGCCACCCCATCATACCTCAAAAGGGCCCCGGCTGAAACTAAGAAAAATTGGGGAAACAAGCAAGGGGGCTGTTTTCCTGATGAACCGGATACCAGCACAAGGGGGAAGGAGATCAACACAGAGAAAAATCAACTCCTACCAAATCAGAGAGCCAGAGCCTCAGGGGCCCCCAACACCTCATCACTGAAGCAGACCAAAAATGAACCCAACATGGCTCAGGGAAATTTTGCGGAAGAGGGGGCGGAAAGAATGTCAGAGCCACATGTTGGGTCATGATATGCAGAGACATTTAGCTTACCCATAACTGTGGTCTAACCCCACAATGCATGACCCGTATACCTCAACAAGGAGGGCCCAAGGGGAGGGGGTAGGTCACGAATGAGCCTAATAATGGTACCAAACTGACTGTATTTGCTGAATACAAAACTAACTAATAAAGAAAAAAGAAAAAATTAAAAAAAGAAAAAAAATGTATGAATACCAAAAATAAATTTAAACTTTGCCCTACGTAATGTTCTATTTGGCATTAGCAACTATCTACAAATAGTCATATTGTTTTGAAACAGTCCACTATTTTACTATTTGGCTTTAAAACAATTAACTTGTCACACTGAACATCAGTAAGTTAAAGGGCCTGGTATAACTGGTGTTCAAGTTAATTTCCATGTGGAACATACTATAATTTCTAGGGTTTTTCTAAATAGTATTTATGCAATATATCCTATGGGACAAATGGAAGAAAAGAAATCATAAAGGACAGATTCTTTTTCATTGTTTTAGACTGTCAGTTCACACAAATATTTGAGCACCTACTATCTATTTACTAACTTTCCACCTTGCCTAGGACTACTCACATGTGTTTGTTGTGGGAGAAATTAGTTAGCAATTGATACAAGAGGAAAAGTTTAAAACAGTAAAATAAAAGTATTTAAAATTTATCATATTTATGTACATGTGTAAGATAACTGATAAGTATTAGAAACTTGTTTCAACAAAGCACCTATGGTAATTGTAATAGTTGAAGTTTGGCCAGATCTTAATAATGCTATTTTGATAAAAAGAATGAAAATGAACTACCCAGAAGCAATTTGATATTATCCCCTCTGTTATAGGGTTTGACATGTTATTGGAAAATTTGGATATACCCCAAAGTAATTTGAGAAATAGTAAATTGAAGATAAATTAATTGATACAACATGATTTTTGGTAATATGCTATGTATTTCATATCTTTTGATGATTATACAAAATTAAAATCTATAAGGACTTAAATATTTTGTGGAACAATTGTTTCATGAGATGAGACTCTTTGTCTCAGAATTGTGACTGACTCCTCCAACAGAGAATGAAAAGTGAGATTTCTCACACTCTAAACAGCAGACGACTGAAGTAAGACTCACCAAAAGATAACATTCTAAGCAGAAGACTGTGAGCTATGTTAAGACTCAGTAAAAGATATTACAAAAAGTCTTGTATCTTTCTTTACATTTTTATTTATTTGCAAGTGAGGTATGTGTATGTGGGGGTGGTGGGGCACACTAGGGCTTCTTGCTGAAGCAAATAAACACCAGATGTTTAGACCACTTTTCCCCACCTGGAATACATAGGTGGCATGGGAATTGAACCTGGTTAGAAGGTTTTTACATGCAAGGGCCTTTAACTGCTGAGCCGGCTTCCCCAGTCCCACTTCTTGTATCTATTGATATATCACACAGTACCTCAAATCTGCCAGCAAGAGAAATAAAGATTAATGAGAGTGTAAATAAAGTTTGATCCAAAAGAAACTTTAAGAATTTTGGACCAGCATACATATTATAATATTACAGATGGGAGAATGACATGGCTATACCCTGAGACAGAGAATATTGATGGAGAAACGACTGAGCTGAGAAGATAGATTTTATTTTGTATGAGTTGGGATGATCTTATTCCTTATCTTTGTCCATTTGTTGACAATAAAAACAACCTTGACTGAGAATTTATAAACAGCAAATGTTTTTTAAAATCCAAATGGTGGACTAGGGAGTCCAATATCAAACCAGCAGTAAACTCAAAATCCAATTAACACCCTTTCCTCATAGATGGTGTCATCAAAGTATGTTGTCGCTTGACCGAATGGGCAAACAATCTCTCTCAGTGCTTTCTTATAAGGGCACTAATTCTATATGTAAGGGAGGGGCCCTCAATATAGATCAAGTGATACATGTCCCAAAAGGCTCCAACTTTTAATACCACTGAATTTGATATTGGGTTTTTGGATTTGAATTTTTAGTGGATAGAAACATCCAGCTTATAACATTGCTTATAGAGCATTTAAGATAGTAATATTCCATTAAAATTTTGAGGCTGGATCTCTGGCACAGAAAATGGACAGAGAATCATAGTTTAGTGTTTTGTGTCAAAGAAATCTACCATTCTTTGTTTTGTGAATTTTGACTTCAGATTGGGAACATTTTGTAGAAGACAGACAGAATGCATATCTTCAGAACAAAGTAAAGGTTGGGAAGGAAAATGAAATTTCAAGAGAAGATGTGGTGAATGTACTAAGGACATTTAATGGACATAATGTAGAGAGAAAGCTGATATGAGAGGCTAGTGTGCATAGGTTTGGATCATAGGACTATGAATTAAATTTGAGGAGTTCTATATGGTCTTCTAAATTCATTCTTCCTGATGAAATGTGGTTTTTATTTAGCTGCCTGTATATACATCCCATCCTTTCCTACTTAAAGCACTGCTTTGGCCCAGATAACACTACACCATTAACATGAAGGGTACCTTAGGACTTAGATTTTATAAAGTGATGGGCCAACTTTCAGAAAAAGAAATGAGTAACCTATAATAACAGACATAAATAGATTGTTCAGAGAAGAGGAATATATTAACAGTGCTAATTCAAAGCTACATTTTTACTTTTTTCCTCAGGATAATAGAATGAAAAGTGAGAGCAAGGGAATAAAAAATCAATAAGCCCCCATTTCTCTAGCTTTTCATTCTGTTTGTAGTGTGGCTGCCATTCAGATCACTGTGGAAAGTTCATTGAATCTTAACTCGATTTAACAGTGAACTATAGATTTATAATCAAACTGGAAGATTGACTACAGCAGAAGGACCATAAATGGTGAGCTAGAGAAGATATCTAATTTTTGCTTTAATTAGTGTTCACATTAAGGTGATGGTAGAGAATAGGCTTTCTTTTTCTTCAGTATTTTTTTTTTTTTTTTTTTTTGGTTTTTCAAGGTAGAGTCTTACTAGCTCAAGTTGACCTGGAATTCACTATGTAGTCTCAGGGTGGCCTCGAACTCACGGCGGTCCTCCTCCCTCTGTCTTCCAAGTGCTGGGATTCAAGGTATGTGCCACCACGCTCAGCTACACTAGAGAGCTAGAAGTGTATTAACCAAACTGTTTCTTTTGAAGCGTTTTATTTTCTTGTCTATAGTTATTACTTTGAAGCACTTATGTAGAATGTTCTTGTATCTGACTATTCTCAGAGATGGTGGTAAAAGCATCTATATAGATTTAGACATGGATTTGAAATTTTGACATTTCCTACTTGAGATAATTTTAATTATTGTACATTTAACCCATAAAAATATTTCAAATGCATGTGGTTAGTGAACCCCAGGCAGTAAATACTGGAATATATGGAACAATTTCAAAAACTACACACAAAATTTATACCTCAAAGATTTAATTTTCAGGGACAGTGTCAGAACACTCTGAAGCATGCATGAGCTTTAATAGAAACATGTAACAAGAACATAAGTGAATATTTTGTATTTGTCAATGTCTCTAGAAAAAATGTAAGCCAAGGATTTTAGAGTCTGGCAGGATAACTGTATAGTGCTTGTGCTGTCATGGCCAATGCACTGGCAAGGCTGTGTTCAGTTGGGCAAAAATGAAAATGTCTATGTAAAGATATAAGGAAGGCACTATGAAAAAGCCCAGAGGTGAAGAAACATATTAAGTAGTGATAGAGAAATAAAATTGAAAGAAATGTTTCCTTTGATGAACTATTACAAATGCTAGATGGAGAATAAACTGCATATTTCTTATGCATGCTGTCTTACAGGAACCACTCTTCCATTTCTTTCACTTTTATATTTGGCCATGCAAACCATTTACCAGTTGACCTTGAGGTGCCCATGTGTTTTAGCTGTCAACATGATTATGTCTTTGAGTTTTCTTCTTATTATTATTGGTTTATTTTTGTTGGTTTTCTTTTCCAGATAATAAGAATGAAATTTAGCTTAGATACATATAAATGGATTCAGTAAAAAGAACATTTTGGTGTCCAGATGAGAATTAACACTACATGCTTATACAAAATTACATGTACCCACTCATGTACTCATGTATACAGAACCATGGACTTACTGACTACTCTCTGTTTTCCTGGTTCAGTCTGCAATATAAATCCTGCCCTAAAGGTGTTAATTTGTTCACAATAATCTTGTTTTGCAGAGGTTATAATTGTACTAGAGCAATTTCTGTCTCATATTATTCATGTTACAATTGATGGTCTATTAAAAATGAAAGGGCACAATAAAGAGAGTTTACTTTGAAATTGCAGATGATAGATACCAAATGAGTTTTAAAACCTAACAGCAGACTATATCAATGGTTAGTGGTTAGCTTTGGGTTCTGGGTTACCTTTTTCCAGAGTGAGATGGTATAATTTTTTTTTCTAGATACTAAACCTAAAAACACTTTGAGTCACAAAGTCTATCAAACCCAGTTATTAAGGTAGATTCATTCTTCCAAATTTTGAGATGAAGATCCTCAAAATAATCACAGTAAGATTTTGTTTTATTTAGTGTTTTTTTTTTTTAAGACAGGACCTTACTATGTAGCCAAGGCTTGTTATGAACTCATGATCTTCTTGTCTCAGCTTCTCAAGTTAATGTTGGGATTATAGACATGCACCATCATGCACCTCAAGATTTATTCATAAAAATGTACCCTGTTTCTTGTCTGTGCAATAATTGTTCTAAGTCTTAAGGTTAACTCGAAATTATAATATATTACATTAGAGTTCTTTCAGAAGATGGAGTCTTTTTCTAGGAATTGAGGAAAGCTCGGTGCCTGTGATTGTTTGGGTGACAATCTTCAGTTTTGCAGGGTTTTCTATTGAAGCCTGTTAAAAACCAGTCTTCTCTTGTAAGCCAAGATTTGGGCAGTTGACTAGAGAAGACTGAAGCCATACCAACTCTTTGTGCATTTGTGGAAATAAATTGGATTGATGTGTTGTCCATTGTAGCCACTATCAGAAAGTCAAAATAATCTCTTTTGTACATAGTATCTTTTGTGTGATTCTGCTTACTTGTTTCTTTTTTTCCCTTTCCTTACCAAATCTTAAACTTCATCACCCATGACTTTACTTGGGAACTGACACCATTAGCTTTCATTATGAGTATGAGCCAGGGCATGGGTGCACAGCAGGAGAAATCAATGATCAGGAAACAATGTCTCTGTGGAAAGTCACTTACATCCTTGTGAGGTTTTTCCTTGTTAAAGTATTAAATGCTGATTGATATTTCATTAATGTTGGTTAGGTTAAATCCCCCATCTCACTTTCACCTAGGCTACTATGTCTATTTTAATGTTGCATGAAACCATCTAGTCAATCCATTTATCAATATAGTATTTACTCAAAGAACTTGAGCCAGGACTACGAAGCAAAATTGTATATTCTTCCTCCTGTTTTTCTTATTTCCTTTCTATGTAACATGAGGGACACATTGGTTTTCATTAGCAGAAAAGTGTTTTCAGACCATGGCTCTTGCCAAAGGATGTAAGCCAGCAGGTCTTTGTAAATGTCATCTGTGCCATGCCTTGTCTCATTATGGTAGTAAGCATGAACGAGCCTCACTGGAAAGCATATTATTTAGTGATGCACAATTGGTTTCCTTTTACCAAGTCAGCCTGAGAGACAAGTCACCCATTGCAATGAGCAAACATCTTTTCCATGGTAAATCTTGTGGTGACCTTGGCATGACTCTCTTCTATGTGTAAGTAATGATACCTTGGTCCATTAATCTTTCAAGTGATGTTGTCTGATCTCATGTAATGGTTCCTAACCCCAGAGTTGCTCTAAGGAAATGAAGCATTATGCAAATTTGCACCCATTCCACGGAGGTCAAACTTTTCAGAACGTCCACAGAAAGAATAATGCTGCATTCATACTTAGTCCTACTTTATGAATGGATCCTCTCAAGAGCTATGTTGCCCTCCCTCATTTTGCATTGTAGCCTATATGACCTTCCTTAAAAGAAGTGTTCCTTTGCAGTGTGAATTATGATGATTACAGTGGCAAACCCAGGGTTGTAAGTTAATGTCTCACATCAGCATGGACATTTAGACTACCACTAGGACAAAGGTTTGGGGATGGGAGCTGGATAGATAGACTTTTTTTTTCCTTCATGGAAAGTATTTTAGGGTATTTATGTAGCTCTTAGCTTTATGAGAGGCAAACTCTCACTCAGCCACAATAGGCTAAACCCTGTGAGAAGCAGCTGTTCTCATATTTCTCTGGTCCACAATTGTTAAATGTTTACACATTGTTTTTCTTTAATCTTTACAAAGTAGTTTATTTTACATAGTTCATTTATTAATTTTTTAAATATTAGTTTACAAAGTAACAAGCTTCTTAATGGAAGTATCAATGTTTCTAAACTGTTAAAGGCTGAGTAAAAGCTTCATATTAGTGAGGCCTGCATAAAATTCTGTTGTGCCAGGATAAGCAAAAATAATCTGTTCTAAAATATTGCCTTTTGACCTTTTATAATTAGTCAAAAATACTATAAAAGTGCTCAGCTTTAAGAAATACAGATATTTGACAAGTAATAGGTTATTATTTGCATTTCAAAAGTATTTTTCATTTCACTAAACAATAATACAGGTTCAGAATTCCACAGTGCATTTCCACATTTATTTACAGAGTAGTAAAAATGTTTGACAGGCTGATGAGCAGAAAAATTGAAAGTACAAATGTTATAAACAAATAATTTTTTGAAGGAAAGAAAATATAACACATGAAGGAATTATAATTAATCCATAACTCAAGAATACTATGCTCATTAAAATACTGGTTTATATATAGCTTTTGGGAACCTATGTTATAGGGACTCCATGTTTAGGTTAAATGCTCTGGGATTCCCAAGCTCAGATGACAAATGTCAAGATTAAATATCTTTAGGAATTACTCAGTGCAATCACATGGCATATGCCATGTGGCTGATAGAATGTACTTTCAAGGTCTACTTGATTTTTGGACCTGAATGTCTAGTAGCTGTATGAACTTGGAAAAATTAGTATACATTGAAGATTCAACATCCTTAGTATAGGACAATAATAATAAAAGAATAATTCTTACATCTGCTATGATGATGAAATGACCTAATCTATTTAAAACAATTAGCATGATGTCTAGTGATATAACTCCTTACTGAGTACCAGATATTGTTATCATAGTTATCACCTTCATGTGCAGTTATCCTTTTGAACAACTGTGGGCTGAAAACACCCTAAAAATAATCCCATAAATCAGTACTCAACATATATAGATATTTTACTTCATTCTTCTCACCTAAAATGCACCATATCACCTATTTATCTTGAATTCACATTAAGTAGTAGAAGCATCCTCTCGAGACTTTAAGCCAATATAAAAAATTTCCTACCATCAGCTGCTTTTGGTTGGGTGCTTTGTCCCATCATTTAGAAGGTAATTACAACAATTTACTAAAATTTATAATTAAAGTCAAACTATGGGAACACACCAGACAAAACAAAAGTATATGTCTGGCTATTTTTCTAGAAAATGCTTGACTTGCACTTTCCAAGCATGTCAAAGTCATAAAGAAATAACCATCTGTCCCAGATTATGCAAGGCCAAGGAAACCTACTGATTAAATGAAATGTGGGACCCTGGCTTGAATCTTAGTATTTAAAAATGAATTCATGGAACACATGTAGTTTGAATAAAGCCTGTAGTTAGTAATATTGTATCAATGTTCATTTCTTAGTTTTCATTAATATACTGTTGCTATAAAGGGTAATAACATTCAGGGAAGCTAGGTGAAATGTATGTGGAGATTCCATGTGCCATTTCTGCAGGGTTTTTTTTTTTTTGAATGGTAAAGAGAAACATTAACTATATTTTAAGATGAACTATGCTGTATTATAGGAATATTTTTCAAGTACTCTTTTGTTCATCCTTTCTTCAGCACCAATAGATTATCTGGTAGTGTATCCCAAAGGGGTAGAAGAAAAGATCATATGGGAACTATGAAATCTTTATGAATCAATTTCTAGTTGTTCAGAGTGAATCAATTATTTTAGATTATACATTTCTTTAGGCTGTCATTATTTTTGGAGCAAAATAACATTTTAAAACATCCATTATCTAAGTTCTCAGAGATTATTGCTAAAAATCTTTTTTCACTTGATGTAGATATGCACAAACACACAATCATATTCCACCATTATAGCCTATGCGTATGTGTCACATCACAGATGCTCAATAAATATTTGATGAGGTTTCAACGGAAATCTGTATATCTTTTGAAATCTACTTCATGTTATAGCATGGGAAATGGTAGCACTCTTTTCTATCAGACAAACTTGGATTTGAGAACTCGCTCTTTCTCTACACCATACTAATTTTCTTCCTTCCTCTCTTCTTTTCTCCCCCTTGCCTTCCACCCCTCCTTTCTTCCTTTCCCCAAATACTTATTGACCATATATTTTGAAACAGATCCTGTGTTCAGTTTAGATGAACCAATCATAAGTGGTAATGAAACATAGGGTCAATGGTTACTTTAGTGAAACATAACAGCTGAATTGGCACATGAACCATAAGTTGAAACTAATCAGGTTGAAAAAGGATGAAAAGTAATTAGCATTTATGAAGGCACAGACATACAGACTAGGTCAGTGTATCTAGAACATTATTATGGCTGGAACATAGTGTTATGTGACGGTAGTGGAGATGATGCTGCAGAGAAAGAAAGGGACCAGGTTTTGTTAGTCATGCTATGATTGTGTATTTTTCTTAGTTTACTAATATGAAGTTATTAAGGAATATTTTAGTAATGGGTATGTGTGACCCACTTAAATTAATTAGGGTTGTCTGCATGAACATGGGTGGGGTTTATTTATCAAAACATATGGTTGAGGAACCAATGACATTGTTTATGCTAGGCAAGTTCTCTACTGCTGAACTAAAAACCCAGCCAGGCCCACATGTGTGACCTTTTAATTCATAGTTAATTCATAGTTAATACATGTTAAATATCCTGAAGATAGACTGCTAAGCACAGTGTATATTTCCAGTAAGAGAAGTTCACCAGTGTCAAAAAAAAAATAGTCAGATAATTCAATTCTTACTCAAATTCACAATGTACCCTGGGTTGCATGTTAAAAACTGAAGTATAAAATACATATTTTCTCATTATGAATTCTTATTCAGAGAGGAAAGATGATATTTGAAAGTGGAAAACGTTTTGGATGACTTATTTTTAATTTATTTTTTATTATCTGAAAAAATGTGTGAGAAAGAGGGGGGAGAGAAAGAGAGAGAATTGGTGGGTGTGCCAGAGCCTCTAGCCACTACAAACCAAATCCAGATGCATGCACCACTTTGTGTAACTGGTTTTATGTGGGTACTGGGGAATCTACCTGGGTCTTTAGGCTTTATAGACTAGTGCCTTATCTGCTAATCCATCTCTCCAGTCCAGGAATGCCTTATTTTAGTAGAAGCACTGTTATCTAATACTATCACTTTTCTTATTCATAGAGGGTGAGCATCTCATCAATTAGTGACTTAACCTAATATGAATAGACATATTGAAAAAAGGAGAGATTCCTGATTGATAGCCCAAGAATAACAAAGTGTCATATTCCCATTATATCCATATGGAGCCATGCAGTTGTGAATGCTTAAAATACTTTGTTGTACTTACCTTCATGTTACTAGGATAAAGTACCTGATGCAAAGCAGTTGATGGGAGGAAAATATTTTATTTTGTCTTAAAGTCTTAAGGGGAAGCTTCATGATGACAGGGGAAAGCATGACACGAACAGAGGCTGGACATCATATCTGCCACATTACATGAAAAAATAGTAGCAGGAGGGTGAGCCAAGTCCTAACAAAGGAGCGCTGACTCTAGCACTCCTAAGCTTACCCACTAAAACAAACCTCCTCTAGCAAGGCTCCACCTCCAAAATTGCCATCAGCTGTGAATCAAGCATTTAAGTCACATGCTTTTATGGAGAACATTCTATTCAAACCACCATATTTCCCTTCTTGCTCCTATAAACTGATGATGATCTATGATGTAAAATGCAACTTTAAAAGTCCCCATAGTTTTTATCAATAACAATAGTGTGTAAACATCCATCTAGTCTGAGGTCTCTTATCTGCAAGCCTGTAAAAATCAAACATACATAATGGCACAGAGTAAACACTCACACTGCAAAAGTGGCATTGGACATTGCAAGGAAATATTGAACAAATTAAAGATATAAAACAAACAGGGCAAACATCAAGTTTGATAGCTCCAAGTCCAACATCTCTAACAAGTAATGAAGTCTATGATATTCCAATTACACCCCTCCAGATTGACTACTTACAGCCTGGGAACAATTCATCCTGAGCCAGTAACTCTCCTTGGTAGTTGTTCTATAGTCCTGGCAATTCAATAATCCTGGAGTCTCCACTGAAACCCACAGTTCCTCCTCATGGCCCCAATGATCCTCTACACAGGGATTCAAACAACCCTGCCCCATATTGCCTAGTGGTCATTTCAGAAAAGCAAACCGTGTTGTAAATCCCATGACCTCATCTTTCCTGCATTTGCTATATTCCCATAGTACCAATTACAACACTAAATTTGTTAATCAAGTGGGTAATACAGCCAACTTTGAAAACCAGGAGAACTCCTTCAGCATTCAGGCCCCTAACTGTCAAAAAAGTTAGCATTCTTTCTGCTGTCCAAATGCAAAACAGCTGTCCCAGTGTGAATGGTGGTAATCTTGCAAACACTTTTAGCTGAAGCAGGCTGTAGTCTCTAACCCAATTTCGTTTGTTTCTGTGCTATATCCATCTCTTCATACCAGTCCATTTCTTCTAAATGCAACTCTTCTCAAGTGCTCATTACATAGGCAGAACATAGCTAGACTCTCACATAAACTGCTTCTAGCCCAGTTTGGGAAAATTTCTTCCTTCCCCTCATAAGCTAGGTCTACACAGTCCACACTTCTTCCTACCTCAAGGTCTCTCAAATTCTGACCAAAGTGGTCCATCCAACTCTACATAGAGCACTTCAAGCTTCTCTTGGGCCAAGCTTTCTAATCTTTCACAGTCCTCCCTCAAATCACTTCCAGAAGGCC
The DNA here is from genome assembly GCA_036346955.1 of Dipus sagitta. NCBI lineage: Eukaryota > Metazoa > Chordata > Mammalia > Rodentia > Dipodidae > Dipus > Dipus sagitta. The sequence continues at coordinate 124,365,224 of CM070776.1, forward strand.
CAAAGCCACACAATCAGTTTTCTAGCATCAATTGCTTCACTTCTATGGTACCAATTATCTGTTGTAGTTACCTTCTCACTGCTGGGATAAAGCACCCAACCAAAAGCAGGTGATGGAAGGAAAGCTGCTTATTTTGTCTTGCAGTCTTGAGCAGAAGCTCCATGATGACAGAAAACAGATTGTAGAGAAGTTGGAATTCATCTTCTTGCCATCAGATAGAGAAGAACAGTAGGAGAGTGATCCCATTTCTGGCAAGAGGGTGCTGGCTATAACACCCTAAATATGCCCCAACACCACACCTCTTTCCATAAGCTTCCACCTCCAAAACTGCCGCAAGCTGAAATCAAGCATTTAAAACACATGAGTTTATAGGAGACATCAGATTCAAATTATGACATCGTTAATATAGATTTTATGATATTACTGAAAGGACATACCAAATCTAACTTCTCAAGACATATTTTATCCAAAGTATTAATAAAAATAAATATTTTATGGAAATTATTTCAACTATAATGAAGGGTTTATCTGATTTATTTTTGGGGTTTAGTAACTATTCTTAACTTACTGATATATCCAAATGATTGACTTTTTTTGAACTTTAGAATCTTAGTACAAGCTGTGTTTAGTCATCTATGTGCTCTGGGAATTTGTTTTAAAAGGTAGAGCCGTCTTGATATTGCTTTTAACATAATAACTAGTGAATATATTGCTAATTATTTGATAAACTCTAACTTTGAGCAACATAAGATGATGATATATAAATCAAGATATGATTTAGAGCTGCAATCTTTTAAGTATTATCTGGATTTAAAACTTGAGGAAATTTAAGTGCCTGTGTTTGTGTGTCTGTGCATGTACATGTGTAATATGTGTCTATGTGTCAATATTAGGCCCTTGATAGGTAGTATATCACATCAATAGACTTTTATCTTTAAAATTGCAGTTCTTTGAGGAAATATGGCTACATATATGGGTTTAATGGGCCACCTGAAGTAAACTCCATCATCCCTGAGGAAACAATGACTGGCAGTTTGGGATCATTGTCATGCAACAATTGATTTGTGCTTCATCTGTTAGATCTAAGTGTGCTTCTCAACACTGGTAACAGAAGGCTGTTGTTGGTAGTGAGTCCAGATCATGAATTTTTAAGTAGATGGGAAAAATGAATAGCTAACATGTATCTAATGCTTACTCTGTCTTTGCTACTTTATGTGGATTAATTCATTTCATCCTTACAACACTAAAGTGGCCTCATTATTACCCATATTTTTTTGAGAAAGGCTAACTGAGACATCAAGAAATTAAGGAAATGTGGCACATATTAAATGGATGAGGAAAGAGTTGGGATAAGAACTCAGGCAGGTAACTGATCAGTTAACACAGAGCAAAAATAAATGCCATAGTTCCATCTTATCAGAAGAACTTCAAATTCATTTTTGTGCAAAAGCAATATATAAGAGTTTAGAAGCCCTAGCCAGTGTCTGACACATATGCAAAGCAATACTAAGGGGTATAAGCACCCATATCAATGCACATGACCATATAGAAATTGGTTGTATGGTTATAGCCATCACAAAAACCCACTAATAATTCTTATTGCTCTAACATTTGTTAGAGTACATCTGATACCTTAAAAGTCAAGAGCAGAGTATGTGCCTAGTTCTTGACATTCCTTAATCTTTACAATTAGCTAATGAAATTAATATTTTCTTGACCTGTTTTAGAGATAACAAATATAAGGTCATAATTTACTTAATATTATATAGCCAAACAAATTATATAACTACTCTTTTTGTTATATTTATATAGATATTTATTTTGTTCTTCTTATTGAGAATTTTAGTGCATGAACATATGCAATTTGATAACATTCCCCTCCTATTCACCTTTTGTGCTCCCCACCCCCATTTCATTGAACCTTCTCTTTCCAAGTAGTTCTTTATTGATCTCATTTCTGTTTGTCCTCCTAAGTCCTCTGTGTCAAAATGTTGATGGACTCAACCCTGTGTGGCTCTTGTGGAGGTAATGACATCCACTGCGAGGCCATGAATGCATTCCTAGAGGATTTAATTCTCTAGAGTTACTGATTACAAGATCTGAGGTTTTATTGTTGCTATTCTGTGGGGCAGAAGAAAAATATTGTTCACAAATGTAGGGACCCTGGTATTTTCAGCATCTCTTTGTTGAGTGTTTCTTTTAACATTTAAGGTACAAGATTTGGAAGGACAAAAATGCTCCTTGCCTTGATCATTATTACTTTTTCAAATATTTTTCAAACACATTCTCATTCTATGGTTATTGCCTATTTTTAAGCCATTATATCAAAAAGCTGTACCCTGTTATGTGATAACTATAATAACTCATTGATCTGGTAACATTGAGGATAAGACTGTCCTTGATTTTCTGAAAATAAGCACTTTTCCCATTTCTGCTAAGTTTATCCAAGTTAGGGTTTGATTTTTGTTTTTCTCTAAGCTCTTAATTTTATGTCTACAAACTAATTTCAGGGAAGTCAAGTAAAGGCCTACTGGTACTTTCAAATGCAGAGAACCTTTGTATAGAGCCATTATTCTTCATTCTGATTTGAGTGCAATCAGGCTGTTAATCAAATGATTTGACATTTTTAAATATCTATGCTCCATCTGCTCATGAAATGGCCAGTAAAACAGACTTTTGATGCTTGTTACTATAGATTGCCTTGTGCACCAACAAATATGAGCTTTATACAATATGTAAGCAAACTTTTGAATCAAATCCAAATTGTTAATAATTTTCCAGACTATCATTATGGTAATTAAGGAATTTAAAAGATTCAATCTGTGCTTTAATTTGGAAATAAGTATTTGCAAAACTAGTCTCCTATTTCCTATTTTTTAACTGTTCTGCAGCTGGAATATGGGGCCAGATGGCCTTCTACTTCATAAGGCGAAAGACTACATTGAATAATAGACATTTTATGGAAAAGTGCATTACACTGAGTTTCCCCCCCTTTAGTGAGGGTTATGGACATTATAGTTTTGGATCTGTGCATTATTTCAGCAGGATGATGAAATGAAAAACAATATCCTTTTTCATGTATGTAATGATCAGATGTTTCTATAATCTGTTGAATCATTTAAGGCAGAAGCAATAAATATGAATGCAGAAATGAGAACAGAAAAGAGGATAGTTGTCTTCTTTGCACCCCCTCACTGTGCAGTAATAAGAGGATTGAGGCGTGACTAACCCCTGGGAGACAAAACAGGCTACTGGAAAAGAATGAGGACTGTAGCATTCCATGATGGAACTGAAACTGCACCTCAACTTAGAGCTTTGCTATATGTCAAATGTTTTGTAACCACTTTCAAAACTCTAGTTGCATGGTCTAAAATAGAAAAATAGGACCTGTACCATGCAACTAATTTTAGGATTAAACATAGCCATATAAGGTATGACAAGGGCTCACAAAAGGCTTTTGATGGAGAAATATTAGTTATTCTTATAAAATTTAAAATGCTAGTACCTTTGAGGGAGACAGGGGAGGGAAGCAATAATCAAAGTACACCATCTCTCTTCCCTTTCTTCATTTCTGCAGTGCAAGGGGTGGAGGGAGAGGGAAGCAGGGAGGGACAAGGAGATCCAATGTCATACAGCAGCATACCAGAGGAATTCTTGAAAGTTGAAAGTAAGCATGTTTGACTGGGTGTGGCCATGTATCAATTCATTTCTAGGACTATAATTAAAATAAGAGTATGAAGGCATACATGCATTCAAACGCTACAATCAGAATCCTCTTCTTAAGTGTCAACATGACTCCCTTTTAAAACATACGATGGCTTCCCGTTATTCTTCCCACCACTAAAATGGGGCTCATAAAGTGATCAGTCCTCTGCTTTTCTGCTTAGTTTTATATCATTTATATCTTTTCTCTTTGCTTTAGGTGATTTAATGTTATTTTATTTCTACAAATGCGTAATATTTTGTAGTCTTTATACATGTTGCTGCTGCTTCTCTAGTCTCCTACTCTTCTTGTCCAAGATAAGTTATTTCAACCTAAGCTTAAATAACTTTTTCAGAGAATATAACTTGTCCTGTCAACTATTTTATGAGACCCATAGGTATGCTATGGTTGTATAATACTTAGCTTTTTTGTAGTATGTATCCAGACATGTTATGGACATATCTTCTGTCCTCCAAATTCATATTACCAAGCCTTAACCCCCAATCTCACTGTATTTGCAGTACTTATTTATAAAGTACTTAGGGATATGTGATGTCATAAAATGGGAGTGTATATAAGTTCCATTCTCACTGCTAGACAAAATATTCAAACAGAAGCAGCTTATGGAAGAGAGGGGTTAAATTTAGTTTATAGTTTCAAAAGGAAGTTTTCATAATGGATGGAAAATCATGGAAGGAACAGAAATCAAGAGTGACACTGTTGCATCAAAGGGAAGCAGTGGAGAGGCAAATTCCAAATAGGTCTGGACTACTTAAACTCAAAGCCCACCCTTAGTGGCACATTCCCTCCAACCAAGCTTTCCCTTCCAATGTTCACAACATCCCTGAACAGTCCCATCAGGTAAGGATTAAGCATTCAGACATATGAGTCTATGGGGGATATTTTATGGTGAAACCTACAGGGTGTAATAAAATAGAATTTCTTTCTTTGTATCTCTCTGTCTTTGTCTCTGTCTCTTTTTCTTTCTCTACACAAAATAGACCCAGAGAAAAGGTCATTTAGCACACAGGGAAAAAAGCCCACCATCTACAAGCCATGGAAAAAAGAATCATCTCTACTTGATTAGCAAAATACCAGCACCTTGATCTTAAAGTTCTAGCTTTCAAAACTGTGAAAAATATTTTGTGCTGTTTAAGCCACGTGCTCTGTGGAAATACAAGCAGACTGTAATACACCTAAAGTGTTCAGTTGCTTATTTAATCTTTGCTTTCCCTCATTGCTTCAAGCTCCTTATAAACCAGTGACAGTGTCTACTTTGTTCTTTTTGTTATGTCCTCCCCAGGACTTTCCAGAATAATTGCCACATAGTAGGATTTCAATAAATATTTATTCCATGAGTAAAATTCTAGTACTCCTTTTCCTTTAATAAATATGTGGCCATTAGCAAGTATATCTGTCTTATTCACTGGCAAGCATATAAAACAACAGACAATTCATTAATTCATTTTCATGTTTATCTAATATATATTAAAAACAAAGTGCAAACCTGTGATGAGCAGGAGAAACACTCAGAAATTTAGTTTTGGTCTAGAACTTTTTGCTGTGCTCCTTTTCTGGCAGAACCCAAACAAAGAAGCTAACCAAAAACTGAAGTTTTCGTGAATCTTTCACATAAACACTGTGAAAATATCCTTCTAAATTGCCAGCATTATTTTAATTTTGTAAAGCTTTTCAATGTGAGTAAATGAGATTTTCTTACAGGTAGCTTTAGCAGGGTAGAAGGTATATTAAAATTTAGCTAGTTAAGCTACAGTAGTAGCTTCTTATCACTTGATGTCTTCTTATCTATTATTCTCAACATACACAAAGAGGATAATCCTTTCCCTGAAAATCATATTTGGGTGCTTGGTAATGATGCTATGCCTTCCCTGTCTTTCTCACAGTAGCACTCGTCAGCATCAAGAATAAAAATAAACAAATAACCTTATTAAGACTAACAATATCTTCAATAGCTTCCAAACTCTGTGTTAGTAATGAGGAGATGCTTTCTATAACGGAGTAAAATACAATCTGCGAGTTTGTGACTGCTTGCTACATTTTACAAGATTATGACACATTTAATACACATTTCACTAAACCTTCCAGAACTCCCTTATAATTTTTAGACTGAAAAACAAATTTACTTTTACATAATAATTTCAATTTTAATGTGTTCATTTTTTTCAATAGGATTCTCTTGAATGCTTCAGTACCATTTTGGCTTTTTATGTAATGCAGACTTGGAAGAACTCCTCCCACATAAAGTAGCTAGACATTTATTAAATAACAGGTTGCATTGTGGTGATAGATTTTATTTCATAAAGTTTGTGAGGACAGGTTAATAACATTCAAAAAGCCTAGGATATGAAATTTTAGCCCCATGTCATGATGACTGTACTTCTTGCCAGTGCATAGAACCCTCTGGACTTCTGGATCTCTAAATGGTGTGCCAAGCTCTGTTGACACTTGTTTTCATTCAGGGTCCTCGGTACATAAGCTTCTATGTATTCTTCTGAGTTAGGACATGCAGTTTGGAGAGCTTACTACTTCCTCTTATGTTATTGGCACTGATAACTTTCCCAGAAAGCCTAATTTTATCCTAGTACTTTTGATATTAGTAGGAATAGTTTTATTAACAAAATGGTCCTTGTTTGGTAAGGAATATATCTGAATTATTGTTATATTGATATTACACATCACATGTGTATTGAGGTGTCACATCATGCCCTGTCCTATAAACATGTACACTAACTATTTTCTGATTCAAATAAAAAATAAAGTTTGACCCATAATGATTTATTACAATAGAAGTATCATCCTATGCTTTGACTCTATAAACTTGGAAGATATTATTAGGCATTCCCAATGAAAAAGATTCCATTGTAATTAATGCACTTTATTTGATTACTTACATGGTCCGATAAAAAAATACCATGTTTGAGGGAGGAGGAGGAGGGAAAAAAAATACCATGTTTGAAATTACAATGAAATTTGAGGAAAAATGGTTGAACCTGGAACAGATCATTCTCAGTGAACTTACCCAATCACAGAAAAAAATCGCCACATAGTCTCACTCATCTACAGCACCTAACCTGAATCTACCGAAGATACCTTACATACCCAGCAAGCATCTCCTAGATTAGACACTAGGATGGAAGGGGAGGGAGGGGAGGGCATCAAAGGGGTGGGAAACACAAATCTAGACCCAAACGGCAATGGTACCATAATCTTCTACTTACTAAAAGACAGACCAAATGGCTGATCCTTCACCAGGCCCTTACAGGGAACACCTGAACCACAAGACACTGGAGAGGGTAAGATTAAGACTAACCTTAATCTCCTACACCTTCCCTCCCTCACTTCCCCTCTCCCTGTCTCTCTCTCTCTTATCTCTAACTCTTGTATATTAGTTATCTTTTTCCTCATTTTCTTAGTGGGCACTGACCTGTAACTCCAAGATCCAGCATGGGGCTATCATCCACAATGAGCTTTTGATCAGAGAGATCTACAAGGTTTCCTAAAAGACAGACAGATTTCTGTCAGAGTACTTGATCACCCACCAAAGGTTAGTGGTAAGACCCTACTGCTGAAGATACCTTATGTGATTGACATGCAAATTAGAATGGCATGGCTGGAAGTTGGATGAGAGTCAGTCCCCAGACAGTCAGCGCGTCTAGTGCCAGAAGGTGCTACATGGGCGACTGGGGGAAATTGACCAATATCTATCGAAGCAACGCATGGTCTAACCTACTTAGCAGCAAATAACTTGTGATGCCCACACAAGTGCAGTGGTGGCACACAGCCATGGTGGGGAACCAACTGCTCTCAATTTGGCTAACTGATACCCTCACTGGTATGGGACCCATAGCTGGAGCTGGGAAACAAGTCAGAACCCTATCCAAACATAAGCCCACTCTCCAATATCAAGCTACCATCAATTGTGGGCTACAAGAGGGCCTACACCTATTAAATTCTCTATATAAAAAAAAAAAAAGTAAGGGTTATCTCTTTTGTCCTGGTGCTAACTTACTCTGCGTTGGAGAATCTGCTTCTCTTTTTCAGATAGATGTAGATCCTAAGGAGAGAGCCACCCCATCATACCTCAAAAGGGCCCCAGCTGAAACTAAGAAAAAAAATGGAGAAACAAGCAAGGGGGCTGTTTTCCTGATGAACCGGACACCAGCACAAGGGGGAAGGAGATCAGCACAGAGAAAAATCAACTCCACCAAATCAGAGAGCCAGAGCCTCAGGGGCCCCCAACACCTCATTACTGAAGCAGACCAAAAATGAACCCAACATGGCTCAGGGAAATTTTGCGGAAGAGGGGGTGGAAAGAATGTCAGAGTCACAAGTTGGGTCATGATATGCAGAGACATTTAGCTTACCAATAACTGTGGGCTAACTCCACAATGCATGACCTATATACCTCAACAAGGAGGGGCCAAGGGGAGGGGGTAGGTCACGGATCAGCCTAATAATGGTACCAAACTGACTGTACTTGCTGAATACAGAACTGACTAATAAAAAAACAAGAGAGAGAAAAAAAAAAGAAATTACAGGAGCTAATAGAGTATTCTATTTTATCTACAAAATAGGAATATAAAACCCTAAAAGTTACTGATTCATATCATATACAAGAAAAAGGATGAAACTGGAGCTAGACTCTGAAACATAAGTGTCACAAATTTCTCTCATATATAGAATCTAGATTTTGATGCAAGAAACAAATAGAATGGAGACTATTGGGTATCAGGAAGAGGAACAGGGGAAAGGGATAAGAGAGAGCAATTGGAAGGTAAATATATTCAATGCATGTTATATGTATGTATGAATATGTTACGAAGAGACTGATTGCTTTGTACAATTACTGGGTATTAATAAAAACATATAGAAAAAAGCTATTATGTTTCTGACATAATATGGGGCACTTTCTGTCTTTGAGAATTAAGCCAGTACATTTTGGGAGATAATCCCACAATATTACCAACAATGGTTTGTGCATGATAGTAATAGTGGAGTCGGAGAAATGATTTATGGCTCTTGTATAGCAGGGGATTTCTCAGTTGAAGATATAGTTGTGATGTATCTCTTCAGCTAGAAGTTAATGATAATTGTGGTGGAAATAGTGGGATACCAATACAGGCAAATAAATGGATTTATGAAGATAAGTTCTGGAGTCAGAACCAGAACTAAATCCTGTCTCCTCCTAATAGTTATGCCTTCAAATAATATAAGTAGTGACTCTAAATCAGTGTCCTTAATAGTTATTCAGTTTTCCCTACTTTCCATGTCACTTTGTGTTTATAGGGAAGTCTATCATAATTCTTGGCTTTACATTTGCCCTTAATTATTTTTATTGAGGTGGAATGTGTTAACTAATTGGTGTGTGGGAAGGTAGCATAGCATCAATAGTGCAACCTATGCTCTTTTCTTTTCTCTTGGAACACTGACTAGATGCAGGAAGCACACATTCTGCTCATTCCCCTTAATGCCATGGGAAGTGTCAGTAAAATATTACAGAGATCCAATGCAGCCTGGAATTGGTATTAATTCTCATCTGTCCTATGTTGAGAGTTGAGCCTAATTCTGCTGTGTGTTATTGGAAAACTTACAAGTCATACTCTCCAATTTATTTTATTTTATTTTTTTTCTTTTGTTAATTTTTTATTTTTATTTATTTATTTGAGAGTGACAGAGAGAGAGAAAGAGAGAGAGAGAGAGAGAGAGAGAAAGAGCAAGAGAGAGAGAATGGGCACGCCAGAGCATCCAGCCACTGCAAACAAACTCCAGACACATGCGCCCCCTTGTGCATCTGGCTAACGTGGGTCCTGGGGAATCGAGCTTCGAACCAGGGTCCTTAGGCTTCACAGGCAAGCGCTTAACTGCTAAGCCATCTCTCCAGCCCATTTTTTTCAATTTATTATTATTTTATTAATATTTTTCTCTATAACCAGTTACATTGATATTAGTTCTTACATAAGAATAGGGGCAAAGAGAAAAGATGTAAATTTATTGGTATATTTAATGGCTTTAGTAAGTGGGCCACAGAATGTAACTAGAGAACATAAATGAAATTCTAGCAAAATACCCTGCATAAGAGTATGAATGATAAATGCTCTATCTTAACTACATAGGTAATTACAAGCATGTAGCATTCTTCCATTAAATGTGAACATTGTAACTCTTGGATCAAAAACCATTGAAACAGATTATATCATTCTATCAATCCAAGCTCTATTTGGCTCTCTATCTCTCTCTAAATACATACTTACATGTATACACACACACACACAGAGAGAGAGAGAGAGAGAGAGAGAGAGAGAGAGAGAGAAATCTGGGGTTTGTTATTAAAAAGATATAATCTTTAAATCCTAATGCAGTAATATTGTAACTTAATTTTTTATCTAGAAAAAGTTGAAACATTTGGCCCCGCATCATACTATAAAGATGCAGAAAAACGAGTCTGAACAGATTTAAGGATTCTGCTTACATTCACACAGATAATATCAGATAGGACCTTTTCATTGTACTATGTTTACAAAATGAGTACCATAAATCACCTTCCATTAAAAGTTAGGCTGCTGTACTTAATACGAGTCCTTACAGATCCATTTTTTTACTGCAAATTTCATTTTTATACACTGTTATGCAGATTCTCTTGTGTATAGGTGCCATATTGTGACTCAAATTTAGAAAGACCAAAACTATATATTCCTTTGATATGTTGGTCTTAGCTTGTAATATCTATAAATATGCATATAGAACGGGAAATGTGTATAAAACTTATAAACAGAACTATTACTGAAAGTGAAAATAAAGAGAAGAGCTGGACAATGGGGGAAGGATGGGCAAAATGATGCATGTGACATGTGAACAGAAGGAGGGAAAATACAGAGAAGGTAGGGAATTGAGGAAACGAGGAGAAGGGGCAGAAGGGTGGATGAGAATTAACAAAAACAAATTGCATTTGAAAATGCCATAGATAAAATCAAACTTGGGCAACTAGAAAAAACTTTATTTTTGATCTTCCTAGTACTAATTGCCTTAGAATATATTTCTTTAGAAGTATTGATATAAATGAACACTTATTTTTGATAGGAAGTTTCTGAAAGGAGTCATTCTTCCGGAGTAGGTTTTCTGTGGTACTGAATGTCATGAGAGCATATCTTCACAAGGGTTATAATTTATATTTATACACCAGAGATCTGAATAGACTGTGTATTGACCCACCATCTCCCTTTATACCTAAGTCATAGATAATTACCAAAAGTCTTACTGTGAAGATTGTTCCTCTCAGTTTTTCACTAGGTCTTGGCCTACCTTTTCTGCTGGTTTAGTGGACTCTCCAGCTTCATGGTCTTTAACAGTGTGTGTAAAACCCTTAGAAAGCCCTTCTCCTCTTCAACTAAAGTGATTATTAGTTAAAAACAACCACTCCCTACTCTACATGGCTATCAGCATCGTTTGGCAAAATGTACTCAACCCTCAGTACTATGATACTGAAGATTTTGCTGCAAACCTGGATCTAAGGGCATGCAGGCAAGACAAAATTGTACTGAAAGGTGGTAATGCTGACATTTAAAAACACCCTAGTATTTTTTTTAAGAATTGGTTTCCTGCTATTTACTTCTCAGTAGACAGAAACATCCCTCTGCCTTTAAATGCATATTTGAGTTAACATAGCTAGTTACTTATACTTGGTTTATTTTTCTTCAAATTTGGAGAGAGATTTTTCCTCCCAAATTGATTATTTGTAATAGAAGTAGATCTAAATATGTAAGCAGTAATACCTACAACTCATTATAAATCCCAACATCTCAGTGAGCCAGAGAAGAATATGCTAACACTGCAGCCTTTGTTCATTATGAGTATCAAAAATGTAGACCATTGATCTACAAAACTTGGCATAAGTTACAGTAAGTCAGAAATAAAATCACTAAGTATTTAAATGTTTCCATACTAATAAGACTGTGGGCCCAGAGAAAAACTCATTCTCTATGAAGTCAAATTAAGACACAAGGTAAGTTAGCCTGTTTTTTTTTTCTTTCTTGAGGGATATAGTAAAAAAAAAAAAAGTATTAAATGTCATGCACATTACTTGTGTTTAATTGTTATGTTAATTCCTGTCTTGAGAAGAGAGCAAAACGATGAAGGTTTGTTTCAATAACCCCCATGTTTACATTCATTTTTGAATTGTAAGGCTATTTCTACATCCAGGCAGACAGCCCAGAACAACATTGCTTTGCTAAATTAGAAACAAAGAATTCTATTTGAACTAGAAATTTTGTATACAAAACACATTAGTAGGTCTCTGTTTTTAGTAAGAATTCTACACTTACAGGCTTACAACCCCTGTAAACTGAATGGGATCTGAGAACACATCTAATTCATTCTGCCTATTTTTCTGTTAGAAAAATGAGACCCAAGTAGGGGCCAAATTTTGCCCAAGGTCCTCTGCCTGGTCTGTGGCAAGGAAGCAGTTAAAATTCAGACTTTTGTAATCTTCATTCAGAAATGTTTTGATTGATGTATGTGTCCCCCTTCTCCTATAGTAGTTGTTGGGAATATGGACTGAAGGCTAATATACATAACCAGCCTCCTTCTGCTGCCTTGCCATTGCCAATGCATAATATAGGGGAAATCACTTAAACTTTGATTCTCATTTAAAATGAGGATAAAGCTGGGATTGGTGGTGCACGCTGTTTTTTTCTTCTTTTTCTCAAAGTTCAATCTAGCATTTTATTTTTTTCACATCCCATAATATGTTCTAATACTGCATGCCTTTAATCCTAGCACTCAGGAATCAGAGGTAGGAGGATCACCATGAGTTTGAGGCCAACCTAAGACTACACAGAGAATTCCAGGTCATCCTGGGCTACAATGAGACCCTACTTTGAAAAGCAAAACAAAAATAATAATACATAAAATAAATGTGGATAGTAGTAGTGCCTATTTATTGAATAGTTTTGGGCATTTAATGTATAAAATAAACTAAAGTACTTAGGACATTGCTGTTGGAAGTCTCTGAATATAATTTCTTACTGTATTATTAAAATAATTGTTTTAATGTTGATAGCATTTTGACAAAATATTTAAGAAGAATATCTCTTCCTGGGGAATACTGGAGAAAGTCATAATCATTTAAAATAGAAATGACAATCAAACAGCTAAACAAAACATCATTAGATTATCAGAACTACAGTCACATCTTGTGTCAGAAAAGGAAACTTACTGCTCCTGCACAACTCTCAAACTATTTATATCTTGCTAATATTTCTCATAAGTCTCAACATTACAGTTTATTATCAAAGAGATAGTCACACTTGTGGGTGAGCTTATCACCCACAAACTCAGACCTATTAATCTATGTGAGCAGCTTATTTCATATCAGAAATGGTACATGAACCTTATACAAACAAGTATGTCATTAAATGCACTGTTTATAAAGGCATTTATATGGATAGACACACTGTGTAAAAAATATGATATACATGTGTTCATTATGTTATATATGAAATATATAGGTAGCAATATAAATATTTGTACACATTGATCATCACTGACTGGCATTAAGATCTGTATGGTACTCTAGCAATAGAGTCCTTTAATTGTTTGGTTCTTTCTTAGTGATCCAGCACCAAATTATAAAAAATATATTCTAACATAGAAAAGTTGCTGACATGCTTGAATAATAAGTTCCTATGTGGTTTACAAGACACATCAATATAACTCAGACTTTCTAGAAATTCCATGGGTTTGTTCTCACCTGATAACAGCACTAAGACTATTCTAGGAAGCAAAATCCATAAAATTTTACTTATGGCAGTACTAAATTGGGAAATATTAATCACTGACATTTGTGTTTCAATACCTGTGTGATTTTAAATGTCATTTTAAAATACAATAGCAATGAATACAAGTGAAATTGATACCATATGACAAAGAGAGAAAGGATAACTTTGTTTCTATTTCTGCATAGGCATGTGTATCAATTAATTTTATTTTATTTTTCTGTTTTCTAAGAGATTATTGTGGATACTATGTGCTACTGAATTTCTGAATTACTAATTTATAGGCCCTCTGGTTTGAATAAGTGCCCCCTAAAGGGTGATGGTATTTGAAGATGGTGGAACCTTAAGGAACTGGCATCTCATGGAAAGTCATTATGTCTTTAGGGGCAAACCCTTGAAGGAGATTATGGGACTCTAGTTAGCCCCTCTTTTTCTTTTACTTTTAGGCCATGGGTTAAGTAATTAGCTTTGTCATATGGCCGTGGCCCCATGTACCTTACCAGAAGTGCAAACAAAACAACTGAGCCCATCAGTCATAGACTGAGAACTCCAAAACTTCAAGCCAAAATAAACCTTTGTTTTTATAATTCATTATTTCAGATATTCCAATCTAATGATGAAAAGAAAGTGAACACAGTAATGATGTATAAGACACTTGGAAAGGTACCTGTGATTTGACAGACACCCAGTTAATAGGAGTTATCTGGCCTTTCTCTTCACTTTTTATTTCCTCTTGAAGGAAGCAAAGTCTAGCTTCAAACCCTGATTTCAATCTCTCTCAAAAATTGGTGTAATCCTAAACAGCAGTCAATTACATATGCACTTTGGTGACAACTGCCTTGTCCCGATTTTTTTAAAATAAAATGTCCTTGCAGTTCTTTCAAATGTTTCCCTCCAAATTGTGTAACACAAACACACAACACACACACACATACACATATATATATATATGTATGTATATAGACATATATATATGTATGTATATATATGTGATGTAACAACTTCTATACTTACAGACAACAAACCATGGTATTTCCCCTCCCCACTTTCTTCTTCACTACTCTGCTCTCCATCATATCCCCTCTCTCTCCATTAGCCTCTTTTAATCTGATGTCATCATCTTTTTCTCCTATTGTGAGGATCTTGTGCAGGTATTGATAGGCACTGCAAGGTCTTGGATATTGAGGCCAAATTCTGTCCAGACAGTTGTATGTAAGGAGTGGTACCCTTCCTTTCGCTCTTACATTCTTTCCGCCACCTCTTCCTCAATGGACCCTGAGCCTTGGAGGGTGTGAGATGTTTCAGAGGGACACTGCTCTGTCCCTTCTTTTCAGCACTATGTTGCCTTTTAGGTCATCCCAATGGAAATCACCATCTGAAATGAGAAGCTTCTCTAACCAGAAGCGAGAGTAGCATTAATATATGAGTATGAACATTAAGTGTAGTATATTCAGGGCAATTTGCTCAGAGTAATATATGCATTTATCCAGACAAGAGTAGGCTTTATACCCCTAAGGCTTATGACCTCCCCTGCCATAGGCCTTTGATTAGGTTTTCAGTACCTGTCATGTATTCCCTCCCATAGAGTGGGCCTTCAGTCCAATTAGAGAGCTGTTGGATTCCCCCAGAGCAGACATGTCACTATTGCACTCATTCTGTCATTTGTCCTGTCTGGCCAAACTTGAGGCTTCCAGTATCCACTGTTGTCACCACTGATGATTTCTGTCTCCCATAAGGCTGCATACAGTGCAGCTTTTTCCAGCTTTCAGTTGGCTGGGCTACAGGGAGAAGGTTTTCTGCTCAGCACCAGCTTGATTTCTCAGTGAAACTGTCACTCAGGCATGTGAAGTCTTCAGTAATAGGGTCTTAGCATCTCGGTCTCATGGGAAACCAAGGGCCGTGGCAATAGCCTGTAACATTTTGGAGCCAATAGGGATCCCCTGGCCAACAATGGACTGGAAGGCATACTATCTCCGGCACTGAAAAATTTCTAGTAACAATCTATGGCTTCTGGATGTGTCATTTTTCAAGAAAGTGCATTTTCATATGTCTTATTCAGAATATCTTGAATTTTGATTGACCTCCCCCCACCCTTCCTGTATATAATCTCTTTCCCTGACTTCACTGAGGCCTTTCCTGTCCCTGTAATCTGTTCTTCTACATATATATATAATACCATCCCCTTAAGACCTTTCCTCTCCTGCCTCTCTTATAGCCATTTTCCAGCTTATGGGCCTCTGCTACTTATTTTTGGTTCCAGCTCACACACAAGTGTATACATTTGTAGCTTGGATTCACAGATGAGAAAGAACATGTGACATTTGGCTTTCTGGGCCTGGGTTACCTCACTTAGTATAATTATATCCAGATCCATCTATTTCCCTGCAAATTTCATAATTCTATTTTCCTTTACCACTGAATAGAACTGCATTGTGTAAATGTACCACTTCTTTATTATCCATTCATCTCTGGATGGACATCTAGGCTGGTTCCATTTCCTATCTATTGTGAATAGAGCAGCAATGAACATGGTTGTGCAAGTATCTCTAAGGTAGTGAGAAGATTCATTAGGATATATGCCTAGTTGTGCTATAGCTGGAACATATGGCACATCTATTTTTAGGTGTCTCAAGAACCTCCACACTGATTTTCACAATGGCTGTACCAGATTACATTGCCACCAACAGTGCAGAAGGGTTCCTCCTTTACCAAAACTTCACCAACATTTATTGTCATTTGTTTTCTTGATGGTAGCAATTCTGATGGGAGAGAGATGGAATTTCAAGGTAGTTTTAATTTGCATTTCTCTGGTGGCTAAGTATGTAGAACACATATTTTTGTTTATATGCCATCTGTCTTTCTTCTGGTGAGAACTCTCTTTAGTCCCATAGCCCATTTTTTGATTTCTTATTGTTCTGTTTTTTAAGTTCTTTGTATATTCTAGATATTAATCCACTGTCAGATGTGTGGCTAGCAAAGATTTTCTCCCATTTTGTAGGTTGTCTCTTTGCTCTATTCACAGTGTCCTTTGCTGTACAAAAGCTTTGTAATTTCATGAGATCTCAGTACTTGATTAGTGGTTTCATTTTCTGAGCAATTGGGGTTAAATTCCGAAAGTCATTACCTATGCCAATATGTTGAAGTGTTTCCCCTATCTTTTTCTGTAGCAATTTAAGAGTTTCAGGTCTGATATTAAGGTCCCTGATCCACTTTGATTGGATTCTTGTGAATGGAGAAAGATAAGGATCTATTTCATCTTTCTACATATAGATATCCAGTTTTCCCAGCACTACTCGTTGAAGAGGCTGTCTTTTCTCCAATGAATATTTTTGGAAATTTTGTCAAAATCAGATGGCTGTAGCTGCCTGGATTAGCATCTGGGTACTTTATGATGTTCCATTGATCTACATGTCTGTCTTTTGCCAATAACATACTGTATTTGTTACTATGGCTTTGTAATATAGCTTAAAATTGGGTACGGTGATAGCACCAGCCTTATTTTTGTTTCTCAAATTTGTTTTGGCTATTTGATGTTTTTTTTTTGTGTGTGCTTCCAAATGAATTATGGGATTTTTTTCTACTCCTGTGAAGAATTCCATTGGAATTTTAATGGGGATTGCATTAAATGTGCAGATTGCATTTTGTAAGATTGACATTTTCACAATATTGATTCTTCCAATCCAAGAACATAGGATGTCTTTCCATTTCCATGTGTCTTCTGAAATTTCTTGCTTGGGTGTTTTAAAGTTCGTTGGTTAAGTTTATTCCAAGGTACGTTTTCTTTTTTTGAGGCAATTGTGAATGGGAGAGCTTCGCTGATTTCATCCTCCGCATATTTGTTGTTAGTATATAGGAAAGCTACTGATTTCTGTGTATTTATTTTGTATCCTGATACGTTGCTAAAAGTGTTTATCAACTCTAACAGTTTTCTGGTAGAGATTTCAGGGTTTTTTATGTATTGAATCATGTCATCTGCAAATAGTGATAATTTTATCTCTTCCTTTCCAAATTGTATCCCTTTTATGAGTGTCTCTTGCCTTATTGCTATAGCTAAGACTTCTAGTACTATATTAAATAAAAGTGGGGAGAGTGGGCACCCTTGTTTTGTTCCAGAATTTAGTGGAATAGTTTCAAGTTTTTCTCTATTTAGTATTATGTTTGCTACAGTTTTGTCATAAATAACTTTTATTATGGTGAGATATGTTCCTTCTATTCCCAGTTTCTGTAATACTTTTACCTTGAAAAGATGTTGGATTTTGTTGAATGCCTTTTCTGCTTCTACTGAGATGATCATATGATTTTTGTCCTTCAGATCATTTATATGATGTATTACTTTTATCGACTTGCTTATGTTGAACCATCCCTACATCCATGGGATAAAGCCAACTTGGTTTAGGTGAATATTCTTTTTTATACATTCTTGTATTCTGTTTGCCAATATTTTGTTCAGAATTTTCCCATCTATTTTCATGATGGAGATTGGTCTGTAATTTTCTTTTTTTGTTCTGTCTTTGCTTGGTTTTGGTATGAGGGTGATGCTGGTTTCGTAGAAGGAGTTTGGTAGAATTCCTTCTTTTTCTATTTTGTGGAGAAGTTTGAGAAGCAGTGATATTAGTTCGTTCATGAAGGTTTGATAAAATTCACAAATGAATCCATCTGTGCCTGGGTTATTTTTAGTTGGGAGACTTTTTATAACTGCTTGGATCTCTGTACTTGTTATAGGTCTATTTAAATGGTTTATCTCATCTTGATTTAATTTTGGTAGGTCATATGAATCAAGGAAATCAACCTTTTCTTTCAGATTTTCAAACTTAAGGGCATATATATTCTTAAAGTACATCCTTATAATTGTCTGAATTTCATTGGTATCTGTTGTAATGGTGCCCTTTTAATACCTAATTTTATTAATTTTTGTCTCTTCTCTCTTTCTTCTGGTCAAATTTGCTAAGGGTTTACCAATTTTGTTTATCCTTTCAAAGAATCAACTCTTTGTTTCATTGATTTTTTTGTTGTTGTTTCTATTTCACTAATTTTTGCCCTAATCTTTATTATTTATTCTCATCTACTGATTTTTGGTTTTACTTGTTATTTTTTCAAGGCCTTAAGGTTCAGCGTTAAATTGTTTACTTGTGAACTCTCTAATTTCTTATCATAGGCACGTAGAGCTGTAAATTTCCTTCTTAGGACTGCCTTCATTTTGTCCCAAAGTTTTGGTATGTTGTATTATCATCATCATTTGATTCTATGTATTTATTGATTTCCTTTTTGATTTCTTCAATGACCCATTGATCATTCAATAGTGTATAGTTTCATCTCCATGAATTTATGTATGTTCTGTAGCTTTTCTTGTTGCTGATTTGCAGTTTATCTCATTGTGGTCAGATATAATACAAGGGGATATTTCAATTTTCCTGTATTTGTGATTTGCTTTGTATCCTAATATATGGTCTATTTTAGAGAATGTTCCATGTGCTGCTGAGAAAAATGTATATTTTGCAGCATTTGTATGGAATGGTCTGTAAATATTTGTTAGGTCCATTTGTTCCATGACATCATTTAATTCAGATGTCTCTCTGTTTATTTTTTTGCCAGGATGACCTGTCAATTGATGAGAGTGGGGTATTGAAGTCTCTCACTAGAATTGTGTTTGATGTTATCTGTGACCTTAAGTCTAATAGTGTTTGTTGTTGAAACTGGGAGCCCCCATGTTAGGTGCATATATGTTTAGGATAAAGTAATCTTGGTTGACAGTTGTTATCTTTCAGAACTTGGGATACATCATTCCTTCTGGCTTTTAAGGTTTGTGTTGAGTAATATGCAATTATTCTGATGGGCTTGCCTTTGTAGGTGATTTTCTTTTTCTCTCTAGCTGCTTTCAATATATTTTCTTTGGTTTGTGTGTTTTGTAGTTTAATTATAACATGGCGAGGAGAGGCTCTTTCCAGGTTTTGATTCTTTGGTGTTCTAAAAGCTTTCTTACACCTGCATCGGCATTTCTTTCCCAATTTGGGGAAATTTTTCTTCTATGAATTTGTTGAAAACACCTAGTAAGCCTCTTGATTGAAATTCTTCTCCTTCTCCACCCTGAATTCTTATGTTTAATCTTTTCATAGTGTCCTGGATATCTTGAAATTCCCATTCATACCTTGCTATTAGCTTTTCTTTATTTGTTGGACTGTAATAAGTATGCCACCTGGTCTTCTAGTTTTGATATCCTGTTCTCTCCTTCCTCTATTCTACTGGTGAGACTTTCCACGGAGACTTTATTTCACTGAACTGTATTCTTCACTGCTAGAATTTCAGCCTGGTTTTTCTTCAGTATTTCTATTTTCTTATTCATGTTTCATAATGGCTTCTTCATTTCATTAAGCTGGCTTCCTGTGTTCACTTTCAGAAGTTTGTTTTCTTCTTTAATTCCTTTGTTTCCTTTTTTTTATTTCCTTCATTTCTTCTCTGATTTCCTTGAGCATAGATACCATCATTTTCTTGACATTTTTGTCAGACATTTCATCTCATCGGTGATCATTTCCTATGGATTTATAGTTTTTGGTGGGACTATACTGTCTTGATTCTTTGAGTTTCTTGTATTGTATTGTAGTGACTTTTGCATCCTGAATTGATTTGATGCTTCAGTTTTCTACTTATCTGCAGTGTTTCACAACCTGGCAATCCACCACTATATACCCTCAGGATATGAGTTCAAGGTGCCAGGTGTAGTTCTTGTCCCCAAATCAAGCCACAGAAGTAGTTATAGGTGTTAAGTTTGCTTGCTAAGCAAGTATTCTAGTGGACTGGGTGGAATAATTTACTGGAAAATTCTAAACTTCAACCAAGTAACATACACAATCAATAAAAACCAGCACAAAGTATGCAATTATGGGGATTAAATCAAGCAGATACTCTTATAGAACCAAAATCCCTATGGGTGTGTGTTGTTCAGTTTATCATTGCTTCCTATTTTTCTTTTGTTTAGAATGTTTATTTTTCCTGTTACACCCAGTGAAAGCTGAAGGATCAAGCAGTATTTGCCTTTCAGGAGCGAAACCTTCCAAATGCACAAAGACCCATGTGGTAATGATTGATGTTTGCCAGATATTTAGATTCATCCTACCTCTGCCTCCCAAGTGCTTGGATTAAAGGAATGTGCCACCACACCTGGGTAGGTCAAGTATTTTTTTTAAGTTAAATAGTTTAAGTTTTTAAAAGTTAAATAGTGATTATTAGCCATTTGTTTTTCTTCATTTGAAAATTCCCTATTGAGTTCTGTGTCCCATTTTTTTTGAGTGGACTTTTTGAGTTGTAATTGCATAGTATTTTGAGTTATTTGTAAATTTTAGATATTAGGCTTCTGTCAGTGGTATAGCTATATGAGGATTATCTCCCATTCTGTGGGTAGTCTAGGAAAATAAAGCAGAAAATCTCCCAAGCTAGGATGGGTTGCCAGTCAGTAGTCTGCATGGCTACCTGCATGGGGTTTTCCCACATCCTCAGAGATGTAAAATAGGCATATATACATCCAGTGAAGTTGAACTTCATTCATTAAGTCTGAGTATGGAGGAACTTGATTGATTTGTGAATGATGGAGGAGAGCACAGACTCAGAAAGAGACTTTGGGCAGTAGTAGGTTTTTTAATGGGGGAAAACACATGAAAAATTAAGAAGGACAAGCCAGGAAGCTATTCTTAATCACCATCTTGAGTCATTTTGAAGTTGCCTTCTAACCATTCCAGGGCCAGTCAGCATCTATGATCTTTTGAGCCTGTGTCCATAAAATTACTGTGATTTGAGGGCTTGTTAATTCAATAGAAGTAGCTATTCTTTCACTGATTCTATAAACAAACATTTGTGCAATATTATATGGTATGGTCTTGGCATTTAGAGATTTGTCATAAGTGAATGGAGATAAAAAAAAAACATTATATCTGCTAACCAAAATCATTTTTGTTGTAGAATAGCACAAACATACCAACACATATGATTGAATGTGTAAGTGCTACATCAGGTATAAATAAAGTTTTCATGGGTGGTTTATAGAGAGAACATTTCACTCAGATTTCAGAGTAAGAAAGGATAAAGTTGAACCTAAAAGATCAAAGAAAGCTAATTAGTGGAAAATAACTTATCACTGGGCTGGAGAAATTGCCTAGTTGTTAAGGCATTTGCCTACAAAGCCAAAGGACCCAGATTCAATTCCCCAGGACCCACATAAGCCAGATGCACTAGGTAGCACATGTGTCTGGAGTTTGCAGTGATTGGAGACCACTCTCCATCTCTCTTTCTCTCTCTCTCTCAAATAATTAAATTAAATTAAAAAAAACTAAGTTATGATTAATCATATGTGCAATAAGATCTAGGCCTGAACCTGGGACCTAGTCAAAAGGATATTTTGATAAAATACTTTCCCTCCCCTCGTCCTTTACCTATGATTGTCTTTCACAGATTTCTCTCTCGTGTTCTATTTCTAAACTCTGTGGCTTTCAAATGAATTCCACTATAGTAGAAGTTGATAAAAGTCTAAGGCATATTTTCTTCCAGATATAGTCTAAGAATGTTCATAATTATCTAATTTTTATATTCTTCTGTCAATAGTATAAGAGACTTGATGTACTTTAATGATAACTTACAGTGATATTGTTTAGAGAACAGGCTGGCACACTACAGCCAACTGGACAGCTATTTATTTTATAATAAATTATATTGGTATATGGCCATGTTCATTTCTCTACATGCTGTTTTGGGGTGATTTTGTCCTGAAATGGCAGACCTGAGGAGTTGAACAGCTAGATAGGAGGAATACATTTCAAGGGACTTATTGCATAGCAAGGTAATCATAGTTAATGATGGTATATTGTACTTTTGAAAATTGTTGAGAATATTTTGTGTGGTCTCACCAGGAAAAAAAAATGATAACTATTGGAGAAAACTCATTGTTAATTAGAAAAGTGTAATCACTTCGCAATGTATATGTACCTCAAGATATCACATTGTGCTTCATAAAAATGTGTTGTTTAATTAAAATGAACTATGAGTAAATATGAATGAATTATTAGTAAATAATGAGTAAATATGCAAATAAATATTTCCACTGAAGCCTTTCCTAGAAAAGTTTACTGCCCTCTAGTTGATATTTGTGATCTTGCTTAGAAAATATACATTTTGTTACACAATGGGAAATTACATTTCCAGATATATCTAAGTTTTGTACCCATTATTGTTTTCAGAAAAAAACAAACATTATCTCTCTGAACATTCTTTTTCTTAGATACATTTTTCAACATTCATTGAATGAGAAGCTATTATGACTTTAATATTCAGATGTCTAAGGTTGACTTTATTTGCCCTTGCTCATTAATAATGATTTGAGTATAAAATTTCAAGCTCATGGGAACCTCCTAAGGTATAATTTAATTATCTGTAGATTATTTTTATTCAGTTGAGAAATCTACTCAGTGTTTTGGAAATCACCTGTTTCTTCTTTCTGATATATTTTAAGATACTCTCTTTCAATGTCTGCAGTGTCACGTGCTATGTGGAGGGAGAGATTTATTTGTATTTAGCCTGTTTGACATTTGAAGTGCATTATGAACCCTGAAGAATTGTTTTTAGTTATGGAGAGTTTTAAGCAAGTATAACCTCATTCTTTTCTGACATTCTATCTAGAGCCTTCTCCAGGATCATTTATAAGATACAGAATAAAAGCTGTTGGTCTATACTTCCTGGTTTTTTTCATTTAGCTTTCAGATATTTGAGATCACCATTCTCTAGTGTCATATCATGGGTCACTTTTCTTATAAATATTTTCCAATTCAATAGTTATTTAATCAGCCCTGTCAAGTCTAGAGCATCCTTTAATTTCAATGACTAATGAAGGGACAAGCTCTATCAAAGTCTATGCGCAAGTCTGGTCCAATAATATATCTTGTGAAAAGTACCCTTAGTACCTTTACTCCACAACAGCTGGATTTCCAGATGCCTCTGCCTTATTCCTGATGAGCTATAAATAGTTTTAGACTAACTTACAAGTTCATGCTTTTCTATTTTTTTTTAATTTTCTATTAATTAGTTTTGTGTTCAGCCAATACAGTCAGTTTGGTACCATTATTAGGCTCATCTGTAACCTACCCCTCCCCTTTGCCCCTCCTTGTTGAGGTATATGGGTCATGCATTGTGGAGTTAGCCCACAGTTATGGGTAGGATAAATGTCTCTGCATATCATGACCCAACATGTGGCTCTGACATTCTTTCCACCCCCTCTTCCGCAAAATTTCCCTGAGCCATGTTGGGTTCATTTTTGTTCTGCTTCAGTGATGAGGTGTTGGGGGCACCTGGGTCTCTGGACCTCTGATTTAGTAGAAGTTGACTTTTCTCTGTGTTGACCTCCTTCACCATTGTGCTGGTTCGCAGTTCATCAGGAAGACAGCACCCTTGCTTGTTTCACCAATTTTTCTTAGTTTCAGGCCTTGCCCTTTTGAGCTATGATTGGGTGGCTCTCTCCTTAGGATCTACATCTATCTGAAAAAGAAAGCAGATACTCCAACGGAGAGTAAGTTAGCACCAGGAAAAATGAGATAACCTTTACTTTTTTTTATAGAGAGTTTAATAGGTGTAGGCCCTCTTGCAGCCCACAAATGATGGTAGCTTGATGATGGGAGTGGGCTTATGTTTGGATATGGTTCTGACTTGTTTCCCAGTTCCAGCTATGGGTCCCGTACCACTGAGGGGATCAGTTAGCCACATCAAGAGCAATTCGTTCCCCAACATGGCTGTGTGCCACTATTGCACTTGTGAAGGCATCACAACAAGTTATTTGCTGCTAAGTAGGTTAGACCATGAGTTGCTTGGACAGATATTGGTCATTTTCCACCAGTCGCCCATGTGGCACCTTCTGTCACTAGATGTGCTGACTGTCTGGGGACTGACTCTCTTCCAGCCTCCAGCCATGCCATTCCATTTTATGTGTTCACCACATAAGGTGTCTTCAGCAGTAGGGTCTTACCATTAACCTTTGGTGGGACATCAAGTACTCTAACAGAAATCTATCTTTCTTTAAGGAAGCCTTGTAGGTCTCTCTCATTAAAAGCTCTTTGTGGATGATAGCCACATAACTCTCCAGTGTCTTGTGATTCAGGTGTTCCCTCTAAGGGCCTGATGAAAGTTCAGCCATTTGGTCTGTGTTTTAGGAAGTAGCCTTTTATGTAACCATTGCCGTTTGGGTCCAGATTGGTGTTTCCCACCCCTCCGTTGCCCTCCCCTTCTTCCCCAAACATCCTCCTGCCTAGTAAACGAGATGCTTGCTGG
This sequence comes from Dipus sagitta, assembly GCA_036346955.1. Classification (NCBI taxonomy): domain Eukaryota; kingdom Metazoa; phylum Chordata; class Mammalia; order Rodentia; family Dipodidae; genus Dipus; species Dipus sagitta. Next base: position 124,390,016 of record CM070776.1, read on the forward strand.
GTATGTAAGACATCTTGGATCAATTCAGGTTAGGTACTGTAGATGACTGAGACTATGTGGCAATTTTTTTTTTCTGTGATTGGGTAGGTTCACTGAGAATGATCTGTTCCAGGTTCAACTGTTTTTCCTCAAATTTCATTGTGTCATTTTTTCTTACTGCTGTATAGAATTACATTGTGTAGATATACAACATCTTAGTTATCCATTCTTCTAGTGATGGACATCTGGGTTGATTCCAGCTCTTAGCTATTACGAATTGAGCCACTACAAACATGGCTGAGCAAATCTCTCTGGCCTGTGGTTTGAAGGTTTTAGGGTAGATGCCCAGTAAGGGAATAGCTGGGTCTCTTGGTATCTCTATAGTCAGCTTTTTCAGGAGTCTCCATATTGCTTTCCAAAGTGGTTGTACCATCTTACATTCCCACCAACAGTGGAAGAATATTCCTACTTCTCCACATACTCACCAGCATTTAATTTCATTTGATTTTTTTGGTGTTTGCTATCCTTACTGGGGGAAGGTAGAATCTCATTGTTCTTTTAAGTTGCATTTCCCTGATGATTATGGATGATCAACGTTTTCGTAAGTCTGTGTTTCCCATTTGTATTTCTTCCTCTGTTAACTGCCTGTTCAGCTCTTTGCCCCATTTTGTGAGTGGAGTGATTGACTTTTACTGTTTAGATTTTTGAGTTCTTTGTAGAATCTAGAGATTAGGCCTCTATCAGTTGGATAACCAGCAAATATTTTCTCACATTCTGTGGGTGGTCTATTGACTTTGCTTATTGTATGCTTGTTTGTAAAGAAACTTAAGCTTCATGTGATCCCATTGGTTGAGTGACTGTTTAAGATCGTAAGCTACTGGGGTTTTGTTCAGGAAGTCTTTTTCCATTCCTATATCATGGAATGTACTTCCTTAATTTTCTTCCAGTAGTAGCCGAGTTTCTGGTCTTATATTGAGGTCTTTGATCCATTTGGACTTGAGTGTAGTGCATAGCGAAATGTGTGGATCAAGTTTCAATTTCCTGCATATGGTTACCCAGTTTGTCCAGTACCATTTGTTGAAGATACTGTCTTTTTTCTAGCCTATATTGTTAGGACCTTTCTCGAATATCAAGTAGCTATAGTTCCTTGACCCAAAGTCCGGGTCCTCAAGTCTATTCCATTGGTCTATACTCCTGTTTTTATGCCAGTACCATGCTGTTTTTATTACTATGACTTTGTAATATAGCTTTAGATCAGGTATGGTGATGCCTCTAGAAGTATTTCTTTTGCTGAGGATATGTTTGGATATGTGAGGCCTTCTGCTTTTCCATATGAAATTTGAGATCATTTTTTCTATGTCTGTGAAGAACACTGTAGGGATTTTAATTGGAATTGCATTAAATCTGTATATTGCCTTTGCTAGGATTGTCATCTTCACAATGTTAATTCTGCCTATCCAGGAGCATGGGAGGTCTTTCCATTTTCTCAAGTCCTCCTCAATTTCTTTTTTGATTATTTTTATGTTTTGTTGTATAAATCTTTCAATTCCTTGGTTAACATTATTCCAAGGTATTTTATTTTTTTGTTGCTATTGAAAATGGGACTATGTCCCTTATTTCTTTCTCTGTATCTTTGTCATTTGGATATAGGAAGGCTACTGATTTTTGTGCATTGATTTTGTATCCTGCTACTTTGCTATAGGAGTTAATCACCTTAAGGAGTTTTGGGATAGAGTCCCTTGGGTCTCTTACATATACAATCATGTCATCAGTGAATAAAGCTAACTTAACTTCTTCCTTTCCAAATTGTATCCCTTTTATTTCCTTCTCCTGTCTTATTGCTTGAGCTAGGACTTCCATTACTAATATGAAAAGCAGAGGTGAGAGTGGACAACCCTGTCCTGTTCCTGATCTTAATGGGAATTCCTCCAGTCTCTCTCCATTGACTATTATCTGGGCCTTTGGAGCTTTGTATATTGCCTTTATTATGTTAAGATATGAACCAACCATGCCAATTCTCTCCAATGTTTTGATCATGTAGTGATGTTGTGTCTTTTCAAAGGCCTTTTCTGCATCTATCGAAATGATCATGTGGTTTTTTGTTTAACCTTGTTCATCAGGGAAATAGGCCGGCAGTTTTCTTTTCTTGTGGCATCTCTTCCTGGTTTTGGAATTAGGGTGATACTAGCTTCATAAAAGGAGTTGGGTAGCCTTCCCTGTTCTCAAATTGTATGGCACAGTTTGAGGAACACTGGTTTGAGTTCTTCCATGAAGGTTTGATAGAATTCACCTGAGAAGCCATCTAGTCCTAGACTCTTCTTTTGGGGGAAGTTTTTTTTAATTAGTTTTTCAATCTCCATGAGTGTGATAGGTTCATTGTGGTGATTATTCAGCTCTGAGTTTAGCTTTGGTAGATGGTATGTGTCCAGGAATTTATCCATCTACTCCACACTATCCAGTTCTGTGGAGTAGAGTTTTTTGAAATAAGTCCTTATGATTCTCCCAATTTCACTTATGTCTGTTGTGATCTCTCCTTTTTCATTTTGAATTTTGTTAATTTGAATCTTATCTTTTTTTTGTTTTGTTTTGTCAATTGTCTTAATTGTTTCCTTGGTTTCCGATTTATTAATTTCTGCTCTGATTTTAATTATTTCTTTCCTTCTGGAGCTCTTTGGGTTGGATATTTCTTGCTTTTCCACTGCCTTTACGTGGATGGTTAGGTTATTGACTGGAGTTCTCTCAGTCTTTTTTAATGAAGGTATTGAGTGCTATGATTTTTCCCTGAGGACCACCTTCATTGTGTCCCATAAGTTTTGTACGATGTGTTCTCATTGCCATTCAATTATAGAAATTTTGCATTTTTATTTTTTATTTCACTCACTATTGATTTATTATTTAAAAGTGTGTTGTTCAGTTTCCAGGTGCCATTGGGATTCTTGGCGGGTCTTTTGTTGTTGATTTCTAGCAATATAGCGTTGTGATCTGATATCATGCAGGGAATTATGTCAATCTTCCTAAATATGTGGAGGCAGGCTTTTTAACCCAGTATAAGGTCTGTTTTATAGAATGTTCCATGGGCTGCATTTGGGATGGAAAGTTCTGTAGATGTCCATTAGTTGTAAGTGATCTATGGTTTTGTTGAGCTCTCTTACTTCCCTGTTGAGTTTCTGTTTGGATGATCTGTCTATTACTGATAATGGTATATTGAAGTCCCCAGACATGATGGTGTTGGTGCTTATTTCTGTTTTATTTTCAAGTAGGTTTTGGTTTATGAACTGTGGTGTCCCTGTGTTTGCTGGATACAGATTTATGATTGTAATATCCTCTTGATGGATCATTCCCCTAATAAGTAGGAAGTGGCCTTCTTTGTCTTTTTTGATTATTTTTGGTTTGATGTCTATTTTATCCGACATTAATATAGCTATGCCTGCTTGTTTCTTATTCCCGTTTGCTTGGAATATTGTTTTCCACCCTTTCACCCTGAAGAGGTGTCTGTCTTTAGTGGTGAGGTGGGTTTCTTGAGGACAACAGATTGAGGGGCCTAGTTTTTTGATCCATCCTGTTAGCTTGTGTCTCTTGATGAGTGAATTAAGGCTATTAATATTTAGGGTAATGACTGTGAGATTTGATTTGATCCCTGCCATATTCTGGTGGTATATATGGGTTGGTGTTTTCATGGACTTTGAAGTATTTTCTGCTTACTCTGAGTTTGGTTATTGTGATCAACTTCTTGTAGGCATTTGAGTTTGATTATTTGTTTCTTCTCTGTGGAGAATTTCCTGAAATACCCTCTGTAGGTTTGGTTTTGTGTTCATATAATTGTAAAGCTGAGTTTTGTCATGGACCATCTATTATGAGGGATACTTTTGCTGGGTAGAGTAGTTTGGGTTGGAAGCCATAGGTTCTTAGACTTTGCAGTGTTTCATTCCAGGCCCTTCTACCTTTCAGGGTTTCCATTGAGAAGTCTGGATTAATTCTGATGGGGTTACCTCTGAAAGTCATGTGCTGTTTTTCCCTAGCTGCTTTTAGGATTTTCTCTTTGGTGTGAATGCTTAGAGTGTTAATGACATGTCTTGGAGAGTTTCTACTTTGGTCCAGTCTGTTTGGAGTTCTGTTGGCTTCTTGTATCTTGATGGGACTTTCTTTTGAGAGACTGGGGAAGTTTTCTTCAATTATTTTGTTAAATAAGTTCTCCATGCCTTTGGTCTGTATTTCTTCTCCTTCTGGTATTTCAATGATCCTACTATTTGGATGTTTAAGTGTATCCCACAATTCCCTCATGTTCTGTTCACAGGAACTTTTGAACTTACTGAAATTTTTGAACTCTTGAACTGTTTCTTCCATCTTGTCTTCCAGATCAGAGTTTCTATCCTCCACGTGCCTGATTCTATTCTTGAGAGCTTCCAAAGATTTTTGGACTTGTTCAATTAGGTTTTCATTTTCTACTACTTTTCTGTGTATAATTTCCATCCCTCTGTCAAGCTCCCTTTTCACATCATTTTCTGATTTTCTTGATGCTTCTTGGAATCCATCCTTGCATTTCTTTATGTCTTCATTTAGCATGGCCAGCTGATTTTTTAGGTCTTCTTTTCTTTTTCACTCTCCCTCAAATCTCTTAACTGTCTTGAACTCCTTCTATTTTCTTATCTATTCCAGTGATGGCAGCATCCACACGATTATCGGTCCTTTGTTGCTTTTCTGCAAGTTCTACCAGTAGCTTGGTCTGGGTTGCATTGCTCATAGTTTCATTTTGGTGTTCTGATCCTAATGACTCTTCTATGTTTTGATTAGATATGTTCATTGTAGGACTAGGTGATCTAACTGGGTTTTTTGCATTTGATTTTTCATGTTATTTCTTTTGCGCTGTGGTCTGCCCATGACAGTGTATGGGCACATTGGTGGGTGGATCAGCCTGGGCTCAAGCACAATGGGAATCTGAGCCAGCCTGGGGCTGTTGCCAAGCAGCCTTGGCTTTGACTGTCACTTGCCAAAGCCACCTGATCTACTGCCTGTCTGGGGCGCCAAAGTTGCCTGATCTCTCAAGCGGTAATGCTCCCACACTCCCTGTGTTCAAGCTAGGAGGGATGCTGATGCACCAAGCACTGAAGCAGCCCAAACTCTGGCGTGGGAACACTGGGACCTGGAAGCAGTCTGTGCTCCCCCACCACAGGACAATGGCAGATGGCCAGTGTGGCAGACAGGTAGCGGATGGCACCTGAGCTGGGGCAAACGACAGACACAGTCTGAGTTTGAGTGTCAGGTTCTGTGGGCCTGGACTCGCTGAACATGCGGCGGCAGGAGCAGTAGGTGAGCAAGTGGACAGAGCTGTCTATGCTTCCACATGCAGGGATTGATTGGTGCTCAGTGGCACCATGGATACTGCGGCTACTTGGGGAGAGGGGTAAGCTACCCGCCCATGTGGGAATTAGTGATTCCTTGTTTATGCCTGGACTCGCTGAACCTGCGGTGGCTGGAGCCATAAGTGGTAGAGTGGGCAGAGCACTCTAAGCTTCCACACGCAGGGATCAGCATTTGGTGGCACCGAGGATGTGACGGCTACTTGGGAGGAGGGGTGGGATACCCACCCACAAGGGGATCAGTGATTCCCTGTTTTTCCTCCCTCTGTGCCGTCCCACTGGCAATCTATTGGAGATTGCTCTCCCGTAATAGACCCACTGAATCCTTAATATCTTGCCTTTCTTTTCCAGGGATTTGCAGCACAGCTAGGCAGTTGCCATCTTGGCTGGAAGTCCATGCTTTTCTTTTATCTAAATTCTAATCCACATTGATAGCCATATTATTTTTGATCATAGATGTATCCTTTTTGGCATTTTATATTGATGAATCATAACTTTGTTTGATACAGAGAAGTGATTAATGTATCAATTTATTATACAATCTCAATCAAATTCATACTTTCAACATTCTACCTTCCATTTATAGGATGTTGCATTTTTTTCTGAGAGGTTATATCCTCAAAAATAATTCTGATACCATTTTGTGAGATAATATGTATTTTATTTTCTCAAATGGTAATGTTGTCTGTTACTCTGTCCATCTTTGTAAGCAACTTAAGTCATGAACAGGTGGGCTACCATTAAGTGATTTTGTCCTTCTTAATTCCTCTCTAGCAGTAGTAGTAGAGTTTCTGTCTTCAAAGTGCTCTTGGGGCTAGAAAAGCAGATGGCAGCATGTGAAAGTTCATGTGGTTTATTCTTTGTGCCTGACTATGTGTACTTAAATGCAGTTGGAGTTTGAGAGAAAAACTAGAATAAGGACTTTGAAGCGAAAGAAGAATAAAATGTAGTTTATGTAAATTGCAAGTAGTACTTTCATACCAGAATTGAGTGTGAGAGAAGCTAATGTGCAGGGTGGTCCTTTGAGAGGTACAGAATCTGCATGACAATGGTTATTTAACATTTCCATAAGGACTATTATGTGCCATTTAATCCTCATAATTATTCCATGGGGTGATTACTACCATTATCTCAACATTCATGCTAGGAAACAAATTGAGGATTAGTTGACAACTTTACTAAGATCACACAGCTAGCAAATATTAGGTAATCTGACTCTAGAATGTACTTTGTTATTTTGAGAGAGTGTTTCACTATTATAGCCCAGGTTAGCCTTCACCTCATCGAAATCCTCCTGACTCAGTCTTCTGAATAATGAGATTGCAGCAATTTCTTAGTTTTATTTATTCTATTTATTTGCAAAGAGAGAGAAAAAAGAGAAGAGAGAGAATGAGAATATAGGCATGCCAGGGCCTCTTGCCACAGCACAAGTGCAAGTACTCAGTATTAATTCCAGGTGTGATATTGTTTCTGTAGATATTACTTCTTCTCTTACTTCCATCCCGTCTATAACTGACAGATAAATGGAAAGGATTCGGTATGATCCAAAACTCATATCTAAAAGAGAAGTAGCTAAAATCTCTTTAAAATAAAGCCTGTCTGAAAATTAGAAAAACAACTTCAGTGCCAAACTTCAACATTCCAAGTTGTGTCGCATAATGACTCTCATCAGTATAATCAGTGCTCTATATGGTATTAAGCTTAAGATAAATTTATGAAAATTAAAAGTTGTATTTTGTGTTTAATTTTATTTAAAATTTGCTTTTCAAGAACATTTAAAACATTTTTATTTATTTTAAAATATTTCTACTTATTTCTTTACAAGCAGAGAGAGATAAAACAGAAACTGACAGAGAATGGGTGTGCCAGGACCTCCAGCCACTACAAAGAAACTGTAGATGCATGCACCAATGTGTGCATTTGGCTTTACATTGGTACTGGGGAATCGAACCCACATTGTCAGGCTTTGAAGGCATGAGCCTCAACTGCTGAGCCATTTCTCCAGCCCCATTTAAAACATTTTTAAAGATATATTTTCAGAAACAATCAAAATTAGAAAGGAGATAGTTCACTAGTAATGAAATGCAAAATAAAGCATTTACTATGGACCACTTATGTTAAATAAAATAGTCACAGTCCTCCATTGTGAGTAGTCATACACTATACAAACTGTTTAGAACACAATTTAGTTTTAGCTATCAATACTTTAATGTATATACCCTCAAACTCAGCAATATCTTTCTTAGAATGGTATGTTACAACAATGCTCAACCAATTGGACAAGATGCACTTACAAGGCTGTTTGCAGTATTCTTTATTTTTGTAAAAGGCTAGAAACAGCTTCATTGTCCATCAAACCTTCAATAATGCTTAGAATATGTGTACTGCTTTCCTAACAGGTATTCCTCTGGTTAAATTTCTCTGCATTAGTAACTAAAAAAAAAGCCTATTTGTAGGTATATCTATTGTTTTATGAATAAATTGCTGAGTAATCTCAGTGATTCAATTGCTGTTTATATAAACCTCAAAAGAATTTCCAGAAGTGTGATGATACCATATAAATGTCAAGAAGTGATTGAAAGGGACCATTTTTAGTGCTTAATCATTGCTCACTCTCATTTCTAGACTATTTTCCCTGCCCTAAGGGTTCAGCAGAATCATGTCTTCTTTTCCAGACAGATTTTTCTCTTTGAAGTTTTTGTGTTTCTCTCCAACTCTGCCTGTCCTTCATCTCATACCTGAAGGACTTAGCCACTGTCAAAACTCCTACAGTACTAAAAAAGAAGTGATAATAAAAAGAACCCTAGGATGGAGTTAGAGATCTTTGAGAAAGTAGTGACATCTAACCAAACACCACACAGGCAATTAACATATAAGAAAAGAGAAAGCCAATGACATATCAGATGATATTTTGAAATAAAAATCCAATATCATCCTTCTCTAAAGATTATATAAAGACTGTATAAATTCATATACTCTTTTAAATGCTCTATGAAATTTATTTAGCAACTTGTTCCCTAATTATGGCATAACCATTCAGAGTCTACAGAATGCTGCTTTATCTTGGATATTTACAATTGTGTCTGAAAGCACATTTGTCCTTGAGAGACTAGCAATCAGCAAAGCAGATGAGGAAGCTATAAATCTGTGGGATCACTTTGCCAAATATCAGCATCCTGTTGTTATGGTGGTGAAATGAGTTCTTTCACAAAACACTATTGAATATGTCTAACAATTGCCATTTTTCAGTGGCTTAATCTACACTCTGAGTTGTCTTCAATTTTTTTCCCTGAAGCTTTGGTTATAAATAACACATCACAAAGGGCAAAGCTGAAGAATGAAAAAAAGGTTGGAACAAATTTTCCTTTAAATCTTTCGATTTGTGTACTTCTAAAGCAAGCTCATGTGTTAGTAATCTTTTCTAGACATTATTTGTGTATCTATGCTCAAGAGACAGAGAAAGCACTATGACTAGATTGAACTGAGAAAAGCAATGAAAGTCACTGTTCTGTTGTTCTGTCAACTCTTTTCTTTTTGGTATTAGAACATGAATAGAGATATCCTATATCACTCTCATGCCTGAAAATAGGTTTTCAGCAATTTACTGAATAACTTCAGGGAATATTATAACTTTTTGCATTTGGGAACATATTGGATAAGAGGTCAGGAGGCAAATTTAAAATGGTTCTACAATCTCTTTTTGTCTAGACTAAATGAAGCTGTCTTGTCCCTCATGGACAAGTGCATGTGTATTTTGATTTAAGATTCTAAATATTTCCCTTATATCAAATCCACGTCTAGATAACTAAATACACTGAATTGTTTAAAATTAATTATCTTTTTACTCAAGTATCCAATTGTCCTGCATTTTGCTAGAAGATATATATATATAAATATGAAGTAGGATGTTTCAAACAGGTAGAAAATGTTGAAGACCGGTCATTTGAAAATTCACCTAATCTCCTTATTAAGTGAATACATGGGAAACAAAGACTTTGATTATATATCTATATATTTTCAGAATATATATACATATATATACACACACATTCAGATGTCATATGCATTATATTTCATTGGATGTCTTTTTTTAATTTATTAATTTTTTATTAATTAGTTTTATACTCAGCAAATACAGTCAATTTGGTACCATTGTTAGGCTCATCCATGTCCTACCCCCTCCCCCTGGCCCCTCCTTGTTGAGGTATATGGGTCATGCCTTCTGGAGTTAGCCCACAGTTATGGGTAGGATAAATGTCTCTGCATATCATGACCCAACATGTGACTCTGACATTCTTTCCGCCCCCTCTTCCGCAAAATTTCCCTGAGCCATGTTGGGTTCATTTTTGGTCTGCTTCAGTGATGAGCTGTTGGGGGCCTCTGGGTCTCTGGATCTCTGATTTGGTAGGAGTGCATTGTTCTCTGTGTTGATCTCCTTCACCCTTGTGCTGGTACTCTGTTCACCAAGAAAAGAGCACCCTTCCTTGTTTCACCAATTTTTCTTAGTTTCAACCAGGGCCCTTTTGAGGTATGATGGGGTGGCTCTGTCCTTAGGATCTACGTTTATCTGATAAAAAGAAGCAGACTCTCCAAGGGAGTGTAAGTTAGCACCAGACAAATGAGATAACCCTTACTTTTTTATAGAGAATTTAATAGGTGTTGGCCTCTTGTAGCCCACAAATGGTGATACTTTGATAATGGAGAGTGGACTCATGTTTGGATATGGTTCTGACTTGTTTCCCAGCTCCAGCTATGGGTCCATTCCACTGAGGGGATCAGTTAACCAAATCAAGACCAGTTGGTTTCCCACCATGGCTGTGCACCACTATTGCACTTGTGTGAACATCACAACAGGCTATTTGCTGCTAAGTAGGTTAGACCATGAGTTGCTTGGACAGATATTGCTCATTTTCCCCCAGTTGCCCATGTAGCACCTTCTACCACTAGATGTGCTGACTTTTATTATAAGCTTCATCCATTGTAGGAAATTGGCAATTAATAAAATAAAGTAAGTTGATGTATTAGAAATTCTAAGCATGGGGAGGTAGAGGAAGAGGAGTAGACATTCATGAACATCCACAGCCACATAGTGAGGTTAGTCTGGAATACATGAGATCCAATCTGTAAAAACAAACAAACAAAAAGCAATGTTCCTATTTGGCTTTCTTTAGACCATCCTATAAATCTTTTTAAATGGTTCATATTGAGCTTAGAAAAAAATGAATATTTTCCATCTATGAATGAAAATGTTTCTTAATTCTTCCACAGTAATTATCCTGGAATTGAATTTTATGATTGTCTGCTCTTATGCATCATAAATCATGATCTGTTAATTTGAAAATGGAATAGCTGCTTGTGGATATTGGCCATAGTATTTTAATAGGATTATTGAATATATAATTAAAGGAATTATGAAGTCAGAATAAATGTAAACAAATCAAATTTTATCTGGATTCTGTATTCACTTTTCAAAAATACTATTTTTCTTCAGTAAGTGATGCTTTAGGAAGGGTTGTTAAAGTAGTTCTCCCTTTACCATCACCTTAACACCTACATAAATCAGTGATTTGCAATACTTGTGTGCCAGAAAAGTTCAGTTGCAAACGTAATTTTCAAAGACTAAAATCATGGCTAGAAATCAATTGAATTTGCTAAGAACTAGATCAAGAAAAGAATGCTGACTCTCACCACTTCTATTTATCATAGTCCTGGAAGTCTTACTCACAGCAGTGAGGCAAAAGATGGTAATAAATGCCATCAAAAATGGAAAGAAGAACTTAAAATATGCTCATTTGCAGATGGTAGAATATTATATATGAAAAGGCATGAAGAGTCTACAAAAAAACTTTCATAACAAGAAAATAATTTAAATGGAGCTGTAGGATAGCACTTCAACATGCAATATCACTGGTGTTTCTGCATATGTACAATGAAAATCTGAAAAAGTAAAAAGTCTAATTTACAGTAAATACAAAGTAAAAAGTAGTCAGATTATATCCAACCTAGGAAATGAAGTGTATCAATGGTAAAAACAATGGAATCACTGATGAAAGATATGAAAGCCACAAACAAATGAATAGCTATCCCATAATTCATTAATAGGAAGAATTAAGAGTGTTAAAATAACTATCAAAAGTAATGTACAGATTGACTACAATCCCTATTAAAATTTCAATGGCATTTTTTACTAAAGCTCATCTGTATCACAAAAGTCTCCAAACAGCCCAAGCAATAGTAAGCAAGTCACAAGTTGTCAAAATATATTTTGAAGCGATTGTAATCTCATCATTGTGATGCTGCCATAAACACAAGCACACATACCAACGGAACACAACAGTGATCCTAGACATGAATTAATGCACAGATGATTTTCAACAAAAGCACCAAAAAAAAAAAAAAAACCACAATGGGGGAAGCTAGTCTTCATAATTAAATGGCTTTGGGAAACCTGGATGTCCACATATAGATGAATTAATTTGACCCTTACCTCACAACATATAAAAACATTACAAACTCAAAAGAGATTGGACACAATACTACCTGAAACAGTAAAAATGCTGGAAGAAACAAAAGCAGAAATACTCCCATGAAGCTAGTCTGGGTCATGACTGTTTTGAATATTATCCTAAAAGCATAGGCAACAATTTTTATGAGTAAATTAAAACAATAAACTGGGAAAAAAATAAAAATTCTGATAGTGACAGTAAAAAAGAAAGCCTAAACAAAGCAAACTTGGCTAGTTCAATAGTACAAAATTCATCAGCTGGCAAAGATAGCATGTGTATATTTCCCTTTATACTTTCTTGTTTCAAACTATGTATATCAAATAACCAAATCAATGTTGTTTCATAGTGAAGAAAAATGAATTAGTTATAATTTTATTCATTTGAAAACTTTAATACTGAGTTATATGACTTCTAACATTATTTTACTTTTTTAAATATATTTTTAACTGATGAATGAAAGCATATATAATGCACACATTTTGTTTTGAGGCATGATTTTTCTTAGCTGATAGTCCAGGCTGCCTGAAACTCACTATGAAGGTGAGATTGATCTATAGAATCTACAAAGATTTCAACAATCTGAACAGTAAGAAGTCAAACACACCACTCACAAAATGGGGCAAAGAGTTGAACAGCCAGTTCACAGAGGAAGAAATACAAATCACAAACACATGCTTAAGAAAATGTTCATCGTCCCTATTCATAAGGGAAATGAAACTTAAAAGAACAATGAGATTCTACCTTACCCCAGTAAGGATAGCAAACATCAAAAAATCAAATGAAAATAAATGCTGGTGAGGATTGGAGAAGTGGAAATACTCATCCACTGTTGGTTGGAATGTAAGATGGTACAACCACTTTGGAAAGCAATATGGAGATTCCTGAAAAAGCTGACTATAGAGGTACCAAGAGACCCAGTTATTCCCTTACTGGGCATCTACCCTAAAACCTTCAAACCACAGGCCAGAGAGATTTGCTGAACGATGTTTGTAGTGGCTCAATTTGTAATAGCTAAGAGCTGGAATCAACCCAGATGTCCATCACTAGAAGAATGGATAACTAAGATGTGGTATATCTACACAATGGAATTCTATACAGCAGTAATTAAAAATGAGACAATGAAATTTGAGGAAAAATGGTTGAACCTGGAACAGATCATTCTCAGTGAACTTACGCAATCACAGAAAAAAGCAGATCACCACATAGTCTCACTCATCTACAGCACCTAACCTGAATCTATTGAAGATGCCTTACATACTCAACAAGCTTCTCATGGACTAGGCAATAAGATGGGTGGGGAGGGAGGGGAGGGGAAGGGGGATTGAGAAGCACAAATCTAGACCCAAATGGCAATGGTACCATAAAATTCTACTTCCTAAATGCAGACCAAATGTCTGAACCTTCACCAGGCCCTTAGAGGGAACACCTGAGCCACAAGACACTGGAGAGCATATGATGAAGACTGACCTTAATCTTCTACAGCCTCTCTCTCCCCCTCCTTCTCTCTCTCTTCTCTTTATCTCTTTTATATTAGTTATCTTTTTCTTCCTTTTCTTAGTGGGCTCTGACCTGTAACTCCCAGTATCAGCATGTGGCTATCATCCACAATGAGCTTTTGATCAGAGAGACCTACAAGGTTTCATAAAAGAAAGGCAGATTTCTGTCAGAGCACTTGATGACCCACCAAAAGTTAGTGGTAAGACCCTACTGCTGAAGACACTTTAGGCGGTTGACATAAAATGGAATAGCATGGCTGGAAGCTGGAAGAGAGTCAGTCCCAAGACAGTCAGTGTGTCTAGTGCAAGAAGGTGCTACATGGATGACTGGGGGAAAATGACCAATATCTGTCAAGCAACTCATGGTCTCACCTACTTAGCAGCAAATAACCTGTTGTGATGCTCACACAAGTGCAATAGTGGTGCAAAGCCATGGTGGGAAACCAACTGCTCTTGATTCAGAAATGTGACCACCTCAGTGGTATGGAACCCATATCTGGAGCTGAGAAACAAGGCAGAAACATATGCAGAAATAAGCCCACTCTTCACTATCAAGCTACCATCAATCGTCGGCTACAAGAGGGCCTAAACCTATTAAATTCTCTATAAAAATTAAGGGTTATCTTATTTGTCTGGTGCTAACTTACTCTCCATTGGAGAATCTGCTTCTGTTTTTCAGATAGATGTAGATCCTAAGGAGAGGCCCTCCCCATCATACCTCAAAAGGGCCCTGGCTGAAATTAAGAAAAAAATGGTGAAACAAGGAAGGGTGGTGTTTTCTTGTTGAACCGGGTACCAGCACAAGGGTGAAGGAGATCAACACATATAAAAATCAACTCCTACCAAATCAGAGACCCAGAGGCCCCCAACACCTCATCACTGAAGCAGAGCAAAAATGAACCCAACATGGCTCAGGGAAATTTTCTGGAAGAGGGGGCTGAAAGAATGTCAGAGTCACATGTTGGGTCATGATATGCAGAGACATTTATCCTACCCATAACTGTGGGCTGACTCCAGAATGCATGACCCATATACCTCAAGAAGGAGGGGCCAAGGGGAGGGGATAGGTAATGGATGAGCCTAATAATGGCACCAAATTGACTGTATTTGCTAAGTACAAAACTAATTAATAAAAAAATTTAAATTTAAATTTAAAATTAAAAAAATGTTGTTTTGGAGGGCTGTAGAGACAGGTCAGTAGTTGATGTGCTTGCCTAAAAGTCTAAGGACCCAAGTTCCATTCCCCAGCACCCTCATACAGCCAGACTAAGTAGTACATGCACCTGGAGTTCGTTTGCAGTGGCAGGAAATCCTTGTGTGTTCATACCCACTCTCTGTGTGCCTCTTTCTTCTCTCTCTCAAATCAATCAACCAATCAGTAAATAAATAAAAGTAAAAAAAGAACTGATGCAATTTCAGCTGTATTTTCAATCACTGGTTTCTGTGTGAGTTGTGTGTTAGTTCATGAAGGTATGTGTGAGTTAAGGACAGATTTGAGAGTTTACATTTTTTTCTAATAAGAAAATGTCAGTACCATAATCCAATCAGATATACCTGTAACAGATACAAGGTAATATATAGGACAGTAGAACAAATTAAATAAAAAGGTGAATCTGAAATTGTGTGGAGATTCAAGACTTCACTTCAAAATAAACTCCTATATCAGTGCTTTACTAAGGAGGTATTGTATAACCTAGTTACTCCTTGATGAGGAAATAAAACAATTTCACCAGCAAAGAGGAGCGAGTTAATACAATTCAATTTTGGTTAAATTTTAGTATCAGATCCACTTGCATATAAGGCAGTAGGAGTCTAGCCAGACTTAAAGTTTAGGGGCAGAATTTCACATCAATTTTAACTGAAAAGTATAAAGAAGAAATCATTCAAACTCCTTTTACTTCTGTGAAAGACAAATAGAAACACCTTTTCTTAATCTGTACATATACGGAAAGGTAATTTCAGAGGTGTGTGTTCATAATGCATTATGATTAGAACATAAGCAACTTGAATTATAAGACCAAAGGAATTGTGCTCTTTCTATAGGTGAGTGTGCTTTGGGACTTACATGGCTTTTTTCCTTTCATGTTTCTTTCTGTGTTTATGGTCACCACAATTGTCAGCAGTCATAATTCTGGTAATATATTTACCATTTAGGTAACATTATAATGAAGCTAGAGTGTATCTACTGATTACTTTACCAGCTATTTAGATCCAAGCTCTTTTTGTTAGTGCTCCAAACACAAAGGGAGCTAGGGTGTTCAATGAAAAGGTTTTATATTATTACATTGTACTTACGCAATTTGTAAATTTTGTTACCATTGAAGTGAATATATTCATATATATACGGTTATGATTGCAATTAACTATGAAAGATATTTGGGGTTCCAGTTTGTATTCAATTATTCACAACTATTTTTCATATTACCCAGATTTGTTTACTATCTTTTGATTTACAAGTGTTCATTCAAAAGCATATGCCAAGTGGATAAAACTGAAGACAGAGAAATCTATGCAAATTTTTGGCTTAAATAAAACATACTCTCCAAGCATAACATAGTGCACCATGCCTTATAGTCTTCAAACCATATTGACTCCATGATAGAAAATAATACAATCTAAAAGCAGGCTGTTCTTGCTAGGATCCCTCAATACAAATACCAGAAAACAACAAATTCTTAGATAAATATGCAATATTCCTATCTATTTATTGAATTTAAATTTCACATCATGAATTGACTTTTCATTCATTTAGATGTTTACATTCTACAGGAAGTAACCCAGGTGTTTCTGTCCTCCCTGAAATCTTTAGAGATTTTTAACATATTTATAATTGATCCTATTAACCCTTTGCCTGGAATTTCACCTTAATGCATCATGAACTCATGGCAACTGTGGTACCTGCACAAGACCTGTACAAGATTTGGCCATCACCATTCTATCCTGGATGGGAGAGGGTTCATGAGGTCCCATCCTTCCCTGAAGAGCTAATGGAAAGTGCTGGGGAGAAGGAGTGGCACAAGAGTCATTCTCTTCTGTGGTGTAGCCATGGATAAAGTGTCCAGGCACTGGTACATAACCTTCAGTTAATGTTCTTGTAAGCAGGACTTCTGGTTAAGATGGCGGCGTAGGTACCACACCAAAGCACCCTAGGGGGGAAAAAGCCAAAAAAAAAAAAAAAAAAACAACAGCAAAATACACACTTTTACTAAAAATTGAGATGTATAGGAAATTGAAACAGCAGCAGAGAAGTAGGAGAGATCCAGAGCATCCAGAGCCCTCTCGGGCTTGCAGAAGCTGCTCCGGTGGGGCGGGAACCTTGGCAGCTGTCAGGCTCGGCTTGAGCCACAGGAAAGCCAGGTGAGGGGATTTTCCACTCATACCTGAGCTCTCCACAAACTCAAGAAACGTGAAGGGAGAACGGCAGTGAACAACAGTGGAGCAGAACATAAGGTAGAAGAACACGTGGAACAGCAGGCGAACTAAAGCAGCATTGGCTCCTTCCCCTTTCCCCACCAACAGTGCCCAGCCCTTGGGAACAGAGCAGCCAGGGACCTGGCCACGCCTACTTGAACTGACAGAGCACCAAAGAGGGACCCAATTAAGAGCACAGCTGAGACCAAAATCATCCCAAAAGGTAACTGGGATTACCCCAGGCCAGTACCCGCCTAATAAACCTGGTATATAGGCATGAACCAGAAGTGTTAATTGCACCTTCCATATCAGGATAAATTATATGTTAAATCAGATGGATGGTCAAATTTGCCATTCTTAAAAAAGATATATTTGGGGCTTGTTATTTGTTGCTTCTTGGATTATAGTGGCTTTGTTTACTCTTCTGTTATACATTACTATTCTGTTTTTATTATATTCTGTTATACACCTGGTCACAAGCTGACTTGGAACCCTCTACATACCAGAAATCTTAACTGCCTTGCTGTCAGGATTAAGGGAGTTGGTGAGGCACCACACAGCCTAAGGGACAGACAGAGGATCTGGTTGTCATAATACCTACTCTTGGATAAATACTCTGTGTGGTTTTTCATTGAAAGGGCACATTGTTTAGTTAAATTTTTGAATCTGCCTGTATTTTGTTCCACTTAGCCTACTTGAATACTCTCATAGCAGGCATACCCAACACCTAGAGTCATTTTTGTAGATACTCTGAGAGTCTTCAGAGCCACACCTAGCGCCTTAAGCTCCTACTGTGAAGATATATAACATCAGATTGATTGATACATCTCTTAATACCCAGCTAACTGGAAAATCCAATCATTAAATAATCCAAGATGCAAAAATATATACATTGTAGCACAAGAAACACCAAAAATTAAGACAATATGAATCCACACAAAAGTATTAATGTATCAGAAATGACATCCAGTGAGAACAAATTAGAAGAAATGCCTGAGAAAGATTTCAAAAGAATGATTTTAAATATGTTCAAAGAACTCAAAGAAGAAATCAAAGGAAGCAAAGAAGACACAGGATGCCAATTTAATGAAGTAAAGAGGTCAATACTAGACATAAATAAGGAAATAGAAATAATAAAGAAAAACCAGTTAGAATTACTAGCAATAAAGAACACAGTTTATGAAATAAAAAACTCTGTAGAAAATCTCACCAGTAGAATGGATGAAGAAGAGGACAGAATATCTAACCTAGAAGACTAGGTGGCAGATCTAATACAGCCCAGCAAAGAGAAAGACAAACTAATAGAAAAGTATGAGTGGGAATTTCAAGATATTAGGGACACTATGAAAAGATCAAACATAAGAATTCAAGGCATGGTAGAAGGAGAAGAATTTCACTCCAAAGTCATAGTTGGCATCTTCAACAAAATCATAGAAGAAAACTTCCCCCAAATTGTGAAAGTGGTGCCAATGCAGATATAGGAATCCTTTGGAACACCAGACAGACAAAACATGGAAAGTACCTCTCCTCGCTATAATCAAACTACCAAACATACAAACCAATGAAAAAATATTGAAAGCAGTCAGAGAGAAAAATCAAGTTACCTACAAAGGCAAGCCTATCAGGTTTACAGCAGATTACTTAACACAAATTTTAAAAGCCAGAATGGCATGGAGTGATGTATTCCAATTTCTGAAAGATAACAACTGTCAACCAAGCTTACTTTATCCTGCAAAGCTATCCATTCAAATAGACTGAGAAATAAGGACATTCCACAACAAAAGCAGGCTAAAGGAGTATTTGAAGACAAAACCAGCTCTACAGAAAATACTTGAAAGAATCCTCCATGCTGAAGAAAAAGAAAAGCACACATATGAGGAACCAGGAAAAAAAAAACAAACAATACTGAAATACTACTTAACACAATAGAGCAAAGATAAAACTGGAAGAACTACAAAAAAATGGCAAAAAAGAATACACACCTTTCAATCATATCTCTTAATATCAACAGCTTCAATGCCCCAACCAAAAGACATAGGTTTGAAGACTGGGTTAAAAAGCAGGATCCTTCAATTTGTTGCCTCCAAGAAACCCACCTTTCTACAAAGGATGGACACTATCTTAGGGTAAAAGGTTGGAAAACAGTGTTTCAAGCAAATGGACAAAGAACACAAGCAGGGGCTGCTATCCTAATATCAGACAAGGTAGACTTCAGTGCAATATTAGTTAAGAAAGATAAGGAAGTCCACTTTATATTGATTAAGGGCACCCTCCAACAGAGGGACATTAAAATCCTAAACATATATGCACCGGACATGGGGGCCCCCAAATTAATCAAACAAACGCTATTAGAACTAAGGTCACTGATAACACCAAACTCAGTGGTAGTGGGTGACTTCAACACCCCATTCTCATCAATTGACAGGTCACACCCGGAAAAAATAAACAAAGAGGCATCTGGACTAAGTGAGGTCATAGAAGGAATGGACCTAACAGATATATACAGGACATTTCATCCAAATGCTGCAGAATATACATTCTTTTCAGCGGCACATGGAACATTCTCTAAAATAGACCATATATTAGGACACAAAGCAAATCTTAACAAATACAGGAAAATTGAAATAATTCCTTGCATTCTATCTAACCACAATGGAATCAAACTACAAATCAATAGCAAGAAAGGCTATATAGCATACACAAAGTCATGGAAATTAAACAACACATTACTAAATGATGAATGGTTCAATGAAGAAATCAAGAGGGAAATCAAAAAATTCATAGAGTCAAATGATAATGAGAACACAACATACCCGAATCTCTGGGACACTATGAAGGCAGTCCTAAGAGGTAAATTTATAGCTTAAGTGCCTATATTAAGAAATTAGAAAGGTCGCAAGTAAATGACCTAATGCTTCACCTTAAAGCCTTGGGAAAAGAAGTACAAGGCAAACCCAAAATCAGCAGACATGAATAAATAATAAAGATTAGGGCAGAGATTAATGAAATAGAAACTAAAAAAGCAATCCAAAGAATCAATGAAACAAAGAGTTGGTTCCTTGAAAGGATAAACAAGATTGATAAACCCTTAGCAAACCTCACCAAAAGAAAGAGAGAAGAGACACAACTTAATAAAATTAGAGATGAAAAAGGTAACATCACAAGAGATGCCAGAGAAATTCAAAAACTCATAGGGACATACTACAAAAGCATATACTCCACAAAGTATGAAAATCTGAAAGAAATGGATGATTTCCTTAATTTATATGACCTACCTAAATTAAATTAAGATGAGATTAATCACTTAAATAGACCTATAACAAGCATGGAGATCCGAACAGTTATCAAAAATCTCCCAACTAAAAAAATCCCAGGCCCAGATGGATTCACTGCTGAATTTTACCAGACCTTCAAGGAAGAGCTAACACCATTGATTCTTAAGCTTTTCCGTGAAATAGAAAAAGAAGGAATTCTACCAAAATCCTTCTATGAAGCCAGCATCACTCTGATACCAAAACCAGGCAAAGATAGAACAAAAAAGGAAAATTACAGACCAATCTCCCTCATGAACATAGATGCAAAGATTCTCAACAAAATATTGGCAAACAGAATACAAGAATACATTAGAAAGATCATTCACCCTGAACAAGTAGGCTTTATCCCAGAGATGCAGGGATGGTTCAACATACGCAAATCTATAAATGTAATACATTATAGAAATGGGTTGAAGGACAAAAATCACATGATAATCTCATTAGATGCAGAGAAAGCATTCGACAAAATACAACATCCCTTCATGATAAAAGTCCTACAGAGACTGGGAATAGGAGGAACATATCTCAATATAATAAAGGCTATTTATGACAAGCCTACAGCCAACATATTACTAAATGGGGGAAAACTGGAAGCTTTTCCACTAAAATCAGGAACAAGACAAGGGTGTCCATTGTCCCCACTTTTATTTAATATAGTACTGGAAGTCTAGCCATAGCAATAAGGCAAGAGACACACATAAAATGGATACAAATTGGAAAGGAAGAGATCAAGTTATCATTATTTGCAGATGACATGATTCTATATATAAAGGACCCTAAAGACTCTACCAGCAAACTGTTAGAGCTGATAAAAACCTACAGCCATGTAGCAGGATACAAAATAAATACACAGAAATCAGTAGCCTTCATAATGCTAACAACAAACACACAGAGAATGAAATCAGAGAATCACTCCAATTCACAATTGCATCAAAGAAAAAAAAAAGTACCTTGGAATAAACCTAACCAAGGAAGTAAAGGATCTCTACAATGAAAATTTTAAAACACTCAAGCGAGAAGTTGCAGAACACACTAGGAAGTGGAAAAACATCCCTTGTTCCTGGATTTGAAGAATCAATATTGTGAAAATGGCAATCTTAAAAAAAGCAATCTACACAGTTAATGCAATCCCCATCAAAATTCCAAAGGCATTCTTCATGGAAATAGGAAAAACAATCCAAAAATACATTTGGAATCACAAAAACCCTCGAGTATCTAAAATAATACTGAGCAACAAAAACAAGGCTGGTGGTATCACCATACTTGATTTTAACCTATACTACAGAGCCATAGTAACAAAAACAGCATGGTACTGGCACAAAAGCAGACATGTAGATCAATGGAACAGAATAGAGGACCCAGATGTAAGTCTCGGTAGCTATAGCCACCTGATATTCTATAAAAATTCCAAAAGTACTCATTGGAGAAAAGACAGCCTCTTCAGCAAATGGTGTTGGGAAAACTGGATATGCATCTGTAGAAGGATGAAAATAGATTCTTCTCTCTCTCCATGCACAAGAATTAAGTCCAGATGGATTAAAGACCTTAACATCAGACCAGGAACTCTAAAACTGCTAGAAGAAAAGGTAGGGGAAACCCTTCAACATATTGGTCTTGACAAAGACTTTCTGAATACAATCCCAACTGCTCAGGCAATAAAACCACAGATTAACCACTGGGACTTCATGGAATTACAACGATTTTTTACTGCAAAGGACACTGTAGATAAAGCAAAGAGGCAACCTACAGAATGGGAAAAAATCTTCGCCAGCTATATATCTGATCGAGGATTAATATCTGGGATATACAAAGAACTCAAAAAGTTAAATAAGAAGAAATCAAACAAGCCAATTAAAAAATGGGCTATGGAGCTAAATAGAGAGTACTCAAAAGAAGAAATACGGATGGTGTATAAGCATCTAAAAAAATGATCTACATCCCTAGTCATCAGGGAAATGCAGATTAAAACTACATTGAGATTCCTGCTTACTCCTGTCAGATTGGCTACCATCATGAAAACAAATGATCAAAAATGCTGGCGGGGATGTGGAAAAAGAGGAACCCTTCTACACTGTTGGTAGGAATGCAATCTGGTCCAGCCATTGTGGAAATCAGTGTGGAGGTTCCTAAAACAGCTAAAGATTGATCTGCCATATGACCCAACTATAGCACTCCTAGGCATATATCCTAAGGACTCATCTCATTTCCTTAGAAGTACATGCTCAACCATGTTTATTGCTGCTCAATTCATAATAGCTGGGAAATGGAACCAGCATTTGATGTCCCTCAACTGATGAGTGGATAATGAAGATATGACAGATTTACACAATGGTATTCTACTCAGCGGTAAAGAAAAATGAAGTTATGAAATTTGCAGAAAAATGGATGGATCTGGAAAGGATTATACTAAGTGAGGTAACCCAGGCCCAGAAAGCCAAGTGCCGCATTTTCTCTCTCATGTGTGGATCCTAGCTACAGATGATTGGGCTTCTGTGTGAGAAGGAAAAAACTCAGTAGCAGAGGCCAGTAAGCTAAAAAAGAGATACAAAGGGAAGAGAAGGGAAGGGAGGAGGGTACTTAATAGGTTGGTATTGTATATATGTAAATAGAAGAATAGATTAACGGGGGTGAAAAGGCCCAAAGTGAGGTCAGGGGAGGGATTGAGTAGAGGAAAGGTGGAGGGAGGGCTAATCAAAATCTAAGAGGATATAAATAATGCATATGGAATCCTCCAGTTTGGGACAATGGAGTACTCAGGAGCCATAGATCATTGCTAGAAAATTTTCAGTGCCAGTGATGGGATACCTTCCAGTGAGTTGTTGGCCAGGGAGGTCCCTGATGCCCCCAAAACATTATAGGCCATTGCCGAGGCCCTTGGTTTCCCACCAGGAATCGATGTTAAGACCCTATTGCCAAAGACTCCACATACTTGGGCTGCAAGGCCACTGAGAAATACTGCTGGAACTGAGCTGATAACCTCTTCCAAGTAGACCAGCTGACAGAAAGCTGGAAGGAGCCATTCTACATGCAGTTCAATGGGAGAAAAGGATACCACCAGTGAAGACACTCAACAGTGGACAGTGCAAGCCTTATAATTGGCCAGCCAGGCCAAATGAGCCAACTGGTTCACTAGTGGCATGTCTATCATGGTGAAAACCAACTGCCCTCTGATTGGACTGGAGGCCTGCTCCATGGGAGGGAATACATCCCTGATACTGAAAACTTAAAACAGGGGTAGTCAGGAGCCCTAGGGGTGTAACATCTGCTGATGTATGGATAAGTGTATATACTATGCTTATCAAACTGCCCAGTAAGCACTTCTCTTACTATTCATACCCTTATATTAATGCTACTCTCACTTTGGGTAGAGAATCTTCTCTTTTCAGATGGCAGTGACCTTGGGATGACTCAGAAGGTATCATGGTGCTGGAAAGAAGTGGCTAGAGTACCGAGTAACATCTCGATCACATCCTCCAAGGCTCAGGGTCTAATGCGGAAGAGGTGTTGGAAAGAGTGTGAGAGCCAAAGGAAGGGTAGGACTCCTTACAACATGCTCCCCCCAGACATAATATGGCCTCGATATCCATGACCTCATAGTGCTTGTCACTACCTACACAGGACCATCATAAGAGGAAGGAAAGATCATGACATCAAAATGGAAGAGAGACTGATTGAGATGGGGAGGGGATGTGACAGAGAATGGAATTTCAAAGGGGGAAAAAGGGGAGGGAGGGTATTATCAGGGGATATTTTTTATAATCATGGAAAATGTTTAAAAAATTGAGAAAAATAAAGTTCTTGTAAGCAGCCTTAATTTGGGTTACATCAGTAGAATTCATGAATAGGAAATAGATATCTGACAATATTAAAACTTGGCTGATATCAGTGAGATTATTTTGGCCCATATAACCTCAAATGTTAGTTTCCTTTACTTTGAGAGAAAAAGGAAGAAGGGATGAGGCTGTACAATATCAATGTTAAAGAAAGTGAAAAATCCATTTAAATAATAATTAATAGTGTTACATAGTCAAGCTAGAAATAAGTAGTAGGCACTGTTCTTCCCGTCTTCTTTATTTAAAAAATTCTCACAAACAGCGTTGTTGGGAGTATGTCTTGTTGGTTAGATCATTGTATCATAAGAGGTTGTGTTACTTGAATTAAGTGTTCATTTGAAGGGTGGAATCCTGCTGAAGGATGGTGACCTTGATGATTCTAATTAGCACATTCATCAGCATTTGAAGAAAGCTATCGAAGGAAAACATATGAAATGTTCAGATGACATGAAATGTAAGATACTAAACAACAGAACTGTGAGTCAAAAGGTTCTGGGCAAGTAATAAGGACAAGATAATAGTAACAAAATGAAATTCAAGAGACATACACTTAGTAGCTGATAAAAATAAAATGCAAGCGCAGCTAGGTGGCCTTCCAGTCAAGATGGCATCTGTCTAACTGTGCCGTGGAAATTCTCCCTGGAGAGGAAAGGCAAGATATTAAGGATTCACTGGGTCTTGTAGTGGAGAGCAATCTCTAATAGATGGCCAGTGGGAGGGCAGGGAAGGAATAAAAAGGATAATTGGTTGATTCCCTCAGTCTAGGGTAGCCCACCAGTCCCCCAACTCCCCAAGCAATTGCCCTAGCCATAGTCCCAGCCTCAGGCTACTCCCGCACTTATTGCAGGAAAGTGGACCCAGGCCAGCATAGTTCCACTTGCCTCAGTGTGCAGGGGTCATAGCCCAGATACCCTCACCCACATGTGACCTTGGGCAGGCTCCACCCACCAGCCCGGGTGAGCTCAAGCATGATCCGTCCATCTGCCTGCTGTGCATGTGCGAGCGTAGGCCCACACCACCCATGTACACAAGCGAGCTCAACCCGCTCTACTCACCTATCTACTTTCCACTCAGGCCACCCATCCATGCTCTAGCTCAGGCCTGTTCCACTTACTCACGTGTGAGCTCAGGTCTGATCTATCTGTCTGCCACCTGCACAAGCTCAGGACCATTCCAACCATCTGCCCACGTCAACTCAGGCCCCAAACCCTGTCTGGCCACTGCACACGCATGAGCTCAGGCTGTGCCAGCTGCATGCCTACATGGAAGCTCAGGCTTAATCCGTCCATCTGCCCACCTTGCACCACCCATTTTCCCATGCAAGCTCAGGCCCAATGGGTCCATCTGCCCCCCACATGCGTGAGCTCAGGCTTCTCTGCCCACCTGCCCATGTGCGAGCACAGGCCCATTCCACCTGCCCACGAGAAAAATAGGCCCACTCTGCCCATCCGCCTATGGGAGCTCAGGCCCAATCACCACATCTGCTGGCCACATGCACAAACTTAGGATGCTCTCCCTGCCCACCCATACATGAGCATTGCTCTGCCCATCCTCTTGCCTTCATGCGAGCCCAGGCCCGCTCCCCTGAAGAGGCACCACTTCCCTCACCCACCAAGACCACAGTCCTACTCTCCCTCCCCATACACTGTGATGGGCAGACCACAGTGCAAAAGGAATAACATGAAAAATCAAATGCAAGTAAATCCAATAAGATTAACCAGTTTAACAATGAATGTCTCTAATCAAACCATAGAAGAGACATTACATCAGAACACCAAAATGAAGCTATGAGAAATGCAAACCTGACCAAGCAACTGGTAGAACTTGAAGAAAAGCAACAAAGGACTGATAATCATATGGATACTGCCATCACAAGACTATACCTAATAGATAAGAAAATGGAAGGAGTTCAAAGACAGGTAAGAGACATGAAGGAGAGTGAAAAGAAAAAGGACCTCAAAAATCAGTTGGTGATGCTAAATGAAGACATAAAGAAATGCAAGTATGAATTCCAAGAAGCATAAAGAAAATCAGAATATGATGGGAAATGGGAACTTGACAGAGGGGTGGAAACTATACATAGAAAAGTAGTAGAAAATGCAAACCTAATCGAACAAGTCCAAAACTCTCTAGAAGCTCTCAAGAATAGAGTCAGCCATGTGGATGAAAGAAAATCAGATCTGGAAGACAAGACAGAAGAAAAAATTCGAGAGTTCAAAAGTTTCAATAAGTGTAAAAATTTCTGTGAACAGAAAATGAGGGAATTTGGGATACCCTTAAACGTCCTAGCATCTGGATCATGGAAATACCAGATGGGGAAGAAATTCAGACCAAAGGCATGGAGAACTTATTTAACAAAATAATTGAAGAAAACGTTCCCACTCTCTCAAAAGAAAGGCCCACTAAGATACAAGAAGCTAACAGAACTCCAAACAGATTGGGCCAAAGGAGACACTCTTCAAGACATATGGTCACTAAGACTCCAAACATTGACACCAAAGAGAAAATCCTAAGCTAGGGAAAAACAGCACATCACTTTTAAAGGTAACCCCATCAGAATTACTTCAGACTTCTCAATAGAAATGCTGAAAGCCAGAAGGGCCTGGAAAGGAACACTGCAAACTCTAAGAAACTATGGCTTCTAACGCAAACTACTTTACCCAGGAAAAGTTTCCCACATAATGGATGGTGAAAGAAAAACTTTCCATGACAAAACGTAGCTTTAAGATTATATGAACACAAAACCAAAACTATAGAGAGTATTTCAGGAAATTCTCCACACAGAAGAATCAAATAATCAACCTCAAATGCATACAAGAAGCAGATAAGAATAACCAAACTTAGAGAAGGCGCAAAAAACTTCAAAGTTCATGAAAACACCAAACCACATATACCAGCACAATAACACAATATGGCAAGGATCATATCAAACCTCAAAGTCATTACCCTAAATATTAACAGGGTGGATCAGAAAATTAAACCCCACAATTTGTTGTCTTCAAGAAACCCACCTCACCACTAAAGACAGAAACCACCTCAGGGTGAAAGGGTGGAAAACGATATTCCAAGCAAATGGGAATAAGAAAAAAGCAGGCATAGCTACACTAATATTGGATAAAATAAACGTCAAACCAAAAATAATCAAAAAAGACAAAGAAGGGCACTTCCTATTTATCAAGGGAATGATCCACCAAGAGGATATCACAATCATAAATCTTTATGCACCAAACATAGGGGCACCGCAGTTCATACACCAAAACCAACTTGACAATAAAACAGAAGTAACCACCAACACTATTATAGTTGGGGACTTAAATACACCATTATCAGTAATACATAGATCACCCAAACAAAAATTCAACACGGATGTAAGAGAGCTCAAGAAAACCATAGATCATTGATACCTAATGAACATCTACAGAACTTTCCATCCCAAATCCACAGACTACACATTCTTCTCTGCAGCCCATGGAACATTCTCTAAAAGAGAGCATACACTGGGTCTCAATAGCCTGCATCCATATATTTAGGACGATTGACATAATTCCCTGCATGATATCAGATCACAATGCTATATTGCTAGAAATTAACAACTAAAGACCCACCAAGAATCCCAATGGCACCTGGAAACTGAACAGCACACTTTTAAACAATAAATCAATAGTGGATGAAATAAAAAATGAAATTGCAAAATTTCTAGAATTGAATGACAATAAACACATCGTACCAAAACATATAGGACACAATGAAGGCAGTCCTCAGGGGAAAATTCATAGCACACAATGCCTTCATAAAAAAAGACTGAGAGATCCCAAATCAATAACCTAACCATTCACCTAAAGGCACTGGAAGAGCAACAAAAATCCAACCCAAAGAGCTCCAGAAGGGAAGAAGTAATTAAAATTAGAGTGGAAATTAATGAATTGGAAACTAAGAAAACAATTAAGAAAATCAACGAAACAAAGAGCTTGTTCTTTACAAACAAACAACAACAATAAAAAAAAAAAAAAACAAGATTCAGGTTAGGTGCTGTAGATGAGTGAGAGTATGTGGCCATTTTTTTTTTTTTCTGTGATTGGGTAAGTTCACTGAGAATGATCTGTTCCAGGTTCAAGCATTTTTCCTCAAATTTCATTGTCTCATTTTTTCTTACTGCTGTACAGAATTCCATTGTTTAGATATACCACAGCTTAGTTATCCATTCTTCTAGTGATGGACATCTGGGTTGATTCCAGCTCTTAGCTATTACAAATTGAGCCACTACAAACATCGTTGAGCAAATCTCTCTGGCCTGTGGTTTGAAGGTTTTAGGGTAGATGCCCAGTAAGGGAATAACTGGGTCTGTTGGTATCTCTATACTCAGCTTTTTCAGAAGTCTCCATATTGCTTTCCAAAGTGGTTGTACCATCCTACATTCCCACCAACAGTGGAGGGGTGTTCCTACTTCTCCACATCCTCGCCAGCATTTATTTTTACTTGATTTTTTGATGTTTGCTATCCTTATTGGGGTAAGGTAGAATCTCATAGTTGTTTTAATTTGCATTTCTCTGATGATTAGGGATGATGAACATTTTCTTAAGTGTACGTTTGCCATTTGTATTTCTTCCTCTGTGAACTGGCTGTTCAACTCTTTGGCCCATTTTGTGAGTGGGGTGTTTGACTTCTTACTGTTTAGATTTTTGAGTTCTTTGTAGATTCTAGAGATTAGGCCTCTATCAGTTGGATAACTCACAAATATTTTCTCCCATTCTGTGGGTAATCTATTGGCTTTGCTTATTGTATACTTGTCTATAAAGAAACTCTTCAGCTTCATGTGATCCCATTGGTTGAGTGATGGTTAAAGTTCATGAGCTACTGGTGTTTTGTTCAGGAAGTCTTTTTCCATTCCTATATCATGGAAAGTACTTCTTAAATTTTCTTCCAGCAGTATTCGAGTTTCTGGTCTTATATTGAGCTCTTTGATCCATTTGGACTTGAGTGTAGTGCATGGTGAAATGTGTGGGTCAAGTTTAAGTTTCCTGCATATGGTTATCCAGTTTGTCCAGCACCATTTATTGAAGATGCTGTCTTTTTTCCAGTCTATATTGTTCCAGCCTTTATCTAATATCAAGTACCTATAATTGCTTGACCCAAAGTCCGGGTCCTCAAGTCTATTCCATTGGTCTGATCAAGCAAAAAAAGAGAAGCTTCAAAGTAACAAAATTCAAAATGAAAAAGGAGAGATCACAACAGACATAAGTGAAATTTGGAGAATCATCAGGACTTATTTCTAAAACCTGTACTCCACAAAACTGTGTACTATGGAAGAACTGGAAAAATTCATAGATACATACAATCTACCAAAGCTAAACTCAGAGCAGATTAATCTCCTAAACAAACTTATCACACTCATTGAGATTGAAAAGGTAATACAGTACCTCCCCCAAAAGAAGAGTCCAGGACCAGATGACTTCTCAGCTGAATTCTATCAAACTTTAATGAAAGAACTCAAACCAATCTTTGTCAAACTGTGCCATACATTTGGAGAACAGGGAAAGCTCCCCAACTATGAAGCTAGTATCACCCTAATTCCAAAACCAGGCTGAGATTCAACAAGAAAAGAAAACTACTGGCCTATTTCCCTGATGAGCTTAGAAGCAAAGATTCTGAACAAAATCCTTGCAACTGAATCCAACAACACATCAAAAGCATTATCCACCTTGATCAAGTGGGATTCATCCCAGGAACGCAGGGTGGTTCATCATACAGAAATCTCTCAATGTAATAAACCATGTAAACAAGGTTGAACACAAAATCCACATGATCATTTCGATAGATGCAGAAAAGGCCTTTGACAAAATGCAACATCAGTTCATGATCAAAGCATCGGAGAGAAATGGCATGGTCAGTTTATATCTTTATTTTTTTCCTTTTTTTTCTTTATTAGTTAGTTTTGTATTCAGCAAATACAGTCAGTTTGGTACCATTATTAGGCTCATCCGTGACCTACCCCCTCCCCTTGGCCCCTCCTTGTTGAGGTATATGGGTCATGCATTGTGGAGTTAGCCCACAGTTATGGGTAAGATAAATGTCTCTGCATATCATGACCCAACATGTGGCTCTGATATTCTTTCTGCCCTCTCTTCCGCAAAATTTCCCTGAGCCATGTTGGGTTCATTTTTGGTCTGCTTCAGTGATGAGGTGTTGGGGGCCTCTGAGGCTCTGGCTCACTGATTAGGCAGGAGTTGATTTTTCTCTGTGTTGATCTCCTTCCCCCTTGTGCTGGTATCCGGTTCATCAGGAAAACAGCCCCCTTGGTTGTTTTGCCAATTCTTCTTAGTTGCAGCCGGGGCCCTTTTGAGGTATGATGGGGTGGCTCTCTCCTTAGGATCTACATCTATCTGAAAAAGAGAAGCAGATTCTCCAATGGTGAGTAAGTTAGCACCAGGACAAATGAGATAGCCTTTACTTTTTTTTATAGAGAATTTAATAGGTGCAGGCCCTCTTGTAGCCCACACTTGATGGTAGCTTGATATTGGAGAGTGGGCTTATGTTTGGATATGGTTCTGACTTGTTTCCCATCTCCAGCTATGGGTCCCGTACCACTGAGGGGATCAGTTAGCCAAATCGAGAGCAGTTGGTTCCCCACCATGGCTGTGTGCCACTACTGCACTTGTGTGGGCATCACAACAAGTTATTTGCAGCTAATTAGGTTAGCCCTCCCTCCCTCTCTGTCTCTCTCTCTTCTCTCTAACTCTTGTATATTAGTTATCTTTTTCCTCATTTTCTCAGTGGGCACTGACCTGTAACTCCCAGAATCAGCATGGGGCTATCATCCACAATGAGCTTTTGATCAGAGAGACCTACAAGGTTTCCTAAAAGACAGACAAATTTCTGTCAGAGTACTTGATGACCCACCAAAGGTTAGTGGTAAGACTCTAATGCTGAAGACACCTTATGTGGTTGACATGCAAAATAAAATGGCATGGCTGGAAGTTGCAAGAGAGTCAGTCCCCAGATAGTCAGCGCGTCTAGTGCCAGAAGGTGCTACATGGGCGACTGGGGGAAAATGACCAATATCTGTCCAAGCAACGCATGGTCTAACCTAATTAGCAGTTTATATCTTAACATAATAAAGGCTATATATAAAGTTCCTAAAGCCCAAATAATACTGAATGGAGAGAGAATGCAGGAATTTGCATTGAGATCAGGGACAAGACAGGGGTGTCTACTCTCGCCTCTGCTGTTCAATATAGTACTGGAAGTCCTAGCTCATGCAATAAGACAGGAGAAAAATAAAAGGGATACAATTTGGAAAGGAAGAAGTTAAATTAGCTCTTTTTGCAGACGACATGATTCTATATGTAAGAGACCTGAGAGATTCTATCCCAAAATTCTTGAAGGTGATTAAACCCTTTAGCAAAGTAGCAGGATACAAAATCAGTGCACAAAAATCAGTAGCCTTTCTGTATGCAAATGACAAAGATACAGAGAAAGATATAAGGGACATTGTCCAATTTTCAATAGCAGCAAAAAATAAAATAAAATACCTTGGAATAATGTTAACCAAGGAATTGAAAGATCTATATAATAAAAACATTAAATAAAGGAATTGAAGAGGACTTGAGAAAATGGAAAGACCTCCAATGCTCCTGGATAAGCAGTATTAACATTGTGAGAATAGCAATCCTACCAAAGGCAACATACAGATTTGATGGAATTCCAATTAAAACTCCAACATTGTTCCTCACAGAGATAGAAAAAAAAAAGATCTCAAAATTCATATGGAAAGGCAGAAAGCGTCGGATATCCAAGCATACACTCAGCCACAGAAATACCTCTGGAGGCATCACCATACCTGATCTAAAGCTATATTACAAAGTCATAGTAATAAAAATAGCAATAATGGTTATCCCATTTATCTGGTGCTAACTTTATTCTCCCTCAGAGAATCTGCTTCTCTTTTTCAGATAGAGGCAGATCCTAAGGAAACAACTGCCCCATTATACCTCAAAAGGGCCCCAGATGAAATTAATAATAATTGGCGAAACAAGCAAGTGTGCTCTTTTCTTGGTGAACCTGATACCAGCACAAGGGTGAAGGAGGTCGACACAGATTACAACAACTCCTACCAAAGCAGGTATCCAGAGACACAGAGGTTCCCAAGATTTCATCACTGAAGCAGACCTAAACTGAACCCAACATGGCTCAGGGAAATTTGCAGAAGAGGGGGCAGAAAGAATGTCAGAGCCACACATTGGATCAGGATACACAGAGACATTTCCTCCTACCCATAATTGATGGCTAAGCCCACAATGCATGACCCATATACACCAACAAGATCAGGCTAGGTGGAAGGGTGAGAACAGGGAGGATGCTAACAATGGTACCAACTTCACTATATTCACTGAGTATAAATCTAGTTAAAAAAAACTGGAAAATTTTAAAAAATAAAATTCAAGGGCTGGAGATATTGCTTAGTGGTTAAGGCACTTGCCTTCAAATCCAAATGACCCAGGTTCAATTCCCCAGGACCCACAAAAGCCAGATGCACAAGGTGGTACATGTATCTGGAGTTGGTTTGTAGCAGCTGAATGCCCAGACACACACATTCTCTCTTTTCTCAAATAAACGAATAAAAGAAAATAAAATATAGCATGGTAATGTGATATAATTCAAAAGGATTTTCTCAAAGGGAAAAGATTATTATAGTAGGGACAGCATTATAACCGTAAGATCTGCAGACCATCTTAAGAATCAGGTAAAGAGAAGCTTTCTTTCCTAGAGATGTAGAAGTTGAACATTCTAATAAAAGAATTCTTCTCCTGCCCATCTAAAGAAGAGCTTGGAGAGTAAATACTTGGATTACAAATGATTGATTGAGGAATTGCTCCACTATACCAATCTAGTGAAACAGCCTGCCTCATCTTTAAGGCTATATATATGTACCTTTCCTCTTCATAGCTCTCAACGGAACTGCCAGCTATGACCTTAAGATGTGCTTTACACGGTAACTGCTGTAGCTTGCCAATTAGAGCTTGGCATCCCTCTCAAGCAAGGAAAGTGCCAGTGGCTTTTTTTTCATAATGATTTGCATAGGTTTCTCTGTCCTAATAAAATTCCAAAACTTTCTTTTGTTCTCTGTATATACCAGAGGGCATTCTGGCCTGTGCATGTGTTCTGGATAGCAATCCTGTTCTTTGTTCCACAATAAAAAATGCTTTATTGGAGATGCTTATCTATGCTTTGTTTAACTTTGACAGAGTGAAATGTATAGAGCTATAAAGAACCAGGTGTATTGAAGTGAGTTAAAAGGGTGGATTAATCAAATAGTAGATTAGAGGATGTTTTGCCCTGAGGAGAGTCTATTTTCCAGAAGGGGCCCATAAGAAGGGCTTCTTAGCTGGCTCAAGTTGAGGTTTCAGCCAAAGTTCTGGGGCCTATGAAAAAGAGAATAGTTTTACACAAAATGTGGTTAATAAACATTTTCTTTGAAATTTTAAGTGGGGATAAATAGTTCAGCTAATCATTTATGAGGCAAAAAATGGGAATTTGGAGCTCTCTGTCTGGCTTTCTTATAGGTAAAGAAGGCAAAGTTATGTAAGACTCTTCCATAAACCATATGGATAAGATACTTTTTAAGTAAAATAGCTTCATTTAACTTTAAAATTCAAAGTTGTCTATAATGTGCTTCATTAAAAGCCAAGAAATTATGCTATAAAGTGTAAGATAGTTAATTCTTGGATTAATCGCACACTCATATGAAAAACAAAGGCCGAGGAACTGTGTTGACAAACACCATCACTCTGATTACCTATGCTAATAGAATTCTGTGAAATACTAGGTTGTATCATAAACCACTGGATGCTGTGATGGTCAGGATATATCTGATGTAATGTGTTCAGCTATGCATATATAAATTGAGGCAAAAAAATCTTAATTTTTACATTATCTTTTGTAGTCAGGTTCACATTGTTGGTAGAAATCACCCAACCAAGAGCAGCTTGTGGGAAAAAAGAGGTTTATTTTGGTTTGCAGGCTTGAGGGGAAGCTCCATGATGGCAGAGGAAAACGGTGGCATGAGCAGAGGGTAGGCATCACACCCTGGCTAACATAAGGTGGACAATAGCAACAAGTGAGTATGCCAAACACTGGCAAGGGGGAGCTGGCTCTAATACCCATAAGCCTGTCCCCAATAATACACTGCCTCCAGGAGGCATTAATTCCAAAATCTCCGTCAGCTGGGAACCTAGCATTCAAAACACCTAAGCTTATGGGGGACACCTGAATCAAACCACCACATTCCACTCCTGGTCCCTATAAACTCATAACCATATGTGATATAAAATGCAATGCATTCAGTCCAACTTTAAAAGTCCCCATATTTTTTATCAAGTTCAATAATGTTCGTACATCCCCATAGTCCAAGATCTTTTAACTGAACCATAACACCAAAAAATCCCCCCCAAAAAAACTCGTAATAGCACAGAATAAGCACTCATACTACAAAAGATGGCATGTGACATAGTAAAGAAGTATTCAACCAATACAAGATTTAAAACAACCAGGGCAAACATTAAATTCTGTAGCTTCAAGTCCAACAACGCTAGCCAGTGACAAATCTCCAAATCTGACAATTCTAACCAGAAACAAGTCTCTGGAATTCCAATTCTGCCCCTCCAGCTAGGTAACTCACAGTCCTGTAAAACTTCATCGGGGCTGGTAGCTCTCCTTGACAGCCATATGGCGGTCCCAGCATCTCCACTGGGTCTTCACTGCAACCCATGTTTCATCCTCATGGTTCCATGGGGTCTCCATGCAGGCATCCAACAATCCTGCTTCACATTGCCTATATGGCCACTTCCAAAACACAAGACCGTGTTGCAAACTCAATGACCCTCTCTTTCCTGCATTTCGTATACTCCACAATACCAGGAAGGGTGCCACTTTGTTAATCTGGGGTGGGGGTTGACAAAGCAGACTTTGAAGAACAGGACACTCCTTGAGCACTCAGTCCCCTTCAAAAGAGTCTACATTCTTCCTGTTGTCCTAGTGCAGGTCAGTTGGCCCCACCTCAAAGGTTGTAATCTCTCAATTGCAGCTGAACAGGCAGCAGTTCACTCAGAGATTTCTTTTTTTTTTTTTTTTTCTGTGTCACATGCCTCTGCTCACACCAGTTCCTTACTACGCAAAGCAACCCTACACAACTTCTCAGGACACGGACATAACAGCAAGCCTCACACAAAGTTCTAGCCCAGTCCAAGCAAAGCTCTTTCTCACCCTCATAAGCCAAACCTCACAGTCCATAGTTCTTACTGCATTCGGGCCTTTCAACTCTGACCAGAATAGTCCTTCAAGTTGTAGTTACAGCACTGCAAGGCCTCTCTTAGGCCATGGTTTCAAATCCTTCCACATTCCTCTTGAAAATCAGCTCCAAAAGGCCAAAGCCACACATTCAGGTGTCTAGCAGCAACCCCACTCCTCGGTTACACTTTACTGTTGCAGTCAGGTTTGCATTGCTGGTAGAAATAACCCAACCAAGAGCATCTTGTGGGAACAAAATAGGTTTATTTTGGCTTACAGGCTTGAGGGGAAGCTCCACAATGGCAGGGGGAAAATGATGGCATGAGCAGAGGGTGGATATCACCCCCTGGCCAACAGAAGGTGGGCAATAGCAACAGGAGAGTACTGGCAAAGGGGGAGATGGCTTTAACACCAATAAGCCCACCTCCAACAATACACTGCCTCCAGGAGGTGTTAATTCCAAAATCTCCATCAGCAGGGAACCTAGCATTCAGAACACCTAAGTTTATGGAGGACACCTGAATCAAACCACCACATCTTTCTATAAGATAAATAGGCCTATCTTTAAATATTTGAAGAACCATCAAATGAAAGTAGCATTAATTTCTCTTTTGTAGATTATTTGAATATGTGTCAGTGAATGGAATCTAGAAAAACTAGTTCCTGCTCAACCCCATGAATAATATTTTCACAATCTTATCCAAAAGAGTTCTCATCACTGGAAGTATTCAGACAGAAACTGAATGCATGCCATTTCAGGTATTGTAGAAGTATTATTGAAGGTGTTATTTCTACATTATATGGAAGGTATTATCTATTCTTTTTGGTGTCTTTACACCTCTATTAATCTGGGATTCTTCCAGTTGATCATTTCATTCTGGTTTGTCTTTCTTTTTCTTATAAAGATATATCTTTAATTTTGCAAAGGATGCAATGCCATCCTCAGCAGGCATAAGTGCTTCTGACAGGAAAATGCCAGCACTGAGAAAATGTATTTCACTCTAGCTGATAAATGACTACATGCCAGGGATGTTGCTCAGCTGTCAGTCCCTGTAGTTCTACATTTTAGATTCTCTGGTCCTCTATGACTTGTAAAAACTGGGTTGTTCCTTTCTATTTTATGACTTTTTCTTCCAAGGCTAGGTAAAATACCTGTTTCTTTTCATGGTGAGTGAATCTGTTATCAGTCTTGAAGGGCAGCAGAATATACTACCACAATGCTGGCATCAGGATTATTTAGGGCTGAAGACAATTGATATAAAAGAAGTGCTCTCTGTGTTGTCCAGAAGCAGAATAAAAATTTATAAAAGTGCCCTTTCTTCATTATATGTCTATTTATTATATATATGTATAATATATGTATATACATACACCCACATATACACACACACACATATATATACATATATACACATATATACTTTACATATAGGCTAAAACTTTGATCTAAGCCAATGGAAGATTTTTTTTTTTATCTGAGCTCACAACCAAATACAACAAATATTGTAAGGGGCATATTTTCTCTTGGGAGTCTTGAATAGCATAGAGACAATTAATCCCCAATAACACTTCTCTGCATATAAATACTTATAACCATCCTTAAGTGATTTTATATACATGAGGAAATTAGACTCAGTGATAATTTAAAGAGTTGCAAAATAGATACTTAGGAAAGTGGTGGAATCTCCTTCATTGCTAGATTTAATCACTGGGAGACATTCCAAAAACTAATCTCTGCTACTTAGAATTCTGGGTTCAGGTTAATTGACCCCCAAGCCTGTTCCAGTGATAATTCTGTGTTATTACATTGCATATACCAAGGGAATAAATCATTTTGTATGGATGTGGATGGATCATAAAGTAATAAAAATGCTAATGCTCTGGAGACAAATGCAGAGCTTTGTAGTGGTCAGGCTGCTTTTGAACCTCAGTGGGAGCTGCTCACCCATGGAGCATGAATCAAACATTCCCAACTTCCATGTTCCAGTTGAAAAGTAAAGCTAGTTTCTGGAGAATGTTTAATTTACTTTTAATGGAATCGGTTATATGCTTGGTCAGGAAGGATAACCAAATGAGACTTGTTCTTATATCATTTATCCACAAACTGTTCCATATATGTGGGGTTTTCCTTTTAAAGAAAATATTCATGGAAAATTTTCAGTGCCTCTCCTAATAGAGATTAAATACTTTGGGCCACAAATCCTTATGCTTTCAGTATAAACCATTTTCATCTTGGTTTTTTCTTGGTAACAGTTGGAGAATAAATCATGTACACTAACCCTCTTTTTGTATAAGTAAGAAATCTGGGGCTCAAAGGGGTTAACCTTAGACATTAACCTAGGTTGTCAAGAAATAATGGTATTGAAGAGACATTTTAAGCTGTGTGCCCTCTTAACTTAAGATATTACTGCCTGTTTGGCTTTCTGGCTTTACCCTTTGATTCATAATATACACACCAGCATATGATTCTACACAAATGTAGCCTTTTCATCTAAGATTTTACCTTTCACATCCTCAACCAGTTGGCATAAATTGAAAAAAAATAGAAAACTTCCTAGAGTAATTTCTTTTTGCTAGAGTCTTTTATATTCTAGGTTGGCCTTATGTTCCTGCCTCTACTTCCCAAGTTCAGGATTACAAGTATCCACTTCCACACCCTGTGATGTGTGGTCCTGGGAATTGATCTCAGGGCCTCATTCATACTAGGCAAGCCCTTTACCAACTGACTTCCCTGAAACAATTAACAGAATGATTTAAATGACCTTGAATATGGAGTTTCTTGAAATTATATGAAATATGAATAGTATCAGTCCCTGGGGATTTTGTAAATGGAGAAACACTGAAGATTCCAGAAGTAACTTCCTATACTCTATTAGAACATATTTCTGTATACTCCTTTCCTCACTTCAGAGAAAGAAGTTTTCTTTCTCCTGACCCAAATTCATCATTTCATTTAGATTTCTGATTCTTATGGGACTCAGAAACCAATACCCCAAACTACAGTGTTTTGGTGTGGCTATTATATTAAATGACGGCACTTAAGGATTTGAACATGGATACAATCACTTTGCCATTATTTTACTTGAAATTACTTCCTTCAGAAAGAATTCAGTTGTATTGCACATGATCCCCAATATTTCATCAACTGGGGGACTTTGACATGTATCCAAGTGAAGGAAACCAAGAAGGGTCAGCTCATGCCCAAACTTTTGCTGAACACATCACCAATTCTTAGACTAGGTTCCTAAATAAAAATATTCATCAGCATATAAACACAGCATTGATTTACCACACGTATCCTACAATACCCCTTCTGTAACTGTTTACTACCTCCACACAGAATCCTGAAGCCCACTTTTCTTTCTGTAGCTAGGTTTACTGTGTTTAGAAACATTGTGAGTTCAGTTCCAGACCACTGAAATAAAGCAAACATCTCACTAAAGCAATTTAAAATGAATTGTTTCCCCAGTGATTATGAAAGTTATGTTGACATTATTCTACAGCCTATTAAGTGTTAGAGAATAGCATTTTGTCTAGAAAAAAATGTAGATGCCTTAATAAAAAATATTTTTTGTAATAATGCTAATGATGATTTGAGCCTAAAGGGAGTCTTTCTACTGGTGGAGAACCTTACATAAGTGTTGATAGCTACTGAAGAATCTAAAGGTAAGGGAGCCTATGTCAATTGACTTTTTCCATCCTACCAGTACTGGGGATTGAACTCTGCGCCTCATACATGCTAGGCAAGGACTTTGCCATTGATCGATATCTCCAGCCTTGGCTTACTTAAATTTTGTTATTTTTTTTCAGTTAGGGTCTCACTATGTAGCCAAAGAAGAACTTGAACTTGAGATCCTCCTGCCTCAGCACCCAGAGTGGTGGCATCATAGATATGCCTCACCATGCCTGGTGGTGAGTTCCTTAAATAAAATAATAATGCATTTTGCTGCATTGTTTGAGTCCTCCTTTCACAGAAAATTTCTCTATAATACATGACACTGTTTGTAACTTGTCCACAGAACATTCAAAAGTGTAGTCAATCTTTCCAAATCTTGTTGCTGCTTTATTAATTAATATTCTAGGAGTAGGAGAGATGGCTCAGCCATTAAAGATCTTACCCATAACTGTGGGCTAACTCCACAATGCATGACCCATATACCTCAACAAGGAGGGGCCAAGGGGAGGGGGTAGGTCACAGATGAGCCTAATAATGGTACCAAACTGACTGTATTTGCTGAATACAAAACTAACTAATAAAGAAAAAAAGAAAAAAAAGATGCATGGTTAAAAGCCTGACAGCTTGAATTCAATTTCCCAGTACTCACGTAATGCCAGATGTGCTGCATGCATCTGGAGTTTAATGGTGGGGCAAGAAGCCCTGGTGTAACCATTCTCTCTCTCTCTCTCTCTCTGAAATAATAAATAAAATATTTAAAATAATATATCAAATCATTACAATATTTATTTATTTTTATTTATGTTTATATGTGTATGATGGAGTTTCTTGCTGTTGCAAATGAATGCTCATCTGCCTTTGCATGGGTGGCTGAGGAATCAAACCCAAACAAGAAGGCTTTACAAGGAAGTGCCTTTAATTACTGAGTCATGTCCCCAGCCTTCAATATTGTAGATCTTTTATTGTCATTTCAGTGTTTCCAGCCTCTAACATGGACTGCACTTCAAGAAACCACTCTCTTTGCACATCCTTAAGAAGCAGTTCTTCATAGATGTTTGTTTTATCATGAAATTATGATCTACTCACAACTTTACCCTACACTTCTATGTCTAGTTCTCTTCCTAGTCCACCCCACTTGCCATGACTACTCCATTGAAGTCTTAAATCCCTTTAAAATGATTCATGAGAGTTGGAATAAACTTCTTCCATGTTTTTGTTAATGTTCCTATTTTGATCTCCTCCATAAGTGTTCTTAATGCCATATGGAAAGGTAAATCATCTCAGATTTTTTTCAGTTTGTCTAGATCCATCAGAGAAGTCACCATCTGTGGCACCTATAGATTTATGGGAAATATTTCTTAAATAATGTGACTTGAAAGATGAAATTACAGCTTATTCCATGGACTGTGAAATGTTTGTTGTTGTTAACAGTCATGAGATCAACATTAATTTCAATTACATATTTGGAAGATTGCAAGGGTATAGTGCCAATAAGCAGTTAACATTTTCAAAAGAATCTTTTATTTTTCTTGGGTAGTAGGTTTTCAACAGTGGTCCTAAAATATTCAGTAAGCCATGTTGTTAATAGATGTATTCTATGTCTTCATCAATAAGCTTTGCCATTTCTACCTTTTGGTTCAAAGTAAGGGATGTATAACTTCCTTTTGTTCCAATACTTGTAGGTTGACAGACGGATCTAATCTGAACAGCCTTGTGTCAGAAGGAATAGGGAGGTCATAGGTCAAGGGGAGAAATAGAATGACTGGTCAGTGGAGTGGTCAGAACTTTAACACTTATAAACTCTTTTCTAGCTTACATAGGCACAGTTTGTGGTATCCCAAAATGGTTGTAATAGTGACATCAAAGGTTACTGATCACAAAACACTATAATAAATAAACATATTCATGACTAAATAAAATTTTCACTAGTTTCAACTCAGGAATATTTCCACACGACCTGGAAGCCATATTTCAGTAAGATATTATTTTTCCAACTTGTAAGAACACCTCCTGTCATTAATGTATGTCAATTTTTTTTCTTTTTTTTAACCAATAGCTGTTTTTAATATTTTATTTATTTATATCTTTATTTATTTATTTATGAGAGAGAGAAAGAGAGAGAGTGAGAGAGAGAGAGAGAGAGGCAGATGCGAGAGAAAGAGAATGGACATGCCAGGTCTTCTAGCCACTGCAAACAAACTCCATATGCATGTGCCACCTTGTGCATCAGGCTTACATGGGTACTGAGAAATCGAGCCTGGGTCCTTAGGCTTTTCAGGCAAGCACCTTAACCACTTAACCATCTCCAAGCCCACAAATTTTCTTAATGTAATCAACAACAAATGCTGGGAAAGATGAAAGGATAACAATTCTTATTCACTGTTAATGGGTGTATAAACTGGTGTAGCCACTGTGGAAATCAGTATGGAGGCATCTCAAAAAGCTAAAATTAGAAATGCCATGTGACCTAGCTATATAACTTCTGGGCATATTCCTAAAGGATTCTAAACCCTAACACAAAAATACTTTCACATTTGTGTTTACTACTGTACTATTCACAATATCTAGGAAATGAAATGAGTGTAGTTGTCCACCAACAAGTGAATAGATAAAGAAAACATGGCACATATACACAACAAAATATCATGCAGCCATGAAGAAAAATGAAATCAGGACATCTGCAGGAAAATGTAACTGAAAATCATTATGTTAAGCAAAATAAGCTAGACTGAGGAACAAATACAACAGATTCTCTCATATGCAGATCCTAGATTTTTAATTTTTTATTATAAAATAGAAACTTTGTATGGATGCATCATATGTTGGTACCATCATTGCCTTCCTCCATGCCCCCATTCCACTAAGGGCCCTCCTCTATGGGATTGCTGGTATTCACCATGGGGTTGTGAATTATGAGTTGTGAGAGCAGCAGTCAGTGTGAAAGGAGGCAATATCTCAGGATATTTCTTCCCACCCTGTGGCTCTTACAGTTATTCCACCCCCTCTTTCACAAAATTCTCTGAGCCATGGTGGGTGTTTGTTTTGTTCTTTGTATTTGTTCACACTTATTTTTTTTATTGACAGCTCCCATAATTATAGACAATAAACCATGATAATTTTCTCTCATTTCACTTTCCCCTTTGCAACTCCACTTTCCATCATATCCCCTCCCCCTCTTAATTTTATTTTGATGTCATAATAGGTGGGTCTACTTCAGGGTTGTGTTCTCAGAAGCCTCTGGATTTCTGTTTTGTTGCATTCTGAATATCCTCAGTGTCTGTCTCCATCATTCTGGCACTGGTTGTCAGGCTCACCATGGAAGCAGCACTCTTGCTCATCTCTCCAATCCCTCTGTGGTTTCACCTGGGCCAGAGCTGATGTGCTAGGGGTTGTTCATCTCCTGACAGGGAGTCAGCTATCTTTTCGTGTCTTGATGATAGATTTTGGTTGTAGATTTTATTTTTTATTTATGAAAGTGAGGTCTAAATCATTAATCTAGAAAAGGGACTGTGGGAAGCGACAAATAGAGATCCTAAGGAAGGAGAAGTAAGAAAATACTAGCAGGTAATAGTATATATGTGACATGAAAGCAGAAGGGGAATATTGGGGAGGAGGGGAGCATACCAGTGGAAGTAGGACATGAGATCAGAGAAGGAGAGTAAAGAAAGGATCAATCAGAGAAAAATATGTATGAAAATGATATGATGAAACACACTACTTTATATGATGATTTAAAAGTAATCTAATAATGATGTGGGAAGTTTGATTTCTACCCCTATTCAAACAATATGGGTGCTCACATTCTCCATGATGAAGTTATAAGGTATTTTGTTAGGTAAATGATGATATCAAGTTTTTTTTTTAACTTGAGGACTAATTACTGTCTATCTTAAAATCTTATATATAATGGATCATACCTTCTCAAGTTTACAAAATGTAAAATTTTCATTTTGTCTGCAATCTCTTAAATATTTCCTCACATTAGGTTTATTTATTTGCTTGTGATGTGTGTGTGTGAGTATGTGTAGTGTAGTATAGTTTTGTAGTGTAGTGTTTGTGATGTATGCACATGTATGGGCCCTGGCAATGCCCCATTCACTTGCCTGTGTCAGGGGCATTCACCTGCAGTGGTCAGAGGAGGATGTCGAGTGTCCTATTCCATCACTATTCTACCTGTTCTTATTTTGAACCACAGTCTCTTACATATAGCTGAGCTTGCTGTTGTTCCTAAGCCCAATGCTTCCTTGTCTCTGCTCACCTTTGTGGGACTGGTGTTACAAGAGCCCATTGCCACACCCTGCTGTTTATGAGGATTCTGGAGATTTGAACTTGGGCAATTTCAGGCCCATTCATACCCTCATGATTGCACAGGAAGCACTCTTAGCCACCAAGACAGCTCTCCAGTCCCAGTCCCACACTAGGTTTAATGCTTATTCAATAATGAAACATTTTTGCCTTTATAACATATGTGGAAAAGTTTTCTGGATTAGGAGATTTTGCTTCTTTAACTTTTGTTTCCCCAACATTTATAACTTGCATAGTTTAATTCCTTTCATTTTAGCAGGAAATTTCTTCTAGGCATAATTTATACTGATTTCTGTCTCCTCTTGGCTTGCTTTCCCATTAGCTCAGTGGTTCCCAAAATTTGCTTACATTTCAATAACCTTTAAGAGCTACAGGTCCTGGATAGCCTGATTTAATTGGCATGGACATTGTGACATTAAATGGAAGAGTTTTAAAATACTGTCAGACCTGGAGTTCTTTCTAGGGTACAGCAAAGTTTGGGAACCACTGCACTAATAAGCCCCTTCTGCTATGTCTTCAGCTCATACTAACAAACTCCTTGTTCTGAGGATAAGAATAGAATGAATCTAGAAATAGATATAGCTGAGATTTACTTCTTGCTCTGTTTCCTCAACACATATAACCATTGAGTCTGACAAATACTGTCTCCTCTATTAGCCTTTAGAAAGCATGCTTTGGGGATATTTTCTACTAGTTGTCATCCTTAAGTCTTGTGTTCTGCTCGCCTAGTCCAATTATAGCAAGAATCCTGTGATATTCTTGGAAGGGAGGAATGTAATTCTCTCAGTCCTTCTTAGTTGGTACAGACAGCTGTGACAAAAGACAGATTAATAATATAAAAACAGACAGTACAGCACTTGTGTTTATCTTGCATACATAAATACATATATATATATGTGTGTGTGTGTGTGTGTGTGTGTGTGTGTGTAGGATATATCCAGGGAAATTAGTGAACCTCAAAGAAATGGCTTTGAATTCAGACTGAAATAGCATCTTCAACTGAAATAAGAAAATAAGGTGTTGGGGGGCCCGTGATGGAGAGATGACCAGGAGAACCCTGCTAGACAAGTGTAATGTATATCGTGCAGGTTAGGTTGGTAGGTTGGCACCTTCTGCATGATTGAGTCTATCCTGATTTGGACTCAGTTTCCTTATCCTGAGGCAGAAAGGGAGACACTATCTTTTCAAATTTTTG
The DNA here is from genome assembly GCA_036346955.1 of Dipus sagitta. Classification (NCBI taxonomy): domain Eukaryota; kingdom Metazoa; phylum Chordata; class Mammalia; order Rodentia; family Dipodidae; genus Dipus; species Dipus sagitta. The sequence goes on from CM070776.1 coordinate 124,434,371, forward strand.
TTCATTTTTATTTATTTGACAGCGACAGAGAAAGAGAGAGAGAGAATGGGCACGCCAGGGCCTCCAATCACTGCAAAGGAACTCGAGATGTGTGTGCCCCCTTGTGCATCTGGCTAATGTGGGTCCTGGGGAATCGAACCTCAAACCGGGGTCCTTAGGCTTCACAGGCAAGTGCTTAACTGCTAAGCCATCTCTCCAGCCTGGGAGACACTATTTTTTAATCTAGAGATTCTTTATAGATTGTAATTTCCCTTTTACTTTTTATTTTTTATTAGTTATGTACACAGTTTATACAGTCATGTTGGTACCATTGTTAGCTCCTCGCTACCCTCCACCCTCCACAGGGACCCTCCACTTTGGGGAATATGGGTCGTGCATTGTGGGGTTAGCTATCAGTTATGGGTAAGAGGCAATGCCTCTGTGCATAATGACCCAACATGTGGCTCTAACATTCTTTCCGCCCCTCTTCCACAAATTTCCCTGAGCCATGTTGGGTTCATTTTAGGTCTGCTTCAGTGATGAGGTCTTAGGAGCCTTTGTGTCTCTGGATATCTGGTTTGGTAGGAGTTGAGTGTTCTCTCTGTCTATTTTCTTCACCCTTGTACTGGTACCAGGTTCAAAAAAGCAGCACTCTTGCTTATTTCCCATTTACTCTTAGTTTCAGCTGGGGCTCTTTTGAGGTGTGATAGGCTGGTCCTCTCCTTAGGATCTTCATCCATCTGAAAAAGAGAAGCAAATTCTCCAATGGAGAGTAAAGTTAGTGCCAGATAAAGGGGATAACCATTGCTGTTTCAGAGAGGATTTAATAGTTGTAGGCCCTCTTATAGCCCACGATTGGTGGGAGCTTGGTAATGGAGAGTGAGCTCATTTTTGGACATGATTCTAACTTGTTTCCTCCAGCTATGGGATCTGTTCCATTGAGCAGATCAGTTAGCCAAATCAAGAGCAATTGGTTTCCCTCCATGGTTGTGTGCCACTATTGCACTTGTGTGTGCATCCCATCAGGTTATTTGCTACTGAGTAGCTTAGAGTTGTTTGGACAGATGTTGTTCATTTTCCCTCAGTCGCTCATGTAGCACCATCGAACTTTAGATGGGCTAACTATCTGGGGACTGACTCTCTTCCAGGTTCTATCCAGGTCACTCCATGTTCAGTAATATCAGCATATGGTGTCTTCAGCAGTAGGGTCTTACCACTAACCTTTGTGGGTCATTAAGTACTCTGACACAAATCTGTCTTCTTTTGGGAAATCTTGTAGGTCTCTCTGGTCCTTACTAATTTATCTTTTTCCTTATAATTTCCTACTTTGTAAACAGCACAAATGCCTGTCAGTTACACAAACTTAAAGACTTAGAAATGTCTCTGGCTTTTCCTAGGTAGTCAATCACATGCCACACATTGTCATTGTAACCACATAATTTATAGAAAATTACCTATTAGTCTTGCAGTTTTTAGTTGCTTGGAAGGTAACTATTAAAGCAATTACTCCTCCTACCCTTTCTTTTATACCAATACTTGTAAGGGACTTTAAAAACAGCAACATGTTTTAAAATTGGCCACAGTAGTCAATTTGCCTGCTGGTAACAGATGCAGGCAAAAGGAAGGTTTAGGAAGCCTAATTTTGATAAGCAAATAGCATTCTATATTATAAAACTAAGTTTCATAAAATCTACTCAAGAAATGTTGGAGAGCAAATTTTAGACTGTCCATCAATTGTGAAAAGATGTGAATGGTAAATACCACAGTATCACCCAAGACGAAAGAGGTAGACTGTTTTTCACTAAAACACTTTTAGAGGTACCTTGGTAACTTCTGAATAGATTTGTTCATTTTCAGAACAAAAACACTAAACAAAACCAACATTACTAGTCAACTAATTAGATTAATACTATTTAATTTGATGTTGAACAGATCGGCTGGTACAATATTTTCCTGTACTGTATGGCCATCATGTAGCACGGATCTAGTGGACCCTTTTCTCATTAAACATGTTGGTGCTGAATAGCCTAAATCCTTCTCTCAAGAATCTAGAAAGAGAAAAGTAAAATTGAAAGTAAATTCAAACACAACAAGCATGTGAGTATAAATTAATCAGATTTGCAAGGAAAAAGATCTAAAAACCCTTTTGATTTAAAACATAAATGAAATTAAGTGCCTAGCAATACTTAGTTGAAAGACAAAAATACAAAAATAACCAATATTGAAAATAAAGTATTTAATAATTTATGGCATATGGTAATAACTAAATGCTACAAAATTCATGTATTTAACTGATGGAGTCATTGTAAAAAATGAGTAATGACTACTGTCTGACTGATTGTATTAGGCAAGTATTACAATGATACCAAGTTAGATAGTGAAAACATGTACTCTATAGGGTAAAACAATGTATCCTAAACTATAATAGAATTCAGCACTGTATAAAATAATTTATACCATGTATTATTTAAGGTTGCAAGACTATTTTGATATTAAAATTTTTCATTGTAAATCATATTAATAAACTAAGGAAAATCATAATATCAATTAACAAAGAGAATGCATTGAAAAAAATTCAGCAACTTTTCATGATAAGAAACAAATAGAATAAAAAGGAACACAGGGGAATTTCCTCTAATTGATAATAGATGTCTGAGTCTGTGGTGAGTGGGCAGTAGATACTTATGAAAGTAAAACAATAGGAAAAATAGCATTGTGAATCATAATGCCTATTCAAGATCAGCTTGGGCTAGAGCAAGACCCTACTTCAAAATAAAAACAACAACAACAAAAACGCAGAAACAAAAGGAGACCTATCAAGATTCTTGCTAAACACCTATCATAGTATATAGTTATCAACAACCACATCCAGATGTGGAACCTATGAGCTATACAACTGATCATCCATGACAGATGGTGTATATCTCAACTTAATATCCTACATCCATCTCTTAAATATCTAGAAAGAGACCAGTAAAATTCAAAGTAAACTTAAACACAGAAGGAAGGAAATAATAAGTACATGAGTATAAATTAGTGTGATTGAAACTACTAGAAATTTAACTTAAAAATTGATGCAACAGTGGCATGACTATTATGGGGGTAACTAACTGCTCTCTGATTGGGCTTGAGTTCTGTTCCATGGAAGGAATGCATGCTTAAACCTGACAACTTAGATAAAATCCCATGGCTGGGGAGATCATAGGCCTAGGAAGGAAGCTACTACTCTTTGGCTGAATTGATATGTTACGTTTATCAAATTCACCTCTTGGCATGGAAAGATTGCTAAGTGGTTAACGTGCTTGCCTGAAGAGCCTAATGACCTGGGTTCAATTCTCCAGTACCCATGTAAAGCCAGAAGCATCTGGAGTTCATTTGCAGTGGCAGGAGGACCTGGTATGCCCATTGCGCCTATTCTCTCTCTCTCTCTCTCTCTCTCCCCATAAATAAATAAATAAATAAAATTGCTTTCTAAATATTTTGAATATGCTCATAGATTAGTGTTGTTCTTACCTTTGGTTAGAGAAGATTTTTTTTTTTTTTTTTGCAGTTAGTGTTGACTACTGGGGGAAACTCAAAACTCAGCAATGTTCTGAGAATAAATGACTATGCAATAGATAGTACTTAATGAGACATTTCTATCATGCCCCTCAATATTCAGAAAACCCTGAGGGATCAAAAAGAATGTAAAAAAATAGTAGGCAGTAGTGTCTGGAATGTTGTCTTCTGGATATGATATGGCATTGTATTCGTCAATTCTCTACCTCACATCAACTGTCATTTCCTCCACAGGACCTGCACAATATTGAGCCCATCAACATTTTCATTATGGATGATGGAGGAGGTCATGAGGAACTATTGGCAGTTAATGGTTGCATGGGGGAGCAGGACACATTTTCTTCAGTGGTATAGCCACTACTAAGTTGCACAGGCTCTGGTAAATAACCCCCTACCCATTTTCATACAGGCAACCCTAATTAAATTCAGTCTCTCTCTCTCTCTCTCTATCTCTCTCACACACACACATGCACACACACATGCACAACAATAAAGACATCTAGATAGAAGAGGGACTAATTGGAAGAAAGGGGGCTCAGTGAAAGAGGGTTAGAAAGGAGTGACCAGAAGGTAATGGGATGGGAGGACAAAAAGAAAACAAACAAAAAATTTTTGAAAAGGATTTCTTTCTTTTTTTTTTTAATTTTTTTTGTTCGTTTTTTATTTATTTATTTTGATAGTGACAGAGAGAGGAAGAGGCAGATAGAGAGAAAGAGAGAGAATGGGCGCGCCAGGGCTTCCAGCCACTGCAAACGAACTCCAGACGCGTGCGCCCCCTTGTGCATCTGGCTAACGTGGGTCCTGGAGAATCAAGCCTTGAACCAGGGTCCTTAGGCTTCACAGGCAAGCACTTAACCGCTAAGCCATCTCTCCAGCCCCGAAAAGGTTTTCTTTCTAAAGTCAGTATAGAATGACAATTATTTTGATGCCCTGCTTGCAAGGAAGCATAATGCACAGCTCTCTGTTCCTTGATTGAGGTCTATCCAGGGTGACCTATTACATGGAGGGAAGTGCAAAGATCTACCTTAGAATTAAGAAATCTGAATAATGTTACCCCAATAAAGCTGATTATGGAGGTAGTAACAATAATTATAGCATGGACTCTAGATGTGAGGAAAATGATGTTTTGCCTTGGTGATGTTCTCCAAATCCATGCCCTTGGGCCAATCAGGAGAAAAACACAAGACAAATCAGAGCTAAGCCTATTCCTAAAATACTTAATTACTACATCTCTAAAATGCCAAGGTGCACAGCCAAGAAAAAGTTGAGAATGTATTAAAGCTCAGAAATGACCACTTAGTGTAATATGGTATCCTGGATTTGGAAATAGAAAAAGAACAGAGATGAAAACAAAGGAATTCTGAATCATGGACTTTAGTTGATAATTGTGTATCTGTAATAGTTTATTAATTGTAGCAAGTAAATCAAACTGATGAAAGAAAATAACAGGCTAAACTAGTTGTGAAGTGTATCTGAAGTCTCTATAGTATTGTTTCTGTAAGTCTCAAGCTTTTCTAAAATTAACAGCTCATTTGATAATGTTAAATAAGTTTAGAGTTAATTGTAGGTTTTCTCACTATTTTTAGGGCTTAATTGTGTGGTTTGTGAAGAATGAATAATTTGTAAGCATGGGCTTTTTGTTTAGGAATTTTCTCAATAATGTTTCAATTAAAGACCAGCATTTCTTCCCAAAGCCTATTCAGAATGACAGAGACTAAAATAGACCAGGGGGTTTGTGCACATTATGATATCAGGAAAGCCTAAAAACAGCTTAGAAATTTGGAATGCCTGAGAATCAATACAGAATGTGCCTTTCTCTGTTTCATTTAGAAATGGTAGAAACATGATTGCTGAGGGTACTTATAAAAATCATTTGAGTATTGTTTCAGTGCATGTATTCAGTGGTTCTTGGAGTTCTAACAGTAAAATAGGAGACAGACATCTACTAGAGATAGGAGTATGTTCTACGGAAATTACCTTGGGACTCAAGAAGTAGCAGTGATTAAATTCATTTTGGTTTCCCAAGATATGTGGTAACCAGATGAAAAGTACAAATTCATTATGTAAAGTTAGCTCTCTCAGGTTTCAGGGGTGGACACTTGAGATATTGTCCACTGCTTTTTGGCAAATGACATGAATTCTTAAGGGAGGTGATACAAGAACTCAGAGTCATTTGATCAGAAGACCCACTCAATTTAGATTGCTTAGGTAGCCTGACTCAGAGTGATTTCAGAACCAAAGCAAAAGAATGGAATTCCCTCACTGATTGCTAAAGATATTTCATGAGATCTTTGAGAAGGACTTCCTTTAAGCTTATAGTAAAAATGCTCTGGAGCAATTTAGCGGCTCAAAAAGAGATGGTAAGGACATTGGAAAGATAGGAAAATGCATAGAGATCTCTTGGAGCTTCTCGGTGTTCAATAAGCTGAGCAAAAATTTAAATTAGCATAAATCTCTAAGCTATTGATTTAGACCTGATTTTCTGTAATCTTGCTTGAATTATGGCTACTTACTTAACGTTCAGCAAACAAAGTTGGGATCCACTGGACATTTTCTTCCCATAGTGCTGATGATGGGAATCTTTTGGGAAGGGAAAAAAGAGGAGAGAACTGCAAAGCGAAATTGTTCTGGAAAGTTCATCTCAAGACTTTCATGTCCTAAATTAGGTTTGCTACTAGCAGACTAAAGTTCTATCAAAGAGTTTTCTGATAAAGATTAGCATATTAGGGGCTGTAAATGTGACCTAGTTGTTAAAATGCTTGCCCCGCATGGACAAAGCCCTAGGTTTGATCTCCAGTGCTGCAGAAACCAGGCCTGGTGGCAGATGCCTATTATCCCAGCACTCAGGAGTTAGGGGCAGGAAGATGAGAAGTTCGAATGATCCTCAGCTACATAGAAAGTTTGAGGACAGCCTGATTTCCGGGAGACCATTTCAAAAATAAGTAACAAAAGAAAGATTAGTAAAATAGGAGTGAGGCTGGAGAGATGACTGAGTGGTTAATGCTCTTGCCTGAAAGCCTAAGGACCTGGGTTCAAATCCCCACTACCCATGTAAAATCAGAAACACAACGTAGCACATGATCTGGAGCTTGTTTAAAGTGGCTAGAGGCTCTGATGTGCCCATTCTCTCTCTCTCTCCCTCCTTCTCTTTATCATAAAAAATAAACAAATATTTTAAAATAGGAGTGGATTATGTGGCAATTCAAAGCTTCTGTTGAATTTTGCTTATTTGTAGAATGTAAGTTCAGATTGTGTGGTTCTAAAATTTATATTTTAGATGTGTTTGCAAATTTTGTTTATTTCTGGAAGGTGTAGATGGGAGTTGGGAAATAGGAAGATCCCTATCTGTGTTCTCATTAAGTAATTACGAGAGAAACTAAAGGATTGTACTATCCTTAATTATGAAATGATCCTTCTTACTCTAAAAGTTTCATGCCTCCAAATTGGATGGTTACATCAGATCATATTTATGTACTTGTATGATTTGAAAGTATTTAAATATTTTTAAAATGCAATACCATTTGAGATACACTGAAGGAAACTGTTATCACCATAGCCTTACTTTTTAATTCTAAAACAAATGACAACTCTTCATTGTAGAGCCAACTGCACTATTTGTTAATATTAAGATCACTCATGGCAGGTGTGGTGGCACATGCCTTTAATTCCAGCACTTGGGAGGCGGAGGTAGGAGGATTGCCGTGGGTTTGAGGCCACTCTGAGACTACATAGTGAATTCCAGGTCAGCCTGGGCTAGAGCGAGACCTTACCTGCAAAAAACCAAAATAAATAAATAAATAAATAAAAGCAAAAAGAAAGAAAGAACACTTATACTATTTTAAACCCAACACATTTCAAAGTGTTACATTAAAAGACATTTTATTGAGTTTCTTAACTGCAAATTTAGGATACTATAATGTATGTGTATGGTATTTGCACATAGCTATATACATATACAGTTTATATATAATAAAATAGTCATAAGAATGTGGTTCATTGGGTGTTACAAAACATACGCATAGTACCCTCCTATTGGAAAAGAGATGACAAGAGATTAGAAAAAGGAAAAGAACATACACAAAAATCTTGAAATAAAATGAGAAGAATCATTACCATGACCCCTCAGTAGTGTTCATTCCCAGTCCAACTCTGAGCTGACTGAACAATTTCTGCATGTTCTAAAATCTCATCCCAATGGAATCATATAGTATATACACTCTAATATCATTCCTTTTTTGTTCAGCCAAAGATTTTTGTGTTTTGTCTAGCATCTTCCATGTATCAGTATTTGGTTTCTTTTTGTTACTTAATGGCAGTTCACTGGATAAATATACTAGAGGTGGCCTGTTCTATTGGTGGGTGTTAGAGTTGATTTTGTTTTCTAAGAAAGAATAGAACAACTAATGAAAATTTTTCTGTATACAGGAAAGAAAACATTCAACTCCACTCTTAGCATTCATATGTTTTCTTTTAAAATTCTTTTGACACACCTAGATAAGGAACTGCTATTTTCTATCATAATTGTACAACAAATTATCAGAAATGATAAATGTTTCCATAGTAATTTTGTGCCAGCAATTCATGTGATTTATATTTGCAGTATATCCTTGCTAACAACTGACACTATTATTTTCATTTTAGTCATTTTATTGAACATGAAGTGGTATCTCATTGATTTTAATTTATATTCTCCAATTGAAGATTTTATTCTCGCTATAGAAAAGGCTTCCAAAATAGCTTTTAAGAAATCTCCTCACAAATTTTGATTTATATATCTGATATCAGAAGCCTATTTTTATTATTTTAAATTATATACTTGCTGTGGTAATATGTTTTGTAATTGCTTATATTTTAAATGTTCACAAAATTGTCTATTCAACAGCTCTTATGGGAAATCCTAGACAGGCCAATGATTTAAATTTGTTCTCAGGCATAACATAAAATTTGAATTGGGAAATATTTGCTGGAAATTTGAAAGCCTTACACTTCTGTTACAGATGAAGGTATAGGCAAGACCAATTTCTATGTTTACATGAGTGACCTTAGTTTAATAATGTAGAAGGTTTTATGATTGTTTTGTTTATGCTGCTTTACTAACTCAAAGGGAAATAACATGGTGTGATTAATTTATCATTAAGACAAGGTTTTAATACAATCCCAGAATTCAAATCTTTCTACTTAGTAAACACTGTTTTTTATTTTGTTATTTCTTTGTTTTATTTTTTCTAGACATGATATCATTTGGTTAATATGTCTTCTCAATTGATTCCATATTTGCAGATAAATTTCACATTTTTGTCAAGCTTCATAATGAAACCCTTTATTTTTTGCTAATAAAAATTACTTTAAACTTTTCCTGTAGCTATTTTAAATATACATTATTGTCAACCATAGTCATTATACTTTACAATAGAATAACAAAATTTATTCCCACTGTATTTGTAACCAACCATGTGCACATTTTCATTTGTGTTTTTGAAGATTTCTTCCTTCTATTCTCTATAGTGATTTAAGCTTAACAATCATATTTTTGGTGTTAAGATCTTTATGTTAAAATTATTCCTGTGAATAATACTATGTTTCTGTTTGTCATATGATCAATTTTAATCTTGCAATATAGATAATTTGAAATTAATACATAGGTAGTGCATCTCTAATCAGAAAATATATCAGAGATGCTTCAAATTTGAAATTTTTTGAATACTAACATGATGCAACAACCTAACCTAACCTAACCTAACCTCAAACACACTAACCTCACATGAAGTTTCATGATAAGGCCTGAGTGACCATTTCAAAGATATCTCATTATCATATGCAAATATTTAAAATTGTAAAGTATCTGAAATCTGAAACACTCTGCCACATTTATTTCTGATAAGAGATACTCAACCTATAAAATCAGAGAGAATACTTGTCTCACTGTGTTAATACTACCATGAAAATATTTTAGAATGACTAGAAATTGGTTTCTCATACTCCTATAGGCTAAGAAGTCAATGATCAACATACTAGGAAATTCATTGTCTAGCGAGGCTTTCTCTTTACTTCCTACATGGAAAAGGTGACTAGTTATATATATGACAGAAAAAGTAAAAAAGAGACAAGTGTTTTTCTTTATAAGGTATTCTAGGCCGGGCGTGATGGCACACACCTTCAATCCCAGCACTTGGGAGGCAGAGGTAGGAGGATCACTGTGAGTTAGAGGACACCCTGGAACTACATAGTGAATTCCAGGTCAGCCTGGAATTCAAAAAAAAAAAAAAAAAAAAAACAGAAAAAGATATTCTAGATATTCCTGTATGTTTCTTTATTTTCCAATTTGGAATAAAATATTAGTCTGCTTATATTAACTGTGAAATTTGATTTAGGGACCATGATATAGATATCAAGGCAGGAATTTTCTATTATAATATTGTCAGTGGAAGAATTAAGAGTAAGAAAACATCATGCATTCATATTGATACTCTTTTTGTTTCTAATGTTTTATTTATTTATTTATTTATTTGAAAGGAGAGAGAGACAGAGAGGAGACAGAGAAGGAGAGAATGGGTGTGCCAAGGCTTTTAGCCACTGCAAATGAACTCTAGATGCATACACCACTTGTTTAATCTGGCTTTAAGTGGGTACTGGGGAATCAAACCTGGATCATTAGGTTTTGCAGGCAAGTGCCTTAACTGCTGAGCCATCTCTGCAGCTGAACACTTCCTTTTGAAATTTAGGATTGTGTGTTTTTACTTTATTTCATTGAGTTTTTGATTATGTTCTCTTGTACTGATAATATAAGCTAGTAATCATATTATTAATCCAACTACTTTTATTCTTTCTTGGATACATGTATACTAATTTCAGAATGAAAATATCAATGTTGTTAATAATAAAAATACTGAAAAGGTTTAAATATAATAATATAATTACTATAATAGTAAAACAACTAAATGGAACTTTAGATATTAATAATTTATTTTTCTAGAATTTTATTACATTGAGATAAATGTTAACTTTCATTTGACTATATTAATGCACATTGAGTATAAACCTCCCTCCTTACCTCACTACCTTCACTTCCTTCTCATATATTATTAGTCCATTTTCTTTATATAAATAATTTTCTTTCTAATTTTTTGTCATTTGAACATATATGATTTTATATGCCTAAATAAATCTAGGACCCACAAAGAGAACAAATATGCTGCCAAAGTATCAGAGTATGGTTTAATTAAAGTAATAAAATTATCTCCAAATGTATCTATTTTCTGGCAGTTGACATAGCTTAATTTTTATTTATGACTAAAAAATCCCATTATAAATATATATCACATTTCTTTATATATTTTTCTGTTGTTGGACACCTAGATGAGTTCTACAATTTGCTTCTGTGAAAAATGTGAATAAGCACTAGTGTACACATTTGTCTCTGATATGTTAACTAGGACTCTCTCAGGTAAATACTCAAGAGTTGTATAGTGGAGTCACATGGTAGTTATATTTTTAGCTTTTTGAACAACGTCCCCACTGATCTCCATAGTGACTTCATCACCAACGGTGAATAAATATCTCCTTTACTCACATACTGGCCTGTGTTTGTTGTTACTTATCTTGTTAATAACTACCATCCTAACTGTGGTGAGATGGAATCTCAGTGTATTTTTAATATTAATTTCTCTGATGATTAATGAGGTTGAATATGTTTACATATATTTTCCATTTACATATCACCTTCTGAGAACTGCATACTCATTTAATTAGTTCACTTATTGATTGAATTGTTTGATTTCTTGTTATTTATTTTAATTATGTATTCCAGACATTAATCATTTGACAAATGTATATCTAGCAAATATCACATTCTATAGGCTCTCTTAATACACCAATTGTTTCCTTTGCTGTGCAGAAACTATTTTTTCCTTTCATGAAGTCTCATTTGTTAGTAGTTGATATTATTTACTGAGAGTTTGGAGTACTATTTAAGAAATACTTTCCTATGCCAATATCTTGAAGAACAATGCCTCCCCCAATTAATACTGCCATAATAACAGATCTCAGTGAGAATTAATTAAACAAAATCTCAATTTCAAGCAATGAGTATAAAATTATTTAATGAAATCAAACAGGATAGAAATAAACTGCTAAATGAATTAAAAGAATAGAAATAAAACACCAAATAAAGGAAGTAATTGTAAAAATGATACAAGGATTCAATGAAGAGATACTTGGAAATCTTGAAATTTTAGAAAGGAAAAGCTCATTAAGAAAAAAAAAAACAACAACAAGCAAACAAACTCAGTAGACAGCCTTGATAAAAAAACTGATCAAAACGAAGTTGAAGACAGAATACCCAGAATAAAACATGGGATGAATGAATAAGAGCAGTTGGACATGGACAGAGTTAAAATAATGAATAATAATACAACATGTTTTGTCTTTGAGACACCATTAGAAGGCAAAATTTACAAATCATGAAGCTAGTAGGAAAACTTCACACTAATAGCATAAATAATACACTCAAAAATCATCATAGAAAACTTCCCAAATCTAGAGAAAAAGATGACTATTCAGATTCAAAAATCATAAAGAATTCCAAAAAAGACAAGGGGGAAAAGTATCTACTCACATCAGGTTAGGACTAATGGAGGGAGGGAGGGAATATGATGGAGTATGGATTTGTGGAGGGGAAAGTGAAAGAGGGGAGGAATTATCATGGTTTATTGTCTGTAAGTATGTAAACTGTCAATAAAAAAATTAAAAATAACACTAAACGCAGATAACAGAAAAAATATTGAAAGGCTCCTTTCAAATCCTGGGTCTGGGTTCTCTGTGAAGACAGTGTGTGCGTGGGCATGTGGGTGTGGAGTGAGTAGGCCAAACCCCTGTTTTCTGGCTACTCCCAGATCCTGGATCTGGGTTCCCAGAGCAGACAGTGTGTGGGTAGGTGCAGCAGTGTAGAGTGATTATGCCAGACCCCTGTCTCAAGGCTCCACCTAGCTCCCTGATCTTTGTTCCCTGGGGCAGTGCAGAGTGAGTAGGCCAGACCCCTGTCTCCTGGCTCCTCCCAGTTCTTCCCAGAACCCAGGTCCTGGTAGGTCCCATTGTGCCTTTCTTGGGGAGGCCTTCTCCCTGAGTGAGCTGTGGAATAAGGAATTTTGCTCTGGTATCCTGACTGGCCACTGGGTACCAACATTCCTGTTCACCTGAGTCAGAGGGTGCATGGGCCAAGGAACAAAAACTTGCTTCCTCCTCAATAAAATAGAGTCTCCCTAAAAACAATACAACAATACAAAAAAGCGAACAAAAGTCAGAAAATTGAGGGATCTCCACCAAGGATTCCAAGTCCAACAATGGAAACCTCCAATGAAAAGTCAGAAAACTGAGGGATCTCCACCAAGGATTCCAAGTCCAACAATGGAAACCTCCAATGAAATGATAGAGAAATCAACAGAAATTCAGTCCCAAAATGAAATCAGAACCACCACTAAACAATCAAAGAACCAATAATCATATCAATGAAATTGAACAGAATCTCTCCAAGAGACATCATAGTTAAAACTCAACAATGAAAACAAGCAGAGAATGTTAAAAGCAGCAAGAGAGCTGGCACACGCCTTTAATCCCAGCACTTGGGAGGCAGAGGTAGGAGGATTGCCGTGAGTTTGAGGCCACCCTGAGACTCCATAGTGAATTCCAGGTCAGCCTGGGCCAAAGTGAGACCCTACCTCAAAAAACCAGAAAAAAAGAAAGAAAGAAAGAAAGAAAGAAAGAAAGAAGGAAAGAAAGAAAAAAGGAGCAAGAGAGAAACAACTCACAGCATACAAAGGCAATACCATCAGAATTACACCAGATTTTTCAATGGAAACTCTGAAAGCCAGAAAGGCAGGGAATAAAACACTCCAAAGTCTAAAAAACTATGGCTTCCAATTCAAGCTACACTGCCAAGCAAAATTATCCCTCATAATAGATGGTGAAAGAAAAACTTTTCATGAAAAATGTCAACTCTATGATTATATGAACACAAGGCCAAACCGACAGAGAATACTTGAGGGAATGCTACACACAGAACAGTCAAACAACCAATCTCAAGACCCAACAAGAAGATCACAATAAGCAAATTAGACAAGGTTCAAAATAGTATGAAATACAAGAAAGTGCCAAACCTCATAAAACACCTCATCATGGCAGGGATTAATTTAAAACTCACAGTAATAACCTTAAATATTAATCGTCTTAACTCCCCCATCAAAAGACACAGGTTATCACAGTGGATAAAAACTGGACCCTTCTATCTGCTGTCTTCAAGAAACCCAACTCAGGGCTGGAGAGGGGGCTTACCGGTTAAGTGCTTGCCTGTGAAGCCTAAGGACCATGGTTCGAGGCTCGCTTCCTCAGGACCCACGTTAGCCAGATGCACAAGGGGGCACACTCATCTGGAGTTTGTTTGCAGTGACTGATGGCCCTGGTGTGCCCATTCTCTCTCTATCTATTTCTGCCTCTTTCTCTCTGTCTGTCGCTCTCAAATAAATAAATAAAAATAAACAACAACAACAAAAAGAAACCCAACTCATCACTAAAGATAGATACCACCTCAGTGTGAAAGGTTGGAAAATTATATTCTAAGCAAATGGAAATCAAAAAAAAAAAAAAAACCAAGAGGGTGTTACTGTATTAATATCTGATAAAATAGACTTCAAACTAAAAGTATTCAAAAACAACAAAGAAGGCCAGTTCTTATTTATCAACATGAACACATCACAATCATAAATATATATGTGCCAAACACAGGTGCACAACAGTTTATAAAACAAAATCTACTTGTGTATAAAAGAGAAATATACACCAGCACCATCATAGTTGGACACTTCAATACTTCACTATTTTAAAAAATCAATGCAATGAAGAGCTAGTTTGTTGAAAAAATAACATGATTGAAATACCCCAGGCCAATTTGATCAAGCAAAGAAAGACAAGGCTCTAATCCACAAGATCAGAAATGAAAAAGGAAAGATCACAACAGACATCAATGAAAATGGAAGAATCATCAGGGCATACTTCCAAAACCTCTACTCCACAAAGCAGAAAAACCTGGAAGAAATGGATATATTCCTAGACATATACCACCTACCAAAACTAAACTCAGAACAGATTAATCTCCTAAACAAACCTATCACAACAATGGAGATTGAAAAGGTAATAAAAAAAAAACCTAGCTACAAATGTATACACTTGTGTGTGAGCTGGAATCAAAAATCAGTAGCAGAGGCCCATAAGCTAAAAAAAGGAATAAGGGAGGGAGGAGAGGGAAGATTTTAGGGGATGGTATTGTACATATGTAAGTAGAAGAACAGATTACAGGGAGGGGAAAGGCCTAAGCTAGGTCAGGGGAAGGAATTGTATAAAAGAAGGATGGGGAGGGAGGGTCAACCAAAATTCAAGATATTCTGAATAAGACATATGAAAATCTACTTTCTTAAATAATGGCACATCCAGAAGCCATAGAAAATTTTCAGTACCAGGTATGGGATATCTTCCAGTGAGTTGTTGGCTAGGGAGGTCCCTATTGCCCCCAAAACATTATAGGCTATTTCCAAGGCTTTTGGTTTCCCATAAGAAAGAGATGATGAGACTTCACATGCCTGAGCGGTAAAGTCACTGAGAAATCAAGCTGGTGCTGAGCAGAAAACCTTCTCCCTGTAGCCCAGCCAACTGAAAGCTGAAAAAAGCTGTACTGTATGCAGCCTTATGGGAGACAGAAGTCATCAGTGGCGTAAACAGTGGACACTGGAAGCCTCAAGTTTGGCCAGACAGGCCAAATGACTGAATGAGAGAAAGAGTGGCATGTGTGCTCTGGGGGAAACCAACTGCTCTCAAATTGGACTGAAGGCCCACTCTATGGGAGGGAATACATGTCTGGTACTGAAAACCTAATCAAGAGCCTATGGCAGGCGAGATCATGAGCCTTAGGGGCATAAAGCCTACTCTTGTCTGGATAAATGCATATATTACTCTCACCGAATTGCTCGGAAAGCACTATACTTTAATGTTCATGTTCATATATTAATGCTACTCTCACTTCTGGTTAGAGAAGCTTCTCTTTTCAGATGGCGATGACCACTGGTATTGCCCAAAAGGCAACAAATTGCCGGGAAGAAGGAATGGAGGAGTGTCCATCACTGAAATATGTCACACCCTCCAAGGCTCAAGGTCCATTGTGGGAGAGGTGGTGGAAAGAATGTAAGAGCAAAGGAAGGGGACAACTCCATACATACAACTTTTCAGACAGAAATTGGCCTCGATATCTAAGACTTTGCAGTGCCTAGCAATACCTATACAAGTCCCTCATAATAGGAGAAAAAAATGATGACATCAAATTAAAAGAGTGACTAATAGAAAGACAGAGGGGATGTGATGGAGAGCAGAGTTATGAATGGGAAAGTGGGGGAGGGGAGGGAAATACCATGGTTTGTTGTCTGTAAGTATAGAAGTTGTCTATATATATATATATATATATATATACATATATGTGTGTGTGTGTGTGTATGTATGTATGTATTAAAGCAATTTTTAAAAATCAAGTTATTACTATACCCCCCCTCTGAAAATAAAACTTACCAAAAAGAAAGTTCAGGACCAGATCGCTTTTTAGACAAATTCTATCAAACCTTCATTGAAGAATTGAAAACAATTTTTCTCAAACTCTTTTGCATAATTGGAGACTATTGAATCCTTACTGACTTCTTTTATGCAGTGAGCATCATTCTAGTACCAAAACCAGATGGAGTCAAGTAAGAAAGAAAACCATCGTCCTATATTCCTGATGAATTTAGATGCAAAGATCCTGAACAAAATCCTTGCAAATCAAATTCAACAACACATCAAAAGCATTATCCACCTTGAACAAATGGGCTTTATTCCAGGAATGCAGAGATGGTTTAACATATGGGAATCAGACAACGTAATATACCACATAAAATCTTAACCATAAGAACCACATGATCATCTCAATTTATGCAGAGGAGGTCTTTGGCAAAATACAATAGCACTTCATGATCAAAACACTGGAAATAAATAGGCATGGAGGGTGTATATCTCAACACAATGAAGGCTACATATAAAGCTCCTAAAGCCAAAATAATACTTAGTTGGGGAAAAAATAAAGAGTTCCCACTGAAATCAGAAACAAGATTGGGGTACCCACTCTTACCACTGCTCTTCAACATAGTACTAGAAGTATTAGCCCAAGCAATAAGACAGGAGAAAGAAATAAAAGGGATTCAAATTGGAAAGGAAGAAGTCAAATTAGCCCTATTTGCAGATGACATGAACCTATATATAATTGACCTGAAAGTCTCTATCTCAAAACTTCTAAAGGTGATAAATTTCTTCAGCAAAGTGTCAGGATAAAAAATTAATGCACAAAAATCAGTAACTCTTCTATTCACAAAGGACAAATGTACAGAGATAGAAATCAGTGAGTCTGTCCCATTTTCAATAGCAACAAAAAATTAAATACCTTGGAATAACACCAACCAAAGATGTGAAAGACCTATGTAATGAAATCAAGGAGGATTTGAGAAGATGGAAAGACCTCCCATGTACCAGGATAGGTAGAATTAATATTGTGAAAATGGAAATTCTACCAAAAGCAATATACAGATTTAAAGCAACAACAATAAAAACACCAGCATTATTCTTCACAGATATACATAAAATGATGTCAAAATTCATATGGAATTGTAGAAAGCTTCAGATATCCAAACATATCCCCAGCAAAATAATCACTTCTGGCAGTATCACCATACCCATTCTACATCTATATTACAATGCCATGGTAAAAAAAAAAAAAAAAAAGCAAAAACAGTTTGGTACTGGAACAAAAACAGAAACATAGACCAGTGGAATAGAACTGAAGACCCAGATCTTAGGTCAAGTAACTAGAGCTGCTTGATCTTTGACAAAGGTGCCAATAATGTAGACTTGAGAAAAGACAGCATCTTCAAAAAATGGTGTTGGACAAATTGGATGACCATATGTAGAAACATTAAATTAAATTAGACCCACTCATTTCTCCATACATAAAAATCAAGTCCAAATGGATAAAAGACCTCAATAAAAGACCTGAAACTCTTCAACTACTGGAAGAAAAAATAGGAGGCACTCTCCACGATATAGGACTGAGAAAAGACTTCATGAACAAAACCCCAGTGTCCCAGGAAATTAAACAAGCACTCAACCAATGGAATCTCATGAAGCTAAAAAGCTTTTGCACAGACAAACGTACCATAAGCAGAGCCAATATATTACCCATGGAATGGGAGAAAATCTTTGCCAGCTATACCACTGACAGAGGCCTAATATGTCTATTCTACAAAGAACTCCAAAAACTAAACAATAAAAAATCAAACAACCCACTCCAAAAGTGGGGCAGAGAACTAAATAGGGGGTTCTCAGTAGAAGAATTAGAAATGGCTAACACACACTTAAGAAAATGTTCAACTTCCCCAACCATTAGGGAAGTGCAAATTAAATCAACTATGAGATTACACCTTACTCCAGTAAGGATAGCAAACATTAAAAAATCAAATGAAAACAAATGTTGGCAAGGCTGTGGAGAAATAGGAACACTCACTCACTATTGGTGGGAATGTAAGCTGGTACAACCAGTATGGAAATCAATATGGAGACTCCTGAAAAAGATTAGTATAGAGTTACCAACTGACCCTGTTATTCCCTTACTGGGCATTTACCCTAAAAGCTCCACATCTCAGTTCAGAGATATTTTGTCAACCATGTTTATAGCTGCTCAATTCATAGTAGCCAATAACTCGAATCAACCCAGGTGCCCATCACTGGATGAATGGATAACCAAGAAGTGGTATATCTACACAATGGAATTTGACTCAGCAGTAAGAAAAAGTGGCACAATGAATTTTTTAGAGAAATGGTCAAACTTGGAACTGATCATTCTAAGTGAACTCACACAATCACAGAAAGACAATTGTGAAATGGTCTCACTCACCTGCAGTTCCTAACCTGAACAAGCCGAAGTTGCTGACATACCTGAATGGAATCTCGAGGCTTGCACCATATGGAGGGTAGGGCTTGGGGGAAGGAGAAGGGCTGGGAGGGGACACAAAACTGAACCCAAATTGAAGTGGTACAATAGAATCCTATATCCTGGAAGTTAGACTAAAAGTTAGAACCCTCAACAGGCCCTTAGGGGGTGCACCTGAATTGGAGGACCCTGGAGAGAGTGAGATGTAGCCTAACTTTAACTTTTTCCTGTTCATCTTTCTTCTCTTTTTCTTTTCCCTTGGCACTGGCCTGTAACTCCTGGTAGTTCTACTTTTATTTTATAAAGCTTCATATAAGACTTATATCAGTTTATATTTCTAATAACAATGCATAGGCTTCCTTTCCCCTACTGACACTTATTTTCTTCTTTTTAAATTTGTAAGAGTCATGTTAACATGAATGATGTGATGGCTCAGTGAGGTGTTTGGTTCTATTTAACTAATGGTTAGTGACACTTAGTACCTTCTCATTTACCTGGTGGCTGGCCAAATGTATATCTTTAGAGAAATTTCTATTATCTGATTATTTGAAAAATGTTACTTGTGTAAATTTTTATTTGCTATTATGTCTGTTCCTGATACTGGAAAGATTAACCCTTTGTCAGAAAGTGATTTGAACATATTTTCTCCTATTCTATAGTTTTTAGTTTCTTTTTTGTCTATTTCCTTTGCTATGCAGATATTATTTATGTTTAATATAATTAAAATTATTTATTTTGTTCCCTTTACAGTCTTATGTTTAAGTTTTCAATCAATTTGGAGTTATTTGTTTATATAAAGCAATAAAACAGCTCAATTTCATTCTTTCAATGTGGATATTAAATTTTCTTAATAACACTTACCTACTATTTCCCCATTGTGTATCCTTGGTGCCCTTAAGCAAAATCAATGGACTGCTACTACCATTTTAATGTCTACATTCTAATCAAATTTCATGTTGAACTTAATTACCAGTGCAGAGACATTAAGAGAGGTTTAACTTCAGCAAGCATTAAACCATTATGGTTCTATTCTTAATATTAGGCTTAGATGCCCTGTGAGGTTATATCAGTTACCTTCTAATTGATGGGATGAATACCCTACCAACAGCAGCTTATGGAAAGAAAAGTTTTAGTTTGGATTACAGTTTTCAGGGGAAGTTCCACTATGGCCAGGAAACAAGGCAGGAGCAGAAAGCTGGCATCACATTGTCATGTCATCAGGGATGAAATAGAGCTATCAAGTAAGCAGAGCCTGGTTACAACACCTCAAGGCCCAACCCCAATAACATACTTTCTCTAGCAAGGCTCCATCTTATGATGGCTCCACAATCTTCTTGAAAAATATTATTAGATGGGGATTCAGTATTCAAATACATGAGTCTTTGGGGGACATTTTACATTAAAATCATCACAAAAGGCATATGGGAAGAAGCTAGCTCTTTAACCATTTACCTCTGAAACTACAAGAAAGCAAATTTCTGTGATTTATTAATTAATAAGTTCAGATACTTTGTTATAACAACATGAGCTTAATGTTGATTAATTGTGGTGAAGGTTCAAAAGTACAGTTTCAAACTTATTAAAGATTTAATGATTATTATTGAAATATCTATAAACTATTCTCATGGTGTTTAGATGGAAATGAATATGCTACTAAAATTGGTGTGATATCATCCTTAATACAACATGGGTGGATAACCTTATGACCTGATAATTTTCAAAATGTCATGTCATTCCCAAAATAATGGGTCTAAATGATAGCCTGTGAATTTGGAGTATATAATTAGTCCACTACAGTTGATTAAACTTTCTACTCAATATAAAAAAAAAACACGAGATGTTTCTTAAATCTATGCATTATCCCTGTCATGAGATTATGATCATTTTTAGTACATTGTTCTTATACTAGCATTTCACTTGCACTGGCACTGAAATGTCCAGTTGAACTTTGTAATGATGAAAATAATTAGCACTCTCTAAAATGGTGGCTGCTGTGGCAAATACAACTGAGATGATCAATCTGTTTTATTTTCTATCAGTTTAAATTACTATTTAAATAATGAATTTTAATAGCTACTATATTAGACATCATAGTTCTGTCATGTCTCCAAGGGTACAAGGGTCATTGCTTGGTTTTCCTAATTATATTCTGTCTCCTAGAATATTCTAGGCCATCTGTGTCATCTTTTAAATTTATTTTTTCTTATTCATATATTCTTCTTACACTTCCTATGTGCTTGGTTATCTTTCTTGATCCCACTGAAAACAGAAGAACAATATGAGTAGTAAGGGTTACCTTGGTTACTGTGAAGTAGGCTTACCTTTCTTGTTTGGTTTTCTCCTCAGTGTGGAATCTTACGGGAGCAACTGCGTGCAGTGGAGCATGACAAATTAAATGTCAAGCTTCTTTTTTGAAAATCATGCGGGCACTAGCTTTACACATGTAGCAAATAAAGGAAAATTCAAGAACATTTGGTCACAATCAAAAGTCCCTGTACTAGGAACATTAAGGTTGCCTTGTCCTAACCCCTATGACCCTATTTCAATGTTTAATGGGATTAAGAATTTGCAGTGTGTGATGGTGTACACCTATTATCACAGTATTAAGAAGACTGAGACAGGAAGATTGTCATCAGTTCTTCATCAGTCTAGGTTACATAGCAAATTCTAGGCCAGCCTTGGCTAAGCAGCAAAATCCCAACTCATTAAAAAATTCATTTCTCACAGTTTTCAAAAACCCTCTAGGATGATTTTGATGTATACACAAGTTTTAGGATCCCACTAGAACTGTGTCACTATTCATGTTACAAGCTTTAGCTTTCCCTAAACATTTATTTCTGTTGTTACTTGAGAACAAATGCTAATGGTATATCGCCTTTACAGAGCCTTTTTGCTCCCTAGACTTCTTACTGATTAGTTTGTTTCCATCATCCCTGATTCCCACTTGTAAATATATTCTAGCTTGGAGACTTTTTGTATTCTTCCTGTGTTATGAGAACTTGTGCAAGTTTGTGATGCACATAAATGGACTGGTGTGAGCTTAAAGATACGGCACAGAAAGAAATGAAAGGTTCAGACTGTTAACAGTTCCCATTAAACTGCAATTATTTGGGAAATTACCATCATTGAGATTGAGCGAGCTGTTCTTCATTGGAACCATAGAAAGAATGTTGATTCTTCTGAAAGTAAGGATCTGAATGCTGAAAGTGTGTCCAACTCTTCAGAGTTGGCTTATTCTCCCCTGGATTAACAAATTGGGTAGCCTACCTGGTACTATGGGAGCATAACAAAAGTAGGTCACTGTATTTACAACACAGTTTGTTTTTTGGCAATGGGCATTAAGAAATGTGAGGCAGGCTTATTGGGATCCCTGCTTGGATGCCAATAGAGCCATGAGGGTGAACCACATGTTGCAGTGGATACCCCATCCAGTCTATGGAATGGCTGTCAAGGAGAGCTGCTGGCATGGAATGGATTATTCTCTGGGTTGCAAGGAACACAGTTGGAGGGACAGAATGGAAAACCCAGAGATTTTGTTATTATTTTCAGATGTTGGATGTAGAGCTACAGATTTTGATATTTGTTCTAAATGTTTTATATTTTGCACTGGTTCAATCTTTTCTTACAATGAGATGTCTCAAAGTGTGAATGTTTACTCTGCACCATTATGTGTTCTGGTATGACAGTTCACAGTTCAGATACCTTGGACTATGAGGGTGTTTGAAAAGTATTGGGAATGAAAAAAAAAAAACTATGGAGACTTAAAGTTGAACTGAATGCATTGCATTTTACATCGTGGATGGTCATCAGTTTATGGGGCCAGGGGCAGAATGTAGTAGTTTGAGCCAGGTGTCCCACATAAACTATATGTTCTGAATACTTGCTTCCCAGCTGGTGGCAATGTGGGGTATGGAATCTTGTTGGAAGGGATAAGTTACTAGGGGTGGAACTTGAGATTTATTAGCCCATCACTTACCAGTGTTAGGTCATTCTCTGCTGCTCTTGTCAAACTGATGTTGGCCAGTTGATAATGCCCATCCTCTGCTCTAACATTTTTTCCCTGCCATCATGAGGCTTCCCCTTGAGACTGTAAGCCAAAATAATAATAATAAAAATCTTTCCTCCTATCAACTGCTTTTGGCTGAGTGCTTTGTCTCAGCAATGAAAAGGTTACTTCAATAATGATCTTCTTAATGTGTACTTAAATTATCTTTTCAAGTGCTGAGAATTTTTTTAAACTTTGCTGTTTTGAAATATGTAAACATAGAAAAAAATTTTCTATGTGTTTTCTCACTTAAATTTCTATGCATGTTTATATATGTATGTTTTCCTCATATGTGTGTACACATGATTCATGCTCATGTATATGCATATATATATACATATATATATAGTGTGTGTGTATTAATTATGAAACTGGCAAACAATAGATCTTACTAGAGTGGTGGACGAGAGGGTAATGACATTCATGTGATATTCATGTGTCAGGAAGATGGATCTTGATGGGAGAAGGAGACTAGCAAGATTAGGACAAGAAGTTCAATAAGTAAAAGTCTGCAGGAAAATGCCATAATTAAATCCATTACTTTTTATCTTAACTTTAGAAATAAAAAACTAATATATATATATATATATATATATATATATATATATATATATATATTTAACGGTAGTCATCCTATTATAAAATGAATCTCCTTGACTTATTTTTCCTACTGAACTGACACCAATGCTTAAATATAATGAAAGAACACAACTAATAAAAAAAACAACAAATAAGTGGGATTTACCTAAAACAGAAAAGCTTCTACACAGAAAAGCAATGAATCAATAGTGAGGCTGTGCAACCTACTAAATGGGAGAAAGTATTTGCAAATCATACATTTTATAAGGCATTATTATCCAAAATATATAAAAAACTTGAGTGGGCTGGAGAGATGGCTTGGCGGTTAAGTCACTTGCCTATGAATCCTAAGGACCCAAGTTTGATTCTCCAGGTCCCATATTAGCCAGATGCACATCGTGGCACATATGTCTGGAGTTCATTTTCAGTGGCTAGAGGCCTTGGTGCATCCATTTCTCTCTCCCTCTCTCTCTCTCTCTTTCTCTGTCAAATACATAAGTAACTAAAATAAAAAAAATGTTTAAAAAATAGTTGAGTAAATTAAAAGCAAGAAAACTAGTACTTCAATTGAAAATGGTTAATATCCTTAAATAAATTCACATAACCTCTTCCTAAAGAAGGTGTGTATACAAATGCACAATAAGTAAATGACAAAAATCACATCAGAGAAGTTCACATTGTTAACACAGTGAGATAGCATATCACACTTCTTAGAATGTCTGTCGTGAAAAAAATAAAAAAAAAAACCTGGAAACCATTATTTGCAGGGATGATGGGCAAAGGGAACCTTTGTATGTTATTAGTGGAAATGTAAAATTAGTTCAGTGATTAAAAAACATGGCATTTCCTTTTAAATTTAAAATATAGGATGATAATATGACTCAACATTGTCACTTCTGTGTGTATATCAAACTGAAAAAAAAAATCAAGATTTGGAAGAGTTATCTGCAATCCCATGTAGATTACAGCTTTTCTTGTAACAGCCAAGACATAAAATCAACCTACAAGTCATTCATGAATGTATTGGTGGATTAAAGGATTAAATGAATATGTAATATATGTATGTAAATATATACACATATATAACGCCTTATATAGAAAATAATATTCTCAAAAGCTTATTTAAACAAGTAAACTTTTGTCATTTGAGATAACATGGATGGACCCTGTGGTTATTATCAATGTGAAGGTAATGCATACACAGAATCCAGGTATACTATGGTATCATATATGGAATATTAAATGTATAACTCTTAGAAGTAGGAAATGGAATAATGGTTGCCACTTACTGGCAAGTGGGAGAATGGGGAGATGTTTTTTAAAGGATACAAACTTCAGTTATGTTGGATAGGTAAGTTCTGGAGATCTAATGTACATGCTGACTATAGTTACTACTATTATAAGTTTGAAATTTACTAAGGGAATAGATAATAAAAATCACAACAGAAGAAGAAGTATGATTATATTGATAAGCTTAATGTGGAAAACAGTTCACAATATCTACATATTTCAAGATATGTTCATAAATATATGTTGCATATTTCCCTATAAATATATGCATTTTAAACTTTTGTTGACAACTTCCATACACATACACAATGTACTCTGATTGTAATCCATCCCACTACACTTCTTTTCCTCCACCCCCTTCCACTGAACTCCTGCTTCTTTACAACTTGTCCCTGTTCTATTTTGATGTCATCATATCTTTGCTCTCCTATTACATGGGTCTTGTGCAGGTATCAACAGATATTGTGAGGTCATAAACACAATCACCAATGTTTCGAAGACAGTATTCCAAAGCACTCCTCCCAAGCCTTTGGATCTTATATTCTTTCTGATAGCTTATCTGCATAATTATGAAAGTGATGACTCCATTAATCCTAAATGCTCATCTCTCACTTCTTCTCAGCACTTTGATAAGTTTTGAGTCTCTCCTGTAGTCACTGACATCTGAAAAGGAAAACTTTGGTTAGAGCAGCATTAATATGTTGGCATAAACATAAATATTTAGAGGGCTATTTGGTGGACATCAAGTTATACTCAATTTTTCTTGTCAATTATGCCTTAATAAAGTGAAAATGCGATGTTGCATCTGAAGGCACATTCTGGGGAAAGATAATTTTCTAATAATATTGTGGAAGTATATGACTTAAGTATTACATATGCACACAAATATTTTATTTGTACACATATATACATGCATGCACACATTACAAAGAGAAATATACATATATTCATTAGTATCAAAAAATATAAAGCATAATGAAAAAGTAAAACATTTCAGTATATTTGCAATATAAGGGATATTTTAATTTCAAGATGCAATATTTATTTATAAGACATCTCTCATCTGAATTCTATCCACACAAATTATGTTGTAGTCTCTCTCTTATTGATGGTCCTAATATCTGTGCCCTTAATTGTCAATAATTTCTTCTTTCTAAGACACCTGTGCTTTGATTTTTATTAGAAAAACAGAAATTGAAGGCATGTTCCCCAAATCTATCATCTAGGATCTTAAAAATTGAGTCTTCTATATTTTAAAAATCAGATAGGAAGAAATTTCATCCAGTGTCATATTTAAATGAACCATATATTATATTTGGTATACTGTATTTGAAAATATAGACATTGTCTATTGATCTTAATGAATGGGGGCACACGTAATGTCACTCACTTCAGTGAGAAAGAAAAGGATGAGGAATGTGAAATGCTCTGGGATACTTAGGCATGTAAGCATGAGAACAGCAACAGAAAGTGGAATTGTCCAATGATGCACATGACTGCTTGTCAGAGAGAGGCTTTATTGTTTCATTTTTCCATAACTGGCTCTGCTTACCACCTACCAGTTTATGTCAAAGCAAGAAATAATGAACGAGGAAACTGTGAGTTTTTACTATTTTTCCATTTACATCATGTCAGGGTCATGATCAGGTAGTGTTAGTCAGGACAGTATGACATCTCAAATGGCATAAAAGTACCAGCCAGTACTTTGGGTTCAGAGTTAAATCATCTGATGTCACAGGTTCTCTGAAAATAATTCTTGACTCTATGGTGTGAGGATGTCTTGCATCTCACTCTACCAGGTAGTGTTTCTCTTTATGTCAGTGTATTGCCTTCCGACCTGGAAGCTGATAATCCTAATAGCAAACTTTGATTTAATATTTTAATAGTAATTAAATTTATATTTCTCTTTTATTAGCTTTGAGGATAACAACTGTGGTGGCTGTCAAAATTTATCAAATCAAGGAGAAGTGTGCAATATAAAAGGATATTTTCTGAACCATGATCTGTTCATACCGCTAACTCTCTGAAGAAAGTCCAAGGGAAAATCTGATTTTTGAATAATTTTTCTAATTCAAAGATTAAAATAATAGAACACAACTATGAAATTTTGCATTGCATGGAAGCGATTGACAACTGTACCTAAATTCAAATACATTAATCAGTTACTCAAGTCTTTAAACTACAGTGTAGGAAAAAGATGCAGAAAGCACATTCACTGGGGGTAGATTTTCAAGGTAAAACATAAGATGCCCATTCCCATTTGGACTTCACCTAAGTAAGGGATAATTTACATATTAATAAATAGTATCCTTATGCTAAAAAATGACTCACAGATTATTTGAAATTCAATTTGAACTGGGCCTCTTCTGTTTTTATATATTAAATAGGACCTACCATTACCTATTCCTTCTTTGGCTTTTCATTCATCTGTCACAGGAGCAAATGCTTGTGCAGCATTGCTTCTGTCAGCCTCAGAGTTTGAAGTTAACACACTACAGATTAAGGTGACATGTTATTCTTTGCGGACAAATATGGACAACATTAGTACTTGTTAGTAGCATAATATCTATCTGTGTTATTTTTAACCACTAGACCTTCAACTTGATTTTTTAGTTTATCATCAGGCTTTATTGTCAAACCACCAAGCTACTTGGTGGAATAAAAACAGGAAGGGCCATGAAGAAATGTGAATATGATAGAAATATTTGACTTTGAGGAAAGATATTCACAAAAGGTGTTGACCAGCTCTATCCAATGGAAATGTTTTCTAATAGCTACATTGTGAAACAGAAGGGAGTATAATTTTAATATTTTTTTAACCTACTATATCAAAAATATTATAAGAATTATCAAGCATTATGATAATATGTATTACAATGTCCTATTTATAACATTATTGAAACAAACAGGCAAACATTAATATTTGAAATATTTTACATTTTTTCATAATCTTGGGTTCTACACTTAGAAATTATCAACCAGTGGCAGCCACATGCTCAGTAGCTACACATGGCTAGTAGCTACCATACTGGTCATTGTAGATCAAGGTTCTTGGGACTTGGGATCAGCAGCAGTGTCCTTACCTGGAAATATGTTTGTTATAGAGAAAGTCAAGCCCTAACCTGAACCTACTAAAGCAGAATCATTTTAATAGTGCCTCAAGGAAAGTCCTATGCACAGTAATCATTTAGAAGTAAGCACTGCTTTGGAGAGCACTGTGCCTTCCTAGGACCATAACAGTGGCTCACGCATTTTTGCTTGGATAGTGAAGAGTCTTCCGATGTGATCAGCAAGAGGAATTCAAAAGGAAAAAGGAAATCTGCATGCATGGTAAATATCACCTGTCTTAAGCTGCAAGATTGTTTTAGCTTGAAATATTCATATAAGAATAACTTTATCTCTATCCAAGAGAAGATAGTGAGCCTTTATTCATGAAACTTTTACAAAACATTGATTGGATAACTCCATATCAATCTCATTCAGTCCAACACTTCCAAATAAGTTAACTTTCATACAAAAATCACTTTTTTCTCAATGGACATCTCCATCAAACAGTTTCTTCTTTCACATTCACTTGTTTAGCTCATTTCCCCTTCTTTGGAACTTCCTGACCCAATGCACTGATACTTACTTTACTCTATCCTTTGAAATATGTTTTCTTATAAAAAAAACATTGTATATCTTTATAGTTTCCCCTGTTCATCGTACTCTTCCATCATCTGTTAGTCTTAAATGAAGTGAACCCAGAAATCCATTTATACTACCTTGTTGGTCCATTCAAACCTGCCATCTCATTGTCTCTTGCTCTCTTTCAAATAACTAGTGCAGACGTAGGAACTCTAGTGATGAACAAAACAGATTCAATGGCTGTTTTCATGACATAAAGCCTTGTGAGGTAGTGATGGTGAAATGTTCATGAAGTGCTCTAACCGATGAATAGAGGTGGAATATAAAACATGGTGGTTTGAATAAGGCTCGGCTCTGACATGTAGTTAAAATTTTGACCCCAAAAGCAACACTGTTGAGAGATGTTGGAATCTTTTTAACAGTCATTAACAGGGGATAAATGAAGCTTTCCCATGAGCTGAGTTCATTATGGCAAGTGTTAGGTTGTTATAGAGTGAGGCCACCTCTCATGTCTTGTCTCTTTCCTATCTACCTACTGGCCCTTTGACTTTCTATCATGAGTTGAAGAAGCTTGAGGCCCTTGCTAAAAGCTGAGAATATTCCTGTGGCATAAAATTATAATTTTCTATAAATTACTCAGTCTCAGGTATTCTGTTATAGCAACCGAATATGGACAAATGCAAGTGAAAGTTACATGACGCTATCACTGAGTCTGGGAAATGAGAGAAAGGCTTTCTCAAAGTGATATTTATGTTGGGAATCAAAAATGAATTTGTTTTTTACTAAAGTACTGAGGGAGAAAGGATGAGGGCAAGAGAAACTATTCTAGGTTTTCATTGTGTGCCATGCTTTCATAGAATTTATAAATGATAACTTTATGATCTACTTGTCAATATTATTTATCCTGGTGCAGTCAACCCCAAGTTCATTCTTTTTAATATAATTTTTTATTTATTTGAAAGAGAAAGAGGGATAGAGAGAGAAAGCCCATCACAGGGCATCTAGCCACTGCAAACGAACTTCAGATGCATGTGCTACCAGTACCTTGTGCATCTGGCTGATGTGGGTCCTGGGGAATCAAACTGAGGTCCTTTGGTTTTTCAGGCAAGTGCCTTAACTGCTAAGCCATCTCTCCAGCCCATCCAAGTTCATTCTTATGTCTCTGGTGCTTCCAATAATGTCTATCCAAGAAAAGGCTCAAATAGCCCTACAGAGAAGATAGTAATATTTAGATCTTGTCTTTCTGGGATCACTCCACATTTCTCTTCTCTTTTGTAGTTGAGAATTTAACACATGAACATACTGCAATTTCATCATAACCCTCTCCTATTTCTTCCTTAATTCATGATTTTCACTGCAAAGTCACCTGCACTGCTCTTAGAAACCATCATTATATTTAAAAATCCTTGCATTCTTATGAACTATGACAATACACATTGGGTAATTTTGGTCTGTTATCTATTACTTTATATGCTTCCTCTATATACATCCTATTTATTTCTTCTTCTTCTTCTTCTTCTTCTTCTTCTTCTTCTTCTTCTTCTTCTTCTTCTTCTTCTTCTTTCTCTCTCTCTCTCCCTCCTATATCCTTATTCTAGAAGTGAAACTTTAGTTCCATTTAGAAATCAATCAATACTTTCATCTTATTCGTGAGTGGTACTAATGTTTCTTTAAGAGGATCCTCTATTAATATGACCTTATCCAAGCATGTTTTGGTTCTTTCTCTCTTGATTTATTTCCTTCTGTGTATACATGAAGTCCTGTAAGGCATAACAGGCACACAGGCTCCAGAGTCAAAATACCTGTATTTTTGACTTTGGGTCAAGATGGTGGACTCATTAGCATGCTAGAGCTCCGTAGATGAAATCAGGCAAGAATTGGGAGTGGGGTGAGAGGTTCAGTACCAGTAGGTCTTAAAGGACATACACTTGGTGGCCACAGGGTGCACATTTGAGAATCTGCCAATTCTCCTAGGCTCTCCAGCACAGTTAGTGCCTAACCACAACCTAGGGTGGGCTGGTGCCTAATGCAGCTGGCTGAGTTCAGGTGGGTAAGGCCGTGTGGCTATTGGTCTTCTTCCACACCCCAAGCACCCAAAGGAAACCAACCCACTGAGCATGTACACACAGTGCAGTTGGCAGGGCCCATGCTTCCATGCCAGCCTGAGCACCAGAAGATCTCCGTGCCACAGACCAGGAAGATCCCTTCATCTCATTGCTTCCACACCACAGGCTCCCATCTTCCACACACCTTTGCATGCCTGGATCCCCATGCTCCTCTCACCCACTGCCTGCCCCTAGTTGCCGCACACAAGATCCCCATGCCCTGGGTCCCCATAGTGCCAGAGCAAGGGCCCATACTTTGGCTCTACCCTACCCTACACTGCCTGTTCCTGTGCCTCTAGCCACATGGGTCCTCAGTGGCTAAAGCTAGGACCTACTCTTCTGCCTCACTCTGCACTGCCAGTCCCTGAACCACAAGCACAGCATGTCCCCAGGCACCAGGCTTCTGCTCCACTATGTACTTCTTATGCCCTACCCCAGGCCACTGATCCCTGGGGTCCCCACAGTGCATCTGCCTCCACTACACCCCACACTGCTTCTGCCACTGGCCCCTGCATGCATCCCCAAGGAGCCAGGGCCAGGGCCCATGCTTCTGCCCCACTCCATACCACCTGCCCCTGACAGAGCTAGGGCCCATGCTTCTGCCGCACTCCTGGGCACCTGACCCTGTGCCACTATTCCCCACAGGCCCCCAGAGGGCCAGAGCTAGTGCCCATGCCATTTCTGCTCCACTCCATCAGGGTGGGGAAAGTCGTCCTGAACAATATCCCAGTAACCCAGAAAATTAAACAATCATTCCACCAGTGGTATCTCATTAAGGTAAATAGTTTTTCCATAGACAAACATCCCATAAGAAGAGCCAACAGACTACTCACAGAATGGGAGAAAATCTTTGCTAGCTATACCACTGACAGAGGCTTAATATCTAGAATCTACAAAGAACTCAAAAAAAAACCTAAGCAATAAAAAAAAATCAAACAATACACTCAGAAAATATAGCATAGAACTGAATAGGGAATGCTCAAAGGAAGAAATATAAATGGCTAATACTCACCTAAGAAAATGTTCACCATTCTTAACCATGAGGGAAATAAAAATTAAAATAACTGTGAGGTTCTACCTTACTCCAGAAAGGATGCCAAACATTAAAAACATCAATATCAATAAATAAATTTTGGTGAGGATGCAGGGAAACAGGAATCCTCATTCACTGCTGCCAGGAGTGCAAACTTGAACAACCATTATGGAAATCAATATGGAGACCCCTGAGAAAAAATGAAAATTGATCTACCAAATGACCCAGCCATTCCTCTCCTAGACATCTACCTTAAATGCTCCACTCCTCACTGCAGAGATATTTGCTCAACCATGTTCATAGCTGCTCAATTCACAATAGCTAAGAAATTTGAAATAAACCCAGATGCCCATTGTTTGAAGAATGTATAATGAAGATGTGCTACATATACACAATGGAATTATACTTAGAAGTAAATAATCATGATATAATGAGATTTGTAGAAAAATGGACAGACTTTGAACAGATGATACTAAACGAAGTCAACACAGCAACAGGTAGACAAACACCACATGTTCTCCCTCATCTGTAGTTTCCAAATTAGAACAGCTTGAGTTGCAGGCAAACCTGGAAGACAAATCAAGGGACAGATAAGAGGGATGAAAGTGTTTGGTGGGTAGGGAATGGGGGGAGGGGAGATATATACACAAAACCAAATCCAAAATTAATTGGTACCATAGAAACCTTCCTTCTGGGTAGCAGAATAAAATATATAACCATCAATAGCAGCATTGAGGGATTCTCTGTTAATAAGGGCCCTGGAGAGGGTGGGATGAAGTCTAACCCTAAAACATTTGTCTCTGGCTTGTAACTCCTAGTACCAGTGTTGATCAGAAAGACCTATAAGGTCCCCCAAAACACAACAGGCTTCTATCAAAGCACTTAATTATACATATGAGATAAAAGGTATAACCCTATTGCTGAATACACCACATACTGCTGACAAAGAACATCAAGACATCTGGCTGTATCTGGAAGGAAGCTAGTTCCCAGGTGGTTAGCTCACATTGTGCTGAAAAGCACTACATTAGCTGCTGGAGAAAGATGGCCAACAACATTGTGAGCAAGTAGGGGGCACTGCTATATGAAAACAACCAGCCTGGCAAGATGTACACATCTGTATAATAGTGGCACACAGTCTAGGTGTGTAACTAATAGCTTTCTGATTGGTATGAGATCCACTCAGTGGAAAGTAAACCACAACTGGAACTGGTTACGAAGTCAGAATCCTATGGAGACCAAGAGTATGGACTCCAATGAGAAACTCCCATTAGTCTTTCTCCAAAAGTGAGGCTGTCCCCATAAAAATCTCCCTAAATTGATAGTACTTATCTGCTTTAGCCTCTCCTGATTTCACTTTCCATTTGAGAATTGTTTTTCTTTTTCAAAAAGCAATGATAACTGAGGACAACCAAAATTTATCAACAAGTCAGGAAAAGGTAGCTGACTCCCTGGCAGTAGATGAACCACCCCTTGCACATCAGCTAGGGCCCAGGTGATACCACAAAGGAGCTAATGAGATGAGCAAGAACACTGCCTCCATAGTGAGCAAGAACACTGCCTCCATAGTGAGCCCGACAGTCTGGGCAAGGGTGACAGAGACAGACACTGAGGGTACTCAAAACATACCAAAGCAAAAATCCAGAAATTTCTGAGAGCTCAACCCTCAAGTACACTTAAAATACATCCATCAAGACTCGGGGACTTTTGTGGAAGAGGGGGCAGAAAGAATGTAAGAGCCACAGGGTGGGAGGGAATATCCAGAGGCATTCCCCCCCCCAAAAAAAGTGACTGGTTGCTGCTCTCACAACTCATAACCCACAATTCCTTGGTGAATACCAGTAATCCCACTAAGGAGGGCCCTCAGTGGAGTAGGACAAGTAGGATGGGAATACCAACATATGATGTGCCCATACAAAGTTTCTCCTTAATAGTAAATAAATAAAATAACATAAAACCAAAAGCATTATACCTGTATTTTAACCCAATTATATCACTCAAGCTTTATATGGGTATAAATAAGTTATTTAGAATTTATTTAGCTTGTCTTCCTACCTGTAAACAAGTATGATACTTTCAAGGTTTAAGTGGGGTACTGAATATGAAGTGTCAAGCACAGTCTTGGCATATAATAAGAACTAAATTGTTGACTATTATTCTAAAAATGATAATGTAGACCAAAATAATTAATCTCAGTTTTCTTTTGTCTGAGAAAAACTCTCTCTCACTTCTACTAACTCCCCAAGTTACCTTTAACCACAACACTTATTGACAAAAGGCTGTCTATTCTTTCCACAGTGCCTTCTCTGAAACTACAGCCTTCTCTTCCCATAGCTAACTAACACTGCTTTCTTGCAGAGACCCATATCTTCACTTTTAATCCAGTACTCAATCACAAGTACCATCGGGCTTCTTGTCCAATATTTTGGCTGATCCCACTGTCATGGATAATCAATAATACATGATCTACTTTGAATCTAAGAGATGGATCTTAGAGTTGTCATTATGTAGGATGTCAGAGAAGACAAGAAATGGATACAACAGAAAAGTGACACATAATTTATCAACTGTCATTCCTTGAAGTACTATAGACCAATGCTCTGATTTGATTTTAAATCATTTTCATTTATCCTCTCCTTTTATCAATCTTATCACTCTTCATTATAGTTTCCCAAGAAAAGTAATTTTAGAATAAAATATTTCATAATGCTGCTATCTATGTCCAGGATTCTTGAAGTAATAATCATTGTAATAGGACATCTTATGGAGTATTTGAAACCACTGATCTGTATCATGCTAGGTATATATGAGACTTCATTTGAAAACTGACCTGTAGCTCCAGATGCAGCACCCTTGTAAAAGTGCTGAAATTATCCCACCATTTCAGAAATGTAGAAGGTCCTGCTCCTGACAGGAAGAAAATGTAATTTTAAAGTTTAATAAGGAAATCTGGGCATGGAGAAAGTGATGTTGATCTAGCTGAGTGCACTGCAGAATTAAAACTTGATGGGAAATCATTGTGCTTCAGGGAATAGGACCAGCAAAGGCTTAGAGCAATATGGGAGGATCAATATTGGAAGAATAAAATAATTGAATTAGCAAATCCTCAGAACAAGTAGATGGAAAGGAATAAGGAGCAGCAAAGCTCTGACTAACTTATTCAAGGTAATAGGAAGGGAAATGGGCCTACACCCTTTTGGAGTCAGGTCTGGTAGCATTGTACGTGACACAGCCACCACCTTTCTAGACAGTGTAAGTGCCACTGCTATTGCCGTAGCAATATGAGGCCAGTTATCTCACAACTAGGAGTGTCCAGCAATCCCAGTTCTGACCCTTGTAATGAAAAGAACAAAGTATTTGCTTCAATTTCTGTGTTAGCCACCACTTAGTTTTTCTGTGACATACCCTAGGTGTTTAGGTTCCATTCCTCACTCACAAAATGAGGGCAATAAGTTCACCAGCCTTAGGAATAATATACTATTAAAATGCATAATATATGTAAGTCACCTCATACAGTGTCTGCCACATAGTGAGAACAGAGTAAATATGAATTTTTCATATTTTATCTCCTCTACCCTGGTGATTTTTTTTAGAATACAAATTTGTTTTGGATGACAGATCTGGAGGCTGGGAAGTCCCAGAACATTGCATTAACATCTGTACAGTTTCTGCTGAGTGTTGTGTCAAAATCAAAAGCCAAAAGATGTGAAATACACATTTTCTTTTCTTTTCTTTTGTATGTGTGTGAATTTCCATGTACATATGTGTGTGGATTCCAGAGGATAACCTTGGGTATGTTCTTCAGACACTGTCTACCTTTTTCTTTTCTTTAACTTAGTTGATAATTTTGGAACTTGATCATGATATAATTTGATCATAATTTACTCCCAACCAGTTCTTTTGTACCTCTTTACCTCTTCCAATTCTTAACCTTCCAGCAAACTCTGTTCTTTTCACGTAGTCCCTTTTCTATTTTGATGACTGTTGTTTTGTCTGCCTTCATCATCAATGTCCACCTTTTTCAAGAAAGGGTCTCTAATAGATCTGGATCTTGCCAAGATTACACTGAGTGGCCAGCTAGCCCCAGGGATGTCCCTGTCCCTACTTCCCTGGAACTTGGTTTACAAGTATCTACACTTTGGGTTTTTTTTTGTTGTTGTTGTTTTTAAAGAAGCAGATGAACAGAGAATGAGTATGGGTGGTACACTAGAGTCTCCTTCCACTACAAACATATTCCAGACTCACATGCCACTTTGTGCATCTGGCTTTATGTAGGTAACGGGGACTTTAGCCCTGCCCATTGGGCTCTACAAGCAGGTGCCTTTAACTGCTGAGCCATCAATCCAGACCTGCACACTTTAAAAAAATTATATGGGTTCTAGGAATCAAACTCAGATCTCATGCCTGCAAGTCAAGCACATTGCTGATTGAAATATCTCCCAAGTCCCTGAACTTACTTTTTTAAAGAGCCCTTTCTCATCAAAGAGTACCCATTTTTCTCCAAAAAGAGTTAGTCCTATGAGAATTGCAATAATATTCTGTTGAAGGTAGATGGCTCATGGCCCAAATACTTCTTAAGTTGCCCCACCACCTTTTAAGCCCGTTACATTGGAAGTCAAATCACATCCAAACCATGTAAGGTTCCTGATAGTCCCATTTAGTATAACCAACCTCATAAAAGAAAAGACTATAAGCCAAAATAAATAACTTTTCTCTGATCAGCAACTTTTGGTCAGGTGCTCTGTCTCTTGTAATGGAAAGATAACTGTAACAGAAAATTTCTGGAGAGATGGCTCAGTGCTTAAAGGTGTTTGCTTGTAAAGCCTAATGTCCCAAGTTTGATTCCTCAGTACCCATTTAAAGTCAGAGGCACAATGTGACACGTGCAACTGGAGATGGTTTGCATTTGCAGGATGCTCCAGTATGCTAATATGCACTATCTCTTTCTCTCTCTAGTAAACAAAAATATTTAAAATAAAATTTAATTATCAGTGATGCCATTATGCATACTTAAAGAATTTTAAGAAAAAAAAATAGGCGAACCCACAGCTTACTACTTTAATCTAAGATGGTTGCATGACTTTGGCTAGCCTCAGTTTAGAGGAAGAGTTCTTTATGACAGTCCCACCAAAGAGTGCTGTTAAAAATAATGGAATCAGGGCTGGAGAGATGGCTTAGTGGTTAAGGTGCTTGTCTGCAAAGCCTAAGGACCCAGGTTTGATTCTCCAGAACCCACATAAGCCAGATGCACAAGATGGTGCATGTATCTGGAGTTCATTTGCAGTGGCTGAAAGGCCTGGCATACCTGTATTCTCTCTCTCTTTCTCTCTTAATCCGCCTCTCTCTGTTTCTCACAAATAAATAAATAAATAAATAAATAAAATATTTAATAATAATGGAAACGACATACTCTTTTAACTTGGACATCAAAGAATTTATGATATGATCAAAGGAAATTATGCATGTATGAAAATATCACTGCCACTTCTATTTCTTTACAATAATAGAAGCTAGTAGAAAAACAGGAAACATTTATTTACCATCAAAGTATATACACTTTGTAATAATAAAGACTTTTATATGAACCATCAACTACTGGATTCAGTAAATGCTTTAAGTGTTTGTAATCTTTACCACAATCTCTAAATAGTAGGTATTATTCATAGTTTACAATGGAAAATCTAAAATTTAGTGGTATAATGCAAACCAATAGCTAAGACTCTAACCCAGGTCACTGTGATAACATATCATCTGCCTTCTTCACTATACTAGCAATAGGTCGATTATTAGCTTGTCTCTAGCTAATTCATACTAATTTTTAATTTTTTATTCTTTTATGGGAGAGAAAGGGAGAGAATTGGTGCGCCAGGGCCTCCAGCCACGGCAATTGAACTCAAGACACATGTGCAACCTTGTACACTTGCCTCACCTTTGTGCATTTGGCTTATGTAAGATCTGCAGAGTCAAGCATGGGTCCTTAGGCTTTGTAGGCAAGTACCTTAAACTCTAAGCCATTTCTCCAGCCCTTCATACTATATTTTTTGTTTGCTTTTATTCTATAATTTTAAAAGAGAAAGAATACATTATGGGTGCATACTGATTCTGTAAAATCTATAGCAGGGTAAGTGCTGGATTTTCTCATAGCATTTATTAATAAAGAAATTTTCAGGTTAGCAGTGATGGCGCATGCCTGTAATTCCAGGCACATAGGAGACTGAAATAGGAAAATCACAAGCTCACAGCCAGCCAATGTAACTCTGGGAGACTTTGTCTTGACTTAAAAACAAAAAAGCTGAGAGTGAATCTTAGGGTATAGAAGACATGCCTAGCATATTCAAAAAATTGGATTCAATCCTCAACACTGCCACAAAACACACACACACACACACACACACATCCCAACACCCCTATTTCAAAAAATATCACTGACAATTAGTTTGCAAAATGAAAATATTTTCCATAAAATAACCAAGTTTCCCCAAATGTAACACAAAGTAATGTTGGACTACTACAAAAAAAAGGTCATATGGTTAGTCAGATGTGGTGGTGCATGCTTTTACTCCCAGCACTCTGGAAGCAGAGGTAGGAGGATTGTTATGAGCTGGAGGCCACCCTGAGACTTCACAGTTAATTCTAAGTCAGCCTGGACTAGATTGAGACACTACCTGGAAAAAAATGAAACACAAAAAAGTTGTAGGCTTTGAGGGGAAACTGAGGACAACTGTAAACATTTTGAAGTGTCATATTATAGTTTTTAAGGTAAAATAGGAGATTTACTTTTTTAGGGTCATGGAAAAGTTACTTTTTAACAAACTCTGACCATTTCAGGAAGAAATACAGAGTTTACTGAGGTTGATAAGATTCTTTGTGGGCATGGCAGTGGGAATTTTGTCTTCATGGGATGACTTTGTGACACAATCTCTGTATGTATGTTGGTAGAATTTACCATCCAAGCCTGCAGTCTCTGCTTAATAACGATCAAGGGCTAGAGAGATGGCTTAGTGGTTAAGGCGCTTGCCTGCAAAGCCTAAGGACCTCGGTTCAATTCCCCAGTACCCACGTAAGCCAGATGCACAAGGTCGTGCATACTTCTGGAGTTCATTTGCAGTGTCTGAAAGCCCTGGCACACCCATTCTCTCTCTCTTTTACACACACACACACACACACACACACACACACACACACTTTGCCTCTTTCCCGCTCTCAAATAAACAAATAAATAAAATAAAATAAACTTTTAATAAAGGTCAAATCATGTTGGCCCTCAGATTAAAAAATATAATTACTGCAGGTGACTGGGCTCCCATTGGTATTCAGTATTGTGTTGGATACTTAAAGTGTATCATTTATTTCTGACATTGACTTTGAGATGCTTATATACAGGGAAAATGATACACAGAGAACTTCAAACTAGACATCTGGTATGTGGAAAATATAGTTACTCTAGAGCTCAGACTCACCAAACTGGTCTGCAGAAAACCACAAAAAACAGTGACTTGGAAATACATATATACACATGTGCCTGTGTGTGTGTGTGTGTGTGTGTGTGTGTGTGTGTGTGTGTGTGTGTGTTGAAATTAAATGTTATCAATATGAAGCACATTTTCCCAAGGCTCAACAGAATAGCTCTATATGGAAATAGGATATTTCCTCTACTTTTAGGGTCATGTAAACATCGCTTTTTAAAAAACTCAGACCTGCTGTGCATGAGTTTTTTACTCTGAAGAAAGAATAGCTGAAGCCCTATCAGTAAGACTTAACCTGATGAACAGTTTTGAGACAGGGTAGCCTTAAACTCATGATCCTCCTGACTCAGCCTCACAAGTGCTTAGGTTGTATTCATGTACTACAATACCCTGTTTAGCTAGAAGAAAAATAGACAAGACTAATTATATTGACTTTATCCTCTTTTATACACTATTTCATATTCTTCCTGCAGTCAAACAAATCTGTCCATTCTTAATGTTGGCCTTCCTAATTATATCTTTGACTTCTTGTTACCATCACCCCATTCCTGGATTTCATTCTCCTCCTCTCCTGTTTATGAAATTGACTTTTACCTGTTCATCTGTACTGAATGCTTCAAATCTTCCTGATAATATCCTTGACTAATCCCACTCTTCTGATCACTGCTGGGAATTATTTACTCTCCCAAGATTATGCACTGGGCAACTTTGATTTCTCACAAGGCTTGGCAATTGCATACAATTTTGAATGCTCTGATAAATTGAACTTTCAAATTAACAAGAAAAGATCATTTAAGGATTTTAAATACTTTGGGCTTGTTACAGTTACTTAAAATCCTTTACAGGTATCTGAACTTGTATTTTCATTTTAGTAACAATAATATCTATAAAATGATTTTTACTTCCAAGAGTTATTTACTGACATATATTCATACATACTTATATTTCATATATGTCATATATAATATTATATATATGATAGGTAGATAGATAGATAGATAGATAGATGGACAGATAGATAGATAGATTGATTGATTGATTTAATATCACCAGAACTACAATTTTCTTTATGGAAGTGTATGAGTCATCAAAATGTCTATTTCACTGGTTTATGTAAAGGTTGAAATGAGATAATACAGGAGCACTATGAGTGTATATATGCTGTGTTGAGTCAATAATCCTTGTGCATGGGTGTTAACTAAAGGAGACAAGCAAGTTTCTTTTGACTCTTGGACACACCTAAAAGGATTTTTAAATGGTGATTATTATTAATTATTATTATTATATTAAAATATCCTGCATGAGTTTTTGGCTCTTCTTTTCTCGTAAATCTAGAGTGTGAGGAAAACCTAGGTACTGAGTGATTTGATTAGTCAATTGAGCCTTTTTACTCCATGTGGTTTTGTCCAGCTGCTGCTGATTACAAATGCATTCATTAATGCTCTGTTGATTGTAGTTTTCTAGTTTTTCTAAGTCCTTGTCCTGATTTTGAATCCCTTGTGTGTGTTTGACAACTTTGAGGAGAAGGGCACTGTCATGGATTTCCTAATATCTTTCATTCTGCTTTATTCAGGCTGTTCAGAGAGCTAACCATTACATACATGTTCATAGCTAACTAAAGCAAGGATAGCCTTTATACAGTGAAACTGATCTCCACAGTGCAATTAGAAGCACCTTCATGCTATTAAGTTTTCATTTATTTTTCCACAGCTGGACTTTAAATTCCCTGTGAAGAAGAATATTGTGTGAGCTTCGTAATGAAATATATTCAAATATTAAATTAGCTGTTTTGTTGTGGTATGATGACAGGGTTTCCTTTCATTGAAACTTCATTTTCCCACTTTCCTGTTTAAAATATGAGACAGAGAGAGACTAAAATTTGTGTTTTCTTTTAAATATAGGACATCAACTTTATATTTCAAGAAACACAATCAGAAATTACTTCCCACCATCACATCTGATTGCCAAAGGTGTGCAAGTCATTCTTGAAAGACACAGTTTCCTCTTGCCCTGCAATCTAATTTTAACACATCAGCCATCTGGAAGGGGTGCTTATCTTTCAAGTGAGGAAGGGCAGAATGGGGCAAGAGGAGAGGATTAAGGATGGATTGGTTTTAGCCATTTTCTTAAAGGGCTAATGCTATGTTCATGCAATGAAGCATATGTGGGCACACAAAAGGAAGTACTTGGTTATCTTAGTCTCATTTTTAGGACTGGCTAGGAGCTCCAGCTGAGGTCAAATATGTGTCCATGCCTGAAGCTAACACTTAAAATGCCTTGATGGTTTGGTAGTCTATAGTCCTAAGAGTGGCCAGAGACCCAAAGAGAGAGCAGACCTGGAGTCCAAGATGCTGTCTTGGGCTTCATGCCACAGGTCAAGAAGGCTGTTAAACTCCCTGAGACAGAACTTTCATTACTTCTTGCCTTCAGAAAACTCTAACCCAGAATTTTCTCCTGTGCCAGGCATCACAATTATCTGGGTAACAGATGGGTAATTGAGTTTGGGGCTTGCTTCAAATTCCTCAGCCCTATACCAGGCATAGTGACTGAAAATCATTGCAGTAATAACCAGGAACCTGATGTTCAAATGATATAACACAGGTTTAACAACCACTGTTAGTTATTTAGAAGACAGTCCCATCTCTGAATTCATTATTGTTTTCTTTACTTTTATACATTTGGGCATTGTAGCAGACAGCTTCAGGTCACTGAGATGAACTTCCAGACTAGGCACAGTTATGGAGGAAGAGATATTTATTGAAACTTACAGATCCAGGGGAAGTTCCATAATGGCAGAAGAAGCTGGCCTGCCTTCACAGGTCCAAGCAGCAAGAGAGAAGCACAATCCAAAAACCAAAAGCCACACAGCACAGCACACTTCAGGAACTCCAGCTAGGCACACTTTGCATATCTTTACATTGGAATCTTAAATCCACCACCACACCCTAAGATCTACCCAGTGACACCGCCTAAAGCCAGGTGGTTGCAGAGAAAACTACAAACTAATAAAACAGTGAATATATTGGGGGACATCTATTCAAACTACCACAGGCCTCCTCTTGGGAATGTTAAAATCCCCTCCCACTTTCCCATCATTCTTTAAAGGACAATGGAAATGTCACTCAGCTTTAAGGAGGCAGCCTATTTTTTGACACTATGAATAAAATTGAAATGAAAAATAGTTTCTGAAATTAGATTGCAAGTGTGTAATAATAATTAATCCCCATTCACCAACTAAGCAAACTAGGGCCACTTTGTTGGGCTGCAGATAAATTTTTCACCCTCGCTGTAACAGGAGTGCCTGCAGGACAACCCCAGAGCACCACTAGGTCTACTAAATGCTCAACATGGTCATTAAATAAGAAATTGACAAAAGAATTTGAAATGAAAATGCAGAATCCCAAACACAGTAGGGTGAGTGAACCTGGCTGAGGAAGATAGCAGAGTAGAATGGGTAAGTCTTTAAAGCTTTAGACTCACAGAGACCTAGAATTCCATCCAAACCCTGCTGTTTATGATCCCTATAGAATATAGTGATTGCTTAATCCCCTGTTTCTTCATATATAATATTAGGACAGTAATAGTATTAGTTTAGTAAGATTGGTGGGAAGGAGAAATGAAATGATGAGCAGAAAGCCCTCATCATTCTACCTGTGTACATAATATATGTTCAATCAATAGTAGCAGCAGTTATTCTGCCTGTAATTGCTGAGCCGACTTGGACTGCGGGAACATCCCCAGGGGCCATTAAGCTCATAAGGCTGTTTGTCCCTACAATAAATGCTCTAGGCTGTGTTGAGATTTTTTTTATCAGCTATTTCTTTTATTACAGGCTGTCACTATGACAGCTTCTTCAATCTGTTCCCTCTATTAATTTGCTGTTTATAATCTCTTGTGAAACATACTATCAGATATCTAAGCTTTGATTTTATGGGTCTATTCATTCAGGAAAGATTTTTTTTTTAATTCTGTGTAACCCAGATCTGAACTCTAGATAAGTGAATTTTTTTTCTTATGTCCCGTTTAAAAAAATTGACTTGCAAATGTGCAGCAAAGTCTAGCAAAAAGCTTATAATTTGTGATATTTCCTCTGTATATATTTTGAAATGTTTCTTTTAAATCAGTATTACCTCAGATTTTTAAACTTCATGTGTGGATTTGTTTTTCTCTTATGAAAGTAATTCTTTCTATCAAATTGATTATTTTTGTTTATTAAAGACAAGGGGGGCCAACAGAAGTTGCAACCTTTTACAAAAGAAAAGAGTAGTCAAATTGTGTCTCATGTAATTGTAAATCACAAAGCATCCAGAAGATTTATTTCTCAACAGCAACATAGAAATATACACTTGACTAAAATTTCCCATATAAAGCAAGTAGAAAAACGATTTTTATAAAATTCTAGTGACTGAACTGTCCTTTAGCTGTACTGAAAGGGCATTATGACCCAGTTTTATTACTAATAAATATAGCTAGGAATCAACTGGGTCCTACCTTTTAATAACAAGCTATATAAAAGTTATGATTAATAAGGAGGAAACTTCATTCAAGATGTTATCTCATTATTACCACAGTGGTTATTTTGTGACTAGTTGTCCATGTACATTCATGGACAATAAAGAGAAACCATTTTCCTTTACATTTTATTCATGCATTTGAGACCTAAAGAGGTTAAGTATGATCTTGCCTAAGATCAAATAATTATATGAGTTGAATTTTTAGTAGAGATTATATGTGTATGTCATTAATTGTTTATATAGATATTTGGATTATTGTGTTATAATGCATTGCCTAGTGATCAAATTACAGTAGTTAACATTTCTATCTCTTTAAATAATTTTTGAGTTTTCATCAGCATATAGTTGCAAATATTTCTGGGTTATTGTATGAAATTGAAATACATGAATACAAGGTGTACTGATCAAATCAGGACAATTAATGTCTCTCTTCTAAACATTACTTTCTTTTCAGACCAATCAATGTTCTCCATTCT
Organism: Dipus sagitta; assembly: GCA_036346955.1. NCBI lineage: Eukaryota > Metazoa > Chordata > Mammalia > Rodentia > Dipodidae > Dipus > Dipus sagitta. Next base: position 124,478,089 of record CM070776.1, read on the forward strand.
GTTTATTCATAAAATATAAAATAGAGTATTGTGAACTATAAGCACTGTACTGTTCTATAGGACATGGGAGCTAATTATTTCTGACAGTGTTTGTGTACCTGACTAATACCCTCCCCCACTCTCCCATATCTGCCTACCCTTCCTGACCTCTGAAAATCAATTTAATGTTTATTTTTCATTTATATTTGCATATTGGTGTCTTCTTTATTTATCTTGCTCACTCTGTTTCTTTTGCATTACCTATGTTTATAGGTTTTAAGGATCATGCTTATAATCACCTACGTATCGGTATAATTATACATTTGTTGCTTTATGTTTTGAGATTGTGCATCTGTTCAGTCAGTAGTTGGGTTCTAACATATTGTTGTTAGTATTATAAAATTAAATTGTGTTCTAGCATATTATTTTCTTACCAATCAGTTTTAATAGGCAAAATTATTCAATAAATCATCACTATACTCTTCTATGAAATATTGCTTTGCCATATTGAACATTGTTTTTTATTAACATCTTTAACAAGTATTTATACTCTGTTCTTATATTCAATAATTTTTCTAACTATAATATTTCCCAGTATTCATACCATTTTCATTAATGAAATGCATTGTACATTGCTGTGAATGTTGGCATCAATTTGTCAAATCAAAATAATTGAATTTAATATTTAGTGGTAATTACATTAGATATATGATTTAGCTTGAGAATGGACAAGTTCACAATGTTGAGTGGATTCATCCATAAACTGTATGTCAGCATATTTCTATGCTGTTATTATCTGCTATACAATTATAGTATTTTTAAAATACATCTAGCCAAATATCTGAACTGTCTATTTCACTGAAAATGAATTACATTGGATTTTTATGCATATGCATTACCATTACAAAATATTGAGAATTTTGTATTCTTACTGTATATAATTTCTATTTCTGATTTCAATTTCTTCACCTGTAAATGGAGATATAAATACTACTTAGGCTGAGGATAGTGAAAATTAAAGAAAATAAAACATATATGACAAAATCACTATTACTTCACTATGTAAATCCTCTGTAAATGTTGCTATTGTTGTTGATGTTAATATCTATATTGTTACACTTGGGGTGTGGAACTTACAGAAAAATATTGCAAATTAACATAAATCATGTTTTAGAAGTGTTTAGAGTAGGGGTTGGGGATTTGGCTCAGCTTAGTAAGTACAAAGTCCTGTGTTCAGTCCTTAGCACTGGGGGAAAAAAAGAAGTGTTTATAGTAGATGTGCTTTGTTACCTTAAGAAAATATGATGGCTGGAGAGATTGCTTAGTGGTTAAGGCCCTTGCCTGCAAAGCTTAAGAACCGAGGTTTGACTCCCCAGAACCCATATAAACCAGACGCAAAGGTAACACATCTACACTAGGTCTCACATGTGCACAAGGTGTCACACACATCTGGAGTTCGATTGCAGTGGCTATAGGCCGTAGCATGCCAATTCTCTCTCTTTCTCTCTCTCTTGCTTACCTGCTCTGTCTCATACAAATAAAAAAGTCAAAATAAATAAAAAAGAAAACATGGCTTTATTCCTAATTCATTCGGAAATTAAAAAGAGGTATACACTTAATTTTGTTAATTACTTAGTTTTTCATTTTTTGGAGATATTTACCTGTTTTCTTCACTCACCTTTTTAATTTTATGATTTCTTTATTCACTCATACATATGAATATACATCTATATAACCACTACATATGTATAAATGCAAATATATACATACATATATATATATATGTAGAGAGAGAGAGAGCATTTTGATAACATAGAACCCATTATCCTCTCTTATCTACTTCCCACCTGTGCAGAACTGCATCTTATCCCACTACATTTTCTCTTCAGTACTATTAATCACTGAAGAGAATTACTCCCCTTTTCTCAGCAACCATTAGCTACAGATATCTTAATGTTGAAAAGTCTTGTTAACTATGCATTCCTGGCATTATCATGATGTAGTCTGTGTTAACACATCCACACATTTTTCTTGCAATTTCAATTAATATTCATATGTAAATTCTCAATTTAATTTATCTTTATTTTTCTTTTCTGAGCCATTTTTGTCAGATGTTTATATGAAGAATGTGTTGTCTTCAGAGAATAATATTGGAAGTTTCTCATATTTTTCTGTGCATGGGAATAGTTTATGTAAAATCTAAAATATTGGTCTTTGATTCATAAAACACACCTTTAATGTCTTTCCATAAAAGAGATTTACTATCATTTGAAAAGTAAATTTGACCATATAACTCTGTGTAAAATGTGTTATTTGTCTTGGAATAAACCAACAAACTCATGCTATGGCTGTTCAAGCCTGTGGGATGTGGCTCAAAGTGATGTCATTTGCCTTAGCATCTTGTATCTCCATACTTTTCCTGGATCAGTGTGAAAGAAGCCAAACCACTGCCCACCACAGGGCACCTATCTGTGCTCTTCTTTCCCAGTACATTCTGTGTCTCCCCCGGTACTTCACATTCTTCATTTGTCAGTTTAAAGTATCCAAAGAAAGTTATTCCCAGAATATGCTATTTAAATTAGATCACCACATGATTCTTTTTGTATCATCCCATTTTTTTTTCCTTTTATAACATTAGTGGTATTTGTAATAGTTTATTTACTGAAATACTAAATTATCTCAATTTTTTCCTCTTCCCCTCTACTATATTTAAAATTTTGGTATGCAATCATGTTGTTTTCATCATTGATCTCTTAAAACTTTTTCCATTTTCCTTTAAACTTATAATCATGTTATCATATTTTGGCAGGATCCAAAGTTTCATTGAATTCCATGAACTATGGTAGTCTTCACAGTATAGGAATAGTCATTGTCTTAGCTGTCAGCTCCATTGATAGATGGTGAATTTGAATTCAGATAGTATTTTGTTTTAAGTTCAGATAATATTTAAAAAAAACATTTCTGGGTGCTGGGCAGATGGCTCATTGGATAAATACTTGCAATGCAAGCAAGAGGACCCGAGTTTGAATCTCAAGCGCGGACTTAAACATGCCAGGTATGGCAGCACTTGCCTGAAATCCCAGCACTTGAGAAGCAGATAAAGAAGTTCCCCAAGTCTTGTAGGCAAGCTTTCTAGTCCAGTCAGTGAACTCTGGGTTCAGTGAGAGACCATGTCTCCAAAAGTAAGATGGAAAGCAACCAAGAAAGACACCAGGCTATGGCCTCTGACTTACACACACACAAACACACACACACACACACACACACACGTGTGTGTTTTCAAAAGAAAGACATTGGTTGGGCATTTCTCCATTCCTCTATCTATCTATCTATCTATCTATCTATCTATCTATCTATCTATCTATCTGATAGGAATAAAAGATGATTTGTTTATGTATATAGCTCTTGAGGTAAAATTTTCTTCCTTAGACCTCTGTACATGTTTCTTAATTATTATTTTCATTGGACAGCCTAAGTTACTTAGGACAAACACTAAATATTCCCACTTTAGTTAGGTCTGATTTAGTTTTCTAACTACAAATCAGGCAATATTTACAAAAGAGTTGACATTTAACTGGATTTATAAAAGATGTCTTGTGGCACCTCAAGAGGAAACTATAGGCAATAAGTAAAGTGTGTCAAACAAAGCCTCTTCTTCCATCCCTACTTGGCTCTAGACCATAAATGCCTTTATCCTGCAAGTTTGGGCTGCATGATATTTTTTTATTGACAACTTCCATAATTGTAAATGGCAATTCCCTCCCTCCCCTCACTTTCCCCTTTAAAACTCCACTCTCCATCATATCCCCTCCCCCTCTCAATCAGTCTCTCTTTTATTTTGACGTCATCATCATTTCCTCCTATTATGATGGTCTTGTGTAGGTAGTGTCAGGCACTGTGAGGTCATGGATATCCAGGCCCTTTGTGTCTGGAGGAGCACATTGTAAGGAGTCCTACCCTTCCTTTGGTTCTTACATTCTTTCCACCACCTCTTCTGCAATGGGCCCTGAGCTATGGAAGGTGTGATTGAGATATTCCAGTGCTAAGCATTCCTCTGTCATTTCTTTTCAGCACCATGGTGCCTTGTGAGTCATCCTAAGGTCACTGCCATCTGCAAAGAGAAGGTCCTCTAGCCAAAAGTGAGAGTAGCATTAACATATGGGCATGAACATTAAGAGAAGTGCTTACTGGGCAGTTTGGTGAGCATAGTACATACATTTAGCCAGACACCAGCAGACATTACACCCCTAGGGCTCATGACTTCTTCTGTTATACATTTTCAGTATCAGGGATGTATTCCCTCCCTTGGAGCAGGCCACCATCAAATTAGAGGGTGGTTGGTTTCCCCCATAACAGACATGCCTCTATTGCACCTATTGGCTCATTTGGCCTGGCTGGCCAAATATAAGGCTTGCAGTGTCCACTGTTGGGTATCTTCACTGGTGATTTCTTTCTTTCCTGTTCAATTGTATACAGTATGGCTTTTTACAGCTCTCTCTCAACTTGTCTACATGGAGGAGGTTTTCAGCTCAGCTCCAGCTGTGTTCCTCAATGACCTTGAATCCCAAGTATATGCTGCATGATTTTTTTTTTTATGTGTACTGCATGATTTTTGTTAAAAAATGACAAGTCATCCAGGTGCTTATGATTATATTAATTATCCCACTGAGTTTTCCCATAAGCCAGTTGTGTATTATTGTCCATGACAATGACACTATAATTTGCCTAATCTGAAGTTTACCTGTAAATACTAATAGATTTTTCAAATCATATCACATTACTTCTGTCTTTCTTCCTTAAGTTTTACATGAAATGCTTTCTGAAACTTACAGATCAATTGAGATATTCCTTGATTGTGTAACCCTTGATAGCTCCACTTTGTTTGAATCTGGATTCTGATGTACTTCTCTCCTTATAGAATGATCCTTCTTATATTAGATAACATTGAACAAAGATGCTGCTCATTTGATTCTAATCTTCATGACAACTTTTGAATGTCTGCTGCTATGAAAAACCCAAATATGTGCCTCACTGGCTGTGATAGTTAAGGTGTTGTCAACTTGATCTGTTTAGTAATCCATAAGTTGCTTCTAGGAAGGATCAACTAAAGGAGGAAGTCTTTCCCCAAGGTTGAGCCCTTCCCCCAGAATGGGCGGCTCCGCCCAGAGGGGGACTTGATACAAGGGAGCTCTGGGAAAAAAGAGTCCCATCCTTCCTTCCTGCTTCCTTCCATTTTGGCTGCCGGAGCTGCTTGCTACCTTCCAGCGTGGATTGAAGACCAGTGCGGACGAAAGACCAGCATCAACTGAAGACCCCCGTGGATTGAAACCCAGCGGCTCCTCAGGAAGCCTCCAGGCTTTCCAGCACCATCTGCAGTGCCAGGTCGGGACTGCTGAGGCATCTGGCCACGAGGACTGAGCAACTACCAGGTTCGGTGATTCTCAGGCCTGCAACTGCTATTGGACTACTGTAAGCTGATCCAATAAATCCCCTTTTAAAATAATTCATTCTAGCAGTTCTGTTCCTCTAGAGAACCCTGACTAATACACTGGCCACTTACATAAGCTTATATGAAGTCCAGTTTTGTTATATCTGTTTCAAACTGTAGACCACTTTATTTGGTTCTGATTTTCCCTTGGAATTTATCCACCAATTGGAGTAAATATCTTGACTTTATCTGCAGTTGTCTGGATGGAAGATAGGAAGACAAATAATATGAAGGATTTTTTGAAACATTACCTAAGTGTGGCTTGAGGAAGAAAACTAAGTTATTAGCCCTTGAAGAATTTGTGATATGTACAATATATTCATTTGTTATTCTCTCTTTACTCAAGTTTAAATAAGGTTACACTAAAGTGGTCACAATGGGATAATAAATCAAACTTTATTTTTTATGTATGAACTCTGGACCAAAGTTTCATGGATATTTTATTGTTGGAATAGTAAAAGTAGAGGGAATAGAATAATAAACCTGCATGTACCTATCACCCCCTTTAAACAATGGCCAATTCATGACCAATCATTTTCATCTGTACCCCAGTCAGAAAATCAGGACTATTTAAAGAAAAACTTAAAAATTACATATGCCTAACCCTAACCATAACCCTGAGCCTCGACCTAATCCTAAACGTATCCCTAAACCTAGCAAAAAAAAAAAAAAAAAAAAAAAAAAAAAAAAAAAAAAAAAAACCCTAAAACTTCACTTGGGAGGCAGAGGTAGGAGGATATCCATGAGTTCAAGGCCACCCTGAGACTCCATAGTGAATTCCAGGTCAGCCTGAGCTAGAGTGAGACCCTACCTCAATAAAAATATAAAACTTATCCTAGCCATAGCCTTTGCCTTAAGCCTAAACCTAACGTCAACTCAAACCATAGGCCTAGTACAAAACTTTCCCTATCCCTTGCACTAAGCTTAACCCTAGCAGCAGTCGTAGCCCTAACCTAGCCACATACCTAGGACTAATTCCAATCGTAAAACTAATGCTATTCCTAAATGTAACCCTAACCTTAGCCCTAGCCTTAACACTAACATTTATCCTAGCACTAACCTTGCAATATCCTTAACCCTAGCCTAGGCACTAAACTGAACACTGAAACTAATTCTAGTTTCTAGCACTAACCCTATCACTAACCTTCATCCTCATCCTAAACTAGGCCAAGGAACTAGCCCTAGCTCCGACCCTAACCCAAGCCACAAGCCAACCCTGAGCCTTAGCCCTAATCCTGGCCATGGCCCAAGGATTAACCCTATCCTAAACCTAGTCCTGGCCCTAAAACTAATACTAAAAATAATACTATTACTAACCCTAAACCAAGCACTAAGCATAATCCTACTCCTAGCCCTAAACCTAGCCCTATCCCTAACCCTAATGTGAACCTGATTAGGCCCTAGCCCCTGCCATAGCCTGGATCATAACCCTAACCCTAAGCCTAGTCCTAAAACAAACCCAAGACCAAGCCATAACCCTAACCTTAACCCCAACACTAACACAAAACTAGGCCCTATCTTTAACCCTAGCCTTAACCCTAAACCTAGGCCTGGGTCTAACCCTAACTCTAGTGCTAAACCTAGCCCTAAACCTAAATGTAACAGGAGCCCAAGCTGTAACCCCAACATAAGCCCTAACCCTAGGGCTATCCCTAGTCCTAAATATTATGCTAGGCCTAACACTAGGCTTAATCTTAACACTGACCATAACCCTAGCTCCAGCTATAACCCTGACTATAACACTTGCTCTAACACTAACACTAACAGTAGCCCAAACCCTAGACATAACCCTAAAACCTAACTTTAAGCCTAATTCTAGTCCTCACCCTAATCTTAGCCACAACCACAACCCTAAATAAACCTCTCCTTAGCCCTAACCCTAACTCTAACCCTAAACTAGGCCATATCCCTGATGTTAACCCTAACCTTAACTCTAAAACTAGCCCTAATGGAAAACCTATCCTTAGGCCTAACACTAAACGTAAATCTAGCCCTAACTTTAGCCCAAGCCCTAACCCTAATGTGAAATCTAACCCTAAACCTAACTGTAAACCTAAACTTAATTCTAACCCAGGCTGTAATCCTAGCCTAAGACCTGGCACTAACTTTTACCCTAACCCTAATCCTAGCTCTAACCCTAACTCTTAATCTAACCCTAACTGGTCACTAGATCTAGCCTTAGTCCTAGCCCTAAACCTAATCCTAGCCCTAAATCTAACCCTAGTCCTAAACTTAATCCTATACCTCTCCCTAAACCTAATCTTATTCCTAAACCCTAAACTAGATACTAGCCCTAGCCACAGCCTTAGATCAACCATAACACTAACACTAACACTAACACTAACACTAACTTAGGCCGTAGCCCTAGCCCTGGCCATGAACTTAACTATAAGCCTAATACTAACCCTAAGCCTACTCCTACCCATATCCCTAACCCTAACAACCCTAACCCCAATGCTAAACCTAGCCCTAATCCTAACCCTAGCCGTAACCCTAGCCTTAACCCAAGGACTAGCTCTAGCCCGAACCCTAACCCTAGCCCAAACCGTAACCATAGCCATATCCCAAACCCTAACCCTAGCCCTATGCTTAAATCTAACTTGAACTACAACTCTAACCCTAAACATGACTGTACCCCAAGCCCTACGCATAACCCAATCTCTTACCCTAGTCTTAGCCCTATTACTAAGACTAAAATATCCCTAACCCTAACCTTAGCCCAAACTCTAGCCCTAACCATAACCTTACCTTAATCCTAACACTGACACCTAACCCTAGCCCTAGCCTTAGCCCTAGCTCTAGCCCTAACCCTAACACTAGCTCTAACCCTAGCTCTATCTTTCAGTATAACCTTAACCCTACACATAAAACTAATCCTAACCCTAAAATTAATCCTAAACTTAGCCATAGACCTAGTCCTAACCCTAACTTAAACTTTAACCATATCCCTAACCCTATCCCAAAGCTAAACACAAATCTGTCCATAGCCCTAACCCTAAACCTAACCTTAACACTAGTCATAAAAATAGCCCTTGCTCTTACCCCTACACTAACCCTAGCCCTAAAACTAGCCCTAACCCTAAAACTAACCCTAAACTTAGCCTTAGCCCTATCCCTATCACTAATCACAACTTAAATGATAACCCTATCCCTAATCTTAGCCAAAGCCCTAACGATAATGTTAACCATAACCCAAGGCCTAACTCTAGCCCTAGTCATAGGTCTACCACCTAACATTAACCCTAGCCATAACTGTAACCATAGATATATCCCTAATACTAGCCCTACCCTCACCCCTAACCCTAGCCTAACCTTAACTCTATCCTAAACACAAACCCTAAGCCTAGCCTTAGCCTTGACCCAAAGACTAACCTTAAACCTAACCCTAATGAAAACCCTAGCCCTATCTCTAACCATAACCCTCAAAATAGCCAGATCCTTAATGCTAACCAATAGCTGCAACCCTAAACTTAATCTTAACACCAAACGTAAAACCCTAACCTTAGCCTAAACCCTAACACTACCCCTAGACCTGGACTGAAGCCTAATCCTAACACTAACCCTTAACCCTTGCACTAAACATAACTCTAGGGGGCTGGAGAGATTGCTCAGTTTTTAAGGCTCTTGCCTGTGAAGCCTAAGGACCCAGATTTGATTACTCAGTACCTATGTAAGCCAGATGGCCAAGGTGGCACATGTACCTGGAGTTCATTTATAGTGGTTGGAGGACTTAGAACACCCATTCTATCTGTCAATCTGCATCTTCCTCTCTCTCAAGTAAATCTACCCACTCGACCACTTACTGCTCCTGCCACCGCACGTTCAGTGAGTCTTGGCAATAACAAGGAATCACTGATTCCCTCACTGGCAGGTAGCCCCCCCCCCCCAAGTAGCCTCCATGCCCACGGAGCCACCACGCGCTGATCCCTGTGTGCGGATGATAAGACTGCCCCGCCCACTCACCCTCTTACTGCTCCAGCCACCACACTTTCAGCGAGTCTTGGCAATAACAGGGAATCCCTGATGCCCTCAGGAACGGGTAGCCCACCCCTCCCCCCAATTAGCCACCATATCCACAGCACAGCTGAGTGCAGATCCATCCCTGTGTGTGGAAGCTTAGACTGCTCCGCCCACTCACACTGCTCCTGCCACCGCACGTTCAGCAAGCCCAGTCCCACAGCAACTGCCACACAAGCTCAGACTGTGTCTCCTGCAGTGTAGACTGCTTCCGGGTCCAGGGTTCCCAGCCAAAGATTTGGCTGGCTGCTTCAGTGCTTGGTGCATCAGTGTCCCTCCTAGCTCAAATGCAGGCAGCTTTGGCGCATTGCCGCTTGAGAATTCAGGCAACTTTGGCACCCCTGCCAGGCAGTACATAGGCAGTTTTGGCAAGTGAGAGCCAAAGCCCAGGCTGCTTGGCAACTGCCCCAGGCTGCCACAGATTCCCATTGTGCTTGAGCCCAGGCTGATACACCCACCTACGTGCCCATACACTGCTATGGGCAGACCACAGCACAAAAGAAAAAACACGAAAAATCAAATGCAAGAAAATCCAGTTAGATCACCCAGTCCTACAATGAATACATCTAACCAAAACATAGAAGAACCATTAGGATCAGAACACCAAATGGAAGCTATGAGCAATACAACCCTGACCAACTTACTGGTAGAACTTGCAGGAAAGCAACAAAGGACCGATAATCATGTGGATGCTGCCATCACTAAACTATAACTAATAGATAAGAAATTGGAAGGAGTTCAAAGAGAGTTAAGAGATTTGAGGGAGAATGAAAAAAAAGAAGACCTTAAAAATCAGCTGGCCATGCTAAATGATGACGTAAAGAAATGCAAGGATGAATTCCAAGAATCAAGAAAATCAGAAAATGTTGTGAAAAGGGAGCTTGACAGAGGGATGGAAATTATACATAGAAACGTAGTAGAAAATGCAAATCTTATTGAACAAGTCCAAAACTCTCTAGAAGGTCTCGAGAATAGAGTCAGCCAAGTGGAGGACAGAAACTCTGATCTGGAAGACAAGATGGAAGAAACAGTTAGAGAGTTCAAAAATTTCAGTAAGTTCAAAAGTTCCTGTGAACAGAACATGAGGGAATTGTGGGATACACTGAAACGTCCTAATACCAGGATCATTGGAATACCAGAAGGAGAAGAAATTCAGACCAAGTTTAGTGATGGCAGCATCCACATGATTATTGGTCCTTTGTTGCTTTCCTGCAAGTTCTACCAGTAGGTTGGTCAGGGTTGTATTGCTCATAGCTTCCATTTGGTGTTCTGATCCTAATGGTTCTTTTATGTTTTGGTTAGATGTATTCATTGTAGGATTGGGTGATCTAACTGGATTTTCTTGCATTTGATTTTTCGTGTTTTTTCTTTTGCACTGTGGTCTGCCCATGGCAGTGTATGGGCATGTAGGTGGGCATATCAGCCTGGGCTCAAGCACAATGGGAATCTGTGGCAGCCTGGGGCAGTTGCCAAGTAGCCTGGGCTTTGGCTTTCACTTGCCAAGCCACCTATCTACTGCCTGGCAGGGGCACCAAAGTTCCCTGGATTCTCAAGCAAAGATGCCTGCATTTGAGCTGGGAGTGACACTGAGGCACCAAGCAGTGAAGCAGCCTGAACTCTGGCTGGGAACACTGGGACCCAGAAGCAGACTGTGCTCCCCTGCCACAGGACAATGGCGGACGGACGGTGTGGCCGACAGGTAGGGGATGGCACCTGAGCTGGCACAAGCGAGAGACACAGTCTGAGCTTTTGGGGCAGTTGCTGTGGCACTGAGCTCACTCAGTAAGTGGGCAAGTGGATGAGTGTGCGGAGCAATCTAAGCTATCGCACGCAGGGATCGATTGGCTCATGGTAGCAGCAGTGGCAGCACCTGTGCCAGCGTCAGTGGCAGTGCTGTGGACACGGCAGTTATTTGGGGGGAGGCGTGGGCTATCCACCCACGAGGGGATCTGTGATTCCCTGTTTCCCCCGCCTCTGTGCCCTCCCAGATTTCTCTCCCCTAAAAGCCCCAATAAATCTTTAATATCTTGCCTTTCTTTCCCTGGGATTTGCAGCACAGCTACGCGGTCGACATCTTGGCCGGAAGTCTCTGAGTTTTAAATTTTATTTATATTTATTTATTTTAGAGAGAGAGTGAGAGAGAGAAAGAGAGAGAGAGAGAAAGAGAGAATGGGCATGCTAGGGTCTTTGGTCACTGCAAATGAACTCCAAGTACAAGTACCACCTTGTGCATCTGGCTTATGTGGGTCTGGGGGAATCGAACCTGGGTTCTTTGGCTTAGAAGGAAAGTGCCTTAAGTACTAAGCCATCTCTCCAGCCTGCTTTTTATTTTATAATTAAAGGAATAATTATCATGGCTTCAAAATAATACCCAGTTGACTACAAAATTATATGTACTCAGTGCTATGTTCCATTATATGAAGCAACTTATACAATAGGAAGCCTAATATACATTACTCTCCTCTTATTATCTTCCCTTTTGTTTCCTATTAACTAGAATTATTTTATGATTTTATGATTATCCTTTTATTATAATTTAATAAAAATACACTTTAGAGAGTAGATAAATAACATTTTGCAAAGTACTATAAAGAATTTTACTAATGATACTATTAAAGAAAAAATTATACATTTTCTACCTTCACACATTGTATTTAAACATATATACACATGATTACTTGATAATAAGGCATTTGAGTAGTTTCCATTCTTATTTATACTGTACATTACTGTCTTTTATGGGTGTACTATTGTTTGCTCTTTCAGTCTCTAGTTGGTCAAAATTTAGGTGATTTTTACAGTACTTTTAATACAAATAATGATATAGTAAATGGCATGATGTACACATCTTCTTGCCCGAAAAACCTTTGGAATCAATTCCTATAAGTGATATTGCTGAATAAAATACTAAATGCATATATAATTTTTGGGTATTGCCAAATTCCCTTCCATTAAGATTATATTCTTCCACATTTCTACCAGCAGCAATGATTCAGGTATCTTTTTCCCATGGCCTCACCAACAAAAAGTATGCTGTTAAAATTCAGGACTAAGGGAAACAAAAGAAGCGAAAAGAAGCAAAAAACTAAGTTAGTGAATGATGAGAATTGTTTAGGAAATTGTAAGGTGGAGGAGTATCTAAACTTACATAAATCTATGAAGCAGGTAAAATGTGGACATAGAAAATGGGAATACACTAAGGAATCTGAGTTTTCAGGCTTACAATTCTCATAAGCAATATAAGTGTTTATTTTTTAACTTTCATCAATTTTCATTTCCATATATGTAAAATTAAGGCCTAAGCATAATGATTTGTTAGTCTACCTCCATCATTTCTGTTTCATGTATATTTTGTTTCCTTCTGTGTGTTGGTTTTATTCTCCTCACTTGTAAAATTTGAGGGCCACATTAAAGTACCTACTTAATGTGTTATAAACTATATTTGGAGTTTTCAGATGTAAAGAAAGGATGATGGAATTAAAACCTAGGTCAGGTGAGTAAATACGAGAAAGGAGGAAGAAAGGTAACTAGTTTAAAAGATTGATCAATGGAAGGGTTCCACTCTTTACAATGCAATTGTCCAGACAGAAATTGGCCTTGATATCCATGATCTCACAGTGCCTAGCAATACCTACATAAGACCCTCATAACAGGAGAAAAAGATGACGACATCAAAGTAAAAGAGAGACTAATGGAGAGAGGGAGGGGATATGATTTACAACAGAGTTGTGAAGGTGAAAGTGAGGGAGGGGAGGGAAATATCTTGGTTTATTGTCTGTCAATTTTATATATATAATAAAAAATAAATTGATACCCTACCAAAAAATTGATATATTATGCTCACCAATCTGCCCAGTGCGCCCTTCTCTTAATGTTCATACCCATATGTTAATGCTACTCTCAATTTTGGTTAGAGAACCTTCTCTTCTCAGATTGCAGTGACCTTGGGATGACTCAGAAGGCATCATGGTGCTGAGAAGAAGTGACAGAGAAAGTGAAATATCTCTACCACACCTTTCAAGGCTCAGGGTCCATTGAGGAAGAGGTGGCAGAAAGAATGTAAGAGCTAAAGGAAGAGTAGGACTCCTTACAACGTGCTCCTCCAGACATAAAATTGACTGGATATCCATGGCTTCACAGTGCCTGACACTACCTACAGAAGACCATCATAATAGGAGGAAAAGATGATGACATCAAAAAATAAAAGAGAGACTGATTGGAAGGGGGAGGGGATATGATGGAAAGTGGAGCTTCAAAGGGGAAAGTGTGGGGTGGGGGGAAGGGAGGGAATTACAATGGGATATTGTTTACAATCATGGAAGTTGTCAACAAAAATAAATTATTTTAAAAAACTGATCAAAATGTTTGGGTTTGAAAAGTGGTTCTATAGGTGTGATTGGATATAAAGTCAGTCAATATTTGAGTAAAAACTGAAAAAAAAAATGAGTTTGGAAACCTGAAGAGTTAATGTTGTATTCTTATGGATAAATAACCTGAATTGTGAAATATAAGATTGTTACAGACAGAACAGATCCCACAAAACAGTTTAGGTAATGACAAAATTCTGAAACAAAGATGACACTTGCAAATGGTTGCCTATAATAAGTAGGTCATTGCGCCTTTTTGAGGGAGTGACATAACTCAAAATACAATTGGAGTGTACTAAATGCCCTTCATCTTGTGGGAAAGACATTTGAACTGTTCTTTTACTGAAACAGCCCTGGTACATCAAACAGAACTTTATCCCAATAATGAAAGGATGTAATTAGTGAGCTGGTACATTCATTTTCCAGCTGGGATAGCTTTCTATAGCTGGGTAAATGTAAAGTTTCTTTGAAATATGCTCTTTGAGAATAAAATCCCCAAAAAGCCTTTTACAGACCCTCATTTATAGAGATACCAAATAATCCCTTTAAAAGAGATGACCCATTTTTTCTAGGCAATGTTCATAAGCAAATACATAACACTTGACTAAGGTTGAGTGGACAAAGTTTTATTTCATTCGGCACAGGAGACCAGAGCAGACATTAGCTTAAATATTCACAAAGAAATGTTAGCTGGTGGATCAGGTGCACACCAGGAATGATGTGAAATTAAAATCTACATACAGCATTTATGGGGATGAGGGGAAATTGACAATTATACCTATATTTTTCAACAATATTTGTTTCATAACAAACCCATATTCTTTTCCTAATGGAAGACCATGGAGAACAATGGTCATATGTTGTTCTAGGTCTTGGTAATTTGAAGCTTTGGAGGAGGCTGCTGCTTCTGTTCAGTAAAGTCTTAGAAAATATTATATAGAATAGTCAGTAGATAAAACGTTGTGTTGCCTAAGTATGTGGTCTTTCTAAGAAAGTGAACAAGATTTATGTATACAACTTTACTGGCAGACATTATATTTGAAACAGAAGCAAGGTCATGGAGCACAGTCCATTGGGAAGGCATACTGGAGATGCTGTGTCACTGCCCAATGCCACTTCTTTTATTGACAACCTCATCTCTATGCTCAGGAGCAACAAAGTACCTGAAGAGTTAGTTGATCAAGGCATGATGGAGTTTAAAAGCTTTTTGTGGTCTGGTATTTGTTAGTTTTAAAATGTCATTGTTCTGCTTCTGTATTTTTCTCTTACCATGCTAGGGATGAAATCCAGGGCCTTGAACATGCAAGACAAACACTCTGCCACTTAGCTGCGTCATCAGCACCCGTTTCCATATTTTCTCACTTATTTAGTCTTCATCATTGCTAGCAAGGTCCTGCTCTTAAAGTAATTCTTTGAGATCTTGGGCAATAGTATGAATTATAATTCATGTGCCATACAATTCACTCACATAAATTGTGTAATTCAGTGTATTAGTATATTCACAATTCCAGTTATGTAATTTTGAATTCAATGCTCTACTCTGTACATTGGGTTAATATGAGCTGCCTCTGCAACGTAAATATTTCTGGGGTGAAAGAATAAGATGCTATATGTAAGGGAACATGATGAACTTAACATAGTTCTGCAAGTAGGAGTTGGTATCGTTATCTTTAATGAGGGAGCTAAATTTAACTAAAGCCTTAATAAGGAAAGTGTATAGATTGACAGGAGTTGGTAGTAAAAGTAATTGTCTACATCTGTGGACTAATTTAAACTTTCAAAGTTCCTTCATATTAGACCTCTCATTTGGTGCACTGTTGGCAATTGCCTTAATCTGATTTATGATGCTATAATAGAAAACCAGAATCAGAATAATTTATAATAGAAAAATATGCTTCATACTTTTGCAGGCTGGAAGTCCAAGATAACATGTAGTGGTAATAGATGACGAGAGCCTGATTCTGTGTCATAGCAATGTGAAACACTGAAAGGCAAATGGGTGCATGCAGAAGACAAAGGCAAAACAATCCTCACACTTGACAGTGCACGCACTGTCACAAGAAAGTCATTAATACCCTTACTAACCCAGTCACTTCTTGAAGGTCTCAGCTTCAACACTTTCACAGTAGTGATGAAATTTCAACCTGTAATTTGCAGATTCAAATTATTGCTGATTTTGAGTGTCAAGGCTGTTGTCCCTGGATTTCAAAGAATGACCAGCAAGGATAGTTGAAATGCAAGCAAGCAATGTGATGAAGGGTCCTGGAAAAGTAGGAGACCACATGGTGACTTGGACTGGTGTTTCTCATGCCCTTGGGCATGTAAATTAGGCATCAAAGTGAGGTGCATTGGGTTGGTTGGTTATTTTGAATGGATGTGAGGGGGTCCTGAGAGCCTGATATGCTACACATAGAAAGATGGATTCCCTCCATAGGGAATATAACCCACCAATGAGTTCCAAGAAGGAGGAAAAATCAGGAATTTAAACAGGCCTGTCCCTGATTGCCATCTTGATGAGTCAGGTTTAGGTCAGACTAGAATTGCTTTCAGTCTCACCAGGGCAAGTTGATGTCTCTGTTCTTTTGGACCTGTGTTCCTAGCTAAATACCTTCGAAAGAAGGCCAACTTGCTCCTAATCTCTATCAAAAACACCTTTAAACCATAATCTCAAAGGAACATATAGCCAACCCAATTCCATTTTGGCAAGAGTGGAGGGTCCATTTACTTTCCAGCTTAGAGAGATTTTTCTGCAAGTAAGGAAAAATTCCTAGCTACTATGACTTTTTTTCATTACCCAAAATATCTCACATAAAATACTTTTTTAAAATCAACTCATCTCTTAGTAATTCCAATTCCATCATTTATTCCAGGAAGTATTGCAATGGAGTTTCTAAATATCAGTGTTAAGTGGTTTGTACTACCGGTGAGCTGTGTAATGTGGAGATTAATCACATTTTTGTCATGTTAATCACCATAGTCTATGAATGGATATCTTTAAAGACAAACAGGATTGTGCATAACATATTTTATTGAATACTGCCATCATTAAGGTATACTGAAGCTTGACTTATGAAGGTTTGATAATCATTTTTGTCTTATAATTAACAAATGTTCAGCAAAGGAACATTAAATGTACAATGTAGGCATGGGAAGAAAATTCTGTCTTTCTTTTTTTGTTTGTTTGTTTTGTTTTGGTTTTTGAGGTAGGGTCTCATTCTAGCCCAGGCTGACCTGGAATTCACTATGTAGTCTTAGGGTAGCCTCAAACTCTCTGTGATCCTCCTACCTCTGCCTCCTGAGTGCTGGGATTAAAGGCGTGCGCCACCATGCCCGACTAGGAAAATTCTTTATAGGACAACTGTTTCTGCTCTGTTATTGGTTTGCTATTTATGCTAGAAAAATTATCACAAACTTAATGGCTTAAAACATCTATAGTCATATGTTTCTATGAGGTAAAATTCCCACATTGATCTCACTAGGTTACAGTTAAGGCAGTCGTTAATTGTAGTAGTCCTTCCAAAGGCTTCAGAAGGTTTCTAGAGGGCAACGGAGGGGTGGGAAAAACCAATCTAGACCCAAACGGCAATGGTACCATAAAATTCTACTTCCTAAAAGGCAGACCAAATGGCTGAACTTTCAACAGGCCCTTAGAAGGAACACCTGAACCACAAGACACTGGAGAGGGTATGGTGAAGACTAACCTTAATCTTCTAGAGCTTCCCTCCCCGCCCCTCTCTCTTTCTCTCTTCTCTCTAACTCTTGTATATTAGTTATCTTTTTCCTCCTTTTCTAAGTGGGCACTGACCTGTAACTCCCAGTACCAGCATGGGGCTATCATCCACAATGAGCTTTTGATCAGAGAGACCTACAAGGTTTCCTAAAAGAAAGACAGATTTCTGTCCAGTACTAGATGACCCACCAAAGGTAAATGGTAAGACCCTACTGCTGAAGACACCTTATGTGGTTGACACGTAAAATGGAATGGCATGGCTGGAAGCTGGAAGAGAGTCAGTCCCCAGACAGTCAGCGTGTCTAGTGTCAGAAGGTGCTACATGAGCGACTGGGGGAAAATGACCAATATCTGTCCAAGCAACTCATGGTCTAAGCTACTTAACAGCAAATAACTTGTTGTGATACCCACACAAGTGCAATAGTGGTGCACAGCAATGGTGGGGAACCAACTGCTCTTGATTTAGCTAACTGATCCCCTCAGTGGTACAGAACCCATAGCTGGAGCTGGGAACCAATCAGAACCATATCCAAACATAATCCCACTCTCCATTATCAAGCTACCATCAATCGTGGGCTACAAGAGGGCCTACACCTATTAAATTCTCTATAAAAAAGTAAGGTTATCTCATTTGGCTGGTACTAACTTACTCTCCATTGCAGAATCTGCTTCTCTTTTTCAGGTAGACATAGATCCTAAGGAGAGAGCCACCCCATCATACCTCAAAAGGGCCCCGGCTGAAAATAAGAAAAAAATGGAGAAACAAGCCAGGGTGCTGTTTTCCTGGTGAAGCTGGTACCAGCACAAGGGTGAAGGAGATCAACACAGAGAAAAATCATCTCCTAACAAATCAGAGAGCAAGAGATCCAGGGGCCCCCAACAACTCATCACTGAAGCAGACCAAAAATGAACCCAACATGGCTCAGGGAAATTTTGCGGAAGAGCGGGTGGAAAGAATGTCAGAGCCACATGTTGGGTCATGATATTGAGAACCATTTATCTTACCCATAACTGTGGGCTAACTCCACAATGCATGACCCACATACCTCAACAAGGATGGTCCAAGGGGAGGGGTAGGTCACGGATGAGCCTAATAATGGTACCAAACTGACTGTATTTGCTGAATACAAAACTAATTAATAAAATTTTTAAAAATTAAAAAAATATGAATGATTGTAAAATCCTCTTGTTAGGTCATTCCCTTGATAAGTAAAATGTGGCCTTCTTTGTCTTTTTTGATTACTTTTGGTTTGATATAAGCATAGCTATATCTTCTTGCTTCTTATTTCCATTTGCTTGGAATATCATTTTCCACCCTTTCACCCAGAGGAGGTGTCTGTCTGTAGTGGTGAGGTGGGTTTCCTGAAGACATCAGGTTGAGCAGTCTAATTTTCTGATCCACCCTGTTAGCTTATGTCTCTTCATGGGTCAATTAAGGCCCTTAATATTTAGGGTAATAACTGTGAGTTTTGATTTAATACCTGCCATATTGTGGTGGTTTATGTGGTTTCATGTTTTCTTGGCCTTTGTAGTTTTTTTCCTTCTTGAAGTTTGGTTATTGTGATCTACTTCTTGTAGGCAATTGAGGTTGGTTATTTGAATGTTCTGTGTGGAACATTTCCTGAAGTACTCTCTGTAAGTTTGACTTTGCGTTGGTATAGTTGTAAGGCTGCGTTTTATTGTGGAATGTTTTTCTTTCACCATCTGTTATGAGGGATACTTTTGCTGGGTAGAGTACTTTAGGTTAGAAGCCATAACTTCTTAGAGTTTGCAGTGTGCCATTCCAGGCCCTTCTGGCTTTTAGGGTTTCCATTCAGAAGTCTAAAGTAATTCTTAAGGGGTTTCCTTTCTATGTAATGTGTTGTTTCTCCCTGGCTGCTTTTAGGACTTTCTCTGTGTGATCAATGCTTAGCATCTTAATGATAATATGTCTTGGAGAATTTCTGCTTTGGTCCAGTCTGTTTGGAATTCTGCTAGCTTCTTGTAACTTGATGGCACTTTCTTTTGAGCAAGTGTGAAAGTTTCCTTGGATAATTTTGTTGAATAAGTTTTCCATGCCTTTGGTCTGTATTTCTTCCCCTTCTGCCATTCCCATGATCTGCATGTTGGGATGCTTAAGGGTATCCCCCAGTTCCCTCATGTTCTGTTCACAGAAATTTTTGAACTAGGTGAAACTTTTGGACACATGAACTATTTCTTCTGTTTTGTCTTCCAGTTCTGAATTTCTATCCTCCACATGGCTGACTCTGCTCTTGAGAGCATCTATAGGGTTTTGGGCTTGTTCAATTTGGTTCCTATTTTCTACTGCTTTTTATGTATAGTTTCCAACTCTCTGTCAAGTTCCCTTTTCATGTCATTTTCTGATTATCTTAATGCTTCTTGTAGTTTATCCTTGTATATTTTTATATCTTCATTGAGCTTAGCCAGTTGATTATTGAGTTCCTCTTTTCCCTTTGCTCTCCTTCAGATCATTTAACTGTCTTAGGAACCTTTCCTGGTTATTTTCTAGTAGATCTAATCTAGTGAGCATACCATTCATACAATTATTGGTCCTTTGTTGAGTTTCTACTAGTTCTGTTGTTTACTTAGCCAGGTTTGCATAGTTTGTTTCTTCACTTTGGGGTTCTGATCCCATTGTCTCTTCTATGTTTGGATTAGAGACACCCATTGTGGGGCTGGGCAATCTAGCTGGATTTACTTGTATCTGATTTTTTTGTGCTATTCCTTTTGCACTGTGGTCTGCCCATCACAATGTTTCAAAAAGCGTAGGATCTGGGACACTGGCCTGCTGACTGAGATGGGGGGGGCAGTAGTGAGTGGGACAGCATTCACCCATGGAGTTCAGAAAGACTTGGGCAGAGACACTAGCCTGGGTCCCCTTTCAGGGTTGGGATGGGATAGCAGTGAGTGGCTTGGTGATTGGGCGCTGGGCTCAGATGGGCTGGATGGGGACTGCAACTGGGCAAGCAGTCATATGCAGGGGTCAGCAAGGCTGGAGGGGAACGGTAATCAGTGGGAGTCAGGAGGGCTGGGTGGGAATGGCAATCACATGCAGGGGTCAGCAAGGCTGCATAGGACTGTGGATCGCAGGTGCACGGTCAGCAAGGCTGGGCATGAACAGCAACTGGGATGCCGGTTGCACCCATGGAGCTCTGCCCGGTGGCAGGAAAGCCTAGGGCGGAGGAGACACATGCTAGCTTTGGTACACCTGGCCTGCAAGTAGTGCAGGAGGATCCTCCTAGTGGGCCTGTGGCTCAGATAGCTGCTTGAGGGGATTGGGGGCATTGTGGACTATCCGAGAGTGTGGGAATCAGCAGATTCCCTATTTTGCTCCTCCACACCCTCCCACTGGAAGCCTACTAGAATCAGAAAACCCCCAAACAAAAAATACCCCCCCTGAACCTTAAGGGTCTTGCCTTTTCTTCCTTGTGAGGTGAGGTTAGGCAGATGCCATCTTGCTCAGAAGCACCTATTTAAATATTTTATTTATTTGACAGACAATGACAAGCAGATAGAGAAAGGAATAATGGTCATGCTTGGGCCTCCTGCCATTGCAAACAAACTCCAGACACTGTGCCACCTTGTGCATCTGGCTATGTGTGTACTAGGGAATGAAACTTGGGCCATCCAGTTATGCAAGCAAGCTCCTTTAACTGCTGAGAGATCTCTACAGCCCATCTTATTATTCATTAAGACTGTTTTCTTTCATTTTTTTAAAAGTATATTTTATATATTTATTTGAGAGAGAGAAAGGAGAAAGAGAGAGAAAAAGAGAGAGAGACAGAGAGAATAGGTATGCCAGGGCCTCCAGCCACTGCAAACAAATGTCAGATGCATGTGTCCCCTTGTGCAGCTGGCTTATATGGGTCCTGGGGAATCAAACCGGGATCCTTTGGCTTTGCAGGCAGACACCTTAACCACTAAACCTTCTCTCTACCCTGTCTGTTTTCTGAGTCAAAATATAATCCCCTTTACGTATTTGTGAGGAAATTTTTCCAAATTTCTTTCATAAAATATGTTTACTTCATTAAGACCTCTATTAGACTTTAACTTCAAATAGGCAAAATTTTAGATAGCCTAGTACCTGTCATTCCTATTTGCCTGTTTGAGGTAGTGGGGGTGAAACCTGGGACCTTGCATATGATGTACATGAGATGAACCACTGTGTTAAGCTCCTAGCCCACAACAGGTGCTTAATACATGCTTTATTTCTTTGTCAGTGTTCTACTCTGTAGACCAGGCTGGCCTTTAATCCCTAGGTACTCCTTTATTGCCTCAAACTTCTGTGCACTCATTAAAATAAGATTAGATCTCACAACTGTCTTTAAACATTGGACAAATAAATTATCTCCATGTATTTTTTCCATATTAATACCTGAGCAAATAGGAATGCTTCATTGACTAAAACATCCTGGAGAGGAAAGTAGAAATGAGCAGCAATAACAGCAAAATATTCTTTCTCTGGACCTAATTTCCTCCTGTCTTTTCTTTACTCTTCTTCCTATATGCCACCTCAGCCCTCCAAATACCCCTTTCATTCTTATGTTCAATTATTTGTACTATCAAATTTTCCTCTGAAGTAGACCTAATTTTGCATAAGTAAAAAGATCCAATAATGAATATTTCCAAACATAATCCATTTATCCTAGGTCTATATTAGCACCTCAAAAACCAAATAGAAGATTAAAATAATGAAATCTTTAACTAAATTAGCTTCAGACATGACTCTCTACCTCCAAACCAGAGAAAACCTTGGAGATATTTTATTTTCCTTCAACTTATAACACATGTAACACTCAAAGTCACCCAAAACAGAGTAATGCATATTTATCTTAGCAGTAAGCCATGGAGAATTTCTCTGTAATTTCTATTTGTCCCAAGAGAGGTAAATAGGGATAAAGTCCTTACCATCTGTTGCCTCTTGTGTTTGCCTTATTTATTTTTCTTTCCAATGTCTTTTTACTCTTTTCTCCAATCTTCCTTATTAGACCAAGTAAGGTTTCAGTGATATACTTAAACTTTGATGTTAGTTGCAGACAAAACATTTTAGCTTATTTTGTTGCCCCTCTTAGGCATTCAGACTAGAAACCATATAGTTCCATTCATGGCATATAAGATGTTTGCATGTTAAAAGAATTTCAGGCCTCAGCAAACAGGTGAAGAGATGATCAAAGCCTCTGAAGTCTCCTGACTCCTTGTCTTGTATGCTGCCCCTCTAATTCTGTTGTAGGTACCTATGGGAGGAGCATGCAGACACTTGATAACAACAATCGGTTTCTAATGTACTGCTACTAAGAGGGAATGAGCCCCTTTCCTCATAGTAAATGGCATCAGACATACTTGCAACCTTGGGTCTTTGGTTTTTAAAATTGCTATTTTATTTAAACATGTCTAGCATCTTGGCATAGTTCAGCTATAACTGTCTAAATATAAAACAAACATTCCTCATTCCTCTATTTTCTCTTGCTTCAAGGTGTATTTTGTTCTTTTAAAGATGGAACTAGTATATAAAGCTCTAATGGTTTACTAGAGGCAAATGAGCATTGATAAGTATAAGGAAGAGATCAGGCCAAGGTGGAAGAGAGTTCCTTTAGTCTATAAATTGTGGATTAAACTGCTGCTTTCTGTTTGAGAAAGGTATTGTATGTGCCATATAAGATTGACTCTTATTGCCAGCTTACTGCCATGGCATTGGAGGGAACCAGAGAAGTTAGTGACCACTGGAATATTTCCTAAAACTTTAAAAATATCTTGACAGTTTCCTGTGTTGCTTTTATTTTCTTCACACTAGATGTCATAAAGGATATGAAAATATAGTATGATATTGCTACTATATGAGTGTTCCCTTTTTTAAAAGGTGATATATTTTGATTTATAGATATATTTTTATACTTCAGTTAGCCTATAGAATTTTAGGTATGACTATGAAATTTTCAAACACAACTTGTTTTTGGTTGATTCTCCTCCTTCACCTCTCTAATCATCCCCCATCCTAACTTGTATCTACCCTCATTTAAAAAAAAAGTTATTTTTCTCAGTTTCAGCCGGGGCCCATTTGCAAAGAGAGGCAGAGAGCGTGTGGGTATGCTAGGGCCTTTAGCTGCTGCAAACGTACTCCAGATGTGCCACTTTGTGCATCTGGCTTTATGTGGGTACTCGGGAATCAAACCTGGGTCCTCAGGCTTTGCAGTCAAGTGCCTTAACTGCTGAGCAATCTCTCTAGTCCTCCCCTTCCTTTTTGCTTATATGGTAAGGGTCCTTTCACCATTGTCACGCCTTATTCCTTGTCATATCTTATCTCTGCTTAATCACCATTTTAGCATTTTATTTTTATGATGGGAATAAAAATATGATCCAAAAAGTTTGGTTATCTTATATATTCATGGTTTAAGTAGTAGGACTGGCGACAAAAATTCTTTGACAATATCTTATTTTCAGGCTTTTATGAAATTTATATTCAATGATCACTGATCTAATGACAAGTTTAGTAGGGATAGCATTATGCTACTCACTACAATAGTGTTAGCATTCACACTATTACCCAATGCCTCAATGGAATCCACCCCTAATATAACAATTACTGCCCTGGTTTATTCATTTAGGAAATGAATTGACTAATAGCCATATGTCAGTGACAATACTTGGAAAATATAAAATGAGAGTAAATAGATGTCTATATTCATTTTCTTTTGCTGGCATAAATTATTATAGAATTAATGATTTGAAACTATATTCATTTATTATTTTACAGTTCTAGACACTAATGGTTCTGAAAATGAAGATATTAGAAGGAGTGCCTTCATTCTGGAGGCTGTAAAGGAGAAGTTGTTTCATTTTGTTTTCTTTCTTCCTTGTTGTGTGGTACCTTCCTCCAACACGAAATGCAAACAAAATAGCATTACTTTTTGCCTGACTTCTGCTGCTGTTTTTATTTTTCTTCTTTTCTTTTGGTGTATCTGAGCCTCCTGTTTACCTCTTATAAGTGTACTTGTAGTTAGATTGACCCCACAGGAGAACCTCACCATCTTAAGGCACATAACTGTTACGACCTGTATAAAGTCTCTTTTGATATAAAAGGTAACATATTTAAAGTCTCTGTGGATTAGAACATGGGTATCTTTGAATGCCTTCATTCGGCTGCCACAAGTCTCCTTCTGCTGAGAACATGCTCATATACAAGCGTCAGATATTGGACATAGACCAATTTATAATTAAATATGATAAATTATGACATGAAATCTTCACAAATATAGAACATCGAAAGGACATCAAATCTATTCAGAGAAAGTGCTTTACACTCGAGTTGATGCTTGTATTGAGTATTAAAAGTAGAAGTAAGTAAGTGAAACAAAAGTACACACGAGGCACAGACAACAGATGGTAAAGAGAAGAACTTTCTCAGGCATCCAAGGCCTGTTGAATGTGCCTGAAGTATAGGAACAAAGTGTTGTACTGACAGAGGCCATAAAGGAAAACGGAGCTTAGTAAAGAAGATGTTTATAACCATAAGCTGAAATAACAAGCATGTATATTGTATTCCACCAGAAGGCATGGACCAATGGGGTTACAGACATGCATGGCCATGCCCAGACTTTAATGTTGGATTTCAGGAGTCAAATTTGGAGGTATCTGGCCCGAGAGACCCTCATAATTAAGCAGCAAGTACTATGAATAGCTGAGTCATCTCCCCAGACCCCTGGCAAATACTCTTACATTACTCAGTTTTAGCCCAATTTTTGTTTAATACAATACATCTCTTCCAAATGCTTCCTTCTTATGCATCAGAGCTAAGAGATGGGTGACATATGATTTTATTTTACAGATATGAAATCTTTTTGTATTTCTCAGTACAGATTTTGGTATGCTCTGTTTAACAGTGTTTTAGCATTTTATTTGAAGAAGTTGAGATGATGTGTGCATTAAAAAAGAGCAGTACTAGCTAGAATTTTAGGTCAGCAATACTAGCTAGAATTATATGTCAGCAAGCTTTCCCTGAAGGGTAGCACTGTTCTAGACTGACCCTTTATTAGAAGAATATTTACTAAAAACCACTGTTTCTCTCAAAAAGCTTTGAAAAGATTAACATACCCACAGGGGCAGCTATAGTGCCCATTCCAAATTGAATCTTCCAAATGCATGTAAAGTTTTCAAGTATGTGAATCAGATTTATGTCCTATTTCATTTAATGTGTTACAAAATTATACACATATTATAGAAGTACTGAATCAAGTTAACCTGCTAATGAGAGGTACTGATATGCAAAGGGTATTGTCAAGTCAAACAGAAGCGTTTCCAAATTAAAACTATTTCCAAGTTTAGCACTCAATTTCCTCATCTAAAAAATAGGATTAATAACAGTAATTAACAGTAATTGTTAAAGTAATTAAGGGGAACAAAACTTATAAACAACTTGGCACAGATTTTTGAAGTAATAAAAACATTTAATGAATATTTGAGGCAATTTCAGAAAAATAAGACTTATAATGATGATATTATATTTGTTGTCTGGTACTGCTACATAGTGACATGCCCAATAACCAGCATTCTGTAGAAAACTCTGGGAAAGGACAGAGATTATATTGGTAAGGTAGTTTGAAAACAAGATGTTTTTTTTTTTTTACTTTTTAAACAATTTTATTTATTTTTTTAAAAAAACAACTTTTAAATAAAATAATCCAGAGTCAGAATGATAGCACCTGTTTTTCTGTCACATGCAGAATCTAGATTCTAAAAGGCAAAACTGACATGACAATAAAGGGGAGACTATTTGGGAAGAGGAAAGGAACAAGAAAGAAGTGGGAATGGAGCCTAAGCAGTAATGGGAAGAATGTAAATATGATCAAAGTACAGCATATGCATGTATGAAAATTTTATAATGAAACTCATTATTTTGTATAACTTGAATATGCTAATAAGAAAGTGTCATAATGCTCTCTACAACAAATGACAGGTGCATTCATGACCCTACAGTGATTACAAATGCTCTCAGTAAGGAGGACCCTTAGTGTTACTCAGGCCGGGAGAGGGGACAAAAGAATAACCTGATGGGAATAGTCCACCGTGATCTCGGATGTGGTGAAAGCTGACTAGAAAAGACTTGGTATGTTCATGCCAGTGTAGCAGGTGTGACTATGAACAAGACTGTGGTTCACTGGGTGCTTAATTACATAGCACATATTACATGCTATGATTAATCAGGGAAAGGCTACAGTAGTAAAAGGAAGCATGAGGACAAAAAAAAAATAAGCTAGTTCTTGAAGGAAGGGAAAGGGGTGATTGAGGGAGGAGTCTACAAGGGAGGGGTGTTATGCCCAAATCACGGATTCTCAAAGACCACCAAGAGAGTTGAACATGTATGGAACAGCAAAGAGCTTTATTTTGGGTTTAAGCTCAGGCTCCAGGCTTTACCAAAGCAGTGGGTCTGTCCAAGAGCCTCGGATGGCATCTGGAAGGAGCCTTTATTAGGTTGAAACAAAGGAAAGGGGAATTTCCAATGTAGCAGTTACATGATTGGTTGACATTTAGCAAAAGCATATACGTTGCAAGCTGATTGGTTACATAGTAGCTGAGGAATGTTAAGCAAACTTATCTATAGTCACAAAAGCCACAGGAATGTATAACATCTACTTGGTCCTTTTTGGTTGTCCCGTTACAGGGATTATTTTGGGTACTGAGCAGTTTGTGGTTGTTTTTCCCAGTAACTTCAAAGTGGTGTGCCAGTAGTTTGGGCCCTGCAGGGAAACAGAAACTTAGGCCTATTAATATCTTTGAAGCCAGTCATGGCGTTACTTTGGTTTGGGCTCTTCATCGCCCCCTCTGCTTGTAACTTAAGAGGACCCAATCTTGGGTCCTTATTAGGAGAGAGGTTGCAAGGGATGGTACTGTGTCCTAAGCACCATGAGTTGCACTGTGTTGATTCATTACCTAACAAAGGAGATTAATTTATTGATTATGCAGGGTCTGAGGGTTAGTAATAATAGTAAAACCAGGGGTCCAGCTAGGGCTGAAAGCAATTTTGATTTTGTTGTCTAGCCTTATTCCTTTCCAAGGATGTTTGAGGGTCTCAAGACAGTGGTGATGCATGAAAACTCAGTCCCCTGGTTGGTAGTTGTGGGGTGTTGGTGATGGTCTAGTCACCCTAATTTTATTTTTCTTTATTTTTCCCTCTCATGAGAAGACACTGTAACTTCTTTTAGGGGACTGAGACAAAGACATCAGATCATTTACTATTTCCTGCTGAATGGGACATTAAATTATGTCTTGTTGCAGTTAGAGAGTCTCTCCCAGAGAGTGGAGCTATTCTAATGGACCCCAGAGTGTAGGAAGATAGTCTTGGAAGAGAACATTGGGGAGAAAGAATAAAAGTAAGGTATTAATGAGAAGTGAGCACACGGCAAACTGGTCCTTTTTGAGGTTGAGGAAATTCAGGTAGACAGGGTTGGAGCATCTGAGGACCATCTGAGGATGAGCTGGCTGAGATTTTCTTTCAGAACTGTTCATAAAATGGCACAGTAGTATTCAACATGGCTTTTAAAACAGAGGAAATATTAGCAGAGTTATCAGAAACATATACATAACATTTAACTTTAATAATAGAGAGCTATTGGGTGTCATTAAAGGCTGTAAAAATATATTTTTGGTCTCAGAACTTATTTATATATTTTAGATTTGAAAATAACCCTTTTCACATCTATAGTTTTTTTTATTATTATACAATTAGAACTATGGGGAAAAGATGTCTTAATGTTTGTTTATTTCCCCTTTTGGAAAGCTCTTGTTGTATTACTTAATAGGCCATTCATATATTTAAGGTATTTTTTTTAACTTTGGTTGTACATTTCTCTCTGAGTGTTTAAGACCATGCAGATAGCCAAAATTTAATTAAGGATTAATTCTGGAGGTCATTAATGGCTCTCCAAAGAGATTTTAGGGACCCAGGAGTAGCCCTATAGCTTACTGGTGTTTTTTTTTTTTTTTTTTTTTTTGTCTATTAGGATGAGTCAGGGCCATCCTGGCCAAGTAGTTTTCCCGTCTTTGGGAAGTCAGGAGGACTATCCTGTTTCAGACTGTATATCAATTTTTTGGGGGGTCTCCATATCCTCCCTGCTCAGAAGACAGGTGACTTACCAGGCGACCAGTGTAGAAGTGTCCCATCATCTCCACTGGCCTTATGACCTGGAAGCACAGGCCAAAATATTGGTGCCTTTTGCTCCAATGATTTCAATTGGCTTTGGCTTCTGTGTAGGTAATTAACACACTTAGAAAGGAAGTTACACCAGCCTGGATATATGTACATATAGAGCACATTTAATTACTGAAATAGATTTAGTTAGAGAATGGCACAAGGGCTTCTAAAATCATTTTGTCCAATCTTTAAAATTTTTTGTTGTATTGTGGCAGCATAAGCCATATATATGAGGTATAGAAAGTAGGCACATCTCACACTTTAAATATCTAATATTTATAAATATAGGCAGAACCTGTTATCAGTCTTGAAAACAGTACCAATTGATTTACAAACTAGTTTAACTTAGAAATTGTCAGAAAAGGACAAGTAAGCCAGTATAAAGTCTTAGCACCTGTGTTTGAAAACATATTTGATTAGTTCAGATGCCTGTGTGGGTACCAATAACCCAGAGAACATTGGAAACAGAACCACAGAGCTTCAGTATTATTTTTTTCAGTTGCAAACCATTGTTTGAGCATGAGGCTGTAATCTAAAGTAGGGAATATGTTTTAAGAGTTACTTTTGTTATAAGCAGTGGACTTAAGATGCCAAAAATGAGACAGTTACTTTACACACAATAGAGTAAAATCTGGTCTTTTCTCAGCCAAAACAGCTAGCTAAATATTAACATAACTCTTGATAAATCTTTTTGGAAAGAAAAAAAAACATTATTTCACAACCAGTGATTTTGGCATAAACTTGATAGCTATTGATTTCATGTACCACAGAAAATTTTATTACCATAAAACTATTTTGTGTATCACCCATGGCTTAAATTTGATAAAGCTTAAGAAAGCTATACCAACATATCTTAGGCCTGAAAATTAGGTTTTTGTTTCTTAAGAGTTTATAAACAGTTGAAAAATCTCTAATTTTAGGCATGGTGTTTAGGTTTAGATGAAAATTTCTTTTTTACAGCGGCAAACTTTTTTTATTAATTAGTTTTGTACTCAGCGAATACAGTCAATTTGGTACCATTGTTAGGCTCATCCATGTCCTACCCCTCCCCCTGGCCCCTCCTTGTTGAGGTATATGGGTCATGCCTTCTGGAGTTAGCCCACAGTTATGGGTAGGATAAATGTCTCTGCATATCATGACCCAACATGTGGCTCTGACATTCTTTCTGCCCCCTCATCCACAAAATTTCCCTGAGCCATGTTGGGTTCACTTTTGGTCTGTTTCAGTGATGAGGTGTTGGGGGCCTCTGGGTCTCTGGATCCCTGATTTGGTAGGAGTTGATTTTTCTATGTGTTGATCTCCTTCACCCTTGTGCTGGTACTAGGTTCACCAAGAAAACAGCACCCTGTCTTTCTTTCAGGAAACCTTGTAGGTCTGTCTGATCAAAAGCTCATTGTGGATGATAGCCACATGCTGGTACTGGGAGTTACAGGTCAGTGAGCACTAAGAAAAGGAAGAAAAAGATAACTAATATAATAGAGTTAGAGAGAAGGGAGAGAGAGAGAGAGAGAGAGAGAGAGAGAGAAGGAAGCTGTAGAAGATTAAGGTCAGTCTTCATCATACCCTCTGCAGTGTCCTGTGGATCAGGTGTTCCCTCTAAGGGCCTGGTGAAGGTTCAGCCATTTGGTCTGCCTTTCAGGATGTAGAATTTTATGGTACCATTGCCGTTTGGGTCTAGATTTGTGTTTCCCATCCCCTCCCTTCGCCTCCCCTCCCTCCCCACCCATCCTATTGTCTAGTCCATGAGATGCTTGCTGGGTATGTAAGGCATCTTGGGTAGATTCAGGTTAGGTGCTGTAGAAGAGTGAAACTATGTGGTGATTTTTTTTCTGCGATTGGTTAAGTTCACTGAGAATGGTCTGTTCCAGGTTCAACCATTTTTTCTCAAATTTCATTGTGTCACTTTCTATTACTGCTGTATAGAATTCCATTGTGTAGATATACCACATCTTAGTTATCCATTCTTCTAGTGATGGAAATCTGGGTTGATTCCAGCTCTTAGCTATTACAAATTGAGCCGCTATAAACATGGTTGAGCAAATCTCTCTGGGCTGTGGTTTGAAGATTATAGGGTAGATGCCCAGTAAGGGAATAACTGGGTCTCTTGGTATCTCTGTAGTCAGCTTTTTCAGGAGTCTCTATATTGCTTTCCAAAGTGGTTGTACCATCTTACATTCCCACCAACAGTGGATGAATGTTCCTACTTCTCCACATACTCGCCAGCATTTATTTTCATTTGAGTTTTTGATGTTTGCTATCCTTTTTGGGGTAAGGTGGAATCTCATAATGATTTTAATTTGCATTTCCCTGATGATTAGGGATGATGAACATTTTCTTAAGTGTGTGTTTGCCATTTGTATTTCTTCCTCTGTGAACTGCCTGTTCGGCTCTTTGCCCCATTTTGTGAGTGGGGTGTTTGACTTCTTACTGTTTAGATTTTTGAATTCTTTGTAGATTCTAGAGATTAGGCCTCTGTCAGTTGGATAAACAGCAAATATTTTCTCCAATTCTGTGGGTAATCTATTGGCTTTTCTTATTGTGTGTTGTCTGTAAAGAAACTCTTTAGCTTCATGTGATCCCATTGGTTGAGCGTCTGTTTAAGATTGTGAGCTAGTGGGGTTCTGTTCAGGAAGTTTTTTTCCATTCCTGTATCATGGAAAGTACTTCCTAAATTTTCTTCCAGTAGCAGTCGAGTTTCTGGTCTTATATTGAGGTCTTTGATCCATTTGGACTTGAGTGTAGTTCATGGCGAAGCGTGTGGATCAAGTTTCAATTTCCTATATATGGTTATCCAGTTTGTCCAGCACCATTTGTTGAAGATGCTGTCTTTTTGCAGCCTATATTGTTAGGGCCTTTGTCAAATATCAAGTACCTATAATTGCTTGACCCAAAGTCAGGGTCCTCAAGTCTATTCCATTGGTGTATACTCCTGTTTGCATGCCAGTACCATGTTATAGCTTTGTAATAGAGCTTTAGATCAGGTATGGTTATACCTCCAGAGGTATTTCTTTTGCTGAGGATGTGTTTGGATATGTTATGCCTCCTGCATTTGCATATGAAATTTGAGATCACTTTTTCTATCTCTGTGAAGAACACTGTAGGGATTTTAAGTGGAATGGCATTAAATCTGTATATTGCCTTTGGTAGGATTGCCATGTTCACAATGTTAATTCTGCCTATTCAGGAGCATGGGAGGTCTTTCCATTTTCTCAAGTCCTCCTCAATTTCTTTTTTGAGTGTTTTGATGGTTTCATTCTATAGATTTTTCACTTCCTTGGTTAACGTAATTCTAAGGTATTTTATTCATTTTTTGTTGCTATTGAAAATGGGACCATGTCCCTTAATTTTTTTTTCTGTATTTTTGTCATTTGCATGTAGAAAGGCTACTGATTTTTGAGCCTTGACTTTGTGTCCTGCTACTTTGCTATAGAAGTTAATCAGGTTCAGGAGTTTTGGGATGGAGTCTCTCGGGTCTCTTACATATACAATCATGTCATCAGTGAATAGAGATAACTTAACTTCCTCCTTTCCAAATTGCATCCCTTTTATTTCCTTCTCCTGTCTTATTGCTTGAGCTAGGACTTCCAGTACTATATTGAAGAGCAGAGCTGAGAATGGACAACCCTGTCTTATTGCTGATCGCAGTGGGAATCCCTCCAGTGTCTCTCAATTATTATTTGGGACTTTGGAGCTTTGTATATTGCCTTTATTATGTTAAGATATGAACCAACCATGGCAATTCTCTGCAATGTTTTGATCATGAAGTGATGTTGTATGTTGTCAAAGGCCTTTTCTGCATCTATCAAAATGATCATGTGGTTTTTGTGTTTAATCTTGTTTATGTGGTGTATTACATTGACAGATTTCCATGTGTTGAACCACCCCTGTGTTCCTGGGATGAATACCACTTGGTCAAGGTGGATAATGCTTTTGATATGTTGTTGGAGTCAGTTTGACAGGATTTTGTTCAGGATCTTTGCATCTAAGTTCATCAGTGAAATAGGCCGGTAGTTTCCTTTTCTTGTGGCATCTCTGCCTGGTTTTGTAATTAGGGTAATGCTAGCTTCATAAAAGGAGTCGGGTAGCTTACCCTGTTCTCCAATTGTGTGGCACAGTTTGAGGCAGATTGGTTTGAGTTCTTCCATGAAGGTTTGATAGAATTCAGCTGAGGAGCCATCTGGTCCTGGACTCTTCTATTTAGGAAGGTTTTTTTTTTACTAGGTTTTCAATCTCAATGAGTGTGATAGGTTTGTTTAGAAGATTAATCTTCTCTGAGTTTAGCTTTGATAGACGGTATGCATCCAGGAATTTATCCATCTCCTCCACATTATCCAGTTTTGTTGAGAAGAGGTATTTGAAATAAGTCCTTATGATTCTCCCAATTTAACTTATGTCTGTGTGATCTCTTCTTTTTCATTTTGAATTTTGTTAGTTTGAAGCATCTCTCTCTCTCTCTCTTTTTTTTTTTTTTTTTTTGCTTGATCAAATTGGCCAGGGGGTGTCAATCTTGTTTATTTTTTCAAAGAACCAGCTCTTTTTTTTTTTTGGTCAATTGTCTTAATCATTTTCTTAGTTTCCAATTCATTAATTTCTGCTCTGATTTTAATTATTTCTTTCCTTCTGGAGCTCTTTGGGTTTGATTTTTCTTGATTTTCCAGTACCTTTATGTGGATGGGTAGGTTATTGATTTGGGATCTCTCGTCTTTTTTATGAAGGCATTGAGTGCTATGATTTTCCCCTGAGGACCGCCTTCATTGTGTCCCATAAGTTTTGGTATCATGTGTTCTCATTGTCATTCAATTCTAGAAATTTTGCAATTTAATTTTTTTATTTCATCCATTATCCATTTATTATTTAAAAGTGTGCTGTTCAGTTTGCCAGTTCCGTTGGGATTCTTGGTGGGTCTTTTGTTGTAAACTTCTAGCAATATAGCATTGTGATCTGATATCATGCAGGGAATTATGTCAATCGTCCTAAATATCTGGAGGCAGGCTTTGTGACCCAGTATATGGTCTATTTTAGAGAATGTTCCATGGGCTGCTGAGAAGAATGTGTAGTCTGTGGATCTGGGATGGAAAGTTCTGTAGATGTCCGTTAGGTCTAAGTGATCTATGGTTTTGTTGAGCTCTCTTACTTCCCTGTTGAGTTTCTGTTTGGATGATCTGTCTATTACTGATAATGGTGTATTGAAGGCTCCAGCTATGATGGTGTTGGTGGTTATTTCTGTTTTATTGTAAAGTAGGTTTTCTTTTACAAACTGTGATGCTCCTGTGTTTGGTGCATACAGATTTATGATTGTAATGTCCTCTTGATGGATAATTCCCTTGATAAGTGGAAAGTGGCCTTCTTTGTCTTTTTTGATTATTTTTGGTTTGAAGTCTATTTTATCTGAGATTAATATAGCTATGCCTGCTTGTTTCTTATTCCCATTTGCTTGGAATATTGTTTTCCACCTTTTCACCCTGAGGAGATGTCTGTCTTTAGTGGTGAGGTGGGTTTCTTGAAGACAACAGATTGAGGGATCAAATATTTTGTTCCATCTTGTTAGCTTGTGTCTCTTGATGGGTGAATTAAGGCTATTAATATTTAGGGTAATGACTGTGAGATGTGATTTGATCTCTGCCATATTGTGATTGTTTATGTGGGTTGTTGTTTTCATGGACTTTGAACTTTTTTGTGCCTACTCTGAATTTGGTTGTTGTGATCTGCTTCTTGTAGGCATTTGAGTTTTATTGTTTGTTTCTTCTCTTTGGAGAATTTCCTGAAATACTCTCTGTAGGTTTGGTTTTGTGTTCATATAATTGTAAAGCTGAGTTTTGTTATGGAAAGTTTTTCTTTCACCATCTATTATGAGGGATACTTTTGCTGGGTAGAGTAGTTTGGGTTGGAAACCATAGGTTCTTAGACTTTGCAGTGTTTCATTCCAGGACCTTCTAGCTTTCAGGGTTTCCATTGAGAAATCTGAAGTAATTCTGATGGGGTTACCTTTGAAAGTGGTGTGCTGTTTTTCCCTAGCTGCTTTTAGGATTTTCTCTCTGGTGTGAATGTTTAGAGTCTTAATGACAATATGTCTTGGAGAGTTTCTCCTTTGGTCCAGTCTGTTTGGAGTTCTGTTGGCTTCTTGTATCTTGATGGGCCTTTCTTTTAAGAGACTGGGGAAGTTTTCTTCAATTATTTTGTTAAATATGTTCTCCATGCTTTTGTTCTGAAATTCTTCTTCTGGTATTCCAATGATCCTGATATTAGGACATTTAAGTGTATCCCTCATGTTCTGTTCACAGAAACTTTTGAACTTACTGAAATTTTTGAACTTTCTAACTCTTTCTTCCATCTTGTCTTCCAGATGAGAGTTTCTATCCTCCACATGGCTGACTCTATTCTTGAGAGCTTCTAGAGAGTTTTGGACTTGTTCAATTAGGTTTGCATTTTCTACTACATTTCTATGTATAATTTCCATCCCTCTGTCAAGCTCCCTTTCCACATCATTTTCTGATTTTCTTGATGCTTCTTGGAATTCATCCTTGCATTTCATTTCGTCTTCATTTAACATTGCCCGCTGATTTTTGAGGTCCTCTTTTTTTCACTCTCCCTCTTATCTCTTAACTGTCTTTTAACGCCTTCCATTTTCTTACTAATTAGGTGTAGTTTAGTGATGGCAGCATCCACACGATTATCAGTTCTTTGTTGCTTTTTTGCAAGTTCTACCAGTATCTTGGTCAAGGTTTCATTGCTCATAGCTTCATTTTGGTGTTCTGATCCTAATGACTCTTCTATGTTTGCATTAGAGATGTTCATTGTAGGAATGGGTGATCTAACTATTTTTTCTTGCATTTGATTTTTCATGTGATTTCTTTTGCGCTGTGGTCTACCCATCGCAGTGTATGAGCTCGTAGGTCAGTGGATCAGGCTGGGCTCAAGCACAATGGGAATCTGAAGCAACCTCAGGCAGTTGCCAAGCAGCGTGGGCTTTGGCTCTCACCTGTCAAGGCCGCCTGAGCTCCTGCCTGGCAGGGGCACCAAATTTTCCTGAGTTCTTATGTAGTAATGTGCCAAAGCTCCCTGCGCTCATGCTAGAAGGGATACTGAGGCACCAAGCACTGAAGCATCCCAAACTCTGGCATGGTGGAACACTGGGACGTGGAAGCAGTCTGAGCTCACCCACAACAGGAGAATGACTGATGGCTGGTGCGGCAGACAGGGTGCGGCTGGCACATGAGCTAGTGCAAGCAACAGACAGAGACTGTATAATCTCACGTGGGGGGTTGCAATGGGTCTGGGCTCTCATGTGAATGTGCAGTGGCTGGGGCTGTAAGTGAACAAATGGGTTGAGCAGTCCAAGCCTGCCCCAGTGGGGATTGGCTGCAGTGCACGTTTGGCAGGCAAATTGATCAAAGTCGCCTGAGGTCCAGTGGGCCAACAGGTGTAGCCTGGCCAAGGTCACTCATCTGCAGGGGTAGCAGGGCGATTGTCCCTGTGCAGTGAGGTAAGTGGAACTATGTTGGCCTGGGACCTTTTTCCTACAGTAAGTGTGGCAGTTTCCTACAGTAAGTGTGGGAGGGGTGTGCTACCCGCACACAAGGGAATCAGCGGTTCCCTGCTTTTTCCCCTCTGTGCCCTCCCACTGGCAATCTATTGGAGATTTCTCTCCCCTAAAAGACCCAGTGAATCCTTAATGTCTTGCCTTTCTTTCCCGGGGTTGTGTGGCACAGTTAGTGCCATCTTGGCTAGAAGTCACTCTTTCCCATCTGCACACTTTTATTTACATACTTTAACATTCTGATCTAAGTACCACTCAAAAAGCATTTTTAATGAGCATTCTATGTCCCAACATTGAAAAATTCCTTCCCAGTTTCTTCAATAAATTAATCTCACCCCATTATTAACCATCTTTCTTCCTTATAAGGCTATTAAGAAGAAAAATTACACCAAATTGATTAATCCTATTACTAACAAGCAAGTATTCTAAAGACAATTTTATGTCATTAATACCAATAACACACTTGGAAGTGATCTTTTAGGAGTAACTAAGGCAAATTTTGTTGCTATCTTGAGGCAGGCCAGTTGTCTCTTCCTTTTAAGTAACAGGACATTACAATTTTTTAAATACCTGACAAATTATAAGTTACCTCTTCACAGGGAATTCTGTTGTTTTTAATAATCCTATATATAAATTGAAGTTGACCTAGAACAAATATCTGGCAAATGGTCGAATGGTCAGTAGGTCAAAAGTGCCTTCAGTCGGCTGCCCAAGGTTGAAGGTCGGCCATTCGCTTCTGGAAAAGATATTTAACTTTCCATTTTTAATTTCTGCTCAGGTCTTTTGTTTCCTTGAAATTGTTCTCTACAACAGAAAGGGGTTGTCACCTGTGTGTGTCTCATCTCTTTAGTCACAAACAGTCACAAACATGGCACAACTAACACGCACAATGAACACATACACAGAAAAAGAACAAATCCTCCTGGCCACTGGAGGCAAAATTGAAAGTGAGACAACAGCCTCTCACCGTGACAAGGGAGCAGCCCACTTCATCTCTGCAAATCCATTAAGGGGATTGAATCCCCTCCAGGTGAGCCTGGGGCACCCAGGATCCACTGCCCAGGCAGGGTGGTCGCCTGCATGTCTGCCAGACCACAGGGGCAAAATCAGAATTCCAGAGTGAGTTTGCTTCTATACTGACTGAAAGAAAGACAAAACATAGATACTTACCAGCCTGCAGTTCAGCTCAACGTGTCAGGGTTCTCAGGGGTCTTGGAAATTGCAGACAAGCCTCCAAATGTTATGCCCAGATCATGGAGTCCCCAAAGACTACCAAGAGAATTGGACAAGTATGCAACTGCAGCAAAGAGCTTTATTTTGGGCTTAAGCTTGGAATCCAGACTTTACCAATGCAGTGGGTCTGTCCAAGAGCCCCGAGTGGTGTCTGGGAGGAGCTTTTATTAGGTTCAAACAAAGAAAAGGGGAATTTCCAACATAGCAGTTACATGATTGGTTGACATTTAACAAGAGCATATATGTTGCAAGCTGATTGGTTACATAGTAGCTGAGGAACATTAAGCAAACTTATCTATAGTCACAAAAGCCACAGGAATATATAACATCTACTTGGCCCTTTTTGATTGGCCCATTACAGGGGTTATTTTGGGTACTGAGTAGTTTGTGGTTTGTTTTTCCCGGTAACTGCAAAGTGCCATGTCAGTAATTTGGGCCCGGCAGGGAAACAGAAACTTAGGTCTATTAATATCTTTAAAGTCTGTCATGGCATTACTTTGGTTTGGGCTCTTACAGGGGAACATTTCTTCAAGGGACCACATTATAATCATAAGTGAAATAGCAAAAAACATATTTTCTTATTGTTCCAATTTGTCCTGATCCTCTTGAATTCCTTCCATCATTGCTCCCTTTAGCCAAAACAAATTAAGGGTTTTCCCTGAGCTCACCTTGTGCTATTCTGCCTCTATATCTTTACCACTCTGTTCTGAAATCCTCTTTCCTTCTCAAAGACTGTGCTCAGTATTACTTCTTTGGAGTTCCTCTTCACAACACGGCACATTCTTACCATCTTTATGTCTATATTCCCATAGTACCATGGGTAGTCCTTTTAATACTACTAACGTCATATTAGAGTTCTTTTTGTAATTGTAACTTCCTGGAGTCAGTGACCAGGACTGTTTTGTCTTCATATGCCCTGCTATAACTTTCAATGTGGTTGGGCACAGTAAATGTTTAGTAAACCATTTTTAAATTTTTATTATTTATTTATTTAGTAGAAACTTTGTGTGGACACATCATATTTTGGTATCATCATTTACCTTCTCCTTGACCCCACACCACTGAGGGTCCTTCTTAGTGAGATCCTGGTATTCACCATGGAGTTGTGGGTTATGAGTTGTGAGAGCAGCAGTCAGTAATTGTGGGAGGAGGGTAATGCCTCTGAATATTTCCTCCCACCCTGTCTCTTACAATTATTCTGCCCCTTCTTCCACAAAATTCCTTGAGCCTTTTTGGGTGTGTTTTAAGTCCACTTTTGTGTTGAGCTCTCACCAGCTTCTGGATTTCTGCATTGGTATATTTTGAGTATTCTCAGTGTCTGTCTGCATCACCCTGGCCTAGGTTATCAGTCTTGCCTTGGAAGCAACACTCTCTCATCTTGCCAGTACTTCTGGTGTTTCACCTGGGCCCTGGCTACTGTGTGAGGGGTGGTTCATCACCTGTCAGGGAATCGACTATCTATTCTTTTCTTGTTGGTAGGTTATGGTTGTTCCCAGTTCTTACTGTTTCCTGAAAAAGAAAAACAGAGTCTCGAATGGAGAGTGAGGTTAGCATAGGCTAAAGGGGATAAGTATCGTTCATTTAGAGAGATTTTGATGGGTGTAGCCTCACTTTTGGAGGAAGGCTAGTGGGAGCTTCTCATTGGAGTCCATCATTTTGGTTTCTATAGGGCTCTGACTTGGTTCTTAGCTCCTGTTATGGGTTCTTTTCCACTGAGTGGTTATCATAGCCAATCAAAGAGCCATTGGATGCCCACCTAGGAGTTTCATATACCTGGGTTCAAGTCTTTATTGGCTGGCTATGTGGCTTCACGTCTTTAAGTGTATTCATCCCTGTAATGGAGCATAGAGGCCCTAACTCACCCTCTGTTTTCTGAGTGCCACTATTGCACAGGTGTGTACATCATGTCAGGCTGGTTGCTTTGATATAACAGTGTCCCCTGCTTTCTCACAACGTTATTGGCCATTTTCCCCTGGAAGCTTATGCAGTACTTTTCAGCACTATATAGGCTAACCATCTAGGAACTGACTTCCTTCCAGATTCAGCCAAATGTCTCTGTGTTCTGCATTGGCAGGAAGTGGTGCCTTCAACAGTTGAGTCTTACCTTTTACCTCAGTTGGGTAATCAGTGCTTTGACAGAAGCCTGTCTTGTTTTGGGGCCCTCCTAGGTCTCTCCAGTCAACAGGCTCCACATGGACTTGGCATTCTTGATGGGGGTTTATTGCCTTGGTTCCTTTTTTGTTGTGTTACTTATTTTATTGGGATTTGCCTGTGTAGAGATATTCCATTTGTCAAGAATACTGGGGCTCATTCAAGGCAGCAGTATAGTTGGAGGAGGGATATGTGGAGCTGAGGTGCATGGGTTCATATGCAGAATGTGAAAGTAGGTGGTATGGGAGAAACTTGCGTGAGGGGTATAGGTTCACATGACACTCACAAGATGGGTGTGAGAGAAGTATACAGAGTGGGGTGACCTGGATACTCTTATGAAAAGCTTGGGAATGGTGCATAGACTAGGAGGATGTCTGCAGAGTATCTGTGGGGAGAAATACCTACACAAGTGGCTGGAGAGCGAGAAGTGAAAGAAACCAGGAAGTGGGGAACTTACATCCAGTATTGTGACACAGCTAGGCATGCAGAAAGGTTTCAATAGTCCTGTCTCAGGCACAGGATTGTGCTAGGGAACTGGGCACTTGCCTGTGATGGTATGGAATGACTAAGTGTGTGGGAAGGATGTATGGGCATGTGTGCAAATGAAGAAGAGTGATATGGAGCAGGGACACAACTGAAGCAATGTGACAAGTTGGGCAGGAAAGATTCTCAGGCACAGGGAAGGGCAGCTTGGAGTGGGGAATCACTTGCAGCAGAGTGGCACAACTAGTGGGTGGGTGGATGTGGTCACAGGCGATGTACTGTACTCAGGTTAAGGAGCTCACCTGCACCAGCATGGCATGGCTAGGTGGAGACAGGGGGAGTAATTCACAGGAATGGATACAGGTAGAGGTAAACCAATTTTTTAAACTTATTATTGACAATTTCTGTACATGTAAACATTATATCATGATCACAATCCCATCCTACCAGTCTCTGTTTCTTCCCCTCCTCCATCCCCCTGCACTAAACCTCTTATTCTTCCATCAAGTCCCTCTTCTATTTTGATGTCATCATTTTTTAATTAGATATGGACATATTTAGCATGTAAGCAACACATGTTGGTACCATCCTTTCCCTCTTCCCTGGCCCTTTTCTGAAGAGGCCTTTCTCATTGGGGATGCAGGTCAACCCCATGGGGATTGTGGGTCATGCATTATGGGGAGGAGAGGCAATGACTCTGTGCAAAAGGTCCCAACTTGTGGCTCTAACGATCTTTCTTACCCTGTTCCACAAAACTCCTTGAGCCATGCTGGGAGCATTTTAAGTCTACTTCAGTGTAGACTCTCTTATAACCCAAGGCTAGTGGTAGCTTGAAAATGGAAAGTAGAATCATTATCTAGATATGATTCTGACTTGCTTTCTAGTTCCAGATATGGTTTCTTTTCTACTGAGTGGATCTGTTAGCCAATCAAAGAGCAGTTGGTTACCCACCATGGCTGTGTGCCACTATTACACTTGTTTGAACATCACATCATGTTGTTTGCTTCTGAGTCACTTGGACTTTGAGTAGCTTGGAGAGATGTTGGCCACTTTCCTCCAGTATCTCATGTAGTGCCTTCCAACACTAGATGGGCTAATTGTCTGGGCACAAGCTCTCCTCCGGATTCCAGCCAGGTCTCTCCATGGTCCATGCTGACAGCATATGGTGTTTTAGCAGAAGGGTCTTACCATTAACCTCTTGTGGGTAATCAAGTTCTCTGACAGAAATCTGTCTTGTGTGTTTTGGAAGATCTAGTAGGCCTCTCTGATCAACAGCTCATTGTGCATGTAAACCACATATTGGTACAGGGAATTATAGGCCAGTGCCAAGGAAAAAGAAAAAATAAAAAGAAGAAAGAGAAACAGGAGAAATTTATTGTTAGGTATCATCACACCCTCTCCAGGGACTTTCAATTCAGGTGCTCCCCCGAAGGCCCACTTGAGGGTTCTACCTTTTAGTCTGACTTATGGATATAGGATTCTATAGTACAAATTCAATTCGGGTTCTGTTTTATGTCCCTCCCAACACCCTACTCCTTCCCCCAAGTCCAATCCTCCCTATTGTCCAAGCCTCAAGATGCTAGTCAGGTATGTCAGAAACTCAGGCTGATCCAGTTTAGGAACTGCAGATGAGTGAGACCATGCAATGGTTGTCTTTGTGTGATTATGTGAATCCACTTAGAATGATCTGTTCCAAGTTCGACCATTTTTCTGCACATTTCATTGTGCCATTTTTTTCTTAATGCTGAGTAGAATTCCATCATGTAGATATAACACATCTTGGTTATCCTTTAATCCAGTGATGGCCACCTGGGTTGATTCTAGTTTTTAGCTATTATGCACTGACAATCTGTAAACATGATTGAGCTTTTAGGGTAAATGCAGAGAAAGGGAATGACAGGTTCTGTTGGTAACACTATACTCACCGTTTTCAGGAGTCTCCACATTGATTTACATAGTGGTTGTACCAGCTTATATCCCCAACAACTGTGAATGAGTATTGCTCTTTCTCCACATCCTTGCCAACATTTGTTTTCATGTTTGCTGTCCTTACTGGGGTAAGGTGGAATCTCATAGTTGTTTTAATTTGAATTTCCCTAATAGGGATGTTGAATGCTTTCTTAAGTGTGTGTTAGACATTTGTGATTCATCCTCTGCGAACTCCCTATATAATTCTCTGCCCCACTTTTGGAGTGGATTTTTAATTTTTTATTCTTTTTTTTTTTAGTTCATTGTAAATTCTAGATATTAGGCTTCTGTCAGTGGTATACCTGGAGAATCTTTTCTCTCATGCAGTGGGTAATTTATTGGCTGTGCATATAGTATGTTTGTCTATGCAAAGGCTTTTTAGCTTTATGACATCACATTGGTTGAGTGCTTGATTTATATACCGGGATACTGGGGTTTTGTTCAAGATGACTTTTCACAGTCCTATATAGTGGAGAGTGCATCCTATTTTTCTTCCAGTAGTTGAAGAGTTTCAAGTCTTATATTGAGGTTGTTAATCCATTTATATTTGATTTTCATTTATGGAGAAATGGG
Source organism: Dipus sagitta (assembly GCA_036346955.1). Classification (NCBI taxonomy): domain Eukaryota; kingdom Metazoa; phylum Chordata; class Mammalia; order Rodentia; family Dipodidae; genus Dipus; species Dipus sagitta. The sequence goes on from CM070776.1 coordinate 124,520,800, forward strand.
TGAGTCTAATTTCATTTTTCTACGTATGGTCATCCAATTTGTCCAACACCATTTGTTGAAGACACTGTCTTTCCTCCAGCCTACATTATTGGCACCTTTGTCAAAGATAAAGCAGCTGTAGTTACTTGACCTAAGATCTGGGTCTTCAATTCTGTTCTATTAGTCGATGTTTCTGTTTTTATTCTGGTACCGTGCTGTTTTTTTGTCACTATGGCTTTGTAATATAGCTTTAGATCAGGTATGGTGACACCATCACAGGTGTTTATTTTTTTCTTTTCTGATGAGGTTATGTTTGGATATCTGAGGCGTTCTTCCATTAAATATGAATTTTGAGATCATGTTTTCAATCTCTGTGAAGAATGATGCTGGGATTTTTATTGGTATTGCATTAAATCTATACATTGCTATTAGTAGAATTGGCATTTTCACAATATTAATTATACCTATGCAGGAGCATGGGAAGACTTTCCATCTTCTCAAGTCTTCCTCTGTTTCTTTCCTGAGTGTTTTTATGTTTTCATTATATAGGTCTTTCACATCCTTGGTTAGTGTTATTCCAAGGTATTTAATTTTTTGTGGCTATTAAAAATGGGACAGCCTCACTGATTTCTTTCTCTAAATACTTGTCCTTTGCCTATGGAAAAGCTCCTGACTTTTTGCATTGATTTTGTATCTGCAACTTTGCTGAAGGAATTTATCACCTTTAGAAGTTTTGAGATGTAGATTTCAGGTCACTTATATATAGGATCATGTCATCTGCAAATAGGGCTAACTTGACTTCTTTCTTTCCAACTTGAATCCCTTTTATTTCATTCTCCTGTCTTGTTGCTTGGGCTAGTAATTCTAGTAGTATGTTGAAGAGCAGTGGTGAGAGTAAGCACCCCTATCTTATTTTTGATCTCACTGGGAACTCCTTGAGTTTTTCCCCATAAAGTATTATTTGGGCTTTAGAAGTTTTATATATACCCTTTATTGTGTTGAGGTATAAACCGTCCATGCCTATTCTTTCCAGTGTTTTGATCATGAACTACTGTTGTATTTTGTCAAAGGCATTCTCTGCATCAATTGAGATGATCATGTGGATCTTATGGTTCAGTTTATGTGGTATATTATGTTGACCTGTTTCTGCATGTTAAAACATCCCTACAACCCTGGGATGAAGCCTACCTGATCAAAGTGGATAATGCTTTTGATATGTTGTTGAATTAGTTTGCAAGAATTTTGTTCAGGATGTTTGCATCTAAGTTCATTAGGGATATAGGCCTATAGTTTTTTTTTTCTTTGTTGCATCTCTCTCTGGTTTTGGTATTGGGTGATGATAACTTCATAATAGGACTCAGGGAGGATTCCCTGGTCTCCAGTTATGTGGAACAGTTTGAGACAAATTGGTTTCAGATCTTCAGTGAAGGATTGATAGAATTCAGTTGAGAAGACATTGGTCCTGGACTTTTCTTTTTGGGGATGTTTTGATTACCTTTTCAATTTCCAGGGATGTGATAGGTTTGTTTAGGAGATTAATCTGCTCTGAGTTTAGTTTTGGTAGGTGGTATGTGTCTAGGAATTCATTCATTTCTTCCAGATTATTTCTTTTGTGGAGTAGAGGTTTTGGAAGTATGTCCTGATGATTCTGCCAATTTCATTGATCTCTGTTATGATCTCGCCTTTTGCATTTCTGGTTTTGTTAATTTGAGACTTCTTTTTTTGCTTGATTAATTTGGCCAGGGGTGTGTCAATCTTTTTTTTTACTCAAAGAACCAGCTATCCATGTCATCAATTTTTAAATTGTTCCTTAGTTTCCAGTTCATTAATTTCTGCCCTAATCTTGATTATTGTTGTTTTTTTTTCCATCTAGAGCTCTCTGGAATAGATTCTTCTTGTTTTTCCAGTGCCTTTAGGTAAACAATCAGGTTATTAATTTTGGATCTTTTTGTCTTTGTAATTAAGACATTAAGGGCTATGAATTTTCCCCTTATGATTGCCTTCATTGTGTCCCATCAGTTTTTGTAGGTTGTGTTTTCATTATCATTCAATTCTAGGAATTTTATAATTTCTTCCAGACCCATTCATTGTTTGAAAGTGTGTTGTTTAGTCTCCAGGAGATGGGGGAGTCCTTAGTGTGCTTCTTGTTATTAATTTCTATCTTTAAAACATTGTGATCTGACACAATGCAGGAAGTTACTTCAATTTTCCTGACTTTGAAGGCACACTTTATGGCCTAATATATGGTCAGTTTTGGGGAAGGTTCCATGGCCTGCTGAGAACAATATGTATTCTGTAAAATTAGGGTGGAAAGTTCTGTAGATATCCATTAGGTCTAGTTGATCTATGATGTTGTTGAGCTCTAATACTTCCCTGTTGATTTTCTGCTTGGATGATCTGTCTATTGATGATAATGGAGTATTGAGGTCTCCAACTTTGATGGTGTTGGTGTTTATTTCTGTTTTATTGTTGAATAGATTTTCTTTTATAAGCTGTGATGCACCTGCATTTGCACATATATATTTATGATTGTAATGTGCTTGTTTTGGATCATTGTCTTGATGAGTAAGAAGGAGCCTTCTTTGTCCTTTTTGATTAATTTTGTTTGAAGTCTATTTTATCAGATATTAGTATAGCAACACAATTTTTTTTCCACTTGCTTGCAATATCATTTCCCAACATTTCACCTTGAGGAGGTGTCTAGCTTTAGTGGTGAGATGGGTTTCTTGAAAACAGCAGACAGAAGGTTCATTTTTTTTTCCCAAGGTAGAGTCTCAATCTAGCTCAGGCTGACCTGAAATTAACTATGTAGTCTCAGGGTGGTCTTGAACTCACAGTGATCCTCCTACCTCTGCTTCCCAAGTGCTGTGATTAAAGGTGTGCACCACCATGCCCATTTAGAATGGTCCATTTTTTAACCTGTGTATTTTGATGGATGAGTTAAGACCATTAATATTTAAGGTTATCACTGTGAGGTTTGAATTAATCCCTGCCATGATGACGTGTTTTATGGGGTTTGGTGCTTTCTTGTGTTTGCACTACTTTGAGCCTGCTCTAATTTGGTTATTGTGATCTTCTTGTTGGTTCTTGAGATTGGTTGGTTGACTGTTCTGTGTGGGGTATTCCCTCAAGTATTCTCTGTAAGTTTGGCTTTGTGTTCATATAATCATAGAGTTTACTTCTTTTCATGGAAAAATTTTCTGTCACTAGCTAGTATGAGGGATACTTTTGCTGTGTAGAGTATCTTAGGATGGAAGCCATAGTTTTTGAGACTTTGAAGTGTTCCATTCCAGGCCCTTCTGTCTTTCAGGGTTTCTATTGAAAAATCATGTTATGCTGATGGGATTGCCTTTTTATTTTGTGAATTGTTTTGCTCTCGCTGCTTTTAACACTCTCTCTTAGTTTTTGTTGTTAAGAGTTTTAACTATGATGTATTTTGGAGAGTTTCTTCTTTGGTTCTTTTTGGTGTTCTGTGGGCTTCTTGTATCTGTATGGGCCTCTCTTTTGATTGAGTTAGAAAATTTTCTTCAATAATTTTTTTGAATATAGACTCTATGCTTCTGGCTTGGATTTCCTTCCTTTTGTTATACCAATGATCCACATATTTGGTCATTTTAGGGTGTCCCATAGTTCCCTCATATTCTTTTAACTTGATATTTTGAACCTGACAAAGTTTTTGGCCTCCTGATAAATTTCTTCTGTCTTGTTTTTCAGGTCAGACATTCTGTTTTCCATATGAGTAACTCTGTTGGTGAGGGGTTCTGCAGAAGTTTTTATAATTTCTATTTGATTTTTATTTTGTTTTGTTATTTTGTATCGAATCCATTTCTTTTTGAGTTATTATTTCAACTTGAGTTCTTATTTTCTTGGTGCTTTCTGGAGTTCATTTTTACATATGATCAAGTCTTCATTAAGGTCTATCAACTGGATTTTGAGATTTTACATTTCTTGATTTACTTTCAATTTACCCATATCTTTGTGAAGGGTTCTAACATTTTCTTCAATCAAGTTAAGCCTACTGTCAAAATGTCAATGCTCTAGGAGACAATTCTAGTCAATTTCATTGATACTATTGTTGGTTCTTTGATGGTTTGCTTCCAGTTTAGCAATTTGTTTTGATCAGGGTTTCACGGGTTGTTGTGTTTTAATTTTGGTAATGAATTTCTGTTGAATTCTCTATGATTTCATTGGAGGCTTCCACTGTAGGACTAGGCATCCTTGGTGGAGATCTCTAAGTTTTCTGACTTTTATTTATTTATTTGCATTGTTGGGTACCCATTTTAGGAAGACTCTTGATTTTATTGAGGAGGAAGCAAGTTTTTGTCCTTTGACCCATGCAGCCTGATTCAGGTGAACAGGGATGTTGATACCCAGTGGCCAGTCAGGATACCAGAGCAAAACCCCTGATACCACAGCTCACACAGGGACCAGGCCTCCCCAAGCAAGACATAATGGGATATACCAGGACCAGGGAACTGACAGGAGCAAGGTAACATGGATATGGCCTATTTTCTCCATGCTGTGCCCTCCAGCACATAGAATGGCTCAGGGAACTTGGACCAGGGAGGTGGGTGGAGCCCAGAAATAGGGATCTGGCCTACTCACCCCAGACTGCTGGGCCTGTCAGTCCACACACTGTCCTGTAGGCAACCCAGACTTGGAAGGTGGGAAGAGCCAGGAAACAGGGGTCTGGCCTACTCACTACAGACTGCTGCACCGACCCATGCAGGCAACCCAGACTGGAGAGCCCAATTTTTAACATTCAACTGACGGAGACGGATGTCAATATTCCATGAGAATTTCCCAAACTAGAGCAAATTCACATTTATAGTTAGCAATAGAATGTTTGAAATGAAAGGTCCTATTATTTACCTAAATAGTTTATATCTTGCAACATTATATATTTGTACATAGTTGTGCTTAATGAGTTTGAGAGTCAATAATCATGAATGGTCTAGTTATAAATAACTGACCAAATATGATTAGTAGAGATACAGATAGAAATCCTATATTCACTTATTTAAAAGATGATGTGAATTAAAATATGACTGTTATGGATACAGATAAAAATCCTATATTCACAGAGTTAAAAGATGATGTGAATTAAAACATTGCATTTAAAAATCAATTTCACACTGTTAAATTTTAAATCAATTTTTATTTGCAGTTAAAGAGGTATTGATTATCATGTTGTACCTCATAAATAAGTATGTCTGTTATGTGTCCATTAACATAGTAAATATTTCATAGTTCAAAACATATTTATTAAAATATTACTTAGAATAAATTATAGACAGAAGATCCTGCTTAGAAGCAGATTAGTTTCTAAATCTGGGGAGGAATAAATACACTTATATATTTCTCCTATGATTGTTATAATTTGTCTCTTTCATTGATTACAAAACCCATCAAGGCAATGACTCCATCCTCCAATTTTTTTATAACCATGTATATTGCATTGTACAAACACATATCTGTTCATTCTCAGCACTCAGTAAATACTGACTTAGTATTATTGACAATGACCTCAAGGTAGTTAATGAATATGTGCTGAGAATTTTTAGACAGCATGACCTTATTTCCATGAACAGAAATGTAGAGTGGATTTTGACTTTGAATTTAAGAAGCCTAGCTTTACCTGTTGTAGATAAGCTGTAATTTTCTTTTTATCTTATTAAATTCCATCAAATAAAAGCATTTTCAAAGTTATTTGTATTTGTTAATGATGGGTAAGCAGAATAATCTCCATTCCCTATTCCCTGGTTTGTACTGCATGCACGCTACATAAATCCTACATTGATTTAGTGTCTGTGGTTTGGTCTACAACTATAGAACTTTGTATCTTGCATAATCATGCTAGTAAAAAGGTTTAGTTTTATTTGTGCAGCTTTATAAATGACAAAATTGATTATCCTCCAGCGATAGTTATTCCACTTTCTGAACTACATTAATTTTTAAGAGTCTGCCATGTTTTGTAACCCAGAGGAAAACACAGTCCATGTAGTTGGAGAATCTGCTTCTCTTTTGCAGACAGATGTAGATCCTAAGGAGAGAGCTACCCCATCATACCACCAAAGGGCCCTGGCTGAAACTAAGAAAAATTGGCAAAACAAGCAAGGGTGCTGTTTTCCTGATGAACCAGATACCAGCACAAGGGGAAAGGAGATCAACACAGAGAAAAATCAACTCCTACCAAATCAGAGAGCCAGAGCCTCAGAGGCCCCCAACACCTCATCACTGAAGCAGACCAAAAATGAACCCAACATGGCTCAGGAAAATTTTGTGGAAGAGGGGGCGGAAAGAATGTCAGAGCCACATGTTGGGTCATGATATGCAGAGACATTTATCTTACCCATAACTGTGGGCTAACTCCACAATGCATGACCCATATACCTCAACAAGGAGGGCCCAAGGGGAGGGGGTAGGTCACAGATGAGCCTAATAATGGTACCAAACTGACTGTGTTTGCTGAATACAAAACTAACTAATAAAGAACAAAAGAATACTTCACAAGTAAAATACAAATTCCATTTCATCACTGGTCATTTCTAAGAGAAAGTTTAGAGATAAACATCTGTCACTAAAAAGAAAAAGAAATACAATTGTGTATCTGTAGAAAAAGTATCATGTGAACCAAATTTACTCTAAAGTGAACTATTTCATTAGATCTAAATTTATGCTTAATAAAATAAAACACATACATATGCAAAGCTAGCCATTGTCACAAATTCTCACACTGTCCTTATCATTTCTGATTTTCAATGTTTTATGGACATGATATTACTAAAAGTCCTACTGCTGTCTTCCATTATTCTATTTTTAGTTATTTCCTCCACTATAGTTTCACTAGATGCAACTTTTTTTACTTTTAAAAAGTGTTCTACACATTGAAATTTGTAGAAAAATGGTTGAACTTGGAACAGATCATTCTAAGTGAACTCAGACATTCACAGAAAGGCATCTGTTACATGATCTCACTCATCTGCAGTTCCTAACCTGGACCAGCCCAAGTTGCTGACATAACTGAATAGCTTCCCAAGGCTTGGACAGTAGGGAGGGTATGGCATAGGACAAGGAAAAGGGGGGCAAAAAACTGAACACCAAATTAATGGTGCTGGAAGGCTACAGGGGTTGTGGTAGTGGCCAACATCTGTCCAAGCAATTCAAAGTCTAAGTGACTCAGAAGCAAACAACTTGATGTGATGCTCACACAAGTGCAATAGTGGCACACAGCCCTGGTGGGTAACCAACTGCTCTTGGATTCACTAACAGATCCACTCAGTGGAAAGGAAACCATATCTGGAATTGGGAAATAAGTCAGAATCATACCCAGATAATGATTCTGCTTTCCATTGTCAATCTCCCACTAACCTTAGACTATATGAGTGCCTAAACCCTTTAAATCTCTCTCAATTAATAATGCTTATCCCATTTAACTGGAGCTGATTTCACTCTGCACTGGAGAATCTGCTTCTCTTTTTCACATGGGAACGCGACCTGAGGAGATAAACAACCCAGCACACTCCACCCCAGCCCCAGCTGAAACCATAGAGTAATTTGGAAAATGAGCAAGACTGCTGCTCTCTTAGTGAATCTGATATTATCACAAGGGTGATGAAGAAATATACTAAGGACACTCAACACCTACCAAACCAGAGATCCAGAGGGTCCTAAGTGCCCATCACTTAAGTAGACTTAAAATGCTCCCAGCATGACTCAGGGACTTTCTTGAAGACAGGCATACCCCCTGACACCATCATCATATATATACAATGACCTAAAATTACAAGCCTGATTTATGAATAAGTAAAGAAAATGCTAGGAGTTAATACGCCCCTCTCTCTTTCTCACACACACAAACAAAACTCACATGCATGCACACACAAACATTAATCTGAAGCTATATATTTTCCCCCAAGTCTAGCTAGCCAACAGATTTTGAACTGGATTTTTCAGATAAAAACTGAAAACTTCAAGTAAAACACCAATTCCCATTTCCATGTAATTTCATATAATTTTACTTTGCAAATGATGCAACTGATATTTTTCTGGCAGGAGAAGGTTCAAGAAAATACAGAATGTTTTCTAGCCTATGCTATTTCCTACTTCGAAGTTTTACTTTTTTTTAAGGTCCCAAAGTACTCATTGTTGGCAAAGGAGGTAAAAATTCACCTAGGAATAATAGATAGTACTGAGAGAGCAGATTTGTTTTTCTTTTCTGAAGTGGAGCTAGGCTCATGGTGAACTGCCTTCTAGACTATGCTTATAGTGGTTACTCAAGTCTGTACACTTTCCAACTGCTTCTAAGCAGAAATTGACCTTGCCCTTGCCCTCCACAGAGACACTGAATTCCTGAATTGCTGACCTAGTCTTCTTTTACTGAGAAATAATTATATCAGTCTGGTACCAGAGGAAGCTGTCATTATTCACTACACTAACCAAAATTATGATGACACTGAGATATTCATCCTGGTAAACCTAGTTATGTCACAGAACTAGAGTAGAAAGCAATTTGAGGGTTATGTTCATTGTCAAGCAGGTAAAGTAATAGATAAATTTAGCAAGTGAGTGAAACCTTACAACACACTAGAAGTATTTCATTGCCATAAAGGCACATGATTGTAAATATTCCTAATAATGAACAGTATTAATATCCCACAGTAGAAAAGGGGGGGAATGAAAGACATTAAATCATTATTTCAACTTATGATCCAAGAATGAATTTTATTTTCTCCATCCTAGCTCAATAATTTCCTGCCTGATATGTCAATTTTGGCAAATTAGTCTAGGTTTCAGTTTCTTCATTTATAAAATTAAGATAATAACAAATTTTCTACTGATCTTACAGAATTTTTTTTCGGTTTCAAATAAAATGAATGTTGAAAAACACCTGATGCCATCACTGAACCATTTTTTTATATGCCATTTTCATACCTGTGTGAATCTTCCATTATGGAGAAGGAAAGTGAAAGAAAGTTCATTTTGTATTTCTACTGATGTCTCCAGAGTCCAGTTCTAAACTGCACATATAAAGGAAACAGCACGAGAGTGATTCTTATAGGAAATCAATAAGAATTGACTCAACACATAATCTGAGCTAGCCCTGTGGAAATAAAGAATAAGATATGGACTATCTTTAAGAAGTTTCTATTCTCTATGGGATGTTGGAAGGGATTCACTGGGAATAATTGCTAAAGCATGGTCTGGGGACATTTTAAGGTGTCTTAAATGTCAAAAGTAGTTCCTTATAATACTAAGATATCATTTGCTCTGTCCTTCATCTCTTTAGGAATGTGTACTAGAGTTTTACACAAGTTAAATGGAAAACAATATACAGCAACTTCATGTTGAAACTTATACAAGAATACGAAAGTGGTCTATTAAGTAAGATACTAAAGAATATTTTAAAATATTTTTCAATTTACATTGGGATTCTTTTTTATTAGTCTTGTACTCAGTGTATACAGTCAAGTTGGTACCATTGTTAGCCTCTTCCCTGTCTTCCCCCCTCCACAGGGACCCTCCTTGTTGGGGAATATGGGTCATGCATTGTGGGGTTGTTCATCAGTTATTGGTAGGAGGCAATGTTTCTGTGTATTATGTCCCAACATGTGGCTCTGACATTCTTTCCACCCCCTCTTCTGCAAATTTCTCTGAGCCATGTTGGGTTCATTTTAGGTATGCTTCAGTGATGAGGTCTTGGGAGCCTCTGTGTCTCTGGATTGGTTTGATAGGAATTGAGTGTTCTGTGTGTCTGTCTCCTTCACCCTTGTGCTGGTACCAGGTACACCAAGAAAGCAGCACTGTTACTCATTTCCCCAATTTTTCTTAGTTTCAGCTGGGGCCCTTTTGAGGTGTGACGGACTGGTTCCTCTCCTTAAAGTCTGCATCCATCTGAAAAAGAGAAGGAAATTCTCCAATGGAGAGTGAAGTTAGTGCCATATAAATGGGGTAACTTTTGTTTTTTAGAGAGAATTTAATAGGTATAGGCCCTCTTGTAGCCTGTGGTTGGTGGGAACTTTGTTAATGGAGAGTGAGCTCATTTTGGATATGGTTCTGACTTGATTCCCAACTCCAGCTTTGGGATCCATTCCACTGAGCAGATCAGTTAGCCAAATCAAGAGCAGTTGGTTTCCTATCATGGCTGTGCACCACTATTGCACTTGTGTGAGTGACACATCAGGTTGTTTGCTGCTGAGTAGTATAGACCATGAGTTGCTTGGATGTGGTGGCACACACCAGTATGATATTGCTGAAGAGGCAGAGGAAAGAGGAAGAGGAGTATGAGGCCAGCTTGGGATTAAAAAAAAAAGTACATTATGTTAACATGTACTTTGTTATTGTTACTTGAATTGACAGATGACAACAAAAACTTTCCATTTTAATTCAACCTGTGGCAAATGTAAACAGATATAACTCACATTAATGAAACTTTCTGCAGGATTATGATTTGAGGAGCTTTGAGTGGTCTTCAGACTAAAAATGTTGAGTACTGTTACAGTTTTAATAACTAAAACTGCTAATCTGTGTGCTGCATTAGGCTATCATAGGAGCTTACTAAAAATACAGAATTTCAGTTTATCTACATTTGAACAAGATCAGTAAGATTCACAAGCAGATTAATATTTTCAGAGTAGGCTGGTGAGATGGCTTTGAGGTTAAGGCACTTGCCTGCAAAGTCCAAGCACCCTGGTTTGATTCTCCCAAAACCCACACTAGCTGGATGTACATGGTGGTATATGCATCTGGAGTCCATTTACAGTGGCTAGAGGTACTGCTACACCCATTACCTGTCCCCCATCTCATAAATAAATAAATAAAAATAACATTTAGGTATTTCAGAAAATTATTTAAATGATACAGGAAAGATTCATAGAGAAAGTGGCTTTGAAGGAAGAGTTCATTCTACGAATCTAAGTTTCAAACACTGACATTTAAAAGCTGTCATCTTTAACTCCTTTTGATAACTTGAATCAGGAATTTTAGGAAACCTATAAATTCTTAATGAAATTTCACATATTTCCTGTGGAAGTATAAGCAATATCTATTAAAATTAATAATTTTGTATCTTTTGATGACTGTTTCTGGGAATATATATTATGTGTTATATAGGAACTCCCCTTTTTTGAGAACAGTTAGTGTAGCATTGTTTGTAGTAGAAAACTATGCAGAAGAACAAATCAATGTCTAGAAGTAGGAAAATATTTAAATATATAGTTGCTTATCCAAATAGTAAGTGCTAGAAAATGAAAAAAAGAATACAGTATGCCCTTTTATAACCATATGGAAAATTTAAAAGTCATTATGGAAAGTGAATAAAATTATGTCAAGACAGAATGCTGTATGTTATACTTTGAATTTAAATTATGTATATGTGTGTACATTTCACTTGAAAAAAAAGTATGTATATAAAGGCTTGTGGTTTCACTCCATGGCTATGTGGAAAATCTTAGATGTATTGAGAGTCAGAACTCTTTCCCCATAAAGTACATCACTATGGGGGCAAAAAAGGAAATATGTGTTCTTCCTTCCCCTAGCTGTTAATAGTACTTACCATATTCCCTCTCACAAATATTCCCATAAGCATTTTATAATCTGACCACCTCTGAAAGCAGAGACTGGAGAGAAACAGAATTGTAATCACCATTTGTGTACTCATCACTGCAACTATTTTCAGTATCTACTTTCAGATTTAAGCAATCAATTTGCAATAAGTATTATCTAATTTAAAAATAACAACCACTTTTACTATGTTTGGACATGTAAAGATTTGGAATGAAAGATAGATTATTTTTCTATGAATCACATCTTTGCAAACATTTCTTAAAGGTTTTTATTCCCCTTTCTAGATCTCACATTATTCATTTCACTCACTTTGGACAATAACTGCCAATGTTATACTTTTATAAAGCCAAAGAATAAATGTATAGGAAATTGGCTTTAAGTTTTACAAATATAGATTTTATGTGTACATTCATATACACTTGTCAAATTTTACAATTTTTGACTCAGAAGTACAAGAAAAGTTGGAACTACAGTTTCTGTTAACACTCCTGTTCTAGGCTTCTTAAGACAGAAAAGAGAATGACTTTGTTGGGATAAATGGTGGTATACTGGTTTCTCTACTCAACTAGGCATCTAAATTAAAACCTTAATTTAGTAGAACTTCCTCTTTGTTTACTAAGATTAGGTCCTACTTCAGCTTTTAGTCATTTGCATTTCATATTTTCATTAAAAAAGCTTTTGTCAATAGAATAAATTTTCTTTTTTAAATTAAAAAATTTAATCTTTTAAAATTTACTTTTGAGGGGTATGGTGGTGCACGCCTTTAATCCCAGCACTCAGGAGGCAGACATAGGAGGATCACCATGAGTTTGAGGCCATTCTGAGACTACATAGTTAATTACAGGTCAGCCTGGATGAGAGCAAGACCCTACCTCAAAAAAACAAAAAAAATACTTTTAATTGACAAATGAAACCCCACATCAGTATTCCATACAATCTGATGTGTTGGAACATACATACATTGTGGCATTTTTTCAATAGATATAACACATGCATTATCTCACATTGATATTTTTGTGGTGAGAATACATGAACTCTACTTATTAACAGTGATTTTTAGAAATAACAATCACATTGGTATTTGCTACATTTACCATGTTAGCAATAGATCTCTTGAACTTATTCTTCTCATCCAAATACAATTTTGTGCCTCTGCTTAACATATCTCCAACTTCTACCTCCAAGCCCTTGGTAAACATAATTCTGCTTTCCAGTTTTATGAGTGCAATTGTTTTAGATACCACATGTAAGTGAGATATTGTGGTATTTTCCTTTCTATGGCTTACTTACTTCATTTGACAAGATATCGCCAATATTGATCTGAATTCAAATGATGGAAATTTCTTCTTTAGGATGGAATATATTTGCATTGTATACACTTATACCTTCATCAGTTTATGGGTACTAAAGTTGTGTCCAATTTTGGCTAGTGTGAACAGTGTGGCAATATACTTGGGAGTATGTATGTTTCTTAAGCATATGGCTTCTGTTTCCTTCTGCATTATACCCTGAAAAGATAATGCTGTATCATAGTAGTTCTAATTTAATATCTTCAAAAACTTTATATGATTTTCATAATGTCTAGACTAATTTAAATCCTACTAACAGCATGCAAGGGTTCACATTTCCCACATCTTTCTGTACGTTTATAAATTTTCATTTAAGAAAAGAGTATGTATTCATAATACGATGTTATAGGTTTCCTTTTTACCTTATTTTGCTGTATACACATAATATGTGTGATGTGATGCATGCACATGTGTATGTAAAAACATGTGAACACATGTGTAGGCCAGAGGAGAATGTCAGGTGTCCTCTTCTATTGGTCTACTGTGTTATTACCTTGAGACAAAGTCTCTCATTCAAGTCAAAGCTACCTTGTTTTAGGTTAGACTGGCTGACCAGAAACCCTTGGGGATTCTCTTTTCTATGCCTTCCAAAAACTTAGTTTTACCAGTAAATGTGGCCATGTTCAGTTTTTACATGGGTGCTAGAGATAGAATACAAAACTATAACATTAGTTTTAGGGCAGCATTATGTTAAGTCTGTAGGTCATTTGGACAATATGAACATTTTAATAATATTGGTATTGCAATCCATGAACATGAGAAAAATTCAATTTATTTGTATCCTTTCAATTTTTTCATTAACATTTTATAGATTTCATTATGCTTGTCTCTTGGCTCCTTGGTTAAAATCATTTCCAAGTCTTTTAAAATTGTAGCTTTTGTAAATTGTATTGTTTTCTTGATTTATTTTTCAGATAGTTTCCTGACAGTGGATGAAAATTTTTATTAAAAGCTTTTCTCTTTTTCTGTGAAACAGGTGACATGATAATGAGGGAGGCACATTGCACACAATGGTGTGCACATCCAATGATCATGCCCATGAACTAGATAGAGAACTCTATGAAATGTTTTATGTTGATTTTGTATCGTACAATATTTATAAACTCATGTACTACTTCTAATAGGTTTATTTTTACTTTTCATTTGTTGCCTATTATTGTATATTCATTGTGCATGGTACTGGGTTATCTAAGGTCCTTTATAATTTTTTTTTACTTTGGGTCTTGCTGTAGTCCAGGCTGACATGGAATTCACCACGTAGTCCCAGGCTGGCCTCAAACTCATGGTGATCCGCCTACGTTGGCCTTCCGAGTGCTGATTAAAGGTGTTCACTGCCATGCCCAGCTAAGGTCCTTTTTATATAAGTGTATAATGAACTTTGAGCTTATTTCTATCAGTTCACCTTCTACTCCCCTTTTTTTCTCCCTCCCTCCATTAGTTGTCTTTGTTCCCTTAGAAAGTTTTGTTTCCACTTTCATGTCATATGTATGCACATGATCTTACGTAGCTATCTAGGAAGCACAAATGAAAGAAAACTTGTGAAAATATCACGGCTTTCAGGACCTGACCTATATCACTTCTCTTTAGTTGCATCATTTTTTTCAGAAAATTACATAACTTTTTTTTTTTTTTACTTTATAGCTGAAAAATGCTTTGGGTATATGCATTTTATTTGTCCATTTCTTTGTTTGTGGACAGCTATGTTGGCTCTATACCTATACCACTCCTGTGTTTGTACCTGAAACTCCAGGTGAGTATATCACAGAGATACACTTGCGTAAAATAATGAAAAAGGGCATACCTGATTTATTCCTTATCTTATCTTAGTCTATTTTTTTTCTTAAACTCACCATTGATCAGTTTAGATTTTCTGTTTCTTCATAATTGATTCTTGGCAGGATTTATGTGTCAAAGAATTCACCCATTTTTCCTCAGTTATCCAATTTTTTGTTATGTAAATTTGCATTTTAGTTTCATGATCCTTTGCATTTCTATGCTCTCTGCTACAATATGTCTCCTCTCCTTCCTAATTTTAGTCATTGAATCATCTTTTAGTCTTAGTATATCTTAATATTTGTAAATTTTACTTATTTATAAAAACTCTAAATTTTGTTGTTATTTTCTATCTTTTTCTAGTCTCTGCTTTCTTTATTTCTGCTCTCATGTTTTATGTCTTCCTCCTGCTAATAGCCTGGGCTATTGTTCTTTTTGTAGTTCTTTGAGGTGCAATATTAGGTTAGTTGTGATTAGTCTTTTAATGTAGGTGTTTATTGCTATAAACCTTCCTGTTAGAACTGCCTTTTACATGATATAAATTTTGTTATGTTGTTTGTCCATTTCCATTTTTCAAGATAAGCTTTGTTTATCTTTTAATTTCTTTTGTTTTGACCTATTGGTTGGCTTGTATGGTGTTGGTTAATTCCCATGTATTTGGAAATTCTCTGGAATCTTCCTATTATTTATTTTTTAGTTTCATATCATTCTAGTCAGGAAAATATATTTACCATAATTGAATATTCTTACATTTTAGACACACTTTTTGTCTTACCATCTGATATACTTGCAAAGAATGTTTATTCTGTTTCTGTTGAATGGAATGTTCTATATATGTCTGCTAGGTCTATTGGTATAAATTGTACTTTAAATCAGTGTTACTTATTAGTTGTATCAGTGTTTTTCCTTGTTTCTAGGAAAAAAAATACTTGCCAAAAGCAACTTAAGGAAGGAGATGATTTATTTTGTCTTAAAGAGAGCTGTTCATATTGCAGCACAGTCAGTGAGCAGAGAAGGAATGAAAGTGGGCCCAGGCCACAAAACCTTAACAAATGCATGAGTCTATGGAGCACATTTTGTATTCAAACCACAGCACTGATTTTCATTTAATCT
The DNA here is from genome assembly GCA_036346955.1 of Dipus sagitta. Taxonomy (NCBI): domain Eukaryota; kingdom Metazoa; phylum Chordata; class Mammalia; order Rodentia; family Dipodidae; genus Dipus; species Dipus sagitta. The sequence goes on from CM070776.1 coordinate 124,536,579, forward strand.
TTAGAATTGTTGGAAGCAGAGTACTAAAGATTTCCACTATTATTGAATCACAGTCTGTCTCTGTTTAGATCTATTAACAGTTGCCTTACATATTTAGATTCTTTGTTGGGCTGTGTATATGTCAGCAATTTTATAACATGTGATTTGACTTATTTTTCACTATGTAATCACCTTATGTCACATTATTTTTGACAATATCTATTTAGCCTGATATGTAATATATTAAATAATATAGATATTAAGTCAAAAACAATAATGTGACAAAATGTTATATATTTTCCTGTTCTGTTTAGATTTCCATTTGCATGGAATATAATTTTCAGCCTATGTTCTTAAAGATAAAACCAGTCTTTTTAAGACAGTATCTACACAATCCCTCTATATGTTTGCATTCAAAGTAATTATTGCTAGATAAGGACCCACTACTGCCATTTTGTAGATTGTTTTCTGTTTGTTTTGTAAAAATTTTCTTCCTTTCTTTCTCATTTACTTTATTCTTTTGTGTCTTTATTGATTTCTATAGTGGTATGATTTGGATCTTTGTTAAAAATTCTTGACAACTTCCATACATATAGAAAATATACCATGATCAAAATCTACTCCCACCACCCCCTTTTCCCCTTTTCCCTTCTCAAATCTCCTTCCACTGTGGACATTTTCTTTTAGTATTTTGTGTAAATGGTATGAGGCTGGCTTTGGTGTTTACTTGGAGGCTTACATAAAATATCTCATAAATGACCAATTTAAACTGATGACTAACTTTGATAAAACTATATACTGTTACTCCATCTTTGCAATTGGTATTACAGTTTACACCCTTTTGTATCGTATATTTATTAACTTAGCTATCATTATTTTAGTAATTTGATCTTTTGACCTTTGTACTACTGACATACATTCTTTATACAACTCCCACTGTAGTATTAGAGTATTCTGAATTTGACAGTGTACTTAATTTTACTAGAGGTTCTGAGAAGACCACCTGACATGGTCTGAGAACAAGCTTCCTGCTGGTACTTCCTGCTGGTATCATCAGGAAGACTAGTTTGGTACTTATGTGAGCAAGTAGGTGTTTCTGATACCTGATCCTTTAAGGTTGGGCTTGGAGTTCTTCTAGATTAAACATTTTATTGCTTTTGTGATCTGCCAAAGCAGGCCTTAATCATGTTTCTGTATGAACCAAGTTGAATCTAACATCACAGGATCTGACCATATATTAGTGTAGGTATTGAACCTGAGTCTGCAAAGGAGACCTAGTATTTGGATTAATTTGATGCTTGGGTCCAATGTGAATGGGTTCTGGAGCCAGAGTCCAATGGCTGGCCTGAAGTTGGGTTAGAGTAAAGGCCTTAGCCTTTGGAGTTGAGCCTGAGTCTTAAATTTTCCCAGACTTCCCTGTAGCTTTGGTCCCTGGGTGTCAGTTTTGGCACCTGGCTTTACTAGTAAAAACTTACACCACTGTCCTGCTGGAGTGTGGGACCACAGGACCAGGGTGAAGGGTAAATAGTACAAGAGCCTTTTCTGGTGCCAATGTGCATTTGAGTCCAGTGACCCAGATGTACAACTTAGTAAAGTTGAAAATTGAAGTTGTATGGGTTGATCCAGCTTTGGACTTTTTAAAGCATGGAATGAGTCTGATATCTAGAGCTTCAGAGACAGCCTGCTACTGGCTAGACCTGGAGTTTTGCAGTCAGAGATGGGTCTAAAGGGTGTATGTAGTTGTTAGCCTGATTATTAGTGTTGTAGAGGCCAGTTAGGTGTTGGGATCATCATCAAATCTTAGGCTTTTTGAAGCCCAAACCTGGTAGAGTTGGTCTGGTCTGGGGTTACTGGGATGAAATTGAAGCCATTATATCACTCAAGCAGGCCTAGAATTCAGGCCTTTCTAAAGCCAGTGATAGGATTCTGTAACTGTGCTGAGTTTTACCCAGTGTTGTGTTCCAAAGTGTGATACAAAATTAGTTCCCTTTCTTTTCCCCATAGAAAGGGTTTCATTACACTCTGTTGCCTTGAGTTGGTGAACGAAGACTCAGGTAATATAAAATTATCATTCCTATCCATATATACATATATATGTACTTATTTGATTGTGAGCCTTACTGTATGAACATATTCCATACTGGTATTGAATCTTTTCTTCTTAATGCTCTGTAGTCTCTTACTTTATTGGTGAAGGTATTTTTGTATATATACAGTTATTCAAACTGATGGCTTTTATGCAGGAATAAGCACTGAAATATCCTATCCTGCCAACTTGCAAACAATATACTATAGTTTCTTATCACTATAAAATGATTATGGTCTTTCTCCTAGTTTATGAATATAATCTACTTAATCTGGAAGCATTTGTCTCTTCTATTGCTTCTTGACAAATTGGAGGTTTATAAATGAGATGATAAACAGATTACTTAATAAGATAGTTATAGTTCATAAAGAAATAAAAGAAAGGCCAAATTAGTATGAAATATTTAATTTGAAAAGAAGGTTATCATCAAAGTCTGTATCTTCCCTATGCAACTCTGGTTGTTATGGTAATGAGCAGGTGTTAACCTGGAAGGAGGTTGTCTTGCAGTGTTACAATGTGAGCAAGCAGTTTCTACTAACATAAGCCATCTTTAAAATACAAGAATTGAAAATACAAAGGAGAATAAGAACAAACTACTCCTAATGCATGGTAGAAAAATACCATAACTAATCTATACAATGAAACTAGTACCTGACTTCAGGGTTAGTGGCTATTTGAACATGGAGACCCTGCACTAAGAAAAGCATGATCATGGAACTGACTTGATTGTATCATTTCTTTTTATAAAGCCCCGAGTATATCATGTGAACATATGTAATTCTAGGTATATGAAATCCTAGTTTATTTTATCCTATTTTTGTTTTTTATTAATTAATGTATTTATTTATTTATTTATTTGAGAGTGACAGAGAGAGAAAGAGGCAGATAGAGAGAGAGGGAGAATGAGCATGTCAGGGCCTCCAGCCATGCAAATGAAATCCAGATGCATATGCCCCCTTGTGCATCTGGCTAACATGGGTCCTGGGGAATCGAGCCTAGAACCTGGTCCTTAGGCTTCACAGGCAAGCGCTTAACCACTAAGCCATCTCTTCAGCCCCTTGTTTTTGTTTTTAATGGGAAGTGAACTCAAGGCCACATGAATGCCCGCCATGAGTTACCACTGAAATATACCTTCATTTTCATATCTAAAGCTCTATAATTTTACAAAATAGGAAAGCAAAAACCATTTCCCATGATTTAAAAATAATAATATAATAATGTGTGTTACATTGGTTTATGTCACGCAAATGATTTTATATCTGTGTCTGAGCATTAAATGTTTGTTTCATTGTAATTAAGAAAAACAACACACTCAACAGTGAATTATTTTCATAAGGTTGTTTAACATGAAACTAACTCTTGGGTTGCAGAGATGGGTAGGTGGTTAAGGTGTTTGCCTGCAAAGCTTAAGGGTCTTGGCTTGATTTTCCAGTACTCACATAAAGCCAGACGCATAAGGTGGCACATTCATTTGGAGTTCATTCATTGAAGTGGCTATAGACCTTGGCATGCCCATTCTCTCTCTTTCTCTCTCTCTTTCTCTCTTCCCCATCTCATAAATAAAGAAATGTTAAAACAGCTCTAAATTAAATAGTATTTTTTTTGAAAATACAAATGTGACTTTGTATCTCATTTGGATTGTAAGGAGGAATTATTAATATATTTAGAGTTCTATTTATTATGTGTAGAAACAATAAATAACATTTTATGTCTTAAATATATCTTGTGAATTCCTAGACGTTTGGCCACTAGGAAGTGTGTCTAGCCTGTTATAAGATAAATTAACCCAATTCTGATTCTGTAACACACACACACACACACACACACGCACACACACACACACACACACACACACACACGCACACACACACACACACACTGGTTGTATGCATGTATGTATACAGAGAGAGAGAGTGAGAGAGCAAGAGGAACATACACTGCTCTTATGTTGTGGGAGATGTCAGTTTTAGATTGTGGGTTGAGTATACAAAGCAGAAAGTATTGTAATGGCCATGAGCAGGTGTTCTGGTATCCCAAATATTAGGGATACCAGTATCTATGTATTTCACCCAATTACCAAATATCGCAAAGGCTAAATCTGTCACAATTACTTCTTTAATGTACTCTACCAAATTTCTAAATCTTACTTTACACAGTATATGCTAAAGTGATGGCTGTGTAGATCCTAAGAGTCAATAATTTAAAATATAGTTTAGATCAGTAAGCGTGAATTAAAAATGTGGAGCTGTAACTCCAAGTCCATATTATTGTATGTAATGAGCTATTAAGAGATGAATTGCAAGACTATATTTAACTTTATGTTTTCACATTGTAAATCAAGACGCAAAACAAAGGTATGGGAGACAAGTTGGATTGTTATAATTGGAAAAACTTTTAACAGTAGATGGAATCAATAGAATAATGTCACACAAAGTCTTTTGCAGGCCTTAGGTGGCCTTTGTCTCAGTTACCTTGTTGTTGCTGGGATGACAAATACTCAACTGGAAGCACCTTATAGGAGAAACAGGTTTATTTCAGGTTAGAAGTTGGCTCACTTCATCATACATCCATAGCAGAGAACACAGCACCAGCAAGCAAGAGCAACACATTAGGGTTGGACTCAAGATCCTTATCAGTCAGTACACCTCCTCTAGCAGGGCTCCCCCTGCTGGGCACTAAGTAGGAAGCTTAATCAAAAATACCTGAAACTGCAGGGCATGGCAGTGCACACCTTTAATCCCAGCACTTGGGAGGCAGAGGTAGGAGGATCTCCTTGAGTTGGAGGCCACCCTGGGAGTACCTAGTGAATTCCAGGTCAGCCTGGGCTAGAGTGAGACCCTACCTCGAAAACCAAACAAGAACAAGAACAAAAAACAAACAAACAAACAAACAAACAAAAAAAAACCTGAGACTGGTCTGTAGAGATGGCTTAGCAGTTAAGGCACTTGCCTGCAAAGCCTAAGGACCTATGTTCAATCTCTCCCCAGAACCTATGTAAGCCAAACGCACAAATGTGAGGCAAGCACAAGATCGCACATGCTCACCAGATGTTGCAAGTATCTGGAGTTCGATTGTAATGGCTGAGGCCCTGGCAAGCTAATTCTCTCACTCTCTCTTTCTATCTCTCTTGCTCTCACTCTCTCTATATATATATAAAAAAAAAGTACTTGAGACTATGGAGCCATCTACATTCAAACCAACAGTCTTAGACATGGAAAAATGAATACACAGAATCCAAGTGTGGTGGAAAAAGGTAAAGATGAGGGTGATATCATGGCTAGTTTCTCCTGTTTGGGGATGTTACATGAGGAAGGATTAGACTTATTTTTGTGAAGCTAAGGTAGAAAGATTGTGAGAGCCACAGGGTGGGAGGGCATATCCAGAGGCGTTGCCCCTGCCACAATGACTGACTGCTGCTCTCACAAGACATAACCCACAGCCCCATGATCAATATCAGCAATCTCATTGAAGAAGGCCTTCACTGGAATGGGGACAGAGAGGAGGGAAATGATGGTATCAACACATGATGTGTACATACAAAGTTTCTACTTAATAAAAAAATTTTTGAGCAGTGGGAGGTTCAGTGGAAGAATATGAATTTTCAGTTACTTCTTGTGGTGGTTTGATTCAGGTGTCCCCATAAACTTAGGTATTCTGAATGCTAGTCTCCCCAGCTGATGACAATTGGAAATTAAAGCCTCCTGGAGGTGGTGTACTGTTGGAGATGGGTTTTATGAGTGTTATAGCCAGTTTCTTCATGCCAGTGTTTGGCAACTCTCCTGTTGTGGTTGTCATCCTGATGTTGGCCAAGAAGTGATGTCCGCCCTCTGCTCATGCCATTGTTTTCCCTGCCATCGAGGAGCATCCCCTCCAGCCTGTAAGCAAAAATAAACCTCTTTTTTCCCACAAGCTGCTTTTGGTTGGGTGATTTCTACCAGTCATTCAAACCTGACTGCAACACTTCTCTTCGATATTGCAGTCGGTACTCGTGTTTGGGAAGGGTCGTTTGGGCCAAGTGATTTCACTTTCACCAGCTTCTCTTTAATAATACTTAGAATTATAACTAATGTAAGGAACTGTAAGTATGCTTTCTTAGAGTAAGTTGAAATCACTTTCAAGAATAAAAAATCACTAGCAAATCAATTTTATGAAAACTAAAATCTCTAATATGTAAAGTCTTCACAAATTTAACAAAAAATAAACAATCCAAAATATAAGTGACAGATAAATAAGTTAATTAATGCTCAAAGAATATAATAATTATTAACATTTATACTGCAGTTATTCTAAGGGCTAATTCATTGAAGTCTCAAACACATTGTGTTGAGTACTTTGTTTTCCATTATACATAAGATAAAATATAAACCATAGAGAACAAAGTTAACTGTTAAATGTCAAATAAATGATAGGTGGTGGGCTTCAAAGTCTTTTCCTTTTGCAGAGGAGGCAGTGTTGAAACTCCAGCTCAGGGCCTTGCACATACCAGTCTCGAGTCAGTTTTCTGAATCTTACTCTATAACATAGTTTGACAATATTTTTTACAGTAAAAGTGGGCATGCTTGTGATCAAATAACATTTTATTTGTGGACACTGAAATTTTAACTTCATAGGTAATAAAATTTTGTTTTCCTTGGGGGTACTTTTTGTATAATTTTAAAGTATGAAAATCATTCTCAGCTTGGAGGGCATACAAAACAGGCAATAGGTCAGATTTGAATTGCTTGCTGGTTTGGGGCCATTGGCTGACACCTTTCCTGCAGTGTCACTCGGAATAGAATATATAAGTGATCAAAAAACAGACATGATAAAATACTGATAGAATGAAACCTAAATTTTATAAAGACATAAAATATTTAAGAAGAGGAATAGGATTTAGTGGAAGCAAGAATGAGCACAAGGAACTTTGATGTATTCCATTATTTTTTAGTAACAATTTAGAGTTTTACTTTGTAATATTGATGGATAGTTATGCAGCATTGGTTACAAAAGATGTTGGAAATGGGGGGAGAATATGGTCAATGAACAAATGCAAGAAAGTGAAAATGTCATTATGAATGTCATTGTGTTGTACAATGAAAGGAAACCACTAAAATTATAAAAAATAAAATTGAAATACAAAAATACATTAAAGTTGGAGGGTAAATTATTGTAAACTTTCTGGTAGTAATAGGAAGCAATTTTACATTAAGATAAAATATAGCAATTTGTATAGACTTTGAATCAACAGCTCCATTTCTAGGCTTTTTCTCAACAAAGGAATTTGTTTGATAAACAAAGATGTCTGGAGTACATATTTCACATATTTTTATGTATAATTGAGTAAAACCAGGATTAGGGAAACATCCTAAATGCCCTTCCATGGCATTGGTATTAAGTCATACTGTGATTCGTTCTTATAGTGAAATATTTATTTAGAGTAAGCCACATTTACTGGTTCATAAAAATGTCCAAAATTATTGAGAGAAATATCAGCTTCTGAAAAGATCAGGTAGCACCCTTATTTTATTTTTAATTGGCAAGAATTGCATATACTTATGGGGTACAAAATGTTAGAAATATGTATAAAAATGTCAAATAGCTAGCTTGAGGAAATTAACATATGCATTAAAGTAATGCTTTCAAAATGATTCTATATGCCTGCCTGTAGAAAAGTCAGAAAGTATGTCCATTAATATATTCGCAATGCACTTGGAAGGCTGAGACAGGAAGATCAAGTGTTGAAGGTCACCAAGGAATACATAGCAAGTTCCACACTAGCCTGGACTACATAGTGAGACCTAAAAAAAAAAAAAAAAAAAGAAAGAAAAAGAAAAAAGAAAAAAGAAAAAAACTCAATCTGATCATCTAGAGTTTAGAGTGATTTTGTGGGGAGCAGAAGATTCTTTTCTTCAGCACATTATTCTATGTTGCTTCAACTTTCAGCTTTAATTTCTATGATTTTTTTTGGGGGGGGGTTCAAGATAGGGTTTCTCTTTAGCCCAGGCTGACCTGGAATTCATTGCAATCCTTTTGTCTCCTGAGTACTGAGATTAAAGGCATGTACCACCACACCCGGTTTCTATCATCTTTACAGTGAGAAAATATGTAAAATTATCTTTGTTTTGAAAAAAGTATAGTATGACATAAAATTGTCCTTTTTTGATGTGTAACTTGTAGCTTAGTTACATAATGTGTTGCGATGGAGCACACAGGCCTTACTGAGCTTTTCTTTCCACTCTATGTTCTCAAAGTCATGTTGTATTTCCCTTCTTTGTCCAATGGCAACCCCAACCAGCTTCAGGGGTATATCCTTATTTCTTGGCCTCTTCTATTGATGTTGAGGTAATCCCTATTCTCTGCCTATAGTTTTCTGGTATAAGGAGAGATTGCAGAGACATTTTATTACAGATAATAAATAGTGACAGTATCAACCCACTGTCATTCCCTAATGCTTCTTCTAGTACCTAATCCTTCTGCTGTATGACTCTGAAATCAGTATTTTGCTATCTTTTGGCCTCCTGTAACAATTGTATCTTCTTGGAGAAGTTTTCTTCTTGTTCATGTATTTTTCTTTCATCTTTAACTATAGCTTTCCTTTTGATGTGATCAAAAGTTATTGGGCTGGAGAGATGGCTTAGCGGTTAAGTGCTTGCCTGTGAAGCCTAAGGACCCCGGTTCGAGGCTTGATTCCCCAGGACCCACGTTAGCCAGATGCACAAGGGGGCGCACGCATCTGGAGTTCGTTTGCAGTGGCTGGAGGCCCTGGTGCGTCCATTCTCTCTCTGTCTCTATCTGCCTCTTCCTCTCTCTGTCTGTCACTCTCAAATAAATAAATAAAAACAAAAAAATTTAAAAAAAAGTTATGTTATAATTCTTAAAAATCACCAACCCCTCGGCGCATGCATATGGGGTTCATTTGCAGTGGCTGGAGGCCCTGGACCACCCATTCTCCCTCCCTCTCTATCTGCCTCTTTCTCTCTGTCTGTTGCTCTCAAATAAATAAATATATAATTAAAAAAATCACCAACCCCTTAAAATGAGCATGGCTTTGAATTTCTCTTCAGAAGTTATATGTGTGTTTCCCCATGCTTTAGTATATTCTGATGTAACAGTAAGTCGATTGTAGAGTGAAAGTTAACACTTTCTCCTTGAGCAAATTCTACATTTAGGACATATTTTCACCCTAAGATCCTTAGGCTCAGTGGTGATGAGGTATCCTGGATTCTCTTGGCTCCTAGAAATGAGAAGGGAGCATTAATTTGTGATACAGTTTAGGTCAGATTAAGCTCTAAAAGAAGATGATTAAATGCAGATGGTAGAGACCTAGGGCTGTGACTCAGTGTTAGAGAACCAACCCAGTGTGAACCCAGTGAAGGTCGAGGTTCAATATCAAGTAGTGAAAACTGCAGATGGTAGGAAGAGAATTTGTTCTGTGTTTGATTCTATTTGATTTTTCATAAAACTTTTCAATTGGCAGGTTTGACTTTTCCTACTATGTCCATTTCTAAACTTCCTCTAGTTACTTCTTCTATTATTTAATGTTATGTTATGCCTTCAAGCTTCATGATATACTAGAGACTTCCTTGTGGTTATTATTGCAACTTTATAGGTTATGTTTTATAAAATTATGTACACACAAGGCCAAATCAGAAAGATTGGCTGTTTCAAGGCAAATGAGGTAATAATATAATATTGCCAGAGAGGCAGGCATGGCGCACAACTATAATCAGAGTACTCAAGAGATTTGGACAAGAGTATTTAAATGATTTTGAGACTAGCTTAGGCTACTAGTAAGTTGTAGATTAGACAGAGATTCATAGAAAGACCCTGTGTCAAAAAAGAAAAAAAAATAGTGGTGTAGAAAAAAATGACTCGCAAAAAATATAGCTGGAAAATTCCAACAATTTTAAAAGGAACAATGCTATTTACTTTCCATACCTGACAGAGTGGTGAAAGGCTCACTAGTCTGTGCTGGGAAGGATTGTGTACCATAGGGAGAAATGGCAGTGATCACTAGCTTTGTTTGCTTAGTGACCTTCTGTCTTCTATCAGAAGTTAATGGGCCTTCAAAACGAGTGATGAGATTGTACTAGAGCAAAATGCCTCTCAGGATCACTTGGACTTTGTCATATGCACATGAGGAAGTATTGTGGGACAGCTGAGTGCTGAGCCATTAAAAAAAGATATATATGCTTACTGTATTCTACTTTCTGAACTTAACAAGGACTTTGTAACTTGATATAAGAAAGGGCCTCTTTTCTTCTGTGGTATTGCATTTAAACATAACAGGAATAAAATTATACAAGTTAATAGTATGATATTAGTCTTTGAGGTCAACAATATTTGTTGTACCAATGCAAGGAATTCTACCAGTAATGATCTATACTTTTAAAATATGATCATTTCTGTAAAGATTATATTTTAAATAAAATTGTTTCTGGGAAGGGAGTTGAAAAAAATTAGATGTGTCTTTCTGTGAATTCCATTCTCAAATCTCTATAGTTTAATAATGGAAAACTATGAAACATTTGCTATATATGATACCCTAAACTAGTCACCAGGAATATAATGATAAATCCCCATGTGTGCATTCAAGGGACTAAGGGACAGTAATAGAAAGTGTTGAACTACATGTGTGAATTTTTAAGGAGAGATAAAAAATTCACCATGATTCACCCTGGGATATTAAGGGACATTTAACAAGTAAAAAAGATAACTTCCAACTGGCCCTGGCAGTAAATGAGAATGAGAAGAAGGACATTTGTGAAGGATATGCTGAGGAGTTTTAAAGGCACTGTGGTGTACAATTGCATGGTCATCTAAGAACTATAGGTAAATCTGAGTTGTCAGAATCTGAGAGTTCAAGAGGATGGTGATGAAAGTGAAAGTGAAGGTAGAACCCAAATGCTGAGGGCATTGGTATTGACTATTTTTCTGTAAGTCATTAGTTTCCAAAAAGTACTCATATAAAAATCAATAATTTGGGCTAGAGAAATTGCCTAGTGGTTAAGTCACTTGCTTACAAAGCCAGAGGACCCAGGTTCAATTCCCAAAGACCCATGTAAGCCAGATGCACAAGGTGGTGCATGCATCTGGAGTTTGTTTCCAGTGACTGGAAGACCTGGCACGACCATTCTCTGTATGTGCTGCTTGCTTGCTTTCTCTCTCTCTCTCCCCCGTAAAATAAATAAGAGAATACTTTTGTAAAAGTTAATAATTTAACTAATATGGATTGGGGTCTCTGAAATAATGGCTTTGGGGAACAATGTGATTTACTCCATGAAATCTGGAAGATAAGGAACTGAAATTGTAGTCATTTCAATGTGCTGCCATATGGAAGACTAACACCTATACAAGGAAACTACTTATAAAAACAAACTGGAGTCTATTTTAACTAATACAAATGAAAAATAGTACTTATCTTTTAGAGATGTGCAAAACATTATATTCAATTTCACCAGATTTTTTTACAATGGCTCAATTATGTAATTATATGTTATAGTGATTACATGAACTAACACTTATTATGCAATAAAACTTAATTACAATAATTATATAAACAGGTTAACTTAAAATAAATTTTCTAGAAGTCAAACTGGGTTTTAGATTTAAAAGAATGTAAGAAAAACCTATTTCTGTAAGGCTAACAAATCCAAATAATTCCTAGGGCTGGAAAGATAGCTCAGTGGTTAAAGGCACTTGCATGTAAAACCTGAAAGGCCAGGTTCACTTCCTCAGTACCCACAAAAAGCCAGATGTACAAAGTGGCACATGCACTTGGGGATTAACACTATAGGGCTCAGTTTGTAAGTAATTTTAACCTTTCCAAAGTGACTCATTGTATTTTGAGTTCTTACATCCCAGCCCTTTTAATAACATCCAAGAGGGTGCTCTGTTCAAAGTAAAATGAGGAAAGAATTTGCATTAAATTTTGCTGAGAAGAGTAGATGTCAGTCAGAAAAGAAGTCCAAATGTACTCAACTCTATGAAATAGATATTATTTCTTAAAATTTACACAGAAATATTTTTTCCTTAAGGGAAAGTTTTCTTTGGAATCACACTTCTTATTGATTTTCAGTTGGCAATGCCTCCTGTTCTTCCACTATTACACAAGAAGGGATTGAAGAGGGTAGGCTAGTGACAGACTTTTCATCTCAAAATTTCTCTCATAGAAAATAACTAAATGCAGTGAAATGCCCATGATACTTAAGAAAATATTTATCAAAGCCTGTAACCCTTCAGTGATGTCAGTTTTGCATAGTGTGAGAATCTGTGTAATAAGTTGAAGCAGAGGTTCATGTTTCTATAGCAAAAACAGGAAGTTGTAAAGTTCTTGCCAGATTAGATCTTCTTGGCACCACAACCACTGGTGTTTTAACAGGAAAAACATTTTTGAACTTCACATTTATCATTCATGCTCTTAAGACTGCTAGATATTACTGGTCTTAATGTTAGGAATAATTTATTTATTTTATTTATTTATTTTGGTATTTAGTATCATCTCCGTAAGCTGGATTTATGGGATAAAAGAAGCTGAACATTATATGGCTCTTGGGCCATATTTTCAGAATTTTTCTTCAGAGAGTTGAATCAATTTCTATTGCTATTAATAAGAGTGACACTGTCCTAGGAAGCATCCTTTCAACTATAACATTCTTCCCAGCACATATCCTTCCTTTTTCCCTCCAGTTTCTCAAGATCCAAATGAACATTTTTCTTTGGAGCAGAACTTATTCTAGCAACACCCATGTTCATGTTCTCCTGCTGTGTTCAGTCCACATACAATATCTTGCTTTAAACATAAATTGATAGGCAGCAGAAAGTTTAGGCAGTTTGAACTTGCCAATAATTGGTTCTGGGAAAGATGGCTCAGCAGTTAAATGTGCTTGCTTGGGATTCCCAATAATTGTTTCTTCATTAATTCACTTTGCACCCCTCCAAGAATGTCCATTCTTCTTTTATTTTGTTTATTTTGTTTATTTTTTCTTTATTAGTCAGTTATGTATTCAGCAAATAGAGTCAGTTTGGTACCATTATTAGGCTCATCCATGACCTACCCCCTCCCCTTGGGCCCTCTTTGTTGAGGTATATGGGTCATGCATTGTGGAGTTAGCCCACAGTTATAGGTAAGCTAAATGTCTCTGCATATCATGACCCAACATGTGACTCTGACATTCTTTCCGCCCCCTCTTCCGCAAAATTTCCCTGAGCCATGTTGGGTTCATTTTTGGTCTGCTTCAGTGATGAGGTGTTGGGGGCCTCTGAGGCTCTGGCTCTCTGATTTGGTAGGAGTTGATTTTTCTCTGTGCTGATCTCCTTCCCCCTTGTGCTGGTATCCCGTTCATCAGGAAAACAGCCCCCTTGCTTGTTTCTCCAATTTTTCTTAGTTTCAGCCGGGGCCCTTTTGAGGTATGATGGGGTGGCTCTCTCCTTAGGATCTACATCTATCTGAAAAAGAGAAGCAGATTCTCCAACGGAGAGTAAGTTAGCACCAGAACAAATGAGATAGCCCTTACCTTTTTTTTTAATAGAGAATTTAATACATGTAGGCCCTCTTGTAGCCCACAGTTGATGGTAGCTTGATATTGGAGAGTGGGCTTACGTTTGGGTGTGGTTCTGACTTGTTTCCCAGCTCCAGCTATGGGTCCCATACCAGTGAGGGGATAGTTAGCCAAATTGAGAGCAGTTGGTTCCCCACCATGGCTGTGTGCCACCACTGCACTTGTGTGGGCATCACAATAAGTTATTTGCTGCTAGGTAGGTTAGACCATGTGTTGCTTTGACAGATATTGGTCGATTTCCTCCAGTCGCCCATGTAGCACCTTCTGGCACTAGACGCACTGACTGTCTGGGAACTGACTCTCTTCCAACTTCCAGCCATGCCATTCTAATTTGCATGTCAATCACATAAGGTATCTTCAGCAGTAGGGTCTTACCACTAGCCTTTGGTGGGTCATCAAGTACTCTGACAGAAATCTGTCTGTCTTTTAGGAAACCTTGTAGGTCTCTCTGATCAAAAGCTCATTGTGGATGATAGCCCCATGCTGGATCTGGGAGTTACAGGTCAGTGCCCACTAAGAAAATGAGGAAAAAGATAACTAATATACAAGAGTTAGAGATAAGAGAGAGAGAGAGAGAGACAGGGAGAGGGGAAGTGAGGGAGGGAAGATGTAGGAGATTAAGGTTAGTCTTTATCTTACCCTCTCCAGTGTCTTGTGGTTCAGGTGTCCCTGTAAGGGCCTGGTGAAGGATCAGCAATTTGGTCTGTCTTTTAGTAAGTAGAAGATTATGGTACCATTGCCGTTTGGGTCTAGATTTGTGTTTCCCACCCCTTTGATGCCCTCCCCTTCCATCCTAGTGTCTAGTCTAGGAGATGCTTACTGGGTATGTAAGGTATCTTCGGTACATTCAGGTAAGGTGCTGTAGATGAGTGAGACTATGTGGCGATTTTTTTTCTCTGATTGGGTAAGTTCACTGAGAATGATCTGTTCCAGGTTCAACAATTTTTCCTCAAATTACATTGTGTCATTTTTTCTTACTGCTGTACAGAATTCCATTGTGTAGATATACCACATCTTAGTTATCCATTCTTCTAGTGATGGACATCTGGGTTGATTCCAGCTCTTAGCTATAACAAATTGAGCCGCTATAAACATGGTTGAGCAAAGCTCTTTGGTCTGTGGTTTGAAGGTTTTAGGGTAGATGCCCAGTAAGGGAATAACTGGGTCTGTTGGTATCTCCATACTCAGCTTTTTCAGAAGTCTCCATATTGCTTTCCAAAGTGGTTGTACCATCCTACATTCCCACCAACAGGGGATGAGTATTCCTACTTGTCCACATCCTCACCAGCATTTATTTTTATTTGATTTTTTTGATGTTTGCTATCCTTATTGGGGTAAGGTAGAATCTCATAGTTGTTTTAATTTGCATTTCTCTGATGATTAGGGATGATGAACATTTTCTTAAGTGTATGTTTGACATTTCTATTTCTTCCTCTGTGAACTGCCTGTTCAGCTCTTTGCCCCATTTTGTGAGTGGGGTGTTTGAATTCTTACTGTGTATGTTTTTGAGTTCCTTGTAGATTCTAGAGATTAGGCCTCTATCAGTTGCATAACCCACAAATATTTTCTACCATTCTGTGGGTAATCTATTGGCTTTGCTTATTGTATGCTTGTCTGTGAAGAAACTCTTCAGCTTCATGTAATCCCATTGGTTGAGTGACTGTTTAAGATCATAAGCTACTGGGGTTTTGTTCAGGAAGTCTTTTTCCATTCCTATATCATGTAATGTACTTCCTAAATTTTCTTCCAGTAGTATTCGAGTTTCTGGTCTTATATTGAGATCTTTGATCCATTTGGACTTGAGTGTAGTGCATGGTGAAATGTGTGGGTCAAGTTTCAGTTTCCTGCATATGGTTATCCAGTTTGTCCAGCACCATTTGTTGAAGATGCTGTCTTTTTTCCAGCCTATATTGTTTGGGCCTTTATCGAATATCAAGTACCTATAGTTGCTTGACCCAAAGTCCGGGTCCTCAAGTCTATTCCATTGATCTATACTCCTGTTTTTATGCCAGTACCATGCTGTTTTTTTTACTATGGCTTTGTAATATAGCTTTATATCAGGTATGGTGATGCCTCCAGAGGTATTTCTTTTGCTGAGGATATGTTTGGAAATGCGAGGCCTTCTGCCTTTCCATATGAAATTTGAGATCATTTTTTCTATCTCTGTGAAGAATAAGGTAGGGATTTTAATTGGAATTGCATTAAATCTGTATATTTGGTAGGATTGTCATCCTCACAATGTTAGTTCTGCCTATCCAGGAACATGGGAGGTCTTTCCATTTTCTCAAGTCCGCCTCAATTTCTTTTTTGAGTGTTTTTATGTTTTCATTGTATAGATCTTTGACTTCCTTGGTTAACATTATTCCAAGGTATTTTATTTTTTTTTGTTGCAATTGAAAATGGGACTATGTCCCTTATTTCTTTTTTCTGTATCTTTGTCCTTTGCATAAAGGAAGGATACTGATTTTTGTGCATTGATTTTGTATCCTGCTACTTTGATATAGGAGTTAATCACCTTCAGGAGTTTTGGGATGGAGTCTCTCGGGTCTCTTACATATATAATCATGTCATCAGTGAATTCAGCTAACTTAACTTCTTCCTTTCCAAATTGTATCCCTTTTATTTCCTTCTCCTGTCTCATTGCTTGAGCTGAAAAGCAGAGGTGAGAGTGGACAGCCCTGTCTTGTTCCTGATCTTAATGGGAATTCCTCCAGTCTCTCTCCATTAAGTATTATTTGGGCCTTCGGAGCTTCGTATATTGCCTTTATTAGGTTAAGATATGAACCAACCATGCCAATTCTCTCCAATGTTTTGAACATGAAGTGATGTTGAATCTTGTCGAAGGCCTTTTCTGCATCTATCGAAATGATCATCTGGTTTTTATGTTTGACCTTGTTTATGTGGTGTATTACATTGACAGATTTCCGTATGTTGAACCACCCCTGTGTTCCTGGAATGAATCCCACTTGGTCAAGGTGGATAATACTTTTGATGTGTTGTTGGATTCAGTTTGCAAGGATTTTGTTTAGGATCTTTGCATCTAAATTCATCAGGGAAATAGGCCGGTAGTTTTCTTCTCTTGTGGCATCTCTGCCTGGTTTTGGAATTAGGGTGATGCTAGCTTCATAAAAGGATTTGGGTAGCTTTCCCTGTTCACCAATTGTATGGCACAGTTTGAGGAAGATTGGTTTGAGTTCTTCCATGAAGGTTTGATAGAATTCAACTGAGAAGCCATCTGGTCCCGGACTCTTCTTTTTTGAGAGGTTTTTTATTATTTTTTCAATCTCCATGAGTGTAATGGGTTGATTGAGGTGATTAATCTGCTCTGTGTTTAGCTTTGGTAGAGGGTATGCATCCAAGAATTTATCCATCTCCTCCACATTATCCAGTTTTGTGGAGTCGAGCTTTTTGAAATAAGTCCTGATGATTGTCCCTATTTCACTTATGTCTGTTGTGATCTCTCCTTTTTCATTTTGAATTTTGTTAATTTGAAGCTTCACCTTTTTTTGCTTGATCAGATTGGCCAGGGGTTTGTCAATCTTGTTTATTTTTTCAAAGAACCAGCTCTTTGTTTTGTCAATTTTCTTAATTGTTTCCTTGGTTTCCAATTCATTGATTTCTGCTCTGATTTTAATTATTTCTTTCCTTCTGGAGCTCTTTGGGTTGGATTTTTCTTGTTTTTCCAGTGCCTTCAGGTGGATGGTTAGGTCATTGATTTGGGATCTTTCTGTCTTTTTTACGAAGGCATTGAGTGCTATGAAATTTCCCCTGAGGACCGCCTTCATTGTGTCCCATAAGTTTTGGTACGATGTGTTCTCATTGTTGTTCAATTCCAGAAATTTTGCAATTTCATTTTTTATTTCATCCATTATCCATTTATTGTTTAAAAGTGTGCTGTTCAGTTTCCAGGTGCCTTTGGGATTCTTGGTGGGTCTTTTGTTGTTGATTTCTAGCAATATAGCATTGTGATCTGATATCATGCAGGGAATTATGTCAATCGTCCTAAATATCTGGAGGCAGGCTTTGTGACCCAGTATATGATCTATTTTAGAGAATGTTCCATGGGCTGCTGAGAAGAATGTGTAATCTGTGGATTTGGGATGGAATGTTCTGTAGATGTCCGTTAGGTCTAAGTGATCTATGGTTTTGTTGATCTCTCTTACTTCCCTGTTGAATTTCTGTTTGGATGATCTGTCTATTACTGATAATGGTGTATTGAGGTCCCCAGCTGTGATGGTGTTTGTGGTTATTTCTGTTTTATTGTCAAGTAGGTTTTGTTTTATGAACTGTGGTGCCCCTGTGTTTGGTGCATACAGATTTATGATTGTAATATCCTCTTGATGGATCATTCCCTTGATAAGTAGGAAGTGGCCTTCTTTGTCTTTTTTGATTATTTTTGGTTTGAAGTCTATTTTATCCGATATTAATATAGCTACGCCTGCTTGTTTCTTATTCCCATTTGCTTGGAATATTGTTTTCCACCCTTTCACCCTGAGGAGATGTCTGTCTTTAATGGTGAGGTGGGTTTCTTGAAGGCAACAGATTGAGGGTCTAATTTTTTGATCCATCCTGTTAGCTTGTGTCTCTTGATTGGTGAATTAAGGCCATAAATATTTGGGGTAATGAATGTGAGATTTGATTTGATCCCTGCCATATTGTGATGGTAAATGTGGGTTGGTGTTTTCATGGACATTGAAGTTTTTTGTGCCTACTCTGAGTTTGGTTGTTGTGATCTGCTTGTTGTAGGCAATTGTGTTTGATTATTTTTTTGTTCTCTGTGGAGAATTTCCTGAAATACTCTCTGTAGGTTTGGTTTTGTGTTCATATAATTGTAAAGCTGAGTTTTGTCATGGAATGTTTTTCTTTCACCATCTATTATGAGGGATATTTTGCTGGGTAGAGTAGTATGGGATGGAAGCCTTAGGTTCTTAGACTTTGCAGTGTTTCATTCCAGGCCCTTCTAGCTTTCAGGGTTTCCATTGAGAAGTCTGTAGTAATTCTGACGGGATTACCTTTGAAGGTGGTGTGCTGTTTTTCCCTAGCTGCTTTTAGGATTTTCTCTTTGGTGTCAATGTTTAGAATCTTAATGATAATATGTCTTGGAGAGCTTCTCCTTTTGGCCAGTCTGTTTGGAGTTCTATTGGCTTCTTTTATGTTGATGGGCCTTTATTTTAAGAGACTGGGGAAGTTTTCTTCAATTATTTCGTTAAATAAGTTCTCCATGCCTTTGGTCTGAATTTCTTCTCCTTCTGGTATTCCAATGATCCTGATATTGGGGCATTTAAGTGTATCCCACATTCCCTCATGTTCTGTTCACATGAGCTTTTGAACTTACTGAAATTGTTGAACTCTCTAACTGTTTCTTCCATCTTGTCTTCCAGATCAGAGTTTCTATCCTCCACTTGGCTGACTCTATTCTTGAGAGCTTCTAGCGAGTTTTGCACTTGTTCAATTAAGTTTGCATTTTCTATTACTTTTCTATGTATAATTTCTATCCCTCTGTCAAGCTCCCTTTTCACATCATTTTCTGATTTTCTTGATGATTCTTGGAGTTCATCCTTGCATTTCTTTATGTCTTCATTTAGCATGGCCAGCTGATTTTTAAGGTCTTCTTTTTTTTCACTCTCCCTCAAATTTCTTAACTCTCTTTGGAATCCTTCCAATTTCTTATCTAATCCTTCCAATTTCTTATCTATTAGTTCTAATTTAGTGATGTCAGCATCCACACGATTGTCAGCCCTTTGTTGGTTTCCTGCAAGTTCTACCAGTAGGTTGGTCAGGGTTACATTGCTCATAGCTTCAATTTGGTGTTCTGGTCCTATTGGTTCTTCTATGTTTTGGTTAGATGTATTCATTGTGGGACTGGGTGATCTAACTGGATTTTCTTGCATTTGATTTTTCATGTTATTTCTTTTGCACTGTGGTCTGCCCATGACAGTGTATGGGCAGATAGGTGGGCGTATCAGCCTGGGCTCAAGAACAATGGGAATCTTATGCAGCCTGGGGCAGTTGCCAAGAAGCCTGGGCTTTGGCTGTCACTTGCCAAAGCCGCCTATCTACTGCCTGGCAGGGGCGCCAAAGTTGCCTGTGTTCTCAAGCGGTAATGTGCCAAAGCTGCCTGCGTTCAAGCTAGGAGTGGCACTGAGGCACCAAACACTGAAGCCACCCGAACTCTGGCTGGGCACTCTGGGAACCGGAAGCAGTCTGCGCTCCCCCGCCACAGGACAATGGCGGATGGCCACGCGGCAGACAGGTAGGGGATGGCACCTGAGCTGGTGCAAGCAAGAGACACAGTCTGAGCTTGCGTGGCACCTGCTGTGGGACTGGGCACGCTCAGTAAGTGGGCGAGTGGACGAGAGTGCGGAGCAGTCTAAGCTTCACGGTGGCAGCTGTGCGGGCTCCGGAGCGGCAGTGGCTGCTGGTGCAGCAGCAGCGGCAGGGGCGGTGCTGTGAACACGGCTGTTATTTGGGGTGAGGGGTGGGCTGGTGGGCTACCCGCCCATGAGGAGATTCGTGATTCCCTGTTCCCCTGCCTCTGTGCCCTCCCAGATTTCTCTCCCCTAAAAGCCACTACATACCCTTAATATCTTGCCTTTCTTTCCCCGGGATTTGCAGCGCAGCTAGGCTGTTCCCATCTTGGCCGGAAGTCCAGAATGTCCATTCTTGAGGTGACCAGATACAGATATGTGGTTGCCTAGGGAGGCAATAAAGAAAGATACATTGCTGGTTATCCAGGAGCCTCTGAACTGGTTCTGATGCTGATCTTGTGAAGATCGCCATTTGGCTCAGCATCCAGTTTTGGCATTTAATTTCAGGCTTTTTACTTGGACCTTGATATGGTTGATTTTTAAAAATTATTTATTTATTTATTTTGAGAGAGATATATAGAAAGAGAGAGAAAGAGAATGAATGAGTACACCTTGGCCTTTAACCACTGCAAACAAATTTCCAATACATGTGCCACCATGTGCATCTGGCTTACGTGGATTTTGGGGAATCGAATCTAGGTCCTTAGGCTTCTTAGGCAAGTGCCTTAAATACTAAGCCATCTTGAGCCCTGGCTGATTTTTATATAGATATATTACACCTGAGTCTGTCCTGTTTGGTACTTACCATCCTACCTATAAACCCAGACCTGGCATTCTTTCTACTGTGCCACTGAACTTATACCACTAAATAGTGTGATGCAGGGTGAAAGCAATCTGGGTCCTAAAATGTATTCTGTACTAAATAACTTCACGGCTCTTAGTGAATTATTACTTCATATTTTCTTGAGACAGTACTTTGATATGTAGCCCAATCTAGCCTCAAACTCATGATCCTCCTGCCTCAGTTACCCAAGTGTTCAAATTACAGACAGGTGCTACGGCAGCTGTCTTTATTCTTTAACAATTAATTCGCAAATTGCCAATAGGTATTTAAAAATATGTTTAACATCTTTATCCATCAGGGACATCCAAATTAAAATCATTTTGAGATTTCATCTAATGTAATTCAGAATGGCTATCATCAATGACAACAAATTTTTTGGGACTGTGGGGAAAGTGGAACCCTTACACACTGTAGGTGGGAGTGTAAATTGGTGCATTCACAATGGAAATTAATGTGGAGGTTTATGAAAATGCTAAAAATTGAACTACCATATGATCCAGCTATACCACTTCTGGGCAGAGATTCATTGCTGCTCTATTCCTAATAGCTAGGAAATTGAAGCAACCTAAAGGTCTATCAACTGATGACACTGTGGCATATATATCCAATGGAGGTTTTTTTTTTTTTTTTTTTTTTTTTTTTTTTTTTTTTTTTTTTGATGTAGGGTCTTACACTAGCTCAGGCTGGCCTGGAATTCACTCCGTATTCTCAGTGTGGCCTTAAACTCACAGTGATCCTCCTACCTCTGCCTCCCGAGTGCTGGGATTAAAGGCATGCACCACCATGCCCAGCTCCACAATTGAGTTTTACTCAGCTGTAAAGAAAGCAAACTTATGAAATTTGCAGGAAAATGGATGCAATTGAAAAACCATATATAATAAGTGAGATAACCAAAGTCTAAACAGACAAAAAGTGCATGTTCTTTCTCTTGTGCAGATTCTAGCTTTTGATGTTTGTATATATGTGAATAAAGCGATGTGAAAGTGAGTATAGGCTATGAATCTATGTAAAAATTATATATATATATATATATATATATATATATATATATATATATATATTGCATGTGTGTGTATGTGTGTAATGTGCTGCTTGCCATGTTGCTTGCAGAGAGGTCACTGGCTTGTGGAGGCTGGAATGTGGGATGAATTGTTCCATTGCTCTTCTTCCTAGCCCTGAAGTTGCCCTTTACTAATGATTGTCACGTCTTTGCTTCCCACTGGGGCTAAGGGTTACAGGTATGTGGGACTTGGTTTGCAGTTGTACATGGCCATGCTCAGCTGTTTTAAGTGCAATCTGGAGAGTTAAACTTGGGAAGTCTCAGGACCCCTCAGGCCCTTGTGCTTGCAAATGAAGTACACGTAAATGCTGATGCATATCTTCAGCCCTAGAGACATCATTTTACCTTTAGACTCTGTGGTAATGACTATTATGGCTTAGATATAAAATGACCCAAATGCTCATGCATTGAAAGTTTGGTTCTAAGCCAGTTTTAAAAGTGAGAGATGATTTGATCATGAGAGCCCTAACTTCATTAGTGGAATGTGACCATACTAAATGGGCTATAAAGGCATGGGGTCTAATTGGAAGAAGTATGCCATTATTATAGGGGCACTTTTTGAAGGTATGTCCTGTCTTTGAACTTTCTCCTGTCTCTCTCTACTTCCTGACTACACTGAGATGAACAGTTTTGTTCTGCCTGCAGCCATGATATTTCTACCTGCCACAGGCCTAAAAGCAATGGGACTAGACAAAATAAATCTTTCCTTCCTCTTAGTTGATAAGTTATGTTGTCATAGTGATTACAAGGAATCACAACAATAGGAAAAATGACCAAGATATGAAACAGGATGGTGGCATGATTCAGCTAAAAAGTAAACACACGACAAGTGCAAGAAACCTATAATGAAACTCACACCAGTCAGCCAGTTTGGTGTTCTTTAATTTGGATTCTTAAACCTAGGAGAGATGAAAGGGAGTTGAGACAATAAACAACAAGAAGAAGAAAAAGCTAAATCATTCTCTGGTAATGGGGAGGGTATTTGCATGCCCTGATAGTGAAAGCAGATTCAAACCAAAGTCATCTGAAAAGGCTCAAGTGTGACAATGGTTTCAATCAGTGAATGTAAGCAATAGCAAGCTATGAAGCAGGCACTCTGATGAAGTGTGGGTAAATTCTTATATAGCCTGGTGATTCTGATTCAGTAAGTTTGTAGTGTGGGTGAGAGTGTGTATTTCTAGCATATTTCCAGGTGATTTTGATACTTTTTCCCCATGAACTATATTTCGAATACTAAGGGAACATATAACCAAATTATCACATTGTGCAGAGGAGAAAATTGGCTAGGAAAAGGTCAATTTTCCTCATTATCACACCACGGAAAATTGAAGTTCTAAGCCCCATCTTATAACCAGTATGCTTTGCTGTTTCTCAGTTATACCTTGAAGGCAAATATGCTTCTACATTTGTATGACAGTTTTATATACTTTCCTAAAGGGCCATTTGCATTAGAGCTGCACCTAAATGATTTTAGTATTTGAGGTCACCCATAAATGTCTGGGATGCATTTGGTTGGTCTTTCTCTTAGCCTGCCATTGATATAAATGGGAAGAAAACTCCATCTGTAATTAATAAACTATCCAGTCTGTGAGTTCAGGGAAGTGGTAGGGGTGGATTTTTCTAAATTTGTCTATTATCCATTGGCAGAAGCCCTACTTGGAATTGTGGTTTTAGACAAGGTATACAGCTGGGCCAATTCTCTGTCAGGAGGAGAAAAGCTCACTTAGTTCACTAGAAACTTGAAAGGCCAGTAAATTAATTCTGCCTGTATGGAAACCTGGCATGGTTTAGTTATCCAATTTCAAGTAATTTTAGATTTTACTTCAACCTAAAGGAATTATGGCAACATCATCTTTTTTTTTTAATTGCCAAAACAGATATTTCAAAGGAGGAAATTATCTATGTTGGCCAAATGTTTCATAAGAGGAGCAGAGACAAAATGTGTTACTGCTAGGAGAGAACACAGTGGTTCACTATTCCACATTCTTTCTTTTAGACTCAAGAAATAGGATGCCAAGAGGCTGCCCAAGGTCACTCTTCTTTTTAGCTAGTGCAGAGCTTATGCTATAACTCACAGATTCCTGACACCACATCCAGTGCTTTTTCTGGTAGAACTTTATGCTGCTTTAAAACCATCTGATTGATTGTACTATCTCTGAGATATTTTGATTGATTTTCTCAATTTTTGAATTATGTAAACATGTTTTACTTTATTAATAAAATATTATTATTATCTATACTTTAGTCAATTGATGTTTTTTATTCTTTCCATTTTCCTATGCTTTGTATACTTCCAGAATTGGGTTAAGATAACTTTGACGTCCCATAGTAATAAAAAAGAAAACTAACAAATATATTATAGTACAACAAAACTAGAGCATATACACACTTATATGTATAGATGTATTCACACTTCTGAAAAAATTGGTCCAAGGCATAATTATCTTTAACTAACTAAACATGTAAAACCTCCATCTCTAGCACACAGATCCTGTATAGGAATCTGTGTATACACAAGTTCTGCCAAGTGACTGGTATGCATATGAAAATATGAAAAGCACTGTCATATAGCATGACATAGTTTTTTGCTTAGAATATCTCTAAATTTTCTGTAGCACTTATTATTTTATTGTTTCCACATTTCATGTTTAAGGTGCTCTAAGTCCAGTTCAAGTGCATAGTTGAAGGAACATCTTGAATATAGCATATAGCATTCTAAACAACCTCTACAGACTTAAAGAAAGGATGTGAAAGACTTATACAATGAAAACACTCAAAAAAGAATCTGAGGAGGACTTGAGAAAATTGAGAGACCTCCCATGCTCCTGGACAGGCAGAATTAACATTGTTAAAATGGCAATCTTACCAAAGGCAATATACAGATTTAATTAAATTTGATACAGAATTAATGTAATGCCAATAAAAATCCCAACATTGTTCTTCACAGATATAGAAAAAATAATTTCAAAATTCATATGGAATGGCAGAAGGCCTCGGATATCCAAATATATCCTCAGAAAAGAAATAACTCTGGAGGCATCACCATACCTGATCTAAAGCTATATTACAAAGCAATAGTAATAAAAACAGCATGGTACTGGCATAAAAATAGGATTATAGACCAATGGAACAGAATCAAGGACCTGGACTTTGGGTCAAATAACTATAGCTACTTGATATTTGACAAAGGCCCTAACAATGTAGGCTGGAAAAAAGACAGCAGCTTCAAAAAATGGTGCTGGAAAAACTAGACAACCATTGCAGAAAAATGAAACTCGATCCACACACCTTGCCATGCACAAAAATCAAGTCCAAATGGATCAAAGACCTCAGTATAAGACTGAAAATTGAGAGCCGGGCATGGTGGTGCACACCTTTAATCCCAGCACTCAGGAGGCAGAGGTAGGAGGATCGCCATGAGTTCAAGGCCACCCTGAGACTCCATAGTGAATTCCAGGTCAGCCTGGGCTAAAGTGAGACCCTACCTTGAAAAACCAAAAACTAAGAAAAAAATTTTAAAAAGACTGAAAATTGGTTACTACTAAAAGAAAAAAACAGTAGGAACTTTCCATGATATAGGAATGGGAAAAGACTTCCTGAACATAACCCCAGTAGCTCAGGAACTTAAAAAAATCAGTCAATCATTGGGATCTCATGAAGATGAAAAGTTTCTTCACAGAGAAACTTACAGAGCCAATAGATTACCCACAGAATGGGAGAAAATCTTTGCTGGATACACATTGGACAGAGGCCTAATTTCTAGAACCTACAAAGAACTCAAAAACCTAAACAATAAAATGTTAAACAACCTACTCACAAAATGTGGTAAAGAACTGGACAGGCAGTTCTCAGAGGAAGAAACACCAATGGCAAACACACACTTAAGAAAATGTTCATCATCCCTAATCATCGGGGAAATGCAAATTAAAACAACTATGAGATTCTACCATACCCAGTAAGGATAGCAAATATTTTAAAAAATCAAATGAAAAACATGCTGGAGAGGATGTGGAGAATTAGGAACCCTCATGCCCTGTTGTTGGGAATGTAAGATGGTATAACCACTATGGAAAGCCATATAGAGACTCCTAAAAAAGTTTGCTATAGAGTTACCAATAGACCCAGTTATTCCCTTACTGGGCATTTATCCTAAAAGCTCCACACCTCAGTTCAGAGAAATTTGCTCAACCATGTTCATAGCTCCTCAATTCATAATAGCTAAGAGCTGGAATCAACCCATATGTCCTTCATTAGATGAATGGCTACCTAAGATGTGGTGTATCTACATGATGGAATTCTACACAGCAGTAAGGAAAAATGACACAATGAAATTTGAAGAAAAATGGATGAACCTGGAACAGATCATTCTCAGTGAATTCACC
The DNA here is from genome assembly GCA_036346955.1 of Dipus sagitta. Lineage (NCBI taxonomy): Eukaryota > Metazoa > Chordata > Mammalia > Rodentia > Dipodidae > Dipus > Dipus sagitta. The sequence goes on from CM070776.1 coordinate 124,562,778, forward strand.
CAATCACAGAAAGATAATCATCACATGCTCTCAGTCATCTATGGCTCCTAACCTGAATCTACCAGAGATGCTGACATACTTAATAAGCATCTTGAGGACCAGACAATAGAGAAGATAGGTCAGGAGGAGAGGGTAAGGGTGAGGTTAGGGGACACAAAACTGGACAGAGAAGGCAATGGTACCATAAAACTACATCCTAAAGACAGACTAAATGTTGAACCTTCATCAGGTCCTCAGAGGGATCACCTGAATCACAAGGTCCTGGAGAGGGTATGGAAGACTAGCCTTAATCTTCTCCTGTTTTTTTTTTTCTCTCTCTCTCTCTCTAGTCTCTCTCTCCTCTCTATTTCTTTTATGTTGCAATCATTTTCTTCCTTCTGTTCCTTGGCACTGGCCTGTAACTCCCACTACCAACATGTGGATAACATCCACAATGAGCTGTTGATCAGAGAGACCTACAAGGTTTCCCAAAAGAAGACAGATTTCTGTCAGAGCACTTGATGACCCACCAAAGGTTAGTAGTAAGACCCTACTTCTGAAGACAGCATATGCTGTTGATATGGAACATGGAGTGACCTGGCTGGAATCTGGAAGACAGTCAGACCCCCAACAGTTAGCTCATCTAGTGCCAGAAGGTGCTACGTGAGCGACTAGGGGAAAATGACGAACATTTGTTCAAGCAACCCATGGTCTAAGCTACTCAGCAGCAAACAACTTGACATGATGCTGACACACGTGCAATAGTGGCACACAGCCATGGTGGTCAACCATGCTATTGATTTTGCTAACTGATCTGCTCAATGGAATGGAACCCATAGCTAGAGCTGGAAAACAGGGCAGAACCCTATCCAAAAAATGAGCACCGTCTACATTATCAAACTCCTACCAATTGTGGGCTACAACAGGGCCTACACCTATTAGATTCTCTATAAAATAACAATAGTTAACCCATTTATCTGGTGCTGACTTCATTCTCTGCTGGAGATTTTGCTTCTCTTTTTCAGAGACAGATTCTGGGGAGATAATCAGCCCATCACACCTCAACAGGGCCCCAATTGAACCTATAGAGTAATTGGGAAAATGATAAAGAGTGCTGCTTTCTTGGTGAACCTGGGACCAGCACAAAGATGAAGGACATAGACACAGAGAACGCTCAACTCCTACCAAACCAGATATCCAGAGACACAGAGGCTCCCAAAACCTCATCACTGAAGTAGACCTAAAATGAACCCAACATGGCTCGGGCAAATTCACAGATGAGGGGGCAGAAAGATTGTTAGAGCCACGTGTTGGGTCATTATGCACACAGACATTGCCTCTTACCCATAACTGATGGCTAACCCCACAATGCACTACCCATATTCCCCAAATAAAAGTGCTATATCTACTGGAGCTAGATGCAAATGGAGCTTATTGACCCATTTTTATTTATGTTTCATTATTAACTCAAAGAAGATGCTTTTTTTTTCAAGATGGGAAAACTAAAAAGCCATCTAGTTAACTTTGTAAACATCTAACTACAAAGATAATTTTCCCTCATACCTATAAAAAACTGAATGGATATGTGATTTTATCCCTTTAAGTGGTATTGGCAAATGAGTGATCCCCAAAATGTATGTAGCTCTTTAATGTGAACCTTTAGTATTTTAATAGTCAATTATTTGTTAAGTAGGTTTGCCCTTCCTTTTCACAGGAATTTTATTAGAATATATAATGTGAAAGAAACCTAAGGATTTACTCAAATATTTCTTACAGCAGGTTGAATCCATTTTGAAATGAAGATTATCTGTTTTCATTCATGCTTCCTCATTGTAAGAGTAGCAGAGTATACTCTAATGTGCAAGATTGGTGGTAAATTAACATAAGCCACTGTGCAATGGAGATCAAAGTGCTGGGTTCTTTCCTCAGGCCAAATAAACATACACACTTTCCTAACAGCTACACTCTTATGTACCACCAAGGGGCAGGGTATGGAAGTATGGATAGATATGCTACACTTATCATCATTACTACATTAACAAGCTTTGTTAGTGTTGCAATAGTCATAGCATTTCCTAATACGGTGGGTAATATGTAAAAGTAGGAGTGCACACAGATTTGTGTGTGAGGGAGAAATAAAGAGCAAGAGAAAGAGTGAAAGAGAGAGAAGTGAGGTTGAGGGACAGGGAGGTTTTCTTAGTAATTTTCCACAAATAATTATGCTTCATTTATTGTAAAATATTTAATATTATAATTACATTAATATTTTCTATTTAAACATGCTATAGAGAATAAAGAGCTATTTCTTACTGTCAGGGTTTAGAAGATTCTAGTCACAGAAGAATACTAAATACTAACTAGAACAAATATGAACCATCTCAGAATTTGTGTATGGTGGTACAAGGACCTATGTAAATACTCTTTTTCTTTTCTTTTTTTTTTTTCCAAGGTAGGGTCTCACTCTAGCACAGACTGACCTGGAATTCACTCTGTATTATCAGGGTGGCCTTGAACTCACAGCTATCCTCCCACCTTTGCCCCTGAGTGCTGGGATTAAAGGCATGTACCACCATGTCCAGGAAAATATTATTTTACATAAAAGCAACAAAAATGAAAAAAATCTATAAAAAGGTCAACATATTTCAGAACTCTGAAGAGTACCCTAGTAATAGCACAATATAAACAAAATTTAATAGAAATGGCTAAATCTAGTTAAGAAAAACAAAAGTTATAATGATTTTGCTTAACCAAGTCTCCTTTTTCCTCTTCATAGCAGCTCTCGAAAATCACGTCTCATAATATAGTTGTTATCAGAATCATCAGGCTTCAGGTAAATACACTAGGAAATGGAAAGACATCACTTGTTCTTGGATCAGAAGAATCAATATTGTGAAAATGGCAATCATATCAAAAGCAATCTACACATTTAATGCAATCCCCATCAAAATTCCAAAGGCATTCTTCACAAAAATAGAAAAAACAACCAAAAATTCATTTGGAAGCTTGAAAAACCTCGAATATCTACAACAATTTTGAGCAACAAAAATAAAGCTGGTGGTATCACCATACCTGATTTAACCTATACTACAGAGCCATAGTAACATGCAGCATGGTACTGTCACAAAAACAGATATGTAGATCAGTGGAACAGAATAGAGGACCTAGATGTAAGTCCAGGTAGCTATAGCCACCTGATCTTCAACAAAAATGCCAAAAATACTCATTGGAGAAAAGACAGCCTCTTCAGCAAATGGTGCTGGGAAAACTGGATGTTTATCTGTAGAAGGATGAAAATAGATCCCTCTCTCCCTCCATGCACAAGAATTAAGTCCAAATACATCGAATACCTTAATATAAGACCTAAAACTCTGAAACTGCTAGAGGAAAAGTAGGGGAAATCCTTCAACATATTGGTCTTGGCAAAGAGTTTCTGAATATAGCCGTAACTGCTGAGGCAATGAAACCAAAGATTAGCTGCTGGGACCTCATGAAATTACAAAGCTTCTGTATGGCAAAAGACACTGAATAAAGCAAAGAGGCAGCCTACAGAATGGGAGAAAATCTTTGCCAGCTATACATCTGATAGAGGATTAATATCTAGGATATATAAAGAACTCAAAAATTAAATAATAAGGGCTGGAGAGATGGCTTAGCGGTTAAGTGCTTGCCTGTGAAGCCTAAGGACCGCGGTTCGAGGCTCGATTCCCCAGGACCCACGTTAGCCAGATGCACAAGGGGGCGCACGTGTCTGGAGTTCATTTGCAGTGGCTGGAAGCCCTGACACGCCCATTCTCTCTCTCTCTCTCTCTCTCTCTCTCTCTCTGTCTCTCTCTCTGTCTCTCTCTCTGCCTCTTTCTCTGTCACTTTCAAATAAGTAAAAATAAACAAAAAATATTTTTAAAAAATTAAATAATAAGAAATCAAACAACCTAATTAAAAATGGGTTATGGAACTAAATAGAGAGTTCTCAAAAGAAGAAACACAGATGGTATATAAACATCTAAAAATGTTCTACATTCCTAGTCATCAGAGAGATCCAGATTAAAACTACATTGAGATTCCATATCACTCTTGTCTGTTAAATAATAAGACAGAGGTCTTCAAAAATCCAAAATCTAGAGAATGTTGACATTAGTTGACCTGTCTTGTAACTTTCTGGAAAACAATCCCTCTGTGTATAGTATTGTTGTTAGAATGAATGCAGAGTATACTCTGCAGAAAAATTTCACCCAACTAGATTTACTGAAACACAACACTGGCAGTTGCTTAACATTGCAATTATCTGAGACAATACTAATAGGATCAAACAAGAGACTGAGAAAGTCTCTAAAGAATTATGTAGAGAATATGATGCTTATGAAGGAAATTGAAAAGCTCTGAAATAATCTGGGGCAATCTAGAAGACTACGTGCATTTTTGAGTTGGTTTCATACTTGTGAAATATGTGAGAAGTCAATGTGTCACCACTAGTTGAACATGAGGTATTAAGCAGAATGTGAGGATAGTGATAATTAATCTCTATTGTCACCTTGATTGGATCAGGAATTACGTAAGATACATGCCTCTTGGCCAGATGGGTGATGGAGAAGGTCATATGCCAGAGTTGGCAGCCTTTCTGGTACCTGCCTATATATAAAGAGGTTCCAGAAAAAAAAATAATAAAACAGCCTGTTTTGCCTGGGATGCCCTTGCTGGTAAGTGCATCTACCCTATTGCTGCCATATTCCATGGACATTGAAACCCAGTTTCTTCGCCTTTTCAACATAGATTAAAGACTAGAGGCTCTCCAGGTGTCCTCTAGGACTTCAGTGCCAGATTAGGATTCCTGAAGCCTCCAGCCTCATGGACTGAGCAGCTATTGCACACATTCATTGTTGGACTGTGCAGCCCACATTGTTTAGGCCTGTCTAGCAAATCTATCTATGCATCTATGTATGTATGTATGTATGTATGTATGTATGTATGTATGTATGTATCTATCTATCTATCTATCTATCTATCTACCTATCTGTCTGTCTGTCTGTCTATCTATCTATCAATCTATCTAATCTATCTATATTATATCAGTTGCTTTATTTTAAGAACCATGACTAATACACTAGAATTCTAAACTCCCTGGCTGAATGTGAAGGCATGCTCCAACTCAAGAAGAGACCCTCTTTACTAACGGCTCCAAATACTTAAGAAAACTGCTGCCCAATTATTAGCTGAACAGTAGACTAACAAAAATGACCTTACAATGGCCACACATTCACATGTAGCAGAGTATAAACTTTACAAAATTACTTTAGGAAAGTCAATATATAAACATTAGTTATAGCAACACAGAAAAATAATAGACACTTAGGGAATAAGTCTTGTTTTAAGTTACTTGTTTTAAGTTAAAGTAGTATTTGTAAATGTCCACTCTTAAACAAAAAAAAATTATAAAGATACAGAAACAAATAAGGAAATATGTGTCAAAGAAAGGGGAAAAATGTATTAAGTTCTGCCCTGAGGTCACATAGGTATTGGACTTTCTAGGTAGAAATTTTAACTTGCTTGCTATGATTATACAGAAAGAAACAAAAGGGGCTGGAAAGATGTCTTAGTGGTCAAGACACTTGCCTGCAGAGCCAAAGGACCCAAGTTACATTCTACAGGACCCATGTAAGCCAGATTCACAAGGCATCATCTGCATCTGGAGTTCTTTTGCAGTGGCTAAAGGCTCTGGCATATCCTCCCTCTCTCTCTCTCTCTCTCTCTCTCAAATAAGTGAAATAAATAAAATTTTAAAAATAAAGAAAAAAGAAGTCCTATATTTAATTATGTTAATGAAAATACAATATTTCACTCAAGAAATAGTGTTAATAAAAAGAGAGAGAAAGAAGCACATAGAAATTCTGGATCAGAAAAGTATAGTAACTAAACTGAGACACTGATCAGAATGACTCTGTAGCAGATTTGCAAGCAAAAGGAACAATCAGTAAAATTAAAATAGGTCAATTGATATATGTGGTTTGGTGTTTTCATGGACTTTGAAGTTTTTTGTGCCTTCTCTGAGTTTGGTTATTGAGATCAGCTTCTTGTACGCATTTGAAGTTGATTATTTGATTCTTCTGTGTGGAGAATTTCCTGAAATACTCTTTGTAAGTTTGGTTTTGTGTTCATATAATTGTAAAGCTGAGGTTTCTCATGGAAATTTTATCTTTTACCATCTATTATGAGGGATACACTTGATGGGTAAAGTAGTTTGGGTTGGAAGCCATAGGTTCTTAGACATTCCAGGCCCTTCTGGCTTTCAGGGTTTCCATTGCGAAGTCTGAAGTAATTGTGACGGTGTTACCATTAAAAGTGGTGTGCTGTTTTTCCCTAACTGCTTTTAGGATTTTCTCGTTGGTGTCAATGTTTAGAGTCTTAATGACAATATGTCTTGGAGAGTTTCTACTTTTGTCCAATCTGTTTAGAGTTCTGTTAGCTTCCTGTATGTTGATGGGCTTTTCTTTTGAGAGAGTGGGAAAATTTCCTTCAATTATTTTGTTAAATAAGTTCCCCATGCCTTTGGTCTGAATTTCTTCACCTTCTGGTATTCCCATGATCTGGATGTTTAAGGGTATCCCACAATTTCCTCATGTTCTCTTTACAGAAATTTTTGAACTTATTGAAACTTTTGAATTCTCGAACTGTTTCTTCTGTCTTGTCTTCCAGATCAGAGTTTCAATCCTCCCCACGGCTGACTCTATTCTTGAGAGCTTCTAAAGAGTTTTGGCCTTGTTCAATTAGGTTTGCGTTCTCTACTACTTTTTTATGTATAGTCTCCATCCCTCTGTCAAGTTTCCATTTCACATCATTTTCTGACTTTCTTGATGCTTCTTGGAATTCATCCTTGCATTTCTTTACGTCTTCATTTAGCATTGCCAGCTTATTTTTGAGGTCCTCTTTTTTTCATTCTTCTTCATATCTCTTAACTGTCTTTGAACTCCTTCTATTTTCTTATCTATTAGGTCTATTCTAGTGATGGCAGCATCCACATGATTATCGGTCCTTTCTTGCTTGTCTGCAAGTTCCTCCAGTAGCTTGGTCAGGGTTTCATTGCTCATAGCTTCATTTTGGTGTTCTGATCCTAATGTCTCTTTTATGTTTTGTTAGAGATGTCCATTGTCGGACTGGGTGATCTGATTGGCTTTATTTGCACTTGATTTTTCATGTTATTCCTTTTGTGCTGTGGTCTGCCAATCACAGTGTATGTGCAGGGAGAGTAGGACTGTGGTCTTGATGGGTGGGGGAAGTGGTGCCTCTTCAGGGGAGTGGGCCTGAGCTCACATACAAGCAAGTGGATGGGCAGAGTGGTCCTGAGCTCACATATGGGTGGTGGGTGGATCAGCCTGAGCTCGTGTGCTTGACAGGCAGACGGGGGAATTGGGCCTCACTATGCATGGTTAGACCACCATAACTGGCCTGATCTTGTGTGGCTGACAAGCAGAGCAGGCCTGCGCTCATGTGAGGGCAGGTGGAATGGGCCTGAGCTCATGCATGAGTGGGTGGCCAGAGTGGACTGAGCTCATGTGCAGTGGGCAGATAGGTGAATTGGGCCTCAGTTCATGGAAGGAAATAAGCAGAGCAGACCTAAGGTTGCATGTGTGTGATGGGCAGATGGGCACATTGGGCTTAAGATGGCCAGCATGGCCTGAGCTCTTGCATGCAATGGGTAGATGGAGGATTGAGGCTGAGAAGTTGTGGTCGAATCAGGCCTTAGCTTGTGTGGGAGGCAGATGGGCAGAGCAGGCATGAGCTCATGCATGGGCAAGTAGAATGGGCCTGAGCTTGCGAATGGACAGGCAGCTGGAGCGGCAAGTGGGCAGATAGGCAGAGTGGGCTGAGCTCGCATGGGCGGATGGGTGGCACAGGGCTAAGCTTGCATGCATGGCAGGCAGATAGGTGGATTGGACCACAGGTCACATGTGGGTGGTGGTAGCCATGCGATAGCCCCTGCACAGTGATGCTAGTAGAACTATGCTGTCCTGAGTCCATTTTCCTGCAATATTGTGGGAGTATCCTGAGGCTAGGCCTATGGCTAGGGTGGTTGCTTGGGGGAACTGGGGAATGCTGGGCTACCTGAGAGTGAGGGAAACAGCCAATTCCCCTTTTTCTCCCTCCATGCCCTCCCACTGGCAAAGACAAAGAAGGCCACTTCCTACTTATCAATGGAACAATCCACGAAGAGTATATCACAATCATAAATGTTTATGCACCAAACACAGGGGCACCACAGTTCATGAAACAAAACCTACTTGAAAATAAAACAGGAATAACCACCAACACCATCATAGATGGGGATTTCAATACACCATTATCAGTAACAGACAGGTCATCCAAACAGAAATTCAACAGGGAAGTAAGAGAGCTCAACAAAACCATAGATCACTTAGACCTAATGGACACCAACAGGACATTCCATCCCAAATCCACAGACTACACATTATTCTCAGCAGCCCATGGAACATTCTCTAAAATAGATCATATACTGGGTCACAAAGCCTACCTCCATTTCTTTAGGAAGATTGACATAATTCCCTGCATGATATCAGATCACAATGCTATATTGCTAGAAATTAACAACAAAAGACCCACCAAGATTCCCATCAGCTCATGCAAATGGAACAGCACACTTTTAAACAATAAATGGGTAGTGGATGAAATAAAAAATGAAATAGTGAAATTTCTAAAAAGGAATGACGATGAGAACACATTGTACCAAAATATATGGGACACAATGAAGGCAGTCCTCAGGGGAAAATTCAAAGCACTAAATGCCTTCATAACATAGACTGAGAGATCCCAAATCAATAACTTAACCATCCACACATAGGCACAGCAAAAGCAAGAAGAATCCAACCAAAAAAGCTCCAGATGGAAAGAAATAATTAAGATCAGAGCAGAAATTAATGAACTGGAAACTAAGAAAACAATTAAGGAACTTGACAAAACAAAGAGCTGGTTCTTTGAAAAAATAAACAAGATGGAAAAACACCTAGCCAATTTGATCAAGCCAAAAAAAAAAAAAAAGAGACGCTTCAAATTAACAAATTCAGAAATGAAATAGGAGAGATCACAATAGACATAAGTGAAATTGGGAGAATTATCAGGACTTATTTCTAAAACCTCTACTCCACAAAACTGGATAATATGGGGGAAATGGATAAATTCCTGCACATATCCCATCTACAAAAGCTAAACCAAGAGTAGATTAATCTCCTAAACAAACCTATCACACTCATTGAGTTTGAAAAGGTAACAATAAACCTCCCCAAAAAGAAGAGTGTAGGGGCTAGAGAGATGGCTTAGTGGTTAAGCGCTTGCTCATGAAGCCTAAGGACTCTGGTTCAAGGCTCAATTCCCCAGGACCCATGTTAGCCAGATGTACAAGGGGGCACATGCATATGGAGTTCATTTGCAGTGACTGGAGGCCCTGGCATGCCCATTCTCTCTCTCTCCCTGTCATTCTCAAATAAATAAATAAAAATAAACAAAATTAAAAAAAAGAAGAGTCCAGGACCAGATGGCCTCTCAGCTTAATTCTATCAAACCTTCATGGAAGAATTCAAACCAAACTTTCTCAAACTGTGCCATACAATTGGAGAACAGGGAAAGCTCCCCAACGTCTTCTATGAAGCTAGCATTACCCTAATTCCAAAACCAGGCAGAAATGCCACAAGAAAAGAAAACTACTGGCCTATTGCCCTGATGAACTTAGACACAAGTATCCTGAACCAAATCCTTGCAAACAAAATCCAACAACACATGAAAAGCATTATCCACCTTGATCAAGTGGGATTCATTCCTGGAATGCACGGGTGGTTCAACATTCAGAAATCTGCAAATGTATTACACCATATAAACAAGGTTAAACACAAAAACCACATGATAGTTTTGATAGATGCAGAAAAGGCCTATGACAAAATCAAACATCACTTCATGATGAAAACTTTGTAAAAAATTGGCATGGTCAGTTCATATCTTAAAGTAATAACGCTATATTTAAAGTTTCTAAAGCCCAAATAATACTTAATGGAGGGAGACTGGAGGAATTTGCATTGACAGCAGGAACAAGACAGGGTTGTCCACTGTCACCTCTGCTCTTCAATATAGTATTGGAAGTCCTAGCTCAAGCAATGAGCCAGGAGAAAGAAATAAAAGGAATACAATTTGGAAAGGAAGAAGTTAAGTTAGCTCTTTTCCGGATGACATGATTCTATATGTAAGATACCCCAGAGACTCCAACTGAAAACTACTGAAGGTGATTAACTTCTTTAGCAAGGTAGCAGGATACAAAATCAATGCACAAAAATCAGTAGCCTTTCCATATGCAAATGACAAAGATACAGAGAAAGATATAAGGGCCATTGTCCCATTTTCAATAGCAACAACAACAACAAAAAATACCTTGGAATAACATTAACCAAGGCAGTGAAAGATCTATATGAAAACATAAAAACACTCAAAAAGCAATTGAGGAAGACTTGAGAAATTGGAAAGACCTCCTATGCTCCTGGATAGGCAGAATTAACATTGTGAGGTAATATACAGGTTTAATGCAATTCCAATTAAAATCCCAACATTGTTCTTCACAGAGATAGAAAAAAATTATCTCAAAATTCAGATGGAAAGGCAGAAGGCCTCGGATATCCAAGCATATCCTCACCAAAGAATTACCTCCGGAGGCAGCACCATACCTGATCTAAAGCTATATTACAAAGTCATAGTAATAACAAAAGCATGATACTGGCATAAAAACAGGAGTATAAACCAATAGAATAGAATTGAGGACCCGGATTTTGGGTCAAGCAACTACAGGTATTTGATAGTTGACAAAGGCCCTAACAATATAGGCCAGCAAAAAAAAAAAAAAAATAAAACCATCTTCAACAAATGGTGCTGCACAAACTGGACAACAATATGCAGGAAACTGAAACTTGATCCACACATCTTGCCATGCACAACACTCAAGTCCAAATGGATGAAAGACTTCAATATAAGACCAGAAACTCAGCTATTACTGGAAGAAAATATAGGAGAAACTTTCCATGACATAGGAATGGAGAAAGACTTCCTGAACAAAACCCCAGTAGCACAGAATCTTAAACAATCACTCAACCAGTGGGATCACATGAAGAGAAAAGTTTCAATAAGCAAAGTCAACAGATTACCCACAGAATGGGAGAAAATATTTGCTGAATATCCAACTGATAGAGGCCTAATCTCTAGACTCTACAAAGAACTCAAAAACCTAAACAATAAAAAGTCAAAAAACCCACTCACAAAATGGGGCAAAGAACTGGACAGGCAGTTCAAAGAAGAAGAAATACAAATGGCAAATGCACACTTAAGAAAATGCTCATCAGGGAAATGCAATTTAAAACAACTATGAGATTCCACCTTACCCCAGTAATGATAGCAAACATTAAAAAATAACATGAAAATAAATGTTGGTGAGGATGTGGAGAAATATGAACACCCATCCACTGTTGGTGGGAATGTAAGATGGTACAACCACTTTGGAAAGCAGTACGGAGACTCCTAAAAAAGCTGACTATAGAGTTACCAACTGACTTAGTTACTCCCTTACTGGGCATGTGCCATAAATCCTCCAAGCCTCAGTCCAGAGAGATTTGCTCAACCATGTTTATTGCTGCTCAATTTGTAATAGCTAAGAGCTGTTATCAACCTAGATGTCCATCACTAGAAGAATGCATAAATAAGCTGTGGTACATCTACATGATGGAATTCTACACAACAGCAAGAAAAGACAACACAATGAAATTTGAAGAAAAATGGTTGAACCTAGAACAGATCATTCTCAGCGAACTCATCCAATCACAGAAAGATAATCACTGCATAGTCTCACTCATCTTCAGCACCTAACCTGAATCTCCCTAAGATGTCAACATACCTAGCATCTCAAGGACCAGACAATAGTGTGGGTGGGGAGGGAAGGGAGGTGAAACGAGGGGTGGGGGGTGTAAATCTGGACCCAAATGACAATAGTACCATAAAATTCTACATCCTAAAAGATCAAATGGTTTAACCTTCACCAGTCTCTTAGAGGAAATACATGAATGACAAGGCCCTGGAGAGGGTATGGTGAAGACTGACCTTAATCTTCTACTGCTTCTCTCTCTCTCTCTCTCTCTCTCTTCTTCTCACACTCGCTGTCACTCTTGCTCTCCCTCTTCTCTCTAACCCTTTGATACTACTTATCTTTTTCTTCCTTCTCTTCATGGGCACTGACCTGCAACTCCCAGTACCAGCGGGTGGCTATCATCCAGAATGAGTGTTTGATCAGACTGACCTACAGGGTTTCCTAAAAGAATGACAGATTTCTGTCAGAATACTTGATGACCCACAAAATGTTAGTGGTAAAACCCTACTGCTGAAGACACCATATGTGGTAGACATGTAACATGGAGTGACATGGCTGGAAGAGAGTCAGTCCCCAGACAGCGTGTCTAGTGCCAGAAGGTGCTCCATGTGTGACAGGGGGAAAATGGCCAATATCTGTCTGTGGTGGTTTGAATAGAATAGATGGCCCCCAATATATTCAGTTGTTTATTTGTTTGTAGTTTGCATCTTTAGCCACCTGGCTGGAATCAGTGCCATTGTGTGGATCTTGAGGTGTGGTGGTAGGTTTCAGATTCAATCTAAAGATATGCAAAGTGTGCCTAGCTGGAGTTCCTGAAGTGTGCTGTGCTATGTGGCTTTTAGGCTTGTGCTTCTCTCTCTCTCTGCTTGGGCCTGTGAAGGCAGGCCAGTTTCTTCTTCCATTATGGAACTTCCCCTGGATCTGTAAGCTTCAATAAATATCCCTTCCTCCATAACTGTGCCTGGTCTGGAAGTTCATCTCAGTGAACTTGAAGCTGACTGATACACTGTCCAAGCAACTCATGGTGTAACACGCTTAGCAGCAAATAACCTGTCGTGATGCTAACACAAGTGCAATAGTGGTGCATAGCCATGGTGGGAAACCACCTGCTCTTGATTTGGCTAACTGATCAGATCAGTGGAACAGAAACCATAGCTGTAGCTGGGAAATAAGTCAGAACCAGATCCAAAAACGATCCCACTCTCCATTTTGAATCTACCACCAATTGTGGGCTACAAGAGGGCCTACACCTATTAAATTCTCTCTAAAAAAATAATGGCTATCCCATTTATCTGGTGCTAACTTTACTCTCCATCAGAGAATCTGCTTCTCTTTTTCAGATAGATGCAGATCCTAAGGAGAGAACCACCTAATCATACCGCAAAAGGGCCCCAGCTGAAACAAAGAATAATTGGTGAAACAAGCAAGTGTGCTCTTTTCTTGGTGAACCAGGTATCATCACAAGGGTGAAGGACATTGACACAGAGAACAATAAACTACCAAATCAGATATCCAGAGACACAGAGGCTCCCAAGACTTCATTACTGAATCAGACCTAAAATGAACCCAACATGGCTCAGGGAAATTTGTGGAAGAGGGGGCGGAAAGAAAGTCAAAGCCACATATTGGCTTATGATACACAGAAACATTGTCTCCTACCCATACCTGATGGCTAATTCCATAGTGCATGACCCATATACCCCAACAAGGAGGGGCCAGGTGGACGGGGAGGACAAGTAGGAGGCTAACAATGGTACCAACTTGACTGTATTCACTGAGTACAATACTAATAAAAATAGGTCAATTCAGATTTTCTAGTTTGTGGAACAGAAAGAAAGCAGAAAAAATATGCACATACTCTCAGAATCCTATAAGATGGCACAAACTATAAACTAACTATAAAATAATATAAAGTATAAATCCTGGAAACTGGGGTAAGAGATATGAAGGCAGAAAAGAAGAATGAAAAGATAGAGCTTCAGAAGGAAATCTAGACCCAAACGGCAATGGTACCATAAAATTCTACTTACTAAAAGACAGACCAAATGGCTGATCCTTCACCAGGCCCATACAGGGAAGACCTGAAACACAAGACACTGGAGAGGGTAGGATCAAGACTAACCTTAATGTTCTACAACTTCCCTCCCTCCCTCTCCATCTCTCTCTCTCTTTCTTCTCTCTAACTCTTGTATATTAGTTATCTTTTTCCTCATTTTCTTAGTGGGCACTGACCTGTAACTCCCAGTACCAGCATGGGGCTATCATCCACAATGAGCTTTTGATCAGAGAGACCTACAAGGTTTCCTAAAAGACAGACATATTTCTGTCAGAGTACTTGATGACCCACCAAAGGTTAGTAGTAAGACCCTACTGCTGAAGATACCTTATGTGGTTGACATGTAAAATAGAATGGCATGGCTGGAAGTTGGAAGAGAGTCAGTCCCCAGACAGTCAGCTTGTCTAGTGCCAGAAGGTGCTACATGGGCAACTGGGGGAAAATGACCAATATCTATCCAAGCAACTCATGGTCTAACTTACTTAGCAGCAAATAACCTGTGGTGATGCCCACACAAGTGCAATAGTGGCACACAGCCATGGTGGGGAACCAGCTGCTTTTAATTTGGCTAACTGATCTCCTCAGTGGTACAGGACCCATAGCTGGAACTGGGAAACAAGTCAGAACCATATCCAAACATAAGCCCACTTGCCAATATCAAGCTACCATCAATCATGGGCTATAAGAGGGCCTACACCTATGAAATTCTCTGTAAAAGAAAAAAAAAATGAAGGGTTATCTCATTTGTCCTGGTGCTAACTTACTCTCCATTAGAGAATCTGCTTCTCTTTTTCAGATAGATGTAGATCCTAAGGAGAGTGCCACCCCATCATACCTCCAAAGGGCCCTTGCTGAAACTAAGAAAAATTGGCAAAACAATCAAGGTTGCTGTTTTCCTGCTGAACTGGATACCAGCACAAGGAGGAAGGAGATCAACACAGAGAAAAATCAACTCCTACCAAATCAGAGAGCCAGAGCCTCAGAGGCCCCCAAAACCTCATCACTGAAGCAGACCAAAAATGAACCCAACATGGCTGAGGGAAATTTTGCAGAAGAGGGGGCAGAAAGAATATCAGAGCCACATGTTGGGTCATGATATGCAGAGACATTTATCTTACCCATAACTGTGGGCTAACTCCACAATGCATGACCCATATACCTCAACAAGGAGGGGCCAAGGGGAGGGGGTAGGCCATTGATGTGCCTAATAATGGTACCAAACTGACTGTATTTGCTGAATACAAACCTAACTAATAAAGAAAGAAAGAAAAAAAGAGAAAAGATAGAGGTACAGAATGAACACAAGGGAGAGATGCATTAAGGAAGGTATAGACAGCGACAGAACATTTGAAGATCTGGTAGGCAAAACTTACCAAACTTACCAAAACTGCAGCCATTAATGTTCACATGTCAAACAAACCAATGAAGTTTGTGCAGGATAAACTGGAGATCTGCCTCCAGACACAATATAGTGAAACTCTTGGAAGGAAGGCACAGATAGAGAATTTTGAAAGAAGCAAAACAAAAGTGTATAAGGAATTCTCAATAATATAAACAACCCTCTTCTTTAAAGATACTATGGATGACAGAAGTCAATAGATTGTTAAGCACCTATGAAGGCCTACATTAAAGGAAATAATTATTCCTCTTTAATAGCATGGAGTATTACTATACTCCATGATACCATGAAAAGAAGAGAAAGCTAAATGTAAACCTAAAAATTAGGGAAATGAAGGAATTTCAGTGGAAATAAGTAAAATACTTTATAGAAAAACAAATCAGTCACCAAGCCCAAATATGCATTCTTTTAAAAGAGATCAAACTGGGCAAACTTTTGACCATACTGGCCATTAAAAGAAAAGAAATATCAAGTTACTAAAATTAAATGTACATATTTCTTCAATCATGCTGAAATGACAAAGGTTATAAAATTATCATGAGTAAATCACAAGGTCCTGTCAATTAATACAGACAACAACATTTGAAGAATCTGCACTCCTTTTTAGGGTAAAACCATAAAAATATCAGGGCTATGAGGGAACTTTTCAAAATGAAAGGCGTATGAAACACTCTTTCTTTTTTTTTGGGGGGGGGGAGGCAAGCCGAGTTAAGTTTTTTAAAATGAGGGCATGATTGAGAGAGAGAAAGAAATAACTGGTGCACCCGGGCATCCAGCCACTACAATTGAACTCCAGATGTGTGCTCCACCTTGTTTGCATGTGCAACCTTCACACTTGCATCACCTTGTGTGTCTGGCTTACATGGGATCTGGTGGGATCTGGAGAGGAGAACATGAGTCTTTAGGGTTTGGAGGCAAGTTCCTTAATCCCTAAGTCATCTCTCCAGCCCCAAAAGCTCATTCCTAACACTATACTCAAATGGTAAGAATTTAAAACTATCTGTAATAAAAAGATATCTCTAATATCAAGAACAAGACACTGATATTTATTTATACCATTTATGTCCAACATTGTACTGAAAGTTTTAGCCAGAACAATTAGGTGATGTAAAATAATAATAGACAGTCAAACTTGGAATGAAGAAATAAAGTTATTTCTATTTAGAGATTACATGATATTATATAGAGAACTTCTATATCATATACACAAATAAAGTCCCTTGGTGTTAGCAAATGGATTCAGGAATGTTCTATGCACTAGCAATTAATGTTCCAAAAGGATATTAGAAAAACAAGATGCATTTACAATAGCATAAAAAGGAATGTTGTGCTTAGAAATTCGGTATGGTAGCACATCCCTGTTGCAGTCATGTTTAGCATTGCTGGTAGAAATCACCCAACCAAGATCAGCTTGTGGGAAAAAGAGGTTCATTTTGGCTTACAGGCTTGAGAGGAAGCTCTACAATGGCAGCAGAAAATGATGGCATGAGCAGAGGGTCGAAATCACCTCCTGGCCAACATAAAGTGGACCATAGCAACAGGAGAGTGTGCCAAACACTGGCATGGGGAAACTGGCTATCACACCCATAAGACTGCCCCAACAGCACACTGCCTCCAGGAGGCGTTAATTCTCAAATCTCCATCAGATGGAAACTTAGCATTCAGAACACCTGTGTTTCTGGGGGACACCTGAATCAAACCACCACATTCTGCCCCTGGGCCCCATAAACTTTTAACTATACATGATGTAAAATGCAATGCATTCATCCAACTTTAAAAGTCCCCATAGGTTTTACCAATTCCAGTGATGTTCATACGTCACTATAGTCCAAGATCTTTTACCTGAGCCATAATACCAAAAAATAATAATAATAACCTCAAAAACCCATAATGGGGGATGGCGAGATTGCATAGTGGTTAAGGTATTTGCCTGCAAAGCCAAAGGATCAAGGTTTGATTCTCCAGGACCCACACAAGCCAGATGCACAAGGGGGCCCATGAATCTGGAGCTCATTTGCAGTGGTTGAAGTCCCTGGCATGCCCATTCTCTCTCTCTTTCTCTCTCTCAAATAAATAAATAAATAATAATAAAGTCCAAAAACTCTAGCCAGTGACAAGTCTCTAATTCTAACCAACAACAAGTCTCTGGAGTTCCAATTCCACTCCTCCAGCTAGGCTACTCACAGTCCTGGAAAACTTCATCTGGGGCCAGCAGCTCTCCTTGGCAGCCATCTTGTGGTCCCAGCATGTCCACTGGGTCTACACTGCAAGCCATGGTTCATCCTCATGGCCCCATGGGGGCCTCTATGTAGGCATCCAGAAAACCTGATTCACACTGCCCATGGCCATTTACAAAACACAAGACCATGTTCCAAACTCAATGACCCTCTTTCCAGCATTTCTTATACTCCACAATATCAGGTAAGGTGCCAATTTTTTAATACAGGGGGGAATAAAGCAGACTTTGAAGAACAGGACACTCCCTCAGCATTCGGGCCTCTTCAAAAGAGTCTACATTCTTTTGTTGTCCCAGTGCAGGTCAGCTGGCCCAATCTCAAAGGTTGTAATCTCTCAATATCAACTAAACGGGCAGCAGGTCACCCAAAGATTTTTCTTTCTGTGCCATATCCCTCTGCTCACACAAGTTCATTTCTATGCAAAGCAACCCTGCACAACTTCTTAGGACATGGGCATAACAACAAGCCTCACACAAAATGCTAGCCCAGTCCAAGCAAAACTCTTTCTCACCCTCATAAGCCAAACCTCACAGTCCACAGTTCTTATTGCATTCAGGTCTTTCATCTCTGACCAGAATAGTCCATCAAACTGTACTTACATCACTGCAAGGCATCTCATAGGCCAAGGTTCAAATCTGTCCACGTTTCTCTTGAAAATCAGCTCCAAAAGGCCAAAGCCACACAGTCAGGTGTTTAACAGCGATCCCACTTCTGGTACCACTTTACTGTTGCAGTCAGGTTCAGCATTGCTAGTAGAAATCACCCAACCAAGATCAGCTTGTGGGAAAAAAGAGGTTTATTTTGGCTTACAGGCCTGAGGGGAAGCTCCATGATGGCAGGGGAAAGCTATGGCATGAGCAGAGGGTGGACATCACCCTCTGGCCAACATAAGGTGAACAATAGCAACAGGAGAGTGTGCCAAACACTGGCAAGGGGAAACTGGCTATAACACCCATAAGTGTGCGCCAACAGTACACTGCCTCCAGAAGGCATTAATTCTCAAATCTCCATCAGCTGAGACCCTAGCTTTCAGAACAATTAAGTTTATGGGGACACCTGAGGCTTCTGTGGTAGTTTGAATGTGAAATGTTCCCCTTAGCCTAGTTTGTTTATGATTAAGCCTCATGCTATGCTCAGCCCCAACTGGTGGAAATTTAGGAGGTGTGGCCTATTTGGAAGAGGCCTATTTCTTGGGTAAGGTGTTGGGGTTTTATAGCTCAGTTTCCTCTTGCCAGAGAAAGTTTATTCTTGCTACCTTCCAGCTGTCACTTTCTTACATTTTTCTACACCATGAAAACACTTCCCCTCAAGGCTTTAGCCTGAAATAAACCCTTTCCTTCAATATGCTGTATTTGGTAAGGAGTATTTTGTTCCAGCAATGTGAAGGTAAGTGCAATAGCTATCCTGATTTGTACAGAGAAACCTTGTCAAAGGCTAGGGGCAGAAGGGAGGGAATATGCTAAGATGCTTGAGTAAACTTAACAAGGTAAGTGTAAGACTTACTGACAAGTACAAAACATTAGAAGTTAAACAAGCCTTAATATAATACAGTCATCTGTTTTCATGAGTTCAGATCTGATATGATTAAGATAAAAACACTACCCCAAACTATCAACAACATATCCATTTCACTAAAATCTCAATAGCCTTCTTTGTCAGAAAGGATGATCATGAAATGCATATGGAATTGCAAAATTACTCAGAATAGGAAAGAAAAAGTCTTAGTAAAGATTGAAAAAGAAAATGTGGAGGTCAGATACTTTACCATTTCAAAAGTGACTCTGAATCTACACACAGAATTGCAAAAGACCCAAAATAGGCCTAAGAAGAAAAATTGAGATAAAGGCTGAAAAACAAATATAGAGGTCAGACACTTTTCTGTTTGAAAAAAATGTGATGCTGGCCTAGCATCAGACATATAGATACAGTGAAGTGAAATTGACAGTCAAGAAGCAACCCCAGTCATGTTCAGCCATTTCCTCTTCAAGGTAAGTGCCATAAGTTCAATGGTTAAAAGTAATGTCTTCAGCAAATGGTGCTGAGACAACTCAGCATTCATATATAAAGACTTGAGTTGGCCTTTATCTCATACAAATATAAAAATTCACCCCAATTGAATCAAAGTTCAAAAGGAGAATAATAAAACTATAACATATTTAGAAGAAAACATGCAAAAATCTTCCTGACCTTGGATTTGCAAATGGATTCTTAAATATCACAGATGATACGGAGACATTAAAAAGAAAATAAAAGGATAAGTTGATCTTAATGAAAGAAACTTTTGGGTTTTTAAGATACTATCACAAAATAAAATATTATTGATGCAGATGTGAAAGTAAAATCTCCTGGGATCCACCAGATTCCAGTTGAAAATGGGTTGTCAGTGAAAATGAAAGCAAATCTTACAGGCTGCTAGATACCAACCCTATGGGTACAAAGGTGAAAGTGTAAGCTATAAGCTCTCAGTAGGCATAGGATGCTGAACAAGAGGGTCTGCCTCCAGAGGGCAAGTCTGCCAGATGAAGAGTCAATCTACAGATAGATCGTGAGGCTGGAGGCATAAATCGTATTTTTGGAAAGATTCTATTGTGCAAAATACACAATTACGTCAAACAGCTCAACAAAAAAAAGATTGATTATCCAATTAAAAATGGAGAAAAGTACTTGAATAGTCTTTTCTCCAAATAAAACATACAGCTGGCTGAACCACACTTAAAAAAAAGATTCTCAACAATTTTAGTAATTGGGAAAATAAAAATTAAAAATCATTTCACAATGCCGTAAGATAATAAAATAACAAAACATAATACAAGAAGTATTGGGGGAATGTGGAAAAATTAGAGCTCTTGTACATTGTACTATGTAAAATGGTTCCAATAACTTCAAAGTTTCCTGAAAAAAATTAAACATAATTATCAATTGACTTAGCAACTCTACTTCTATGTAAATGCTCCCCCCCAAAGTTGATAATGGGAATATAAATAACCTCTACCTTAATGTTTATATCAACATCATTCATTATACCCAAAAGGTGTGAAAATAACAAAAATGACGATCAATAGTGTTTATACAGAACAAAGATGCTAAAAGTATTGATGGACTTCGAAAACACAGTGCTTAGTAAAAGGAGCCAGATAGAAATGGTTACATATCACATGTTTGGATTTATGTGAAATATTTAAGGTATGTGGATCCATAGAGATAGAAGATGGATTTGAGGTTGTGAGAAGAAGGCAATTGGACGTAACTGCATAAAGACTCCAAGGATTTCTATCAGTCTGATGATTTGCTCTGAAGCTGAATGGAGGTTATGAGCACATATCATTTAGAATGTACTAAGTACCACCTTGAATGATTATTAATCTATGATGTGATTTTTTTTTTTGCTTCATTCAGAACAGTACAGCAGCAAATGATAAATTCCTTAGGTTTCCTACTCAGTATTTGCCTTGGGATTTCTAGGCTTGTCATCTTTCTGGTGTTCACCATTTTCTCAAAGTGTGCATCTTTTTTCTTGCTGTCTCTCAGAAACATTTACCACAGGGACACAGGTATAAAGTATTTGAAACTAGAAAGGCCCAGCAGTGTGAGTAGCAATAGCTGACTTTTAGCAGCTTTGTTGGAGCAGATCAATTAGTAAAGGAGTCATGGGAAGAAGACCAAAAAACCTGGGAGATAATATTTGAATGCTAAGGCACCAAAAATATGACAGGTACTTTCTTTATAGATGTTCATTTATCATATTGAGTACACATTTTATAAATTTTATTAATGTAAAATCATTAACTCATTGTGAGTGGTAAATGTTACAGCTCTGAATCTTATGTTCAACCTATCTTTTACTTGCTTACCAATTATATTTGTAGAGAATAAATTCATAATTTGGGCTCATAGTTGTCATAGAGAAAAGACACATTTAAGAAATTGGCATAAAATTTCAATATTTGAATGATTAAGTTTAAATATTTACAATTAAGCTATACAATTGTGACTTTAAATTACTTTTATATTTATAACATAACTAAGTTGTAAAATTCATTATCCTTATATACAGTTGAGAGAAGTTTTTTCCACAGTGTCTCTTTCCCTTAGTAATCTGTTACTTATTTTTCTTTTTAAAAATTTTTGTAGTCAGTTTATACGGTCAAGTCAGTACCATTGTTAGCCTCTTCCCTGTCCTACCCCATCCACAGGGACCCTCCTTCCTGGGGTATATGAGTCATGCATTGTAGGGTTAGCCTTTAGTTTTGGGTAGGAGGAAATGTCTCTGCATATCATGACCCAACGTGTGGCTCTGACATTCTTTGCACCCCCTCTTCCAAAAATTTCCCTGAGCCATGCTGGGTTCATTTTAGGTCTGCTTCAGTGATGAGGTCTTGGGAGCCTCTGTGTCTCTGAATATCTTGTTTGGTAGGAGTTGATTGTCCTTTGTGTCTATCTCCTTCACCATTGTGCTGGAACCAGGTTCACCAATGAAACAGCACTCTTCCTTGTTTCCCCAATTATTCTTAGTTTCAGCTGGGGCCCTTTTGATGTATGATGGGGTGGTTCTCTCCTTAGGATCTGTGTCTATCTGAAAAAGAGAAGCAGATTCTCCAACCTAGAGTAAAATTACCACCAAGTAAATGTGATAACCATTTTTTTTAGAGAGAGTTTAATGGAGAGTGGGCTTCTTTTTTGGATCTGGTTTTGACTTGTTTCCAAGCTCCAGCTGTGGGTTCTGTTCCACTGAGCTGATCAGTTAGCCAAATCAAGAGCAGCTGGTTTCCCACCATGGCTATGCACCACTATTGCACTTGTATGAGCATCATGTCAGTTTGTTTGCTCCTAAGTAGGTTAGACCATGAGTTGCTTGGACAGATATTGGTCATAATCCCCCACTCACTCATGTAGCATCTTCAGGCACTAGATGTGCTGTCTGGGGACTGACTATCTTCCAGCTTCCAGCCATGTTGCTCCATGATACATATCAACAGTGTATGGTGTCTTCAGCAGTAAGGTCTTACCACTATCCTATGGTGGGTCATCAAGCACTCTGACATAAATCTGTCTTCTTTTAGGAGACCTTGTAGGTCTCTGTGATCAAAAGCTCATCGTGGATAATATCCACCTGCTGGTACTGGGAGTTACAGGTCAGTGCCCAAGAATAGAAGGAAGAAAAGGATAAGTGATATAAAAGAGATAGAGAGATGAGAGAGAAGAGGGAGAGAGAGAGAGACAAGCAGAAACAGGAGGAGATGATGAATAGTTTTTGTCATGCCCTCTACAGGGCCCTGTGAATCTGGTGTTCCCTCTAAGAGCCTGGTGGAAGTTCAACCATTTGGTCTGTCTTTTAGGATATAGAGTTCTATGGTACCATTGCCTTTGGAGTCCAGTTTGTGGACCCCACCCTCTCCCTTACCCTCCCTTCCCTCCCCACCCTCCCTATTGTCTGTTCCTCGAGATGCTTGGTAGGTATGTCAGCCACTTGGGTAGATTCATGTTAGGAGCTGTAGATGAGTGAGACTATGTGGTGATTATCAGTCTGTGAGTAATCTGTTATTTTATAAATAGAAGTATAGGGGTGGTTAGCAAGTACCTGAGTTCACTCAAAAGCCAAACTTGACATTGGAAACTTACTTTCAAGAGGAAGCAAAAGAGAATGAAAATTCCAGTTCATTCTGCTCTGGACTCATTTTCCTTATATGTTCCTAAGGATTGAACTGGTGATCTTCAAGGACTCATACATATTTCTAATTGTGTTTTATTCCATCGCTTAATGTTTTAAATAATGCTGTCTCACTGAGCACAACTGTCTTTCTCATGCTTATGAAGTATCTAACAGAAATAGTCAAAATTATTTTTCCTTCACAATCATATCCTACTTAAAGATAACAAGATGCTAAATGCATGTTTGGTAATAGAACTGTCATGTAAAATTAAATCTAAGACATGTCAACAGCTGGACTACCAAAGCTAGCCACTATTATCTAATTGACTTTAAAGGCAATTGTGGCTTAATTGAGCAACTGATGAAATAAAAACAAGAGAAAAGATTTTTTTTTAGTCTTTTTGGGTGATTTGTGAAATTCAAACATCAGATACGTTTTGAAAATATTTTCAAAATAACTATCTTATATCCTATTTTTTGAGGAAAACCCATAAGACTGTACTTTTTGTGCAAGAGACAGAGGGTGGGGGGAGAATTGGTACATTAAGGCCCTCAACCACTACAATCAAACTCCAAACATATGCACCATCTTGTGCACATGTGCAACCTTGCACATTTGCATCACTGTGCATCTGGCTTTCCTGGGACCCGGAGAGTTGGACATGAGTCCTTAGGCTTCACAGGTAAGTGCCTTAACCACCATGCAATCTTTCTAGCTCTTAAGTGCTATTTTTATTTGATAAAATCGTCAGTGAAGAAATGAATTTCTCAGATAAAAATACTCAAAACAAATTTAAAATTGTGACAAGGGAGAATATATGTGTTATTTAAAGCTTATCATTCTAAACATCACATTTTAAGACCCAATCTGTTCCATGAATTTGTAATAGAGCTATCCAAATCTACACTACATTTAAATTTTAATATTAAAGTTGATTGTAATTAGTTTTAGTTTTAACTTAACATTTGTAAGTATTAAATGTAAACAACTTCTCTCTCAGGGCTGTATGTACTGGAGACAGTCTAGTAACTGAAAATAGAGATAAATTCTAGTTTTAATAATACATATTGTAGTCAATTGATGGATTATAACTTATGATGGTAATAATAGTCATAACAGTGTAATAAGAGTACAATGGTATACTTGTCCATACAAGTATTTTCATTTCATATAATTTTCCTATTTAATAGCATTACCTAAATTTAAGCAGCACATGCAGTTTTGTTAGTCAAACTTGGCATTTGAACTGGTTTTACTCACACAGGCACTAAAACATTACTTGACATGGTTGGTTTAGCTGTCTTTGAAGGAATTATTACAATGCCTTAAATCAGTCGCATCTGTAGCCACTAAAAGCTTTGTATGGTCTACGCTGTCATTGATCTGAGAAAGAAAATTTCTTCAAGCAGTTTTCCCATCACAGACTTTCCACTGTGGTAAAGATTGGAATCTTTTTCACACATTGGAATTTGGAACTACCAAGAGGATAGTTCTAAGAATTTGTATTGTTTTCATAACATAAATCCTCCTTGCAAAATTGTTCAGTTTTTGCATGCAGGAACAAAGGTTTCAGTCTTTCCAGACTAATTGCTTCTAGTTGAATTGTAAGTTGTGAGGTGCTCTTCAGTGCCTCAAGTTGGTAGGTAACAATGGATATTGGTGGCTTAAGCCAGTGTCAGTCATACTTTGATTTATTTAACAAATATTATGCAATACCCTTAATATTGAGAGGATTACACAGACTTTCTCCCAGCTTATGAGGAGTTTCACATCTAATTAAAGAGGAAGAACATGCGTGTTTAATTATTTGCTTTTTATATAGACAGACTATGAGTAAATAAAACAATGCAGAGATTTTATACTGGCAGAAGGAAAAGGAAAAACTTGTGACATACCTCATGACTGTGAGACACAAGTATGTCTAGACAACTTTTAAGAAGTGAGGAGGCATAAGGAGTCATTGAGCAGGTTTGTGTTTTAAGTATTATTGGCTGCAGTTTATAGGAATGAAGGAAAAAGAGATAACAAGTGGGTCATGAAAGAGGTCATTATGATAATTTGGCCATAAACTGGTGGATCTGAAAAGCATGATTATTACAAGTTAAACTAAGAAGAAAGACCAGAAATAAATAATTCAAAAATGGAATATGCAGGATTCATTTTTGACCCTTTAAATATGTACCCTTAAACATTTAAAGATAAATAATAAATATCTTGACATTCTTTCAGCTTGAAACTTTGGGAAAAGAATTGTTTTCAACAATTTAAATTGATAAGCTACTTGAAAGCACTGGGAATCAATGCATTTGGGGCCAATTAACAAATGTGGGCTAACTCCACAATGCATGACCCTTATACCTCAACAAGGAGGGGCCAAGGGGAGGGGGTAGGTCACGGATGAGCCTAATAATGGTACCAAACTGACTGTATTTGCTAAATACAAAACTAACTAATAAAGGAAAAAAAATCAGGCTTCTTTCAGCCCATTCCATCTCTATAGTTGCTTTTAAATTTCCTCAAAGTAGCTTTTGTTTCAGTTCTGCAGTAGAATGATTCTGGAAGACTTGTTTCTGAACTACAGTTGCTTTGGAGTTGTTGGGACACTCTAAATGAGTGTCTACTCTAAGAAAGATCTTAGGCTATTTTGGTAAAATTGAGGGACTTAAGTGGAAAAATTCATGACCAAGCTGGGTTCCCAATTTCACTTGAGTGCAACAGAATTTAGGCTACACAAGGAAGTGATCCTTTCACTACAAGTGGGTCTTGAAATCGCCTATATAGAACTCACCTCAGACTTATTGAACTAGAATCTAAACAACATAGAAGTATTCCCAGAGTATTCAATGCCAGTTCTAAGGGACTTCACAGAGAAGCAGTACCTTAGACTCACTGCAGATTCAGCAGCTTAATCTTATCTTGGGATTGAATATTTTAACATTTTGCAAGGCATAGGATTTGAGCAGTTCATTGGAAGGAGTGTATGTATGTGTGTGTACACATGTACATATGCACTTATGCATGTGAGTATATGGCTGTGGCAGGAAAATACCAGGAAATTTGTGATACTTTCAAGGCTTACTCCTTTTATGGGATTTTCTTTGAATCATTAGTATGTTATAACTTGGCAGGAGATAAGGAATAAAATAGATACTTGAAGACAGAATGAAACACCCAATGTTGGAGAAGAATTTGTTGTCTTGCTTCTCATCTGTTTGCTTTGTATTAAATAGTACTTGCCTCTCCCTCTAGATTTTAACCAAAATTTCAAACAATCTTATATGTAAACTGCACAAACACTGAGCTTTACTATATGAAGTGAAATCCAGTAATTAGAAAACTGGAGCCAGATCTTTTTTCCTACTTGCCAAAATAGCTAAGTTGGGAGAGCATTAGAACTTTTTCCCTCAAACTTCCCAGATGACAGAATTAGCAACTGTCTATTATCAAAAAAGAGGTGAGAGACTCACTTGGTAACCTTGAAAGATACTTTAGTGACATCCTTTCAAAAGCAAATGCCATATGGTCCTTATTTCCAATCTGGAGGAAATGGCTGATTTCTCCACCACTGTGGAAAGGTATATGACATGCCTTTTCAGTGCTGACAGCACCCTGGCTGCAACCCACTTCTTATGATGACACCTGCCAGGGAAGCCCACATCAGACAAACATCTGGGAGTTGTATGATGGGAGGCAAATTGTGATTGTTTCCAGAGTTGCTTGGCAAGCTTTTTATTGAGTTATTCCAAGATGATTAACGTATGTCAAGAGTGGATAGAGGTCTCTCTTTACTTCAGGCGTGTGAACTCTAGCAGTAGATGGCTGGCTGCTTTTGAAAGGGGCTCAGAGGTATAGGAAGGTCTCCACAATTCTAATACAGAGTGCATTATTTATGATTTCTGTGATGATTTGTTATACATACTTGGATCTGAGATTTATCCCCCATGTGCAAAAAGAACACTAGACACTTTTGATTTGAGATGGGCTACTTTGATGAGGCATGCATGCATACTACTTTAGCTGAACAAGAGGACCTTGCTGTCTTTTGGAAAACATTATAGGGAACTATGTATCAGGTTATCTTGTTTTGGTGAAAAACTCCTTATTGGAGTCATTATATAGAGAAACATTCAAGGACTGATAAAGTATCATGTGGAACTATAGCAAGTAGGAATAATCTTCTGGTTTTGGTAAGAAAAAAAAATAAACTGCAAGACCAGGTGTAATGGCAATTGCCTGCAATCCCAGCACATGGAAAGTGGAGGCAGGAGGATCAGGAGTACAAGTTTACAGATTAATCTTTGGCTACATAGAGAATTTGAGGATAGCCCTGGCTATATGAAGTACAGCCTCACAAAACTATAAAAATCTTATATCTATAAACACACACACACACACACACACACACACGGAATAAAATAAACTCTAAGAATACTAGGAGCAATTACATAATGATATGTTGGTGAACAAGATAGTTACCATCTTTTTAGTAATCCCTCATGTTGCATACAGTCACTTCTGCATTCTCATCTGGGCCCTAAAATTCTCCCATGGTTTGGCCCTTCACAAATAGTGGGATTTGTTACAAGATGGCTTGTGTAGGGTATTTTTTTTTGTCATTGCTGTTTTCTGGTGCTGACAATCAACCCTGAGCTTCATGAAAAATGGGCAAGCACCCTGCCACTGAACTATACTCTGAGTCCAGAGTTGTGGAGTTTTTATTCTTTTTCTAATGCAGATAATTACATTGGGCTATCATCCACAATGAGCTTTTGATCAGAGAGCCTTACAAGGTTTCCTAAAAGACAGACAGATTTCTGTCAGAGTACTTGATGACCTGCCAAAGATCAGTGGTAAGACCATACTGCTGAAGACACCTTATGTGGTTGACATGTAAAATGGAATGGCATGGCTGGAAGTTGGAAGAGAGTCAGTCCCCAGACAGTCAGCGTGTCTAGTGCCAGAAGGTGCTACATGGGCGACTGGGGGAAAATGACCAATATCTGTCCAAGCAACTCATGGTCTAACCTACTTAGCAGCAAATAACTTGTTGTGATGCCCACACAAGTGCAATAGTGGCACACAGCCATGGTGGGGAACCAATGTTCTCAATTTGGCTAACTGATCCCCTCAATGGTACGGGACCTATAGCTGGAGCTGGGAAACAAGTCAGAACCATATCCAAACATAAGCCCACTCTCCAGTATCAAGCTACCATCAATCATGGGCTACAAGAGCGCCTACACCTATTAAATTCTCTATTAAAAAAGTAAGGGTTTCTCTCATTTGTCCTGGTGCTAACTTACTCTCTGTTGGAGATTCTGCTTCTCTTTTTCAGATAGATGTAGATCCTAAGGAGAGAGCCACCCCATCATACCTCCAAAGGGCCCCGGCTGAAACTAAGAAAAATTGGAGAAACAAGCAAGGGTGCTGTTTTCCTGCTTAACTGGATACCAGCACAAGGGGGAAGAAGATCAACACAGAGAAAAATCAACTCCTACCAAATCAGAGAGCCAGAGCCTCAGAGGCCCCCAACACCTCATCACTGAAGCAGACCAAAAATGAACCCAGCATGGCTCAGGGAAATTTTGCGGAAGAGAGGGCAGAAAGAATATCAGAGCCACATGTTGGGTCATGATATGCAGAGACATTTATCTTACCCATAACTGTGGGCTAACTCCACAATGCATGACCCATATACCTCAACAAGGAGGGACCAAGGGGAGGGCGTAGGTCATGGATGAACCTAATAATGGTACCAAACTGACTGTATTTGCTGAATACAAAACTAATTAATAAAAAAAAGAAAAAGAAGGCATAAGGGTTTTTTTTTTTGTACTTTCTGTATTTTATCAAACCACTAGAAGCTTTATTTACTTATGTGTATTAATTAACTGGAACAGTGTGATGTATCATTTTTCTAAGTATGAGTCATTCTCTGAGGATTTAGAATCCTAGATGGATACCATGGGGCAAAAATCAGGTAATAAGTATATTTATCTCAAGTTATTGATGGTATAAGATGTAGCCAACAACTCTAAACAAATCATTTGCATTTTGAAGAAAATATCAAATTCAATATTAACAAATAATTTATTATACAAGACAGAGACAGGAAAAAGTTGCTTCTCAAATTATTATATTGCTACATGATACATCAGCTTTATATTTTGAATGCCAACAGGGAATAAATATGTAAATAATATAGATCCTGCATGTAATGAATAAATATATAGTGTGTTATGGAATATATATTTTATAGTTTTTGTAATTGTATATATAAGGTGCCAAAGATGATTTTGAGGCCTGCAGTCCTTTCTGCATTATTTACAGATCTTTAAAATTATGCACAAGGGGAAAATGTCATGGCCTATTCAAGCAACAGAAAAGAACTCCGTGAGAAAGAAATTGGAAGACATTTTCAAGTTGTAGATCAAAATATTATGTTTTCATGGGTGATAAAATTGGAAATAGCATTTAACCTTAAAGACAGAAAAATGATCCTTGTAGCAAAATTAGTATTAAAGTATGTGATCATAATTTCCATACATGATGTTTATTTTGCTGTTAGTTTTGTGTTATGGATGTTTAAATGGAAAAACAAGGACTCTCAACCTCATAGGCTACCAGGGAATGTGCTCATCTATGATAGGGAACACAATCATGTTTGTATGGAAGAGTTCCTCATCTTGGAGTTAGAGTAATATTTAAACCTTAAGAGGTGTGGGAGAGGCTTTGCTTAACCTATATGTAGTCCCTAGCCTTCTGAAACTATTTCAGTGACAGATTCAAGATTTCCTTTTTATAGGACAGCAATGAAACTCATTCAGCTATATGAACTGAATTATATCCCTCAAATTCCTATGGAGAAACCTTAACCTCTAATAAACGGTAAGAGATGGATTCTTTGGAAGGTAGTGGGGTTCATATGATGAGGTCATGAAGGTGGAATCCTCATAATTGGATAAGTGCCATTCTGAAATGAAACAAAAAAAACAAACCTTATTTGAGCACAGACTCCAGAACTTTGAGAGATAAATGTCTGTTACACTACCCAGACTATGGTGCTTTGATATTTCATTATAGAAGTCCAGACTAAGACACTGAGATTAGATGAAATAGATCTAACAATTCAGGTTCAATGAGGAAGCCAATTTTGCTTAAGGCCCTATTTATATATACATCTGTTTCTATGATTTTTTCATTTTTAAAGAAGAACTTATGATGACAATTTTTCCTTCACAAAATTGACTTGAGGTAGAGACTATTATAAATTTGTTACTCTGTTTTGCATCCTCTCTTATTTACTATATTATTCTAATATTTAAGACAAAGTACAAAGGAACATTTATTTAGAGATATAATTCAGCTGAGGAACATACATTATGATTATTTTAGACTTTAAAATTGCCAAAATTTTAGATTTGTAAAAGGACCTAGTAAACGTTGCTTTAAAGAAATTGTAAAAATCCAGATAGACTCAGCTAGACAACTGGAATAGGAGAGGAACTGATTTGGGGGTGTTTATTATAAGCTAAGAGAAAGCAAGAATGAGCCTGTAGCTGTAAATACTAGTGCCTCTCTAGTTAAATGGGCCTCTTTTATGCTGAAATAGGGTCATGGAACAAATACTTCTCATCTTTCAAAATTACCACCCACCAAGAGTCAGATGTAAAACTGCTTCCTATGATTTTTTCTTAGTACATTGCTGTTTTTCAAAACATAATATTTTAGAGTAGAAATAAGAACAGGGTGTTTTGTTAGTTTTCATTTTGGCAATATCAGAAAATCTAGGTATTTATAAGAAGAAAGATGGGTGTCAGGGAAGGGGGAATGAAAATGGAATGTATGAGAGTGCATTGGAAACAGGAAGTACATGTGACTATTGCTTAGCTACTGAGTACAAGGGCCGTTTTTCGTTGCTCATTCTGGTGGCCTTGGCTCCTCATTGCAACCCAGATTTAGCTCCTCTGGTTTCCACATCCAGCTGGTCCATGTTCATCTATCCTTTTGCAGCACAGCTCTCAGAATTCCTTATCTAGAGATAGACCTGGCTCTTTGTAGATGTTTCCCTTCACCCAGTTGGAAGGCTGGATTTAGTCTGGATATTTGTACTGGCACCCCCTCTGTAGTTTAAGGCCTGGATTGCATATTTAGGACCTGTTGGAGATCCTCCCTCTCCTTTCTCTTCCCTGTCAGGCCACTGTTGTAGTCAGCCTTATGTTGCTGGGACAAACCTCCAATCCATACACAGTTTATGGATGGAAGAAGAGATTTATTTGAAGCTTACAAATCCAGGGAAAGTTCCATAATGGCAGAAGAAGCTGGCCTCCTTCATAGGTCCATACAGAGAGAAATGGCAGTACCAGCACATAAAGCAAGCGCCCTCCAGAAACCCCAAGCATAAGTCAAGCACTCTGCATATGTTTAGACTGGAATTCCAGATCCACCCCCACACTTTAATGCTGGACACTAGGATCAACTTAAATAAAATACCTGAACCTATTGGAGGATATCCATTCAAACTACCATGGCCTCAATGTCGTCTCTTTGGAGCTGGAGCTGTGTGACTCTGCAGGATATTCAGGGCTCCCTGCCTCCATTGACTCAGCATTACAAAACCTTATATGGCTACCTTCGTACTCCAAAGACCCCTGCACCATCCTTGGCACCAAATTTTCCTATACTTCATGGGGATTCCTTGCCATGTAGTGAAAGTACCCTTTGTCCATGACCACTGAGAATATTGGAAGCATAAGACTAGAGCTATAGTTTCCAGAGCACCTTGTACCTTTGTCACAGGCTCTACATTCTGTACAATAAATAAATAAATAAATAAGTACAACAAACAGCCATTAATGGAGCACATTTCCCTTAGCTCCCTCTAGGGCCATCATTCCTTTAATCTTTCATGTTATCCAATGTAGTTCTGATGATAAGAGGAACCTTGGCACCATTCATAATGGCGTGTCTGCCAAAGAGTGTAAATATGACAGCCAAATTTCTAATCACATAACTTGAATTTAAGGTAAGGAAAAGAAACTGATGTGAAACCAAGGAAAATAAATGAAGAGCTTCAGATAATTGTTTCTTTAGTACAGAAAGAATTAAATTTCTCCCTAGCTACAAATGTTTGGACTTGTATGTGAGTTGGAATAAAACTCAGTAGCAGAGGCCAGTAAGCTAGAAAGGCAATATAAGGGAGGGAGGAGAGGGGGGCTTTAAGGGTATTTTATATGTGTAAGTAGAAGAACAGATTACTGGGGATAGAAAAGCCTGAGTGAGGCCAGATGAAGAGATTGATTAAAGGAAAGGTGAGAGAAGAACTAATCAAACTCTAAGAGGGCATAAAAAGTCATATAGAAACCTACTTTTTTGAACAATGGCACACCTAGAAACCATAGATGGTTACTAGAAAATTTTCACTATCAGGAATGGGACACCTTCTAGTGAGTTGTTGGACAGGGAGGTCTCTGATGTGCCCACCAAAACATTACAGGCCATTGCCAAGCCACTTGGTTTCCCACCAGGAACAGATGGTGAGAACCCATTGCTAATGACTCAACATGCTTGGGCTGCAACCTTACTGAGAAATCCTGTTGAAGCTGAGCTGAAAGACTCCTCTGTAGAATAGCTAACAGAAAGCTGGAAAAAGCTATGCTGTATACAGCTCCATGGGAGAGAGAAGTCACCAGTGGTGATAAACAACAGTGGACACTGAAGCCTTAAATTTGGCCAGTCAGACCAAATGAGACAATGGGTGTAATAGTGGCACACCTGTTGTGGGGGAAACCAACCACTCTCTAATTGGACTCCAGGCTTACTACACTCTTGATACTGAAAACCTATGATGGGGGAAGTCATGAGCCCTAGGGTTGTAACATCTGCTGGTATCTGGCTAAATGTATATATTATGCTCACCATACTTCCCAGTATACACTTCTCTTAATATCCATACCCAAATATTAATGCTACTCTCACTTTTGGATAGAGAAGCTTCTCTTTTCAGAAGAAGTGAGAGAGGAGTGCTTAGCACTGAAATATATCTATCACACCTTTCAAGGCTCAGGGTCTATTTCACAAGATGTGGCAGGAAGAATGTAAGAGGCAAAAGAAGGGGACTCCTTACAATGCACCCTTCTAGACACAAAATGGCCTGGATATCCATGACCCCACAGTGCCTGACACTACCTAACCAAGACCATCATAATAGGAGGAAAAGATGATGATATCAAAAAAAAAAAAAGACTGATTGCAAGGTGGAGGGGATATGATGGAGAGTGGAGCTGCAAAAGGTAAAGTGTGTGGTGGGAAATTATCATGGTTTATTGCCTATAATTATGGCAGTTGTCAATAAAATAGATTAAATAAGTAGAATTTTAGGATAAGAACCCCCAAAGAAAACCTTAAATTTCTTAAGGCTCTCTAACTATAAGCATGAAGGAATGGATTATGTCAATGCATTATTCCTTAGTGCCCGCCACATTTTAGTGCCAAGCTGTGTTAATGCTCTGCTATAAAAAAAAATAAGAAACAAGGCCACTAGCACTTATTTGCAATCAGTTCACTCTGAAATTTTTACTATGTTCACTTTTTCAGGTTTTAAATTCATAACCCATATTTGTTTAGTCTTGGATATATACTGAATGGATTCTATCTGTACCACTGACACTGCTTTTAAGAACTTCTTTAAGTTTTCTTATATGTTCATCACTAGATTCTGATGTACAAGTGTGAGTTTTGAACTGCTATTGCTCTCTGTATCATTCAATTGTCTTCCTCTCTCTTCTATTCCTACTTCCCTTCCTTCTGCCTCAGTTCCCTCTGCCCCCCCTTCTCCTCTCTCTCTCTTCTTTATTCACATACATGTGAGTGTATGTATGTGTGTGGATATAAACAATGTCTATGTCTGTATGTGCCATAGTGTACATGTGGATGTCTGAGGATTATCTCAGGGTGTTTTTATCCAACTTACACCTTCTTTTTGAGACAGGATCTCTCTTGTAGTTTTTCTACTGTGTGTATGCCAGTCTATCTGGGCTATGAGCATCTGGATTCTCCTGGTCCATCTCCCATTGCCATAGGTGGGTTGGGATCACAGCACCATGCATCACTTTGCATCTAGCCTTAAGGGGTGATAGGGAATTGAACTCAGGCTGGCAAGCTTGCAAATGAGTGTGATTGACCATTGAGCTATTTTTCTCAGCCAAGCTCTATTTTTAATCAAAATATCACTAAGTACCAGAATTCAGAAGACTTGGCTCTGAGGATGTGTGGTTTATTTACTGACAAGGCTCCTGAGTTGTTTATGTGAGGAAAAAAGCATAGTCTGGTTGCCTGGAGTTTCATATGAGAAAGACAAATAAGAATGGAAGGGTTTTGTGCCAGTACCATGGTGTTTTTGTTACTATGGCTCTGTAGTAGAGGTTAAAATCAGGTATGGTGATAACACCAGCCGTATTTTTGTTGCTTAAAATTGTTTTAGACATTAGAGGTTTTTTGTACTTCCAAATGAATTTTTGGATTGTTTTTTCCATTTCCATGGAGAATTCCATTGAAATTTTAATGGGGATTGCATTAAAAGTGTAGATTGCTTACTATATTACTATATTAAGATTGCCATTTTCACAATCTTGATTTTTCTGATCCAAGAACAAGGGTTGACTTTCCATTTCCTAGTGTCTTCTGCAATTTCTCACTTAAATGTTTTTTTTTATTTATTCATTTATTTGAAAGCAACGGACACAGAGAGAAAGAGAGAGAGAGAGAGAGAGAGAGAGAGAGAGAGAGAACGGGCACGCCAGGGCCTCTGGCCACTGCAAACGAACTCCAGACACGTGCTCCCCCTTGTGCATCTGGCTAACGTGGGTCCTGGAAATTCAAGCCTCGAACCGGGATCCTTAGGCTTCACAGGCAAGCGCTTAACCACTAAGCCATCTCTCCAGCCCTCTTTTATTTTATTTTATTTTTTTTACAGTCAGTTTGGTACCATTATTAGGCTCATCCGTGACCTACCCCCTCCCCTTGGCCCCTCCTTGTTGAGGTATACGGGTCATGCATTGTGGAGTTAGCCCACACTTATGGGTAAGCTAAATGTCTCTGCATATCATGACCCAACATGTGGCTCTGACATTCTTTCCACCCCCTCTTCTGCAAAATTTCCCTGAGCCATTTTGGGTCTGCTTCAGTGATGAGGTGTTGGGGGCCTCTGAGGCTCTCGCTCTCTGATTTGGTAGGAGTTGATTTTTCTCTGTGGTGATCTCCTTCCCCCTTGTGCTGGTATCCGGTTCATCAGGAAAACAGTGCCCTTGCTTGTTTCTCCAATTTTTCTTAGTTTCATCATACCTCAAAAGGGCCCCGGCTGAAACTCACTTGAATGTTTTAAAGTTGTCATTGTAGAGAGTCTTCACTTCCTTGGTTAGGTTTATTCCAAGATACTTTATTTATTTTATTTTCATGCAATTGTGAATGGGAGTGATTCTTTGATTTCATCCTGTGTGTGTTTGTTGTTAGCATATAGGAAGGCGACTTATTTCTGTGTGTTTGTATCCTGCTACATGGCTATAGGTGTTTATCAGCTCTAACAGTTTGCTGGTAGAGTCTTTAGGGTCCTTTATGTATAGAATAATGTCATCTGCAAATAATGATAACTTGATCTCTTCCTTTCAAATTTGTTTCCCTTTTATGTGTGTCCCTTGCCTATTGCTATGGCTAAGACTTCCAGTACTATATTAAATAAGAGTGAGGACAGTGAACACCCTTGTCTTGTTCCTGATTTTAGTGCAAAGCTTCAAGTTTTTCTCCATTTAGTATTATGTTGGCTGTAGGTTTTTCATAAATAGCGTAAGTGAGGTAACCGAAGCCCAGAAACCCAATGTCACATGTTCTCTCTCATATGTGGATCCTAGCTACAAATGATTGGACTTCTGTGTAAGTAGGAAGAAAACTCAGAAGCAGAGGTCAGTAAGCTAGAAATGAGATATAAAGGCAATAGAACAGTGATTCTGAAAGTGTGATTCTATGACCTGCAAGTCAACATCATTTGGAAATCAGTTAGAAATGTAAATTGTGAGGCCCAGACATCCTCGATGTATAGAATCATTGACTTTGGAGTAAGTCTGAACAATCTGTGTCTTAAGAGACTCTGATGCATACTAAAGTTTGAGAACCACTAGGATAGATGATCAAAATGTAGTTAATGGACACACACCACCACCTGCCTTTTAGAAATTAAATCTACAGGCTCCAACCTCAACCTACTGCATCTGTATCAGCCTTATCCCAAAATGTTTCATGGGCACATTAACATCAAAAAGCATTGTTCTGACTATATCAATGGTTCTCAATTGTAGCTGTATGTACAGAATCATCTCCATGCCCAGTTTTCATTCTGGACCAATTAAGATGGAATCTCTGAAGGTAGACATGGTTCGTTGCTAAAATTCATTAGATGATTCCACCAATGTACAGCAAGGTTGAGTAATGCCCTTCTCAAGCAAGGTCTTCTTTAATCTTACTGTGTAACATTTATTTATACTTGGCCTTCCATATGTGCTATTTCTGCCTCTGTTGACTTAGGCACCTTCTGTCAAAGTATTTCTAAAGATTGTGGTTGCACTAAATATAGACTTTTTTCTTGTCATTTTTGATTAAGCAACGGAGTCAAGAATTACTTCCCTAATATTCACATTGAACTAGGTTTTATTTATTTATTTATTTATTCATCATTTTTTTGGTTTATTTTTATTTATTTATTTGAGAGCAACAGAAAGAGAGAGAAAGGGGCAGAGAGAGAGAGAGAGAGAGAGAGAGAGAGAGAGAATGGGCGCGCCAGGCCCTCTAGCCACTGCAAACAGACTCCAGACGCATGCGCCCCCTTGTGCATCTGGCTAACGTGGGTCCTGGTGGATCGAGCCTCGAACCGGGGTCCTTAGGCTTCACAGGCAAGCGCTTAACTGCTAAGCCATCTCTCCAGGCCTGAACTAGGTTTTAAAAATAATCTAGAAGCTGGGCATGGTGGCACATGCCTTTAATCTCAGTGCTCTGGGAGATAGAGGTAGGAGGATCACTGTGAGTTCGAGGCCAACTTGAGACTACATAGTGAATTCCAGGTCAGCCTGGGCTAGAGTGAGACACTCCCTCAAAAAACAAAACCAAATGAAAATACAGAGGTAAAAGTATAGGGGAGGATTGTGGAAGTTATATGATACTATCATTTTATATAAGGGACTTGTACATATGTAGGTTTTGGTATCAGAAGGAGTCCTGCAAACATTCCCCCGCTGGCACAGAAACAACTTACCTCTCCTCTGCTACCAGGAATGAACTCAAAGGGCTGATTTGTTGGTACCATACTTTCATTCCTTTGCATTCTATGACAATTTTCACAAAGAAAAGTAAAACTGGTGGCCTCTGTTTAGACAAACATCAAGGCCAAGTACTCATATCCACATAACTAAAACCTATCATCTTGAGTTCCCTGAAATGGTATGTCTAATAATGCATGAAATACAAAAAAGTTCTCTAACCTTGTCAGAGTAATTCAGCAAAATTAAATCAATCACCTATAGTGAATCAGCTTAAACATCTCTATGTTGCTCTAAAAAGGATGCTAATGTACAGCAGAAAATCATAGACAAGGTCAAAATATTTCCTCTTTTCTGCTTTACAGGATAGAGTGTGCCTGTTGTGAGCAGAGCTTCGCTGTTTTGTGACCTGTTCTTTTATATTCACAACAAACTTCTACAATTTTTCAATTTAATCTGATTTTATATTTGACATGTGTTTATATATTGTTTTTCATTTTTTGTCATTTTAATGGAGTACTTGGAAGGAGAAAAGATAAATGTCTGTAGTCAGCCTGCCTATGAACAGGGAAGATTTTATCTTTAATAAAATGTACCTGCTTTCTGAAGAAAAAAATCAGGAAAAAATATGCAAAAATAAAACCTAAGGGAAAATACTGATATGCTTCTGACTTAAGTATATACAAACATAATGGTATTTTTATTTTATTCATAGAAAACAAGGGAAGGAAAGGGTGGCATCACAAAATCAGCCCTATGTTTATATATGCTTTAGAAATTTAAGTTAATATAATGAATTTCCCAACCTAAGTCTCATTGAAAACATGCATTTAATATTAGTTGCCTAAATTTTAGTATATAACTATATTGTAATTAATAAGTATCAAACAAAAACTGTACATCTCTCTTATACAACATAATATTTTGATAGCTATTTACATTTTGAGATGTAATTAAACCAATTACCATATGCATATCTCACGTGCATATTTTCTCATTTATTTTTTGACATTTTCATATATATATATATATATATATATATATATATATATATATATATATATTCACATTATCCTCCCTTATCCCTCTCAGACGAAGTGACCAATGGATATGCCCTGGTACAGAATAGTTCTCCTTCCTAGAGCAACTTTAACTGTCATTAACTAATTAGGAAGGAGAGTGGCCAAATTGTATAACATATCTATGACTTAGTGTTGACTGAGCTCATCCTGTGCAGGTGTTGCCTTCCATGAGTTCACGAGTGCAATGACCTTGTCATATCTGAATGCCAGATTTACACAATTCTCCATTCTGACCTCCAGCTCTTTCACTCCATTCCATTCCATTCCATTCCATCTTCTATGATGTATTTTGAGCCCTACAAAGAATAATATATATGTCCCATGTAGGGCTGAGCACTTATCAGTCACTTAATTTCTGTACTCAACCAGTTATGATTCTTTGCATTGATCACCTCCTAGAGTCTGGAGATTCAATTCTAGGATCTGCATATGTGAAACGACATGCAGCATTTGTCTTCTTAAGCCTGAGTTACCTTAGTCAACATAATTTTTTTCAACTTCAATGTCAGT
Organism: Dipus sagitta; assembly: GCA_036346955.1. Taxonomy (NCBI): domain Eukaryota; kingdom Metazoa; phylum Chordata; class Mammalia; order Rodentia; family Dipodidae; genus Dipus; species Dipus sagitta. The sequence continues at coordinate 124,601,894 of CM070776.1, forward strand.
TTTGCATTTTTTAGTTCCTATTAACAATTTCAGCTGTTCATTTTTCTAGCTATATAAGCATTATTAATAAATAATCATAATAGTGGCAAAAATCAGAATGTAATGTCACCCTGCCCAAGAATCTTCCTTTCTTCAATATACTTTCTAAAGAGGTTTCCTTCAACATAATTTCTGTAGCGTGCTGTATCACTTACAATGAGCTACCTAATATCATTGCTACATAAGTACATGACTAATCTGTGTGTTTTACCATAAGATTTTAAGGGCAGAGAACATGTCTTAATCAGTTCCTCATCTTTTACCCTGTATAAAAATGGCTTGGACATACTAGGTTATGTTCTATTTGATATGTGATAGGTTCCTTGCTTATTCACTTCAATCACCAAGTATGACTATTAGGGAATGATTCTGTTTCCTCATGTGTTTAATGAGGGGTTGAGTTAAATTAATTCTAGTGTTTCTGATTTTCTATGGTTCTATGTGCAATATACCTTCAAAACCTCTATCTTTTATTTAAAAGACTTTCTTTTCTATCAGATGTAATAAGTTAAAAATGTTGCTACTTAATTCTTCACAAAGGGCATTTTGTTAAATTGGTTAAAAATTAGCAACTGTCTAAGATGTCAAGCTGAGTGTTATAATGAGCTGAGTTAAAAATAATTTAATGAATTCATGCATTCTTTTAACACATATAATTTAGAATTGGCTAAAAATAACTTCTATGAGAATGGACCAAGCTAAAAATCTCTACTATGTAATTGCTAATGTTTCTACCTTGTTAGTTTAGAACTTTACTCAACTTAGCCACTGCAAAAGAAATACTATTTTTATTTCATTTTTTAAACTTAGATCTTCCTGATGTACTAGTTTGGGCCTGGTTGGATCTCATTCATCTACAACCTCCATCTCAGATGCTAAACATCATTTTGCTGAAATATATCTATGTTCTCTTCAGCCATGTCATCTTAGTGTTTGAGTCTATTCTGAGTAATTCTTTGGCCTTCCTCTTCCTTCTGAGCAAGATTAGGATTAAAATAAAGAGTTCCTGATTAGGTCTGTGTTAGGAGCCTCTGTCCAAATAAATTTTAGCCCAAGTTCCTTTCTCTCCAAAGAAAAACATATAACAGGACAAATTTAATTTCTTCCCTACTGCTGTGTTAACGAAAACCACAGTTCCCCTCCTTTGGAGAGGAGAACAATGGGCATTATCACAACAAAATCACTTTTATTAAGACATAAAAGTATCAGAGAAGGCTTGCCTCAATAACTATGACATAATTCATTCTCCCTAGTATTATATAACTAGGTCCATTTGATAGATGTGGAAACTGACTCATAGTATACTGACTTACTTTAACAGGTAAGTAATAGAGATATTCTTCAAATGTTGATCTAATTTGAAACTAAAGCTTTTTTGCTTAACCATTAAACTAAGCTATCAGTTAAGGTTGTAAAAGAAGAAACCATCACTAAAGTGCATACTGAGCCTAATACTGGGCATGTAGTTTTCAAAAATGTAATAAATACCTAGAGAAGTCACTTCACTCACCCACACTTATAAACTAAAGTTAGGAGAAAGCAATGCCCATGTTGTGAAATGGAAGAACAAAACAAGTATTAAAGATCAGGGTAAATAAATGATTATTGTATAGTCCTATGTGACAAAGGTTTTCAGAGCATTAAAAACCACTTTATAATTCTTACAAGACATTTACTTTTAAAAAGTAGTAATTTATGCCTGTGTATCTTAAACCAGTGTGTGTATGTGTGGGTATAAACAGAGAGGATAATTAGATAATTACAAGGTAAAATCATAAATTACTAAATTTTTCTATTGCATAATAGTCTAATATACCTAATAATCTTTTCTATGTGTTTTCTATATGTGTGGTTCCTATTAGAAAGATAAAATACTCAATATTTCAGTATTAAGATTAATTTTACTGAATTTTGAGATGTTTTGCTGAGCTGTATTTGCTCTGGGGCTCACTAATTATGGAGTTTTGGGACTAGGAACAGTATGTTTTTTGTGTTCTATAAATTCTCTTTATTTATTTGAGAGAGAGAGAGGAAGATGGAGAGAGAAAGAGAGAGAGAGGGAGAGGGAGAGAGAGAGAGAGGAGAGGATGGACATGCCAGAGCCTTTAGCCTCTGCAAAGGAACTCTAGATGCATATTCCACCTTGTGTATACGGCTTAGATGGTACTGGGGAATTAAAACTTGGTCCTTAGGCTTCACAGGCAAGCACCTTAGCTGCTAAGCTATCTCTCTAGACACACATTCTCTTTATATATCTGTGTCCAAGCTGTTATTATCCTACATTGGGGCCTAGTGTTTATATTATCTCAATTCTTTTTGTCTTGTGGTAGATCTTTTCGCACATCAAAGTAAAAAATAATTCAATGATGTTTAACATCGCAAAATGAAGTATGGAGAGAGGAGGACGTTAATCACAAATAGTGGAATTTCAGACACAAAGGTGGATGATAATCAATGTATTTGTGCCCTAACTCCCAGAAACCACCATAAACTAATTCCTTGTAACTTATGCACTGGCCACTGCTACTTTTCTGGCCTAAAATCTTTTATACATTAATACTCTATCACTGTGTTTCCCAACTTAGACCTAGCATAAATAGCACTGAGAGAGTTCTGTTGAACCTACACCCACCTAGATCATTTACCACTACAGTCTGATACAAGTTATTGGGTAGAGACTATGCATTAAATGAGCATGTAGGGTAAATTTGATGTTCAGCTAGCCTTTGGAACATTGTCTTAAAGTAATCAGAGAGTCCTATGCACTCCAATTTATGTTATCTTCATCTAGTCATCTATCAAGGTAAAGACAATCAGGTAGATGCAATACTCACGTAAACTCTTGGATTAATTTTAGTCTCCTTGTCTATGTTGAGAGTAAATCATGGTTTAGCCTGAATTTAACTCATCTTCATTGGATTTGTGTTGTGTATTAATAAATATCCTCACTCATAGTTTTGGTAAGAAAGTAGGCTTACTTAGTGTAATAGAAAATGCCTAATTATTTGTTTTAAGGATATTGAATATAATGAGGAATATTTAATGGCCAAGATAGATAACTATTTTATAGTTAATGCTGATTTATGTATAACTGAGTTATACTTTCTTTTCCATAATGGGCATGATGTAAAAGGATGCTACTGAGTCAAAATAGACTTGTGTATATATAAAGCAAAATATTGAACCATAGCTATCAGTCATGCAGTCATGAACCTGCACTACTCAGGCATGCTGAAGTATCCTTCTTTAATGTACACACACACACACACACACACTCACACTTGCATGCATGCACCATAGAATCCTCTCATCTCAAGAACAATAACTTCATTACTTTGTTATTTAAGTCATAATTATCATGTTGTCTTTGCACACTTTCAGACAATTTGGGGGGCATAGTAGTTGCTCAATAAATAGGAAGTTAACACATAAAGGCAAGGACATGCTAATTTTGTTTATGGTGGATAAAATATGTATGTAGAATTAGCCAATAAGATTCAGTCTAAATGGTCCCAATTTTGCCTACCACAAGCAAAACATTATAAACAGAAGCCAGTGGAGCATACAGCTTCTTCTCTCCACCAGGCATGATTGAGCTATTAACTCTGGCCACATTAATATCATAGTTTCTTCATAGCTTATTGGGTTTGGTGTTTCTTACCATTGATATCCACAATGAACACAAGTATGTTGTTGTTTACTATCTTCATGGTTTAGTAGTCTGGGAGAACTTGAACATGGCAGAATGGTCAAACTTGTTTCTTCTAGGAGTACACTTCAGAGGGTTTTTGGACTGCCTCTGACTGCATAGAATTTGGGCCACTAGAAAGTGGGTGACACACAGACCTTTTGGTGGCTGTGGACACCTTTCAGTACTTGGCTTTTAAATTGTTTGCCTTACCTTTAGTTTAGGAAAGAGAAGATACTTTCTTCTTCATTTTATATGGCTTTTTTTTTTGTAGAATGCTAATATTTTCTTAGTTTTACTTGGTGTTTTTTGAAGAAACCAAAACAAAACATTTCATTAGATTCATTTATTTTAGTATGTTTTTACTCTTTTCTTAAATTAATTGTGAACTTTACTGTATGGACATATTGCGTATTGGTAATATTCCTATGGGGTTATACTCTTCTACCCACTTTTTTCTGTTCTCAGCACACTGAGGGTGATCCTCAGTGGCTGTGGTGGTTTGAATGTGAATGTCTGTCATAGCCTTCAGTATTTTTTATTGAGTTTCCTACTTACTCTCCAGCAAGCAGGATCCTGTGAGGAGGTGTCATTGGGGGCAGATTTTGAGTCCAACCCACAGGTATATTCTGAGATCTAGCTTGAGTTCTAGCTGTTCTTTGTCTTTTTTTTCCTCTCTCTGTTGTGGATTTATGATGAAGTGAGCCAGTTTCTTCTTCTATTATGAAACTTCCCCTGTCATCTAACAGCCTGAAATAAACCCTTTCCTCCCATAATCTGCTTATTGTCAGTTATTTGTCCCAGCAATGAGAAGGTAACTATAAGAGTGGGGTTATTGATATTCATTGTGGGGTCATGAATGCACCAGTCACTCTCTGTGAAGGATAATAACTTAGAATATATCTTCCCATCCTGTCACTTTTACATTTTATTCTGTCTTCTCTTCTTCAATGTTCCCTGAGCCTTGGAGGGTGTCTTATAAGTTTCTTTCAATGTTGTGCTGTCTACATCCTCTTGACTTTCTGTTTGATGAGTTATGAGCCTTTTCTGCTCCTACTTCAATCTGCCTTGAGGATCTTCTCAGGCTAGCAGTGAGATCAACACTGTGGTTCGGGAGCCACTTCCCCTGTACTGTCTCTTGGGCCCTGGAAGATAAGACAGAGATGATGCAATTCATGCTGGGCAGTAGGCTTTCTTCTATTGTTGTACTGACGGATCTTGGGTCTCCCAAGCATTTGATGCCATTCAGGTCCTGTTCATCTAATCCTACTCATTTCCCTGGTCATTGGAGTGGGATAAATTCCAGAGTTCCCTCTGGTGACCAGAACAGAGACTCAGAAAAGGGCATGCCAGGAAGGGAATTCTGCACATAATATGGCTGATCCCTCTAGAGTCCTTTTTGTGGTGTATTTTTGTGTAGTATGTATTGCATGTGTAGAGCATGCTTTTTATGGAGTGTAGCCTATGTGGGTGCACCCATGTGTATGCACTGGGAGGACAGAGGAAGCCATGGCGTATCTTCTTCTAGCGCTCTTTTGCAAATTTGCCATATATTTATGATGTAAATCTATTAAATATTTCTTCCAGATTTTTGCAAAACATCACATTACTGTTAGCTATAGTCAACTTACCATACAGTAATATATCTTAGATTCTTGCCACTATATGTAACTGTAGCTTAGTACTTATTGTTTAACCTTTCCCCGTCCCTCTTTTCTGTCTTCACTAACCCCACCCTCTAGTAAGAACCATCTTGCTTTCAACCAACCTTTTCACATTTTCACATGTAAGTGAAATCATTGATACTAGTTTTCTTGTACCTGACTCATGTTACATGCTATAATGATCTCTAGTACCCTCTAACTTATTGTAAATGATAATATTTAATTTTCATGACTTAACACTATTTCATTGCTTATGAATACCACCTTCTATTTGATTAGCAAGTGACTGAACACTTTGTTTTTTTCCACTTTTGGCCATTGTGAACACTTATCAGATCTCTTTAGTCACATGCTTCAGACATATGGACAAGCTCTTTCCATCTCTCAAACAAATAAAAAATTTAAAAAAGAAAGATAATAGTAAGTGAAGAGAAGGAAGCACTAGCAAACCAGGTGTGGTGGCACACACCTTTAATCCCAGCACTTGCAAGATTGAGGTAGGGGAATCACCATGACTTTGAGTCCAGCCTGGGTTATAAAGTGAGTTCCCGATCAGCCTGGGATAGTGAGGCCCTGCTTCAAGAAAACCAAAAATAGAAAAAAATAAAACAAATGAAAGGGGAGCACTTTCCATGCTGTTGGTATAAATGTAAGTTGTCACACCCATTGTAGATCATAGTATGAAATTTCCTCAAAAACATTTAAAATACAACTACCATATGATCAAGCATTCACATTTATGGATGAAAAAAGCATTGAAAAGATACATGCATTTCCATGTTTATTGCAACATTATTTACAATAGCCAGGAAATGGAAACAGTTTAAGTTCCCACAGTAGATGAATGAAGTCAGGTCTGACGGTGCCCACCTATCTCAGCATTCAGCAGAGGAGGAAGGAGAACCACAAGTTTGTGGCTAGGTGGACTATGTGGAGATCTATTTCACATTATGATAACTATAGTTTGTTACAAGGTATCGTGTTTAAAATTGCTAAAACTGTTCTTACCACAGAAAGTAATGCATATATGTTCATTAGCTCAGTTTAACCATTCTATAATATGTACACATTTCTATGCAACATATAGAATATGACAAATATTTACAATTATTTGAACTATACTTTCTAAAATTTTTACTAGTGTATATTTGTTGTATAAAATGATTTGCACACAAGTATATCACATTGAACATATTCATCCCTTATTATTTAGTTTGTCTGCCCTCATGTTACTTATAAGCTAGTCAAAGTAGAAAGTCACTACATAATTACATGAATAGCCATTTAATAGTTTAGACTGTGATAAGTTCTCTAAAGGAACATTCAGTTAGGCCATGCACAGAGTGATGTTCGGGATGAGGGGAAGGTGCTATATTATATTTATGTTGACAGAGAAGGCTTCTCTGTTGTGCATCCACTTGATCAAAGTAAGGGGATAAAACATACAAGTTTCCAGAGAGGGAACATTTTATGCAGAAGAAGCAATAATTGAACTTATATAATAAATTTTATTGAGAGTCATAAAACACATGTATTAATGAAGCCTGTTTTTCTGCCTAGTGATAAACCAGGAGATGACATTTTACTGAATAATAAAAATCAGTCAATGAGCACATAACCTTATTAATACCAGTGCAGACCCTCTATGGAACTTAACAAAAAGGCGGCTGGATAAAAAAAGAGCTTGGAGAAGAGGAAGGATAGAGATAGTGGACTGAACAAAGGGGAAATGAAAAGAGGGATGAACAAATTTCAACTTTGTCTGTCCAGACAAAAATTTCCCATCAGCAATTTGTGTCTTACATCCTAAGCACATTCAGTTGTGCATTTGCTCTGAAAAATTACCCAGGCCAATAACATGCCTTTGGAGGGCATTAGGTTCTCATTTTTAAGCTGATCTGTTCTACAAAGATTCTTAGGAATCATGGAATGTGTCCACATCTGTGATAGAAAACAGAGGAGAAGAATAATGTGGAAATGAATGCTTATGACATTTTCTTTTAAACTGTTTATTTCCTTGATTTTTCCCTTCTTTGCTTCCTATTCTCTATCTCTCTTCTTCTTCTTCTCTCTTTCTCTCTCTCTGTGTTACACACACACACACAGACACACACACACGTCTGGTAAGTTTTTAAAATTTTTTTTGTTTATTTTTATTTATTTGAGAATGACAGACAGAGAGAGAAAGAGGAAGATAGAGAGAGAATGGGTGTGCCAGGGCCTCCAGCCACTGCATACAGACTCCAGATGCATACACCACCCTGTGCATCTGGCTTACATAGGTCCTGGGGAATCAAACCTCGAACTGGGGTCCTTAGGCTTCACAGGCAAGTGATTAACTGCTAAGCCATCTCTCCAGCCTAAGGTTTTTATTTTATTCAAACTTTCAGCTAACCTGTAACATTTGAGGGACATGGAAAACATAAAAAATGCTAGTAACAATGATTATCATAGTATTGGAGAATGACTTCTGATCTGACCTGAGGATATAAGAAAAGCATTTCTAGCCTAAAGCATACATAGAAAATTATGATATAGTCATGTTACATGAAAGTGATAAAAGGATGCTCACAGATACCACCCAGACTCCGAGGAAGACAGTCTCTGGGACACATGAGTAACACCACTTAAGCAATGTCATCTTGATCCTCTTGTGTAAGGAGTTAAAGTCATGATTTTCATTTTTGTACTGTTTTCTCCTCATGCTGCACTCTATCAGAGTTATCTTTTTTAGGTCAAATCAATTTGAGAATACAGAAATATAAATTTGTACAAACCAACACAATGTCCCTCCATTTGTGATTTTTTTCCACTTGAAGCCAGTGTTAGCTTAAAGACCATCTGTTAACTCATAAATAATAGCAACTACAAAATGTGTGCAAGAGAATCCTGTTTTTCTGTGGCTCATGATTCCTTTTTTAAGTATTACATATGAACAAGATACAATTGATTATCTTAAGGAAATTCAAGATATGCAATTCACTTCTTGTCAGATTTAAGATTAGCATTATACATTATCCTCTGTCAGATATTAAAATATCGCTTCCATTGAGACCAACACGTATAATTCCTGACAAATGTAGGTAGGATGATAATTAACAGGTGCTCACAATTATGAGAGTTTGAGGAGAATCTAGCCTTAGAATTCTGTCAAAAAGTTTCAGCATGAAATTATATCCCTATTCTCTTTTAAACCAGTGCTTGAAAATAACAAGTTAAGACAATTTCTGCTATTTATATGGTAAAACACTATGCTGAAGCTGATATTTATGATGTCTGAAGTAGTTTCAGTGGGTAAAACCCCTGTATTTTAAGACTGAACTTCTTTTCTTCTTGTTGGCAGTCATACTATTTAGTACATGCATAAAGATAGTGATTAATTAATTGGAAGGAGTTAGAGAATGGTGAACTTTAGCTATCATGGAGGAATTTTTCAACAGAATGGAGTTCTGAATATAATGAAGATTCCAATATGAAATCTGCCTTATCTAGAGAGAAGCTTTTTCAGTCACTGAAGATATAAATAAGGGAAATTAATTAGCACAAACTAAAATTGAAAGTCATGTGGCTTATAAGATAATGAATTTGTTCTGGTAAAGGAAATACAAATGAATATAGGACCAAGGATGATAATGTTATGGGGCATTTAGAGTTCCAGAATAGAGTCAATGAACCCTAAATCCTGAGTTTATGTTTGTATTTATCCAAAGAATTGTGAAAACTAAACTGGAAAAAATAATTATTATATTTATTTAAAGAAGTACAAACCCAAGGGAAGGAAAATGGATACACCAATGTGGTTTGATAGCCCATGTGGTAGGCCTTCAAGAAACATGGAAAGAGATTTAGAGAGGAAAAAAATGAAAGGGCAGAGAGTTCCTGCCATGTGGAGGGCAGGGGGCATTGAGAGGAGTCAAGTGGGGTGAGACTCACCAGAACCTGGAGGTTCAGGAGAGATAAATGAGTAGCCAAGAGAGCCCCTGGTAATGATCTATTTATAACCTTATTGTGATGGGTTTCACCTTCAGACTCAGGCGAGCTGGAGTGAGAGCTGAATGGTCTAGACTAGTGGCTGGTTCAAGAAGAGGCTATTCATGATGTAATCAACCTCAATGTCAGGATCAGATATAAATTCTAGGAAAGAGGAGTTCCCTCCCAGGAGGGGCCTCAAGTTGTTAATGGAAAAACACAGGTCTAGGGAACTCTTTAAGGAAAATCATTAAGTCAGATCATTCTTTGATCTCCAGCAAAGTGGAGATTACAAGGGCAGACATTCCTGCCTTTACTTTTTGGGCCCAGTCACCCAAAACTACTTAACAAAACTACCTGAAAAACTATTTTAAAGGGCTGGAGAGATGGCTTAGCAGTTAAGATGCTTGCCTGTGAAGCCCAATGCATGTGTCACCTTGTGCATCCAGCTTACGTGGCTCCTGGGGAATTGAAACTGGGTCCTTTGCCTTTGCAGGCAAGCACCTTAACCACTAAGCAACCTTCCAGTCCAGAGGATTTGTTTTTAAACATAAAGATTTCTAAATATTGAATAGGTACATTTGTACTAAAGTTATTCATTGTCTGTTAAAATTTAATTGAGCTCTTTCTGGCTTTCCTGCTTCAAATGTGTGTCACCCCCTGTTTGCTCTGTCTCTCTAGTATTTGTATCCTTTTCTCTCTCCCCCTCTCTCTCTCCCTTCTCCTTTTCCCTGCTACAATAAAGTCTTAGATCAAAAAAAATTTAAATTATTTCTGTATTATATATGGTAATCTTACATTCAACATACATGGTTCATTCCTATTCTAATGCTAAACATTTTGATATTATCCTTGCCAATAACAGATGAGGATGAGAAGGGACAAATAATTTTTTGTGAGGAGTATGAAGTCATTGAGAGGATCAGCTGATTTGGCCAGTTCCTTCTGCTTCCTTGAGCAAAGCTAGACCATTCTGTACCCTGCTTCATCTATTAATGGTCATCTCTTCTACATGGGATTACTTATTTAAGGCTGTTTTCTCTTCTACCAGGTATATTGTTGAGCTGAATAATAATCAAAGATTGGTAATAAGAGACATTTCTGAATTGGAGACTGCTGCACAGACAATACCTGAGCTCTCAAAGAATCTTGTAATATATCAGTATGGAAGCAAGGGTCTACACAATCACACAATGCCTGCTAGTATACTAGAAAATAAGTTACCACATAAGATAAGGCATCTAGGATATACAGCCCAATGTTTGTCAAAATGGCTGACCACCACAAACATAAGAATAGTTTTACTTAATCTATGAATTATTAGGCTTTACTCACAAATGAACTGTTATAGTATATCTTTGGTTTAACCAAGAATCCTAATGATATCATTCATGTAACTAAAGAGCTGAAGCTTCATAAAGAAAAATTCTGTGCTGTGATGTGTTAAGGAAGCCATCCTCTCCCAGTCCAGCCCGCTTTCTTATTCAACCATGAGTAAGTCTTTTTCAACACACCTATATAAAAGTATATTTGAAATTCACAAATATTTCTTATTTAAAACATAAATTCAAAATTATGAAGTCTTATTTCCAGTCTTCTCCTCAAATAAGGTTGCTTAAGAGGTTGGAATTTTCAAGTTAAACATGTTCATGCATAAGGCTAATAACTCATTGGGATGATGTATGGGCATCTGGATTAAAAGAAATAAAGCACCCTGGCTAGACTTGAAACATTAATCTCTGGCTAAGAATAATGAGGGGGTGACTTACAGCAAACTCAGAGTCCCTTATTTTTACTTGCTATTAGAAAGTCAGGCATGATTTAATTCTTCTACACCAAGCAGCAAATCTGCTAAAGAGTTGAGAGTGTGAACATGAAGTGCTGACCTAAGTTAACTTATACAATAATAAATGACCCATTACCAGCCATGACTTTGGCAATCAGAATCAGTAGAGTGCCTAAAAATGACTATATTATTTGGCAATCTTGATATGCTCTGAAAAGCTACTCTGATGGGTTTGGCTCCCTTCAGCATGATGTGCAGTTCAGACCCAACATACTTGGTGACCCATGCAAAGAGATTCAATTTATATCTGTGGAGATTATTCTAGTGCTGTGGAGAACTTGCATATATAAAATAGCAAGGTTTTAATCCTATGCTTTTAGACTGGAACCAGATGCAACGTCCTTGGTTTTAATAGCTAATATGGGCAATGTATTCAGTGAGACCAAATAGTGTTTATTGTGGGAATTGGGAAAATCTTTTTTATCTTACTGATACACTTTCAGTGAGGTTCTCCCAGTTATGTTTATACATGTAGACATAAGTTGAATTATTGCTTTGGAATAATGCCAGTGACCACTATCACTTTGGGGTACCTGCATCTGCTTGAAACACAGATTATTATTTTAATATGCTATTTTGTTTCATTCTCAAAACAACCCACAGAGAAATAGAGATTATTAATCTATTTTAAGAAAGAGAAAACTGAGAAAGAGAAGATTCCTTCCTAAGTTTATCCATTCAACAAACATGTATTGATAATGAACTATGCATTAGGCTTTGCTAGGTTCTGGGGAAACAACAATGAACAGAACAAAAGATTTTCTTTCAAAGAACTTACATGATGATGGAAAAAAATGCAGATAACAATATAAGAAAATTAGTTTAGATGGTATTTAGTACTGAAAAATAAGATATGGTAATGCGAACTGAGAGCAGGAGGGCTGTTTTAAAAAGGTAGTCAGGAAATGTCTATGAGAAAGTAATTTATTAAAAAGTACTTGAAGACCAAGAATGCTGGCACATGCATTTAATCTGAGCACTCAGGAGGCAAAGGCAGGAGGTCTGCCATGAGTTCCAGGCCACCATTAGTCTACAGAGTGAATTCCAGGTCAGCCTGGGCTAGAGCAGGACCCTACCTCAAAAAAAGTATATTACTTGAATGAGGTGAGGTGGGAAGCAATGGAGACTCCACTCACACAACTGCAATGCCAGAATTTGTAGCCTCCTGTTCCATTTGGTACCACAAGGAATCACTACACAAAGTTATTTGTCCAACATAACTCTGTGTCTCAAGAAAGCAGACCAAACAGTTAGTGGCACAATCACTCAAACTGATAGTTTGCATGAATGCTTTTTCAAATGACTATGCTAATTCTGCATATCTGTTCTGTTTTTCTAGATAGATTTGAACTTGAAGGTACTAAAAAGTTAAAGATGTAGATTGATCTACTTGTAGGCTGTGTTCTTTCTCTGAGTTAAAGAATAGTAATAAATGGGTGAGTATTACTTTGGATGAGTCTGTAGTCTTTATTTCTGTAACACAAGCCATTCATATATCCTTTCAAAGAACATCACAATAAAATAGGACACAAAATTTGTAGAACTGAAGCAGAAGTGTGTTGCCTTGTATGGCTGGCAGGGAAGTGAGGAAGGGAGGGGAATGAGGAAGAGAAGAGACAGGTCACAAAGATAACAAAGACCTGATAATGCAAATCCCACAGTTAAGTGGGAGAATCAAGATTTAACATAGATCTCTCTGACTGTAAAGTCGGCACTTTTTTCTGCTGTACTTCAGAACAAAGAAGGTACCAAGTAGAAATGCTTCATCTTCCCACCACCAGATATCCCCTCCAACCTGAATTACTATCTTAACCTGTATCCCATTAAATTCTGTTTCCTCTTTTTCTCTACAAATGATCTCCTTTTATGTGCTCATTTATAGTTATATCCCTCTACACACTGGAGAATTTTCAAATCTCCATCTGCATACTATACCTCTTACGTGATTGCCATATGTATATAGTCTATGTTCCACTGAATATTTAAGTTTTATTGTCTAATGGGCATCTCAGCTCTCACATGTCTTAATGTCTTTCTTAAACTATATCATCACCAGATACTTCTTATCCTAAAATATGACTTTCTAATCCTGCCAGTGATCCAAATCCTTCTGAGTTCTCTTGATTGCTCTTTCCCTCCACGTTAGCAAGGCTGGTAACTGTACCTCCCAAACACATGGCAACTGTGTACATTTTCTTCACCTATGCAACTGTCAGCTTAGTTCTTGTCAATGTCTTGGTACTCCTGGGTTGCTACGATAATGTCATAATATGCCTTCCTACCTTTGGGCTTGAATCTATAAGAAAACATTTTTACATAAAAGCCAGGGCCTTTAAAAAAATCTTACTTTTGGGCCTGGAGAGATGGCTTAGAGGTTAAGGTACTTGCTTGTGAAGCCTATGGACTCAGGTTCAATTCCCCAGTACCCAGGTAAGTCAGATGCATATGATGGCACATGTGTCTGAAGTTTGTTTGCAATGGCTAGAGGCCCTGGTGTGCCCATTTTCTCTCTCTTTGCCTCTTTCTCTCTCAAATAAATAAATAAAATTAAAATATTTTAAAATATATTTTTAAGGTACTTTAGGTTCTCACATAGTTGTAAGAAGCAATACAGAAAGATTATATATATATATATATATATATATATATTCACCCAATAATAGCATCTTATCAAACTATAGTAAAATACCATAACTTGAATATTGACATAAATATAGCAAAAATTCAAAACATTTCTATCACTACAAGGATCTTCATTCTTCCATTTAATAAACATACACATTCCCATCTTAGTTCCTGGCATTTACTTATCTATTCTACATTTCTAGTATTGTGATTTTAAGAATGTTATATAAATTGAAAATGCCCTGGAGTTTTTCATGTTACTAATGTATCAAAACTACATTGTTGTTGGGTAAATGTTATAATATGATATGGATATACTCATATACATCTAGATTATTTCCAAGTTTGGAATGATTTTTTTATTATTTATTTATTTATTTATTTTGGTTTTTCTAAGTAGAGTATCATTCTAGCCCAGGCTGACCTGAAATTCACTCTGTATTCTCAGGGTGGCCTTGAACTCATGGCGATCCTCCTACCTCTGCCTCCCGAGTGCTGGGATTAAAAGCATGTGCCACCAGGCTCGGCAGCCAAATTTGGAGTTATTTTAAATGATATTGTGTTTTTAATTTTAGTTTTCATTTGTTAATTAATAGAGAATTGTTAGAACATGAAAATGTGAATCTATTTTTCTGTGTCACAGACTTATTTTCTGCAATCTTTATGAGTTAACTTATTAGTTGTTGTGGTGAGTTATCATAGATTCCTTGGAATCTTCTGGTTAAATAATCATGTCATCTGAAGTTTTGGATTCATTTCAGTGTTGATAACATGGTTTTCATCTGCTATTTTCTCAATTCATTTACTGTATCCTGAACAAATTGTCTATAATATTAAGAAATCATGGATCCTGAACTGTTTCTTTTTTTAATTTTAACAGGAAGTCTCCCAGTTTAGGTATACTATATAGATTATGTGACTTCAATGATAATCTTCTTTTCAGTAGCTTTCCATTGCTATTGTAGTGAACTTGGTTCATATATTAACAATAGTCTCTTCTAGTGCTGCTTAAGGGGATTGATGGAAGGAGTTTGTCCAGTTTGAGGTACCTGGTACCCTTGGGGGTTAAGTCTGTACTCCACTGTTATGAAGATTGCTTCTGACCTAAGTGCTTGTGGTAATGAAATCTGTCCTGTCTGTGGGGTATGGCATATGGCTCCCAGATCCACAAGTTGTTTAAGCAGGACCTGTCTGGCTGAGGAGGAGAATCCCAGATCACAGCTTACTTGAAATTTGTTATGGTAGGGTTTCCTTTTCTGGCTCCTAGCAGTCACTTATTATGGCTGGGTTTCAGGGGAAAATCTATGTACTTGTGACTATCCAAATTTCTATCTCTAGCCTTCATGTCCAATCTGAGCTCTATACTTGGGTAGCCCTTTATCTACTTAATATTTCATTCTAATATCTAGTGGGTAACCCAATCTAATTTTTTTTTATTTTTGAATTGTTATCCATATTTATTTGTTCAATTCCTATCATAGGTTAGGTTCTTCTGGGAACTGGCTTTAAGATTCAGTTTACCTTACTGTGTAGGGTGATCATTAAGGAGCATTGTTAAAAGTAAAACAAAATGCATGAAAAAGGAAAAAGAAGTCAAATTATTTCACAGTTAGCTGGTCCCTACATGAATTTCTGGAGGTACAGGTGTACCTCACAATGGACCCATACTGTGATAAGATCTTTTTGCCTTTATATCCCTGCCTGAATCAGCCAATGCATATGGGTTACCAGGGATGGGTTATGACCTTAAGTGAAATAGCTTTCTATAGTTATAAGCTAGCTTCTAATGACATGTCCAGCCCCTGGAGCAAAACACCATTTATTCAAGTGGTGTCTACTCTGTGCATCAGTTCCAAAACTGACTGCTTATATATAACTAAAGTCTTGGCCCTACAGCCCTCATTAATCCCAGTGCAAAGGAATCACATTGAGCAGCAGAGTGAGTTAGTCCAGCCCAGAGCTTTCCTCCCACTTGAGAGTTTTCTGCTTAGCCCACAGCATAACCACTGTCAAGGAATTCTCCACTAATCACTGATGTCTAACGGAAGATTTACTCTCAGCCACCAGTGGTCTATCACTTATGACTTTCCCTTTTGGCCTCACATATCTCCCGTTAAAAGCCCCCTTTCAGTATTTTAATTGTGGGTTTTGTTTTTCTTGTGTATTGAAGATCATGTTTTTCATGTTTTATGTGCACTCATTGACTGTACATCATATTTTTTGAGATTTGTGTCAGTTTTGCTTCTTGTCTTTTTAAAAATAAATGAATTTCACTGTGTAGTTCAGACTGGCCTCAGACTGGGGATACTTCTGCATCAACCCCTTGAGTGGTGGTTTTACAGACTTGCATCACCACAGCAAACTTTTTGTTGGGTATGGAGAATATTATTTATTTTATTTTTTTTATTTCCATGGGATCTTTGGCTATGTGTGTGGTATTGTTGACTTACATAAAATATGTTTTGTATATAAGAGGGGAGAGGGAGCAATTGATTTTTTGTGGTTCTTGCAATCAAACCCAGAGTCTGATACATGCAAAGCAAGCACTCTATCTACTGACATATTTCCCCAGCTCTTGATTTGTTTTCAGTTGATTGGCTTTTCCTCTTTATTCCATGTATCAGGACAACCATGGTTTTTGTTTTGAGCTAATATTCCCAATGGAAAAGCCAATTAATCTGCTACTACCTCTAAGTAGGAAATCATTTTTAGATGACTTAAAGGGCACAAGTATTACTAAATTGATTACAACAACCTGGTATTTCAATGTGGAATTTCTGATTACAACATAGAAATGTGAGCCTTCTCTATATAATTTCAAAGCAATAGAGTTGATTTTAGTTATTGTCATCCAGCTGCATAAATAGCTCCTTTCTAATGTTTATCATCACACTATTTGATATTCCAGGCCTAACTCTATGCTTGACAATTCCAGTCACAAAATGCTATAACTGTAAAACCCATAGCTAAATGTGCTGCTGGAATCATCTGCAATGGAATTATAGTATCACTCCTCCTCAAGCAATAATTACCCCTGACAAGAAGACACAGACAGAAGTTATATACTGGACAAAGCTTCAATACAGACTAGAAGTTCATGCCACCATTTTGATGGTGAGAAAGTCAGAGGTACAAGATGCAGGGAAAGATAAGGAACAAACACATTGAACTAGAGTTTTCATGGATGTGTTCAGTTGTATAACTTCTCTTGCCCTTTTTACACAAAGCCAAGTCTGTGGTATGGCCTTTCTTCTATTGGAGACCAATAAATATACCCCTTTCCTACAAGTTTTTGTCCATCTTGGAAGATAGCATGTACAAGAATTTTGGCTATAAACTAGATATAGAAGTCGTTAAATCTTAACCTCTCAT